>CM072996.1:45613000-46856333 GCA_037038555.1 Rhynchonycteris naso | reverse complement strand
GAGCTTCTTGTTTTGGCTATTGCTACTGACAAATGGAATTAGGACTTTGCAGGAATTTAACAGAGAGGTTGAGGTGGTGATTGGAGCCACTAGTGTTTAGAATCTCAAATGGATTAGAGTCTTCTTCCCCAGCCTAGTGTCAGACTATAAACAATACTTTTGTGTATATGTATGTTTAAACCCATATATGTAAGTCTGTTTCTTTGAGTAGAGGCTCATTCATTTAGAGAACAGAGAGCCTGTTCCAAATTTACCCTCTGGGACTTTGTCTTGAATGAGTCCAACACAGGTTAGATATTAAGACTGATATACTAGGAGCACACTGACTTGTATGAGCCCATCATGTGCAAAGATTGTCACAGGTGGGAGAAACCAAACTAGAGTCATCACTTATCACATTAATATAAAAAAACCCAATGTTATTCACATTTCATCAGAAGTAATGCTGTGATGCACTGCTGAAGATTTGCCAGCAAATGGTCTTTTTCGATGAGGTACCTGAGGATTCAGTACCTGGGCATCTACACTGCAACCCAGGTCATCTGTGTCAATCCTTCTGGGCTGTTCAGGTGGAAGGGACGGTTCCTGAAGACGTGACACTTTTCCAGCCTGTACAGGCATTGGGTCTTGCTTGTGTTTGGTGTGGGTTATCATGGTGTTGCCCACTTTAGCCTTGCTGTGGCAATCATATCCAAGAATTTGTGGGGCTGATAGGGTATTTCAGTATTTAGTTTTATGTTTGGTAGAAAAATACATAATACATCATCTTGGTTTGGGGAGACTTTGAAGGCTTTGGAGCTCAGAGGTGATATGCTCCGACTTGGGATTTATCAGAAGCGCTATGTACCCTGTTCCCAGATTGAGAATGGATTGAATGGGAGTTGGGGCAAAGCAGAAAGACAAGTTGGGAAAGGGTGGAGAGAAGGGGAGAGCCGAGGCTGGTGGGATCTGATGGCTATATTTCTCCTTCTTCACCAGTTTCTTATTTCTCCCCCTGCAGGGTGCTGGGGTAAAAGTAGTTTGGGTGTGGCCACCTCACACCCCAGGGCCCTCTCACTTTCCTCTTACAGCACTCTGCCTTCCCTGTTCTTGTAAACGGAGGTTAAGTGCATGCTTGAGAGTCTCCAAGAGAGCTGATGGCAGTGCCTTGGCATAGTCCTGATTCACAGCCCCTTGGCTTTAACTAACAGCATGCAATCTTCCGTCTAGGGTGTTAACCTCCCTCAGGATGACAGTCATCCGTCACCAGGGAGAAAATGGATATTTTGTGGCTGCTGGCTCCTAACTCCTTTAAAGCTGCAGGACAAATGACTTAACTGAATGTATTTCATGCAGGGAGGGATGAGTAATCTCAGGAAAGGGAAAAAAAAGTCCACAAAGCTCTGGGAAACTGCAGAGACCTGGCTTTCTTCTCTCCTGGGTCTGCGTGAACTGTGGAAGGGAGTGGTCAGGCACTACCCAATCCTTGGGTGGCCTTGGCACCTGGCTCTTCTTCCCTGACAGGTTTTTCTCCACATCATTTTATCTCCTGAATTGTGAAAATGCCCAGCATGAAAAAGGGGGAAGAAAAATGTGTTCGTTAACATGAAATGTGGTCATCTGATTCCTTGTCAGTTACAGATGTGAGGAAGGGAGGGTTCTGGAAAACTTGATCTACTCTAGGAGAGAAAATTGCCTTTGTCTAGACCAGGATTTTTTACCTTGGGGACATGGCAGATTGTAAAATTGTTTGTTGTGGGGGCTGTGCTGTGCACTGTAGGGGATTTAGCGGCAGCCCTGGCCTCTACTTTGTAGATGCCAGTAGCACCTCCCTAGCTGTGACCGGAAATGCCTCTAGCCATTGTCATATGTCCACTTTGGGGATAAGTTGCCCCCTGGTTGAGGAGAGGCCCTGATTTAGGCTTAGCAGAGCCTTGGCGCAGTCAGGATTTTGTTTATGTTTTTTTTTTAAACTTTATGCCCTCTCTGGCTAATAGTATCAGTGGAGTTAAAACTAGTAGTGGCTTCCGCTTAGCCACTGGGATAGCAGAGCACACACTGTTGTGCCGTGAGAAAACAACTTTCCTGTGTTTTAACTGATCAGGTCCTTGGGATACCTGGATTCTGGGTACCCCAACAAACAAGCTTGTCTATGAGGCAAAGAAACCCAAAACAATGCACATCCTGATTTCCAGGGAGGGGCATGTTTTCTTTCCCCTTTCTCCTGGACTCATGCAATAATTAGCTAAAGCAAAATGAATATTAGCTCATGCTTAACTGCTTTTACAGCCTACTCATTGGCACTGACCCAGTAGTGCTAAACCAATTATTTTTTGAACTTTATGGCTTTAAATAATCCTTTGCTCTAAAATTCCCTGTACCCCTCAGCTACTTAACCACAGGCCCCTCTGCCCTAAATCCTTTTCTTGTACTTTGTAGCTTTTTAAGCAAGGCCCCTCTTTAAGAAGACATAATCCCTTCTCTGTAGAAAACATGAAAGACCTTGAACAAATCAAGATTTCTCCATGGAGAATTCAGCTAATCCTGTGCTTAGCTCCTAACAAGGAAATCCATCTCTCCACCAAGCACGCCATTACCCGGACTAATGCCTGACTTGAATAACAAGCAAATTATTGTGCTTTTAATTGTACCCTGCTCGGTCACAAAGCACATCTGAGAGAGGAATGTGCCGAGTTTCTCCAGGAGAAACAGGTCATGCTTCTAATCCTTCTTTTCTGTCTGCTGCCTCCTCCCCCTTTCCAATCTTTTCTCTTCCCAGCAGTGCATAGGAAAAAAAAAAGGAAAAAGAAAAAAAGACAGCTAAATTATGTTCAAAATGGAAGAGTCAAAAAAAGAAAAAAGGTGGTAAATACTGACTTGGGAGAGGATGAATTATCCAGTCTCTGCAGTTTGGCTCATTCAGGGACAATCAGTGTCATCGTTACCCGATTACTGAAGGGCAGCCTTTGTTTCCCTAACCCAAGCTTTCCCAGCCTTGGCACTCAGTGACATTTCAGCTTGGCTAATTCTTTGTTGTGGGGAACTGTCCTATGAATTGTAGGATTTTTAGCAACTCCCCAAGTTGTGACAATCCCAAATGTTTCAAGACATTACCAAAGGTCTCCTGGGACAAAGAAACACCAACGGCTGAGAATCACTGCCCTGAGCCTGTCCTTACTGGGACTCATTGGCTCTCACGCTTATGTGCTCCCTCCTGCGCACAACCCCCATGAAAGTCATGGTTCCCTAGAGAAATGAGAAACAAGTATGCTCATTGTACAGGTAGAGTGAGTGGAAAGGAAAATGACAGCAATGTGTCCGCTGTTGCAAGTGAGAGAGTGGGAAGACCTCTCAACACCAAGAATGGAAAAAGTCTTACAATTTAATTGCATTTCTGGCTTCTATTCATAAGTGGCAGTGCCTCTGGGTGAACAAGCCAGCTTTTGAATGCCTCTCCCTGTGCATTTGGAATCAGACTTGCTGTGGGTGAGATGAGCCTTTTGCCTACGGTGCTCACACTCCCCCCGACCCTATTTAGGACCCAGCCTCTGAACTATCCATTGCTCAACCGGGGCCAATCCCATCTTGGACCTGACAATCAGGACCAAGGAGAGCTACCCACGAAAGACATTATTTAAGCATTGAGTTGCACGTGCATTACAGCCATTGGGGCAAACATTTTCTCTCTCCCGGAGAGATAAAGAATCTTCCCTAATTTTAGTAATTTAGAAGAAGCATTATTGCTTTTCCTTATTGCCAGATCAAACGCTGGGAAACGGGCACATTGCACTAAGCCTATATTTCCACTAGATGGAGCTGTACGTCTTCCTCAGAAGACTGGCTGAAGGCAGCTCGCAGGGGCTCCTTGGCCTTAGCAAGACAAGTGCCACTTGTCTTTCGGAGACAGACGGCTCCTCTCATTATTGGCACAAACAGCCCAAAACAATTGTACTGACCACACAGCTTTAAGCCACATTCCAAGGAGCTGTTGTCTGCTCAGGAGTGAATGCTGGGAAAAAGAACCAAGCTTCTAATTTGCTTGATTGGGGGAAAAATAAGATCTCAAGTAACAATGGGCGTAATTTATTTTTCCAACAAGAATAGGGGCAATGCCATTTCATCCCCTCCTCCTGACTGCTACATAATGAAAGCAATCACCTAATTAGTCCTGAATTACTAGCTGGCAATGTAAAGGATCTGCTGAAAATCAAGCTGAAGTAGGGAATTTGGAGAAAAGGATGTGATTTCATGGAGAGGAGGGGTTGTGTGGAGGGGAGGTAGGGGGTAAAGGCCTGCCACTCTTTGTGGGGCCCTGGGCCCTGGCGGTCTGGAGGCTGTGCTGGTCCTGACCCCAGGAGAAAAGGAAGCTCAATGATTTCTCCGGGCCATTCACTTCGTTCAGGTGAGTGATTTTCTAAACCGAGGAAAAAGAATCTGTTGGGGAAGACATACCGGTGAGTTCCTTTTAAAATGTTACAGATGTAGATTGGGAACAGAACACAGCTCTGTGGCCTATTCCATCCCCCAGCTCCCACCACTGCGATGATGCTCACCCCATCCCGGACAGGAGGACCCCACAAGAAGATTCAGGGGTCATGCCCTCTCTCCTGACACACAATAAGGGAAATTGTAGGCAAATCTGAAACCAAGTTAGGATTTAAGTCATTAAGAAATACCCAGAAGGAATGAAGTCAATGTCTCATTACAGATTTTGTTTTTTGCACGTGTCTTTATTAATCACCTCTTCCCCAGCTGAAACAATGAATTGTCCCCCACAACACTGTCTCAGGCACTCTTCCTGGAAGGAAAGCAAAACAATAAGGGATTGTGGCAGGGGGTGGGGAGGGGGGTTAGGCAAGTGCTGAAATCTGCCACTTGAAGGCTCCACAAACTAAAGTACTAATTTATTTGTTCAGAGATGACTTCTTGTTTTTTAGTTAGATATGACTTTAATTGAAATACTTTACTAATGCGATTTATCACAACTGTAAACTGTCAGTTTCCACAGCTGTTGCTTTTCTAGAGCAATCTGGCAAATGTGTGTGGGTAAAAACACAGACTTGGAAGGTGGAGGGGAGTTGGTTCAGGCGTCCTCTTTTCCCACTTAGCTGGCCCACAGGCCCCTCAACCCCGCCAGAAACATATGCTCCTCCTCCTCAGAGGCGCCCACTGTGACTAGCGCACATCTGTTGTTTTTGGCTGCTAAACAGCCATTCCCCCTCTCCTGGGAGGGTGCCTCATTTTCTTTTGGGGAGCTCCCCTTGTCTCCATCTCAGTCGATGAGGCTTAGATGAAGTTGACCCCACACTCCTCCATACGTGCTGTAGGGTTGGTATGCAACTCAGCTCTGGCCAAAACTTTCCTGTTCTGCCCCTCTTGGCCACAGTGATTAGCTCTTGGTAACAAAGCAACAACACCAACAACCAACTTAAAACAAAATTGGATGCCTGTTAAATCTGATCTTTCTTTTTTTACAGGGACAGAGAGAGTCAGAGAGAGAGATAGATAGGGACAGGGACAGACAGACAGGAATGGAGAAAGATGAGAAGCATCAATCATCAGTTTCTCATTGCCGTTGTGACACCATAGTTGTTCATTGATTGCTTTCTCACATATGCCTTGATCGTGGGCCTTCAGCAGACCAAGCCACCCCTTGCTGGAGCCAGCGACCTTGGGTCCAAGCTGGCGAGCTTTTGCTCAAGCCAGATGGGCCCGCGCTCAAGCTGGCGAGCTCGGGGTCTCAAACCTGGGTCCTCCGCATCCCAGTCCGACACTCTACCGACACTCTATCCACTGCGCCACTGCCTGGTCAGGCTTAAATCTGATCTTTAGGAAAACAATTATGATTTTTTTAGTATGCCTCAAGTAGTTCAGGGAACACACACATACTCAAAACTGCTGTTTATCTGAACCCCTAACAAGGTATCCTGCATCTTATCTGCAACTTTATTGTTTTTAAAAGAAATATTTGACTAAAGTGGGTCAGATTAGAATCAGCACAGGACTAAGAAAGAATTGTTGGAGTTGAGGCTGGTAGGATATGTGCTTGTGATTGCTGGTGGGCATCTTTGCCACCATGTGGGGACAAGTGCCTGAATTAGAAGCTGACACTAGAGAACAGACCTGTTTCATTTGAGCAGGTGGATCAAGCTGTTCCTGAAGCTGGACCTCTGGCTGATGATGGTTAGGGTGCTCACAGCCAGGTGGCATTATAATTTTTTTTCCCCTGAGCCAGGGAAGTAAAGATATCAGTGCCCCCTGAGCCTGGCTTTTATTGAACTAAAAGAGTGGTGAGTGAATATTGGCCATCAAAAATAATTGCTGTTGGCTTTATATACTTATTTTCTTTTCTAATTGTTAGCTCTTTGTCCTGTTGCATTAGCTCTTCTTCACCACATCATGGCTGGAAACACAGGGGCTAATACCCTTGCCTTTCGAATTGGAGACTTGAATTTCATATTCTGCCTGGTTGAGTGGCTTAGAGTCACTATGACCTCTACAAAGTTCAGTTTCTTGTTCTGCAACTAAGGACAGAGTTTATCTTAATTCATTCAAGCTGCTATAACAAAATACCAAGGACTGGGTAGCTTATAAACAACAGAAATTTATTTCTCGCAGTTCCAGAGGCTGGGAAGTCTGAGATCAAGGCGCCAGTAGATTCCGAGTCTGGTGGGGGCTCTCCTCCCAGTCCACATTCAGAAGCTTTTTGCTGTGTCCTCACATGGTGGAAGGTGCATGGGAACTCTCTGAGGTCTCTTCTGTAAAAACATTAATTCCATTCATAAGGGGCCCACTCTCATGCCCTGATCCTCTCAAATGCCCCACCTCCAAATACCATCATCTTGAGCGGTTAGATTTCAACATATGAATTTTGAGGGGACACAACGTTCAATCTATAGCAGAGGTACTTCCCTCATAGGTTGGGGGCAAGGAGTCCCTGAGGTAAAGTATGGAAGCACCTGTCACAGTGTGGAGTAGATGCTCCATAGCGGTCTTCTCTTTTTTCGCCCCTTGTGAGAGAGAGACTGTCCTTCTTTCCTATGTAACTTATGAAGAATGATCCTCAGAGCCCAAGGAACACATACTGCCAGAATCACAGCTGCTCCTGTTACCACCCGGCATCAGGAGGTCATCTGTTTATACTTAGTGGTTTTCAAGCATTTTCACATGTATCTTCTCACTTCCTGTTTGGGTGCAAAACCTCCCCTCTGTTTCTCTTGCTTTTTTGCTTATTGTATTTTCAGGACAAGAACTTTGCTTTGCATTATTCCTAAAAGTGAAGCGTTTGAAACCTGGTCACTGTCTTTCCATATCGCAATGGCCTTTGCCTAATTTAATTACTTGGATAGTTGAGAGTAATTGACAAATCATATCTCTCCTTTGTTAAAGTTGGTCATTTTTCCCTCTGTTCAAATGGGTCCATTGAACTGAAATAAAAAAAGTAAGTGTAATAGCACTATTTGATAATAACCCACGTGAAATCTTCCAAATTTAGTGTTTGAGACATCTAGTCAGGGAATAGGTTAGATTTGGAACTTGGTTTTTAGAGCTGGAGTGAGATTCCTTTACAGGGTGACTGGGCATAGTGAGGAGGGGGTCTCCTCAAGTTTGGGGGTTGGGTGGGTCTAGACCCAGTATGTGGTGGTAGTCAGGACTGGAACCAGGCCTACTGATGGCAGGTTTCAGGAGACTTGGAAGTTACAGATCCTCAGAGAATTAAGAGATAAGAAACAGTGACCTTTCAGAGGACGAGAGGTAGCACTGCTCTGCCCAGTCTGTTTTGTAGCACCCATCTTCTCTCCCATGCTGCCCTTCTCTCTGCTCCTTTTTTTTGTTGTTGTTGTCGAAGGATTCATCAGTCAAAGAGATTTCTGCTATCTCAGCCTCATGCCTCCCTCCTCTTGCTCTGTTTGAATTAGGGAGGGAAGGGGAGAAGCAGCACACTCCAGTGAAAGAACACAGGCAAGTCAGAGTCAGTGGGAAGATTCCTTTCTAGCTGTGAGTTGGATAGGTCTCTTAAGCCAAGCCTCCGTTTTCTCATCTGTGGGATGGGCACAGTCATCTATGTAGTCTATGACTGTTGTGGAGATTAAATGAGATTACAGTAATAAATAGATGAGATTAAATATGTTACTTTTATATAAGAGTTGTTTAATAAAGAGTAATTAAAAAAAAAGAGTAATTACATTATCGTCACTGTTTCAGGAGTGCTAGTGAGATGAGAGAATTGTAAGGTGGAAGAGATATAAATGATTGTAGTAGCTGCTGCTATAGCAACTTATTACATGTTAGACACTCCCCTGAATGTCTTTGGTTTGATTTACTGAATACTGTCAGCAACCCTATGGGGTGGGTATTATTATTATGCCCTTTTTACAGGCACTGAAGGAGAAGCATGTCCCTGGGCTGGTTGTGCAGGCTCACCCTGCGGGAGAAATGAGGTTTCTGAAATTGAGGAGAGCAGGGTTGCTGGGAAAGAAAGGGGTGCACCCCGTCTTTGGATTGAGTTTTTACTTCAGTCTGAGTGGAATCCTTTAAGTAGGTTGGGGTAAGCCGCGGACAGCGGGCAGGTAGAACAGGAGACCTCAAGTGTGGCTTCCAGGGGGTAGAAAGGTCCCCCATCGGGCTGTACCTTGAACCACAGCCTCTTTGCTTTGTTTGAAAGCCTTGGAGGTCTGTCTCTCCTTACGGTTTTCCAAAGACTTTATTCTATATAGCTAGTGCTTAAATAGCACAGCTCCGCTCTCCTCTCAGCCAAGAGCTGAACATATTTCTTTTATATTCACCTGGGGGTGGGTGCAACCCTGGTATCACAAAATCAATGAAAGAGGAAAATTCTTCAGACCAGCTCTCACTGTGACAGCAATAAACAAATGAAGAAGAAAAGAATAGACCCTCCTCTGGGTATAACTGGTAAGACGCTTTCTCTAGCCTCAGATATGGTCATATCATGCTCATTGTGGAAACCTTAAACCTCCTGGTTCTGATGGTGTAAAAACTGTTGCTCCCAAGTGAGAATATAATCATCATCAGGAAGGATTTTATTCCTCACCACATTTATGTCAGACTTGGCCCACTGACTAGTTTTGGCCAACGAAATGTGAGTGGAAGTGCAGGTGCCCATGCGAAGTTCTGCATGGTTACTTGTGCCTTCCTTTGCCTTCTTGATCATGGAAGCCTGTGCCAGGTTGTATTTCTGTCAGGCTGGGCCCCTGAATGCCCACAACGAGCAGAAAATCTTGCTGCCCCTAGATGTAAATGGAGCATGAAACAAAGATTATCCTTGCTGTCTTTTAAGCCATGAAGAAATTCAGTACTTGTTATTGCAGCATAGCTTTGTCTGTCTTTACTGATATGGTCCTTATGCAATTATACTTCCCTGCTCACCGGAAGGAAGCATTACCCTCCCAGTTCTTCCTGTATCCTACTAAATAATAAATACTTATCTTACATTTGTATTGTCCATAAGGGCTACTCAAGCATCCCAAAAGACCTGCCCAAGGGTGACTTTCTATGTCTACTTAGAAGCTTCTTTTCCTAAATAATTTAGGTATACCATATCAGCTTTCCACCCTTTGCAACCATTGGAAAACTATACAATTTATGTCTTGAGTTTGTCAAGGACTTCAAAAGATGATAGCTGTGCTAAATCTTAAAATATGCAATCATAAAAAAAATTGTCCGAGTGCGTTAATATAATATTGCTACTGCGGTGATATAGACTTTTCATTTTATTAAGAGAAGATCAATATATGTGTTCAATGGCTCCTGGTTGCATTTTGTGCTTTCCTATTGCCTTACTCTTTCTAAAGTAGAAACATGGCCCCGTTTGTTAACTTGTCTAATCTGTTCTGCAGTAGAAAGCATTAGATCTTGTTTTATGTTAGTGCCCATTTTATAGATAAGAGATCCAGAGCAGGGGTTGGCCAACTCTGGTTTAAGAGCTAAATACAGGCCACCCCCTATCATTTTTTCTTCTTTTTTCTTTTATTCACTTTAGAGAGTAGACACAGAGTGAGAGAGAGAGAGAGAGAAAGAGAGAAAGGGGGGAGGAGCTGGAAGCATCAACTCCCATATGTGCCTTGACCAGACCAGTGCAGGGTTTTGAACTGGCGACCTCAGTGTTCCCAGGTCGATACTTTATCCACTGTGCCACCACAGGTCAGGCCACCCCTGTCATTTTTAAGTGATGTTTTATTGAGACACAGTCATGCCATTCATTTATGTGTTGCTTATGGCTGTTCCCGTGTTACATTGTCAGACTTGAGTGTAACAGATAGTATGGACTAGAAAGCCTCAGCTACTTACTATCTGGCCTTTTAAGAAAAAGTTTGCTGACCCCTGATGGGCAGCAGATACCAAATGACTTGTCTAAGGTCACAAAAAATTCCCAGGTGTCAGTGTGTTATTTTATAATTCCCCATTTTTTTCAGGTTGGTTTGTTCATTTTACTCACCACACCTGCTTCATAAAGGAGACTGAGCATCCCCTTCCCCAGATCCCATTGGAGAAGTAGATGTATAGTAAAACTTCCAATGCATAAAGATACAGGTGAGCTACAATATCATCAAGGCATGGGATAGCTGGGAACTCCAGGGGCGTGGGGAAATAATAATAATGGAAGTGAAGACTATATATTATGTCCCCTGGGTGTCTTAGATGCAAATGATAACTTTTTAGTCTACAACATTGTTGTGGTTTTGTGTTTTGAATTGCGGGGTGTTAGTTTTCTATCTTTTCTCTTCCATGCAGTTAGCCCCATTTCATGAAAAAAAAATCCCAGCTCTTCTTTGTAGATGTCTTCTCATCCCCTTTCTAAACAAGCTCAAGGTCATCAGAAAATTAGAGATTTAAAGCTTTACAAATACCTATGATGAAATACACATGTATTTACTGTTGAAGGTTAAGACATCAAACCTCAGGAGGTACCCGGAGTTTTGAAAGTGACATGTGCCTCCTAGACCTGCTTGAATTTCTTTACAGCAGCCTATTGAGGGGGTTAATTTTATAGGAGCAGGCACAGCCAGAGATCACTTTATTTCATTGCATAAATAACAAAGATCTTCTGTACATTCCTTTATTTCTCCCTCTGAGCTACAAGAATTGCAGCAGATCAGAGATTTGCACATATCTACTTGATATAAATGTGTACTGGAAATGGGGGAATAATGAGGACTAACTTTTATAGACTTCTCTCATTAAAACTCACCTTCAAAAAACATTCCTGTTCCTTCCTGATAATCAAATGACACCTCATAACCACCTAACAATTTTTAATATTCCCTCGACTCCACTGAAACACATTGGAGCTTAGACACTGTCTAGCTAGTCAGGAAAAAGAGTGTACCATCATATTTAAAAGCAGTTACTGGGACAGGTTTTACAGGCAGCGGGCTAGGACAATTCAGAAACAATTGCTTATGTGATAGTTAGAGGATTTGTCCCTGTCAAACAGTTAATATTGCTTTAATACATGAAGTAGGCTGTATAAGACGGCAATAATGAAAAATGTCAGGAAAGACAATATCAATTGTTATTCAACATCCACATCAAAGATTACTTTTTTGTCAGTAGCTTTTAGAAAATGTATTTTCCATCAGATCTGATTGCGTTCGTCTTTGAAGTGCTCCATCCTCCCGGTAGATTTAATGTGACATCTAGGCACTTTTTAGTCCCTGGGCCTCTGAGGCGATTCAGAGAGGCACAACAAGCCATCACAGGTTTATCCTCAAAGGCCGACACTGTCTGTCTGATTTATTGTAACTTTAAGAATCATCTCCGGCAAAGCATGAGCCTGGCAACCCATCCACAGCGTCAGACTTTTATCAATTCATTTGTATGCAGCCGGTACCTCTTGGAACCAAGAGCCCTATAGCCACTCATGGAAAATGCATTACCTGCGACTAATCCTTTTTATCTTTAAAGTCTGTATTTTTTATGTGTAAGTCATTTTGGGTTATCATAAAATATACATAATTCTTCCTCCTCTCCCCCTCCCCCCAAAGAGACAAAATGGAAAGGGAATATATAATAAGTTATGAGCGTGTGGTGTTCTTATCAGCCAGGATTCTAAATAAACAGCTCTCTTTATGTAAACACGGAGGGATATAAAGCTGTGATTACTTTCAATGGGAAATAGGAATGCTTCCATTTTTTTTTCTCTTTTAGGTTTCAAAGTGAAACAGTGAGATTAATCATGGAAAATATGCTTATGCGTGCTTCTGTTTTCCAGTATGTTGGCTGGGGGGGGGCGCAGGTGTTGGTGGAGTGAGTGGGGAGGGGGTGGGGACTAAATGGCTGGCGTAGCATTTCACAGGTTCGCCAAATGGCTTCACTCCACAAACATTTTCCAAGTCATTTGTGAATAGCCCTAATTAAGAGGCCTAGAAATGTGTCTCCTGGAAGGTTATAGAGTCCAATCTCCTTCCCCAGAGCCAACTCAGTGAGGCTCCAGGGTCTGACCTTCCACGGGTGTGGCAGCCCTATCCCCCAGTGTCATATATGCTATTTGCTCTCTCGTGTTCTGTGTTTTGGATATCGAAACTCTGTTCAGGTCTGACTCTTTACAAGCAGGAGAAACACTCTTTCAACAAAATACAAGTGCACATGGTCTGGCTCAGGGGTCAGCACACTGTAGCCTGTGGGCCAGATCCTGCTGTGGCCTGTTTTTGGAAATAAGGATTTATTGTTCATTTGTTTGCAAATTGTCTATGGCTGTCTTCATGCTGCCACAGCAGAGTTAATGGTTTCAATGGATGGTGTGGCCCATAAAAGAAAAAAATATTAGCTACTGGGACCTTCCGAGAAGAGTTTGCCGACCCCTGCCCTGCAATTTAAAATGAATTAACAACTTGAGTTAATTAAGCTAGTCTACGGTTTACTTGGCCGAGGAGTGAAAAGTCCTTGTGGGGTTAGAGAAAATGGTCTTAAAGGAGGCACTATAAGCTGTTAACAGAAACTTTTGCATGGGGATTGAGACTATGGATGAGGGTTGAAGGAATGCTTTTTGTTCTTTAATGCTTAAGGTTTTTATAAAACAATGTGATAACATTTTCAGAATCTGCTTCGTTTGGGGGGATGCTATTCCTTTCTGTGCTAAGCACTGCTTAAATCTTTCTGCTGCAAGGGGACAATTGTTTTCAGCATGTCAGATGTCTTACGGATCTTGGGGGTTTTATTGTCCCTTTACTTTTTGTAAATGTAATACCCAGCTCAGATAGTATCTGCATTATATTCAGCCCTCAGCCACACGTGGGTTTCTCTATGTGCTCAAATAGTTGTGGCCCCTCGAGCTGGCATGATTTAAAGGCAGACCAAGGGGGTGTGTGCCCGCCAGCCACAGCCAAACTCTGTGGGTTTTTCCAGAAGATTGTTAAAAAGAAGTAGGCAGTCCCTGAGGCAAGAATTGTGAGCATACTGCTCACCATATTCAGAGCTCTGGGGGGACTCATTTCTTTCTTCTCTAATAGAAACAGAAAGCTAAGAAGCATGATCTTTAGATGAAGAGGAATTTTTAACCGGAAAATTTGCAGTCGTTACATGTTCCCCTCTATTATTTCTACATGCAGCTTCTCTTTGGGGAAAGGGTCTCAGGGCTCTTGTTGGAACTTGCTTAAAAACAATGGGCCGCGTCTATTAGCCTCCTGTTTTCCATGAGAAAGAAAATAAATTATTTCGAAGCAATGTCAGAAGATGTTAAGATTTTATGAGGGTTTCCCATAACACTCTCATGTATCACTTTGGCAATAAAAAAAAAAACACAGGTGATTTGTTTTCATAGATGTTTCTGACACATTAGCAATTTATAAACTCATACTGCATACCAAGTCTAAACTCAGGGCTATTTAGAAATTCTTTCAGCCCTCCTTTTCCTGTTCCATCTTTGCTGCTTTTCCTAGCCACACCACGCTGTCTAACACTCTCTAACCTTGACCTTGATGGCAGTCTTCTAGCTGGAATGTTCTTCTCTATCCCCTGCCCTTGTTCACCCAGAAACTCCAACTCTTTTTCATGACCCAGTACAATTGTCCCTTATTTCACAAAGTCTTCTGAGACTGGCCCCATCCCTCCCCATAACCTCACTGGCACATAGCACTTGCACATGCTCTGTCATCGTATTTACCTAATCGTGTGCCCTGTATTGAGGATGAGAACAGAGGTTTCACTGGCCTCTGTCTCTCCTGTACTTTGGGCAGCGATTTGTATAAATAGGTACACAATAAATGCTTACTGAAAAAATGCAGGACTATAATTTTAGAGCAAGAAGAAACCTTTTGAGAACATCCAGTCTAAGTCCTTTGTTATGTAGATGATAAAAAAATTAGGAGTTGCTTAAATTTTTACTCCTTTTAAACCCTTTCTAGGCTTCAGCCAATGTGTCATATTATCTCCAGGGCTGGGGCTGGCTTCTGCAGAGCTGACCCAAGAGACAGAAGAGAAAAGGTTTGTTATTTGCCTTCACACCCTCCACTTACAGAAAGTAAAGCTAAAACAAAACAGAAAACAGGACAATAACTTATTGGTGGTCAAAACTCCTGCTGGACTCCATCCAGCCCAATAAGAGTTGAATTTCCCTACTCAGCGGACCTCGAGGATAGCACCACTCAGAAGTGGGGCTGTGAGAGGTCCACACGTGCCCATACTCTCCTCCCTCTCACTACCCTCTCAGCTGCCAGGATAGAGCAGGGCTCCCCCAGGAAGCAACTGCCAGGGCCTCTGATGTTCTCTCTCTCAGAGAAACCCCACCGACTAGTACCTTCCCTTGGGTTACCATTTGGCCCAGAATAGGAGATGGAAGAAGATCAGAGCTGGGCCAAGGGAGAAAGAGGAGACACAGAGAAATGGATGAGGGAGCAAAGGGAGAGTGAGTTGAAGGCACAAATAAGTCTGATTCTGCTATGGGTGCCATCACTTGCCCTAAGGTTAATAAGACAGAGATAAGAGATTTGGGCCTCCATCTCAAAAGTCTTAGGGATATTCAGAGGAAGTTCTCTCTCTCTGTCTCTCTTTCCCCTCTCTAACCCTTTCCCCTCATGTGCACATGTGTGTCATATGGCTTTGTTCCTCTGTCAGGAAAACCCCTCTAGACTCAGGGTTCTATAGCAGAGCACACATCCCCCTGGACTGGTTGTGCCTTTCTAATAGTAAGAAGTATAACACTCCAGTGTGAGTGGGAGACACGGGGTCTGGGTGGAGTACAAGAGGGCACAGGCAGCAGTCCAAGGTGAGGGAGATGAAGGAAGACAGCACAGAGAGACTTCACCTCAGTCTGTTGTAGGTAGAGCGCAGAGCTCTACCTAGCAGCTGTGGTGTGCCTAGGAGGGTTTCCAGCGCTGGAGTGTTCTCCTAGCAGCTGTGGCTAATGCAATGCTGTGAGAACACTCCAGCACCGGAAACCCTCCTAGGCACACCCGGGAGGGAGCTTGTCTGCTGTAAGGAAGTGACTCAGCGCCAACCAGGCAGCTCCCTGGTCTTTTTAGCCATTGGCCTTGAAGAACACGCTGTAGCACCCTATAGTCTAAACCTGTGTATATAAGCTAGCTTACTTCCTGAATAAAGCGGATCTGCATCACTGAACCTGGTCCCCGGAGTTGGGTCCCTGTGTCTCCGTCGTCCTTACACTCAGTGGGCCTTGTCCACAGTCTGTGCCATTTGGCCCAGAGCCAGCTGCCCAAGCTCCTTCTTAAAGGCTGTTCTTGAGGATGCCCAGTGTCAGGCAGGGTCCACTTCCTTTTTATGTAAGAGAACAGAGGACATGATGAAACACTAGATTCAATGACTCACTTTCTAGTCTTAACTTTGCACCAACCAGCTGTAAGGTGCTGGGCAAGTCACTTTGCCTTTCTGGATCTCAGTTTCCTTATTTGCAGAAGGAAAATGTTGGGCTAGATGATTTCTGAAGTTCTTTTCAGTTCTAATAAATTTAGGATGCTATGACTTTTGCTAAGGCTTTAAAGAAATTAAACCAAATATTATTATTTGGGGGCTTTTGGCAGTACTTGGCATAGATCTATGAAGTAAATTTCTTACTCTAGTTTTTGTGCCTGAATTATTTACCTGCAAAAAGGCACTCAAACCCTCAAGCAAATTTCTGAAGAGATTTTATTTCTCTTGTTGTGGCCCTTGAATGCTGCAGTTGTTACATTTGAGTGCTAATTACTACAGATTAATTAGTCAGCATGAAAGTACTTCTGTAGTAGCCCCCCAATTATCAAGCTGCACTTGATATGTGTAACCTGCAGGCTCTCCGCAGTGATCAGGGAGGTGACACTCTTTGAAGGCCATCGGCAAGCCTTTTGACAATTTTCTAGTCACATTCTCAGAAGAACAGCTGTCAAAGTTGGATGTCCTGAAGATAATTAGATGAAAAATATAGCTAACTCCAAAAGTGGAGGTCGCTTAGCTAACGATCCCGGGGAGCCAGGGTATTTCCCAGTGATTAAAGGTGGGGTAGGGGAGGTCATTCTCTTGGGTCTATTTCTAGCTCTGTGAGAGCCCCGTGACCTGACCCTGGGTGATCTGATCCACTCCACTTCTCTTTGCTTCTATCTGGACCCATCAGAAGGTACCGTCAGCAGGGAGATTGTGAGATTTAATCAATTAGTATTTAAAAGATCCTTGGATGAAAGGCGTGAAGATAAAAGCAAAGTGTTGCCATATTATCACCACTTTCCTATGTTCTTCTTTCTTCTATTAGTGATGTGGGAATACAGCTTAGTGTGCTTTGGTGCATTTTGTAAAATCGAAAAAAAGAAGCAGGGAAATTATATTTTCAAAACCATTCTTCTTTGTAACTTGTGCATGGTATTTGGTTAGCATTCATGTTCCATTTATCTCTCTGTATTGGATTGTCCTCTATGTCTAATATTCCTTATTAACAAATCTCCCCTTTTGTCCTTCACAAATCTAGGAGGGTGATATTTATATGCGGTAATCATTTCTGTGCATTATCAAAAAGATTATTTATTGGTGGTTATCCAGTGAAAGTAAGCATATCTGTCACCTAAATCTGACCTATAATGAGCTACTGTTTCTTAGTGGAATTATTTGCCAATCAGTTATTCCTGATTCTTTAGATTTATGGTGAAAGGGAAAAATACCCACAAATCTCTGAATTTTGAATAAACAAAGCCCCCTTGGCAAGGTGCTAAACTTCTCTAAGGTACATCTTTCCAGTAAAGAGAGGCTAACCCAGACCATGTTTTCACAGATAGATGTTTTTAAAGCAAACCAACTGTTGGCCTGTGCAGGTTAAGCATGGGGGAGCCTACGGAGGCTCTCCTTTACCAGTTCTGAAATGACTTTGCTGAAATTAATGCTTTAAATTCAGAGTAGCTTTGGTCTGTAATCTTAGGAAGTATGTGGATAAATATAAATCTTAATGCACCCATAAGTGTGCAGGCAACATATATTTCTTCATTTTTCTTAAGTTCAACTTAATTTTTATTACTCTGGCAAGGCAAAAAACTTGTCTCAGACAATTTCAAGTGCCCCCAACTGCCTTTGCCCAGAATCGTGGCTAAGTCCTAGATTTGGCTGAGATTAATACATTGCAGGGACCATCTTGGTCTTCCATCAGCCATCTACACAGGCTTTTGACTTAGGGCTCCTGGTTCTCTTGCTACTTCTGTGCCTCCCTATGGTGTGGGAGTCTCAGCAAGGCTGCCATGTGGCTCAGTCAACTGGGACATTTTTAGAATATCCCCCTTTCTTTAGCATTATAACTGAGAAGAAGGGTGCAAATTGTCTCCGCTCTTGGGTCCTCCAAACCTTTCTAGAGATTTGGCAGTCTCTATGAAAAACAGAAAGTGCAACCTATCTCTTTAGGACCCAAATCTTCTCCTTATCCTTACATATACTCAGAGCTGAGGAAAGAATTCTCTCTTCAAATTCTATTTCTTCCCAATGCTGTGACTATATCCCACATGCTCTCCATTTACTTGGGAACTCAACTAAAAAAATCATTTTTTTTTCAATTACAGTTGACATACAGTATTATACCAGTTTCAGGTATACAACTCACTGGTTAGATATTATTAACATAGTTATTAGAATAATATTGACATTATTCCCTATGCTGCACTTTACATTCCCATGACTGTTCTGTAACAACCAATTGGTACTTCTTAATCCCTTCTCCTTTTTCATCTATCTCCCCACCCTCCTCCCATCTGACAACCATTAAAATGTTCTCTGTATCAACATTTCTGTTCTGCTTGTTTGTTCATTTTGTTTTTTAGATTCAATCATTGATAAGGAACCTGGTTGGTTGGCTCAGCGGTAGAGTGTTGGCCTAGTGTGTGGATGTCCTGGGTTTGATTCCCAGTCAGGGCACACAGGAGAAGCAACCATCTGCTTCATCACCCCTTCCCCTCTCCTTCTTTCTCTCTACTCCTTCCATAGTCATAATTTGATTTGTTTGAGTACATCATCCTGGGTGCCGAGGATGGCTCCCTGGAGCCTTCGCCTCAGCTACTAAAAACAGGTCAGTTGTGAGCATGGCCCCAGATGGGCAGAGCATCACCCCAGATAAGGATTGTTAGGTGAATCCTGGCCAGAGCACATGCAGGAGTGTGTCTCTGCATCTCCCCTCCTCTCACTTGGAAAAGAAAAATTAAAAAAGAATTTAATTGTTGATAGATATGTATTTATTGTCATTTTATTGTTTATATTTTTGATATTTCTTCTTTTTCTTCTTCTTTAAGAAAATCTGGTTTGGTAGTGTTGAACTCCTTTAGCTATTTCTTGTCTGGGGAGCTCTTTATATGTCTTTTGGTTCTAAATGATAGCTTTGCTGGATAGCATAATCTTGGTTGTAGGACCTTGCTTTTCATCATTTTGAATATTTCTTGCTACCTGTTTTCTGTCATTATTTTTTCAAGTAGGTCTTCAATTTCTTGCTCTCTCTAGTCTCCTTCTAGCACCTCCATGATGCAAATGTTGGAATGCTTGAAGTTTTCCCAGAGGCTCCTTACACTATCTTCATTATTTTGTGCTCTTTTTTTCTTTTTGCTGTTCTGATGGGATGTTTTTTGCTTCCTTATATTCCAAATTGATGACTTGATTCTTGGCTTGATGTACACTACTGTTGATTCCCTGTAAATTATTCTTTTTAAGATTTTATTTATTGATTTTACAGAGAAAAGAGAGAAGGGTGGGAGAACAAAAAATGTCAGCTTATAGCTGTTTCACTTTAGTTGTTCATTGATTTGCTTGTTGTATGTGCTTTGACTGGGTAAGCCCAGGGTTTCGAACCAGTGAGCTCCATCCTCCAGGTCAATGCTTTTTCCATAGCACCACCACAGGCCAGGCCCTATAAATTATTCTTCATTTCAGTTTGTGTCCTTCATTTCTGAATGGTTCTTTTTTATGGTTTCTATGTCCTCATTAAGTTTCTTATTCATCCTTATAACCATTGTTTTGAACTCTGTATCTGATAGTTTGCTTGCTTCCATTTTGCTTAGTTCTTTTTCTGGAAATTTCTCCCATTCTTTTATCTGGGATGTGTTTCTTTGTCTCTGCATTTTGGCTGCTTTCCTATGTTTGTTTCTATGTGTTTGGTAGGGCTGTTATATCTCCCAGACATGGTAGAGTAGCCTTGTGTAGTAGCTGTCCTGTAGGACCCAGTGGCACAGCCTCCCCAGTTACCCAAGTGGGACATTTCAGTGTACCCCAGTGTGGGCTGTGAGCAGTGTCATGTTGTTGAGTCTTGACTGTTGTTGGCATCACTGGGAGGGATTCACCCCCTCAGGCCAATTAGCTGTGAGGGTGATCTGTGATTACAGTGGAGGAGCTGCTGTGCAGGAGGTGAAGCTACAGAGCAGGACTTGCTTCAGTGAAGCTTTGGCGGTCACCAAGTCTGCTCCTTGAGTGTGTTGCTCGTGGAGGTGATAGAATTATAGTCCAGTGTGCTCTGAAGTTGTCTACCAGGTACACTGGTTCTGGGACCTCCCGAGAGGTGCGAGGTCACCCATTGCCTGTGCCCAACTTGGGGGCATCTGGCATTAACTACAGAGTGATATGCAGATGGCTACTACTTGTGCTGGGCTTGGAGGTGCCCAGAGGAGGCCAAGGTATGAACCAAGGCTGGCTGCTGCTAGTGCCAAGGCTGGGGCCATTTAGCAAGAGGTACAGGGTATGCAGAGGCCACATGCTTCTTATTTGAGAGATTTTAAGAGAATCCAAAGCATGAAACAAGACAAATCTTTTGTATGAAAAGGCCACTGAAAATAGCCTGAGTGGGCCCACAGGTTGGGTGGGGTGGAGTCTCAGGGGACCACTTGCGCAGGGTGGACAGCATGAGCCAGGCTGATGGAAATTCAGATATGGCACCTGCCTGCTGGCTTGGTGGGGGAAGGGTTCAGAAAACGAACTGTGTCTTCTGCCAGCACTTTTGTCTAGCAGAAAGCTGCCCCACGCCCCAGCTCTTGTCCTGGTGCCTAACAATACAGTTTCTTCCCCTACGTTCCAGGTTCCTTTCAAGTTGTTGACCGTGGCTGGAGCTCAGGGGGAATAAATATAATTTCATGCACCGGCTCTTTACGAGTAACTGCCTGGAACTCCTGCAGCTCTCCATCTCACTCAGCCACAATCCCTGCTGGTTGTTACAGCCAGCAGTTATGGGGACTCCTCTTCCTGACACTGGAACCCTAGGCTGGGGTGCCTGGTGTGGGGCTGGGACCCCTCATTCCTCAGGGGGTCCTACACAGCTGAGATATCCCTCCCGAATTTAAACTGCAATATGTGGGTGTGGGACCAGCCTATTCCACATCTTTACTCCTCCTACCAGATTCGATGTTGCTTCTTTTTTATATCCTTAGTTGTAGGACTTCCATTCAGCCAGATTTCAGGTGGTTCTGCATTATGGTTGTCCTGTGGTTTAGTCATAATTTTGATGTGGTTGTAGGAGGATTCAAGTACAGTATTTACCTATGCCATCATCTTTATTGGAAGTCTCTCAATGTTTTAGAACAGGGGTCCCTAAACTTTTTACACAGGGGGCCAGTTCACTGTCCCTCAGACTGTTGGAGGGCTGCCACATACAGTACTTCATACACTGACCACCAATGAAAGAGGTGCCCCTTCCGGAAGTGCAGCGGGGGCCAGATAAACAGCCTCAGGTGGCCGCAATTTGACCCGCGAGCCGTAGTTTGGGGACCTCTGTTTTAGAAGGTAGGGCCATGATGGTAAGCTCTTCCTGCTTTGTATCTCATATCTTCTTCTGAAGCAATAAACATCAATTGGACTCATGGGAGGGAGGGAGGAAAAAAGTAGTTAACATTTCAAAACTATAATCCTTCCAGTTTTCAATAGTAATGGGCTTTGAATACCAGATTGTGGGACTTGGGACTTGGAAACAGGTCCACAAGGATGGCATAGGAAGATCTGAATGCAGCATGACATGATAGAAACTATGAGATTTTTTTGTTTGTTTGTTTTTCTTTTTACAGGGACAGAGAGAGAGTCAGAGAGAGGGATAGATAGGGACAGACAGACAGGAATGGAGAGAGGTGTGAAGCATCAATCATTAGTTTTTCGTTGCCATTGCGACACTTTAGTTGTTCATTGATTGCTTTCTCACATGTGCCTTGACCGCGGGCCTTCAGTGGACTAAGCAACCCCTTGCTGGAGCCAGCAACCTTGGGTCCAAGCTGATGAGCTTTTTGCTCAAGCCAGATGGTCCCGCGCTCAAGCTGGCGTGCTCGGGGTCTCGAACCTGGGTCTTCCACATCCCAGTCTGATGCTCTATCCACTGCGCCACTACCTGGTCAGGCGAAACTATGAGTTTTGATGATAAACGTGAAAGTTGTTTAGAGTTAGGTTTGGTACAATATGAGATTAAAGCTTTTGAAGGCTATTATAAAAGACCAGGGAGAGATAATAGAAGTTTTGATTCTAAAATGGCATTAACTATTCAATGCATTACTTTAATTAGGTAGCTGTATAGCCCTGGCTGGTTGGTTCAGTTGTAGAGCATTGGTTCGGTGTGTGGAAGTCCTGGGTTTGATTCCTGGTCAGGGCACACAGGAGAAGGGACCATCTTCTTCTCCACCCCTCCCCTCCCACTTCTCTCTCTCTCTTTCTCTCTCTCTCTCTCTAGTCCCCTTCTGTAGCCATGGCTTGAATGGTTCGAAAAAGTTGGCCCCCCCACGCATTGAGGATGGCTCCAGGGCCTCACCTTGGGTGCAGAAATAGCTTGGTTGCTGAGCAATGGAGCAGTGGCCCCAGGTGGGCAGAACATTGCCCTGTAGGGGCTTGCTGGGTGGATCCTGGTTGAGGCACATGTGGGAGTCTGTCTCTCACTTAATTAAAAAAAAAAAAAAAAGGTGTAGCCTGACCAGGCGGTGGCGCAGTGGATAGAGCGTTGGACTAGGATGCGGAAGACCCAGGTTCGAGACCCTGAGCTCGCCAGCTTGGACCCAAGGTCACTGGCTCCAGCAGGGGTGGCTCGGTCTGCTGAGGGCCCGTGGTCAGGGCACATGTGAGAAAGCAATCAATGAACAACTAAGGTATCGCAATGGCAACGAAAAAGTAATGATTGATGCTTCTCACCTCTCTCCGTTCCTGTCTGTCTATCCCTCTCTCTGACTCTGACTCTCTCTCTGTTCCTGTAAAAAAAAAAAAAGGTGTAGCTGTATTTCAGAAATAAAGTATACATTGCTGTGAAGTCAGTGAATATTATTATTATTATTATTTTTGTGTGAAAGAGACAGGGAAAGGGACACACAGACAGAAAGGGAAAGAGATGAAAAGCATCAAGTCTTTGTTGTGGTAATTTAGTTGTTTATTGATTGTTTTCTCATACGTGCCTTGACCAGGGGGCTCCAGCTGAGCCAGTGACCTCTTGGTCAAGCCAGCAACCTTTGGGCTCAAGCCTGTGACCACAGGGACATATTTATGATCTCATGCTCAAACCAGAGATCTCACACTCAAGCCATTGACCTCAGTGTTTTGAACCTGGGTCTTCTGTGTCCCAGGCCAATGTTTTATCTACTGCATCACAGCCTTGTCAGGCAAGCCAGTGAATCTTAAACATCAGGAAACTTAATGGCACGGGCTTTTTTCCAAGGTCTGGATAAATAGAATTTTATAGTCATAAGATTTATGCTTAAAAATTTTTTTCAAAGTTGTATAAGCATCAGTACCCCAAACTTGGGTCTATTCATGGCAATAAGTGAAAAGTGTATTATAGATTGAGTTTAGCAGATGTGTATTCATTATCTACAGTTCTTGAAACTGTGACAAACACAGGTCACAGGTGACACAATGTAGTCACTGCTGTTAAGGAGATATGAATGACAGCAGCAGAAAGTAAAGACAGACATCTCTTGGGAAATCTATGCGTCTTGGAAATCTATTAAATATACTAGGGCACAAAGATTCAAGTGAAGTTTGCCATCTGAGCCACTGAAAAGGAGAGAATGCTGGAGCTGTGAGAGACACAGAGATGTGGAGAGAACTATAGGGTTGAGAGTTTGTTGAGAAAAGATGATGAATTAATTTGTGCATAGCAGATAACCTATCGACATGCTTATCAAACAGATGAAAAGGTGTGACTAGGGTTCTGGGCACTGTGTGAGCATACTGGGTCTTGGGCATTATTAGAGGTCATAATTGGAGTTATGGAAGTGGATGAGAATTTACTGTGTAGAGAAAGGGTCAACGTAGTGTCTTTTCATGTCCTCCCTTGGTAGGGGCCTTCTGAGAAATGTCTTCCCACATGTGATGCTCTTCTTTAGTGTATGGTTGACCTTTCTGTTCTCTTTGCCCCAAATTCTTTGACTTAAAAATAATTTGGAGGGTTATTGTGTTTCTTTTGTCTGTTGCCTCGAGCCCTTCCTGGGGTGGAGGATGAACAGGGTTGATTTCCAGTGCCCAAGTCACACTCGATACTAAGTATTTTAAGTATTGCCCCTGGAGATGGGAAAAAGTGTTTAGTCCTGAGGTAATCACTGGGTATTGATAAAAGATAACATTCACATTTGATAGACAAAAACTGAAAGAGAGAAAACATGGCTTGCCCAAATTCATATAGTTAAGGTGTTGCTGGGACTAGACTGATAGTCCCCTCACCTCTATCCCCTGTTCTCGCCATGAAAACTCATCGGCATGAAACATAACACATTTATTATAATTTCTTTTGAAGAAATTTCTGGAATATTTAGTACTTTTCTAGAGAATTCACTTGTGGCCTATTCAGTCAAGAATCCATTTAGTTTTGGAAAATATGGTTGATTTATTACATGGAAAATTCCGAATGCTTGATTAAGAACAACATCCCTTCTTCAGATTTCACTGGGGAACACAGGGGGTTACTGCAATTAGCATGTAATTTAAAAAAAGAAAGGTTTTATCTATGTCTGCCAATTTCTCATTTCCTTCCAACAAAGTATTTATGGCCTAAGACAGTGATGGGAAATCTTTTGATCTTGGTGTGTCAAAATTTGCCAAAAAACCAAGCATAACTCGGGTGGTGTGTCACTTCGAGAAAAACGGCCTAACCTGAAGTCCCAGAACTAGACACTCTGTGCCGGAGTTCTGTTGTTTTGGCCTACAGACCTCCGGCACAGAGTGTCTACACTACAGCAAATGTTTTATTCTCGGCTACTGCACCTGGCCGTGCAGGAGCCGAAGATGAAACGTCCTTCTCAGCATGCAGCCTTATACTTCTCTGGTATGTGGCCGCATGTCATCGAAAATGGCTATGCGTGTCAGTGCTGACACGAGTGTCATAGGTTCGCCATCACGGCCATAAGGCATGCTTCTCTTGCAAAGAAAACTTTTATTTATTTTTCCTCAATTACATTCCATGCTAACAGTTATTTGGAAGCGCTAAATTCTAACGTCTAGGATTAACCTGAGGTAGATAGTGAATGAAAGCTCACTGTATAATTTCTGGAAAGGTCTGATGATAACCAATGATGTCTTTACATAATGAATAAAATATTTGATAGGTATCTATACAACTTATCTATTGCATATCTATTAATATTTTTACATTATAGCTGAATGGTGATCCTGAAAATGCCACTCTCTATAGGTTCTTTCCATGTTAATTTATTTTCAGATGAATAATATTAGCTGTATCACATTCAATTAGGATAAGTTTAAAGTAATAGTAGATTTGTCTTGATTTCTTATTATCTTTACTTTAGAGATAAATGCAGATTTCACTTTTGCAAGTCATATAATCTATATTTTAAAATGAATAATTTATTTAGATGTTTTTCAGATTAGTTTTTTATTAGCATTGGGGGTGGAGGAATGAAATCTGATTTGATTATTTACCAGTGATAACTGAAGCATATCCTATGTCCTCCAGTATAGATAAAATGTTACAGGGTTTTTATTTTTGTTTTTGTTTTGCTTTAATATATTAAGAGGACAACTACTTCATCCTAAAACAAGAGGTACTTAAGTGAATTAACAGATGTCTACTTAAACTATTTAAATGATCAAAAACATATCTGATTTTTTTTTATAGGGACAGAGAGAGAGAGTCAGAGAGAGGAATAGATAGAGACAGACAGACAGGAACGAAGAGAGATGAGAAGCATCAATCATTAGTTTTTCGTTGTGACACCTTAGTTGTTCATTGATTGCTTTCTCATATGTGCCTTGACTGAGGGCCTTCAGCAGACCGAGTAACCCCTTGCTTGAGCCAACGACTTTGGGTCCAAGCTGGTAAGCTTTTAGCTTAAGCCAGATGAACCTGCACTCAAGCCTGTGACCTTGGGGTCTCAAACCTGGGTCCTCCGCATCCCAGTCCAATGCTCTATCCACTGCGCCACCGACTAGTCAGGCAATGTATCTGAAAGTTTAAGTAAATGAGAACACTTATTCAGAGACAAAGCAAAGGGTTTAAGGACTGAATTCAAGTCTGTCTTTGATGTTTGAAGGGAAGAGCGTGGGTGCTGAGTTAAGCCTGTGCTGATTCCTGCAGGTGTGACTGTGCTGGCTGTTCCCATCTGGCATTTCTTCTGACTGGTCACTGTGTCTGCTCTCATTCACCAGTGTCTGCACCATTCTGGCTGATAAATATTGTAAATATCAGTGCTGGTTACACTAACCTAGACTAAAATACTTGCTGGGCTGTGTAAGGAGCTGTGTAATGATGTATTAAACAAATAACCTCTCTGAGCCTTAGTTTACTCACCATTAAAATGGAGATGATAGAACTGCTGGGAAGAGTCCATTAAATAGTATGTAAATGTTTACTATCTTCTCTAAAAATCATAGGACCTTAATAAATATTAATCCCCATCTACCAATTTGTTTTCCTGATCTTGCCAAGAATCCTCTCCATTCTTGTCCTGAGACTCATAGATTCACAGGACCTTAGAGATCAGAGAAAATGCTGGGGTCATCATGTCTCACAGTCCTTTAGACTTGGGGCTCTATCTTATTTGTAAATGTTTTGACTATAATCCAGATCATTATCCCTGGCTGCATTTCTAATACAAGATACATAGTTGTTTTGTGCATACTTTGTTCTGTGCTTGTTTGGACACTCACTACATCATTAGCCTAGTCAGTCAACTTCCAAATCTGTGCCACCATTAGACATTAAAAGTAAAAAAGAAATGAGAGATGGTGGAAGGATCAAAGTAAATTCATTCTTGTTAATGGGAGGAATTCTCCAAATTGATCTCCCACGGAGATAGGGTTAGTAGCACTATTTCAAATTGCAGTGCAATTTTTTATTTTTCTAATCCTTTTTGCTACACATCATTCTAAGAAGAACTTTTCTGTTCTACAGCTGATTTTTTTTTTTTGTATTTTTCCAAAGTGAGAAGCAGGGGGAAGACAGACAGACTCTCGCATGCGCCCGACCAGGATCCACCTGGCATGCCCACCAGTGGGTGATGCTTGGCCTCTCTGGGGTGTTGCTCCGCTGCAATTGGAACCATTCCAGCGCTTAAGGTGGAGGCTATGGAGCCATCCTCAGTGCCCGGGCCAACTTTGCTCCAGTGGAGCTTTGGCTGCAGGAGGGGAAGAGAGAGACAGAGAGAAAGAAGAGGGAAAGGCAGAGAAGCAGATGGGCGCTTCTCTTGAGTGTCCTGACTGGGAATCGAACCTGGAACTTCCACAAGCTGGGCCGATCCTCTACCACTGAGCTAACTGGCCAGGGCCTACAGCTGATTTTTATAATGGGAAAATATGATGAAAATTTTTTGAGTTTCAGCTGCCAGATATTGGGGCAACTCCTTGGCAACACATATTGCAAGCCTTGAGTTACTCTTGTTCCATTTTATCTATCTCATAGGACAAAGCTAAGCAAATGGATCAAGTGACTATCTATCTATCATCTATCTATCTATCTATCTATCTATCTATCTATCTATCTATCTATCTATCTAATACCTCACCCTTGCAGGTTGAAAAGCTTAACTTTAGCATTTGTCTTACAGTAAGGAGTGTAAACATTTTATCATGAAATCTGAAGCTATCAAAAATAGTGTTGACAGTAGAGCCAAACCAGGATTAGATTTGTGTATGTAAACCCAAAATATATCAATATTTAGTGTCAGGTGGTACTAAATATACAGGTTCAGTGATAATGTGTGATAAACACTTGGATTTCAGTGATTTCTTTTGTGTATACATGTATGTGTGTTTCAGTTTTAAATTATAATTCTGCCTAGTTTAAGTCAAAATACATTTTGCTTTGCCATTTGCTCACACACATCTCTCTATGGTTACAGTTTGATCTCACCTCTCTCACAAAGCCTCAGTCCTTCACAGCCTGTCTTGAATCCACCTGTGCCCTAAAAACCCCTACAAGAACCAGCCAATTGGATTTCCACCCAATGTGCACACAGTACCTACTGTGTAGACCACTGGTTCTTAACCTTTTTTGAGGTACCGAACCCACCAGTTTCATATGCACATTCACCGAACCCTTCTTTAGTGATAAATAAAATATGATTTTTCCCCCAAATTCAAGACATAGATATATATTTTTTTACTGGTGCACAAAATGAGCCGTGCATGAACATCGCCTTGCTCAAAGAACAAAACCAACAAAGTGCATGAACTCCCAACAAATTATGGTATTACTTTATTCTGGCTTCCACGGCAGAGGCTTCTCCAAACCCCTGAGACCGACTCATTGAACCATCAGGGTTTGATAGAACCCAGGTTAAGAACCACTGGTGTAGACTGTTCACAGTATATTGCAATAGTTGAGGTTTTTGTATTTCTTATTTATTCATGGTTATTCAATTTAGTAAATATGTTTCTTATTTTCCTTAACAAAATAAAACAGAAACTTAAACTCTCTGATGGAAAAGAGATATATGGTCTCTTCTTTATATGTTTCTCATGCTGCCCAGCACAGGTGTACTCAATCCCTGTTTGATTAGAGCAATCTTGTCCACACCCTGGATAGGAAGCAAACAAAATAACCACGGAGGCATTTAGAGAATCATCTCTGTGTTACTTTGTGATTCATGTTTAGCTGCTCTTTGGGTGGGATTTATTTATTTTACCTATCTATTTCTCTTGCCTTATCTTATCCAGAGCTTCATTTTATCTGTGCCCTCCATCCTGAGTCTCATGTCGCTGAAGCTGGAAGTAGCAGCAGCATTGTGGAAAAGAAACAGGAAGTTCGTTCCTCATCCTAATCCAGACACACATCACCAAACACAGATTTAGCAGGAGGCTGAGCTTTCAAGTAAAGCCAGTGAAGCACGAAGGGGGGAAAGCATCAGAAATATGCCCCCAGTTGACTTGGCACCTGTCGCCTGGGACTGCCTGGGCTGTGAATGGAAAACTCTTGTAGATTAAAGGAGGGAAACGCAGGCAGCGGGATGTATTTCATACTCACTGCCCGTTACAGAATCCCTGCGAAATGGTTGACCTTAGAGGGGACCTTCGATGATTACACCTGAGTCTTTTCAACATGTTGTTCCTATTTACACTTGTGCTTTATGGATTCCTTCAGGGAGAAGTGTTTTTAAAGAAATACAAAAAGCTTTCCACCCCAGAGACACTCCAAAGGTGACAGCTTAGGCAGATAGCTTTCATTCCTCTGTTTATTTTTTTTTTTTTGAGGAAGAAATATTTCTTCTTCCCCTGAGTGTCTGGATTTTGTGATGTGAGACATGCTTGGATTTAACAGTTTGCACTTTTAAAAACAGTAATTATTCAAGGATATTCTGCTTTTTTATCTATGGGAAGACAGGAATCCAGAGTTACTTTCTGGATCTTCTTAAAAGCCTTGCTTTCCTAAAGTGCTGTTTTTTAAACTATCATAAGTCAAATTTATCAGGGGGATAATGTAATAAAGACAAATATTCAACCAATAATGAAAAGCTAAGTAAACGGGTATGTTTAAGCTCTATTATATGCAGGGGAGTACATTAAGGCAGATCTAAGAGAGATTTTAATGGATTTAACATTAGCAATCAGACTTCGACTTGGTATAAATCAAACACCATCACATTTCAGTCTAATGCACACCCGCTCATTTGTTCGCACCATTCAACGTAGATTATAAATATTAGCCAAGACACCTTCAGTTCTCGAGATTCTTTCCACAGACACAGCAATAATTGAACAATAATGATGACAATTTTATTTTTATGAATCACTATGCCTTACTTTTATTGATTTGCTCTTGGGCCTGGAGAAAGCTTCTTCAGCCAGCATACAACAGGAAATGGTTATAGCATTATCAGATAGGCCATAAAGAGATAAATAAAATAAAGGGGGGTAGGAATGATGATGGGCCTCAGCAAGCTGCTGATATAAGCAAGAATTACTCCCTTCACTCCCGACAATAGAGCAGCTTAAATTACCCCCTTTCTCCTTCTCCGCTTCTCATTCCTAATTCAGTGAAAGGAAAATACTGTTTGGCTGTAAATGTACATTAACTTTGGCGCTGGACATTTTGGGGTTCTTGATGTCAGAGGGAAATAAATAAGAAGGGAATAAACGAGCCTACTCAGGCATTGTGTAGAAAGGAGGGTGAAACCCGGCGGGAATATGGCCTTTCGCTGCCTCCTTTGATGATGTACAGGTTCTTAATAACAAAGGCAGCATAGCCTTCTGAAATATTCCATCCATGCCTATGAAAAAGAGCTGAAACCTTACCGCCTATGCCTTTGCCAGAGTACAAGATGCACTGGTATTTTCAGCCAGCTTTCCCTGCCCATTAGCTCTCAACGGTAACGAATTGAACACCCTGGGGTGGTAAGGAGAGATGGATATGGATCTGTACGTGTGTTTCTACGGCTGCCTGTGTTTTTCCCCCTGCTCAGTAACAGATTCTAGAGGTTTTATTTCATACTCATGCCCTCCTATCCCCAGTGACAAACTGAATCTATACTTCTGTTTATTTGCTGGATTGAGACCTCACCATGATTTTTAGTGAAAGGAACAAGAGCAAACAAGTCTTGAGAGTCTATCAGTCTTCTGCATTTCCGTGCAACGAAGCAAACTGCCAGGTCCGACCATGACAGGGCCAGCAGCAAGAGAAATTCTATCCGTTGGCAGTTGCTTCTCATTCCCAATGAATTTTTCTTCCCTGGCCAAATATTTTCAGGCCAGTTTATAGTGAAGGTATAAACAAGCTGATATCTAAGGGCTTGTGCATTTGCTGGTTCTATGAGTCATCTATGTCCCCATCTGTCTGTCACTCTTGGCTGGAAGAGCAGGATGCTGAACTGCCCCCAAAGTTAGAGAAACAGCTCAAGGGAGACAATAATGTTAGCTGCTACAATCCCTCTCTCTAGTTCAATTTTTATGTCACCTTTTTTATTACATCTTAAGGCAAGCCTGCCAGGGTATTTGACTATTTTCCCAGAAAATAAATTCTTATGACTTCAAAGTCAATTAAACTATAATAACAAGTTAATGCTTAATGAAGTCACAGATTTAAAAAAAGTTAAAAAAATTTTTAGTTATTGGTCATACATTGAACTATTATGTAAGAGCTGGGAGAGAACTAAAATCTGGTAACATTTTAAAAAATCCACAAAAGTTCATCATCATATTTGTGGTTATTGGAGAAAAGGAAGGTGGGGTACATTCTAGGCTGGTATTTAGATGGGAAATCTTTTGTTTCTGAAGGAAAATAATCCTGAGTAAACCAATAATATTGCCTAACTGCAACTTGGGTCGAGCCCAACCACACTCAGTGGTGGTTCACAAAGCTCTTTGATGTGCATTAATTCGATGATCAGATTGGTTTTTAAAAGTATAAAATGGAATTATAGACATGACCAGTTTTAGGAGGTTAACTGAGAATGTGCTTGTTGAAGCCTCCCAATGGAAAGAACAAAGATCCTTGAAATGGAGGATGTTGCCTCCTTCACCAATAGTACTTATAAAATATTAAGGAGAGCAGTCATTTACTCTTTTATTAATAAAGTAGCTCATTAAAAACTATTTATTAGTGCCTTCTATGAGCCAGGTATTTTGCTAGGTACTGAACAAATGACAGTGAATGAGATAGACATGTCATTCAAGAAGCTCACCCATCCTAAAGGAGCCAGTTATGCAAACTAATAGAATGATTTCAGATAGTGATAAGTAATAAAATATCGTGTGATAGAGATGTGGAAGAGACTATATAAAAAGGGTAGTTTTAGAGAAGTTTTTAGTGAAGGCCTTGTGATTCTAACTAAGAAATATGGAGTTCCTTTTAGAAAGAGAGAGACAAGTGACATGATCTTATTTACACTTTACATAGATCACTGTGGCTGCTTATGTGGAAAATCTGCCAAGGTTTAACAAACCTGTGGGACACATCATTACTAATTATTGGGAGACACAAAGATACCCCTTTCTTGATGCAAATGAATTTCTCATCACTTTAAAGTTCACAGAAGAAAACTGACCGACTTGCAGCACAAATGGTGTTTTAATTTTTTTCTGATTATTAGTCATATTTTTGGGAGAAAAAAATAGGTCCTAAGACATGAATGACCAGATATAGAAATCTAATTTAATGGCTCAATTTATTTATTTAAAAAATTTGTTTTTAATTTATTTAATCATTTTTTTAGAGAAGAGTGACAGAGAAATAGAGAGAGAGAGAGAGAAGGGCGGGGGAAAGCAGGAAGCATCAACTTTCATATGTGCCTTGACGAGGTAAACCCAGGGTTTTAAACCAGGGACCTCAACATTCCAGGTCGACACTTGATCCACTGAGCCACCACAGGTCAGGCTCAATTTATTTTTTTTTAATTTAAAAATATATTTATTAATTTATTTGAGATAAACAGTAATAAATTTATAGCATTTATTTTATTATAAAATAACCTTTTTAAAGCAAAAATATTAGTGCAACGAGTGGCATTTAATTATACACACACACACACACACACACACACACACACACACACACACACACACACCTGGCGGTATTTTTTATTTAGAGGAGAGGGGAGGGGAGGCAGAGACAGACTCCTGCATGCACCCCGACTGGGATTCACCTGGCAAGCCTACTAGGGGGCAATGCTCTGCCCATTTGGGGTCCTTGCTCTGTTGCAACTAGAGTCATTTTTTTAACGCCTGAAGCAGAGGTCATGGAGCCCTCCTCAGCACCTAGGGCCAACTTGCTCTAATTGAGCCATGGCTATAGGAGGGGAGAAAAAGAGAGGGGGGTGGAGGGGTAAAGAAGCAGATGGTCACTTCTCCTGTGTACCCTGACCAGGAATTGAACTTGGGACATCCACATGCCAGGCTGATGCTCTACCACAGAGCCTACTGGCCAGTACCTATTATTTTATTTTGTCATTTTATTTTATTTTTAAGAATTTCACCACTTTATTGAGTACATTCTTTTTCATTTAAATATTATAGAGCCTGACCAGGCAGTGGCGCAGTGGATAGAGCATCGGACTGGGATGCAGAAGACCCAGGTTCGAGACCCCAAGCTCACCAGCTTGAGCGCAGGCTCATTGAGCAAAAACTTGCTCCAGCAAGGGGTTGCTTGGTCTGCTGAAGACCTGCAGTCAAGGCACATGTGAGAAAGCAATCAATGAACAACTATGGTGTCGCAATGGCAACGAAAAACTAATGATTGATGCTTCTCACCTCTCTCTGTTCCTGTCTGTCTGTCCCTATCTATCCCTCTCTCTGACTCTCTCTCTGTCCCTGTAAAAAAAAAAAAAAAAAAAAAAAAAAAAAAAAAAATATATATATATATATATATATATATATATATATATATATAGTATATTTATATGCTGTAAGTTTTACTTTTTAGTTTTATATGTGAAGTCAGTGATTAGACATTATATCACTTACTAAGTGACCATCCTATTAAGTCCCACACCATTCTGACACCACACATAGTTATTAGAATATTATTGTCTATATTCCCTATGCTGTACTTTACATCCCTACGACTATTCTGTAAGAACCAATTTGTACTTCTTAATCCCTTTACCATCATCACACATTCCCCCAACTCCCCTTCCCATCTGGCAACCATCAAAACATTCTCTGTATCTATGAGTCTGCTTCTGTTCTGCTTATTTATTTTGTTTTTTAGATTTAATTGTTGATGGGTATGTATTTATTGCCATTTTATTGTTCATGTTTTTGATTTTTTTCTTCTTCTTAAAGAAGACCTTTTAACATTTTTTGTAATACTGGTTTGGTGGTAATGAACTCCTCTAGCTTTTCTTCTTTGGGAAGCTCTTCATCTGTCCTTTGAGTCTAAATGATAGATTTGCTGGATAACATAATCTTGGTTGTAGGTCCTTGCTTTTCATCACTTTGAATATTTCTTGCCACTCTCTTCTGGCCTGCAAAGAAATCATTTAGCAATCTTATGGAAGCTTTCTTATAGGTAACTAATTGCTTTTTGCTTGCTGCTTTTAAGATTCTCTCTTTTTGTTTAACCTTTTGCATTTTACTTATGATGTATCTTGGTATGGACCTCTTTGGGTTCATCTTGTTTAGGACTCTCTGTGCTTCCTGCACTTGTATGGCTATTTCCTTCATCCAGGTAGAAAAGTTTTCTGTTATTATTTTTTCAAGGAGGTTTTTAATTTTTTGCTCTCTCTCTTCTCCTTCCAGCACCCCATGATGCTAATATTGGTATGCCTGAAGTTGTCCCAGAGGCTCCTTACACTATCTTCATTATTTTGTATTTTTTTCCTTTTTGTTGTTTTGATGAGTGTTTTTTGCTTCTTTATATGCCAAACTGATGATTTTATTCTTGTTTTACTATTGTTGATTTTCTATAAATTATTCTTCATTTCAGTTAGTGTATCCTTCATTTCTGACTTGTTCTTTTTTATGGTTTCTATGTCCTTATTTATGCTTATTATTTTTTGTTGTTGTTGAAGCTCAGAACTCTGTATCTAGTAATTTGCTTACCTTCATTTTGTTTTATTCTTTTTCTGGAAATTTCTCCTGCTCTTTCATTTGGGATGTATTTCTTCATCTTTACTTTTTGGCTGTTTCCCTGTGTTTGTTTCTATGTCAGGTAGAGCTGTTATGTCTCCCAGACTTGGTGGAGTAGACTTGTGTAGTCAGTGTCTTTTAGGGCCCAGTGGCACAGCCTCCACATTTACCCAAGCTAGTGCTCCAAGCGCTCCCCTGTGTGGTCTGTGTGAAGTATCCTTTTGTAGTTGGGTCTTGACTGCTGTTGGTTGTGACTACAGTGGAAAAACTGCTGTGCAGGAGTTGACCCTATAGAGCAGGACTTGCTTCAGTGGGGCTTTGGTGCTTACCGAGTCCACCCCTTGAGTATGTTGCTCATGGAGGTGGTTACGTTGTACTCTGGAGTGCTCTGAAGCTCTCCACTGGGTAAACTGGCTCTGGGACCTGTCTGGGGCCAGCTGGCATGAGCTACAAAGCATATGCAGATGATTGCTACTTGTGCTGGGCTTGAAGGTGCCCAGGAGAGGCCAAGCTGTGAACCAAGGCTAGCTGCTACTAGTACCAGGCATGGGGCCACTTAGCAAGAGGGACAGGTATGCAGAGGCCACATGCTGCTTGTTTGAAAGATTTTAGGAGAGTTCAATGCATGAGCCAAGACCCGCAGTTTTTATGGAAAAGCCTTTGAAAACAGCTTGGTTGGTCTGCAAGTTGTGTGAGATGGGGTGTCAGGGAATCACCTGGGTGGGGCAAACTGTATGAACCAGGTTGATAGAGACTCAAATATTGTGCCTACCTGCTGGCTCTGTGTTTGTGTGTGTGCATGTGTGGGGGGAGGGTCCAGAAAAGGAACTATATCCTCTGCCAACATTTTTGTCTGACAGAAAACTACACCCCAGCTCTTTCCCTGATGCCCAACAATACAGTTCCTCAACATATGTCCCTGGTTCCTTTCGAGCTGTTGCCAGCCCTGGAGCTTAGAGGGAGGAAGTCCTACTGAGTCTGTGTCCGGCCCTATGAAGAACTGCCTGGGACTCCTGCAGCTCTCTATCTCACTTAGCCACAATTCCTGCTGGTTTTTGCAGTCAGAAATTATGGGGACTTCTCTCCCTGGCACTAGAACTCTGAGGTCGGAGGCCTGGTGTGGGTTGGGGACCCCCTCATGCCTCAGGGGGGACCTCTGCAGCTGAGATATCCCTCCCTATTTTAAACTGCCACACATGGGTGTGGGACCAGCCAGTTCCAAGTTTCTACCCCTCCTACCAGACTCCACGTGGCTTCTTTTTAAAATCCTTAATTGTAGGACTTCTATTCAGCCAGATTTCAGGTGGTTCTGAATGATGATTGTCCTGTGGTTTAGTTGTAATTCTGACATGATTGTGAGAGGATGCGAGTACTGGGTTTACCTGTGCCATCATCTTGACTGGAAATCAGCATCAACTGAATTTTCTGTAGAGCAGTGTTATTGAACCGCCAGCCCATAGACCAGTGCCAGTTCACTAGAAATTTTGTGCCAGTCTGTGGAAGAGTTAACCACCCTGATGCTGTGTGAAAATTATAGACCCAATGATTATAGACTTTATAATCTTCATAGGTTATCTCTTTTGTGAACTGACACAAAAGTTCTGGTGGACCAGCACTTGTCTTCTGGCCGGTGTTTGAAAAGCACTGTTGTAGAGTACTTGCAGTGATCAAATAATGGGCTCTAGGAATGAGTGTCAGGAATGCTCTTTATGTACTTATTTGCTTTTGACTCTGGCAGGACAGAGAGGGCAACTGTTTAGGTGTGTCAGTAGCTAATTGTAAGGTCTTAATGCAGAATCTAATACAAGCATAGCATCTTATATACAGTAGGAACTCAGTTTATATTTGCTGAATGGATGAAATCTGGATTCTTCATCAAGGGCAAAAGTTTATCAAAAGGCGAAGAAGTCTTAGAAATATGTTCAGAGTGTTCAATAAATGCTGGTTAGAGTTCCCTGATAGGGTAGATCCTAGTCAGATCATTATGATCCCTTCTGATACACTGAAAACGTGTGTGTAAGTAATAATAATAGAAAAATTTCAGATACCTTGAAGACGTGGACAGAAAGCATCAGGCATCCTGGCCTCCTCACAAAGGGGGCATACCCAGATTTGAGAAACCATCAGGAGTAATTGCTTCCTAAATATGGGAGGGATTATTTGATCTCATGGGCTTTACCTTACCAGTGCAGAACTTGGTATGCGGGATCTCTCAGTCTCCCTACTTTGTGTTCCATTGGTCTAGAAAGCTGTGAAGTACCAATCAGGACCAGAGAATATAAGAGACAGAGTACCACGAATGCCTTGGGCACTGACTAATGCAATTATAACATTTCAGGTGTTCCAACAGGAGAACTGAACAGTCACTGAAGGGAAGTTTAGGGTCTTTCTTTCCTTCTTCAGGCCAAACCTAGTAGCAAAACCAATTTCTTGTCCAACTGGTAGGAGCTTCTCAATGACAAAAGATGATATAATATTACTGTGTTTCTTAATTTCTTTTTTAGTTGAATAAATGCCTTCCTTGTGTTATTGTAACAAGGTAGAGAATTGAATGTTGATTTAATAAATTGAATAGTGCTGCTTTTGAAAAAAATTGTCATGCAATCTATTTCCTTCAGTCACTGTTATATGTAACTCTCAGCTGGTACCAATGACAAAAGATTAACACGGAGTAAGAGAGAGGATTGTGTCCTCCCCCCAGCATTCTCCCTCAGATTTTAAGGTTTGGGCAGGATTGGTGGTGGTGGGGGGGACACCAGCAGAAGATGGCTATCCCCACAGACAGGTTTTTATTTTGTGTGGAGGCCATCAGCTAGAGTGGTGGTAGCTTGGTGCTGCCTTCTAAGAGCTGTGACAAAAGATTTCCAGAATGAGGGTGGCGTGAAATAAATGCACACAGACTTGTGTTTGCATGTGGTGCAGCAACTCTAGAAGACCATTCTGCTCCTTAGGGAGACTTCTAAGGACTGTACATGGGGAAACAAGGGACATGGAGAAGCTGGGGATAGGAGGATGGATAAGGAAGCCAGAAGCAGCTGGGGACTGCATGGAAGTTCAGGCAAACTGGTTTGGAACAACCTGAACTGGACTGAGATCTTGGGTACCCACAGACCACAGACAGCCTGATTTTGTGTGAGGCTGCTGAGTATTACCCCAAGGCCTCAAGGGAACATGCAGCCTAACACCCACAAAAAAACTAATTTTATAGAGGTATGGTAGTTTTTCAGCTGCTAGAGACCCCAGTAAAAAGGACCTTATTTAACAGATGAGGAAATTAGGGTATAGAGGTTTAGTGATGATGAGTTCAGGCCACAACCTTTCAATTACCCCAGAAACTCATCAGATGCCTTTGTTTTAAGCTCTGTTATAAATCTTGAGTCTCTCAGATGCTTCTGAACACACATTCTAGAACTTTCTTATTTGTGCCCAAAATACAGCAGTTGCCTTACAGACAAATAATATCAGGATTTATAATAGGCCCCAAGACAACCCTTTTGGAGGCATAGAATTCTAAGGAATTAAATAATGTCTATGTCGTTTTCCTGGCCAGCAGTGTATATTTACATTGTCTTTGCATTGGGTGCCTTTTTTTAAAAAACAAAACAAAATAAAAAAAAATTAAAAAACAAAACAAAACAAAATATCAGAAATAGAAAAATGCATAACTGACCTAAACATTAAGAACATTTATATATATATCGGATAACAGAGGGAGATCAAGCAATATGATCAATGGGCTCAGTGATATCAGTGATGATACTAAGGGTGGAGCCTCATCAGTGCCAGACTGACTTCTTCATGGTTGGCTAGATGGCTGCAGTGGCTGCAGCAGTTCCAGCTCTCACATCTAGAATTCTATTCTGGTATATACAGTGTGTCTGTAAAGTCATGGTGCACTTTTGACTGGTCACCGGTCAAAAGTGCACCATGACTTTACAACACACTGTATATTTTTTAGGGGTTAAAAAAACATTTCCCAGATTCTCAGCCTAACAATTTGTGTCAGTCAGTTATTGTGACAATAATACTGAGTAATAAACTATCCCTAAAATTTGTGGTGTAGAAAATGTATATATTTTCCATAATCTTAGGTCAACTGTGGTTTGGCTGTCCTGTGTTGGGTGGATCTGCTTTAGTCTGCAGGGCCTTCTGGGAATACCTCTGTGGGTATTGTTCAGGTTTGCTTCATAGGTGTTTGTTTGGCTGCATGGGCTGAAGTGCAGCAACTACTAAGGACATCTCTTTTGATGGTGGATCAACTGAGAACAAAACCCAAGTCATATTGTACAAGCAATAGTAACTCCTGTGACTTACTATTATACTGACATTTCACTGGTCAAAATAAGTTACATAGTCAAGTCTAACACAAAGTATTGAGTAGTAAATTCCACTCACAATGGAAGAGTTTGGGTAGTGGATATTTATTGAACAATAATCCTCGCTATTATACCCCCTCCTCCCAAAGCTGATTGTCTCATGAGACCTAAGCCAGAATTCCTACTAAATTAATTGCTGATAAGATAAATGAATACTACCAATAATGGTTAAACTAATCACATGGTGGTTGGGAATCCACCAACATGACCACTAAGAGAACATAGGTGTTACTAGGCACAAGTAGTCCATCAGTAGAATTTGTTGATCATTACAGAAACTCATAATAAATAGAAGTACAGGCCCAGAGACTCAGTGTTAGCTGGCATTCATTGTCTATCCCAGGGAAAGATTAGAGGTGTTCAGATGTTGAAATCCCCAGGGTCTGCTTGATTGGGCACTGTTTCAAGCTCTTAGCTCTACTTCTATTTCTTCTCTGGTCTTCCCTTCTCTTGGTCTCCATGCCTCTGTCACTCCCCACCTTCCTTTTGGGTTCACTGTGTGCTCTTGACCATGGAAACAAAGGGGTGATCTTAGGATAGGAGAGATGTCAGGGAGAAATTCTATAATAATTATAGTTAATGATAACTAACATTTTAAAGTAAACTTTAAGTGCTAATAATTGTGCTGATATTTTTATCTGTATTGTATTCAGTTTCAGAATGACCTAATGAGGTAGCTGCTACTATTATTCTTATTTTACATTGAAGATATTAAGGCTCAAAAAAGTCAAGAAAGTATTTAAGGTTACAAAACAAATAAGGGAAAGAGTTGGAATTCAAACACAGGCGCATCTGACTTCAACGTCATTCTCTTAACTGCTATGCAATCTTGTCTATTAAGGATTTACAAATAAAAAGCATATTAAAATAAAAGCATTGAACTGAAATTATGTTCTTATTCAGGCATTGAAAATCATGAAGTTTAGTGATATTTGTATCCTTTTCTTCATAACTAGGTAAAGCTGAAGGTTTCATATTAAAAAAATGTTCAAAGTATGATTTTTATGGAGTTGTTAATTGTTTTATGGAGCAAGCTCATAAAAGTCACAGACCACAAAACATAATTACAAAATGCACTTGACATCAATTACAGGAAGTATTGATTTCATTAACTCACATCTTGTCCAAAAGCTATAAATTGTGGGAAAGAGGGAATGCACATATATTTTCTTTCTGAATGGCTAATCTTATAGCAGTCACGACTGCATTTATTGTTGGGATGGTTCTGTGCATGCTGCACCCCTCAGTACATGCTGCTCCTTCATGACTCAAGGAAACAAGTTTGTTTTTCTCTTTTTAATTCTCAGAACTCACTCTTCAAAAGATCAAACACCTCTTGAGCAATATTTGCTTTTGTCTTATAGAACCTGGAACTTTGTAGGTCTCAAAGTGTCTTTTGGAGATCCACGGGGATCCCCGAGACCTATGCAGGGAGTCCCTGAGGTGAAAATTATGTTCCTAATAATATAAAGATGCTATTTGACTTTTGAACTCCCACTTTCTCATGGGTGTATAGTGGGGTTTTCCATGGGCTGCACACATGTGTGAATTTACAACAGACTGGATGCAGAAGCAGCAATGAGCATCCAGCTGTTGTCTATTAAGCCAGAAGTTGAGAAGATTTGTGAAAATGTAAATGCCAATCATCTAACTTTTTTGAGAAAATATAGTTCCTTTTCATAAATGCATTTGTTACTATGTGATAGGTTTATTGTTATTTTAAAATGGATTCATAAATACTTTAACATTTTTTTCAGTTTAAACTGCTAGATAAATATTGATAGATGTAACATATAAGCTCCACACAAAAAAACTCTTCAAGTCCTTCAATAAGTTTAAAGTTTAAAGAGACTGGGAGACCAAAATGTTGGAGAAACACTGCTCCCTTGAAGCGAGGAAGCCAGAACCAAATTTGCCTCCACTTTCAACGCTGAGCTGAGATCATAAGACCTAAAGTTCGTTCATCCACATTTCCCCATGCCTTATCTTACGCTATGCTCCTATTTTTCTTCTAAATGATTTCATTACTTATTTATTTTCCATACTACTCTATTTAAAAATGTTTAATCATAGCTTCAGATAGGTTATTGTAGGTTGCTGGAAATTAAACAGACGATAGAAAGGATGGGTTGGCCTCTTAGAGGATGGTATGGGAATATAATATGGAAGATTTTCATATAAATGGGCCCTCAAATTCAAATGCTGCTGCTTAGAGATTGCAGGCAGGATCCCCTTGGTTATTGTGGAAGCTATTGCCACTATACCTAAATGAATAGAACTTTTGTTCTGAAGCCTCTTCACTCTCTGTGCTCTAAATTATGCATACCTTTGCAAGGTACAGCCTTTCTTTCTCTCCCCGTTTCTCAGTTCCCTGCCCAATAGATTATTTTTTTCTCTTTCCTTTCTTCTACTTTGCATTTACATTCTCTATGACCTATTCTTAAAACATATTTTCTAATGCATTTCTTGAGTTCTGAATAAAAGCCGGGTACTTTCAGCATTACCTCACCTTCATTAACTAGCCTCTTCTCTCTAATTTAAGGTTATTGTACAATACTCGAGCTCTTTGCTAATGTACATTACATTGGCACTGTAATCAGTGCACATTTCAAGGGCTTCAGTCAACAAGAGTTCCCAGAGCTTTGAATTAAAAATAGAAGTATATATATTTTATTTTTTGAAAATTGATGTCTAGAGAGAGAAGGGAATAAGATTGGTCTAAAGCATGCAATAAAGCATATTCTTCAACTTTAGCATTGTATATGATATACAGATGACTAACATTGGGCATTAATTATTATCATAGTTTTGATCAATGCACTAATAATTTTTTTGCATTAAATTTGAGAATAGCTTATCTGTCTCCCTCCTAGTTGAATTCAATTGTAAACCTTCAAAAGGGTAAATGAAACTATGGTAATGTGTGAATATTGTGGTGTTATCTCTGGTGAATGGGTAGTTTCTTTTGGGAAAGCTTTCTGGTCTCTTGGAAGTAGAATGCAGATAAAGTTGAATTTTGGGGACTGAGGGTGAGAGAGAATTAAATACTCCACTAAAGTATGGATTACTATCTTATTTTCCAAAGTATGAGTTTATCCAAACCTATCTTGATACTATATTAATGGTATAAATGCTAGCTTCTTTGACCACAAAACTCAGTGATATGGATCAAGCACAAAGAATTTATCAGAGTAGAGACCACTCATGAGGCCTTTTTTTTGTGTATATGTAACAAATCATAACGTAATGAAAAGGAGAGAGAGAGAGCACTGTCCCATTGATAAAAGAATAACCCTTATTTTAAGTTTACCAACTATAGTTAAGCACTTCTCAGAAAATGATACCTTGATTTATTACTTATAAAACCTACAAGAAAAGAGTTTTCGATCAGAGTATAGTTATGACATGGAGAAAAAAATCCAAAAATATGAGCCTGGTCTTCAAGGTCCTTCATCTCCAGCTTTCTCCCTCCCTCCCTCCCTTCCTTCCTTCCTTCCTTCCTTCCTTCCTTCCTTCCTTCCTTCCTTCCTTCTCTCTTTCTCTCTTTCTCTCTTTCTCTCTTTCTTTCTTTCTTTCTTTCTTTCTTTCTTTCTTTCTTTCTTTCTTTCTTCTTTGTAGGTGATAGAAAGATAATGAGGCACACTCCTGCATGTGCTCCGACCGGGATTCACCTGGCTAACCCATCTGTGGCCGATGCTCAAGTACCAAGCTATTTTTAGCACCTGAGGCAGATGTACTCCAACAGAACTTTCCTCAGCTCCCTGGGCCATGCTTGAACAACTTAAGCCACTGGCTGCATGAGGGGAAGAAGGAGAGAAGGTGGAGTGGGGGTAGCAGGGGGGTTCACCTTTCCTGTATGCCCTGATTGGAAATCAAACCCAGGATGTCCATATGTTAGGCTGATATTCTATCCACTGAGCCACCGCCCAGGCCCCCAAATATTTTCAAAGTAGAGGTAATTTGACTCTATTTTAAAATTATGTCTTCTAACCTACAACTAAAAAATAAATTTATTAACTAGGTCTCCTGGTGATAACTCCTCTCTATATGTGATGGAGTGCTCACCTCTCTCCTCTGGCTAATACTATCATTAGTGCTTAGGTGCTGACTTAGTGATGTTGGGCATGCAGGAGGCAGACAGATATCAAGATGTTTGGTGGAGCCTGAATCATTCTGTGTTTTTGGATGAAAAATCATAAAGGGTCATGGGTACACACGAAAAATATGGGACACAACGTTGGGATAGAGGGTGAAGTTTGAGTCAGCTAGCTGCTTTATCCCACTAATCCTGATGCTGTCCCTCCTCAGTCTCATGACTGTGATGTAATGCTGGGTGGGAGATGAACTCAGAGCACTGTGATAAGCTATACTGAACTGTTCCTTCTGGCATCTTTCACTTTAGGTAAAAAATGAACCTATTGGTGGAAGGCATGAGTCATCATAATGCTCATAACTGGGGTTATCATAACATTTATTATGCAAGCGAGGAAACATTTGAGAGTCAAAGAGGGTGCTACTAGCAGTAATAACAGACACAAAGTGGGACATACCAGGCAAACTGAAGCATCAGACCAACCTCCCTGTAGCACATATGATTTTTTTGGCCATAGCAGAATAATATTTTACAAGTTGATGCTTGTCTTCTTGTGACCTTAGGCCATCAATGAAGGAATAGGGCCCTGTCCCAGATGGCACTTCCTAGCTCTGGCTTCCTTACAAATCACTAAGATTTTGAGCAGGAGCTGGAATGATTAACATGACATGCATGAAAAAAAAAAAAAGTCTGGTTAAAGAATGTAGGATGGATTAGAAGGGCAAGAATTGTGAGTCAGGAAGCTTAATTAAAAGGTTGTTGCAGTGACTCAGCTATTTTGCATAAGCAGAAAAAAGCCCAGGGACGAACAGGTACAAGAACTTTAAAAGCAATGATGGATCCAAACATCTCCAAAATCAAAGCTCTCCTGGAAAATCTGTATGTATGATTACTATAGATAGGAAAAGTTCACTCCACTGGGCATTGGAAGGAATAGGCTGTGGTCCCCAATCTGTCACATTAACTTCCAGAGCTTCAGGCTTCTGGTTTTAAAAGAGGGAATCAGAACAGATGGCTACCAAGCTCCCTTCCTGTCCCTAAAGCAACGATTCTAAATTTCCCTGAAAGAGTGAAGTTTTATTTACAGTTTTTTAAATCTCTATGCTGTTTAAGAGAAGGGTGTGTCCAGGGTAGGAAATGATAGTAGAGGAGCAGTGATGTCCAGATAGAGACACATTGAATCTTTTCATTCTTATTTATTTATTTGAGAGAGAGAGAGAGAAAGAGAGAGAGAAAGGCAGGGGGAAGGAACGGGAAGCTTCTTGTATGTGCCTTGACTGGACAAGCTAGGGGTTTTGAACCGGGGAACTCAGTATTCCAGGTTGATGCTTTATCCACTGTGCCAACACAGGTTAGAGTGTTTCATTTTTGCCTGAGTTATTTGAGAGATTGCTAAATAAAAAACTGATGTTTTCATGTGTCATCAGATTCTGGATTTGGAAATCTGGAGTAGGTTTATTTGTCAATGTGGAATCTGTAAATAATGAGAATCTACTGTACTAATGAAGGACTTAGAGGTTATGCATACACATCTACATTCAACTAGGTATTCAATGTCACTATTAGAAGACTTAAACAAACCAATATTTATTCATTACCTACCAAATACCATACTATGCTAGTTACTTTCATTATTTTTTTTCCCTTTTTATGTCAATCTTTGCAATTAAGAAAATGGGGACTCCAGTAGATTAAATAAGTTGACTAAATTTGCATAGCTAATAAATGGTCCAGTTATAAATAAATTCATCTCTTTAGTTTGAGCAACCATGGGATAGATACTCAGTTTGTTCCTAGCACTTAACTTACACATGTTTGGGTTGGGTAGGGGATGGAAGATAGAAGAGTAAATCTGAGGCTTAGCAAAGTTGTCAGGCTCCCTGAGTGTAATCACTTCCTGGGCAGGAGTAAGTTAAGTAGCACACCACTGTGATAATATGAGAGCATGCAAGCTGGTCCTATGCCTGGAACTCGGAGGGCTTTTCCTCAGGCCCAGCCAAAAAGAGGAAAGAATCCAGTGGTCTCCCTTTATCTGCAGTTTTGCTTTTTGCGATTTCAGTAACCCTTGGTCAATTGCAGTCTGAAAATATTACGTGGAAAATTCCAGAAATCAACAATTCAATTATTGAGGCTCCTCAACCATTGATATCAACATGGCTCAATGATTCAGGATCACCTAAAGCAGATGCTGCGTCCTCAGAAGGTCAGTAGTAGCCATATGCTACATCATAATGCCTACATCGTTCATTTCATTTCATTTCATCATGTAGTCATTTTATCATCTCCCGTCATTGCAAAGAAAAGAAGGGCAAGGACAGTATAATAAGATATTTTGAGAGAGACCACATTCACATAACTTTCATTACAGGATATTGTTATAATTGTTGTATTTTATTATTATTAATCTCTTACTGCGACTAATTTATAAATTAAACTTTATCATAGGTATGTACATGTAATGCTGGTGGTTGAGGCCAGGCAGGTTCGCATTGAATTCGGGCAGATGGTAGAGGAACTGCGGGTCTGGAAAGCGTAAGGCCATTCCTGTTTATTGGAAACAAAGGAAAACCTGCTTTTCGTAGTGGAGAGCAAGGGACCAGGAAAGCTGCCTCTCATGGTAGCGGCTGAGGGAATCAGGGAACCGCACCTCGCAGTGGCAGGAGAGTGATCTGGGAAAATCGTCCCCGAGGGAAAGCACTCATAGCTTTTCATAGAAACACACACATGGCTTTCTGCTGAGTGCTCACACACTAATTGTGTAAAGGGCTTGCAGCTGGGAAACCAGTGAGCAAGCCTAACAGCTGTTTTCCCCACAGTACATAGAGAAGAAATTGCAGTGTATATGGGTTTCATTATTATCTGTGGTTTTAGACATTCACTGGGGGGCCTTGGGAATTATTCTCTGTGGATGAGGGGGGATGACTGTCGCTAGAATCATGACCCGTGGCAGCTCATGGAAGGTGTGAGAAGCTATGGCGTTACTTCTCTGTGAGTTCTCCCTGCTGTGCTTCCCTCTTCTTTAGTGTCTCTCTCTGGGGTTCAGTCTAGGTCTTCAGATGCCCATAGGGCGAATAGGCCTGGGCAAAGACGGTTATGCTTACCACATTTTATATCTTTATAAAAGTGAGACTTAACAGCAGAGTTGTAAGGTCACTAAAGTTAGGGGTCACGTTTATGTTTTTGTAGCCTTTGTAAAACCTCGCACAGCATCAACACAATAGAATCTGTACTTAATAAAACCAAGGTTGATTGCTTTAGTCTCTTGCTGGTGGTTTTATGACTGCAAACTAGGCGTGATTTGGGAGTTTATAGCATTGATTTTCAAGAGTGAGGACACTGTCTCCTTTTGCCGCCTCCTAACAGCCTGTCCCCTTCAGCATTCTTGCATTAGTCCTCGTGTGTTTTCCTCTTTCCGCCTCTCTGCCTCCTCCCTCTTGCCAGCCTCGATAGTGTCTCCCTGAAACATCAAGTCCTTCTGTCAGCTGATACTGTCCTAGAACTGAACAAAACCCTCAGGAGCAGGCCATGAGTTGAGTCACTTACCTCTGTCACCTTAGGATTTGATCTCCCCTGACAAGGTTTTGCCTGGTTTTTGGCACAGTTAGTGACAGCCCATGCGTGTAGCAGCATGTGACCAGGCTCCTTGCCTCAAACTATGTAGTCGTCAGAACTGTCACAGTCAGAGCAAGTTAATTCCACGCTGGCAGAAGGGCAGAGTGTAATAATACCAAGCCTCTGGAGAGGGTGCTGTCAGCGGCGTGTAGCGCAGCCACCCAGCGGCTCAGCTCCATGGGCAAAGATGCCTGCTGACAGGTGCCATGCAATTCTCAGGAAACCTGCGGAGCGAGCTGGGGTTTCTGTTGGTTCCATGGTGCTCCTGGCACTGCCAGCTGTAATCTGGAAATGACAGTTTCAGCGGGGAATGTTTTAAGCTTTAAAAGACCTGTCTTTTACTGGCAGAGGCAGAAAACAAATCTTGACCCTTCTCCTATCATTTTTTTTTCCATCCAAGCTAATGAGGATCATGATTGGGTAGATGCCTATTTGTAGGTTTCCCTGGAGACAGTTGTTGATGAGCTATTGGTCTCATTAAAGAGTGTTTTCTCACTGTGTTCTTCATAAGATCCTTAGTTTCTGATGCTGAGGGATGGGGAATGAAGAGCCCCCCAGTGTTTGAAGAGAGAACCAGTGTTGCTGTGCGTGGGATATTTTTCCCCCAGCAGAGGTATTGGGGTGTGAAGAAATGCTGACAAATATATGAGTGGGGACTCTTGAAGTTCATGGCCACTCAGGAACAAAACACAGACACTCAATTAACCAATGTGGGAAGGCCCAGGTTCCCACTAAAGGCAGAAGTCACAGTTCCTTCTTAGATTAGGGGTTGATGACCAAAGTGATTTTTTCTTTTCTTTGTCTTTTAGAGACAAGGGAAGACCAAGGAGAAACACAGAGGGCTTTGCTTGAAATTAAGTAGTAATGAAAACAAAAGATCAGTTTTTTTCCCGTGGTATGTTTCTTGTTAGTGTGTTTGCTTCTTCTGACTCTCTATAGTGTCTTCTAAAGTGATTTTAGAAATTGGTGAGCAAGAGCAGTCTTTTCCAGAAATGACGTGTTGTCTTGTTGAAGACCTGTCGCCAGATTTACTGACTCCACCTGCTGCCCACAGAGATTGATTAACGCAGTTAGTACACATCTGCCACAGCTCACAGAAGTCACTCTGGTTGGTGTAGTGAAATAACTGTAGGATACATGATAGCTGACGTTTCTACTAGTTCTCTATGGGTGAATGTACTACAGTGGGGAATTCCTGTGAAATCCTTAATGATACTGATGAGAAAGAGAATGGAGATGAAGCTAAGGAAACCAATGTGACTGCAGGAGACATTGTCCTAAAAAAGCAGATCTAATCATATCATTTTATGTAATAACCCCAGAATTTACATGGGCTGTTCTTTCTTACCTCTATGCCTTTCACAACCTTTTACATGTCAAACTTTACTCATCCTTTAAAGATTCAGATAAAAAATCTCCTATTATGTGAAATGTTCCCCACAACTCCCAAAGTTCTTAGGGTTTCTAAAACATGTGTTCATATACCTTTAGTATATTTGTTGAGCACTATTTAAATGTGCCTTCTTATCTGTCTTTTCCACTAGGCTATGACTCACTGAGGTTAGGAGCCATGTATTGCAATTTTATCAGCAGTGACTGGAGAATGTCTGCCACAATCACACGCTAAACCAGTGGTTCAAGACTGAATGAAGGGCACTCTCTGATGAGCTCCAGTGTTATGAGATAAAAGTGTTAACAGATGAAAGGTGGAATTTAATCAAGGGTGAATTGAAAAGGGTTGATATTTGCAATCAAATGTATAGATGGAATGGCATGAATCCTTAAGGGTACTATTAGAATGAGTTCAGGCATTTGCAGAATGCTATACACAATTAAAAAATTCAAAGGACATTTATAAGCTATGATGAACACAATGATTAAGACAGATGGCAGAGTGCTAGCACACAGCAGGGAGCTGGCAGAGCTGCCAGCACCTTGTTTCTGTGTTTGCTATCAGGGAACACAATCTTCGAAGACACACATAGTCAAGAGGGAATACAAGATTGTAAGAGAGGGCCTGGCTGCTTTCAGTGGATTCAAGGGGCCAGAAGGGACATTTGGAAGAAAAAAGGCATCATAGTCTTGTTGAGTCCTCATCATTTTCTGTTTTTCAAGTCAATTCAATTTTACCAGTCCTACTGTCATCACTATCAGTCTATATTTTCCAGTTAGTCATTCACCTCCCAGATTACAAAGAGCTGATGTCCTCTCTCTGTCTCTAGAGTTACTTTTCTTATAGTTTTGCATAGGGGCCAAAGTGATACAAATTTGATCATGTCGATCCCTTGGCAAGCCCACTGCTGGGACTTTCCATTGCCCCATATATTGTGGCTGTTTGCCCAGCCTCTCACTAATCTTTCCAAGCTGGATTCTACTCATCTTTGCTCTCCACGGTCCCCTCCCTTGCTGAGGTTACAGCCTTACTTACCTCTTTCCATCCTCTCAAGTATGCATGTTTTCTTCTGAGCCTTTGTACATGTTAAATGAACTTACTTAAAAAATGTGTTCACTGAACCTGGCCCCATGTTAGATATCCAGGGATGTAAAGTTGATAGGATTTGGTGGTGAATTAGACAAGAGCTGTGAGAATCAAGAGCATGTCAAAAAGGACTCTCAGCTGTTGGATTGGGTAACTGTATAGTGGTGGAGAGAGTCACTGCAGAGGCAGCTATGGAAGATAAGATGGTTTATGAGTTTGATGTTGGATAGAGTCAGAGGAGTCTCTGAGCTGTGCAAGAGGTGAGATCAAATTGGCAGTAAGGGTCACTGTTCTGGAGCTCAGAGGGGTCGTTCTTGCTGGAGACATATACTTGTAAAACCTCTTGCAGAAGTCATAGTTGAAACTGTGGTCTTTGATGTCATGTTTTTAGGAGAGAACAGAGTATGAAGAAGAGATACACAGGACCAAACCTTGAGCAAAGTCAGGACTTAATGAAGAAGAAGAGGGTGAAATTATAAACAACACTACAAGTCAGGGTACGAGAGAACAAGTAATATGTTGTGATGTCACAGAGGATAAGGGAAGTCAGGGTTTCAAGCAAGAGGAAATGTCAAATATACATGAAAGGCCAAGGAAGATGACTAAAAAATGTTTCTCAGATCTTTGTTCTGAAGGAGAATAGAGTTTTAGGTCACAGTTGGAGGAAGAAAAGATGTTAAGAGCTATGCCCTCTGCCTAAAAGACTATTCCTTTTTCTCTTCACCTGGCTCATCCTTACTCATCCTTTGGGGTTTGGCTGAAAGTCCTCTTCTTCCAGGAAGCCCCCAATGATGACTCTTTTTAGTTTATCTTTATATGGAATTTGTTGGATGCTTTTAAAATGTTCTTTTATGCCTGACCAGGCAGTGGTGCAGTGGACAGAGCATCGGACTGGGACACTGAGGACCCAGGTTTGAAACCCCGAGATCGCCAGCTTGAGCACAGGCTCATCTGGTTTGAGTAAGGCTCACCAGCTTGAGCCCAAGGTCACTGGCTTGAGCATGTGGTCACTCGGTCTGCTGTAGCCCCCCGGTCAAGGCACATATGAGAAAGCAATCAGTGAACAACTAAGGTGCCTCAACAAATAATTGATGCTTCTCATCTCTCTCCCTTCCTTTCTGTCTGTCCCTATCTGTTCCTCCCTCTGTCTCTGTCACACACACACACACACAAATGTTCTTTCTTTTAGAACATCAAACTTGTGCTTGTTAGCTTATGTCATCACATTTTATATTATCTCCTTGCTCATAGCCTATTTTTTCTGCCAGACTATCAGATCTAGGAGAATAAGAACAGTGTTCATGGTCCATCCCCATTGCCTAGCAAAGTGCCTCACGTTAAGGAGGTGTTTGGTACATACTTATTAACTGAATTCATTAATTACTGTTGATTTTTTTCAACTTAGATAAAAAGCATCAGTTGATGAGATTGATGGAGATGTTTCTTAGATTATAAAAACAAATTTTAAGCAGATGATTGGTGATAACTTAGATGAGAAACTGATTATTACTGTGAGTCAGTTTGAGGTCCTGGAGAACTGGTCATGTCAAGGAAATTTGAAGAGTGCTTCTTTTAGTGGAGGTTAGGAAGCTTCTAGAATCTAGATCATGGGAACGTTGTGGACATAACATATCTGAATTTTAGTAGTCACTCATGATAATATGTAAACTGTATCAACAGGTCAATTCCAAGGTGGCTGAGCATGTTGGTCCATAGGTACAGTACTGATCCGGAGAAAAAGTGTTCTGGTCTGCCCTTGGTCCTATCGTGATTTGACCAAAGATAAAGGGTCCACAGTCTTCATCTGAAAGGCTTGGAGTCAACTTTGTTTCAAAACTTACAGGTTTTTGATTTTATAGTGATAACAGCTTTTTGCTGAGTTTCTTAAAAAGAACGTTAATAGCTTAGTTACATCTGTATCTCCCTATAGAGTTTCAGTAATGCTACATGAATTTTCACATCAGCTCTGTGAGGGAGATACTATCCCAATTCTATGGGCTGGGGAAACTGAGGATCTGCTATAACTGAGCCATATCTTAAAAGCAGGATTTTAGATTCAAGTTAAATATTCTTTATTTAACTTTATTTAGTTGTCTCAGTTCTGAGGTGATGTCTCAGGTGTTTATATAACTTCTGGGTGATTGCACATTTGGCTATAAAAGTTAGTGCATGACCTTGGGCAAGTCATTTAATGGCAAAAACTGTTTTATTCATCTTTGTATTACCACAGATTCTAAAACATAGTAGATATTTAGTATTTGCTAAATTAATAATTTATTTATGTCAAGATTATTTCAATAAAATGAGAGAGTTGGACTAGGATCCCAAAGAACTTTTGTTGGTGATATTAACCACATTAGAAAATAAAACTAAGAAATTTAAAATAATTTTTATTTCACTGAAAATCATAGTATATTTATCAAATGTAAATATATAACATTAACTTTGTGAAGTATAAATTTATTTTCCAAAATAAAAATAAATTGAGAAGAGTGGCATTTTACATTTTTGCAAATCTCTTCCATGCCTGGCTTAATAGAGGACAGCTAGATTTTCATGTCTGCTTCTGCACTAAAGCTGTTTTTATTGAAATATAGGAAGAAAAGTAAACCTCCCACAGATATGTACAGTATGCAGTTTTTACACCATTTTATATACAAATGCTTGTACATGCCATCTGTAGATTCTGGTATTTGTGGTGGGTCCTGAAACTATTCTCCTGATGATATCAAGAATGAGTTAAGTTTTTTTGGGAGTCAAAAGTTATATGCAGAGGTTTGACTGCCCCAGGTTAGCACCTCTACATTGTTTAAAGGTCAACTACAGTTGGAAAAGGAGAGATTTATTTTCATGGCATTTTCAGATAATTGTGGTTATTATTTTTTAGATACTATACCAAAACTTGGCAAATAAAATTTTTTTATGTTAGTTTTTCTGCAAATCTAAAATCATATAAATAAACATTTTTTTTAATTCATTATATTAAAATACATTAGTCTATCTTTCACTTTGAGTAAATCTTTTTCCCATGCATAATTTGGAACATTATGCATTGTTCATCTGGTATACTGAATAATGCAGATCTTCCAAATATTGACTCAGTTCCCCATATAAAAAGCCACAATCATTAATATCATCACCAATTTTATCAGAACTCTTTTAAGTATTGGGAAGCTGTTAAGTTTATAGTAGTGTATAAAGATTTTCCAAAATTCTCATTTTCACTTGAAAGCTCAAATTTTATCATTGGCAATAAATATTGTCCTTTCTTTTTATTTGAAGTGATAGGCTCACTCCATTTGTTTTAGAAAAATGTCTGCCAGTACTCAAGTTTGACTCACTATGATCTGTCAGCCATTTATTTCAAGTAAGAAATGTTTCATGAAAATGTGTCTGGTACAATTCAAATAGTTTCACATGTGCTTTCCTTTGAGACAACCATTGTATATGGGCATGCAGCAGAAATACTTCATGTCTATTTTGCATTTTGTCATAGAGAATATTAAAAGTGTATACTCAAGAGTTGAGATTTATTAAAAATAAATTTTTACAGTTTCATCAAGGATTCCTAAGTGACCCTGCTCTGCTTCCTCCATTTCTCCTCCCACCTTTTTTACTTCATATTTTTCTGAAGTGAGAAGCAGGGAGGCAGACAGACTCCCGCATGCACCCGACCAGGATCCATCCAGAATGCCCGCTAGAGGGCGATGCTCTGACCATCTGGGGCTTTGCTCTGTTGCAACCGGGGCATTCTAGTGCCTGAGGTGGAGGTCATGGAGCCATCCTCAGTGCCTGGGCCAACTTTGCTCCAGTGGAGCCTTGGCTGCAGAAGGGGAAGAGAGAGATAGAGAGGAAGGAGAGGGGAAGGGTAGAGAAGCAGATGGGCACTTCTCCTGTGTGCTCTGGCCAGAAATCGAACCTGAGAGTTCCATCAGCTGGGCCAAAGCTCTACTGCTGAGCTAGCTGGCCAGGGACTTTCCTCTTACATTTCTACTGTGAATACATGGTTTGATTTATGCTAAAATGCCAACCATTTTGCCATTACTAATTTGGTACCATGAAAAGCAAAAGTCAACATACTAAACAAGGAAAATAAACTTTTAGTAGTATTATAAAAATGTTCTCGACCTCTTTAGTCCCCCTGAAAGGGCCTCAGGATTCCCATAGATGTCTGTAGACCACACTCTGTGAACCAGTGAAGAGTCCATAAGTACCGCATTGTTTTTTAAAAATTTTTCCAAAGTTAGAAGTGGGGAGGCAGTAAGACAGACTCCAGCATGTGCCCAACTGGGATCCACTGGGCATGCCCATCAGGAGGTGATGCTCTGCCCATCTGGGGTGCTGCTCTGTTGCTGCCTGAGTCATTCTAGTGCCTGAGGGGGATACCATGGAGCCGTTCTCAGCGCCCTGACCAACTTTGCTCCAATGGAGTCTTGGCTTCAGGAGAGAAAGAGAGAGAAGGAGAGGGGGAAGGGTGGAGAAGCAAATGGGCGCTTCTCTGGTGTGCCCAGACCGGGAATAGAATCCAGGACTTCCACACACCAGGCTGACACTCTATTGCTGAGCCAACCGGCCAGGGCCATTACCGCATTGTGTTACCCAATTCCTAGTGATGTATCATGGGAGGGGGAGTGATACAAGATCCAGATGGATCAGATATAACATCATTATACAGACCTGATGATGTAGCTAGATTACACCAATCAAACAAACACCAATGCCTAATTCATTCATATTTTTGTCTTGTATCAATCTGAAGTTGAATGTGGCAAAGATTGTTAGATGTTTCCTAAATCTATTGTCTCTTTCCTAGACAGCCTTCCTTGCATTAGATGTGACTAAGTTCTAACCATAATATTAGCAGAAGGGCTGTGTGTAACTTCTAGGCCTATACCATTTAAATCCTCTGTGTTCTTTTCTCCCCCCTACCTGGATGTGGATCAGAATAAAGGCCAATGAGATGGTGGGTGAAACACTGGAATGACCATGTGGAGGAGTGCTGACCATATACAGAAAATACCTGAACACATATCCAGGACTGTGAACAAGAAATAAACTTCTATTGTTTTGAACATCACATATTCAGGTTTATTTGTTATGCCAATTAGCCTACCTTTAATACTGGCTTGATTAATAACCTTTTAAAATCAGAAGTCACAGTGATTCATATTCCTCAGTGACATGTAGAATTGAAACTGTACTAAGGGTAACATCATTAATGACTTCCTTTGATAGAGATAATCTAGAAAAAGACATACCTTTCTAAATTTATGGCAGATTATGTTTTTATTCTCTCAGCAAAGGAGCTATTTTCAAATTAATGGGTAGTGCAAGGAATAATGGGGAACTGATATTTGTCCCTAAATTATTTGGGGGGATATAGCACTGCATTATTACTTTATATATGTCCCAACCCTAAAATGCTAGCCTTAGATACCTATGGGTTTAGACAAGGAATTAAGCAGAAAATTGGAAATGTATTCCATGAAAGATACAACAAGAAAGGTAATTGAAGATAAAGTGTTATAAACAGGATGACTCAGGAGCTTGAGAACTGCTTTCAAAAAATGAATAAAGTTTTCCAAGCGGAAGTAATTGAGTGGGTTTCAAATTTAAAACCTTTGGGGAATTGGTTCTTCCCCTAATTACTGATCCTTTCTCCTGTGTCTGAGCAGATGAACCTAATTCTCCCTAGTGTCAGTTCAATAGAGAAGCAATTGCAAAAATAGTGGATGTGATCTAGGACATTATTAAAGTTTTTTCACTTTGCTTCTTATTTGTATTCAATGCTTGTCAGCATTTTAAGCAGATAACTGTGTTATTTTCTTAAATATTATTGTATATCAAGTTATGTGCTACATGATCTCTGTCACAGTCAATGAGATTGCTTCCATTGATTCCACAATGTTTATTTCCTATCTTGGCTCTCTGCAATGACACACCTTCTGATTATTTCTTCATTTTTAAACAACTTTTAAACTGAGTTTCTGCTAGGGTGATTAAAATAATTCCAAGCACACTTATGCATTAATTCAATAAACCTTTGCTGAACATTTACAATGTGCTAGGCACTGGAGATACAAAGACCCATAAGCAACACTTGTTTCTGAGGCACACATTCCTGTGGGGAACTAATATTGTAATAGTCAACCAGACTAGGTTATGGAGCAGTAGCAAACAACCCTCCAGTTCTGTGGTTTAATGCAGCCAACATTTATTTTGTGTTCAAACTTTCAAACCCAAGTACAATCAAGGGGGCTCTGTTGGAAGAGGTCATAGAGAAAATGTGACTGCTGGTTGACCTTCAAGCTAGACCTGGGCAATTTAGAGGCTCCTTATCCCTCCCCTGTCCCTGGAATGGCCATTGTGCCTACCGTTCACATGCTAGCAGCTGTTTCAAGGTCACAACCTTGAGAGAGTAATGTGTTGTTGAAACCATCTGGATGTGACCGATTCCAGTTCAGGCCTCTATATAAATTTTTTAAGGTTCTGGTGGGGAAAAAAAAAAGATTCTGGCAGGTAGGTGCCAAGACCTACTCATTTTACTGCTGCCCAAAACAAGCCTTGTATTAAATTCCTTTGCTTATGAAACCTGCCACCTACCAGTCTGGAGTAGTCTGCCTCTTTCTTCAGTCTCTCCTCACTTCTGTATACAGGGTCTGGTTTCAGATTTTGCCCAGGGAACTCCCGAGGTTGGGAACCAACAGGCTTCCAGGCCCTCAGAGGCTTCATTTCAACATATGCTCTCCCACAGGATCTCTTGGGACTATAGAGAGGACCCTGGTCAATAGCACCCTGACTTTTAAAGCTTCTGCCACATGCCATTTTTGCTCATATTTTATCAGCTGAAGCAAGTCAAAACACTATTCCTAAAAGAAACTGGACAGTTCAATGCTAAAATGTGTCCTGGAAAAAAGGAGAAACGGAATCTCTGTGGACAGCCATATGACAACTGTACATGTAAATAGTCAGTTACTATGCAGGAGAAAGGAGCAGACAGCCACAGCAGCGGGAGATTGGGTACAGCAGCAAGTGTTATGAGGAAGGTTTGCACAGGATGTCGATCACCCCCGAGGTGGACTGAACAACAAATTAGGGGACATGGGGCTGAGTGAGCATCTGCTCAAACATCTCTTTCCTGAACAAGCTTCTGCAAAGCCATGGACTCACTCACGCCTTTTCTGTGCCTTGCCTCATTGTCTCCTACTTTCCTCTTTCACAGTGCCTTTTGGTTGAAATGTCCATCTCCCCTGACGTCATCATGAGGGCAGGGACTGTCTCTCCTTGTGATGACTGTGTCCAAGAAGTGTTTGTTGGACGAAGCCTGGCCTGACACAGGAAAGGCACACAATGACTGTTTGTTGACAAAAGCATTAGAGAAGTGGAACTGTGGTTAGCATGTCCACTTTGGTTAGCATGTAACTGTGGTTAGCATGTTGGATTGGCCTAAGGGAGAAGGTAGGATGAGCAGCAGGGATAATGGGTCATCCTGACAGACACATTAGACGCAAGACCTTTCAAGAAAGAAAAGTGCAAAGTTTGTGGCTGGCTGATTTCCTAGAAGAGGGATTTTCACTCATGCATAGCTTAATTGCCATTTTAAAAGAAAACAAGCCCATGTTCCCCTTGTAAAGCACTCTGGGTGCTTAACACCCCTTTTTTTTCTCTTGTGTTGATGCTTTGATGAGCTGAGACCACCAGCTGGGTGAGGCTCCTATACTGTGGATAAAAGTCCACAAGGGGCAACAACCAGGCCACCAACCATATTTTCACTCATGATTTTAGCCCAAAAGTTAACCTTTCTCCAAAGGAGGAGATGATGCACCAACAGCTCACACCACTGCACCAGCCCCCTGGGGTACTGTAGGTTCTGTGCTCACCCAGGTCTGAGTGTAGCTCCTGTTTGCATTTGATAATCACTTCCTGAGAAATTATTTCAGACAGGAGGGAGGAGCTTTGGAGAGAGTGATAAGGAGAGGTCTCTCACAGAAATGGAACCGTTTTCTCCAACAGCACCTTACTGAGGTACAGCTTTCTTTCCCATCATCAAGCCATATGATTTGGATTCCAGAGGTGTGGGGGGTCCCTCCTTGCTTCCAAGTATAAGCCCTCAGCGGTCCCCCAGATTATGACACTGTTGCTGATGAGCAAACTCCCGGGTAGTTTCGCTGGCATCGATTAGCTGCATTTTTCCAGTTGGGAGCTGCTGATTCTTGGTCAGTTAGTTGTCTTAAATGGGGACCTAGCACTTGTGGGAAGAAAACTGACTGATCTGGGATATTCACTCAACATCAGAACTGAACCGATCAAACTGAAGCAGGCGGCAGGCATCGTATCTGCCCCCTGAGCACCTGGCCTGGTTAACTTACTGAGACACCTGACATCTCCAGCTCAAAGGAGCAGTATGGGGAGGCTACTGAATATTTCATTGGATGTGAGAATGAAGTGACTATTACTTTTTAAACAATTTACGATGGTTAAATGAAATGGCTCCTTGCATATATAGTTATTCATTGCTGCACTTTTACTTTCTCAAAATGAAAAGAGGAGTAATAACAAGTCTGGATACTTCATCTGTCTACCTGGTACACAGAGAGCTCATACCTGTGCTAGTTGCTCCTAGTCACATGTGGTTATTTAAATTTAAATTAATTCAAATTAAATAATTCAAGAAGTTTATTTCTTTTTCCTTTTTAAATTATTATTATTTTTTATTAATTTTAATAGGGTGACATTAATAAATCAGGGTACATATATTCAAAGAAAACATCTCCAGGTTATCTTGTCATTCAATTATGTTGCATACCCATCACCCAAAGTCAAATTGTCCTCTGTCACCTGTTATCTGGTTTTCTTTGTGCCCCTCCTCCCCCCTCTCCTGCCCTCTCCTCCCTCCCCCCACACCATAACCACCACACTCTTGTCCATGTCTCATAGTCTCGTTTTTATGTCCTACCTATATATGAAATCATGCTATTCTCAGGTTTTTTCTGTTTTATTTATTTCACTTCGTATAATGTTATCAAGTTTCATCCATTTTGTTGTAAATGATCCGATGTCATCATTTCTTATGGCTGAGTAGTATTCCATAGTATATATGTACCAAAGCTTTTTAATCCACTCGTCCTCTGACGGACACTTGGGCTGTTTCCAGATCTTCGCTATTGTGAACAATGCTGCCACAGACATGGGAGTACATTTCTTCTTTTCGAACAGTACTATGGTGTTCCTAGGGTATATTCCTAAAAGTGGGATAGCTGGGTTCAAAAGGCAGTTCGATTTTTAATTTTTTGAGGAATCTCCATACTGTTTTGCACTGTGGCTGAACCAGTCTGCATTCCCACCAGCAGTGCAGAAGGGTTCCCTTTTCTCCACACCCTCGCCAGCACTTATTCTGTGTTGTTTTGATGATGAGCGCCATTCTGACTGGTGTGAAGTGATATTTCATTGTGGTTTTAATTTGCATTTCTCTATGATTAGTGATGTTGAGCATTTTTTCATATGCCTATTGGCCATCTGTATGTCCTCTTTGAAGAAATTTCTATTCATTTCTTTTGCCCATTTTTTGATTGGATTGTTTGTCTTCCTGGTGTTGAGTTTTATAAGTTCTTTATAAATTTTGGTTATTAACCCCTTATCAGACGTGTTGTCGAATATGTTCTCCCATTGTGTGGTTTGTCTTTTTATTCTGTTCTTATTGTCTTTAGCTGTGCAAAAACTTTTTAGTTTTTTGTGTATCCTGCCTTTTATTTCATTTGCCCGTGGAGATAAATCAGCAAATATATTGCTGCAACAGATGTCCGAGAGCTTACTGCCTATGTTTTCTTGTAAAATGCTTATGGTTTCACGGCTTACATTTAAGTCTTTTATCCATTTTGAGTTTGTTTTTGTGAATGGTGTAAGTTGATGGTCTAGTTTCATTTTTATGCAGGTAGATGTTTAATTTTCCTAACATCATTTGTTAAGGAGGCTGTCTTTACTCCATTGTATGCTCTTTCCTCCTTTGTCAAATAGCAGTTGTCCATAAAGCTGTGGGTTTAGTTCTGGGTTCTCTGTTCTGTTCAATTGATCTATGTGCCTGTTCTTATGCCAGTACCAGGCTGTCTTGAGTACAATGGCCTTGTAGTATACCTTGATATCCAGAATAGTGATACCTCCTGCTTTATTTTTTCTGTTTAAGATTGCTGAGATTATTTGTGTTCTTTTTTGGTTCCATATAAATTTTTGGAATATGTGTTCTATATCTTTGAAGTATGTCATTGGTATTTTGATTGGTATTGCATTGAATCTATAAATTGCTTTGGGTAATATAGACATTTTAATGATGTTTATTCTTCCTAGCCATTAGCACGGTATATGCTCCCACTTATTTGTATCTTCCTTGATTTCTTTTATCAATGTTTTATAATTTTCTGAGTACAAGTCCTTAACCTCCTTGGTTAAATTTTCCTAGGTACTTTTTCTTTTTTTGCAATAGTGAAGGAGATTGTTTCCTTAATTTCTTTTGCTGACAGTTCATTATTGGTATATAAAAATGCCTCTGATTTCTGAGTATTAATTTTATATCCTGCCACCTTGCTGAATTCACTTATCAGGTCCAGTAGTTTTTTGACTGAGACTTTAGGGTTTTCTATATACAATATCATATCATCTGCAAATAATGACAGTTTTACTTCTTCTTTTCCAATTTTGGTGCCTTTTATTTCTTCTTCTTGTCTGATTGCTGTGGCTAAGACTTCTAGAACTATGTTGAATAAGAGTGGTGAAAGGGGGCACCCCTGCCTGGTTCCTGATCTTAAGGGGATTGCTTTAAATTTTTGCCCATTGAGTATGATGTTTGCTGTGGGTTTGTCATAGATGGCCTTTATCATGTTAAGGAATGTTTCCTGTATTCTCACTTTACTGATAATTTTGATCATGAATGGGTGCTGAATTTTATCAAATGCTTTTACTGAATCTATTGAAATTATTATGTGATTTTTGTCCTTCCATTTATTTATGTGATGAATCACATAGATTGATTTGCGAATATTGAACCAGCCTTGCCTCTCCAAAATAAATCCCACTTGATCATGGTGTATGATTTTTTTCATATATTGCTGGATCCGGTTGGCTACTATTTTGTTGAGAATTTTAGCAACTAAATTCATCAGGGATATTGGCCTATAATTTTCTTTCTTTGTGTTGTCTTTGCCCGGTTTCGGGATCAGAATTATGCTTGTCTCATAAAAGGAGTTTGGAAGTCTTCCTTCCTCTTAAATTTTTTGAAATAGCTTGAATTTTTGGTAGAGTTCACTTGTGAAGCCATCAGGCCCAGGACTTTTCTTTGTTGGGAGTTTTTTGATAACTTGTTTCGATCTCATTTGTTGTAATTGGTCTGTTTAGGTGTTGTGATTCTTCCAGATTGATTTTTGGACGATTATATGATTCAAGAAATTTGTCCATTTCACCTAGGTTGTCTAATTTTTTGGCATAGAGTTCTTCAAAGTATTTTCTTACAATGCTTTGTATTTCTGTTGTGTCAGTTGTTATTTCTCCACTGTCCTTTCTAATTTTATTTATTTGAGTCCTCTCTCTTTTTTTCTTGGTGAGTCTAGTTAAAGGTTCATCAATCTTGTTTACCTTTTCAAAGAACCAGCTTCTTGTTTCATTGATCCTCTGTATTGTTTTCTTAGCTTCTATGTCATTTATTTCTGCTCTGACCTTTATTATTTCCTTCCTTCTACTTGTCTTGGGTTTTATTAGTTGTTGTTTTTCTAGTTCTTTTAGATGCAGGGTCAGGTTGCTTATTTGAGCTTTTTCTAGCTTCTTATGATATGCCTATATTGCAATAAACTTCCCTCTCAGAAATGCTGTTGCTGAGTCCCATAAATTTTGAGTTGATGTATGCTCATTATCATTTGTTTCTAGAAACTTTTTTATTTCTTCTTTGATCTCATTGTTAATCCATTCATTATTTAATAACATGCTATTTAGTTTCCAAGTGTTTGAGTATTTTTCATTTTTTCTTTTGTGGTTAATTTCTAGTTTCATGGCATTGTGATCAGAGAAAATGCTTGATATGATTTCAATCTTCTTAAATTTATTGAGACCATTTTTGTGTCCTAACATGTGGTCTATCCTAGAAAACGTACCATGAGCGCTTGAGAAGAATGTATATTCTACTGCTTTAGGGTGAAAAGTTCTGAAGATATCTATTAAATCAAGTTGATCTAGTGTCTCCTTTAAGTCTGCTGTTTCTTTATTAAATTTCTTTCTTGAGGACCTATCCAGTGTTGTTAGAGGGGTATTGAAATCCCCTACTATGATAGTATTGCTGTTAATCTCGCCCTTTATATCCATCAAAGTCTGCTTTATGTATGTCGGGGCTCCTATATTTGGTGCATAGATATTTACAATAGTTATATCTTCCTCTTGAATTGTTCCCTTTATCATTATGTAGTGTCCTTCTTTATCTCTTACTACAGCCTTTGTTTTAAAGACCATTTTGTCAGATATAAGTATTGCTACCCTGGCTTTATTTTCATTTCCATTTGCATAAAATATTTTTTTCCATCCTTTTACCTTCAATCTATGTTCATCTTTTGTTTTAAGGTGTGTCTCTTGTAGACAGCATATGTATGGGTCCTGTTTCTTTATCCATGCAGCTACCCTATGTCTTTTGATTGGATCATTTAATCCATTTACATTTAAGGTTATTATTGATATGTAGTTGTTTATTGCCATTTTAATCTTTAAAGCTGTATTCTTGTTTTGCTATATTCCTTCCTCCCTTTGAACTGTTCACAACAGGCCCCTTAGCATCTCTTGCAGAATTTGTTTGTTTTTAATGAATTCCTTGATGTTTCTTTTTTGTCTGGGAAGCTCTTTATTTCTTCTTCAATTTTAAACATTAACCTTGCTGGATAGAGTAGTCTTGGTTGTAGGTTTTTGTTCTGCATTACTTTGAATATATCTTGCCATTCCCTTCTGGCCTCAAGTGTTTCTGTTGAGAAGTCGGATGTCATCCTTATGGGGGCTCCTTTGTAGGTGATAGCCCTTTTTTCTCTAGCAGCTTTTAAAATTTTCTCTTTATGACTTCGCTTTGGTATTTTAACTATCATGTGTCTTTATGTAGATTTCTTTGGGTTTCTCTTTAATGGAGTTCTCTGTGCTTCTTGAACGTGTGAAACGTTTTCCAGTCCTAATTTAGGGATGTTGTCAGCTATGATTTGATTGAACAAAGTTTCTATCTCTTGTTCTTTCTCTTCTTCAGGAACCCCTATGATGCAGATGTTATTTCTCTTCATGTTGTCACAAAGCTCTCTTAGAGTTTTCTCATATTTTTTGAGTCTCTTTTCTTTATTCTGCTCTTTCTGTGCCTTTGTTTATTTGTTCTCTAACTTGCTGATTCAATCCTCAGCTTCATTTATCCTGCTTTTAATTTCTTCCTTTGTGGTCTTCAGTTCTGATACTGTATTTGTCATTTCTGTCTGATCCTTTTTTATTATTTCAGTTTCCTTTTTTATACTTGCTATCTCTTTATTTAGGTGTTTGTAATGACTATCCATTGTTGCTCTAAATTCATTGTTGCTCTAAGCTCTTTGAACATCCTAACTATCATTATTTTAAACTTTGCATAAGGTAGTTTGGTTATATCTGATTCATTTAGGTCCTTCTCTGGGGATTTCTCTTGATTCAGTTGGGTTGCATTCCTCTGCCTGCCCATTTTGTCTGTGTGTAAGAAGGGTTTGGCTACTGGAGTCTGATGGGTGTTGCCTCTGTGTTCCCTAGGTGTGGTCTGTCTGTAGGCCTGCCACCCCCTCTGCCGCTGCCTAGGGCAGTTGGGTGTGGGTGTTGCCGGTGCTGGCCGCTGGGGCTTCTGCTGCGGTCTCCACCTTGCCTCCGCGGTAGGGACTATGATCTCGTGCCAGGCTCTATAAGCCTCAGCTGGTCTTGGCCTTCACCCTTCTCCCACGGGTGGTATTGTGCACTACGCTTGGGCCACAAGCCTGGGCCCCAAGGGAAAGGGTGAGCACTTTTACTCAGCTGCGGGTCCCTGTCAGCATGTTCCTCCGGCCGGGAGGGGCTGCTGGTGTGCTCTCAACTTCGAGCCTGGGCTTCCACCCCACCTCTATGGGCAAAGCCGGTTTGTGCAGGGCTTCAGGCCTCTGAGGCCAGGTGGGGCTGCACGCCCGCTCACCCCTGCCCAGCGGCCAATCTCTGCCCATTCCGGGCTCCTGCTTTTCCCCCACAGGCGGGGTCTCAGGTGGGCCCACAGCTGCCAGACCATTTTCGCGCATCCCCTTCACCCCTGCTGGGCTAGACCGAGCTCACGCCCGCTGGCTTGGCCTCTGCCCCTACTGACAAAACCGCGCTTCTGCATCCCGCTGCTACCTTCCCTCTAGCAAGCCCTCAGCAGTGTGGGTGGGGGTGCTGCAGCTCAGACCCTAATACTCCATACTGTAGTCCTGAAAGTTCCTTCCTTCTAAGGGACTGTGCTCGGATTGCCACAGGGGAGCCTGTTTGGCTGGTGTCCTGCTTCCCCTTCCTGGTTCCAGGGGAATATTGTTTCAGATTTGTGGAGTGACTCAGCCCAGGGTTTAGGGTGGCTGTCCCTCAAAGCTTTTCTTCTGTGCCTTCCAGACTGCACTCTCTTCCCGCTACTTTGGTCCTCTCCTCTCTCCCTGTCTCCCGGAATCCCGGGTGAGTGATTGTGAGAGAGGTTTTTTGTGCTGTCCCTTTAAGAAGAATCCTGGGTCTGAGACAACTGTTTCTTTTTCACAAACAGTATCCTAACCTGTTTCACAGCTAAATATTGTCCATACGCCTCTTCTAGGCTCTGAGGCTGTAGGCTGGGGCTTTGTTCCTGGGACCCTGGTCCCTCCCTCTCCGCTAGCCTCTCTTCCCACCACACGAGTCTCTCCAGGCTGCCTTTCGCTCCAGGGAGCTGGGCAACCCTTTCCGTGTTTTCGCTTTTCCTACCAGTCTCAATGTTGCTTCTTCAGTGTTCCCCGGTTGAAGAGTCCTCTCATTCCAGTTCAACGTTGGTTTATCCAGATGATGGTTCTTAAAATCAAGTTATAATCCACTTTGGTTCTGGAAGTTGGAATTTGGGACGTCCGCTTACTCCATAGCCATCTTGCCCCTCCAAGAAGTTTATTTCTTCAATTATACTAATCACATTTAATGTGGTTAATAGGCATGTATTGAACATTTTCATTATTCCAGAACATTCTATTGAGCAGCACTGGATTCTACCATTGTTCTTAAAATGGGATGAGAGTAGCCCAAGGGTTGTTTGTGAGACAACCCACTGTGGCAGAAGAAAATATCAGAACTTCTATGTATGCTGTCATGTTTCAGGAGGTAGACTTTGAGATGGAGTTTAACACACAGGGAACGGGTTAGGGAGTGCCCTCACATTTAACTTCTGCAGAGGAAGTGAAGGAAAAGGGGTTGGGAGGGCCAGAGGGAGAAGGGGGGCCAGTTTAGTCACAGCAAACACCTCAGCTGACCCATAGGCAGCCCTGACATTTGGAAGGCCTTTGTCTTATTCCGAACTGCTGAGGGGGTGTCAGCCCTTTGTATTCCTGTGACTGACCAGTCATGGATGCAGACTGCCCTTGGGCAAGGCTGTGAGCTCGGGCCAGGAGGCTCTCTCCAGCAGACGGGCAAGGTTTTCAGGCCTGGTAGGGGAATATGAGTGGTGCATCAGTGTCCGTGCCATTTGATTTCCTTCTATTTGTTTTGAATATTTGTTTAAAGCTTACTAGTGCAGAGGTAAATGAATATAATTTATAAATCAATACATGTATGTGTAATGAGGTTCATGCTAAATATAGATTACTGATCAAGATGCACAAATCACAAAACTCGGACTAGACTCTGGATTGATAAACCAGATTTTTTATGTTTGAATATGTAAAATATGCCTTGCAAATTACTGGGGAGTGGTTTAATCCAGCAACAGACTAGTGATTTCTTTAGATTAGCATTTCTTTTTTAAATCACATGTGAATGACTTTAGGCTGGGGCCCACTCCAGTTGACTGTAGACCTGATGTCATACTGTTGTCTTCAACTCAACGATTTCCCACATTTATGTGATTTATTTGAACCCTGAAAGTATTTGAATTAGTAACCCCTGGCCCAATAGCAGAGGGAACAGAGAGTATCCCAGGTTGAAAGCAGTAGGGGAGAAAGAAAAAGGAGCAGACTATGGGCAGAGAAGGAACTCAGGGCCAAGGTCAAGAAGTAAATGTTGTAAAGAGTGGAGCAAGTCACCATTTTTGGAAGTTAAATCATGTGTCTTCTTGAGTAAAGAGGGAAAGCTGAAAAAAAACCCTAGAGTACTAAACACCCAGGGCTGTTTCCTAGGAAGGAGAAGAAACTAACATTTATTCGGCATCTATTTATATGGTAGGGGCTTAACTGGATAGTTTACATATATATGTCATTTAATTTTCTTAAGTCTCCACTAAGCTAGGTATGAGTATTACAGGATAGAAAATATGGCCCCATCCATAAGGAGATGGTGGTGAAGCTTCTAGCAGAGAAGCCTTGCATTTTTTTTTTTTTTCACTTTTGGAAACCTATACTTTGGTACTGGCTCTCAAAGATATTGGTGCAAAGAAACTTGTTAGGCATGGGCCACAAACTCCAGTGCCTGGAGGCTGGCTGGCAATGTGAATGGTAAACTGGTCTAGGACCAGGCAATTAGGAGAGGTGGAGAGGAAAGTGTGATTCTATGGAGAATACATTCCTGCAGGAAGTGGCTGCTGGGGCCAGGGAGGGATGTAGAGCTAGTGTTACAAGATCTCTGAATTTTCATGTGATGCTGGATATATCATTAAATGTAGGAGCTGTAGTGAAATCTGATACTTACATGTTAACACTCCATTAAAAAATACTGTGGGTCAAAAGAACCACATCTACGCTAGAAGTCAATTTTGAGGCTCCTGACGGCTGGGACCACTGCCCCACTATAAGAAGGCAGGGACTCAGGAGTGAGAATTTGGGGAGCGAGCCATTCATGTCCTTTTCTCTCTCAGAGGATGCAGTCACAGGGGACATCTGTTTAGGGACTGGCACGAATTATTGAATATTGGAGAGCTAGCTAGCAGGGAAACTGAGCAAGGGAGGCCTGGCCCCTTCACTTCCAAAGTCAATAGCAGTTTGCACACAGCTGCTGGAGCCCTATTACCATGGATATTTCCTGCCTGCTGCTTCTGCTAGTTTTAGAAAACCAGGCCCTTGATGTCCTGTAGACTCTTTGGCTATCACAGAATACCACTTCAGACTTGTAAACTAATTATAGAAATGACACCATAGGCTGCCCTCTGCTCACACAATATATTTAGTACAGTAATTAGCAATTAATGGGGTATTTGATCTTGTGCTTCTGATGGTCCCAATTTATGGTGGTGGCTTTGCACCATCACCCCCCTTCTGGTCAGAAAGTTTTTATTTGGCTTTGTTCTCCCCATAGCAGAGGACGTGAAAGAGTTGAACAGTTAATACTCCCCGAAGTGAAAACCCACAGCCCTGGGGATGTTCCCCAGAACACTCCCAGTTGTAACTATAGTAGGTGGTTATTACTTTGTTCTTCTGAGCAGTGAGTGATGGGTTGGGGCAGGATGTTGAAGTAAGTAACCAGCTGGAATTTGTTCTCTTGTGAGAAGAGCCTGGGAGAATTTCAGAATCCTTTCCATTATCATTGCATGACCATTTTGTCGAGTGTTTACTGTTTAACATAAGAATCTTACAGTAGTTTTCTGTGTGTGCAGAATTTGTCATTTCTTAACTGTTTGACAAACTATATAGAGCTTGTTCTTTAATTAGTTTTTCTTTTTTGTTAGTTCTTCTTAACAAATCCTTTGATGTGTCTTTAGGCAGCCCAAATGAAAAGGAACCAACAGTTATAGTTCAAGATAGTTATCTTGGACAAGGGAGACCTGAGTGAGAAGTGGAATTTCTTAAAGCCTGAAGGAAGAAACCCTTCTACAGCAGATTGCCTCGGCCAGGCCTCTTCCTCTTTGCCTGTGTGCCCTGTTGTAAGGGGTCACTGCACTTAGTAAAATTTGTAGATGTGGCCACTGTCCTGGCATGTCTGACAAGCAGAGACAGACCCATATGCATCTTTTCAGATAAGTCAATAAATATGGCTCTTCCATTTTGTATTGCGGGGAGGGGAGCCTGGGGCTGCTGTGATCAGAGTCTGGCAGGAAATACCTTTTACATTAAGCTTTAAGCAAATTGGTTTTTTGGAGAAGAGAGAGGATTACAGAGGCTCTTTAAAAAAGAGAGAGAGAGATGGAAGTGAAAGGATATTCTCTCCTATTTTGTAAAATTTATTTATCTATCCAATCAATGTGTATTGAGGTGCTATGCTACAATATTTACTGACAAATCACAAATTTATTGAGATGATGCTAGCATAATGCTGCACTGTAATCTATTCACTGCCTCATTAACCGTTCTGGATCATGCTTTCTTTAAGGGCCATCAGTCTCTCTTTTGATCTGCTGTCCCTACTTTACCCTGTCCCTGTTCTGTGTCTAGGCCAGTCCGTGTACCCACTGTCTTGCTCATTTGTGAGTTTCCCACAAGTGTCACGTGAGTGGCCTAAAGAGGGCTCTGATATTAGCTTGCTGTGCCTTGTCAGTTCAAATCACGTCATGGCAGCTCAAGCCCACCCCGCGGGCAAGCTCTTGACAGCTCTCCTTGTCAGCCCACAGCTCTCCTTGTCTCCCTGAAAGGCAGGCAGCAGCAGCAGTGAGTGGGAGCCTGTTAATTAGCAATGACAACTACCAGGTTGGGATTTTTTTGTTTAATGCCTAGTTAATTTCACGGTAATTGAATTTAGACCCGGTTTACAGAGACTGGGGTGAAAGGTTCTGTGTGGAGCCCCAGCATTCTTCAGCAGGAGAATGAAAAACGCTGTTGTTCTAAAGCCTGCCTGACCTCCTCTGGTGAACCCTGTGAGCACTCAGGGGCCTGGAGTTTCCCATGGGAGAATTAGGCAGATCATGCTGGTATCATGATGGATGATGGGTGGGCGTTGGAGTCGGCAGACTCTGCCTCTCTGTGCCACTCTCTGGAGTGATTTCTAGGTGCTGGTCACAGTGGGGGTGGGGGGGCCCTCTCATGTTCTTTCATTTCTTTCCACCCCAATCTTTGTGACAGAGTATTGTTATTTTCATTATTGAGGCGAGGAGGGGGAGGTGAGGAGACACCGAATAACTTAACAAACGTCACAAGTTATAGGTACAGGATTTGAGTTTGAGTACTTTTGACTCCTACACCCAAATCCTTCAGCTGTTGCTGCGGAAGAGGAAGGAGAAGCTAGAGAAGTTCAAGTTTTCCATTTCTGATGTGAGAATGAGTGCTAAGAGTTTTAACTATAGGGACTGCTATCGACAGAAATCCAACTAAGTAGAGCTTGGCTATAATGTGAAAGACCACACTACCAGTCTGGGAAAGACACCATGGCAGCAGAGACTTGAAAGATTAGCTGAAACACATTTGGCCATTAGGTCTGGAGCCATGGACATGAAGTGTGCTGTGCAACTGTCTGCCATCTCTGTTAGGATCTGATTTTATTATGTGTTGATGTGCACTGAATATGTGTGTTCCCCTGACATATGCTGAAGTCCTAACTTTTGTGTCATTGAATTTGGAGTTGGAGCCTCTAAGGAGGCAAGTAAGTTTAAGTAAGGTAATAAGGGGGGACCAGATCCTCACAGGATTAGTGCCCTTGCAAGAAGGGACACCAGAGTTTGTGCTCTTTCTCTTTCTGCACATACACAAAGAAGAGGCCATGTGAACACAGTGAGAGATAGAGGCCACCTACAGCCCAACCTTCTTTCTTAATCTTGGACTTCCCAACCTCTAGAACTGAAAGAAATAAATGTCTGTTGTTTGAGCCATCCCATTGTTGGTATTTTGTTATAGCAACCCAAGAAGACTAATACATTTGTGCTCATTTTTCCCCATCTGTAGACAACCTTCCTCCATGTAGCCAGGAAAGATGATCCCATTTAACAACTTAAACTGAAAGAGATTGTTGTCTGTATAGTTAGGATCATGCTGGTATCACATGTCCTTATCCTGGATCAATCACTAATTGGGGGTCAGATGAAATGGAGCATAGATTATGATTGCCCAGGTCTGTTACAAGAAAGTCGGGGGAGGGGGAGGCGGTTGCTGAGAAAACTGCCAGGGTTGACCAAGAGGTAAAAACAATAAAGACAGTGTATCGCACCAAGGAAGAAACACCATTTTGTGTCATTGTAGAGGAGTAAGTCCTGACTTTGGGAGTTGCTCAGAATGATCCCAGGACTGGCTATAGATCCTGCTAATTATTATGACTGTCTTTCAAGTTTATTTTTTGAAGGAAGCCACATGTTGACATTCCATGCACAGTCTTCAAAACATAATGGTATCACTTTTTCTATTTGTGTTTCAATAGGTCTTGGTGGGGTTACATGTAAGTACAGGGATATGATTTTCTAACAGATGCTGAAACAAAGAGTTGTGTAAGCAACTTCCAGCACGGACACAGTGAGGGGGCACATTCACTGTGCTTGGCCAAGAAAAATCCCTTCTCTTCCAAGGTGCAGTGCAAATCCTAGGGTTATCAGTTATGTTAAGAATTTCTTTTCAGAATTGTCCTGCCTTGAGGGAGGGTGAGCAGGCCCTTGCTGACAGAATGGAAAATTTATCAGATAGAAGAGAAAAATATAAAATCCTTTTATGTCTAAAGAGAATAGCATCCAAATTCCAAAATTGTTTCTATAACTTTGAAGTAGTTATAAACATCTATTTAATAAATTTAATTGGCAAACACTACACAATATATCCTTCTGTTTACATAATGACATTCATGTTTGAAAAAAGATGTTAGCTAATACAGGTATTTTTATAATAATTTATGAACGGAGAAATGGATCACACAGAACTCTGTTGATTTGCCTGAGAACCCATAACTCACTACCAGCATCAGAGGAAAGGACTTTGAATAGTCTTGCCAGTGACTCTTAATAGTAGTTAGGTCTTCCAAACGCTCACTTTTTGTTTTTTAACATATGAGAGTGGTAGCAGATTTTAGCTGGCATGTGATATCTAGAATCAGAATTGATGGTGGGTTTTAGCTTTCTAGCACTTTAGTTGTTTGATTTTTGGAGAGGCGTAAAATCTCAGCTTTCCTATATGTAAACTTGGAACAATATTAAACTCTTCTCTGTCTGCTGTCTAGGGTTAATTTGATCAGGGAATTAAAGTTGGTTCTTCTGACTAAGATAATGAATGAGAACTGCCAAGCTTTTATAAAATGTTCTATCCTCCCCTTACTTTTTTTCTTCCTCTTTTCCTTTTGGCTTTTTTATAGGCAAAAGAAGACACTTTGGACAGAAGATATTTCTAAGACATCTTGGCCTTGGTTATGGGCATATGGTTTGCACTGTGCAATGACAGAGCCATGATATTATTATAGTTTTCAGAGCACATGGCTTCTACCTGTATGCGGTATAAAGGCAAACTGCTATATTTGTTTTTCAGAGGGTAATATGAGTTCTTTTAATGCTACTTGTTTTGAGTTTGTGAATCTGTTTTGGGTTTTTATAACTTGAGACTGGGATTTTCATTGTTTAGTTAATAATGTATAAAGGGCACCATTATGGAAGAGTTAAAATCAGGTGATTACAAAGCCAGTGTCCTTCAAGGTGAAGAGAGTGTCAATCTTCATTGAAGGCACAGTAATAATTTTTGTGTGGGTCCTCTTGTGATAATCCCTGTTCGCACTGGGTGCCCCATCAATAGGGTGTCTGTATAATGTGCTGGGAAATGTCCAATCTCAATCAGGACCTTTGGTGACTCTGTCATCTTTCTGACCTTCTCCAGACTTTCTGATCATTCCTCATCTGTAGAATGGAGATGAGTCTCTATCTTGGGTTTAAAAATCCATAAAATTTAAAAATTCTCTGATGGAAAAGAATTACAATCTAGGGGTTGTCTAATTAGTTGTTAATTTTTTGTATTCCAATATATGATGTTTTGCAAAATTCTTCCTCTGAAAGGTTTTTCAATTTCTTGTGGTAGTTTCCTTTCCTTTCATGGATTCAATAGACTCTCTTATTTCTTTAAGGATATTAATTATAGCTTTACATTTTTTCCCCTGCAAAATCTATATTGCCCATAAGTTATTTTTATTTATTTTATTCTTTCTTCCATTTAAAAATATTTCTTTGGTATCTGGTATTCCCTGGTTGCTTGCTTATGATTTTTAGTAAATGGCTGAAAAATGAATTAGAAGTTCTCAACATGTGGGGAATGGAAACCTTATTGATTGCTGATTGATTGGGCTTCACCCAAAGGGTGATTTGGGTAAATCGTTTGCTGTGGAACCCCGATGTCATTTTCTTTAGGTCTTTACTCTGGATAGGTTAAGTTTCCCCCCAAACACCTGTGTGTCTCCTATCTGTCAGATAAGAGTCTGGCTGCCGATGTTAGTGGGAGCGGTGCTGGGAGCAGTGGAAGAAGGGTGAAGGTCTCAGTATTACATGCATATGGTAGATAATCTATATGTCCTCAGTTGCACCTGCCATTCCCTCGTTCAGAGACCCTTTGTCTTACACAGAGAATTAACTAGGAAACCTTTGTCAGGGTAGGTGAACAGCAGTGGAACTGGTGTGGGGAGGAGGTGGGGTTCCAGGAACTAAATGATTTTCAGACAGGTTTTACACAATCCTCTTTTTTCTGCCCTCTCTTCCCCTTCCCAACCCTCAGACTCCTTTTCCAGAAGTAGATGGAGCTGATATTCCTTAGATTTTTAAGGATTCTACAGCATGATTTGGATTTTGGAAGGGAAAAATATTCAATGTAATATTTTAACCCAGAATATTGTATAATGTGTTTCAATTCTTTTATTTCCTTGAAAAATATTAAACATTCTATAAATTCTATTTTTGAGATTTCAATATCTGAAGTATTTTTCAGCTTGCTTCTGTTGATTATTGTTTCTGTTGACTCTTGTCCATGGTGCCCTTTTTCCTTTTTGAGTTTTATAAGCTTAATTGGAGCCTGGAGGGAATATCTTGAGGCTGTTTTGGTAGACACTTCTGCTAGATCTAGGGGCACTCTCATTTTAGGTCAAGTTTAAGTTCTCAGTTTCCAATTCTTCTGACCACACAAAAAGTGTGAGAACTGCCCGTAGTCACAAATCCCCAGGTGCATGCCTCTTTGGGGCGGACTGTTTCATTAGTTAGCTATTTTCTAATGGGTGTGGCTCTTTGGAGTTGAGCTGTGTTAGGGGACTCAAGCTCAGTTCTCTCTCTGGGGTAGGCCCCAGGTTTCCCCTTTTGCCCCTTAAATGTGAAGCTAAGAAATAAAGTTCTGCCCCTGAGGTTGATGTCTGGCATCTGGGCTGTCGACAGCTGAGGGGCTTGCTTACCTCCCTGGCTGTTCACTCTCATTTTATCTTAGGCCTCAGAAAACATCCCCTCTCTGCATTCATGTTCAGATATGAACTAAAAAATATATTGATAAGAACTGGGTACTTGTTTTCTTTTCTGCACTTCTGCACATCAAATGAATTGATCAGAGAACATTGGTTTTGTTTGATGGCTCTGCCCATTGCTGCTAAAGCTCTGCAGTCAGCAATGGTCAACCTGCTACGGCAGCCTCCTCACCTCATATCTGTAGCATCCTGCTACAGCCTCCACATTTCTACTCTGCTGAGAGAACTTCTGGGCTTGCTGGTTCCTTTCATGTTCCCTGCTCTTTATCTTGACTGTTCTCTACTAGCTTTTCCTTTACTCCTTTGTTCTTGCAGTGCCAATTGCTTGTCTCATTCTCAATGGCCTTGGTCCCAATCTCCCCTGAATGTTCCCACCTTCGCCCTTATTCACACGGGATCCTCCAATTGACATGTGTTCACTTTACCTACCCCATCTGATTGGTCTATATCTCAGCCATCCTTCACAGCCGGATCCAAAACCACCTCCTCCAGGGAGACTGCTTTGATCCTTCACCAAAAACAAGCTCTTTCCTGACACTTTCTCTAAATCCTACTCACTTCTTTGTACCATTTCAGAGGGGTACACACTGTTTTGCACATCTGCTTTTAAATTTTGGCTGCTAAGAGGTGAAAAATTTGGACAAAAATATTTAAAGGTCAGCTAAGTTGAAATTAATATATATTTAATTAATCTAAAAAAATTGTTTAATATTTTAACTTTATTTTTTTTCTTTTAAGTGAGAGGAGGGAAGATAGTGAGACAGATTCCCGTATGCATCTGGACTGGGGTACACCTGGCAACCCATGTCTGGTATGGATGCTTGAACCAGTTGAGCTATCCACAGTGCCTGAGGCTGACACTGACCAACTGAGCTATTCTCAGCGCCCAGGGCCAATGCTCGATCCAATTGAGCCATTGGCTACAAGAGGAGAAGAGAGAGAGAAGTGGGAGAGGGAGGGAAGAGAAGCAGATGATTGCTTCTCATGTGTGCCCTGACTGAGGTTTGAATCCAGAATGTCCGCATGTCGGGCTGACAATCTATCCACTGAGCCAACTGGACAGGGCCATATTTTAACTTTCTGTATCTATCTATGTCTATCTATCTATCTATCTATCTATCTATCTATCTATCTATCATCAATCATCTATCTATCTATCATCTATCTGTCTATCTCAGTCACATTTATTTTCATCACTTCAGAAAGTTCACCAGAAAGATCCTGTTCATGTCAATAGCCTCCTCCCTACTATCCTAAGGTAAACACATAAATGAAAATAGCAGGATTAAAAAAACATAATCTCAGCATCTCTTTGTACTGGTGAGTTTATTCTGTTTGCTCTTATTGCAATTACTGATACATTTGGAGATATTCTACCTTTTAATAAGAATTTTGTATTTTCTACAATGCCTTTTCTTTGTCTTTTAAAACCTCTTTCCTTTGTGTTAATCAAATTTAATTTTTTGCTATTTCTTTTGATGAGTATGGTCTCATATATACTTGACTTAACAAAGTCTAGCATTAATCAATATATGATATATGTATTCTTCTCTTGAAATGTACAGTCTTAGAATGTTTTAACTTCAATATCTTTGCTGCATCCTTTAATGTTATTTATATTTAGTTTAGTTTATGTTTAATAAAACTCCTTGAATTAGTCAATATTATTTTACCACTAATTCCTGCTTAGTTTCTAACTTCCTTTCTTTTTGTGACAGAGATAGAGAGAAGGACAGATAGGGACAGACAGACAGGAAGGGAGAGAGATGAGAAGCATCAATTCTTTGTGTGGCTCTTTGCTGCAGCTCCTTAGTTGTTCATTGATTGCTTTCTCATATGTGCCTTGACTGGGGGCGAGGAATGGGGGCTACAGCAGAGTGAGTGACTCCTTGCTCAAGGCAGCAACCTTGGGCTCAAGCCAGAGACCTTGGGCTTCACACCAGTGACCTCTGGGCTGAAGCTAGCAACCATGGGTCATGTCTGTGATCCCATGCTCAAGCTGGTAAGCCCACGCTCAAGTCTGATGAGCCCACATTCGAGCCTCAGGGTTTTGAACCTGGGTCCTCTGTGTCCCAGACCAATGCTCTATCTACTGAAGCACTGCCTGATGAGGCATTTTCTAATTTCTTTATCAAGTTGTTTGTTCACTGTGTTTCTCATATCCTACTATGTTTAGGATTAGCTTTCTTCTTACTCACATACATTCTGTAATATTTTTCTCAGGCAGGAAACATCTACAAAGTAGGAAACTCATATTTTTGAATGAAAATTTTCTGTTCTACTTTCACTCTTGAAGGAGAGTTTAGACTTCTAACTTGATAGTAACTTTTTCTCAGTACCAGGAGAGTGGGAGGTTTTTGTTTTTTGTTTGTTTTCTTTAAATTCAAGTTTCACCAATGGAGCAGTCTTTCAAGATGCAGAGCATTTTGAAGGTGACTGTTTCCAGATCTGGTTAAGATGATTCTGAAGCCATCCATGCTCTCGCCCCTCCGGTGGCCTTAAAGGGAAACTGACCCTGAACCCTAAGGTCCACATCTTTTCTGATAGCTCTATGGACTTCATGGCTCCAGCTTACTGTTCTGGCTTTGAATACATCTTTACAGGTTGTATATAAGAGCGGGGTTGCTATGCCTACTTGTGTTAGACCCTCTGCCATGGTGCTGCAAGTGTCTGTCATGTACTCATCGGTCAGCCTCACCATTCCATATCGTTTTATTCTTCCATGTACTTGATTGACCAAACCCCTGAAAGTGTTGAGCTTACCTTGAGAACCTTCTATACCTTATCAACAGTCATTTTGTGTGTATGTTTGTTCATTCATTCCAATATCTCTTAGCCACCTACTCTTTGCAAGACACTGTATAGATGTTGGGGATCAAGTGAATGAGAGACCCAAATCTGCAACCTTATGTAGCTTACATTCTAGTTGTGGAGAGCATAAAATAAACAGGTAAAAATTAAGATATATTGTGTTCCAGTCAGTGGTGACTGCTAAGGAAAAAAAGCAAATCAGGTAAGTGGGATAGGCAGTGCTGAGAGTGGAGTGGTTGCTATCTTAAATAAGTAGTCAGGAGAGCCCTCATGAATAGAGTGACATTGGAGTAGAGACCAAAGGTAGGGAGGCAGCATACTTTGCAGGAACTTGAGGGAAAAGCTTTTAAAGCAGAGGGAACACCAAAGTGTGAAAGCTCTGAAGCAGGAATGCCAAACCCAATGTATTTGGTATGAGAGTTGGGGAATGGTTGAACATGACATCAGAGAAGAAAGCCAAGTCAGGTTGGCAGAAGTTAACTAGTAGGTAGAATGGAAGAAGACTTGGTGCTAATTTAGGGAAACATACCCTCATGAATTATTTGATAATTCAGAGTAGAAGTAAGTTTTTATCTGAACCATCACTTGAGTTAGAAAAATACCATCTTGAAGAATGGTTGAAGATCCCTAATGTTCTATTTCATCTAAACCACTTGAGTGATAGTTTCAAAAAATCTAATAAAAAGGAACTAGAGAGAAGTGGTCTTGATACCGCATAGACAGAGTAACTTGAATAAGTTTATTATAGAGAACTGTTTTATTTCATGAGGCTGTTAATATGTAGCCTTAAGTATGTATTATTTTTCTTTTTCTTTACTTAACTGCAAAAGCCTATTTTTGGGAAGCACTGGCAGCCAAGATTTAATTAATTACCATTTGTACAATGTACACATATGTCTTAGTCCATTTGGGCTTCTATAGCAAAAATACCAGATACTGAGAGGCTTATAAACAAAATCTTTTTCTCAAACATCTGAAGTCTGGGAAGTCCAAGATCAAGATGCTAGCAGATTTGGTGTCTGGTAAGAGTCGATTTCTGGTTTCACAGACAGTTGTCTTTTTACTGTGTCCTCACATGACAGAAGGAACAGATAATCTCTCTGGAGTCTCTTAAATAAGGACATTATTTCCATTCATGAAAGTCCCCCCTAATACCTAATTATCTCCCCCCAAAAACCCCTCCCCAATATTATCATGTTGGGAGTTAGAATTTTAATATATGAACTTTGGGGGGTACCAACATTCAGTCCCTAGCAATACTATAATAATATGACTATAATAATTTAATATGTGTAACATTCTGTTATGACATAGCTATGTCATAGCTACTCGATTATTGCCTTATAATAATTGTTTTTTTCTCATGTTAAACTTCTTGCGAATTGAATGTGACAGACTCAGAGAATCTCACAGATGAGAATTTCTTTGCAATTTTTTATCGATGACATTGATAATAATTATTTATTCTCTCTTTTTCTTATATTTTATTTATTCATTTTTAGAGATAGAGGAGAGAGAGAGAGAGAGAAAGAAAAGGGAGAGAGGAGCAAGAAGTATCAACTCCCATATGTGCCTTGACCGGGCAAGTCCCGGGCTCCAAACTGGTGACCTCAGTGTCTCAGGTTGATGCTTTATCCACTGTTCATCACAGGTCAGGCATATTCATTGTCTCTTATTTGCTGCCATGTAGTAGGTGTTCCACAGAATATTAAATACACACAGACAGACAGACAGACACACACACATGCACACACACACTCCTTATTACTAGAATGGATAAGTAAATAAATTGGTTTGAATTTACTGTATCATTAGCAAATCCCTGGGCACACATAGTAAAATAAGAGGAAAAAAATTATCTAGATTAAATAAATCATTCTCAGGTAGATAAAATCAACCTAAAGAAAATGCCTGGCCATTTCTCATGTTTATCTTTTTGGACAAATGAAGGAAATTCACTCTTATTTACATATTTTGCAAGGTTCTGTCTAATGCTATATTGTTTTCTGAAACATCATAGAAAAGAGCCAGTCAGAGCAATTCTGCTCTTTCAAATTCTTCCCTTCTCCTATTGCAGATAAGGAATGCCAATGCATTTAATTTGTGCCCAGAAGAAAAATTGCTTTTAAGAAGCACAGGCAGCCAGACCAGGCGGTGTCGCAGTGGATAGAGCATTGGACTGGGGTGCGGAAGACTCAGGTTCAAGATCCTGAGCTCGCCAGCTTGAGCGTGGGCCCATCTGGCTTGAGCAAAAGCTCGTCAGCTTGGACCCAAGGTCGCTGACTCCAGCAAGGGATTGCCCGGTCTGCTAAAGGCCCGCGGTCAAGGCACATGTGAGAAAGCAATCAATAAACAACTAAGGTGTTGCGACGGCAACAAAAAACTAATGATTGATGCTTCTCACCTCTCTCCATTCCTGTCTGTCTGTCCCTATCTATCCCTCTCTCTGACTCTCTCTCTGTCCCTGTAAAAAAAATAAAAATAAAAAAATAAAATAAAACAAAAGGAACACGTAAAAACTACAAAATTTAAAGAAAGCACAGGCAGAAGGGTAAAGTGAGAAGGTAACTATGAACCAATTTCAAGGGAACCTGGTCTATTGTCTGATTCAATTCAAATGCATTAACCATTTGTGGACTAATCATAACACTGGGGGACATTTTCTTTTGCCTTTTATGTTGCCTGAGATGTTAGAACTGTATTTATATATTTCTGCATTGCTGATTCCAAATCTGAAATCTGTTTTTAGGTGCATGCTTTATTTTTTATGCAATTTTAATTTATTTTTGTTACAGTTAATGGCATGCATTCCTTTTTAAATTGGAGTTAAAGGGCAACGACTCTTGGATTGAACATAACCACAAGGCAATTAATGTTTTACAAACATCACTTTTACATAATTGTAGTTGTTTTTAAATGTAAAAAAATATTATTTGATGAAAACACCCTCTTATTTTGTTTTAAGATTGAATCATGCCTTCTTCAAGTAGGCGTAAATTTAATAGTCCTGACACCTTCTGTTATATATGTGGCTGTTACACACTTCAACGTCAAAGGCACAATATTTCATCATTTGTGATATGTGCATATATTGCCTATTTTCAAGTTCCCCTTGGTGATGAAGACAAGAATTGGGCTTCTCATATTGTGTGTCATAATTATGAGGAAATGCTTCATGATTGGACAAAGATAAAACGCAAAGGAATGCCTTTTGGTATTCTCATGGTTTGGTGTGAACCTAAGGACCACAGCAGTGACTGTTCTTTCTGTCTGATCAATACACAGGGCATCGGCAAGATAAATGGCATATGATCTCATATACTAATAATCCTTCAGCAGTATGACCTTTCCCACACTCTGAGACACTCTCGGTTCCAGTATTCAATGGTTTTATTTCTTCTAAGGATGAAGAAAGTAAACATGGTGGTCAAGTGTATTTTGATAAGATGCATGAGAAAATGGTTGTAAAATCAGAAGGGTCTTCTTCTGATGACAAGCAGTCATTAACCCCAAAGCAGTTTAGCCAACCCGAATTGAATGATTTCATAAGAGATTTGGGCCTATCAAAGATAGCAGCTGAGTTATTAGCCTACAGGCTTCAAGATAAGAATGTACTTCACTGGTCAGCTAAAGTATCCCATTTAAGGAAGTGTGAACAAATTTTTGTGAGCTATTTTTCCGAAGATAAGCACTTTGTTTACTGTCATAATATCAATAGTCTTCTCAGCCAGCTAGGTGTCACCACTTATAGTCCAACAGAATGGCGGCTATTTCTTGACAGCTCTAAAGTATGACAGAATACTGCTGGAGAATCAAACGAGATTGTCCTCAACAAGTACACAAAAGAGCTACAAACACAAATATTTGCCTCAATGGAATTTAAATAATTTTTTGTGCAAATTTTATGATTAAAATCAATGTTTTAATATGTTCTATTTTGAAACTGTAGACAAATTCTGATGCAATCAGAATTTTTAGTGTATTAGTGTATTATATAAATTATTATATTTTCACAAAGATGATGCCCAAGAAGACATTCTACTTCATTATGTTAAACTAAATATTGAAATTTTTATAATAAGATGAAAACTAAAATCTTGAATTGCAAAATCACTGTAGCTTACAGAGAAAAGTAATGTCAGATTTGAGATCAGCACACTTAAATTAGGTAAGAACAAGTGTTTTTTGTGGGTGCAACAAAAATTTTGTTCCCCAGTGAAATTGTAGAACCATAGGATGTTATTTAACATCTTGTCTGTTAGACAAGATATGACTCATGAAAGAAGAAGAGTGTACAATACAAAGTCAGCTGATAAAGTTAATGTAAGAGACTTAGGTTCCATCAGAAGAGAGAAGAAAGAGACCTTTGTGGGCAGAATTGCTAAGGAAAACTGGGAGAATGTGAACAGGACTCAATGAATGGATGGGATTTTGATGATTTCAAGGGAGGGGAAGGAACCATCCAAGTGAGAGAGAAAGTATAAAAGATAACTCAAGTAGGAATGAACATCACATATTCTGGCACCAAGAAGAAAAAGCAACTTGGTTGGAACAGAATATTCATGTAATTGAAGGATGAGGGGAATAAAGCAAGTTTGACAAAGATGCAATTGGGGAAGAGATTTGAATCAAATTGAAGAATTTGAATTTTTGTTAGAAAAGGAAAATATTTTGTGTGACTTCAGTGAAAATTATAGAATAAGGACTTCCAAAAATTCTCTCTTCTATAAGAGCAATGAGAAAACCTGGAAATAAATGGCCAGAATTGAATTTTCAGAAGTCTGGAAGCTAATCAAAATCTTGCAGCAATCTGAAGAACAGTCAGGCTAAATTTCAGTAAGAACAGTGATGTTTGTGGCATTTGAACCTACCTTATTTCCACACCTTTCTCTTGATTTCTGTGGTAGTATTTAAAACCAGTCATCCACAGTCACAGTGAAAACCTGTACCACAAAGAAAGCCATTAGAGGGGACAGGAGGAAGCTGGCATTGCTTCAAAGCCTCATTCCTAGAGAATTGTTATTATTTGACTTGTCTGATGGGTCTCCGGAGCATCCCACTTGCAAGGTTGCCTTTATTTGTTCTGACTCGCACTAATTTAGTAGTAAAAGTTTTTTTTCCCAAGGGTATTCATTAAAAATATTTAGAAGCAATAGTTCAGAATTGAGGCTACCTGTGATGGGGATAATAGTTGAGGCAAAAAAAGCATAACTAAATACTTAAAAGGAAAAGCTGGGAAATGGGATGTCCTTTAGGATTTTGAAAAACTCTTACATAGTCTAGGAAATCTTAAGGCCACAGGTAGGTGTAGGCTGTTTGCACACTGAAGGCTCATCAACTGTACCTGTGATCAATAAAGACCTAAGAAGCACCTAACCTCACACTTCTGGCCGGTCGAAGATCTGCAACAGGATGTGAAGGCTAAGGCAGAGTTGTCAGCTGACTGACTGGCTGAAGAAGGCATGCCCCTTGTTCACTGAAAATTATAAACATTGTTGAAGGAAATTAATGAAAATCTTGGTAAATGGAAAGGTATCCTATGTTACAATGAGATACCACTTTCTATCCATTAGGAAGTCATAATCAAAAAGATGGAAAATAACAAGTGTGGGAAAACACGTGGAGAATTTGGAACACTTATGCATTGCTGGTGGGCATTGAAAATGGTGCAGTTGGTATGCCAAATAGCAGTTCCACTCTGTGCTAGTGCCCAAGAGAAATGAAAACATATACCCACACAAAAACTTCTACACAAATAGTAATCACATTGTTCATAATAGCCCAAAAGTGGGTATAATACAAGTGTCCATCATCTGATTAATGGGTAAAAAAATGTGGGATAGCCATACCATGGAATATTATTCAGTCATAAAAATGAATAAAGTACTTATAGATGATAGAGCATGAATAAACCCTGAAAACATTATACTAAGAAAAAGAAGCAAGACAGAAAAGGTCACATATGATATGATTCCATTTGTGTGAAGAGTCCAGAATAGGCAAATCCATAGAGACATACAGTAGATTAGTGATTGTCAGTACCTGGGGAAGGGGGTAATAGTACTGACTGCTAATTGGTGGTTTTATTTTTTCTGGGATAAAAATATTCTTGAATTAGATGATGGTGATGGTAGTCCAACTTTATGAATATAATAAGAACCACTGAATTCTGATTTTAGAAATGTGAATTATATGATTTTTGAATTATATCTCATTTAAGAAAGGAATCTTTGAAGTGCTTTTCAACATAAAAATTGTATATTAGGAATGTAATACATCTTCCAAAATAAAAAGCTAAATGATGGTAAGTAAGAACCCAAAGAGATTAGAGTTAGGAGAACCCCAATTAGTAAATGATTGTTCATCCTGGGAAAAGAGCACAAGACCAGGATGAATCCAGACAATTTCTATAGTTATTTTGAAATTTTCTGTTCACAAGCTTCTAGTAACTAACAATGCTTGGCCATGGAGCATACATTTAACAATTTTTATTTACCTTTAAGACAAAAGGTCTTACTGGTAACCCCTAAGTGTATGTGTGCAAATTTGTATACTGCAACACAGTGGGTAAGTTTTCTCTTCTGTAAAATAGAGATTCTTTGTGGTAAGAGGCAAATTATATCCATGTGTAAGAATATAATTTTTAAAAAGCCCAATGCATTTATTTGAGGTGCTCTTATTATTAAAGCAATAATGATAACAAAAATAACAATAAACTAATAAAGGAGACTATATCCATAGCTCCAGTTCTAGCAGACTTACTTGCCATTGAAAACTTTTTTTTAGAGGCTAAAACCTCTGCTTTTCCCCCAATCACAATTTTGTCCAGTTGATTTAAATTACATTACAATATTTATATAATATAGATATTATATATTGGATATTCCATCTATTTTATAATATATTGGATATTATAAATATAGTAGGTATTATAATATAACATTCAATATATGTTACACATGGTCTTTATATATCCTACATGTATGTTTATATATTATAAACTTATGTGTATACATGTATGTGTGTATATGTATACCCAAACACATGTAAGTGATATGGAACTGGGAGAATTAGCAGCTTGCTTTAATTTGGTAAAAGTCTTATCTTGCCCAGTACTATGACCATGTTTTAAATATGTTTCTGATTTTTGAAATGTGAAAATATAAAAAGCCTCTCTAAGAATAGGAAGCCAGTTAAGGAATGAAACTTCCTCTCTTGCTTAAAGTGCTATGTTTTCCTATGCAAATGTAGCAAAGCCCAGAAATTAGCAATGACTGCTAAATTAACACACTTGAAGAGCTTGGTTGGTTCTAATAGGCAGTCAAATGGTCCTGTTACATTGTAATGGTGCCAAGCTAATTGAAGTGATTACTGTTGCTCATGAGCAGCCTTTTTGAAGTAGGAGTCTTTTAAATTATCCATAGACATTAAATGTCAGACACTATTGTGTAATTATACTTTGTAAATGCTGAATGTCATAAGGCATCACAGGTAATTGAGGTTTACAGAGAAGAGCTTTTTCGAAACCTAATTGGGCATCAATTCTTTGTCACTTATTCTAAATCTAATTGGGCATCACCTTTTTGTGCCAGGGGACACTCCAGTGCTGTGCAGTCTCCCTTTCTTCCCCACCTTTTCCTGCTAGGCTTACTCATGGGACCCCACATGTCATGATGGTTCCAATTCACTGAGCTTAAAATCTCTGTCTGTATCATCCTCTAGACTCTTTGGGGGCTGGCACACTGGTTTGGGATATCACAGCTGCACCTTTTTGGGAAGCTGGGTGTGGCTATCCAATGGCAATGTGAGATCATCTGAATGGAATATCAAATCCTTTAAAATCTCAGAGTGATCCCAGAATATTCTGAGGGTCCTGGGATTTCCATTTTTGTTGTTGTTATATGTGAACGATTTTGAAAATGATCTCTTTGTGATGTTAGAAATGCTGGTATTTATGGCCCTGAAATAGCCATCTGCATTTGGTTCTATTGTCTTTATTTCGTAGGTTCTATTGTCTTTATTTTGTAGGTCCTATTAGGGCACACCCATTAGGGTTCCAATTTTTAAAGAATTCATAGAAAAAAAATTTCCCTTCTCCTGTTGTGACAGTACTGTTGATCACAAACCAAACTTTAGAAAGTTAAAGTTGGATCTTCAGATGCTGTGCCTGTGGGAGCCATATATTGACAGGGACCATGCAACCAAGTGGGACTTTTTAATACAGATGTCAAGTTGTCCGGCTGTTGACTATGAGTCAGCTTGACTCACTGGGAATTGTCTCAATGTTGGATATAGTGGCTGGCAGGAAATATACAAAAAGGCATTCTTATTGCCTAATTCTTAATACATGTGTTTAATTGGTCACCAAACTTTATTAAAGAAAACTATTATTATTACACTGTGATTTCATGACAGGGCCTTCATCGTGTTCTTCTAGCAGGTAGCAGTTTCTGCAAGCCCTAGCTGATTTGTAAAGCTATATTTACCTGTGTTTCTCTCTTCTCTATGATAAATTCAGCTCTGATGAAAGTGTTTTTGGCCCCACATGAAGAGACTGTATCTGAGAAATGACAGTCCATGTAGGAAAAAAATGTATGTGGATATTTTCCATGCTGGGACAAAAGAGGAGCCAAGTCAAGTCTTGCTAATATGTTCTGGAAAGTCTGCTGGTTTTGAAGATGAATGTAGCGATGTTCTTATAGATACTCTGAATGGTCTGGCCATAAAGAAGTCTTCAAAGATGCATTCTTTTCTTTGATTTTTTTCACTATGATATTGAAAAGTTAAGTTAAATGAGTACCTTTTAGAAAAGAAAACAGATACTTACCAGAAATAACATTAAGCAGTAAGTGTAGTTTTTCTAGCATCACATTTGAAGGTGGCTTTTAAAATATGCCTGTTTGAGAAGAATCAGGTTCAAGGATATTATTAAAGTTGTTGAAAAGTTAAAGCAATAATATGCAAGGTACCACACACAATGTTGAATTAGGCATGGTTTTTGCACAGTGAGCTTAGGCATCTTCTCTTATTTTGCTTGCCTCCTGAACAAATTATATTCCTGTGGCTTGGAAGTCTTGCCTTCCTTATCAGTTCAGTGCCTCCATTGCTCCAGGTATAACAGGGTGGCTTAAATGGTAGAGGAACCTCATTCTTACTGGTGTGATATTGATGGCTAAGATGTGTAGGAACTCAAGATTAGCCACAGTTTTTGAACAATCATTCAATTATCTTTTCTGTTCCAGGAATCCTCAAATATAAGCAGCAAAAGTGGATCTCTTCTTTCTGCAATGACTTTGAATAGAAATCTACTCGGAGTCTGGCCATCCAGGAGAGGATCAAGGCAACAGGTCAGGAAAGTGACTACCAACAGCTGCTCCCCTTATTGCAAGGGCAGATTTAGCATTCTTGGGGCCAGGTCACTTAATGCTGCTGGCTTCATGGCAGTCATCAATGGTATTCATCATTTATTTTCAGCTCTCTGGTCTCAGCTGCAAAGCAGGCTTATATTTTCTTGTGTTTGGGTTAGAGCCATGGGACTAATTTTGGCCAGTGAGTTGTGAATAGAGGTAATATGCATCACATTCAGACTGGAGTTTTTAGCTGCCAATGTGAGACATCTTTAGAGCTCTTGTTCTGCTTATCATATTCAAGCTGGCGGGTGTTTGATTAGCCAGGGCAAAGAAACCTGGAGCAGAGCCTTTGGGCAACCCTTAATGACATGTCAGATGAACAAAAAATAACATTTTTCATTGTTGGGCTTTTCCCTACTGCAATAGAACTCAGCCTACCTGATTGATACACTATAGGTAAGCCAATTGTTTACCTAGGGTCTATACCAAGGGTCACACATATCAGTGTCAATGAGATGCAATCTGAGTAATGAGGGGGGTAGGACATAAGAAAAAGACACAGATATGCTCTGCTTGCATGTTAAACATTTAGGCACACAACTTGCTTATATAAAGGCATATATTCTCTCTCCAAGTTTTTTTAGAAATAAGTAGCCTTTTTGATCTCTCTTTTGATTTCTCTCCTTTGATAGATCAATTGTCCCATCAGCTATTTCCCTATTAAATGTAAACAGCAGTCAAGTATGATAATTCATGACTACTGACATTCCCTTTAAGTATTGGGAACACCATAGAAAGGGTGGTGGCTATGGCAGATCAGACCATACAAACCCTGTCTAAACAAAGCAGCTGTTTTACTTAGCCCAAGGCATTTTCTGACCTGTAGGAATGTGAGCACAACATTCCTTGTTCTTATGGTTTTCCAGGAGAAGTTTGGAGTTTAGATTGCATGTAAAATATTCTAATTTTGAAAATAATTCTGGAGGATAAAAATATATGTCATAAGGCTCATACTTTATAAACTTTGGCTAATATCCCCCATAATCTGTGATTCTCAAGTTAATTTAAAAAATTCATTTGTAGAGGTTGCATCTTAAACACAGGACAAGCATGTGGAAATTGGCAATGTAATAAGAACAGAATAATAACAATCAGGAATTATTTGTTGATTTTCTATGATATGTTTAACATTTTTCTAGGTGCTATGAGAAATACTGAAAGAAATATAAACAGCCCTGACTTTGGGGAACACATAGTCTAGTTGGAGGAAAAAAATAAAATAAATAATATAAACAAAACAACAGCTGATGCCAACCCAAGAAGACCTAGAAATAACACAACTGAAAATTGGAGGCAGACAACACCAACCCTAGACTCAACCAGCTCTACAAACAACACACCCAAACACACAGAAATAATGAGAAGACAGAGAAGTGCAATCCAAATGAATCCATAAGAGAAACCTCCAGAAAATGAACTGAGTGATATAGAAATAATCAAACTACTGGAAGCAGAGTTTAAAATAAGGAGTATTAGAATGCTGAAAGATCTTAGAACAACAATGGATGGACACAATGAACACATAAATAAAGAGATTACAAGCATCGAAAAGGACATTGAAATAATAAAGAAGAACCAGTCAGAAATGACAAATACAATATCAGAAATGAATACTACACTAGAAGCAATTAATAGCAGGCTGGATGAAGCAGAGGATCAAATCAGTGATTTAGAAAACAAGATTAAAAAAAAATGCAGAAGCAGAGCAGCAAAAAGAAAAGAGGCTGAAAAAATCTGAGGAAACTCTAAGAGAGCTCTGTGACAACCTAAAGAGAAACAACATCTGCATCATAGGGGCTCCTGAAGAAGAAGAGAAAGAACAAGGGATAGAGACCTTGTTCAATGAAATTATAGCTGAAAACTTCCTTAAATTGATGCAGAAAAAAGTCACACAAGTTCAAGAAGCACAGAGAACTCCATTAAAGAGAAACCCAAAGAAATCTACACCAAGACACATTATAATTAAAATACTAAAGCTAAGAGATAAAGGGAAAATATTAAAAGCTGCTAGAAAAAAAAAAGGTTATCACCTACAAAGAAGCCCCAATAAGGATGACATCCACTTCTCAACAGAAACAGTTGAGGCCAGAAGGGAATGGCAAGAAATATTCAAAGTAATGTAAAACAAAAGCCTACAACCAAGACTTCTGTATCCAGCAAGGCTATCATTTAAAATTGAAGGAGAGCCTGACCAGGCGGTGGCACAGTGGATAGAGCATTGGACTGGGATGCGGCAGACTCAGGTTTGAGACCCTGAGCTCGCCAGCTTGAGTGCGGGCCCATCTGGCTTGAGCAAAAGCTCGTCAGCTTGGACCCAAGGTCGCTGGCTCCAGCAAAGGGTTGCTCGGTCTGCTGAAGGCCCGCGGTCAAGGCACATGTGAGAAAGCAATCAATGAACAACTAAGGTGTTGCGACGGCAACAAAAACTAATGATTGATGCTTCTCACCTCTCTCCGTTCCTGTCTGTCTGTCCCTATCTATCCCTCTCTCTGACTCTCTCTCTGTCCCTGTAAAAAAACAAAACAAAACAAAACAAAAATTGAAGGAGAAATAAAAAGCTTCCTGGACAAAAAAACAAACAAACAAAAAAACCCTCAAGGAATTTATTACAACCAAACCAATGCTGCAAGAAATGTTAAGGGGCCTGTTGTAAACAGAACAAAAAGTGAAAAGAATATTGTAAAAGAGGAATAAAGCTTTAAAGAATAATAAAAAATAAATAAATAATATAAACAAAAACAATTAAAAGAAACTGAATTAGTCAGGATTCTTCAGAGAAACAGAGCCAATCACACACACACACACACACACACACACACACACACACATTATATATATATGTATATGTATATATGTGTACATAATAGCTATCATATATGTATCTAGGATACACACATACTCTATATCCTCTATAGCCTGTGATATTCTCTCTTCCTCTCTTTCTCTCTCCCTCTCTTTCTCCCTCTCTCTCACTCTCTTCACATATACATACAGACACACACACCTAGAAAAAGATTGGATAAGCCTGACCTGTGGTGGCGCAGTGGATAAAGCGTCGACCTGGGAACACTGAGGTCGCCAGTTCAAAACCCTGCACTGGTCTGGTCAAGGCACATATGGGAGTTGACGCTTCCAGCTCCTCCCCCCTTTCTCTCTTTCTCTCTCTCTCTCTCACTCTGTGTCTCCTCTCTAAAATGAATAAAAAAAAAAAAGAAAAAAAAGAAAAAGATTGGATACAGGGATTGGCTCCCACATTCCGGGAGCTGAGATGTCCTACCACCTGCAGTCTGTAAGCTGGAGACCCAGAAAAGCTGGTGGTGCAGTCTAAAGGCCTGAGAGCCAGGACCCCAGTGGTATAGATTTCAGTCTGGGTCTGAAGACCTGGGAATCAGGAGCACAAAGGGCAGGAGAAGAACAATGGGCCAGCTCCAGCAGTTGGACAGAATGAATTCAACCTTCAACTACCTTTTTGTTCTGTTTGGACCTTCAACAAATTGGATAATAACCACCCATACTGGGGAAGGCCATCTACTTTATACAGTTCATCAGTTAAAATGCTAATCCTTACAGACATACCTAGAAATAATGTTTGACCATCTATCTGAGTATCCCATATAGCCCAGTGAAGTGCACACACAAAACTAATCATAACAGATACTATATAAAAATGTGTAGTTAATGGCGATACCGTGCAATAGGGCTAAGGTGAGATTAGAGGAGAGAAGAGGGAGATGGAGGCGATCTGAATAGTCATATGAGGCTTTGAGGAAGAAGTAAGGACTGAGCAGGAAGTTGAAGAATGGACAGGGTAACTGGTGGGGTAGGGACTAGAGGATATTTCATGTGAAGGGCGCACAAGGGGGCACAAAGCAAGGGGGGCTGCATAAGTACAGTACGGGGTGCCTGGGGAAGCAGGACAGCGTGGCTGGGAAGGACTTTGGTTGTGAAGTGCTGTGTTAAGAGGGACCTAAAGTCAGGCAAAGGCATTTCCAGTTGATGCTGTAAAAGGGGGAGCTCATTACTGCTACCAGGAGATCAGGAGAAGCCTGGGGACTAGAGTTGAGGCCAGCTCTGTAGCTAATTAGCATTAGCTATATATCCTGTTAAGTGTCTGTTGTCACTAGTTTTTATATATGTGAAATGAACTATGTTAGTGTTAGACTCAAATATGGAGCTTATTAAAAATAGAAATACTTGGGTCCCTCGCACCCCAGCCGTCTGAGGAGGGGGCTTTGAGTGAACTCTATACAGAATTTTGATACATGCTAACAAACTTTAAAATTTTTTTTAATATATATTTTATTATTATTAATTCTAATGGGGTGACACCAATAAATCAGGGTACATATATACAATGAAAACATCTCCAGGTTATCTTATCATTCAATTGTGTTGCATACCCATCACCAAAAGTCAAATTGTCCTCTGTCACCTTCAATCTGGTTTTCCCTGTGTCCCTCCCCTCCTCCCTATCCCACTCTTCCCTACCTCCCCCATCCCATATCCAACACTCTCTTGTCCATGTCTCATACCCTCACTTTCATGTCCCACCTATGTATGTAATCGTGCTGTTCTCAGTTTTTCTTTTTTTCTGATTTACTTATTTCACTCCGTATAATGTTATCAAGGTACATCCATTTTGTTATAAATGATCCAATGTCATCGTTTCTTATGGCTGAGTAGTATTCCATAGTATATATGTACCATTGCTTTTTAATCCACTCATCTTCTGACGGACACTTGGGCTGGTTCCAGATATTCGCTATTGTGAACAATGCTGCCATGAACATGGGGGCGCATTTCTTCTTTTCGAACAGTGCTATGGTGTTCTTAGGGTATATTCCTAAAAGTGGGATAGCTGGGTCAAAAGGCAGTTCAATTTTTAATTTTCTGAGGAATCTCCAAACTGTTTTCCACAGTGGCTGCACCAGTCTGCATTCCCACCAGCAGTGCAGAAGGGTTCCCTTTTCTCCACATCCTCGCCAGCACTTATTCTGTGTTGTTTTGCTGATAAGTGCCATTCTGACTGGTGTGAGGTGATATCTCATTGTGGTTTTAATTTGCATTTCTCTAATGATTAGTGATGTTGAGCATTTTTTCATATGCCTATTGGCCATCTGTATGTCCTCTTTGGAGAAATTTCTAATCATTTCTTTTGCCCATTTTTTGATTGGGTTGTTTGTCTTCCTGGTGTTGAGTTTTATAAGTTCTTTATAAATTTTAGTTATTAACCCCTTATCAGATGTGCTGTCGAATATGTTCTCCCATTGTGTGGTTTGTCTTTTTATTCTGTTCCTATTGTCTTTAGCTGTGCAAAAACTTTTTAGTTTGATATAGTCCCATTTGTTTATCTTGCCTTTTATTTCAGTTGCCCGTGGAGATAAATCGGCAAATATACCGCTGCTACAGATGTCGGAGAGCTTGCTGCCTATGTTTTCTTCTAAGATGCTTATGGTTTCACGGCTTACATTTAAGTCTTTTATCCATTTTGAGTTTGTTTTTGTGAATGGTGTAAGTTGATGGTCTAGTTTCATTTTTTTGCAGGTAGATGTCCAATTTTCCCAACACCATTTGTTAAAGAGGCTGTCTTTACTCCATTGTATGTTCTTTGCTCCTTTGTTAAATATCAGTTGTCCATAAAGCTGTGGGTTTATTTCTGGGTTCTCTGTTCTGTTCCATTGATCTATGTGCCTGTTCTTATGCCAGTACCAGGCTGTCTTGAGTATAATGGCCTTATAGTAAACCTTGATATCAGGAAGCGTGATACCTCCTGCTTTATTTTTTCTTTTTAAGATTGCTGAGGCTATTCGTGTTCTTTTTTGGTTCCATATAAATTTTTGGAATATGTGTTCTATATATTTGAAGTATGTCATTGGTATTTTAATTGGTATTGCATTGAATTTATAAATTGCTTTAGGTAATATAGACATTTTAATGATGTTTATTCTTCCTAGCCATGAGCACGGTATATGCTTCCACCTGTTTGTATCTTCCTTGATTTCTTTTATCAATGTTCTATAATTTTCTGAGTACAAGTCCTTAACCTCCTTGGTTAAATTTACTCCTAGGTACTTAATTTTTTTGGCTGCAATAGTGAAGGGGGTTGTTTCCTTAATTTCTTTTGCTGATATTTCATTGTTGGTGTATAGAAATGCCTCTGATTTCTGAGTATTAATTTTATATCCTGCCACCTTGCTGAAATCATTTATAAGGTAAGTAGTTTTTTGACTGAGACTTTAGGGTTTTCAATATACAATATCATATCATCTGCAAATAATGACAGTTTTACTTCTTCTTTTCCAATTTGTATGCCTTTTATTTCTTCTTCTTGTCTGATTGCTGTAGCTAGGACTTCCAGAACTATGTTGAATAAGAGTGGTGAAAGTGGGCAACCCTGCCTGGTTCCTGATCTTAAGGGGATTGCTTTTAATCTTTGTCCATTTAGTATGATGTTTGCTGTCGGTTTATCATAGATGGCCTTTATCATGTTAAGGAATGATCCCTGTATTCCCACTTTACTGAGAGTTTTGAGCATGAATGGGTGCTGGATTTTATCAAATGCCTTTTCTGCATCTATTGAAATTATCATGTGATTTTTGTCCTTCCTTTTGTTTATGTGGTGAATCACATTGATTGATTTGCGAATATTGAACCAGCCTTGCCTCTCCAGAATAAATCCCACTTGATCGTGGTGTATGATTTTTTTCATATATTGCTGGATCCGGTTGGCTAATATTTTGTTGAGAATTTTAGCGTCTAAATTCATCAGGGATATAGGCCTATAATTTTCTTTCTTTGTGTTGTCTTTGCCCGGTTTTGGGATCAGAATTATGCTCGCCTCATAAAAGGAGTTTGGAAGTCTTCCTTCCTCTTGAATTTTTTGAAATAGCTTGAGGAGAATAGGAGTTAGTTCTTCTTTGAATTTTTGATAGAATTCACTTGTGAAGCCATAAGGTCCAGGACTTTTCTTTTTTGGGAGTTTTTTGATAACTGTTTCTATCTCATTTGCTGTAATTGGTCTGTTTAGGTGTTCTGATTCTTCCAGATTGATTTTTGGAAGGTTATATGATTCAAGAAATTTGTCCATTTCACCAAGATTGTCTAATTTTTTGGCATATAGTTCTTCATAGTATTTTCTTACAATGCTTTGTATTTCTGTTGTGTCAGTTGTTATTTCTCCACTGTCCTTTCTAATTTTATTTATTTGAGTCCTCTCTCTTTTTTTCTTGGTGAGTCTTGTTAAAGGTTCATCAATCTTGTTTACCTTTTTAAAGAACCAGCTTCTTGTTTCATTGATCCTCTGTATTGTTTCCTTAGCCTCTATGTCATTTATTTCTGCTCTGACCTTTATTATTTCTTTCCTTCTACTTGTCTTGGGTTTTATTTGTTGTTGTTTTTCTAGTTCTTTTAGATGCAGGGTTAGGTTGCTTATTTGAGCTTTTTCTAGCTTCTTATGATATGCCTGTAGTGCAATAACCTTCCCTCTCAGAACTGCTTTTGCTGTGTCCCATAAATTTTGAGTTGATCTATGCTCATTATCATTTGTTTCTAGAAACTTTTTAATTTCTTCTTTGATCTCATTGTTAATCCATTCATTATTTAATAACATGCTATTTAGTTTCCAAGTGTTTGAGTATTTTTCAGTTTTTCTTTTGTGGTTAATTTCTAGTTTCATGGCATTGTGATCAGAGAAAATGCTTGATATGATTTCAATCTTCTTAAATTTATTGAGACCATTTTTGTGTCCTAACATGTGGTCTATCCTAGAAAACGTACCATGAGCACTTGAGAAGAATGTATATTCTACTGCTTTAGGGTGAAAAGTTCTGAAGATATCTATTAAATCAAGTTGATCTAGTATATCCTTTAAGTCTGCTGTTTCTTTATTAATTTTCTTTCTTGAGGATCTATTCAGTGTTGTTAGAGGGGTATTGAAATCCCCTACTATGATAGTATTGCTGTTAATCTCGCCCTTTATATCCATCAAAGTCTGCTTTATGTATGTCGGGGCTCCTATATTTGGTGCATAGATATTTACAATAGTTATATCTTCCTCTTGAATTGTTCCCTTTATCATTATGTAGTGTCCTCCTTTATCTCTTACTACAGCCTTTGTTTTAAAGTCCATTGTGTCTGATATAAGTATTGCTACCCCTGCTTTTTTTTCATTTCCATTTGCATGAAATATTTTTTTCCATCCTTTTACCTTCAGTCTATGAGCATCTTTTGTTTTAAGGTGTGTCTCTTGTAGACAGCATATGTATGGGTCCTGTTTCTTTATCCATGCTGCTACCCTATGTCTTTTGATTGGATCATTGAATCCATTTACATTTAAGGTTATTATTGATATGTAGTTGTTTATTGCCATTTTACTTTTAACGCTGTATTCTTCTTTTGCTCTATTCATTTCTCCCTTTAAACTGTTCACAAGAGGCCCATTAGTATCTCTTGCAGAATTGGTTTGGTTTTTATGAATTCCTTGAGGCTTTCTTTTTCTGGGAAGCTCTTTATTTCTCCTTCAATTTTAAACGTTAGCCTTGCTGGATAAGGTAGTCTTGGTTGTAGGTTCTTGTTCTGCATTACTTTGATTATATCTTGCCATTCCCTTCTGGCCTCAAGTGTTTCTATTGAGAAGTCTGATGTCATCCTTATGGGGGCTCCTTTGTAGGTGATAGCCTTTTTTTCTCTAGCAGCTTTTAAAATTTTTTCTTTATCCATTAGCTTTGGTATTTTAACTATGATGTGTCTTGGTGTAGATCTTTTTGGGTTTCTTTTTAATGGAGTTCTGTGTGCTTCTTGAATGTGTGGAGTGTTTCCCAGCCTTAATTTAGGAAAGTTTTCTGCTATGATTTGATTGAACAAAGTTTCCATTTCCTGTCCTCTCTCCTCTTCTTCAGGCACCCCTATGATTCGAATGTTGTTTCTCTTCATGTTGTCACAAAGCTCCCTTAGAGTTTCCTCACATTTTTTACGTCTCTTTTCCTTTTTCTTCTCTGCTTCTGTGCCTTTGTTTATTGTGTCCTCTAACTCGCTTATTCGATCCTCAGCGTCATCCATCCTGCTTTTAATTCCTTCCATTGTGGTCTTCAGTTCTGATACTGTATTTGTCACTTCTGTCTGATTCTTTTTTATTATTTCAATTTCATTTTTTATACTTGTTATCTTTTTATTTAGGTGTTCATAATGACTATCCATTGTTGCTCTAATTTCTTTGAACATCCTAACTATCATTATTCTAAATTCTGCTTCTGGTAATTTGGTTATATCTGATTCATTCAGGTCCTTCTCTGGGGATTTCTCTTGATTCATTTGGTTTGCATTCCTCTGCCTGCCCATTTTTTCTGTGTATAAGCAAGTTGTGGCCACTGGAGTCCAGTAGGTGTTGCCTTTGTGTTCTCTAGGTGTGGTCTATTTGCAGGCCCCCCACCCCCTCTGCCGGTGCCTAGTGTGGTTGGGTATGAGCGTTGCCAGCGCCGGCCCACTGTGGCTTTTGCTGTGATTTCTGCCTCTCCTCCGTGGGAGGGGCTGTCACTGAAGCCACAAGATTAGCACCAAGGGTAGAGGTGAGCACCTTTGCTCAGCTGCGGACCCAGCCTATTTCCGGACTTCCGCCCAGAACCAGCAGTCAGAGCCTGCTCGCTACAGTTCCGCGGGTTAGGCGGGGCTTTTGACGTGCTCTCAGCTGTAAGCCTTTGCCCGACTGGAGCCTTAGCCCCGCCCTCGAGGCCAGGGCCCTTTGCGCAGGGTCGGAAACCAAGGTTTATTGGGGCGGGCGTATTTGCTGGCTTCCGCTTAGCTGCGTACTTCCGCTCGTCCCGGACTCTACCCCGACCCCGCGTTGGGAGCCCACTCGTGCACGTATGAATGCTATCCGCGTTTTCTCTGGCCGGATGGGGATAATAGCGTGGGGTCAGCTGCGAGCCTCCACCCGTCTCGGGGTCCACCCCGTTCCCTCGCTCGGAGCCCGCTCGCGCACGTATACTGGCCAACCGCGGTTTCTCCGGCCCGGGGGTGGGTGGGTGGGGTGGGGGACTGGTAGCGTCAGCTCCGCCGCGAGCCCCTGCCCGTCCCTGGTCCTAGCCCGGTCCCCGCGGTCAGGGCCGGCTTGCGCAGGGCCTGCCCGTTCCTGGCCTCCCGCTTTGTCCCCGTAAGTGGGATTAAAGGCGGGCCCGCAGCTTCCGGACCGCTCTCGCGCTTCCCCTCCGACCCTCTGGGCTAGACCGATCTCCCACCGGCTTGGCCTCTGCCCACGCCGACAGAACCGCCTTTCAGCGTCCTGCCGCCCCAAAACCTTAAGCAGCCCTCAGCAGAGTAAGAAGGGACCTAATACTCCAAACTGTAGGCCTGGGAGCTCCCTCACTTGTTTCACAGCTGAAAACTGTCCAAACGCCTCTTCTAGGCTCTGGGACTGCAGGCTGGGGCTTGGTTCCTGGGACCCAGGTCCTTCCCTCTGCGCCAAACTTTCCTCCTGCCCCGCGGGTCTCTCCGGGCTGCCGTTTGTTCCGGGGAGCTGGGCAGCCCTCTTCGCGTTTTTGCTATTCCTACCAGTCTCAATGTGGCTTCTTCTGTGTTCCTTGGTTGAAGAGTCCACTTAGTTTAGTTCAAAGTTGGTTTATCCAGGTGATGGTTCTTAAAATTGAGTTGTAATCCACTTTGGTTCTGGGAGTTGGAAGTTGGTACGTCCGCCTACTCCGTCGCCATCTTGCTCCTCCAAACTTTAAAATTTTTTAAAATTGATTTTAGAGAGAGAAGAAAGAAGGGAGGGAGAGAGAAAATATCGACATGTTGTTTCACTTATTTATTCATTCATTGGTTGATTCTTTTATGTGCCCTGACTGGGGATCAAACCTGCAACCTTGGTATAGCAGGACGATACCCTAACCAACTGAATTACCTGGCCAGGGCTTCTGATATCCACTAATTTTGAGAAGCAGTGGACTAAGAGATCCATGGATTTGTGAAATAGAGGGTCCTAAAGCTCATTTAACTGATGAGTAAGACAAAATCTGGGTAGGAGGAGGATTTATCTCACATTATCATGCAGGTTGAATTAGAAGAAAGAACAACCAGAGTTGTCCAACTTCTTTCTTTCTTTCTTTCTTTCTTTCTTTCTTTCTTTCTTTCTTTCTTTCTTTCTTTCTTTCTCTCTCTCTCTCTTTTTCTTTCTTTTATATTTTTCTTCTTTTCCAAGTGAGAGGAGGGAAGATAGAGAGACATACTCCTGCACGCACCCTGACCAGGATCCACCTGGCCACTCCTGTCTGGGGCCGATGCTCTGCCCATGTGGGGCCACTCACAACGTAATTTTAGCACCTGAGGCAGAGGCTCCATGGAACCTTCCTTAGTGCTCAAGGTGATACCCTCAAACCAATGGAGCCATGGTTGCAGGAGGAGAAGAGAGAAAGAGAGAAAGAGAGAAAGAAGGGGGAGGGGGAGGGGTGGAGAAGCAAATGGTCGCTTCTCCTGTGTGCCCTGACTGGGAATCGAACTCTGGGACATCCACTTGCTGGGCTGATGTTCTTCTACCACTGAGCCAACCAGCCAGGGCCAACCAGAGTCCAAATTTTGACATGCCCCTCCGCAATCCAAGCCAGAACAATCTATTTACTGTGTCTTTAGTGCAGCTCATCTGATCACACTTGAAGATCTTTATTTGAAGGCTCTTTAGGGTGGGATCTTATCTAATCAGAAAGCATAAAATAGTTATTGTTTGTGTGTGGAAGGCATTGATTTGACGTAAGGTCTCATATAGTGGTCTCAAACTCTTTCTTGCTTTCTGATCCTTGATGACCAGGTTGCAGTAAATATGAAAACAAAAAATTGGGGATTGATTGGCTGGTAGAAGATTAACCATATCAGATTTAGTCCTAAATTCCAAGTCAATTCTTTCCCTCATTCTTTTTCCACGGCTGCCTTCCTTTCCAGCCTTCTTCTTCTTCATCTTAGAGGCAACCGTATTTGTGTCCTTGACTGCCACATGTTCCAACATGTTATCAGAGAGATATTTCAGTCTCACATGCCTAAAGAAATCGCATGCATGATTGTTAAAATATGAAGAATCGGAGTGACATCTGATAGCTGCGCAGCCCCTACGGGCAGAAAAAGAGACTTTGCATAAGGCAGAAGGCACTAATCCATTGTATTAGCAAGTTGCCCAAACCGCCCAAGTCAGTGTTTACTTTTGTCAGAAGCAGGAATACGGTAAAACACATGGGAGAAATTTCCAGCACAGAGAAATTAGTGCTAAATTAAGATGCAAACAACATGTCCCGAGGATGGAAAACAATTTAGGGAAATGAAGCAATTGGTAAATATTGTTTGTTACATTGATATATAGGATTTGGCAGCCTTCCAAAGTCTGCATTTAATTTGAAGCCAAAATGCGTTTTGATTTGACTAAGCAGTTTCATGTGTGCTAGTGGGTGTAGCCTCTAAGGTGGGCAGCTGGTGATGCACGCTGGTGGCAAGACTTCCAGAGAACATCACAGTATGTTGATGCAGTGGCCCCTCAGGAAACTGATGTACTGTATTGTTTGCTCCAGAAGACGCACCTGACCATAAGACGCACCTAGGGCTTTAAGGAGAAAAATAAGAGAAAAAATATTCTGAACCAAATGGTGTGTTAAAATATTTAATAAAATGACATATTTTTTACTCCATAGGATGCACAGGCATTTTTCCCTCCACTTTTGAGTGAAAAAAGAGCATCTTATGGAGTGAAAAATACGGTATATTGCCTGTTAACCTTTACATTGCATAGAGATAATGACAGGAATTCAAAAATAAAGAAGAATTTTAAATTCTTATTATGAGCTATTTCTTTCATGATCTTTTCCATATGCCCATATGTCTGCTTAGATTTTTTTTTTTTTTTTTTTAACAGGGACAGAGAGAGAAAGTCAGAGAAAGGAATAGATAGGGACAGACAGACAGGAACGGAGAGAGGTGAGAAGCATCAATCATTAGTTTTTCGTTGCCATTGCGACACCTTAGTTGTTCATTGATTGCTTTCTCACCTGTGCCTTGACCACGGACGGGCCTTCAGCAGACTGAGCAACCCCTTGCTGGAGCCAGCGATCTTGGGTCCAAGCTGGTAAGCTTTTCCTTAAGCCAGATGGGCCCGCACTCAAGCTGGCGACCTCGGGGTCTCCAACCTGGGTCTTACGCATCCCAGTCTGACACTCTATCCACTGCGCCACGCTTGGTCTATGCCCACATGTCTAATGATGCTAAATGTGAGGAAGGAATGTTGTAGAATCATTGCAAATCAAACTAAGGAAGTGTTTTTTATTTTATTTTTTTATTTTTCCAAAGTTAGAAGCGGGGAGGCAGTCAGACAGACATCCACATGCACCCGACCGGGATCCATCTGGCATGCTCACCATGGGAAAATGCTCTGCCCATCTGGGGCATTGCTCCATTGCAACTGGAGCCATTCTAGTGCCTAAGGCAGAGGCTATGGAGCAATCCTCAGCACCTGGGCCAACTTTGTTCCAACGGAGCCTTGGCTGCAGGAGGAGATAGAGAGAAAGGAGAGGGGGAAGGGTGGAGAAGCAGTTGGGCACTTCTCCTGTGTGCCTTGATCAGGAATTGAACCCAGAATTTCCACACACTCTGGGCCGATGCTCTACCACTGATCCAACCAGCCAGGGTTGATAAGGCAATATTTTTAATCAAATTGCTTTCAAGACCTACTGTGTGTGAAGCAAAATGCTAGGTTTTCTGGGAGAAATAGGACAAGGTTAGGAAGTGGTTCTGGCCTTCAAGAGATGTGTATTTTGGTCTTTCAGATCACTTTTCTCTTTAGCCATATGTGGGCTGATTGTTCAGAATCCTAGGCTAAGGTCTTACCAAATAAAGAGCTGGGTGGGTTATGCCAAGAGCTAGATATGTAATGAGGAGAGGCTTAGAGGCCTGTCTGTACTCAGTAATATTGGCTCTATTTCAGTCTCACACCTGACACATAGACCTTTACAAGAATTCCAGGCAGAGTAGCATCTCTATAAATTTGTCTCTTCATTAATCTTTCTTTCTGTTCTAGCATATATGCAATCCAAGGACTTGGCAGGTCTGATGGCCCCAGGTGAGTACTCACTGTGAGGGCCAGAAAGGGTCAGACCAGATCATTCCTTTTACCATACAAAGGGACCAAAACATTCATCTACATTTAAGTCAGATGTTGACATGCTTAGAAGAATCTTAACCAGTGGCAAAGTTCTGGCTCGAGATAGACTGAAAATGTTCATAACCACAACTATAGGTAATATTTATTCAGACCTTATTATTCGCCAGGCTCAATCCTATGTCTTTTTCATTAATTAGCTCTTCTAATTCACAGAACAACCCTATTATATTATCCTATTTTTACAAAAAGACAACTAAGACACAGAGAGTTAAGAAATGTGCCCTAGAAAACACAGCTAGTAAGTGGCATAGCCAGCCCTGACACCAGGTGGTCTGACTTCAGAGCTCATGCCTGTTGGGTCCACTCTCACATCTGTCCTCACATTCTCCTATCCAAGAACAAGAGAAGTAATTTTTTGTTGCTTCACATTGACACATCTGCTGCCCTCCATCACCCCCCTTTCTCTCCCTTAGCTTTTCCTAACTCCTCTTCACTCCTGGCAATATGATATATAGCATCTGAAGTGGGGGGACTTTGGAGGCCATGTAACTCCCCATAGTGCTCTTTCCCTCTGTCTTTGTGGATTTGCAGTAATGTTACAGGAAATGTTATAAAATAGAAAGTGGTTCCAAATAGGAAAGAAGCTACATAAATTGTCAAACATACATCACGGTTCTACTTCAACTAAAATCATTGTGATATAAACTCAAAATGGAGAAAACCTACCAACCCTATCTCAAGGAAAGACCATCTATTAACAGTGCTGTGGGTGGGGTGACAGGGAATTAAGATGAATGGGTTTGCAGAAAGAGATCAGGAGATGCTCATGAGTCAAGGAAGTAGTTCTCTTTGAGTAAAAAATCCCAATTTATAATTATTTCTCATCGTCTGATACTTCCCACCTCCAGCTAAATTTCCTTAGTATTTCTCATAAGACTTTTCAGCATCCAAGTATCTGAAGAAGAATTAGGATTCTAGCAATCAATGTCATTTAATATAATATAAAAGTGATGCAAAGCTCAGTCTGCCATAAAATACAATTTCAGAGTAAGCATGAAACAATGATGTTTTGACTGGAGGGAGGAGCTGTTATCAGGTACAAAATTCAGTTATATTGAAGGTCCCATCTAATCACCAGGAAACTGAAGGTACTCTCCCATCATTAGACAAGAACCGTACACCGTATCTCATGGCCCTGGCAGGAATACAGATAAATGTTTTTCTGAATGCATTCTAAATGTATGAATGTGCTATAATTACTAAAAGGTATTGGCAAAAATGTTGGAAAATTCTTATAAGCTTGAGTTACTGGGCAAGCTAATAAATATTTTTGGTTTTCATCCTTCAGAACTGGGTGCTTTTGTTCATGTTTTGCTTTTTAATTAAAAGCAGCTTTTAAATAAATTGAATTGATAAACACTGTGTTTCTAGAGCTTTAATTCAACTGATACTTATTGAAAACCCACTGTCTATCCAGTTAAGAGCTGTGGAAGAAATAAAATTAGTGTATGATAAGATATACTACCTTCAAGGTATTTATTGTCTTTGAGATCTAATACTCTGAGAAACAGAAAAAATACAATTGAATTCAGGAAAATTTTATTATTTGCATAGGACTTTACAAATACTGTCTCCTTTGATTCTTTTATAACCCCACGAGATAGTTGATATTACTCTTATTTTATGAATGCAAAAAAGGAGCGTCTGAGACTTTGAGTGATGGTCAAGGGCACATGGGTAGGAGATCCCATCTCCTGCCTTCCAACCAGGCTTTCCCAATATGCCCTGTCTGTTGCAATTTCCTCTGGATGAGGAGGGCAAAGCCAGCACTACAACCTGACTAATATGTGGTTAGTTTATCTGGTGCCATATACTCTCTTGAGGGCATGGTGCTGGTTGTGGTTTGGGTTTATAACAGGCTTCGCTTGAAAAATATGCTAGAAAGACATCTAGGTTTCATTCTTCAAAACGTGTGGCTTAATTAGGTTGAAAGTACCTCTTATGAGCCTGACCAGGTTGTGGTGCAGTGGATAGAGTGTTGACTGGGAAACAGATGACCCAGGTTCGAAACCCCGAGGTTGCTGACTTGAGTGTGGGTTCATTCTGTTGAGTATGGGCTCACCAGCTTGAGCACAGGCTCATCTGGCTTAAGCATGGACTCATCAGCTTGAGTGCCAGGTTACTGGCTTGAGAGTGGAATCATAGACATGACCATATGGTCACTGGCTTGAGCCCAAAGGTCACTGGCTTAAAGCCCAAGATTGCTAGCTTGAACTAGGGATCAGTCGCTCTGCTGTAGCTCCCTCCCTCTTGGCCCCATCAAGGCACATATGAGAAAGCAATCAATGAACACCTAAGGCGCTGCAACAAATAATTGATGCTTTTTATCTCTCTCATTCCTGTCTATCTGTCCCTCTCTCTGTCTCTGTCCCCCCCCCCCCAAAAAAAAGATTCAGGTCCCTAAAAATTTATGATTAAATTCCTAACCCCTAGTATCTCAGGACATGGCCTTATTCAGAAGTATGACCTTTCAAGAGCTAAGTAAGGTTAAAGGAGGTCATTAGGGTGGGACCTAAGCCAATAAGACCGGAGGACTCATAAGAAGAGAATGGGACACAGACATGTAAAGATATAGGGAGAAGACAGCCATCAACAAGCCAAAGAGAGGCCTCATAACAAAAACCCCAAGCCTGCAAGCACCTTAATCTTAGACTCAGCCTTCAGAATTGTGAGAAAATAAGCCATCCAGTTTGTGGTACTTTGTTATGGCTGCCTATGACATCTAGTATAATACCTAAATTATTTTAAATTGGTTAGTCTTAACATTTACTCTGTGTACCACTTAGATTTTTGACATGAAATGGAACAGAACTCAGATGGCTCAAATAGAGGGCTTTATTGAAAGGGCAACTTATAGATATGTATATAGAATAAAGGAAACTGGAGGCCAGTAGCAATGGAGAGGAGTTACTGCCTAGGGCTAAGTGGGTGGGGAACACATAGGCTTCCAGAGCACAGGGAGAACTGTAGTTGCGGACAAGGAGCTGTCCACTAGGAGCTGCTGTTAAGGAAAGTCATGGCTGCTGTCGTAGCAGGGTTCCAGAAATGGAAGGAGTGAGGAAAAAATATCCCAGCATCTGTCCTTTGATTGCGCTCTTTCTATTAAAAAACAAACAAAAAACTATTAATACAATCTGTCTTTATTTTTTGTTTTATTTTTTTCCTGATTGTTAAAGAAATGATAGTTGACATAGAATATTACAGTAGTTTCAGGTATACAACTTCTGATCCCTTGTTGAATCCTTTCATTGGTTCAGTTCAATTGAAAGACAGAAAGAAGCCAAAGCATGTGGATAATGCTGTCTGTGGAGGTCAGCTCCCAGAGACTCTAGAAGTGCCCAGAAGGATGGAGAAAAATGACTGGGAGGAACAGAGTACCTCGGGGAAAGCAAGTAATCAGCATTATAGCTATTCAGCAGGGTAGAGAAACACAGGAGTTGTAGTTACTCTTTCTCTAAAAACAGCAGCAAAGTCAATACCAATACCAAACTTCCTCTTTCCTTTTTGGTCACTTGTGACCTTCCTGTATTTTATGCTATGGGGAAGAGACTTTCCATAAGAGGAAACTTGTAAGGTATTTTCCCCACCGAGAAAGAATAAAATCAGCGTAGTTATTAAGTCTTAATTATTGAGGCTTTATTTGGTACAAAGTGTTTCTTGGTCGGGATTCACTGGCACAGGAGATGAATGCCAGGAATCTCACAGGGACTGCATGGCGCCAGATTTTAAAAGGGGCCCTCCCGGGGTCTTCTAGCTAATATGATGTAGTGAAATCTCACTGGCTGAAGGACAGTCGCTTTCTTCCCAAAGGTTTATGGGAAGTGTAGTTTCCGCGCACCTGGCCATGTGAGCGATTGCAGACAATGACTGGGGCTCTGATTTCCCACTTGACTACCCCATTGCTAACCACCCTACAAAACTTTTTATTTTTCAGATTTGGAAGAGAAACCAGCTCTTCCAAATGTCTCAACTTAGAGTTGTGGAAGTGGAGGCACAAAAAGGTGGAGCAGCTCTCCCATGTGTGTCCCATGGGAAAAGTCCATGGGGTGGGGGGAGACAAGCCTGGATCTGGAGCTGGCTGATCACTAATCACTGCATCAGTTCCTACATTGACGTCACTAATCACGTTGCTTACTAAACTTCCAGTCTGATTGTTGAGCTTTAGTAGAATGTTTCAAATAGAGTTATAAGCCACATAATGGTGTTTCGGTCACCGATAGACCACATACTTGACTATGGCATGAAATAAATGGTGGTATGTCACACAGCCTAGGAGTGTAGTGGGCTAGACCATCTAGGTTTGTGTAAGTACACTCTGCGATGGTCGCACAAAGAGGAAATTGCCTGAAGACAGTTCTCGGGACGTATGCTCATCATTAAGCAGTGTGTGAACATGTAATAAATTAAAAAAAAGAAAGTCATTTGAGAAACTTCTCTAGGAATTTATTAAGAAATCAGAAGATAAAAAAGAAACCAAGGTTTGTGTCTTTTACTTTAAGACATGATTAAAGAAAGTCTGTGTGATGCAGAAGTAGCCAGATGGTCTGCATTCCATTCGCGAGTGTCAGTTTACGGCTGATTTAGAAGCCAGTCTACAGGAGCGGGAGGAGCCAGGAGGTAAACCCTGAACCTGCGGCATAGCCCTGGCCCTGCCAGCCCTTCTCTGTATCCTTGGTTTCTCCTTCCTGTTTCCTCACTTATCAAATATTTATTGTCAACAACGGGCAGTTCTGTTTGCACACAGTGTGATGGGGTAATGAGACAGTTAGGTTTCCTCCTGTTATTGATGGGGAGTGCTGATGGCATGGCATGAATAATTTCCCCTTTTGATAAATGGGAATTTAATTATTGATGCCTTGTTTAGGCAGTGACAAAGGTGTTAGCAACACACCCTGCAACTGGGGAAGCCTCAGCAGGCCTGAGGCTGTTAGGCCCATCTAGGGTTTGTGGGGGTCTTGGAAAAAAACTTAATAGTTCAGAAGAGGGAGTAAGTGCCTGCCTATCTGGCTAATAGCTAGCTAGCTCTCTATCTACACATATGCGCGTGCGCATGCGTGTGTGCGCGCGGACACACACACACACATACACACACATTCTGTATATGCTGTCTGAGGGGATTTTTATCTAAAACATATCAAGAAAAACAAACCTGTAAATCCCAATCCTAACAAAGTACAATCACATCAAATCAGTGAGAAACTAGTCCTTTTATACTCAAATATATGTAGAACACTAATTGAATTCTTTACCATCACAGGTGGAATGTTTATTCATACAGCATGGCTTTTGTGGACTGACAGCTCACATTAGTTCTTAAGAGATGATAGAAGGAACGTGAAATCTCTAACTCAGTATTTAAATGTATTTTGGCCTTTGAAGGAACAAAAAGCTCTCTGAATAATGCCCAACCCCCACAGAAAAGTAAAAGCAAAACATTATAATGTATTTCTCAAGGAAGAGAAGTTTCGGTTACTACTTTTTGTTGTTTTTCTTGAGAATCCAATTAGTGTCTGTTTATGCTCAGCTTCTTAGGGAAACGGAGCAGGGAGTTGGTGCTGGCGTCTCTTCCTATGGTGGTGTGAGATGTGAGGTGAATTTCAAAGGAAGCCAGGCCTTTGCTTAGGTGGGAAATAAGAAGTTCCCAGGACTTTGATGAAAGTAGGAATGCAGTAAAGTGGGAATCTTAGAATGAATGTGCCCCCAGTGAGTCACCTGGGGGTTTGTTAAAGTGCAAATTCTGATTTGTAAGTATGGGGTGGGGCCCTAGAGCCTGCATTTCAGACACCCTCCCATATGAAGTGAGACCTGCTTGCCCAACGACTGCGCTTGAAGTAGACGGAGTGTTGGATCAGACAGCAGATCCTCGAGGTACCGGATTTTTAAGATAAGTGAGCAGTAGCTATGCTTTATTTGTGTTCTTTGCACTTTTGTGGGTTTTTGTTGTTGTTGTTATTAAAATGAGTCTTTTTTTTTTTTTTTTTTTGCCAGCCTGCTTCAAACAGATATTTTGCTGCAACAGATGTCATTTCCTTTTACATTTCCTGACTGTTAAAGTAGCTGGGACAGGTCAGCCTCAGAATAATTATTTATAAAAGATTTTAAGTTTGGAGCTACGTTAGAAAGTGTAGCCAACTCCCTGTCTTATAAGCAAGGGTATTAAGCACCTTCTCAGTCTTATTGGGGTGTTAGTTTAGCATCCCCTTCCCAGGTTGACACTTTCCTTGCTGCATTTAAAGCCCTTTCCTGCTCTTCTTAGCTCTTCCATCCATCTGCTAACTGTCAGAGGCTGGGGAACAACTGGTTTTCTCCAAGTGAGGTCCCTCGCGTCTTCATCAGTGTTGACCCTGCTCCAGGGCAGGCCTGATTAGCTGTAGCCCACAGGGCCCTCCCTGTGTCCCCAACTTGGTTTATGCTTCTTCTGGTGTTAAACTCATCCCCTTAAATTGCTAAGTGCTTTCTCTCTAAGGCCGCCGGGTCAGCTGTTCCAGGTAAATGAAAGCAAACTAAGAGAAGTTGAGAGCAGGAAAATGCAACATAAATATTGGATCAGCCTAGCAGCATGAAGGTTGAAAACTGCTCAAGCGTGAACTGAGCATGGTGTATGCATGCAGATGTGTGTAAATGATAAATAAACATTGCAGAGAAGCCAGCTCCGCCCATGCCCACCAGGGTCCCCACACTTTCACAGCCCTGGAGGGTGTCAGGGCTCTCAGAATGGAATAAGTCAGCCACCCATCTCCGCCTCCCCCTAAATGAAAGAGAACAAACCAAAATGTAAGGACACTTTGGAAGAGCCCTAATAGAAGCCTCATTCTCATTTTCCCTCGGATACAGTGATGCAGGCAGGGGCTAGCAAAGGATGGGCCTTAGCCCCTCCTCCTGGCGCAGCTGATAGCCCTGATACCTTCCAGAAGGTTCACAGGGGCTGGGAGGTAAATGATCTGCCAGATCAGGCACCGAAAGATCAATAATTATTTTTCAAAGAGAAAGAAGGACGGAGAGAGGAGATGGGTATGTGAGAGAGGGAGGAAAAGATCTCAGACCAATTATTTTTCTACAAAATACTTTATGTGACAACAGCAGCCACCCCAAAGGGCAGCATGTAACAACAGAGCCTAATTAGAATGATTTCAGTGTAATCATTAACTTGCCTCTAACACCTACCAGAGTATTTCTGTTTAAACTAAAACATGACCTGCATGGTGGCGAGGCCTTGTAAACTGTCTCTGAAATAAAATACGTGACAGGAAAGGTCAGAGCAGCTCTCATTTGAATTTCAAGTAGGGAGCCAGTTCCGATGTGGCCTGTGTAGCAAGCCTGGCCACTCTGCTTTCCCAGGCTTTCCTGCCAGGAGTAGCAGTTGGAGAAATCCTCTAGGATTAATTACTGGGATTGCAAACAAGGGTTTTTCTTCTCCTGTCTCTGCCCACTTGCCTTGCCCTTCTCCCAAGCAGGGCAGTAGCAAGGGTCTCTAATGATATTTGGAGAAAGGTGATTTCCTTTGTTGTTGCTTTGAGACTGAAGTTCACTGCTGAGCGGCCTGATCGCCTGTCCAGACACCTGTGGCTGGCCGCCTGGACCAGGTCTAACCTAACCTGGCCTTCCTAGCATGTCCTCCTGCCAGCCAAGCAGGGAAGGAGAGCTTGCTAATAAACTCTCTTCCCAGCACGAGTGATGCCAAGGCATCGCCTTCCGCTGGGCTGTGTAAAAGCAGCTATCAAATCAGCAAGATGCAACTTGATTTGCAGGTCCCCAGTGAAATTTAAGAAGGCGAACTGTAAAACGTTCAGGGAAAAGGAAGCATGAAAACATTTTTAAGGAAAGCATTTAAAAAGTCAGAGACAGACATAATAGAAAAAAAAAGTTGGCGGGGAAGGTTTTATGTATTCATTCTGAAACATTGCAAAGAGCTCTGTTAGCAGCATTTATCTGCCTTTCTTTTTTTCTTTTAAGGCAGCCCTGAAAGCAAGTGAGTTGAATTCATTTCCTTTTTCCTTCTGTGACTTTTTAAAGCATCATATACACTGAGATCCTTTTTGCACTTCTGGGAATTTATAAAGCTATAATATTAGTTCATAAGCCTGACTTGGCGAAAGCTTCTTCCTTTCTGTTCTACCTCACTTCATGCCTTTCTCGCTCCTTCCTCCCAAGCCTCGAATGCACAGCCTCTCTTTGTCACACGTCCCCATGGGTCCTTTTCTCTCCATTTCTTTGTAATACTCTCTTCATGTTTTCTGTTTGTTTGTTTTGCATATCTTTGTCCTCTCTTTCCTTATTTTTTATTTTTTTTATTTAAAAATTTAAATTTATTTATTCATTTTAGAGAGGAGAGAGAGAAAGAGAGAGAGAGAGAGAAGGGGGGAGGAGCAGGAAGCATCAACTCCCATATGTGCCTTGACCAGGCCAGCCCAGAGTTTTGAACTGGCGACCTCAGCATTTCTAGGTCGACGCTTGATCCACAGCGCCACCACAGGTCAGGCCTGTCCTCTCTTTCTTTAATATAAATAACTGAAAAGGATGAGAAGATTCAAAATGTACTTGGCCACAGCAGAGAAGAAAACCAGGCTTGGCAAATCACAGACACATGTCCAGAGGGAGCTGTTCTTACTATGCCTGCTAAGTAAGGAAGGTTTCTGTGGTCAGTGCTTTTAGGGGGACAGTATGCACCCAACAGTTGTTAAAGAAGGCAAGACAGATTATGTTCAAGACTGTTGTAATGGAGGGCAGATTATTGCAACAGGGGAGAGATGGAGCTTAACTCCAAATACATTAAAGATAGCTGGGGATTTGTAGCCAGAAATGGATGGGGTGGGGTGGGTCAAAAATAGATGGAAAATAACTAAGGGGAGATGCCAAGGGTCTAGGGACTCTTACTAAACTGGCCTTCCAGGGTTCCTGCTAAGAGCAGTGCAAGGCAGAGGCCTCATCCAGAGGGCTCTGAGGAACCTAACTGAAGTCTGATCAAGGAGGAGGTCTTTATCAGTACTTACTTCTCACTGTTGTCCACTAAGTCAGCCAGCTGGAGTATTCTCATGCCACCAACTTTGACACAATAGTGGACAAAATTATATGGAACTGAACTGATCACACTACACAGCCCTATGTAATTCCTAAACAGATCTTAATTTCTGAAGCAGATTCAGGCTACTGCTGCTAACATTGGGAAAACGTGATTTGAAAATTCTTGGTTTAACTACCTCAACTGCCTTTGTTTTCTACTCCTACAGGACTAGAAAGATTTGTCTTTGGAGTTGGAAAACAAAGTTTAAATTCTGACTTTGCAAACATCTGTGATATTCAATGTAACCAACCTATTGCTAGGCTGACTTTGAAGACTGTTTTTCTCTTTTTTCTCAATGCCTTCAAACAAGCTATGTGGAACCCCATTTCCTCACCCCTAGCCCCACAGCTTTTCAGTGCCTTTCTTTTGCCAGAATTTATTTTGATAATTGAAGCTTATTTTCAGGCATTGCATTCTAATCTAGTCCAGTTTAAAACTTGAAGTTCATATGTAACTGGAAGGTTTCTGTTTCTCCCCACTGCTCAGCCCATCCCTCTTAGCATTCTGCTCAGGCCAGATCTGTAGTAAGGAGGTGAGCATAGTTTCCCATGTTCCACCCTCCCTCTCTTCCTCCCTTCCTTCCTTCCTTCCTTCCTTCCTTCCTTCCCTCCCTCCCTCCCTCTCTTTCTCCTTTCTTTTTTCCCTTTCTTTCCTTCCTTCCTTTCTTCCTTCCTTCCTTCCTTCCTTCTTTCTTCTTTCCTCTTTCTTCTCTTTCTCTTTTTTAAAAAAAATCTCTTTCTTTCTCATGGATCTTCCAGAGTTGGGGATGGGGGAGCAAGGAAGAAGAAGAGATAGATGTCTCTACCTGGCCCGTGCTATTTGCAGTTTTCCCTTGGCTACCATGGCCCCTCTCATGTCCTCCGTGTCATCCCGGGGTCCTTCACAGACATCCCTGCCACGTACAGTATACTGGTCTGTTCTCTTATATTTCTCCTCAAGTCTTGCCTTGACTACCCCCAGCCTCTTAGTTTTGGGGTCTTCTTGCCCTGACAGGAAGCCCTCTTGGGTTCACTTCTCAGCCTGTACAGGCCTGTGGGAGGCCCACTCATACATACCACACATGAGCTGGGACCCTACTACCTTCAGAGTTTTCTGAACTGGCCTGGAGACAATGGCCACATCATGGTTTGTTAAGTTCCAAACACCAAGGAACACATACCCCACTTGTGTGGCTGCATCAGGATGGACTGGTGACTTCCTTTGACTCAGCAAGACTCTAGTCGAGGACTGGAACCTCAGTCTTCTCATCCTGTCTACCTCCCAGGTGGGCTGACAACCTGCCTATTTGTTCTTGTTCTCAACAAGCATCACACCCTGCTTATCTGGGCTGAAAGCCATGGTGGGATCCACCTCTAAGCAGGGTTTGAGAAGGGTCAAGCCACTTGTCTCTATGTGGGAGTCTCCATAGCATACTGTCCTTAGCTTTAGCTGGCTTTCTGCAAAAGGAAAAGAAGCATAAAATAATCTCACCACAGACACAGACCAAGTAACCTCTCTGAGTCTTAATTTTCTTTTTTCTGCTGTAAAATGACAGTAAATGAATGAATGTCTTTTGTCAGGGTTGTTGCAAGGCTGAGATGAGACGTTGTGTATGGGGGTGCCAGTCATATCCAATCTCTCTTGCATCTTCCCTAACTTTATTTTTTTCTTCTTGTTTAGTTTCTCTGATTGTTTCTCCTAGGCCCTTAGGTTGACAGGCTGGGAAGATCTGATGGACATATTGGGGTCTCAATTCAGAATTTTTAGAAGACAGCGACCATTATTATTGATGAAAAAAGGGGAATCTTGGTAGGAAATTCCAGTGCTTAGACATTTCCAGGGCCTCTCAGGTGTAAGAGCATCTTACAGAGGAAAGCAAGACTTTTTTTTTTTAACTGATAAGTTGATTTTAGAGAGACAGAGAGAGGAAGGGGGTGGGGGAGAAAGAGAGAAGGAAGCATTCATTTGTTGTACTACCTAGTTTCTGCATTCCCTGGTTGCTTCCCATATGTTCACTGACTAGGGATCGAACCTGCAACCTTGATGTCAGAAACCTTCTGCTTTGTAAGTGTGGTGCAGATAATGAAAACAGGGGAAAACTCATTCCACTCCTACTCCCAGTCAGGAATGGGTGCCTCTTAAATGCATGCTGCCTCAGCACTTTGCCCCTTAGTGAGCACCCAATTTATAGCTTGCAAGGGGGGTGCAAGGGAGATACCTTGGGGAGTGACGGCTGTGGATCCCCTCACTGCTATGTCTCCCGCCTGCCTGTGGTCTCCTTGTGATAGATGATAGTTTGGGGTATAATATCTGCTATGATAGATCACAGAGGAGTATGAAAATTCATAAGGCAGCCTTAGGTTGTATTTCACAACTCTCTGTGTACGTGTGTGTGTGTTTTCTTCTTGTAGCCTCATTAGCTCTCTCAGTGACTGCATGAAATTATGCTATTTTGACAATTGATTGTTTTCCGTCTGCTCCATTCTTCCGTGCACCGGTTGGAGGGAGATAGCTACTTGTCCTTTCATGCACAGATGGTTGGCCAGCAGCCCCTCTGTCGCCCTTGAATCTTTGCCTCTCGCTCTTTTGGATTTAGCCATGGTGGGCTGGGGCAGTTTGTGTTTGCGAGCGTGTTCGGCTTAGGGGTTGTGCCTTACTCATTTCTGCCCATGCCCTCTCGAAGTTCTCAGGTTGCCAAGGTCCTGGATGCAGCTGCTAGGGAGTAGTGTTATTCCTTGAACCTTCTAGAATGGGCAAGAGGGTAGGGCTGGGGTACAAAAAATTTTGGAGGGTTTGTTTTCTCTAAGAGAACAGATTATCAGCAGATGATGGAAATATACAAAGATTTTTTTTTTCTGTCAAAGTTGGATGACATTAAATACTGATAGGCAGCATTATGTTGTCCTAAATATTATAGTCTAAGCATATCTGGTGACAGCAGCTGCTGCAGCTGTTTCTCATTATTTTTTCCTCTTTCTCTTCATCTTTAACTTGAAGGGGTATCGTGGTATGGTGGGAAAAAGCCACCGAATCAGAAGATGTCCTTTTACTTCCAGTTCTGCTTCGCGAGCGACTGGTCCTAGTATTTGTGTGTAGAGAGAACAGAATGATTTGACCAGAAAGCGCTTGTTGGGGGGTCACCAGCTTTATAGTAACCATGGAGAAATCCTTCCTTCCTGATCCCAGAGTAGTTGGGCTTTGGCTGTGCCTCCAAATGCTCTCTTTTCATCTTCAGCCAAATCTTGAGCAGGACTAGCTTCTTGGAACAGCTCCCTTGAATTTCCCACAGGCCCAGCAGGAGCAAAATAAAGGATCTACTTAATTGGTGAGCACCTGGCAGAACTACCAGCAGTGCTGAGTGCCATCCAAGGGGAGCTCACTGAGGATGTCCGGATAATAATTAGGCAATGTCTGAGAGCCATTTTACTGTAATACTAAGAGGAGGAAGGTGTGTTAGCTTGGCAATGCTCTTACTTTTATTCTCTATGATTTAGAACTCTTCACTTAATGACATAAAATACTGCCATTTACCCAGGTAGCTCATTGAGGGGCTTTGGGCCTACTGATATGTGAAGGGCCTCTGCCAGGATGATCCCACTGCTTTGTGTGACAGGAGACACAATTTTAACTTCTTTTCCACTATCTCGTTGCCCCTTGACTCCAGGCAGATGTCTATGCAAAAGGCAAAGCTGGAAAACCCAGTTGGTTTAAATAAGAAACCAAGTTTGCTGTGTTCTGCCAGGCCCGTGCTGGGCTGTGGGCCTGGGGATGTACTTAGGCCGAAGGCAGCTTACTGGGAGCATTCCAGAGAGTTTGACATAATGAAGAAGGAGGAATATAAACTTAAAGTAGAACTTCAGCACATACTGCTAAATGACTACTTAGGTCATTAAGAAAAGGTGTATAGACATTATTGCCTTCTAAGCAGCCCTAAGTTAATTAAGAGCTAATAATGATGATAAGCACTATTTACCAAGCGCTCACTTTTACTGATGAGCTACAGTTGCATTATCATTTTATTTTCACAGATATCCTATAAAGCAAGTTGTGCATTCCCATTTGATAGATGAAGAGACTGATGGTTGGAAGCTAAGTAAGTCACCAAGGTCCCATAGCACCTGTGGTAGACAGAATGATGACCCCCTGAAGATGTTTGTGTCCTAATCCCCAGAACTTCTGAATATGTTACATGGCAAAGGGGAATCAAGTTTGCAGTTGGAATTAAGGTCACTAATCAGCTGACCTAAGGAAAGGGAGGTTATACTGGATTATCTGGGTGAGCCTAGTATAATCAGAAGAGTCCTTAAATGGTTGAGAGAGACAGAAGAAGCCAGTGTCAAAGCTATGTGATGTGATAGAAACACAAAATTTCTGACCTTGTTGATGTAATGGGGCCATAAGTCAAGGAATATGGGTGGCCCCAAGGAGCTGGAAAAGACAAGGAGATGGATTCTTCTCTAGGGTCCCAGAGGGAATGCAGCCCTATTGACACCTGGATTTTCAGCCCAATAAAACCTGTGTCAGGCTCCAGACCCACAGAACTGTGAGATAATACATTTGCGTTGCTTTAAGCCACTGAATTTGTGTTAATTTGTTACAGCAGCAATGGGAAACTAATGTAAGCACATTAGGGGCAGAGCTAGAACTGAAAACAGAATACAAAATTTATTCTTTTTACATTATGCAAAATGACCTCCAAATCGCTCGACATTTAAAATTGAGGTGGAAAAACCTTCCCTGACTTCCTAAGCTATTTTTTCTCTCTACCTTTTCCTCTTTTTCTCTCATGCTCAATCCATGTGCTTTCTCCCTCCCTTTCTCCCTTTCTCTAAATTAACAGATTCTTGCTGTAAAAGAAATTGATTCTTCACTCCAAAGTAGGTCATTATAACAAAGGTTTTAAATCATTTGGTCCTCCCATTTGTGAAATATAGACTTCACTTTAATCTTCTGTGCATTACTAGCAGTAAAAAAAGGCCCATAATTTGTGAAAAATGGGATTTTTTCCCCCCACCATCAATCATCTGGACAGATATGTAAGTTTTTCACTCCTTTTTCACCCTCTGAGTCACACCTGGAAGTCAGAGGATTGGTGTTCCTCAACACAGAGTACCCTCATTCTGGTTATATGTCTAGTACCAAATTTAGGAACTTACTGAAATATGTGGTCCCAGGATCCAAATTGATAGCAGCCCTGTTTCCTCTGCTCTGATCATTTCTTTCAATTTTCTATTCTCTTAGAGCTTTTTGTATATAAGCAACTCTTCTAATCTCTTGAGTTTATTTTGTAAAACTGAAGCTAGGCTTGCTTTCTTGGGAAGTGTTGGGGTCGTTAGAATTAGTGTTCTTCCCATTTTGCCCCCAAATGTCCTAGAGAGAAGCTCGTAGAGTCTCTGGGCTTGGCTCTTTCCTTCAGAAGAACACTTGAACCGATATGCAGACCTGTTTTCATGGACGTGTGCTAAATGCAATGGTTATAACGATGTCTAGGACAGTTCTGCTGAACTCTAAGATCAGAGTCTACTGTGTACAAAATTGGGGCCCTTTGCAATGATCACCTTATACTGGAACATCTCTTTCCTTATCTACCTTCCTTCCTAGACAGAGAAGAATCTTTGGGCATACAGAAACTATGTGTTATTTTTCCATGAATTCCTAGCTCCTAGTACAGGTTATATGACACAACCTCATATAAACTTTGGAATCTGGCAGGCCTGAGTTCAAATCCTGGTTCTACTACTTGCCTCCCATGTGCCTTTTGTCTGGTTAGTTTGCCTTTTTGATCTGTATTTGGCTCATCTGTTAATCAACGTGTGAAAATCTATAGTGCTCTGAGGATTAAATGAGATAATGAAGTTAAAGCTCCTAGCAAAGCCTTAGCACTGCATAGTGATTAAAGAATTAAGAAAATGCAGTGACTAAAAATGTGGGGCCACTTTGCCCAGGCCTGCATTTTAGCTGTCTGTGACTAAGAAAGTTACTTAGTGTCTCTGTTTTTCAGTTCTCTCATCTGTAAAGTGGGTATAATAACAGCATTTACTTGAGAAGGTTGTTGTATGGATGACATATGTAAGCACACATAAAGTGCCCAGATCAGGGACTTGCACATAGTAATATTTGTTAGCATCAATAAATAATAACATCTTATATTTTTCCTCTGACATTCCCCTTTTATTTTAGTTTTCTCTTTTTTTGGACCTTACAATAGTATATGCAAAGGAAAAGTTAGTTAATCCTAAGAATTATTCTAAAGTCCTTCCTATTCTTTAAAATGTTGTAACTGATGTGAACAAAGATCCAATGTCAATTCTCCACCCTCATATTTTCTTAAGGTCTGAAGGGAGAGAGACTGTAATTTTGAAAAACCATGTTCCAGAGCTAATGGAAGTAAGACTTCCTGTGGCAGAAGAAGTAATTTTTTTCTACCGCCCTGGATTAGACCCAATGTTTGTAACAAATAGAACTTGCTGTGGGCTTTACACTTAAAACAACATCTTTGTTTGAAAAAATATATATACATATGCTTAGCTTTCTAAATAACAGTGTCGCAATATGGTGTGTCAGAAATTGCAGTTAGCTCTTTTTTTTTTCTTTTTGTCATTGCAAGAAAAACTTTGCATAACCTAAATTGCATTTATGTTGGAAACCAGGATTGTCAGAATTTTAATTGTGGATTCTGTCCTCCATATGTCCTTATGAAGTTCTGTTTCCTTTGTGATGCTGAGCAGCCTCTTGCATTGTATGCTGAAATAAACCCTCTTTTAAGCCATCACCGTTCTTTGGCATAAGAGTGAAACTGAGGGTATAACATCTTCCTTTCCTGTCAACTCCCTTTCCCCATCAATATCATGGCATGTTTGAAGGTTTAAAACAAAGCTATGTTTAAGTTATCCAATCACAAAAAGCATCTGAAAAAACGTCTGAGCAGGTGAAAAAACACCCCCCTTTTTACATGCTCTGCTAACTCTGAAACGTCTGGATGGATTTTGAGCTGAGAAAAAGTGTGAAGAATCACAGAACAAGTGGTAATTGTTTTCAGCCCGTCAGAAGTGCTTGATATCAGTGTACCCTTGACTGATGCCAGGGAACTACTTTTTCGAGGTGATTTCTTCCCCCTCCCCCCTCCCAGAGTTCCACATCTGAATGCTCTGCCCATGGGTAGAAGTTCTTCAAGGAACATGGGTGGATTTCAGCGAAGATATTTCTTGAACGGGAGTGAGGTTGGTGAAGTTCAGTGACTCCACCTGTGGTAGCTTCTCCAAAGACCAAGGCTACGACAATATGGTTTTAATACTGAGCAGTGGTATGATGTGGTGCTTGAGCTCATGGCTGGTAGCACGCAGGGTGAGAGGGAACTTATAGACTGCTAGTCCAATTCTCACTTTACACATAAGGAAACCTGAAGTCCACAGAGATGTTGGGGTCACTCCTGCTGCACTTACTGGTTATATTATTGTTTATAGTAGGCTTCTGTCAGGAGCTCAAGGTTCCTTTGTCCCCCTCCCTCTCTCCTTGCTTTCATAGTAAAGCAAGATGGGTCAGGTTCCAGGTAGTCACTCCATTTCCAGGGAGAAGAAAGTGATGACTAGTTCCAGGCCTTAAGATGTCCACAGCTCAAGGGGAAGGACTGCCTTTGCATTCTCCTTAGAAATTGTTCTTTTTCTTCTAGAAGCCTGGGTAAATGAGAATGTCTCACATCTGTCTTCTCCCTTCCCTTCTTCCTAAGGCCTTCCAGAAATTGTTCTCCACCTCAGAAAAGACCAAATATAATTGTTATATCAATTTTTTTTGTGCACAATGGAAACCAGAGAACTCTAGTTTGTAGAAGGGTGTTGGCGGGGGGGTGGGGTGGAAATAGGCTTGGAATCCCACCTCTTCCAGCCAGTGCTATATCTGAAGGTTAAGTTTTGATTTGGGGGGAAAAGGTGGCACAGCAGGCCTTTGGTATAGTTTGGCTCTAGAATACCTAGAGCCATAGAGGCTGGGCCACAATGGCCTTCTGTTTACTCCAGTCGAGTTGTCCAGAGTTCTATATTGGGCTCTGGAACCACTGCCTGAGCCCCAGCTCCAAGCCAGGCCCACCTCAGCCTCAGTCTCCTGCTTACTGTAGCCCAGGCAGTAACAAAATTCTAACTTGCTTTGTCCTTTGTGCATTTCCTCCTTTCTGTGCCCTTGTGGGGAGGGGCGACTGGTTGAGGGAGAATGGTTGTAGGATTGGGTTGGGCAGCTAGGAGACTGTTCTGTCTTCTGATCCTCCTTCTCTCTTCATCAGCATCTTGTTTTTGCAATGCCTACACTCAGTCCCTTTGAACTGAACAGCAGCAAAACTATATAACACAGAGGCTGTGGTAGACACAATTTTGAAGGGTCTGTGTATAATAACTCATTTAAGCCTCACAACCCAACATTGATGTAGTTATGGTTATAACCATCATTTTACAATTGAGGGCATTGAGGTCCACAGAGGTTGAATGACTTGCTTAAAGCCACACAGCTAGAAAGTGGAGGAAAAGGAATTCAAATCCAGACAGTCTGACTTAGATAATGTGCTGGTAATTATCTAATTGAGCAATGACACAGCTACTGTCATTGCTCCTAGTGCTCTTCCCGAGACATCCCGGCTGAAAATAAGCCGGATCTTACCAGGTAATTCCCAGGAAACGTTTTGATGGTCTTGTTCAAACCCATCTGCTGTTATTCCTCAAGTAAACTCTATTTTGGCTCTTCCATGGTCTTCCCCATTTATAAATCCAAACCCTTTTCTTTGTACTCTGATGATCTTTGCTGCCACCTCTTGAAGTGGTGTCAATAAACACATATGCTATGAATGCACTTGATTTATAGCAGAATCTAAATTTCTTAATCTCTACTCAGAATTTTCATTAAAAAATATGCAATTTTCTTTGGCCCAATTGCAAAATATAAAATTATTTTCTGTGGAAGCTTTTCAGAATCAGCCAGATTTGAGTTTATTCTCCATTTTGCCACTTTCATAGCCCTCAGGCAAGTTACTTAACCTTTCTGATTTTGACTTAGAGCATCTGTCAGATGGGAATGATTGCTATCTTGCACGTAGCTCTGATGAATAAATGATATAACCCACTGAAGTATCTACCACATTTCCTAGCATATCAATGGGTTCATCAACTGTACTTCACTACCTCTTTTACAACATTTTTTGGGAGCTGATGGAGTGTAGCTGATTATGAATTGAATAGTTTGTAAGTACTGTGAGGGGTTCTCTGGAAAACTGGAGAATGAGTGACAGAGAGGAAACTCGCACTTAGGAAAGCGCTGCTGTGGTGGTTGGAGGAGGTGCTGGGACGGGGGACTTGGAATTACCGGGAACAGAAAACAAGGTGGAACTTTTACTAATAGCAAAAAAAAAAAAAAAAAAAAAAAAAAGCCCTTTTCTTCCTTCATTTCTTCTCAGCAGGGCAACAACTTTGTTTTCAGAGTGGACATGCACTACATGTTGCTGACTGACAGACCACAGAATGTTATAGGAGGCTTACAGGGCAGGGAATATAATATTAATATTGGTATAATGTTTTTATGTTTTAATTTTGGCAGAGGAAGCCCGAAGCCCGGGGCAAAAGCTAGTATTTTCATTTGTTTCACCTGAAGTTATATTGGCAGGGGCCCTCAGGGCAAAGAAGAAAAGGATTAGGTCTGGGAATGGGAAGGGTATGAAGAAGCTGTAATAAAATATCTAAGTGCAGGAGCTTGAGGAATAAACACAGATGAATTTCAGTCAGAGACTAGAAGGATATGGCATAAAGGCACTTTGAGGGGGAAAATGCACCCGTAGGGTAGGCTTTGCTGAATGGAAGCGAAGGTCTGCGAAAAGTAATGAAAAACTTTTAATATCGTGGCACTCCCTAAGAGGTAGGTGGATATTGTTGTACATTGATCGAGGGCCCACCATGTACTGGGGCTGGGATCTTCTTGAAAACCTAATGTATGAAAATGTGGTTGAGGGAAAAGAATGATCCTACAGGAAAGGAAAGATGAATTTTGCTCTGATGTGTCCTGGAAATGAATAAATAAAAGATTATTTGATTTTTAAGGTCTTAATAAAAATCATTTGTAAGTGATCTAAAGAAATAAGCCAAGTCTATTGTGTTTTAATTTTGAAATAAGCAATTGATTTGTTTAAAATTTTTTTTTACATGGTTAAACATTTTTTTAATTGAACTTAATGGGGTGAGATTGGTTAGTAAAATTATATAGGTTTCGGGCTACAGTTCTACAATAAATCATGTGTATATTGTATTGTATATTCACCATCCCAAGTCTAGTCTCCTTTCATCACCATTTATCCCCCCTTGATTTCACTTATAGGAGGAATCTAATGAAAAAAAAAATAACTAAAACAAAATAGAAATAGACTCATAGATAGGGAGAACAGACTGATAGCTGTCAGAGTGGATGTGGGTTGGGTGAAAAAGGCGAAGGGATTGAGCAAAGAAGAGAAAACTCATAGGCACAACAGTATGGGGATTGCAAGAGGGAAAGGGAAGCTGCAGGGTGGAGAAGTAGCAAAGTCTATTATTTACACCATCCCCAAAAGCCCTCACCTAAAACAGCAAGAGGGCAGAGTTTTCAGGAAAGGGATTTGCAATGTTCCTGGCAGGAGGAAAGACCAGTTTGCAGTATTAACATACACTGAAGATACCCACATCTCTTGTTTATCAGAAATTTGTCAAGAAGATTCCATTGAAGTTACACATTTTTTCATTAAAGATGACTACGTTTGATGAGCCTTTGTCACCATCTGAACCCTGTTAATCCCCACTCTCTAACACCTATCTTGGATATAACTATTTAGGTTAAATGCAGATAACTGATCAGACAGCCATGATACTTTTTTTTTTCAGTATTAAACGATACCTATGATGACAGTCATGACTTATTAAAATGAAAATAGGTCCACCAATCCTAGTACCATAGACTGAATGTTGGTGGATTATAGCCACACCACTTGGGACATCAAATTGAAAGGGGACTTCGTCCATATTTGCAATCTGTCCCAACTCAAACTGATGTGTCTTCTGACATTAAATGACAAAACAATGAAATTCAAGGACCTTTTGCTCATAGCTTTCAGGCATCTTTTGGACAAGTCTGGTGCATGTATGCATGCTTAGTCCATTCCATTTCATGAACCTGGAGTACCAATTCTGTCTTCCTTTGAAATCAGTAACTTCTTTTTCATCAGCAATTCTTGCCTCATGCTGAACCATCTTTGTGGACACAGGAATTCCAATTGCCCTTTGCTATTCAATTCATATCTTCAATTCCCTCTCTAAATCAGGCCATTTTGCTGACTTGCCTCTCATGGCCTTCTGCTGTGGCATTTTCAGTGGGGTTTCTTCTTCCTGTAGCCAGTCTCGGATTGATTTCTCAGTTGGAGGAGGACCAAACTTACATTCAGCAGCACGATTTCCATTCACTTTTGCAAAATGGATCACTTTTAACTTGAATTCAGCACTGTATGAAAATCTTTTCTGAGCGACTTTTGGGCAGAACGTGGCAAATCGTAACCCATGGTAATATTACTGGTAACAAGTGCGAAACAATGAGTGCAAAGACAACAATCGTGAAAAAGCGGGAAACACAAGTGAATAAACCTACAACTACTGACTAAGATGCATCCAGTTTTTAGACCCCAAATTTGTCGAAAAAGGGTGTGTCTTATACCTGAGGAAATATAGTATATTCAAGAATATTCCAGAATAGATCTTCATGTAGGTACAGATAGTTGAAGGTAACTTGAATTATTTTCTGACTTGGAAAAGAAATCCTATTTTCTTCAACTCTTCCCACTATACCACACACAATTCTTGTCACTTTCTGCACCCTTGTACTAGTATCTGTCAGGCTGGGCTTTGCTATGGTAACAAACAACCCCTTCCCAACATCACTCAGAAATTTTGTATCCTTTGTGTAACTTGGATGCTTGTGCTATATTTTTTAGGGCTAAGCTATGTATGCAGGGTGAACAAAAGAATGATGTCATGTGTTTAGTGGATATTAGACTATTTTCCTTGCCTTTTTCTTTTGCTGAATACAAATTTTTGCTGAATACAGATTTTTCACTCACACTCTAGTAGCAGTCTACATTTGCATAGTATGCTGCACCTTTCACGTCTGCCAGAGCTTTTGCCTTTGCTGTCCCACCTGCCTGACAGGTGCTTCCCCCAGAGGTATTAGTGGTTCCCTCCTTCAGGTTTCTCTTCATTATTCAAACTTCACTTTCTCAGCAAGGTCTTCCTTCAGCACAGTATCTAAAACTGCAAGACAAACAAAGCTCTTCAAAATAACTTCTGCTAATCATTCCCATTTCTCTCCTCCATTTTAAGCACTTATCAGTAACCTACTCCAGGTTTCTATTTCTTTACTTTACTTATTGTCTGTCCCTTCCCATTAGAACACTAAGTTCTATGTGGGAGCAGCCGGGTTTCTGTTTCCTATTCAATGCTCTACTCTGATTCCCTAGAACCATACCTGGCACATATAGTACTCCAAATGTTGAGTTAATTTTTATAATTGATATTCTTCTGGTCAAGTAAGTTGACAAGGGCTGAACAGGCTCTTTCCTGATGGGTTTTGTTTATTGGGGATATATGACAGGAGAGGCTTGATAGAGGGCAGGGTTCATTTCATGGAGACATTTGCTGCTAGATAAGAAGACTTAAGTTATCTGTTCAGCCTGTGGCTGGAATACTGATGTAGACTCATATATGGGCATTGGTCCAACCTGACTGCTCAATCTCATGGCTCCACTTTGTCGGTATCCTCCATCTGTCACCACAGTTGCCACAGGGTTGCTTCCCTCTTCTCCTGCTCTTGTTCTTTAGGAGGTATCCAGGTTTGGATGCTTTATGAATTACCTTCTCCCAAACAATTCTTAGTTATCTATGTTGGAGGACATAAAAATGATACCGTAGCCTCTATAGGCAAAAGGGTGCTGGTACTTGTGTCAGGGATGCCACGCTGATAAACTTGATACACAGGGTAAGCACAAAGCAGGAGTGAACATGCCTACTACAGGGTGGGGCAAAGGAGGTTTACTGTTGTGAGTATGCAGAAGTTTATTCTTGTATTATTATTTATTAATTATTGTATTTTTCTCATAGGAACAACTCTAAGCCTACTTGTGCCCCACCCTGTATTAGGGCCCATGGGAAATACATGTTGGACACTGTGCCCTACTTGGAAGAATGGAGGTTAATTTGGGGATGGCCATTATTGACTAAGATATTCTTAGTGGCACTCTGAAGAACTTCTCTTGTATGACTGGGGCCATTTAATTGACTAGTGGGGAGATAAGAGAAGAACTAGAAAAGGGCGAGAGCTATCATGGTGTATTGGTTTCCTAGAGCTGCCAGAGCATGTTACTACAAGTTGTGTGGCTTAAAACAACAGAAATTTATTGTCTCACAGTTCTGGAGGCTAGAAGTCTGAGATCAGTGTGTCAACTGGGTCAGTTCCTGTTTAGGGCTCAGGGAGAGTCTGGGGGAGACTGTCTCAGGCCTCAATCAGATTCTGGGGCTGGCTGGCAGTCTTTGATGTCCCTTGGCTTCTGCTGCATCACACTGATCTCTGCTTCATCTTCACATGGTGTCTCACTGTGCAAATGTCTGCATCCAAATGTCTCCTTTTATAAGGACTGATTAGGGGCTTGCCCTATAACAGTAAGAACACATTTTAACTAATTGCATCTGCAATGATCCTCTTTCCAAATAAGGTCACATTCTGAGGTACTGGGGGTTAGGACTTCAACCTATAAATTATAAACTTGAATTCAGCACTGTTCAAGCTATTACACACAATTCAGCCACAAACACATTTTGGGTATCCTTTTTGTCGGTGAAAGGATTCTCAGTCCACTGTCAATCTCAGGCAAAGCTCACTCAATATACTGATTTGTGGAGTGCTGAATTATGTAGTCCACAAGTTTCTAAAATATAATGTAAACTAATTTATTCTTTATGCCTCTATAAGCATTTGTATAATGCTAATCCATTCTCAGATTATGTAATTATTTTTCTTACTACAGTGTTGCATGGCTATAACCTCTTGACCAAGCTCACGTGTCCTTATTACAGGGGGTCCTGCAAACTTTCCATATTGTAATTGGTGTGTTCTGAAGATAAACTTTGAATTGTTTTTCCCCTGTTGGTATCAGAAGCAAGTCATTCATTTTTCTTTTTATTTATTTACTTATTTGTCATTGATATATTTATTCAACAAACATTTAATGAATCCCTACGGTTAAGGGAAGGACCATCAGACTCCCGTGCATTGCAGCATTAGGTAGGTAGAGTATGACATATACGTACACACCAGTAAAATGCTGGACATTAAAGAAAAAGTCTGGGAAGTTTTTAAGAGAAAGAATTTCCTAAGTGCTCTGAAGACTCCAGCTATCATCAGTTGGAGGACTCAAAGCTTTCATAGGAAGGTGTGGGTTCTACTGCTAGCTAGTCTCCTTACCACAGAGTGAGAATAAGAATTCTTTTTTAGTCTTAGACAGTGATGTGGAGCTTTCCACATAAGTCTTTGAGCTCCCCTGAGCAATTCAGACCTATTGATTGGGGACCCTAATTTTATATACTGTAAAATTCCTAAATAAAGGTACAATAACAGTTGAATAAAAAATCGTGATCCTAAGCAATTCACATTCAACAGACCTAGGCACAGTGTGTCATGATGCATCACGAGGCCAGATTCATTACGTGCAAAGGATGGCATTGTTCAGAGGTAGGATGCCAAGCCTTTCCTCATCCCACTCCTTCTGAGGGGTGAACAGAAGAAGGGGTGGTGACTGCTCACAGGGGAGCCCCTGAGAGGTGGTGTCAACAGGAGGGATGCAGTTCTCTTTTTTAAGTCATTAAAAAATGCTAATGTTGCCAGGTGTGTTCCTTGTGAACTCATTACTGTCAGTTGATACCCTAATTAGCAATTAATATTTTAGCAGGAATAACTTATAAAGTGCGAGAGGAGAGTGAGGAACAAAGTGAGTGGTGAGGGGTGAGGGTGGTGGGGATGCTGGGGAAGGTGTCTTAAAGGATGGGAGGGTGTGGGCTGGAAGAGGTTTCTGGGAGGACATGAAAGGCACTGTTTTATTTTGTTTGGGAGAGTTGCTACTCAAAAATTTTTGTCATGTTCGGGGTTGCTGACTTCATCTTAGGTCTCTTTCAGGAAATAGAAAAGAAAGATTTTTTTCTATAAATTTGAGGGAGATAAAAACCTTCCCAATTCATGCTGGAGCCCCTGCCTATTTTGTCAGCACCGGGGAATTCATACCTCTCTCTCCTGTGCATTTGTACAAGGGCCATAGCAGCGGGCTCCATTTGAGATGTGGGAGTTGGGGATGTGATCTGGTCAGTGCTCATTTGACATACCCCTCCCTTCTCCATGTGGAAGGAACTGGAGTCTGTCGGACCAATCTACTACTGCCATTGTTTCTTGCTGCCACGTGGCATTACTGGTGGGGTTGAGTCCTGCACAATCCCCAGTGGTTTGCTAGTCCATCTTGCCCTAGAGGTGGTCTCTAAGGCTTTTTCCCATTCCTATGTCCAACAGCTGTTGCAAAGGAGGCTGTTGGCATATGTGTTATAAGCTGTACTTTTTAATGGATATTGCTGAGCAGTTTAGGTAAGAATGTATAGTTTTTTTGCTAGTACATTTGAAAAAAGAAAGGCTATAAGAAGAATAAGTATGAATGGAAGAAATTGCTGATAAATTATCCACAGGGTCAGGTTGGGCCTATCTTTGAATTATTCACCAGAATCATATATATATCTCCATCTCCGAGTTCCTGTTGTCCTGTGCAATTGGAATTCTCTTCCTACTTGTGGGGCTAAGATGTGATCCATACAGGAGTAAAGAGGGAGGTTATCAGGGATGGAAGGCCAACAGAGCCAGGAAAGTTGGTCATCCTATTCCCTTGGCTGCGACGCACTAAGTGCCCATTAAAATATGACCTTAGTCCCTCTAAATTGTCTCAGTCTCTGTGTTCACATAGTAACCTGAGGAAGGACATGGTACCCTTGGGAGAGGCAAACTGTTTCACTCTGTCACATACTTCCTTGTCCTTATCCCTAGGAATCCACTGAGCACACATATTCTTCTTTCTATAACCAGCCAGTGTGTCCCCAGAAAAGAATCTGAAAAACACAGTCATAGAAATGTATAAATGATGAAAGTCAGTATCTTACCTGTTTTAAGAGCATCAACTTTAAGCAAAATAAATAATCTGAGTAATTATGGAATTTCAGGTAGACACAAAATCATCAAGGTGTGCAAACCTTCTGGAAGCAGCCTGGGTAAGAATGGGCCTTTCTGTAACAGTGCCCTTCAGTTTCTCTTTGCTGAGATCCCACAGCCAAATTTGCAGTCCAATTCTTCAACTTTTATTGTGAAGACCGGCAACAAGTCTTAAATATTTTTTTAATTTGCCATTCAGCGTTCATGTCCATTTTTCTTTTTTTTTTTTTTTACAGGGACAGAGAGAGAGTCAGAGACAGACAGATAGGAACAAAGAGAGATGAGAAGCATCATCAGTTTTTCATTGCGATAGGAACAAAGAGAGATGAGAAGCATCAGTTTTTCATTGCGACACCTTAGTTGTTCACTGATTGCTTTCTCACATGTGCCTTGACTGCGGGCCTTCAACAGACCGAGCAACCCCTTTCTGGAGCCAGTGACCTTGGGTCCAAGCTGGTGAGCTTTTGCTCAAGCCAGATGGGCCCGCGCTCAAGCTGGCGAGCTTGGGGTCTCGAACCTGGGTGCTCCACATCCCAGTTCGATGCTCTATGCACTGTGCTACCGCCTGGTCAGGCATGTCCATATGGTTTAAATTTTGCTCTTACTAGATTTCCATTCTTTCCCAAGTAGGATTCTCAGCATTTGAGATTATAAATGAGGGTAGTAGAAATGGTTTGGTGGGCAAGTTCACTTTGTGTCTAATCTTTAAACTCTGTCCTTCAGATAGAAACATTAGTTTCAGAAAGGAGTAAATAAATATGATGTCAAATGTGTGTCACAAAAGGATATAATTTCCTTTACACAAAATCTGTATCTATTTTTAGGAGGAATAGGCTTCCCATAGTCTCTCCCTATGTAAGTTTCCCACACTTACAACAGTTATTTACTATTAACTATCTTTTACATGTCAGCTCTCAGCCTTCTCTGGTCCTAACTGCCTCTAGCCTAAGTTTTTTTGTTTGTTTGTAGTAGGCTTGAATTATTCTTAAATGCCTCATTTGTAGGTACAGACCCCAAGGGAAAATCCCATATGTTTTCTTCTGTCTCTCCTGTTGCCATCCATCCTGCTAGAAGTTCATAAAAGGGCATAAAATGCTCTTCTTATGATGCGTAGATGACAATGTCAGTTACCAGTAGCTGGAGAATGTCAATAAATAGGTCCTGTGTTAGTCACCCCCCAGTGGAAATTCAAAAGAGTTATGACAGCGGTATGGTGAGCAGGGCAATATATCGTTGCAAGGTAAGTGCCAGCTGTGGAGAGTGAGGGCTCCAGCGGGCTGCTGGCTGGGCACTGCAGATTGGATCTGCGGACGACAAGTGTTCTTCGACGCTGCGCTGAGCGCTGCGCGTTGCCCCAGCTCCAGGGCCATGGCTGCAATCAGCTGTGTTTTGTGCTCTGCCGAGAGAGTTACTCGGCCTGTCTGAAGGAGGCAGCTGTTGTAAATTCTAAGTGCGGATCCAGGGGATAATTCTCAGCTTTCATCATGCTGTGAAGGCTTCAGCAATTAATTTTTTTTCTGTTCTCTTCACAGCCAAGGATTCTCCACATTATTCATCTCTTTGGGCAAAAGCCTTCGGGGGCCTCTGAGTTATTTTCTCATCAGGTTTAGGATGGGAATTACCTGATTGTGGATAGCTTGGGCTTGTAGTTCATTTTGCAGGTGGATTTTGCCCGGGGAAGACCTCAGCAGTAACTTTATCTGAAGCTCTCGAGGCATAGAATTCAGTATAGCATTTCTATTGGACATGAAGGTATCAGCTTGGCCTTTTCAAAGCCAGAGGCACAACTTGCTGATGGCTTCACCATTGAAGTGGGTGGTTTCCCTGTGTGCACATGACAAGCCCCAAGTAGTTTCACCAGAGGGCCGGACCTGGGCTTTTATTTCATTACTATCTAGGAAAACAGATAACTCCTCAAAGCACTAACCTTTCCTGCTAGGAGATTTAACACTTGAACACACAGAGTCTGAAAGAACCCTGGGTCTAGAAAGCCACAGGGGAAAGACTGCAGAGGGCAGAGGATGAATTCAGCACCTGGGGTTCTCTTTCAAGTCTCAGATGTTCACAGAGAATTCAGAGGATGAAGATGGGGTCTCCACAGGACCATTTCGCATGGTCCTCTTGGTTGTTTGTTTGTGTTTGTGTGTGTGGGGGCTGACAAGTTCACTTCACACATATATAGTAATTTAGCCCTTGTAATCTCCCTGAATAGAAGTGCCCCCTTTTCACTGCCTTTGCCAGGCCCACACTGCTGCAACATCAGCTGGCAAAGAACACAAATGTTGCTTCATGAAAGGGATGCTCAGAGACCTTCACAGTGTCATGAAAATGACTTGGTAGAGAGGTCAGCAAAGGGGGAAGCTGTGTTCAGATGCCTGTTTCTCAGGAGGCCACGTCAGGGCCCTCACAACCCCTAGGCATGGTAGTCTGGGCTTTTCTCCTCCTGGGATTGAGAGCCGCTGGCTTGAGAACGCTGCTGTGAAGTGGGATAACTGATCTTCAGTGTTCTTTGTATCTGTGGTGAGAAACTCACTTCCTAGTGTCCCACTCACTCAGCACAGCCCATGGCAGAGTAGGAACTTAATAAGTGTCAGGTGAATGAATGAATGGATACAGGATGGGTGCCAGGAATCCATCGTTTTGGTGCCTCGTTTTGACAGCGCAGCTGGCTTGCTCACTTCTTTTGCCTGCGCAGCCTGATTTCCTCGCTTGCTGTTCTACCATGGCTGAAGTAGCCATCTCACTGGACAGTCATCTGAGCAACTCATTCTCTCTGCGGTGTAATCATAGGTAATGAATAATTGAATGTGCCGCCCTCAAAGGGTTGTGCACACTTCAGCAGGTGACAGGTAACCGTAGACAGTAAATAAGAATTAATTCATGTGAAAGGCGGAATTTCTAGTCGATTGAGGTAGTATCTTCAGAAGGGAGGGGGGCATTTCTGTGATTTCCCTCCTAGCACACTACTAAGTGAATGTTCACTTCTACTGTCATGATTTGTTCCCGGATAGAATCCTAGATGGTCCGACCAAAGTTATCGACCCCTGAACTGCCCGAGTCACTCTGAGCAGGTGTTTTTACATCTCAGTGCAAAACAGGAATCAAAGTCTTCTAAATTCTAGTCTGGTCTTGGCTGCGATGGGGACCAGGGAGAGCGGGGCATGGCATTGGGAAATATGGACAGGTTCACTGCATATTTTTCAGATGTTTCTAATCAAACAATACGTGTGTGGGCCGAATGAGTCTCAGAAATAATTTGCATCTCTGAGAGCCTCTTTTCGTGGAACGCATGTGTTTCTCACAAAGGCATAACCATTAGTTTTTCTTCGGTGGAAGGAGAGGAAGAGACTGATGCCCTTTGGGTGGAGGTGGGGAATCTGAGCTGCTAGCTGAGAAGGCAGCTCGGCCAAGGTCATTCAGAAGCAGCCGATGCTGAGTGCCTTTCCATTCCTAGCCCAGCTCGCCATTGTCCTGGGGGCCCCAATATCCCAATTCAAAAGTGAACTGCATCTGAGTAGGTCTCCTCGGTAGGCTGTGTGGAATGTGGGTGTCAGCAGTCTCAGCTTGCAGGGGCTCTGAAACAATACCAGGTATTTTGTAGCAGGTATGTGCTGAGTGTTCTTCTCTCACTCTCTGCATTTGGGGCATTCAGCATATAATCCTACAATTAGTTCATTAAAAAAAATAAAACCTACTTGCAGGTCACCTTTAAAACAAAGGGAGAAGCAATTTTGAATTTAGCCATTTTTCATTTTTGACATCTAGTACCACCTCAAGCTCTGCAGTTACAAATAATGCTGGTGGGGAAGGGATCCTTTTATGCACATTTGAAAGAAGGAGGGTTATACATTATGAATAGCACAAGGGGAAAGGAATTGGCTGTGTAGTGCAAGATATTTGGAGTACATTAATCAGCCCATCTCTTTTCGAGTAGGAATCATTTTTAAAAATGGGTATTAAACAGAATGCAAACAATTTGTGCAACCCAAGTCTTCTTGATATACGATGGACATACGAAGGCAGAGGGAAGATGAGAAAACAGAGGGGGCAAGGCATTTAAGAGGGAGTCTCTCAGGGTAAAACAAGGCCAAGGAGAGAAATAGGAACACCAGGAAGGCTTCTAGTCCTACTTATATTCCCACCGTGCTCGGCACATTGATTCTTTTATAAGCAGCAATATGTGTCAGCCCTGAGCTCATGGAACTCACATTCTAGGGGAGGAGACTGGCACCTACTCAGAGTCCCAGTAGGACTCACTAGAAGTGAAACAAATACCAGGAAGTCCTATCAGTTTAAAATACTTTCCTTTATACGTAGTGGAAAACACTGTTAATAGTGGGCTTAAATAGTGTTCTATGTCTCTCACATAACAAGCAATCTGGAAGCAGACAGCTGCTGGGTGGGTTGAACACCTCAGGAACATGAGGGCTGGGGCCTCTGATTTTCTTGGACCTTCCCTCAGGGTTTCAAGAGGGCAGCCATAGTGCCAGCAATCACATCCATTGAATGCCCCAAATGCAGAGTGAGAGAAGAGTACTTATTCTAATGGCAGGAGATGCCAGGGATAAGTAGGTTATTCACGATGGAAACGCAACCTTTTCTGTATGCTCCAGTGTAGATTTTCGTTGACATCTCATAAGCCCAAACTATGTCATACGTCACTCTCTTCCTCCCCTCAGCTGCAAGGGAAGCAAAGGAAGTGGGAACTTTGCTTTTTAAGATTTCTCTTCTAAGTCTTGCCCTCTACACCAGCAGGCTGACCAATAAGATATCACCAGACTGCCTTGCTTTTGGCTTTGGTCATTGGACAGAGTTGGGCAGTTGGAAGAAAAGAGGCAAGCAAGGATGGGATTTTAGTTGGGGTATCTATTACCTTGGCTCTCACCTCGTGTTGCTGCCGCAGGGAGGTACATTTTGAAACTTCTGTCAGGTGGTCCTCTCCTTCTTGGTTGGTAAGCATCACTCTCCTTATCCTTTTAGGACCAGAGATGCCCTACTGTTGCCAGTGCCTGCCCAACCCCACCCCTGACACCCTATCTCTCCCACCTCCCTGTCCCCCCTGCATGTACTGCAACATCCATTAGGCTTCCTTTGTTTCCACTCCTTTGTAATTGGTCCCTTTATAATGCTCCTCTCAGATGACTCAGTCTGAATGTATCATGTCCTGTGTGCACCCTCACTGATGTGGTAGTACAGTTGGAAATGGGTGTTTAGTTAGTTAACCATCGTTGTCAGTCGGAGGTACTCATTCCCTGGGTGGGGAGTAGAGGGTTGGTGGTAAATTTGTCGGAGGGTTCATAGAGGAGCTGATGTTTGAGGTAAACCTCAAAGAATAAGTAGGACTTTGCCAGGTAGAGAAGGGATGGGCGATGGATGGGATATAGAACTTTCTGGCAAGAGGAATGAACAGGTGCAAAGCTATGAAGATGCGAGAGGCAGTGAAAGGCCGTGGAGTGTGGTATGGAGGCTCATGCGTCATGAAAACTAGCTGGCTGAGGAGTCTGGACTTCTATCCTCAGGGAGATAGGGCGCCCTGGAATGATTTTAAGAAGCTCCTGGCTTTAATTGTGTTTCGCAAAGATGGTTGTTGTGGCATCATGGAGGATTCGAGAAAAACATCTGGGAGAAGCTTAGGAAAGTTTCTACAACTTTTCTCCATGAGATAATAAAGTCCTGAATAGAGGACAGCTTTCCCTGCTGACTGTCCCCAGCAAAATGAAACCTTCTTTACCCAAGCAGTGATTTCATAGCCCTATCACGTATATCCTACATCACAGAGTGTTAGAGCATTGTAGCAGTGTATTATTATAACGTAAGTACTCTAGTTCACTACATTACTGACTTTTCCACCTATTTATAAAGCTCCATGTGGAAAGTGACCCTGTTTGAAATTGTCTTTGTATTCCTAGCACATAGCATAGGGCCTGGCACATAATAAAAATTCATAATTATTTGTCAAATTGAATGTAGAAACTGGGATTATCTACCAATACAGACCTACTTTAGATGCAAAGTGGTTACCTGTGATGACTACAGTAGAGCTTGATTCTCATAAGCTATAGCTTTTCTCTTTCTAACTAAAAAAAAAAAAAAAAGAAAGGGAGGGAGGGAGGGGAACAAGGATGGAAGGAAAGAAGGATGGAAGAAAAGGAAAAAAATGGGTGTGTCTGGTTTTCTCTGAATGATGCAGATGAGTGAGAGGGACAGGTGTGTGTGTGTGTGTGTGTGTGTGTGTGTGTGTGCTGAACAAGCTGACGAGTATCCCTGTACTGCACATGACTCCAGAAAATCTTAACCAAAACACAGAAGCAGATTTTGCTTTGTTTAGTAAAATGGGGGGTGGGAGGAGATAAACCAGGTAACAACAATGTTTACCTTAATTGTTTGCACCCAGACAGGGTTATTCCTGCACAGGCTAGGAATTGCTGCCCGGAAGCCTGTTCTGAAGCCTCAGGAAAGGATCAAAGCTTTACCTGATTGGGGTCGCACCCAGATGTCATTGGGAAGTTGCTTCCCTTCAATGATTTGGCAGATGATGACAGGCCCTCCTCTACCTCATTCTCTTGATGATGCTGAAAAATAAAATCTGATCAAATACATCCACTGGAAAATGTTGGGTAGGAGGAGGAAATAAAATAATAAATTTTGGAGAGTGACTTAAAAATAGCTTTTGGGAGTTATGAAAAATGAAGCCACCAATCAGAAAACTCAAATGAAAATGAGGCTAATGAGAATATACTAGGAAAAGGCAGTTAAATCTGTTTTTAAACTATGTCTTTATTGCCTGTAAAGTGGCATTGGCTGGGATAGGGGCTCAGGACTGCAAAACTATTTTCCAGTAGGTTTGAGTATTTATTCTAAGCCAGGCACTTGCCAAATCACCTCATTTACATATTATACAACATTGAAATAGATATTATGTTCATCTTATTGATGAGGAAACTGAAGCTTATGATGCTTAAGTAACTTGCCCAAGGTATGGGATTTAGACCCAGTTCCCATCTGATTTCATTGACTGTGAACTTTGCCCAACATGCTACTCTTGTGACATTTATATCCTTTTTTTATTTCTGTATTTTCCCTACTTACCCATATTCTGTTATTCAGTATCATTATAGATACTTGATTCTGTGAGGTTAATTCCCACTCTCATTGAGAGTTTTAGTTGTGATATTGTGTTTTGGGTCTTAATCGTCTATTGCAGAAGGAAAATTGAGATTGTTAGAGTTCTTGAATCAATCTGTGGAATAACACATGGGTTTTCTTTCTCTCAGCCATTTTGTATAGTGTAGATAATTTACTGTGTATTTGTCCTAGGAAGTTTTTTTTTTTCTTCCTAGAAATAGCAAGAGACCCTTGTTACTGGGTCTGTGTTTATTAATCTCTCTTTGCTCTTTATTGAAAGCAGGTGTTGGATGAATCTTGGGTGTGTTGGGCTGGGAGGGTAAGCAAAAAACCCCACTAGGTCATGGTAAGAGCATCCGCTCTTTGCTATTTATCAGGAATGAATTTGGAGCCTGGAGCAGTGTACGTGTGCTCATCAACAAGCAAATATGAGTTTCTTTCTTTTGAGTGCTGAAGTGTGGGATTTCTTGCTGATGTGAAACAATCTGGAGTGCACCCTTTCAGGGAGTCAGACCCCCATGGCCTACAGTGCTGGGCCCTTCCATGTGTGACCAAAAGCTCCCAGGGACAATGGGAACCTCTGGCCATAGGGATGGATGACTTCTCGGTTTACTTTGAAAAGTCTTCCCCCCTGTGCTTTGGCCCGGCACAATTTCCTGTCTACTGGTGGAGGTAATGCCTTACATACCATGCCACTTGCTCTCCTTTGGCATAGGCTCTCTGTCCTCAAGACCTTTGCTGTCGTCTTCAACCTGAGATCAGAGCTCTTCTAGGGAAGAATTCAGGTTGTGGGGAATTCTAAACCCAAGCCTGCTTACGAGAGTTCCTTCTGAGGCTGGGACTCGTCTGCAGTATTAATTTCATTAAGTGGTTCATTCCTTAGTACTTGAACCATTTTTTGATTTGGGGGCTTGTTTTCTTACGTTCATACTACTTGTGTAAGACCCTGGGTCTCGTGTGGTGATAGCTAAAACGTAGCAAGAATTTGAGACACGTTTGCTAAATAAAGGACCCCTGTACAAGCCATTCTTCTTTCCTTTCTTTGTTTCCTTATTTGTTATTTGTTAAATGTAGCGATGGGTATTTGTGTCCTCAGTGCACCAGTTCCAGCATGGAGCATGTTAGGGACACGCATGCTTACACACCACAACTGATGACCGTTTCTGAGCACCCGTGTGGGTCATACTCCAGTTACAGCATTTAATCCTTTCAGTAATCCCACAAGGAGGTTTTAGTATCTCTTCTGTTGCTCCCAAAAGTTTGGAACAGGTTTGCAGCACACAGTCTTGCATTAGCAAGACTTTGGGGACAAGTTCTAGCTGAGCAAGATGAAACTGCAGGGGCCTGCAGGAACAGCTGGCTGTGTGGACTAGGAATTCAGCAGATGACAAAACCTGAAACCCGGAGCTGAGTACAGTAAGCATAAACTTTCCCTCATTCCACCCTCAAGCTACCAGAGGCTCTCAGGAGATGGTAGGTTTCTAATCTTATCTAAAATGGATATTTAAGCCAGTCTTGTTAAAATCTTAATAGGGTGACTCCTGAAACTCAAGCAAATTTGGCAGCTGACATTTGGGTTACAACTAACATCAATCAGAGAATAAAGCATTACTCTGACTCCAAAGGCATTTTCTTTCAGCAAAGGACAGGGAAACTTAGCAACTAGGCAGATGCAGGTGTGACTGTGACATGGGCTGTGTGCTTGTCTTATCTGGCCTATGAGAATCTTGGCTGATTCTCTCTTGTCACTTGTCACAATCGACACAACTATTATCTTTGGCAAGCCATAGGCCTCTGCTTTTTCATTTTGGAAAGAGGAAAAAAATTCAGAGAAGGGATAAGATAGTGTGCAACTTTCCAGAAAATAAAAACACAGAAAAACCAAACAAACCTCAAATACAACCTGTAAGTAAATGGTGGCTTAAAGAATTAGAAAACCGGATGCTAAAGAAATAGAAGGAATACTTCTCTTTGTAAATTCCATTTTAAGTTGTCTTAAGCAAAAAAAAAAAAAAATCACTTCCTTAATTATCCTGAGTCTCTGTGAGTAAAACATACTATTCACATCAGGGGGGATCAGGGGTCCTGTTATTTAACCTTCATTTTCTGCCCATCGCCAACTTCCCCCACCTCCTCTTTCCTGGTACTGGGTTAAATGCTAATGGATAAAATGCTTGTGTTAGACACATTAGTACAATGAGCACAACTGCCTATTGTCAGAATATACTTTTATTCTTTTAAGAAAACAAGCAGGAATGATGATGAAAACCATTTGGAAACTGAAGGTGGAAAATATGGAAATAAAAGTAAAAACTTATTACTGCAGGCAGTCCATGAACTAGCGGGAAAAAAACCTAAATATCCCTGGCTTTGACTCATACCTTCAGAGAGGTTTCCTTAATGACTACTCTTCTGTGTCACCAAAGTCGTGTTCATTCATCAGTCTGTAGTTTAATCCAAACCTATCAGAATGAAAATTCAAGGAGGATGAAGGTTAAATGACACACATCCCGGCTTAGAAACTCCAGAGTTGATAAATGTGTACAAAACTTGACTGGAAAGGCAGAGAGGGGAAAAAAAATCTCTCTCTTCAGAGCCCCTGAAAACAGAAAGGTGTTTTTTTTTGGGGGGGGGGATGGGAAGGTAGGGTGAATTAATAAAACAGCATGTTTTATTTTAACTGTGTGTTTAATTGTGAGTCAGAGGGAAGTTCTAAACTGTGTCTCTCCTATATATCTTTGGTAGTGAATTTGCGGTGGTAAGTATATTACAGCCCAAAGCAAAGGGATTGATCACAGGAAAACAGGGTTTAAGAAAATAATAAGATGTCTTTAGCAGTTGTTTTGCCAGTGTAAGGCCATGAGCCGCCATCGGGGCCATTCACATGCAGGTTCCCATTGGATTCGGGCTGACGGTGAAGAAATGGCAGAGTCAGAGGATGGTAGGCCATTCTGTTTATTGGTGTCTCACCAAGACAGGCAAGCCACAAGAGAAGACAAGGGAAAAGCAGAAAACCAGCTTTTCCCATGGAGGGCAAGGAATCAGGGAGGCCCCTGCAATGGTGATAGCAGGAACCGAGCGCGCAAGCTCCTGGTCTACCCCACTTTATAGCATAGACGCAAAACCTTTAATCCAATTATATGAACAAGAAAGTCTCTGATACAAAGTCACCCATCTGAGGCATAATCGGATTCCTCAGGAGAGTGCACCACCCTACATCATCCAATCAGTCAAGGGTGTGCAGAAGAGCTTACTCTTAAAACTAAGCCTTAGGCTATAACGACCCGGCCTGCCCACAGCCAGTCCCAGAACACACATTAATATCAACGAACTTCCATGTGGGCAGTGCCATCTTCAACAAATGGAGCATAATATATTTTATCTGCCCAACAGCCAGTCTTCTAGTTCACATTTTCAACTCTTTTTTTTGACCCCCAATGCTTGATGGGTCTGACCATATTCTCCCTTTCTCAAATGTATTTAGTCTCTCTTCTCCAAAGAGCCCCTTGTCCATCCTGAAGCAGAGTACAATGTCTGGCATGTAGTAGGTGCTCAATAAATGTTTATAAATTGTATTTGGAGCTGCTCTGATTAATATGCTGTTTCTGGTACATTGCACATTGGTGAAACTTCTTTCTGATGGACAAAAAAAACGCTCTCTGGCGACTAAGTGTGGTATAGTGGTTAAGAGTTCAGCTCTAGAATCAAACTCAAACTGATCTCTGGGAAGTTACTTAACCCTTCTGGCTCCATTTTCTCCATTTATAAAGTGGGCCATTTTTAAGATTGAGTCCTGTTCATTAGAGTGATTCGAAAGAAGGAAAGAATGATTACTCTGGAGAATTGGCATGCATGGATGAAACTTTCTGGTACTGTAAAAGGAACAAAATCTGTAACTGCCTTACAAGGTAAAAATTACAAGTCTCTACAGAAATGAGAAAAATGAAGAATTTGGCCTAAGTGACAAAACTCTATCCTCCATACTCCCTTTTCTAAAATAAAATCATACTCAGGAAATATACTAAAACCATACTAAAAACTAATTAGTATTTAATATTCAAAGATTATACCCAAAAGGGAGTTCTAAATGGTCTAAAATGTGGCCCATGTGTGGTGACTGCTTCCTCAGCAAGAGACACATAAAGGTGACCTTCTGCCTGTAAATAGATGATAATGATGATAAATCATGAGGAGGTTTTCATGACCAGTTCCTTTTTAGGGCCAATACTGACATTTCATTTTTATCTAATTCATGGGCTGATTTCTGGGTTGGCTTACTTTATTAAGAGTGGATTCTCTCATTTTTCTATTTTCCCAGTTAAAGAGTATCTTGCCCAAGAAAAAGATCAAATCTTGAATCAGGATGACAGTTTTTTGGCATTCAAAACATGAAAAGCAAGCTCTTTTATTGCTAACATGTTTCATTTGGATTGAGCGGCTAATTGTTGAGGCCTGTCGCTGCTTCCTGTCCTACAATGGAAAATTGAATGATATATCCTTTGGGAGAGGACCACATGTGTATAATAAGGTTGAGCAAGATGCTGTGTCACTGGGGAGAAAGTTGGGGGACTGGCTGACTCTGGCATGCCTCTCTCTCCACCTAACGGGCCAAAGCTCTGCCGGAGGTTGGGCTCTCCCCATGGTCCTGTCCTCCAGGAGAGGTGTTGTGGAGCCTCATTGGTCCTGAGCCCTGGACAATTGAAAGAGAAGCCACGGCATCCCTACTTACTCCTTTCTCATGCCATCTCCAGAGGCAGGTTCCCACCTCAGACTTCATCTAGGCAACCCTACTGAGCACAGGCAGGAAGGAAACTGGGCTCTGCAACCTCTCACTCAACCTCAGGGTCCTCCCTAACACTGGCCTGCCAATTTCCAGGTGAGAAAGTGCGCTATTGGAATGCGTCTGTTTTTCCTTCAACACCACCACTAGAGTCTGTTCCTGTAAGTCATTTGAGAAGAACAACATTTCCTGTGATGGTTTCCCAATATTCTCATTTTCTTCAGAAGCTTTATATTCCTGTGTTGCATTCACTTTAGATTTAGCTCACTTAGTATTTAGCTTATTTAGAGAGATAAACAGATATTATGATAATGACAAGCAGCCAACGAACAAGTAGTATTAACAGCTGAGGCCTAAATATAAGAATTAACAAGAAACAGGCAACGGGCCCAGCTGTCTTCAGCAATTCTGAAGGCGTAACTTGAAACACGGAAGATGTTCAAAGGAAACAGCAGTGGAAAACAACCCGTGCCGTTAACATGCACACTGCAGATGTTGAGCTCTGTCAGCAGCCCGTCTGTTCTTACTGTAAATCTGAGATTGGTATTACAAATTACATCAATTAGGTCGAATTTAAAAATGTCACGTGACCCAGGCAAGCTAAAGGGAGAGATATCACTGTTAAAGGCATTGAGGATAATTTTATTAGCCTAACTTCAGTGTCATGTGATGCATTGTTATGCTATCCAGTTGTGAGGCTAAATCTATTTATGCTTTGTGTCACATGTGGTATTATATTGACACTTTTCTTATTTGCAGAGAAACTCTCTTTGCCTTTTAAATGTATAATTCAGTGGAAACCCTAAATAAGTAATATGATCATATAATTGTCCTAACTGGGTCATTTTGGTGCACAAAAGAGTATAGTATTTTATTTTATTTTTCAATTACAGTTTACATTCAATATTATTTTGTATTGGTTTCAGGTGTACAGCATAGCAGTTAGACAATCATATACTTTGCAAAGTGTTCCCCTGATATTTCTAGTACCCACCTGGCAGCATACATAGTTATTACAATCTTATTGACTCTATTCCCTATGCTGTACTTTACATCCCATGACTATTTTATAACTGCCAATTTGTGCTTCTCAACCCCTTCACCTTTCTCGTTCAGTTCCCCAGCTCCCTCCCCTCCCCTCCCCTCTGGCAACCATCACTCTGTTCTCTGTGTCTATGATCAATAGTTTTTTGGTTTTTTTCTTTTTCAGTTTTCTATGTTTTGGACATTTCATATGAATGGAATCAAGTTGTAATCATTTGTGACTAGCTTTATTTGCTTAGCATAATGTTTTCAAGGCTCATGTATGTTGTAGCATGTATGAGAATTTTTTACTGCCAAAAATTATTACAATATATGCCTATGCCAGGTTTTATTTACTCATTCATCAGTTACTCAACATTTGGGTTATTTCTGCCTTTTGACTATCATGAGTACTACTGCTATGAACATTTACCAGATTCGGTGCAGATTTTGTTTTCAGTTGTCATGAATGTATACTCAGAGTTGGAATTGCTTGGTCGAATTGTGAAGATGTTCCAGACTATTTTCCAAAGTGGCTGCATCATTTTTCATTCCCACCAGCGTGTATGAGGGTTCTACAGTCTCCATATTCTCAGCAACATTCATTATCTGTTTTGATTCTAGCCATTTTTGTGGGTGCGTAGTACTATCCCATAGTGGGTTTGATTTGCATTTCCCTGATTGCTAATGATGTTGAGAATCTTTTCATCGAATTTGTTATTTATAAAGGTATTCTGTAAGAAGACATAAACAAGTGTGTCTGATCTACCATCCTTAACTCATTTTCATGTGTGACAAGAAAAACTTTTCTTCTAAATATTTGAAAACATATAGTGAATCCAATTCCTACTTAGCATGTAGTTTTCTACTTCTGAACATTTAGCAGGTTAGTACAGCTACTGTGTGGTTAAGGAACAGCAATACCATGCGCTAAGTTTACCCTGTAAGATTACCTTTTGCACAGAGTTAAGAGAAGAACTCACTCAAATGACTCCTCAGGGCTGACTGAAAGGCAGAGCAGAACTGATTGGCAAAGCCTTTAAAGCTCAGTGCTTTTTTGTCACCAATGCTGTTTACGTCAGTGGTGTGTGTTTTCACATGGTAACTATCAAAGAAATGTGAGAGCTTTGATATGGGCACATGGCATATGTTTGAGAGGTGAATGGCAATATGTTTTGATGTGCTTTTTCACTATATTGTATTGTAAAAATGAGATGTATTACACATGCCAAATGATAATTATAAAAGTTGAGTGAGGGTACATGGGAACATATATTATTCTGTCTTCTCTTTTGCATGTTTAAACATTTCTGTGTTAAGAAGCTTTAAAAAATAAATATTGTTGGGTGCCTCATAAGGAGGAGGAGGGGTAAAAAGATATCTGACAAAGGTACATCAGTCAGTCCATCAAGACTAGGACTTAGCTGTATCCCAATAAGGTGATTTTAGGAAGTGTCATTACTTTGAGGTTGGGAAGTAAAACTCTTTCCATGTAACAGGAAGGAAGAAGGAAAGAAAAAATGTGAAAGAGCTTTTTCTTTTTTAAGTGATTAAAAAGTTCCCATCTAAAAGCTTCTAGATCCTGTGTGATCAGTGGTCCAGCACATCTATTGAGCAAGTAGAGATGAACTCAGTTTGAGAAAAGTGAAATTTGAAATAGGTTTGAGTTCCTTTGGAGAGAGAACAGAATAAGGAAACAGGGATCTCAGCTTCATTTGTTTTGTTCATATGTCAGTAAGCATGGGTTTATTGTTTGTGGAGTGAATTAATGATTTCCAGGTAGTTCTCGGTTACCATTAGAATCAACTGTGAGATTTAATCCAATAATGATCAATCACTTAAAGCAAGACATTTCTGGAAAAAGACAGAGTTGAAATTTTGCCAGACAGGAAGGGGACTGGAAGGCGTCCATTGTAGTGGAGCTTTTCAAATGTCAGTTACATGATAAACCATCAGGCCTACCTTTGAGAGGAAGGCAAGAACTTGGTGGATTTAAAAGGACTAAATGGGAAAATGAGTAACCCGGAATTGAAAAATGAACAAGGGGAAGGATAGGAAGAACAGGGCATGAGGTCAAAGGGTGGAAGGTCAGACTGTAGTATTTCAGATGGCAGAGGTGTTCCTGGTAATAAGCTCTAAAGTGTGGCAGTAACTGCACCAGCATGGAAGGACCTTAAGGTGAGACGATGAAGGAACTGGGAAGCTGGGGTGTTGGCTTGCTCCACATGGATGTAAGAGCCCTCCACTGCCTGTTCACCTTTTCAAGTTCTCTGTCCTGAGCCCTAGCCCACCTATTGTTCCTCCCAGAGCTTCCACAAAACCTGCATTTTTTCCTGACCCCAAGCTTCAGATGTCGTAGGGTCAATGGCATTAAGTGTGGAGAAGAGAATACAAGTGTGGTAGTGAGAGAAGGCTGTGGTGGACATCTCTATTTTACTTTATTTTTTTCTTGGCACTCAGGATTCATAAGGCTTACTGGGAAAACTTCCTGAAGTGCTCATTAGGGCACTCATTCCATTTTGTTTCATTTGTACAAGTGGAGGTGGCTTCCCTGAAGACCCCTATAGTAAGGGTGGCTCCATGTGCGGGTTTGGCCAATAAAAGCATTCCATGGAGGCCCATGGTGAGCTCCCAAATATCTGTAACTCTGGAGCATAGTTTGGAACTCACCTCTGGTTCATGAGCAGCAGGTGTGCTTGGGAGATGTATTATGTCTCCACCAAGGCCATGACTATCAAAGGTGACATGTCCATCCTAATAAGTCAAATGACGCACTAAGGGCACTAGCATGTTTCCATCAAGCATAATGGAAGGAAGGTACCAAGATCATTTTCTCCAAAGACAAGGATGCCATGCCCAATGTTTCAGTACTCAAGGAGCAGTCTCACGTCTCGTTAGTGTAAGGCGTCAGTATGCAGTACAGTGCGTGCATCAGCTGTGGCAGGAGGAGCTCGGATCAGATTGAGGAAGCTGGGAGCAAAACCGGGGGACCCTGTGGGGATGATGGGGCATGAACCTGTGTTCCACCAGCAGGGTTGCTCTTTTCTTTTTTCATTTGTTTTTACTTTCTTGCTTAGTCTAAGGCCTCTTTTCCTTATTTCAGCTTTATTTTACCCTGGGAGGTACGTGGTTGCCTGGTCAACATTCCTCCCACCGACAGCTGAGTCATGATATTGCTAAAAAAAAAATGTCATCAATTCAGCAGCCTGAAGAAGTATTCAGAGACAGGAGCCGCTTCCCCATGGTGACTTTCCAGTAGACATACTTCAATGTCAAAGTTAAGTGGCTCACAAGAAAGGTGTTTTATAACAGCATGTTGATGTTCCTAGACCCTTCCTGAACCAGCCCAGGACTCCCTGCAGCAGCATCCCCCCAAAACCTTTCATTCAGGGTATACCCACCTGTGGAATCCTCTGATCACTGACTTCTCAATAATCATTAAGCCACTGTCTCCTTCACTGATATTTTCTGAGAACTATTCCTGTCCTTTATCCTCTTCAAATAGGAAGGCCTGCCTTCTACTGCCCTGAAGGGCATAAAGCATTCCCTGAGGGGGAGGTGTGGGCCGCTGTACATGTTAAGGCTCAGCTACACGGTGGGAGACAGAGCCCATCTCAGCCTCATCAAGGCAGGCAGTAGCTAGTAAGGTAGGTCACATGATATTTGTTTCTCAACAATAGTTCCAGGGAGACTGGTCACTTTGGAAGCCAAAGGAAGCAATCAGTAGGAGCTCAACTAACTCCTACTAAACCCAAGCCCTGAGATACCCCAAACCTATGCCTCCAATAAGGTACACATAAGAGACATAGCTATTATTAGTTAAACATTTATTAGGGCAAATCAATATTCTCCACAGGAAATTATTAATAAGGAAAGAATTGTTTGGGTGTAGGAAATTTTTTTCCCCTGAATATTTTGCAGAATCGTTTTCTGTCTAATTGACAGAGACCAATCTCTGAACACTGTGCCTACAGTGCTGGTAAGAGCAGTGGGGGGCCCCTGGGCAGCTTAAAGCCTGCTGGTGATGCTTGGATGGGGCACAGGTCCCCCATAGGACACAGGTTGGGGGTGCTTCTGACACAATAGCTGGTCCTTTAATGCCACAACTTTCTGGGATTATCTGCCCCCATGTCTAATATGTCTACTACTTGTAGAGCTCTGTCCAGCAAAGACAGTGGCTTGGTGGCATGACTTGGAATTTGTCACTTTCCAGGGGGGACCCTGGGGTTGAAAGGACACCCCTGGACAGGCCCTGCCTGGGCTCACACTGCCGCCTTCTGAGCTTTCCAGAACTTCACTGTGGAGGGAAGCGGCTCTTGAGGGCAGGTGACATCTGTTGCATGCTGACACCCCACTTTCTCCTCCAGGATCTTACCCAGTGGTTCTTAACCTGGGTTCTATCGAACCCTAGCGGTTCAATGAGTCAGTCTCAGGGCTTCGGAGAAGCCTCTGCTGTGGAGGCCAGAATAAAGTAATACTGTAATTTGTTGTGAGTTCATGCACTTTGTTGGTTTTGTTCTTTGAGCAAGGTGATGTTCATGCACGGCTCATTTTGTGCACCAGTAAAAAAACATATACCTATGTCTTGAATTTGGAAAAAAAATCATATTTTATTTATTACTAAAGAAGGGTTCGGTGAATGCACATATGAAACTGGTGGGTTCGGTACCTCAAAAAAGGTTAAGAACCACTGATCTTACAATGTCTGCCATGAGTTTATGAGCTTCTGTCTTCCCAGGAAAGGCAGCTGTACTTTTAACTGGGCCTCTGCTATGGGCTGCTAGGGGCTGCTCTTTTCCTGGGAGTATTCTTGCTTTTTGCATTTTGTCCCTGGATGAAGCCATTGACAAAAGTATTTTATTTTATTTCCGAAAAGTCTTTCAGGAGGAGGCTGTCCCTTCTGAGACAGGGTGTGGGGACACTTGCTCCCAAGCATCTCCTCTACTGCTATGTCGCAAGTAGGAAGTCTCTTCCTTTGAACTTGGGATGTTCTCAACTCTGCATCCCCTCCGCCACGCTCTTCTTGTCTGGAGCCTGTGGGGCTCACATTCTTTTTTTTTTTTTTTTTTTTACAGGGATAGATACAGAGTCAGAGAGAGGGATAGATAGGGACAGACAGACAGGAATGGAGAGAGGTGAGAAGAATCAATCATTATTTTTTCATTGCTGTTGCCACACCTTAGTTGTTCATTGATTGCTTTCTCACATGTGCCTTGACCGCGGGCCTTCAGCAGAAGGAGCCACCCCTTGCTGGAGCCAGTGACGTTGGGTCCAAGCTGACGAGCTTTTGCTCAAGTCAGATGGGCCCGCGCTCAAGCTGGCGAGCTCGGGGTCTCAAACCTGGGTCTTCTGCATCCCAGTCCGACGCTCTATTCCCTGCGCCACCGCCCTGGTCAGGCGGGGGCTCTCATTCTTTACAGCTGGTGGGAAATTGTTGACCTGGCACAACCCTAACACATGCTTAGGGGCCCAAGGCTCCTGCCACTGCTCCATACGGACTCCTCTGTCCTCTGATTGGACGTGCAGCACCTGGGACACTCCGGCGTCCACATCAGAGACACTTTGAGCAGGGGTCAGGGAGGCTTTGTAAGTCGAGTCATGGGACATGGCAGTGTGTTGGCCATGGGCCTGGTGATGCTTTTTGGTCTCCAGTTTATACTTTAATTCAGCAATGAGGTGCTTCTTTATTTCTGAATTAGGATTTTGGAGAACTGATATTTTTGCTGGGGAGCTTTCAGTGGTCACTGTAGTTTCTCCTTTACTCTCTTTCACGGAGATTCTCAGCTTGCTGGTTATTAAGACATCAGTGTTTTGGATTGAAGATCATCGAACTCTTCAGCCCTGGACACACTGGGCAGGGAAGTAGGTTCTGATTTATTATTTTATCACTTTCCCTTGACCCATTTCTACTCTGTCACTGGAATTCACACTCTGCTCCTCTGGCTCATGTCCAGCTGCCGCCTGCCTTGTAAGCAGCTTTGGAAGTGAATATTCTGGGAGAATATCTCTGACTTGCTTTGCTAATGATGCTGCTGGTCACATGCAGAAAACTCTGTCTGGCATCCAAATTCTCCAAAACTTCTCTGCAAGCCTGTGGTTAATATGGGAGGGTGATACCACAGGGTCCTGTGTCCTTCCTTGTCTACAAGTGAGGTGGCAGGTAGGGGATGATTCGGGATGGTGGCTGAATTTCTGTTCCCACTTTGTCTCTGTGGTGGGATTTAGAGCTTCCTCTAAGGGGCTTGAAACCCCAGATTTGGGGTCCACCTTAGAAATCAGGTCGTTTGAAAAGAAAGAGTTGGAAAGAAATAAGGAATGGGAGGAACTACCTTTCAATTTAAAGATGTCTACTGACTCAAGGACTTTGACTGGAAGGCCCCACAACATCCTTGTATAAAACTTGGTAAAATGGGCTTCCAGCATTAACTTGTGCACTGGATACAAGGAAGCAAAGTTGCTGGCATGTATTTAGGCAGCAGTCCCACCCTCTGATGGTGGCAAACTTCAGTTTTATCTCAAGGTGGGGGTTCATAGAAAGGACTTGATTGATAGCGTGCCATGAACTATGCATTGTCTCAGGGAGCTGACCCTCATTGATTTCCTCAGCTTCTTTCTCAAATGGACTTTCAGGGCATTTTCTGGTTGTCTCTGACTTATCCTTTGCCCTTACATCACTGAATTTTCTCCCAACAGACTCATCAGGGGACTGTCTTGGTCTTTCTCAGAGTCAGAGCCCACATCCTTATCTGAAGAACTCTGAGTGACTCAGAAGGTGATCTTTTGGGCCACTTTCTGGGCTGTTTTCTTCCTCCTTTTCCTCATCCTTCTCCACTGGAAGCAATTTTAAGGGTCTCTCATAGAAGCTTCCTGGTTGGCTCAATCAAATGTTTAGATTTTTGCTACTCTGACTTTTATACACAGAGATGTGTGAAAGGTATTGTGTGGCTCTTTGACTCAGGTATCTCTGAGCTATGTTCTGTGGCCCCATCGGTGACAGAGACTTGTGGATCCTGCGGGCAGGCCCCACCCGAGGTGGATGAGTCTCTTTCTAAGGTAATGCTCTAGTTTCTCTCGAAGTTCATTGCCGAGAGGAGACTTTACAGGAATGGTGGAGATTGAAATAGGCCTGAGTGTGCTAGGGTAAAGAGGGGAGGGAGCTAAGGAACAAAAGTTGTCTTGAGATCTTTGGACCAAACTCCACAAACTTTCCTGTTACTTTCGCAACGCATTCTAATCCAGGTGTTGAATTTCATAACATAACTGACGAAAGCAGATGGTGTCGTGATGCTGGCCCAGGGGTCTGCAGGGAACAGGAGGTATGGAGCTGCAGCCAGGACCAGAACTAGGAAAGGAGGACCTGGGGTAGGCCACCTGAAATCTGCTGCCCCTTCTCATTGCCCCACAGCCATGGCTTCACAATGCTCTTGCTCTCAACACCACTTACCCCAAAGCCTTCACTCCCATTCGTGTTCCCATGACAACTCCTTCCAAGATGTGGAAGGCTGTACAGAATCCCTGAAAATGCATAGAAAATGCTAAAGAGGTATCAGATAAAAGGGGGTAAGACTAGTTACCTTTTCAGGGTGGAAAGCAGCTTCTTTTTCTTTTTCTCTCCCCTCTGGTAATATCTCCAACCTGGGAAACCAGGACAGTGGGTTATATGTGGTGACGGTAGCAGCACAGGTATTACAGAGGAGTCCCTTTATGGGAGACGGTAGGCATATTAGACTCTGAAAGCCCCCAAGAATCAATAGATGAGGTCAAATGATCCAATGATAATATTAAGGTCCCTGTGTATGTGTTGCTTTATTTATAAAATACTTTTATATACATTAACTCATTTGATGCTCAAAACTTCTCTGTAACTATTACTTTGTTGTAATAGTTACAACAAAGAGGAAATTCATAATCTGAAGTCAAAGCACATCACAACGTCAGGAGACAGAGTCTGACTCTCAGCATCTCCTGGGTAGCACCCCTTGCTCGGGTCCATCACTGCTTCATCCCCAGGCCCAGCAGAGCAGGGGAGCTGAGAAGTGTCCCAGGTCTGACTGTCTTCCCCTGAGCCTCTCCCATGAGGGTTCTTTTTTATGAGAGAAACTGTGTGGAGCAGCTGACATCATAGAAATTATGAACCTGGTTCCTCATGGGGAGGAGAGAGAAAGGGACCCTCTTGGGGAGCTTGAGTGTCACAGGCAGAAACTTACCTTTCAGTGTCCCACCTTTCCTTCTCCTCTTGGCTCTGCCCTGGTACTGAGAACAAAAAAGAATCAGGGGTCAGGACTCATTGCTCCCACTTCTTTTCCTAGGAAACTCAAATGACACCTCTCTGAGCCAACCAAACTCATTTTAATTAATAAAACTTTTATGTTCCTTCCTTTTACCAATTTTTAAAGGTTTAAAATGTTTTTTAATTTTCTTTCTTTGGAAACCTCAAAGAAGTATTGTATCTGTGAGGTAGGTGTACACATGATACTCTCAGAAGTTCTCTGCTCAATGGGGAATGTAATCTGAGGTCAACAGTTAATATCTTTGCTCCCTCAGATGGGACCCAGTAACCAGGGATGGGGCTCCAGTCCAGCCCCTGCTCAGAGACTCTCAGAGGCTCAGCACTGCTCTCCTGATCAGCCCAACACAAGGGAAGGCTTGGTCCAGTAACACCTGACATGGAACATGACTCATGATGAAGTGCTGGTTAACTCTGCAGAGATCCAAAGTCTCTAAATGACTCAATCCAGATTAGAGAATCACTGTGTTTGGAACTTTAGCCAAAAGCCTGCCACTATATTCACATGGTCTATGAGCTTCAGATGGTATCCTGAGTCCTCCCTGAACCCCTAGTCCTGCCTGGTCTCTTCCCCTACAGGCATGACGTTCTAGTCTCTCCTCAGAGGTCCCATCTTAGGTGTCTCTCTGACTCAGCCAAATTCTTTTATAAACATGACACTAAAAATGGAAACAGTAAAGTATCTCTCTACAGGGGTTCACTCAGGGTTCCTTACCTTTTGTCTGTGTTCATTTTCCCAGTAGGTTGGGATTGATGGAAACCCCACCAGAAAACAGAAAAGGAGAAGTAGCAACCACAACACACATATGTAAATGAGGTTGCGGTTACCACCTAAAATTCCTGAGTAGAAGCTTAGATAAAGCTCTAGGAGGCTATTCAGAAACAAGCTGAGTAGCATTTTCCGAATGGCAAAGCTGCCTGAGGGAGGCAACTGAGCTCTGACTGAGAGCAGGGACTCCAACTCTATAGCCAAGCCTGCATCACAGAGCACTGAGCAGTCACAAAGGGCTTCTGAGGGTGGGGGAGGGCACAACTCCAACGGGGTGTGTCCACAGCCCCTCCCCCACACCAGCCCAACAATTTTCCCTCACCCTTCTTGGGCCTCTAGGTCCCTGGCCCTACACTGCTATTCTATTTTACAATCTACCTTTTAACATATTATACTTTACATTAATGAATATTCTGCTTGTTCCATCTGTAACTCAGATTATTGCTTGGGTCCCCCTTTACTGTTTGGAGACGTTGACTTGGGTCACAGTGTCTACTATCTTGAAAGCCTGAAATTCTATCTGGAATTACTGTTGTACCTAGACAGTTACTCTCAGGATCATTTATGTCCTCAAATCCATCTTTCCTATAGAATGTTTTGCCTTACCTGAACCTGGATACAGAATTTAAAGTTCCTTTATACTCCGTTTTCTGAATGTTGAATAGCAAATTTTAGGTTTTGTTTCAGTTAGCAAATTTTAGATTTTGTTTTAGTACAGTAAAGTTTCTCCAATCAGAGCAGCTAACAAAAATAATAAAAATGATAATTTATTCAACATTCCCAAGACTAAAATCAGTATAAAATAAATGTAGATAATAAAACCTTTAAAAGTGATCTTGGGGGTAAATTTGTAGCTCTTATTTTTCTGTAGTGAAGCTTAAACTGCATAAAGATGTTCAGTTCATAATACATGTGCACACACACATCTTTTCACAATAAAATGCAGAATTTTCTAAATTATTTTCTCTTTTTATTTCAATCTTTCATTATTTATTTCAGCCCTACTCCTTCTTACTCTTTCTAAAATACAGACAGCTTTTGCTGCCTACACCCATTTCCTAGCAGCTGTACATGTCCCTGTCTCAGTCAGTTTGGGCTGCTATAATAAAAGTACCTTAGACTGGGGAGGGGTCTTATACTACAAATATTGATTGCACACTGTTCAAAAAAGCTGGGACATCCAAGATCAAGGCACCAGCCGATTTAGTGTCTAATGAGAACCACTTTCTGGTTCATAGAGAGCTCTCTTCTTATCACCTCACGTGGTAAAAAAAAGATGGCGAGGGAGCTTTCTGGGGTGTCATTTTATTTTTTAAATTGAATTTATTGGGGTGGCATTGGTTAATAAAATTATACAAGTTTCAGGTGTGCCATTCTATAATATATCATCTGTATATTATATTGTGTGTTCATCACCCCAAGTTCTCTACCATCATCCTTTATTCCCCCTCTGCCCTCTCCTACCTCCCACCACCTGCCCTTTTCCTCTGGTGATCACCATACTGTTGTCTGCCTGTGAGATTAGTTTTTCCTGAATCCCTCTACCTTTTTCACCCAGCCTCTCTACCTCCTCTCCTCTGACAGCTGTCAGTCTGTTCTCTGTGTCTATTTCGATTTTGTTCATTATATTCCACATAGGAGTAAAATCGTATGGATTTCACTTTCTCTGACTGGCTTATTTCAGTGAAGACAATATTCTCCAGGTCAGTCCATACTGTCACATAAGATAAGGTTTCCTTCATTTTTATAGCTGAGTAGTATTCCATTGTGTAAATGTGGTACAGCTGTTTTATATACTCACCTACTGATAGGCATTTGGGCTGCTTCCAAAACTTGCTTATTGTAAATAACCCTGCAATGAACATAGGGGTGCATTAATTCTTTTTAATTAGTGTTTTGGGTTTCTTTGAATATCCCAGAAGTGGAATTGCTGGGTCATAAGGCACTTACATTTTGAATTTTTTGAGTTAATTCCACAGTGGTTGCACCAATTTGCATTTCCACCATCAGTAGGCAAGGGTTTCCTTTTCTCCACATCCTTACCAACACTGTCATTGTCGATTTATTAATGATAGACATTCAGACAGGTAGGAATTGATATCTCATTGTAGTTTTAATTTGATTTTCTCTGATAACACTGGGGAACAAAATTTTTGTTGCATCCACAAAAACACTTGTTCATACCTAATTCGAGTGTGTTGATCTCAAATCTGACATTAGTTTTTCTCTGTAAGCTACACTTTTTATGCAATTCAAGATTTTAGGTTTTCATCTTATAGTAAAATTTTCAACATTTAGTTTAACATAATGAAATAGAATGTCTTCTTGGGCATGATCTTTGTAAAAATATAATAATTTATATAATGCAGTAAATACACTAATACACTAAAACATATGATTGCATCAGAATTTTGAAATAGAACATATTAAAACACTTATTTTAATCATAAAATTTGCGTAAAACTTATTTAAATTCTATTCAGGCAAAACTTTGCATTTGTAGCTCTTGCGTTTGTGTACTTGTTGAGGACAATCTAGTTTGGTGCTCCAGCAGTAGTCTGCTCATCACTAACAGCTCCAAGGCTCCAAGATTTTTGGGAAACTTATCAAGGTGACTGTTCAGAAAATGAATCTCTTTTTTTTAATTAAAAATGATTTTTAATAAAACTATTCGATTAAGATGTAGAAAGTAAAATCAAATTGATAAAACACAATTATGTTTTAAATTAAAAGATTTTAATTTTCTTTCAATCACTTTAACTTGTGAACTCAAACTTGTAATTTTTAGTTATTTCAGTAAGAAATTTTAAGCACCATGCAGGTGGTGGCTTTTCTTATTTTTATTTTTATTAATTTTAATGGGGTGACATGAATAAATCAGGGTACATATGTTCAAAGAAAACATCTCTAGGTTATCTTGTCATTCAGTTATGTTGCATACCTGTCACCCAAAGTCAAATTGTCCTCTGTCACCTTCTATCAGGTTTTCTTTGTGCCCCTTCCCTCCTCCCTATCCCACCCTCTCCTCCCTCCCCCCACCCCGTAACCACCACACTCTTGTTCATGTCTCATAGTTTCGTTTTTATGTCCCACCCATGTATGAAATTATACAGTTCTCAGTTTTTTTCTGTTTTACTTATTTCCATATAATGTTATCAAGGTCCATCCATTTTGTTGCAAATGATCTGATGTCATCATTTCTTATGGCTGAGTAGTATTCCATAGTATATATGTACCAAAGCTTTTTAATCCACTCGTCCACTGACGGACACTTGGGCTGTTTCCAGATCGTCGCTATTGTGAACAATGCTGCCACGAACATGGGGGCGCATTTCTTCTTTTCGAACAGTGCTATGGTGTTCTTAGGGTATATTTCTATAAGTGGGATAGCTGAGTCAAAAGGCAGTTTGATTTTTAAATTTTTGAGGAGTCTCCATACTGTTTTCCACAGTGGCTGCACCAGTCTGCATTCCCACCAGCAGTGCAGGAGGGTTCCCTTTTCTCCACATCCTTGCCAGCACTTATTCTGTGTTGTTTTGCTGATGAGCGCCATTCTGACTGGTGTGAGGTGATATCTCATCGTGGATTTAATTTGCATTTCTCTAATGATTAGTGATGTTGAGCATTTTTAAATATGCCTATTGGCCAACTGTATGTCCTATTTGGAGAAATTTCTACGCATTTCTTTTGCCCATTTTTTGATTGGATTGTTTGTCTTCCTGGTGTTGAGTTTTATAAGTTCTTTATAATTTTTGGTTATTAACCCCTTATGAGACGTATTATCTAATATGTTCTCCCATTGTGTGGTTTGTCTTTTTATTCTGTTCTTATTGTCTTTAGCTGTGTAAAAACATGTTAGTTTGATATAGTCCCATTTGTTTATCTTGCCTTTTATTTCGTTTGCCCGTGGAGATAAATTGGCAAATATATTGCTGCGACAGATGTCGGAGAACTTACTGCCTATGTTTTCTTCTAAGATGCGTATGGTTTCACGACTTACATTTAAGTCTTTTATTCAGTTTGAGTTTGTTTTTGTGAATGGTGTAAGTTAATGGTCTAGTTTTATTTTTTTGAAGGTAGATGTCCAATTTTCCCAACACCATTTGTTAAAGAGGCTGTCTTTACTCCATTGTATGTTCTTTCCTCCTTTGTCAAATATCAGTTGTCCATAAAGCTGTGGGTTTATTTCTGGGTTCTCTGTTTTGTTCCATTGATCTATGTGCCTGTCCTTATGCCAGTACCAGGCTGTGTTGAGTACAGTGGTCTTGTAGTATACCTTGATACCTCCTGCTTTATTTATTCTTTTTAAGATTGCTGAGGCTATTCGTGTTCTTTTTCGGTACCATATAAATTTTTGGAATATGTGTTGTATATCTTTGAAGTATCTCATTGGTATTTTAATTGGTATTGCACTGAATTTATAAATTGCTTTGGGTAATATAGACATTTTAATGATGTTTATTCTTTCTAACCATGAGCACGGTATATGCTTCTACTTGTTTGTATCTTTCTTGATTTCTTTTATCAATGTTTTATAATTTTCCGAGTACAAGTCCTTAACCTCCTTGGTTAAATTTACTCGTAGCTACTTTATTTTTTTGTTTGCAATAGTGAAGGAGATTGTTTCCTTAATTTCTTTTGCTGACAGTTCATTGTTGGTATATAAAAATACCTCTGATTTCTGAGTATTAATTTTATATCCTGCCATCTTGCTGAGTTCATTTACCAGGTCCAGTAGTTTTTTGACTGAGACTTTAGGGTTTTCTATATACTATATCATATCATCTGCAAATAATGACAGTTTTACTTCTTCTTTTCCAATTTGGATGCCTTTTATTTCTTCTTCTTGTCTGATTGCTGTGGCTAAGACTTCCAGAACTATGTTTAATAAGAGTGGTGAAAGGGGGCATCCCTGCCTGGTTCCTGATCTTAAGGAAATTGCTTTTAATTTTTGCCCATTGAGTATGATGTTTTCTGTGGGTTTGTCATAGATGGCCTTTATTATGTTAAGGAATGTTCCCTGCATTCCCACTTTACTGAGAGTTTTGAGCATGAATGGGTGCTGAATTTTATCAAATGCTTTTTCTGCATCTATTGAAATTATTATGTGATTTTTTCCTTTTTTTTGTTTATGTGATGAATCACATTGATTGATTTGTGAATATGGAACCAGCCTTGCCTCTCCAGAATAAATTCCACTTGATCATGGTGTATGATTTTTTTCATATATTGCTGGATCCGGTTGGCTACTATTTTGTTGAGAATTGTAGCAATAAATTCATCAGGGATATTGGCCTATATTTTTCTTTCTTTGTGTTGTCTTTGCCTGGTTTTGGGATCAGAATTAATTATGCTCGCCTCATAAAAGGAGTTTGGAAGTCTTCCTTCTTCTTAAATTTTTTGAAATAGCTTGAGGAGGATAGGAGTTAGTTCTTCTTTGAATTTTTGGTAAAATTCTGTTGTGAAACCATCAGGCCCAGGACTTTTCTTTGTTGGGAGTTTTTTGATAACTGTTTCAATCTCAATTTTTGTAATTGGTCTGTTTAGGTGTTCTGATTCTTTCAGATTGATTTTTGGAAGATTATATGATTCAAGAAATTTGTCCATTTCACCTAGGTTGTCTAATTTTTTGGCATAGAGTTCTTCATAGTATTTTCTTACAATACTTTGTATTTCTATTGTGTCAGTTGTTATTTCTCCACTCTTATTTTTAATTTTTTCATTTGAGTCCTCTCTCTTTTTTTCGTTCTTTTTTTTAAAAAATACTTTATTTATTCATTTTAGAGATGAGAGAAGGAGTAGAGAGAGAGAAGGGGGGAGGAGCAGGAAGCAGCAACTCCCATATGTTTCTTGACCAGGTAATCCCAGGGTTTTGAACCAGCAACCTCAGTGCTCCAGGTCAATGCTTTATCCACTGCGCCACCACAGGTCAGGCTCTCTCTTTTTTTTTTTGATGAGTCTAGTTAAAGGTTCATCGATCTTGTTTACCTTTTCAAAGAACCAGCTCCTGGTTTCATTGATCCTCTGTAATGTTTCCTTAGCCTCTATGTCATTTATTTTTCCGCCTGATCTTTATTATTTATTTTCTTCTAGTCCTGGGCTTTATTTGCTGTTGTTTTTCTAGTTCTTTTAGATGCAGGGTCAAGTAGCTTATTTGAGCTTTTTCTAGCTTCTCATGGTATGCCTGTAGTGCTATGAACTTCCCTCTCTGTGCTGCTTTTGTTATGTTTCATAAATTTTGAGTTGATGTATGCTCATTATCATTCATTTCTAGAAACGTTTTTATTTCTTCTTTGATCTCATTGTTAATCCATTTATTATTTAATAACATGCTATTTACTTTCCAAGTGTTTGAGTGTTTTTCAGTTTTTCTTTGTGGTTAATTTCTAGTTTCATGCCATTGTGATCAGAGAAAATGCTTGATATGATTTCAATCCTCTTAAATTTGTTGAGACCACTTTTATGTTGTAACATGTGGTCTATCCTAGTGAATGTACTATAAGTGCTTGAAAAGAATATATATTCTACTGCTTTAGGGTGAAAAGTTCTGACAATATCTATTAAATTGAGTTGATGTAGTGTATCCTTTAAGTCTGCTGTTTCTTTGTTAGTTTTCTTTCTTGAGGATCTATCCAGTGATGTTAGTGGGCTATTGAAATTCCCTACTATTATAGTATTGCTGTTAATCTCACCCTTTATATCCATCAAAGTATGCTTTATGTATGTCGGGGCTCCTATATTTGGTGCGTAGATATTTATAATAGTTATATCTTCCTGTTGAATTGTTCCCTTTATCATTATGTAGTGTCCTTCTTTATCTCTTACTACAGTCTTTGTTTTAAAGTCCATTTTGTCAGATATAAGTATTGCTACACCTGCTTTTTTTCATTTCCATTTGCATGAAACATTTTTTGTCATCCTTTTACCTTCAATCTATGTACATCTTTTGTTTTAAGGTGTGTCTCTTGTAGACAGCATATATACGGGTCCTGTATCTTTATCCATGCAGGTACCCTATGTCTTTTGATTGGATCATTTAATCCATTTACATTTAAGGTTATTATTGATATGTAGTTGTTTATTGCCATTTTATTCTTTAACGCTGTATTCTTCTTTTGCTATATTCTTTTCCCCCTTTGAACTGTTCACAACTGGCCGCTTAACATCTCTTGCAGAATTAGTTTGGTTTTAATGAATTCCTTGAGGTTTATTTTTGTCTGGGAAGCTCTATTTCTCCTTCAATTTTAAACGTTAATCTTGCTGGATAGAGTAGTCTTGGTTGTAGGTTCTTGTTCTGCATTACTTTGATTATAACTTGCCATTCTCTTCTGGCCCCAAGTGTTTCTGTTGTGAAGTCAGATGTCATTCTTATGGGAGCTCCTTTGTAGGTGCTAGACTTTTTTTCTCTAGCAACTTTTAAAATGTCCTCTTTATGACTTCGCATTGGTAGTTTAACTATGATGTTTCTTGGTGTAGATTTCTTTGGGTTTCTCTTAAATTTAGTTCTCTGTGCTTCTTGAACATGTGACACGTTTTCCAGCCGTAATTTAGGGAAGTTTTTAGCTATGATTTGATTGAACAAAGTTTCTATTTCATGTTCTTTCTCTTATTTAGGAACCCCTATGATGTGGATGTTATTTCTCTTCATGTTGTCACAGAGCTCCCTTAGAGTTTCCTCAGATTTTTTGAGTCTCTTTTCTTTTTTCTGCTCTGCTTCTGTGCCTTTATTTATTGTGTCCTCTAACTCGCTGATTCGATCCTCAGCGTCATCCATCCTGCTTTTAATTCCTTACATTGTGGTCTTCAGTTCTGATACTGTATTTGTCATTTCTGTCTGATTCTTTTTTATTATTTCAATTTTCTTTTTTATACTTGCTATCTCTTTATTTAGGTGTTCGTAATGACTATCCATTGTTGCTCTAAGCTCTTTGAACATCCTAATTATCATTATTTTAAACTCTGCATCCAGTAATTTGGTTATACCTGGTTCATTCAGGTCCTTTTCTGGGGATTACTCTTGATTCATTTGGGTTGCATTTCTCTACCTGCCCATTTTGTATGTGTATAAGAAGGGTGTGGCCACTGGAGTCCAATCAGTGTTGCCTCTGTGTTCCCTATCTGTGGTCTGTCTGCAGACCCGCCACCCCCTCTGCCATTGCCTAGGGTGGTTGGGTATGGGTGTTGCCGGCACCGGCCCACTGCGGCTGTTGCTGTGATTTCTGCCTCTCCTCCTCTGGATGGGCTGTGTTCTCGTGCCCAGCTCTACAAGCCTCAGCCTGTCTGGGCCTTCGCCTCGCCCCCCACAGGTGGGGTTGTGCACCGCACTCAAGCCACAAGCCTCGGCACCAAGGGTAGGGGTGAGCACCTTTGCTTAACTGCGGACCCCACCTGTTCCTGGGCTTCCACCCAGCCCCTGTGGTCAGAGCCTCCTCGTGCATGCAGGATCACAAACTGCAGTTTCTTGGGCCAGGTGGGGCTGCTGGTGTACACTCAGCTGCTAGCCTCTGCCTATCCTGGGCTTTAGCCCCACCCTGTCAGTCAGGGCCAGCTCGCACAGGGTCGCAAACCTCTGAGGCTAGTTGATGCTGCGCGCTTGCGGGCCCCCTGCTCAGCAGCAATTCTCTGCCCATTCCTGGCCACCCGCTTTTCTCCCACAGGTGGTGCTGCAGGCGGGCCGCAGCTGCCAGACCGCTTTCGCGTGTCCCCTCCACCCCTGCTGGGCTAGACCAAGTTCACATGGGCTGGGCCTCTGCCCCTGCCGACAGAACTGCATTTCTGTGTCCCACCGTCCCGGTCCCTCCAGCAAGCCCTCAGCAGTGTGGGTAGGGGCACTGCAGTTCAGACCCTAACACTCCATACTGTAGTCCTGGAAGCTCCCTCTGTCTAAGCAGCTCTGATCTAAGTGCCACGTGAGATCTTGTTTGGCTGGTGTCCTGTCTCCGTTTGCTGGTATTGCTAGTTCCAGGGGAAATATTCGTTTTTGATTTGGGAAGTGACTCAGCCCAGGGGATAGGGTGGCTGTTCCTCAGAGTGTTTCTCCCTGTGCTTTCCAGTCCACACTCTCTTCCCGCTGCTCTGGTCCTCTCCTCTGTCCCCATCCCCCGGAACACTGGGTGAGTGGTTGTGAGAGAGGTTTTATGCGCTGTTCCTTTAAGAAGAATCCTGGGTCTGAGAAAACTGTCTCTTTCTCACAACCAGTATCCTAAACTGTTTCACAGCTCAATACTGTCGAAACACCTCTTCTAGGCTCTGGGGCTGCAGGCTGGGGCTTTGTTCCTGGGACCCAGGTTTCTCCCTCTCCACTAAACTCTCTTCCCGCCACATGAGTCTGCCTTTCACTCCAGGGAGCTGGGCAGCCCTTTCCACTTTTTCGCTTTTCCTACCAGTCTCAATGTGGCTTCTTCATTGTTCCTTGGTTGAAGAGTCCACTTAGTTTAGTTCAAAGTTGGTTTATCCAGAAGATGGTTCTTAAAATTAAGTTATAATCCACTTTGGTTCCGGGAGTTGGAAGTTGGTACATTCGCCTACTCCATCGCCATCTTGCCGTCCTCCCAGGAAATGAATCTTAACTTTCATGTTACATCCAATGTCACGGAAAGCCAACAACATCCTTTGAACTAGAAGTTCATAGTTTTCTGCTTTTTTGTAGACAAGGAAGTTCATTATAACTGCCACAAAAGACTGCCATGCTGCTTTCTCCTTCTTATTCATCTTCCTGGCAAATTTTTTGTCACATATGAGGGTTTGAATTTGAGGTTTATCAAATACACTTGCTTTTATCTCCTCAGCAAACAAGGCAGGAAAAGCAGAAATAATATGTTAAAAGCATTCACTTTCTCTATTCAAAGTCTGAACAAACTGCTTCATTAAGCCAAGTTTGATATGAAGTGGGGGAAAATGATCCTGTCTCAATTAACTACAGGTTCATTCTCAATATTTTGCATCCCTACTTCCAGAGCTTCATGTTTCGGCCACTCCTTTTGTGTTCAGTGTTTCTCCTGAGCTCGGATGTCCCACAAACACAGAAGGCAAGGATACTTTGTGAAACCTCTCTGTTGTCCTAGCAGGAAATTCACCATTTTAAGATCCACACAGGTGATCTAGTTTTGCTCCTCATACTTCAGAAAGTTGAGGACAATTTTTATGTCCTTGTAATCTTCTCACAGATGAGTTGAATAACCAAATGGGACCACTTCATAAACATTACTGTTGTGTAGGAGAACACATTTCAGACTCTGTTTAGAGCTGTCAAGAAATAGCTGCCATTCTGTTGGATTGTAAGTGGTAACACCTAGCTGGCTGAGAAGACTACTGATATCATGACAGTAAACAATGTGTTTGTCTTTGGAAATAAAGCCCACAAAATTTGGTTCACGCTTTTTGAAATGGGATACTTTAGCTGACCAGTGAAGTACATTCTTTTCTTGAAGACTGTAGGCTAATAACTCATCTGCTTTCTTTGATAGGCCCAAATCTCTTACTAAGTCATTCAATTTGGGTTGGCTAAACTGCTGAGGGGTTAATGACTGCTTGGCATCAGAAGAGGACTCTTCAGATTCTACAACAATTTCCTTGTGCATCTTATCAAAATATACTGGTTCACCATGTTCACTTTCTTCGTCCTTAGAAGAAATAATACCATGGAAAACTGGAAACAGGAGTGTCTCAGAGTGTGGGATAGGTTATATTGCTGAAGGAATATTAGAATATGCGGTCATATGCCGTTTTTTCTTGCCGATACCCCTTGTATGGATCAGACAGAAATAACAGTCACTGCTTTGGTCCTTAGGTTCAAACCAAACCATGGGAATACCAAAAAGCATTCCTTTGTGTTTTCCTTTTGTCCAGTCATGAAGCATTTCCTCACAATTATGACACACAATATGAGGAGCCCAATTCTTGTCTTGATTGCCAAGGAAAACTTGAAAATAGGCAATATATGCATGTGTTACAAATAATGAAATATTGTGCCTTTGGTGTTGAAATGTGTAACAGCCATATATATATTAGAAGATGTCAGAACTATTCTTCCATTTATGCCTACTCAAAGAAGCCATGATTCAATCTTAAAACAAAATAAGAGGGTGTTTTTATCAGATAATAAATTTTTACATTTAAAACAACTACATTTATGTAAAAGTGATGTTTTAAAACATTAATTGTCTTGTGGTTATGTTCAATCCAAGAGTCGTTGCCCTTTAACTCCAATTTAAAAACCAATGCATGCCATTAACTGTAACAAAAAGAAATTAAAATTGCATAAAAACTGGAGCATGCACCAAAAATGGATTTTAGATTTGGAATCAGCGATGCAGATATATATAGAAAAAGTTCTAAAACCTCATGCAACATAAAATGATAAAAAAAATGTTCCCCAGTGAATATTGAGCATCTTTTCAGATGTCTATTGGCCATCTGTATGCCCTCTTTGGGGAAGCATCCATTCAGGTCCTTTGCCCGTTTTTTAATTGGATTGTTTTTTTTTTTTGGTGTTGAGTTTTATAAGTTCTTTTTAAATTTTGGATATTAACCCCTTATCATATGTATCATTGGTGAATATGTTCTCCCATTCAGTGGGTTGTCTTTTCATTGTGTTGATGGTTTCCTCTGCTGTGCAAAAATTTTAGTTTCATTTAGTCCCATTTGTCTATTAATTTACTTTTTTGTTTCCCTTTCCTAAGTAGATGTATTACTAAGAGAAAATTTTGAGATTTTATTGCTTGTGTTTTCTGCTAGAACTTTTATGCTTTTGAGTCTCACATTTAAGTTTTTAATTCTTTTTGGAGAAAAAAAGTTTCAATTTTCTGCACATGTCTGTTCAATTTTCCCAATATCACTTATTGAATTAATGATCTTTACCCCATTGTATGTTCCTGCCTTCTTTGTCAGATATTATTTGGCCATAATGGTATAGATTTAAATCTGTGCTTTTTATTTTATTCCATTGAACTATATCTCTTTTTAAATCCAGTACCATACTGTTTTAATTACTATGGCCTTGTAGTATAGTTTGATAATAGGTAGTGTGTTTCCTCCAATTTTGTTCTTCTTTCTGATGATTGCTGGGGCTAAATAGGGTCTTCTGTGGTTTTATATAAATTTTTGAAATATTTGTTCTAGTTCTATGAAATAAACCATTGGTATCTTGATAGGTATTGCATTAATCTAAATACTGTTTGGGGTATTATGGATATTTTAGTAATGTTAATTCCTCCTAGCCATGAACATGGTATATGCTTCCACTTATTTGTATCTTAAATTTCTTTCTTCAGTATCTTACAATTTTCCAAGTACAGGTCTTTTACATCCTTGGTTAAATTTATTTCTAGTATTTTTTTTGATGCAATTGTAAATGGGATTCTTAACTTAGTTTACTTTAAGATAGTTATTAGTATATCAAAGTGCAATTGATTTCTGGATATTTAATTTATATCCTGCTATTTTACTAAATTCATTTACAGTTCTAGCAGTTTTTTGGTGGAATTGTTAGGGTTCTCTATATACAGTATTATGTCATCTGCATATTATGATACCTTTACTTTTTTTTCCAATATAGATGACTTTTACTTCTTCTTCTTGTCTGATTACTGTGCCTAGGACTTCCAGTACTATGTTGAATAAGAGTAGTGAAATTAGACATCCCTGTATTGTTCCTGATCTTAAAGGAAAAGCTTGTAGTTTTTGCCTATTGAGTATGGTGTTGGCTGTGGGCTTGTCATATATGAACTGTATTATGTTGAAGTACATTCTCTCTATTCCCACTTTGCCAAGAGTTTTTTAAAATCATAAATCAGTGCTGGATTTTATCAAATTCTTTTTCTGCATCCATTGATATGATCATGTAATTATTAGCCTTCAGTTTGTCTATGTGATGTGTCACATTTATTGATATGTAGATACCGTACCAACTTCTCATCCCAGGAATAAATCCCACTTGATCATGGTGTATGATCCATTTAATGTATTTCTGGGTTCAGTTTGCTAATATTTTTTTTGAAAATTTTAGCATTTATATACATCAGAGATATTGGGGATATTGGCTTATTTTTTTTCCTTGTAATGTCTTTATCTGGTTTTGTAATTAAGATAATGTTGGCCTTATAAAATAAGCGTGGAAGTTTTTTGTCTTCTTGAATGTTTTGGAATAGTTTGAGAAGAAAAGGTGTTGGCTCATCTTTGAATGTTTGGTAAAATTTTCTGTGAAGCCATCTGGCCCAGGACTTTTGTTTACTGGGAATTTTTTTTTTATTACTATTTCAATTTTACTAGTCTATTTAGATTTTCTGATTCTTCCTGATTCAATTTTGGAAGATTGTATGTTGCAAGAATTTATCCATTTTGTCCAGTTTTTCCAATTTGTTAGCATATAATAGTTGTTTATAATTGGGGTCTCTTTAAAATTTTTTCAAATTACAGCTTATATTTGATATTGTTTTGTATTAGTTTTTGTTATACAACATGGTGATTAGAAAATCATACATGTTGCAAAATGTTCTTTCTGATATTTCTGGTGCCCATCTGACACCATACCTAGTAATTAACTATATTAACTATATTCTCTATGCAGCACTTTATATCTCTGTGATTATTGTGTAACTATTAAGTTGTACTTCTTAATCCCCTGACTTTTTTTCTCCCATTCTCCTAAACCCCTCCCATCTTTTTTTTTTTTTTTTTAATCTCTGGTGTCTGCACCCTTGATTTTCCTTTAATTCAATAATTTGACCTAATGGAGAGTACTAGAATATTAGAGTAATTTTCCCTACCACTCTCTAGCATGTCTGATGGCATCAGAGAGTCTCACTGCCCTGTCACCACAGGGCTTGCACTTAGAACTTTTCTAGAATAATACTCTTAGCCTTCTGAGAATCGCAGCAGTTTCTTTCAATGGAGGTGGAAACCTACAATGTTCTGTTTTGTTTGATCATCAGTCTAATTGTTCACTGATGAATGGGGTCACAAAATCTCTCTCTGGGTCCCAAGAGCCATGCATTATGGTCACAAGGATTTGACTTCTTTTTCACCTCATTGTGAATGCTGAATCTAAGCTATCAGCACATGGTGACCTTCAACAGTTCAAGAAAACATCACTTGGTTAGACTGATACCCAATCTGTGCAATTCACTTAATAAAAAAGTAGAAATTTTCCCAAGATGCTGAATGGGTTGAGTTTGACCTCTATCTTGAACTTTGGTCTCTTTCATTATTTCAAAGGGAGAGAGTATGGCTGACTGCACACAATTGCTGACTGACCATCTTACAAATTGAGAGACGTCTGGCCTCTGCAAAATCGTGGAAGGACTGCTCAGGATGACAGATAATTTTCTGTTGACTACTCGTGTCCCAAAGCAATTTGATAATGCTTATTATTTTTGCACACCTGGAAACACTTCTCATCTAAACTTCCACCCCTACTAACTCTGAGCTATGTGCTGTACCTTGGAGACTTCTGGGGCCATTTTTTTCTGAGAAGCTGTCCTCTTTGCTGGAGGGAGGACATTCTGTGATTTTCTTTTCAGACTTCCTGACAGGTTGAAACAGCAAGGGAACATTCAAGCTTAGGTATAAATAATTCAGCACTGATTTTCCTTGAGTTTCATAACCCATATTAATTTCTTTCTTTTTCTCATCATCACTTTAATGTCCTTTACTGGGAGGAATAACCTTCCTATGTAGCTGCCATAGGCCTGGTCCAGTGGTATATTTGGGGCAGCAGCAAAGAGCAATCAATAACTTCACTGGCTACAACCATCATAGCCCCTGAAAATGCTTATAAGTTTCTTCTTTTGTTTTTAAGCTACATGTCATAGGGTTTGATTTTCTTCTATTTAAAAATTTTTTAATGTTTTATTTTAGTGTGTTTCTAGGGCCATCTTTCCCCCAAAGAGAAAGTACAGTTGTAATAAAGAAGGTCTGACCTGCTTTATATGAAAGCTCTTCTCTTCTAGGGCTGGGCTCAGCTATTTGATCTCTGGCAATTCCTTCTTGTGTGGCATTAGTAATAAGGATAACCAACTACATTTCTTACCCCTTGAACTGCCTTTTATAGTTAAGTGATTAATGACACATAAATAATTATGAAAATGTGGGTAAAAAAGCTAAGAGGAATAAAAGACTCTGCCTCTGTGTCATCAACTTGCAATGAACTCTTCTTTCCTTTTATAGATTATCTGTCATCTCAAAAAAATATTTAAAAATTCTCCATGACTCAGAAGGATTTTGAACTAATTCTTTAAAAGGAAGCTACACTTTTCTTGGAAGGGGAAACTATAGTTTTAGGTATTCTGTTCTTGATAGAACTCAGGGTTGCCTAATGTTTCTTTTTACTTTCTCCTCCTTTTCCTTCTTTCTTTCCTCTCCCCATCCTTTTTCTTCTTCCTCCTCTTTGCCATTTCTGCTTCTTATGATTACTGATGGCCTAGTACATGCCAGAAATTCTACTGGGGGAAAGAGGTGTGGAGAGAAGAATTCGAAAGCCAGCCATAGCCTTGCTGTGATGAGCTGTCAAGGGAATGAATGAATAACAACAATGGAGTTGTGGCAGATGTGATGACAGAAGCCATGTGAGGTACTATGGGAGCTCAGAGCAGAAATAGGGTAGGAATAAGAGAGTGGACTTGGCCTCAGATGAAGGAAGCTTTCATTGAGAAGAAGGCATTTGATTGGAGGCCAGATTTTGATTGTAAGAGCTTCCAAGGGTTAAGAGACAGAGTTCAGAAGAGGGAGACATCATGGTCAACTGATACAACAAAAGAGAGTTTTATGGACTTACATTTAAGAAGAAGCAGTGGAATGCTGATGAAATCTCCAGTGAGGGGAGGAGCCAGGGCAAAGCTGCAGTGCCTGGAGGGCACACGAAATGTTTGCAGTGGGTAGGGGGACATAAGCAGTCATTATAAATCACTGCTAATGCTGTGCCAATCAGAAAATGTTGCTACCATTATGTTGATTTTGAACCAACAGTGATTGAGACTTAAAGAAGCCCAGTGATTTAACCATCACAATTATAGCTGCTGAAAGGAAAAGTCAGGACTCAAATTTGGGCCTGTCTGACTCCAAAGCTAATCCTCCCATCCTACACCTGTACAATGGAAGCAGGACCTGGATGAGGAAGGACAGGCTTTTAAAAGTTGCTGATTGCATCAGGTGACAAGTCTAATTTAAATCACAGTGGCACGGAACTCTAAGATATCTGACCTACTGGAATGTCCCTGTTGCAGGATCATCTTCCTGGCTTGTGTAATATACCTGACTTTATCTGGCAGACTTTAGGCAAAGAGAGTTTTCTGAGCCCATTTGAATCTAATTATTAGAGGATTATGTCAAGGCTAAATTAAGCCAGGACAAAAATAGTCCAAACATCAGTTTCTTAAAACAAAACTATTCACTAATCATTTATGCTACATAACCAGTAGGGGCCAGAGGAGTGTCTTTTTTAATTCAGTCATCAATCAATGGCTCAGGTGAAGAGAGATCCCAACATCTGACACTGACTTCTTAGGGTATTGGGATTTGCCTCAGCTGGGTAAGAGTGCCCTGGAGACCCAAGCACTGGTGTGCATGTGCTTTGGCCTGGATATGCATTATTCCTACTCGCATTTTCTCTCTAGAACTAGTGAGATGGCCACACTTAATTTCCAAGGCATGAGGGATCATACTGCTCCATGTCCTGGGACAGGTGAGAGACCTAGATATTGGTGCATATAAACAATGTCAACCACAGGAGTATAGCAATGCCAACACACCCCTATATACCTTCTCTAAGACAGAAGTATAATAAAAAATCGACTCTAGATGGTTCAAGAGCAGTCAATTTTCCAGTTTCTATTTTCTATTCTGTACTCTTCAATGCAGTAGCCATAGCCACTGTCCACATGTGGCTGTTAAAAATAATTATGTTAAATTAAATATTTGGTTCTTCAGTTGTACTAGCTACATTCCATGTCTTCAGTAGCCACGTGTGGCTAGTGGTTCCTGTAATTGAAAGTGCCGATACAGAACATTCCCATCATTGCAGAGAATTCTATTTGACATTGCTGTCTTTTCCTCAGAAAGGCCAAATAGCAAATATTTTAGGCTTTGCAGGACATATGGCAAGTATTCACTTTCACTGTTGTCTTTTTTTTTTTTTACAGGGACAGAGAGAGTCAGAGAGAGGGACAGATAGGGACAGACAGACAGGAGCGGAGAGAGGTGAGAAGCATCAATCATTAGTTTTTTGTTGCCGTCGCAACACCTTAGTTATTCATTGATTGCTTTCTCACATGTGCCTTGACCGCGGGCCTTCAGCAGACCGAGCAACACCTTGCTGGAGCCAGCGACCTTGGGTCCAAGCTGACGAGCTTTTGCTCAAGCCAGATGGGCTCGCGCTCAAGCTGGCGAGCTCGGGGTCTCGAACCTGGGTCTTCTGCATCCCAGTATGATGCTCCATCCACTGCGGTACCACCTGGTCAGGCCACTGTTGTCTTTTGAAAGCACCCATAGGCAAGATGAAAGTGACCAGGCATAGTTGTGTTCTAATAAAACTTTATTTAAAAAACAGGCAGGGCCTGACCTGTGGTGGCGCAGTGGATAAAGTGTCGACCTGGGAACACTGAGGTTGCCAGTTCAAAACCCTGCACTGGTCTGGTCAAGGCACATATGGGAGTTGATGCTTCCAGCTCCTCCCCCCTTTCTCTCTTTCTCTATCTCTCTCTCTCACTCTGTGTCTCCTCTCTAAAATGAATAAATAAATAAATTTAAAAAAACCAAAAAACAACAAAAAAAAACCAGGCAGCTTATGGGAACATGCTGTGAAAACATAGAGTTAGGATAACAATCAGAGAAAGCTAGGTGCCCTAGACCAAAAGCCCTGAACGGACAAGAGTCTAGGGGCCTCCCTGAGTCCATATGGGAGATGTGCATGCTGGAAACAGCAAAACAGCAGGATAAAATTTAGAAACAAAAATTGTTTAGGTCTCAGAACAGAGATTATGAGTCAACATGTTCCCTGCTCTTCACTTCACCCCCCGAGATTCACCCCCTGAGAACTTCTTTCTAATTCCTTGAGTTATTTTTACTTGCCAATAATTATCTGACTTAAGGCTGGGGACAGGGCTTCAGTCCTTCAATCTGTTGACCAGGACAGCACGTTGCCTCCCCTTGGTCCCTTGGTCCATTTCATCTGGTCTCCAAGTAGTTTTTGTCATTGCAACAGCAGCTGACAGAATTTGGTCCAGGAGCCCTTTGTTTTCCAAACCCTGGCCTAGGCCAATGGTCTCCAAAGGGAAGGACAGCCATTTTTACATGACCATCTGATAAGTGTGCTTAAAAAAACAATTAGTACATCAATTCGCATTTACATTAAAAATAAAATCCATTAATCTTTAATTATGCCCATTATCCAGATTGGCATTGGCTCCTTCAATTCTGGTCTCTTTATTGGATGGTAACATATATGTTAGGTGAGTTTCATATACAAGGTTGGACACTCTAATGCTCACAGACATTTTTCTCCTTTTAATAATTGTGATATAATGCAACCTACATAGCCTAGTTTTGTGATTTTATGAATTATATTACCTAATTTTAAATAGACTATCCCTCAGAAAATGAACAGTGGTTTAAAAATATTTCTGCAGCAATACTACTGGGTATTATGCGATTGTATCTTGCCTGATACTACTCTGCTCTGTGACTGAGGGTTGAGATGTAAAAACCACATTTCTGCTTTGTGAGTTTGCTTCTTGTTTGGTTCTCCCAAGCTGAAAGCCAGGAGGAGGGAGCAAGAGCTTGCTCCTTCCTATTCGTCTGTTGCTTTTGCTATTGCCACCCCATTGGTTTTGTTCCAGCTCATCCCACAGCCCCAAACCAGCTTCATTATGCCCCTCAGCTTCAGCGACCCCAGCCAGGCAGCACCACCTCCTCAGCCCCTGATTCCAACCCCCAGCCCTTCCTCTAGGTGCCTGAGGAACCAGTGTGGGCACCTCCACAGGGATATGGACCCCAAGTCCCCCAGGCACCCCTAGCTTCTAGGTCTGTTAACCCCATCGTCTTCTCTTTGCTCTCTAGCCCCAGGAATGGAACCAGATTCCTGAAGTTACTGTCTCTGTGACAACAGTTTCACTTTCTTTTTAAGTCCTCCAATACCTCTTGATTGATTTCTTTTATTACATTCTTTGATAAAATAACTAGAGTGATGTATTTGTTGCCTGGACTCTGATTTATAGAGACACCATGGATTAAATTTTATCTTAATAATGCAAACCTAGTTAACAAAAGAAATGGTGATGATGACAATGTGAAGGAAAAAGAACAATGATATAATAAGACAAGTAAGTATAGGTAAGAAAAAGACTATTTTTTTGTATATGACAGAGACAGAGAGAGACACAGAGAGGGACAGACAGACAGGAAGGGAAAGAAATGAGAAACCTCAATTCTTCGTTGCAGCACCTTAGTTCGTTCATTGATTGCTTTCTCATATGTGCCTTGACCGGGGGCTACAGCAGACCGAGTGACCCCTTGTTCAAGACAGCGACCTCAAGCTCAAGCTTGTGAACCTTGCTCAAACTAGATGAGCCCACGCTCAAAGCCAGCGATCTTAAGGTTTTGAACCTGGGTCCTCCGCATCCCAGTCCAATGGTCTATCCACTGTGCCACTGCCTGGTCAGGCAAGAAAAAGACTATTGAAAAATAAATTTTCATAAATTATTATTGTTAATGAACCTCACCCTCAGTTTATATTGTGCTTGAGCTATGATATAATGGTAATTAATAAGACAAAGCAGTTAACAAGGCAATTAAAAATAAAGCAACCAAAACATAAAGAAAAACCTGTACATTTTTCAGTGATACTTAAAATCAGGAGATATTCAATCTTTTGCTAAAATTTACTAAACTTTATGCTGTACGCCCAGCCTATAAGAGCATGTGGCACATAGTAAAAAAATATACTTGTTAAATGAACAAGTAAATGGTCATTGATAGTAAACCAGATACCACAAATTTGGAAACACCTAATTCTTACAGTTATGGTAATTAAAAAGTGGCTAGTATATTACAAATGGTAAACAATATGGCAATAAACTAATATGCATTCATTTGCAAGCAAATAATATTGGAAAGGCCAGAGAAAACACTGCTAATCATTTAAAGAAACAATATTAGAAAAACATGGAATGTTTGTTGTGTAACTGCCTGACTATACAGGTGGCTTTGTCATGTTTCAGTTGATAGTATCTATTAAGTTCTATTTCAATTTAAAAAAATTAAAAACTACCTTTGATTTATAAAAACATCAAGTCATATATTTTATATGTATTAATTGGTTTCTTTAAAACAATTATTTCCTTGAAAAGCTGAGTAAGTTTAGCTGTTTTGACTAGAATTAAAAAAAAAAAGATTCTGGAGTATAACCCAGAGAATGAACCACAAGTGAAATTCACTTTCTGCAACATTCTCAGCCCAAGCCTTGCAGCAAAGATGTTAAAGTTAGATATGACTGAAGTGCGACAGGATATCATTGATTGGTTGATTTCTTTTTCTTTTTTGAAGTAAGACCTTTAAATATTGCATCTTTATGATGTTCATAATGAGATGGAGAATGACCATGAAAAGAATTTTAACCACATGGAAGTTTATTCTTGACCCTGTGGCAAATTACCTAAAAACGATGAAAAGCTGAAAGATGAGTATTACTTTGTTCTTTTACAAACACACAAATGCTTTAAATTTGCTGACCTTTCATGATGTTAACTAGCACTCTCCAGTATGTTACTTAAAAAGATAGTTTAAAAGTACACACTCTTAATCGGTCCCTTCAACAGAAAGGTGATATTTTAATAGTGAGTGAGAAAGTAAATGCTTTTCAAAAGATACTCATGTTATGGGAAGAGCACTTTGAAAAATGACATTTGGAAAGGTTATAATTGTTATGTGATTTTATTGCGGAAAATGGTCTAATTGGAAATAAATTTTCTAACTTGTTGAATAGTATTACTCATGTTCAAAACATTTTTTTTTAGGTGGGAGGAGGGGAGATAGTGAGGCAGACTCCTGCATGTGCTGCATCCAGGATCTACCCAGCAACCCCATCAGGGGCCAATGCTGGCGTACCAATCTATTTTTAGCAACTGAGGCTTATGCAATCCAAAGCATCTATTCTCATTGCCCAGGGTCATGCTTGAACCAATTGAGCCACTGGCTGTGGGAGGGGAAGAGAGAGAGAAGGGGGAGAGGGAGGTGGGGTGAAGTAGATGGTCACTACTCCTGTGTGTCCTGACTGGAATCAAACCAGAACATCCACATTCCAGACTGACTCTCTACCACTGAGCCAACCAGTCAGGGCCCAAAACAATTAAAAAAAAAAAGAATATAACACTTACCAATTAGTTTGTAAAAACAAGTGACTGAATTTGGGGAGGATAAGAATTTAGTAGCTGAATGATCACACAAATCTTTTTCCAGTTGGAGGGTGAGATTGAAAACCATGTCATCATTTACTACATGCAAGGAGCTTTCTTATTTGTATCTATATACCTGGTTGATGTATGTTTTTTAAGTAAGACAGCCAAATATTGAAATAAATGTGAATTTAAAATCAAATGTTCTAATTGTTATATCTCAAAGTGTTAAAATTGAATTTCATTGAAAATGAAGCATTTTAAGCACATTTCTCTCACTGAAAATTTGTTTATATTTTAGTAAGATTTAGTATAATTTTGTGTCATTAAAATATTAGTAAAATATTAAGGCACTAATTTATAATAGACCTTAATAGTTGAAGATAAGTTTGTAAATCTAAGGGAAACCTGAAATACTATAATACTATGTAAGAATATAATCAGCCAGCTAATTGAGGAGGATATATATATATATATATATATATATATATTAAAATATATGATCAACTTGAAATAAAACAAGAAAGGAAGAAGGATTCTATACAGGAACCAATAGAAAGTAAATAGGAAGATGGTAGAATTAAACCCAAATATGTCAATTATTTTATTAGATGTAAATACATTTATATTTGCAAATATAAAATACACCCATGTTGGCTGGATGAATAAAAAGCAAATTAAAAATATGTTACATGTTACTTTATAAGAGTTGTATTTAAAATATAAGGATACAGAAAGAATGAAACAAAAATGGGATAATTCTAAATTGGTATGCAAATTTTGTATAAAAAGTAGCATCTCTGTCTTTGGTCTCCATATATCTCTATCTCTAGATCATCTGACTATCTATCTATCTATCTACCTACTTACTTACCTTCCTGCCAAAAATAAATCCTCAAATGTAGAAGATTTTTAATACACCTCTCTCAGTAACTGATAGAGCAAAACGCCCAAAATCAATAAGGATATAGAAGATTTAAAACACATGTGTAACAAATATGACCTCATACAAATATATAGATTTCTACACATATATAAAACAGTATACACCTTTTGTTCAAGTGTACATGGATCATTTACAGGTCTATAAAGTAAGTTTCAAAAAATTTTGAAGGATTAAAAACACTTAAATTTCATGGTGAAATTAAACTAGGAATCAATAATAAAAATATAATTACAAAAATCCCCATATGTTAAAGAAATATTTTTAATTGTCCATGGATCAAAGTGGAAGTCACAATGTAAGCTAGAAAATATTTTAATTTAAACGATAATGAAAATGATGCATTAGAACTTGTACAATTTATCTATAGCCATATGTAGAAAATGTATGGTCTTAAATGCCTATTTAGAAAAAAACAATGGCTACAGATAAATTAAGAGTATTTTCCCCCCAGGAATTCAGCAAAAGAATAACAAACAGAAAGTTACTAAGTGGAGAAAATAATAAAGATACTCTCATGAATGAATAAAATATAAGAATAATATACAATAGAAAAAAAATCAGAAACCCCCCAATTTTTAAAAAAACTGATACAATTTATAAATCCCCAACAAACCATCCAATTCTCAAAAGACAGAAGGACAAGAGCAAGAATTAAAAATGGTACATCATTATATAACTTAATGCAGTAAATTAGAAAATTGTGATATAATAGACATAGTTATCAAAAAGTATAACCTGTCAAAACTGACATTAGAGGAAACAGAAACTTCTGTACAGTCCTGTATTTATTTGTAAAATATTAAAAATACATGGAAGACTTAGGTAAACAAAGGAACATATTAAATTGGAAGACTCATTATTACAGAGGTGTCAAACTTCCCAAGTAGATCTATAAATTTTAGACTACTATATTTGTCAAAACCTAGAATGTTTTCTTTTTCATGTATATTTGTGTATAAATTAAGAACCAGATTCTAAAATTTCTATGGAATTGCAAAGGACCAAGAAAAACAGGAATAATCTTGAGTAGATTGGAATGATTTTATTTCATATGAAAATTTATTGTAAAGGTACAATAATGAAGACAGTGTGGTATTGGCACATAGATATATAAATATACTAATTGATTAAAACAGAGTCCAGAATTAGACCCATGAAGCATTGTAGACTTAATTTACTATAAACTTTGTACTTTACATCTGTGAGGAATAGACAGTTTTATTTTCAATAAATGGTGCTGTGTCAATTGTATATCCATATGAAAAATAGAAGACCTAACTTCTACTTTGTATCAATAAAAAAAAAATTTGTATCAATTGAAAAAAATCAATTCAGGGAAGTAGTAGACATTAACAGTACAACAATAGATAGTAATTTAGGAGATAATTTATGCCCTGGGAGCAGACAAAGACTTAAACAGGATACAAAAATCAGTGACTATAAAGAAAATGATTGCTTACTTTGTTCATGTCAATATTGAGTGGGTTTTGTGTGTGTGTGTGTGTGTGTGTGTGTGTGTGCGTGCACGCGAGGGTGTGTATAAAATCTCCCTGTTTAGAGACTGCAAAACACAATCCACAATTTGGGAGAAAATATTTAGAACAAAGATAACCAAGAAAGGGCTTTTAGAAATTTGTAATTTCTACAAATTAGTAAGAAAAAGACTGCCCCTTGGAAAAATGGTAGAACCTATAGCAGTCCTTCAAAAAAGATAATATTGGCATGAGAAATAATGATATGAAAAGGCACTAAATCTCATTAGTAATTAGGAAATTACAATTTAAAATCACCATATTTAAAATATTATGACTATTTTAAAATCAAAATTTATGAGAAAGGCAAAAATTAGAGACTTTAATACTAATAAAAGTTGGACAGGATGGCTACATGCTGGTAGAAGTAGGAATTTGTTTACCACTCTGGACCCTATTTGGCAATATCTGTTTGCATATACCAACCCACTGACTGACTCAGTAATTTCACTTCTAGGACTATATCCAGCAACATTGCACACATACGTTCCTAAGGAGATAAAGAAAATAAACCTTCATAGCAACATATATTTTGTACTAGAAACTGAGACGGACTTAAATGTTCAGTAATAGTAGAATAAATAAACACATTATGATATATTTATTTAATGGAATTCCACACAGTAATAAAAATGGATGAAGTATTGCTATATTCAGCACAGATTAATCACACAAATTTAAGGTTTGGCAAAAAGAACTATACTTAAAGAGTATATAGTATATGTTTAAAAATAACTAAAACTAATTTATGTCTTTAGATATCAGAATATTTATAACCTTCAATAAAAAGAGAATATATAGAGGCTTCAAAAGGACACAGGCAGAGCTTCTGTGGGGGAGCAGGTATTGTTCTATTTATTGGCCAGGACAACAGTTATACAGATTTATTCAAATTTTTGAAGATTAATTGAGCTATACACTGATTTGGCATTTTTCTCTATGTGTATTATTCTTTTAAAAGTTAATTTTTAAGATTTTATTTATTTATTTTTAGAGAGGATTGAGAGAAAAAGAGATAAAGAGAAGGGAGGGAGGAGCAAGGAAGCATCAACTCCCATTACGTGCCTTGGCCAGGCAAGCCCAGGATTTTGAACCGGCGACCTCAGTGTTCCAAGTCAACCCTTCATCCACTGAGCCACCCCAGGCCAGGCCAAATGTTAATTTTTTTAAAAAGAGAAAAGATGGAGCATTAGGCATTAGAGTGGGCAAGTGATTTTTTTCATTTTCGTCCTTCTGTCTAAATAATCCTCACTTAGTTATTTTCTGATTGTCCAATGTGGATTTGGCTTCTTGAAAAAGTGCTGTGTGGTCGTGGTGGTGGTGGAGGGCTGTTCTCTGTGGCCCAATAGAGCCACGGCACCTGTAGAAAAACCTGCTAAGAGTTCTGCTGGGAGATCTGCAGAAGTATCTGCAGAAGGAAGCAAAACTCTCCTTAGGGCTAGTCTCTGAGCAGCTGCATAGGGTTTTGGTAGAGTGTCCTAAAGACATGACACTGAGTCCTGGGAGGAAGTAGTCAGGGAAGCAATCATTCCATCTTTTATAGTTCTGTTCTTCTGGTTCAGAAGATTTTGCTCAGTTAAATGTAGGGTGTTCTGTATGAAAGAGAAAACAGCTTGCCATAAAACTTAGTGAGCCTGACCTGTGGTGGCGCAGTGGATAAAGCAACAACCTGGGAACACTAAAGTCGCCAGTTCAAAACCCTGCACTGGTCTGGTCAAGGCACATATGGGAGTTGATGCTGTCCTTCAGAGAATGTCATCAAAAGCTCTGAGTGTAGAGGACATTTATGAAAAGCTGGATAAAATCAACTTTTTACTTGAGCACGAAATATACTTCCTTGAAAAAGAGTTAAAAAAAGAGAAATCCAAATTTTCAGAAAAAAACCGGGGAGTTGTTGGATGCCATTATAAATATATAGAAGACATAAAAGCCGTTGTCCCATGAGAGACTTTCCAAATAAAGCATTTGGCAGCAAGCATTTGCTTGTGGTCCTTCCCCAATGGATTACTTGATCTTCTGAAAGGAGAGCTTCTCTCTGTTTCTTTAGGCTCTCACTTTTCCTCTCAGGATATGTTCACTTGCCTTCCACTCCAATATGAGGTCCAATGATGCCAGTGTATCCATGGGCACCATTTATGGGGAGTGGACTTGATTTTAAATCCCTTCCTCCAGGACTATATATGTATCCTGCATTTCCCACCACGCAAGTTCACTTTCCACCAACAGGTTTCCCGGAACATCTTATTCAGCCATAGCAATGAGTATCCAGCAAGAATTGTTTTTTTCAGTATTTCCCCTTATTGGTTGGATTTCTCTCTACTACTGCAATCTAAATTTAAAAGTGAATTATCAGCAGGGTGGATCTAACCTTCAAATAAAGCAATTACTAAAAACCAGAACCCAGCAAGAAACTTAAGACATTTTTTGGCTTTATTTCAAAGGAAAATTTTAATGTCTCCCTTTCATTATTGGTTTAACCAACTGCAGTTAAGTGATTTTTTTTACTTTTGTCTAAATCAGAACCTCTAGAATTAAAATTTTCCGGGTAGGTATATTTTGTAAATATGTTTCATGTATGAATCCAATGAGTAAGTTTTTGTGTGTTCTATATTATATATTTTATTTGAATTCAACCAGTTTATTATAATATAAACATTAATTGAGCATAACACAAGCAATTTGATAGATATTTTAAACTCTAAAAGCTATTTTAGTATGTCAAGAACTATACTTAAGAAAATTCTAATATGAATATAAGAGACTAGTGTTTTTTTAAATATGTATGTATATAAGTTGAAACTACATGGTATTTTATTTTTAATACTAGGTGTGAAAGTAAAGAGATTTAGATTAGAGAACATAGTCAATGTGGCTTGTCAGGGTTCCCATATAGTCATATTTCTTAAGGTGAGTTTCAGAGAATACTAGACCCAAACGATGTTCAGAGGTCAAAAGTGTTTTCTGGTCATATGAGCTGTGTGCTAGAGCCAGCTCATCTTAGATGATAAGTTGGTTGTTAAGTGTTTAAAATTTTATTTTTATTATTTTTTATTATGTAAATTTTATTTTTAATTATATATATGTAAAACAGTCTAAGTTTAAGGTGTATGACATGATAATTTGATATATGTATATATTGCAAAATGATTAGCTAATAAGGTTAGTTAAAAGATCTTTCACTTTTCACCTTTAACCATCTTTCACCTTTAACAAATAGTTGTTATTTTTGTTTGTGTTGTGAAAACTTTTAAGATTTACTCTCTTAGAAACTTCCAAGTATGCAATACAGTATTGAGTTTTGCATGATATATTGCCATTTACAACAACATGGATGGACCATGAGAACATTATACTAAGTGAAATAAGTTAATCAGAAAATGCTAAGAACTATATAATTTCAAACTAAAGTGGGATATAAAACTGAGACTCATGGACATAGTTAAAGTGAAATGGTTACTAGGGGACCCGGGGTGGGGAAAAGGAGTAAAGAAGGACAAATAGCCTGACCAGGCAGTGACGCAGTGGATAGAGCATCGGACTATGACGCAGAGGACCCAGGTTCAAGACACCGAGGTTGTCAACTTGATTGCGGGCTCATCTGGTTGGAGCAAGGCTTGCTACCTTGAACCCAAGGTCGCTGGCTTAAGCAAGAGGTCACTCAGTCTGCTGTAGCCCCCTGGTCAAGGCACATATGAGAAAGCAATCAATGAACAACTAAGGTGCTGCAACAAAGAATTAATGCTTCTCATCTCTCTCCCTTCCTGTCTGTCTATCCCTATCTGTCTCTCTCTCTGACTCTCTCTGTCTCTGTCAAAAAAAGAAAAAAATAAGGGCAAATATATGGTGACGGAAAATGATTTGACTTTGGGTGATGGGAACACAATGCAATCAACAGTTCAAATGCTATAGAAATGTTCACCTAACATTTTTGTACTACTCTTATTGATCAGTATCACCCCATTAAATTTAATTTCTAAATAAAAAGAGAAAATGAATTTATGAGTAATAGAATTTTGGTAGAGTCTCTAGGGATCTCTTTTCTTTATCAAAAATTTTAATTTATTGTGTTAACTTGGATCCAAGTGTTCCACTCAGTATAACACCCTCACTTCCCCAACAATGTGCCCAGTTTTATACTGCTTTTGCACCCCTTACCCTGACTTCCCCCTTCCCTCTGGAATTTGTTGTCCTGTTACCTTTATCTATGTGTTCTGTATATATAATTTCACTAATCCCTTCACCTTCTCTGATCCCGTCCCCTCATCCCCCTTCCCTCTGACAGCTGTCCCTCTGCTCCCTGTGACTCTGTCTCTGCCTCTATTTCGTTCCTCAGTTCACCGTGTTCATTAGAGTTTACATATAAGTGAGATCATGTATTTGTCTTTCTCTGCCTGGCTTATTTCACTTAACATAATAATCCCCAGGTCCATTCCTGTCATCACAAATGGTAAGATTTCCTTCTTTTTTATTGTGTATATGTACCACTGCATTTTTAACCACTCATCCACTGAGGGACACTTGAGCTGTTTCCAGATTTTGGATATTGTAAACAATGTTGCAGTAAACTCGGGAATGCATATCTTCTTTTGAATCAGTGTTTTGGGATTTTTAGGATATATTCCTAAAAGTGGTATAACTGGGTCAAAAGGCAGTTCCATTATTAATTTTTTGAGGAAATGCCATACTGTTTTCCACAGTGGCTGCACCAGTCTGCATTCCCACCAGCAGCGCAGGAGGGTTCCTGTTTCTTCACACTCTTGCCAGCACTTGTGTGTTGATTTGTTAATGAGCACCATTCTGACAGTGTGAGGTGGTATCTCATTGTGGTTTTAATTTGTATTTCTCTGATGATTAGTGACATTGCACATTTTTTCGTATGCTTATTGGCCATCTGTATGTCCTCTCTGGAGAAGTGTCTATTCAGTTCATTTGCCCATTATTAAAATTGGATTGTTTACATTCCTGGTGTTGAGTTTTAAAAGTTCTTTATAAATTTTGGTACTAACTTCTTATCAGATGTATTGAATATGTTCTCCCATTGTGTGGGTTGCCTTTTTATTTTGTTAATGGTGTCTGTTGCTGTGCAAAAGCTTTTTAGTTTGATATAGTCCCATTTGTTTATTTTGTCCTTTAATTCACTTGCCTGTGGAGATATATCAGCAAAAATATTACTACGAGAGATATTGGAGAATTTACTGCCTACGTTTTCTTCCAAGATGTTTATAGTTTCATGACGTTCATTTAAGTCTTTTACCAATTTTGAGTTTGTTATTGTGAATGATGTCAGTTGGTGGCCTAATATTATTTTTTTGTATGTACCAGTCCAATTTTCCCAACACCATTTAGTAAAGAGAGTGTCTTTACTTCATTGCATACTCCTGCCTCCTTTGTCACATATAATTGACCATAAAGGCACAGATATTTTTCTGTTCTGTTCTGTATTCTCTGTTTTGTTCCATTACAAAATGAAGGATAAAAATCACATGATTAAATCAATATATAATCTGTTCTGTATTCTCTGTTCTGTTCCATTAATCTGTATGCCTGTTCTTCTGCCAATACCAAGCTGTTTTGATTACAATGGCCTTATAGTATAACTTGATATCAGGAAGTGTGATACCACCCACTTTATTCTTCATTTTAAAGATTGCTAAGGCTATTGGAGTTCTTTTTCAGTCTCATATAAATCTTTGGAATATATGTTCTAAATCTGTGAAGTATCATTGGTATTTTAATTGCTTTGGGTAGTATAGATATTTTAATGATGTTTATTCTTCCTATCCATGAATATGGTAGATGCTTCCACTTGTTTGTATCTTCCTTGATTTCTTTTTTCAATGTCTTATAATTTTCTGAGTACAAATCTTTTACCACCTTGGTTAAATTTACTCCTAGGTACTTTATTTCTTTTGTTGTTGTATTAATGAAGTAGATTGTTTTCTTAACTTCTCTTTCTGACAGTTTATTGTTGGTGTAAAAGAAACTGCAACTGATTTCTGATTATTAATTTTATATCCTGCCACCTTGCCAAATTTATTTATCAGGTCTAGTAGTTTTTGACAGACTAGGGTTTTTAATGTACAGTGTCATCTCATCACCAAATCATAACAGATTAACTTTTTTTTTTTTTAGTTTGGAAGCCTTTTATTTCTTCTTTTTGTCTGATTGCTGTGGCAAGGACTTCCAAAATTGTGTTGAATAAGAGTGGTGAAAGGGGGCACCCTGTCTTGTTCTTGATCTTAAGGGGATTGCTTTTAATTTTTGCCCATTGAAAATGAGGTTGGCTGTTGGTTTGTCATATATAGCCTTTATTATGTTGAGGAATGTTTCTTATATTACCACTTTGCTGAGAGTTTTGATCATAAATGGGTGCTGGATTTTATCAAATGCTTTTTCTGTATTTATTGTTATAATCATGTGATTTTTATCCTTCATTGTGTTTATGTGATAAATCATATTTGTTGATTTGCAAATATTGTACCAGCCTTGCCTACCCAGAATAAGTCCCACTTGATCATGATGTATGATCTTTTTAATGTATTGCTGGATCTGATTTGATAATATTTTTTTTGAGAATTTTAGCATCTATGTTCATCAGGGATATTGACCTATAACATTTTTTTCTTTGTAGTGTCTTTACTTGGTTTTGGAATGAAGACGATGCTTGCCTTATAAGATGACCTTAATAGTTTTTGCTTCTCTTGAATTTTCTGGACTAGTTTGAGAAGGATAGGTGTTAGTTCTTTTTTTGAATGTTTGGTAAAATTTGCCTGTGAAGCCATCTGGTCCAGGACTTTTGTTTGCTGGGATTTTTTTTGATGACTGTTTCAGTTTCATTTGTTATCATTGGTCTTCAGTGGTTGGCAAACTCATTAGTCAACAGAGCCAAATATCAACAGTACAACGATTAAAATTTCTTTTGAGAGCCAAATTTTTTAAACTTAAACTATATAGGTAGGTACATTATTATTAACTTAATTAGGATGGAGTACCCTTTGTGGAAGAGCCACACTCAAAGTGCCAAAGAGCTGCATGTGGCTTGTGAACCAGTTTGCTGACCAAGGGTTTAGGTTTTCTGATTTTTCCAGATTGAGGTTTGGAAGATTGTATGTTTCTAAGAATGTATCTATTTTATCTAGGTTGTCCAATTTTTTGGCATATGGATCTTCATAGTATTTTCTTACAATTGTTTGTATTTCTGTGGTAACAGTTGTTACTTCACCATTTCCATTTCTAATTTTATTTATTAATATCTTCTTTTCTTTTCTTAATGAGTCTGGCTGCAGGTTTGTCAATCTTGTTTACCTTTACAAAGAATCAGCTCTTGGTTTCATTGATCTTTTGTGTTTTTTTTTTTAGCCCCTATGTCATTTATTTCCACTCTGATCTTTATTATTTCCTTCCTGTACTTCCTCTGGGCTCTATTTATTGTCCTTCTCCTAGTTCTTTTAAGTGCAGGTTTAGGTTGTTTATTTGAGTTTTCTCTTGCTTCTTCAGGTATACCTGTAGTGCTATGAACTGCTCTCTCAGAACTGCTTTTGCTGTGTTCCATAGATTTTGGGTTGCTGTATGTTCATTTGTTTCAAGGACTTATTTTTTCTTTGATTTCATTGTTAATGTATTTATTATTTAATAACATTCTATTTAGCCTCCAAGTGTTTGAATTGAATGTTTTTCAGTTTTTCTATTGTAGTTGACTTCTAGTTTTACACCACTATGATCAGAAAAGATGCTTGATATGATTTCAATCACCTTAAGTTTGTTAAGACTTGTTTTGAGTCCTAACATGTGGTTTATTCTAGAGAATGTACCATGGGCACTTGAAAAGAATGTATATTCTGCTGTTTTGGAGTGAAAGGTTCTGAAGATATCAATTAAATCCAGTTAATCTAGTATGTCATTTAAGGCTGCTGTTTCTTTGTTAATTTTCTGTCTAGAGGATCTGTCCATTGATGTTACTGGGGTATTAAAATCCCCTACTATTATAATATTGTTGTTGATCTCAGCCTTTATGTCCATCAAAATCTGCTTTACATATTTAGGTGCTCCTATATTAGGTACATAAATATTTACAATGGCTATATCTTCCTATTGAAATGCTCCCTTTATCATTATGTAATGACCTTCTTTGTCCCTTACTACACAGTCTTTGTTTCAAAGGCTATTTTGTGAGACATAAGTATTGCTACTCCAGCTTTTTTTTCATTGTCATTTGCATGAAATCCTTTTTTCCATCCCTTCACTTTCAGTCTATGTGTATTTTTTGTCCTGAGGTGTGTCTCTTTTAGACAGTGTATATATATGGGTCCTATTTTCTTATTCATGCAACTATCCTATGCCTTTTGATTGGAACATTTAATCCATTTACATTTAAGGTTACTATTGATATGTACTTATTTATTGCCATTTTATTCTTTGAATCTACAGTCCTCTTTCTCTCAATTTCCTTTTTCCTTTGTTCTTCTTATAGCAGACCCCTTAACATTTCTTGCAGTACTGGTTTGGTTATAATAAATTCCTTGAGTTTTTGTTTTTCTAGGAAGTTTTTATTTCTTCTTCAATTTTAAATTTATGCCTTTCTGGATAAAGTAGTCTTGCTATAGGTTCTTGTTTTACATCACTTTGAATATTTCTTGCCAATCTGTTCTGGCCTAAAGTATTTCTGTTGGAAAGTCAAATGTCATCCTTATAGGAGCTCCTTTGTATGTAATTAACTATTTTTCTCTTGCACCTTTTAGTATTTTTTTCTTTGTCTCTTAACTTTGGTGTTTTAATTATGATGTGTCTTGATGTTGGCCTCCTTGAGTTTATTTTAATGGGACTCTGTGCTTCTTGAACTCGTATGACTTTTTCTTTCATCAATTTAGGAAAATTTTCAGCTATGATTTTTTCAGACAAGTTCTCTATCCCTGGTTTGTTCTCTTTTCCTTCAGGAACACCTATGATGTTGATGTTGTTTCTCTTAATCTTGTGTCAGAGGTCTCTTGGAGTTTCCTTGGTCTTTTTGTGCTTCTGTGCTTACATTTATCTTGTCCTCTAAATTGCTGATTTGATCCTCCACTTCAACCAGACTGCCATTGATTCCTTTTAGTGCAGTCTTTATTTCTGATATTATATTTATCATTTCTTACTGGTTTTTTTCTATGATATCAATGTCCTTTTTGATACTTGCTATTTCTTTGTTTAAGTTCTCATTGTGATCATTCATTGTTGCTCTTAGATCCTTGAGCATCCTAATAATAATTTTTAAACTCTGTGTCTGGTAGTTTGGTTATTGCTATTTTATTGAGTTTTTTATTATTATTTTTCTTGTTAATTGATTTGGGTCATATTTCTTTGTCTGACCATTTTATCTGTATATTAGGTAGCTCTGCTCTGACTTTGAAATTTATATTGGTGTCTTTATGAGGAAGATGGCCTCAGTGGTACTAACCTCCAGACCACCTGATTTTTTTGCTCTAGGAATATTTCTTGGGGGTGTATGTTATATTTCTTCCTGTTGTATGTTAGTATTGAATGCAGTAGGTTCTTTTGTGGGTGTAGTTATCCCTTCAGGCTGCCTTCCTCTAATGGTCAACTTTGATCATATGCATTAGACAGTGTGTGGTATCTGGTCTGTTGGGTGTACTTATTCTTCTCAGTGTCTGGTGCCTGCTGGACTCCTTTTTTTTGGGTGTGCTGTTTGTGTAGCTAGCTGAGTCCAGCATTGGTGCTGTCTGCCACTGACTACTGGTTGTGTTGGTTCTAGGTTCACTTGTGTTGGTGTCAGCTATTGTTAGTAACCTGCTGTGAGTTACCTGTCTGGAGTTACTGCTCTGTTTTCTGTTTGTGTCTGCATTTTCTATGCCTGGGTAGTGTGGGAGGGAGGGGCCAAACTATCTAAGGATCAGGTTCCTTCTGCTTAGAGAGACAGCAGCTCCATAAAATCCCCAAGCTCTGTAAGATTTTCCTCCACTTTTCAGCTGCTCTACCTCCTCTTGTAACTGTGTGGTCTTCCCACAGAGTCTTCCGTAGATAGACTGCAGTGTGGGCTCAGACTGGCCTCATGCCACCAACTCCTGTACAGGTTGCAAGCGTGATGGGTTAGGGTAGCTATGGTTGGGAATACACTGTTAATGGGACCCCCTACTTTAGGGGTGTCTTGGTCAGGAGCTCAGTATAGGAAAAGTGGCCCCTACTTCACAGCTTAATCCCTCAGACACTGCTGGATATTCAAATTTTATTTCTCCCCAACAAGGTGAGAAGCAGGTTCAGATTGGGTGGCACTAACAGTCTCCTTTGCCAAAGTTCTTCTGGCTAGTGAGCCCCTGGTCTCAAGGGGAAATACAGAGAGAGTCCTCCATTGGGGCTGACTGTGCCCCCAAGAAAGTGGCTAAAACCCTCAACCGGACCCAACAATAGGCTTATGAAGACCCACACTTTGAATGTCTATGCTGCAAGTCTTTCTCCCTTTCTCCTGTGGAACCTAGCTTAGCAGGCTATCCAGAACCTGGGCCTGCTCCTGTGAAGCTCCACTCTGTCCAATGCATGTGAGCCGCTATGCCAGTGCAAATCAAAGAAAGCAGAACTCACTTCAGCTGGATCTGTTGTCCGATGATTTCTCCCTTAGGATGTACCACCAGCAAAGTTCATTAGGTTCTGAACTGATGTTCTCTGCAGCAGGCCTCTGGATGTGTCAACCCTTGGTGTCCCTGGAGGAAATCTGGTGCAGACTAGTGGGGGAAACTGCCCATGACTGGCCCTAAGCAACCCTTCTGTAGCTTTAAGCAATTCAGAGTTTGTAGCTGCCTCTGCTGGACCTAGGTGCACATGGAAATACCAAACCATGCACCTAAGCTAGCTTTTACCCACACTAGACCTGGGGGAAGTCCAGCAAAATGCCAAGGTTCTTTGAGACCCTACCTCCTGCAGTCTGCTGGCTGCTTGTTGGGCTTGGCCACTGAAGGAAATCCACAGATAGAGTCTAGAGGCTGGGGTAATTCAGGGATTAGAAAGGGTGTTGGGTGTAACTCTGCCCCTCAACCCCAGGTGTCTGTCCAGATTTTTTTTCACAGTCCTCAGTAGGGGTTGCACCAGGGTTCTTGTGGGTGTGGCCTCTGAGATCCAGAGATGTGGTTTTCCCAGAGTCTGGACAGTTTCTACTGAGTCTCCCATGTGGCAAAAGCACAAGTCATAGACTTGGGAGCATGTGAAGATTAGGGGAGAATCTCTGATCTTAATGTCAGAAAACTGAGTCACTGCTTCCTGGCTATCTCTCAGAATGGCCCAGTCCGATGCTCTACCACTGAGCCAACTGGCCAGGGCCTGTTGGGAGGTTTTTGATTATTGATTCAAACTATTGTTATTGGTTTGTTTATATTTTCTATTTCTTCATGATTCAGTTTTGGTAAGTTGTATGTTTTTAGGAATTTATCCATTTCTCCTAGCTTACATACTTGTTGGTGTACATTCTTCATAATATTCTCTTATGATCCATTGTATTTTAGTCGCAACTGTTGTAATGTCTCCTTTTTTATTGTGGATTTGAGTCCTCTATTTTTTTTCTTGATTAGTCTAGCTAAAGTTTTGTCAACTTTGTTTATCTTTTCAAAGAATCAACTCTTAGTTTTGTTAATGTTTTTTACTTTTCCTATTCTTTATTTTATTTATTTCTGTTCTAATCTTCCTTATTTCCTTCTTTCTGCTAACCAGATCCACATTCAAGCAGAGTGGCTGGGTGGGTTCTCTGGTTGGGCAGAGCTGCTGGTTGTGTTCTCTGGTGTGGTAGATGGTGCCAGTGGTTGTGTTCCTTGAAAGGGCAGGGCTGCTAGTAGGCTGTGCTCTGCAATAGTTCTTGGTTGGGTGAGGCTTCAGGCTGTCCTTTCTGATTAGCTGGTGATACTGTCTGGACTCTGGATTTAGGCTGGCTTCATGACTGAACAGAGCCTCAGGCTATGCTTTGCAACCATACAGAACAACAGTCTGTACACTAAAGCTTGGCAGGGCTTTAGGCTTGTCTTCAAGATCAGGTAGACCATGGCTATGCTCTGCTTTTGGGTGAGTTTTCTGGATGGGCTCTCTGGCTGGGAGGGGCTTCCAGCTATACCCTGCAGTTGGCTGGGTTGATGACCTGCTTTCTTGGCAGGTGAGGCAGCAGACTATTCTCTGTGATCAAATGGGATTTTGGCTGGGCTTTCTGCTTGGGAGCTGTCACAGGCTGTATTCAGAAATTGATCAGGGCCATATGTTAGGCTTCACTGATAGTTGGAGTTCTAGGCTTGGTTCAGTGGCTGGTCAGTACCGTAGACATAGAGTGGATTTTGAGACTGCTCAACATCATTGTTTAGGCTCTCCTTATGTGGGGCTAGAGGATATTGTCATCAGTTGAGTGGGACTGGGAATTTGCTCCCCTGCACAGGCAGAGCTATAGAATGGCCTTGATGGATGGTCTGGTCTGTTAGCTGGGGATTCAAATTAGGCAGAACTGTCAACCAAGCTCCCTGTCCAGATGGGGCTACCAGCTTGGCTCTGCAGATGGGCAGAGCTTCTGGCTGGTATCTCTGAGTGCTGCTGTAAGCAGGAATGTGACCTTCCAAGATCTGAGCATTGGTTATCATAAGCCTTGACTTGCTTCTCAGTCTACCTGATATTCAGTGCTTGAGCTCCAGATTCCTCTAGTAAACACTGTGAGGTGAGATATGAGTGGGCCTCTCAGGAAGGGTCCCGGAATTGCTGAGATAACTAGATGTCTGCTATGGGTTCTTTTTTTTTCCAACTGGAGAATCTATAAGCCCTGTCCATGTGATGTTGTGCTGATATGGGAGACTATTTGGATAAAAGATAGCCATACTACATAATGGCATGCTTCTATCTATCTATTCCCAACTCTGCACACAATCAGTGCCATTGTGTTCATAGCTTGCAATAGAGCCTGGTGAGAATATTTATATCATAGAAATTAGAAGACACAGGGCTTGGACATTTTGCTTTGCTGGTTGTCTAGACTTACAAAAAGTGATAAAGAAAATGTTAATAATGCAAACATAACTTTAAAAAATGTGTCATATATGTGACTATTACATTGTGAAAAGCCTGAAAAGTTGAAGAAATAGTCATCTAGTTTTCAAAACTATTATCTAACTCAACAAACATTCACTCAAAATGTTCTGATGCACCTCTTTGTTGTTTCTCTTTCAACTTGCTCACTAACAAATGAACAAACAAACAAACAAACACAAAGTATCAACCAACATTTATTTTGGATTTATGTTTCTTCATTATTTGCACCCATAGGTTGATTGCAAATATAAGAGTTCAGTGAGAATTAGTTGGCCATATTAAATCTCTAATAGTGTTATATATTTTATTATTTATTATTTGCTTATTACTTGTTATTTATATGCATATTTATAATAAACTTATGTTTGTACACATGAGCATGTATTTTTCCATCTGAGAACTGTTTGTGAAAAAGTTTGCCAGCACATCAATTGTTATACATGATTTCGGATCATTTCTATACCATAACTGATTTGCATTCTATTCTCCACTTTCTGAGTTTGTTTCCTACAAGTATATACTTTGGTGTCTTTTTGTAAACATAGGCTATATTTACTACTAGCATAGACACTCTTGGATATTCACAGGATACCTTTAGAGTGCTGAGAAGTACTTCAGTATGGAAGCCAATTTCGCTTTATATTAGCAGTGTTTCCAAAACTTTTGATTACTAACTCTTTTCTCTCTCTCTGTAAATATTGATTTCACAGTTTGGAAAATGCTATTTTAGAGACTGATCAACCAGGCTCTCATTTGTATACTCGGTTTGTTATGACCAGGTCCCATAGCTTCTGATACAGTTCCACTATTCACTTGGATCTTATGATCAAGACATTTTTATGAGTAAGTGCTCAAACTATAATTTTCTCACCCGGAAGCAAATATACTCTTATGGTTACAAGAAAACCAGTGCAATGATTGGATTTGCTGGAATGGCTTAGACTCTCCTTTGGGAACTCTTTGACAATATTGTATAGGTGGCTTATTTTAGTGGTTTGGACCTTGAATCTTCCTGGTATAAATCAATTGTCTTTCAGGCAGCTTTAGGCTTTTGATGAGGAATGGCACGTCTCTATGAAGGAGCAGTACTCACACTCATTGCTTGGTTTTCAGTAGTGTCACCCATGTAACTTTCATCACTGTGGAGATATTTAAATAATTTCTCAAGTGACATGTGGGGAAATACTATGGTAGGCATATTTACTGATTGTTTTTGCAATATAACTTGAATTGTCTTTCAATCTCTACCTTCTGCCATAAATATTTAACAAACACTGTAGTATCTTGAGGGTCTTTTTCTTATCACATATCACCATTTCGTTAACAACTAAGCTCTAACAATGTATGCAAACCTCATGGTGGGAAAGGATGAACAGAACCCCAGAGCCAGTCCTAACTCAGATAGTATTCTCAACTGTGGGTGTTTGATCTAAACTTGAAGTTCATGTGACAGAGAGCTATCTGTAGACTAAAGACGCCAGTCTATTTTACGCATACCTAATTGTTAGAAAGCTTTTATTTGTATTCATTCATAATTCACCTTGTAACTTCCACCGGTTGGTTCTAAGGCTGCCATCTGGGGTGGTATGAAAAGATATTTATCCGTCTTCAATTAAGAAGTTCTGTGGTCTTTGCAAAGGCCATCATATACTTTTTCTTATTTTCTTCTCTTTTCTAGCCTGGTGACCTCAAGTGACTTCTTGCCAACTGTAAATCTTGTCTGCATGCTTTTCAGTTTGCAATCCACACTCTTGATTTGGCCCTCAGGACAAAATTAAATACTCCAGGGAAGATCCAGTCAGCGCATTCTTCCTTATGTGAGACACTGAAATTCTTCTGCTAACTGTGTAAGGTTATACTGAACTCCTGGGCTCACAGCTAAGATATCTAGTATCTAACTTTTAGAATGGCTGCTAATTGAAAAATGTCCTCTCCATCACATCCTTGTGTGGTTTTATTCATTTCCATCTGATAAGATTTGGCTGATCACTCTTTTTCATTGCTTTGATTTGAGAATTTACTTCTTCCATCCAACTTAGTATTTATTTTTTCAGTTTTGTTTCATCTGCAACTTAGAATAGTTTGTCATCAATGCCTTTGTTCAAGTGATTAATCAAATCACTAAACGTGAAAAACTGTAATGCTGTTCTTTTTTTTAAAATTATTTTTTATTTTTCAATTACAGTTTACTTCTTTCTCCTTTTATATTAATTTCAAGTATAACAATATGATCACATGGAGCTTTCACAATCAATAATTTTTATTCTGTTTTATGAGATTTATATAGGAATTATGTTAATGATTTTAATGGTTTATGTATTTTGGACCCTTAATGACTATTCAGTGTAATGCCTCAAAATGCTAATCATCCATTAGGTTTTAGAATATAAATACTGAACTTCTGAAAACTAAAGGAAAATAAGTCTAATATTTATTAACAACTATTTTAAGAAGCATAATAGTTTAGAATCCAAACTTTTAAAATATAAAAGAATACTGAGTGAAATTTATAGTATTCTTACCAGTCTGTTAATGTTTTTGATAAAATATGGGTTTGAAAACCATCTTGATGGCCCTCATGATAAGTTTTCCATTCATAATTCCCTAAGTTTATTAAATAATTTGAGTGGAGAGGGTTTGATGAAAGATCTACTGACAATTATACTTTCTATTTTAGGTGAGAAACACAGTATGCTATTGTTCATGGTTTTTACTTTCATTTTCTTCCAAATAGAATGAAAGTTTTTAGCACATGAGACAAAAAGCAGATTAACTGATAGTAAGCTCTTTAATATATTTTAGCTCACCTTTTAAAAACACAGATCTGTTCAAGTGTTAGGATGTAGGTCATATTTATTGTATACTAGTAATATTCATGAACCAGATCACATTTCTTTTGAAATCTTCCAGTGTTAGCTCATTGAAATAAGCAAGAGTTATAAATCCCTTATATTGGCCTTCAAGAGCTAGTAGAATCTGCCTATCTTAGGATCTTTCCTCTCTAGCATCATTTTCTGCCCTCTGCCTCAACTACACTTTTCTTTTTCCTGTTCCTCAAACAAAATGAGTTCATTTTACCCAAAGACTTTGCACCGGCTGCCAGCAAGGATCTCCCTGTAGACTATGGAGTCTAGAATTTTGAGTGGCCTTTTCTTCTCCCATTTCAGATATTAGCTCAAAAAGTATCTCCACAGAGAAGCCTTCTCTGACCTTTGTACCAAAATAACTCTTCTGTTCTCCTCGGTTGCTCTTTATCATACTACTCATTATTTTCTTCATGTCTCTTATCACTACTGAAAACCATCTTGTTTTATCTGCTAACTATAAATGATAAATTTCATGAGAACAGAGATTATGCCTTGATTATTGCCATAGTCCTTATGCCTAGAACAGTACCTGGCACATAGTAGGCACACAACAAATGTTAGGTAAATCAATCAACCAATCAGTCAGTTCTTATAGTACTATGAAACTATATGATTCCATCTGAAACCAGTGTCTACTCCCTGCTCTTATATGATTCCTTTTAATCAGAAGCTTACATAGGGCAACAATAAATAGGAGAAAAGTCAAAAGTTTTGCAAATGTGGACATAATCAGTAAGTTTATAGAAACAAATCCTGACTTTCAAAAGATGATCTTCTCCCCCAATTTAAGAGCAACTACTAGTTATCAGACAGGAATTTCCTCAATGTTCAATCTCTAAGCTTCTAAATCAAAACCCACAACATTTCTTTTTTTCTTCTTTCTTGCTGAACAAAAGTGCTGCTACTTCTGTTTGAAGGTAAACCTTCCATCTGAATTCTGGATACTATCCTAGCCATTTTTTTCTGGGATCTTGGTCCATTGATTATCCCTCCTCTCTCCTGTATCTGCAAACACCTCCTCTTAATTTGTTCTTTATACCAACATTTCATCATACTACTCAAGACACATCCATCTTTTAAAACACATTCTTTTAAATTCCACATCCCCATCCTCCATTCTGGACAGCTCTATTTTTTTTTTCCACATCAATTTATTGTCACACTTTTTTGAAGCATTGTCTATACTTCTGTCTCTGCTTTATCTACTCATTTTCCAACCTACTGCCATCCAGTTTCTGTCCCACTGCTCTGACCAAGGCCACAAATAGCCTTCTGACTGTTAAGTCCAATGATGCTTGTCAATCTTTATCTTTCTTAATCTCTTGACAGCATTACCCATATTTCTCTTCCAGAAATACTCATGTTCATATATTTGTAGTCTTTAGTTTTCCTCTGACTTCTGTGGTACCCTGGGTGCTTTCTGTTTCTATCCCTAAAATATTGAACATCTATTCTGTGCTAGAATAAATGTACACACCCCAGGTCACCTCATTCACTACCATAGCTTTACTTTCAACTGTATATAGGCAATTCCCAAATCAAAATTTATTTCTTCTACTCAGATATCTCCTAACTATCAAATTTATATCTCCTTCTACCTACTTGGCATATCCATTTTGATAGTTTATTCAAAATTCATCATATAAATGGTACATTGGTCATTTTCTTCAGCAAACCAGAACCCGTTTTTATGTTCTCTCAGTGAATGGAATCCCTATCTATTATATAAACCAAACTCAAGCCTGGGTTTTATCTTGGATTTATCCCTATATCCTGCATAGCCTATTGTGTCTAACTTCACAACTCAGAAATCCCACTACCCTTCTTATTCTGTACCTCAAATCAAACCATTATGTCTTCTGGGATGAATTATTGAAACAGTCATCTTACTAGTTTTCCTACCTTTAGTCTAAAACCTCCAATCTATTCTTCACATTGACACCAGAGTAATCTTTTAAAAACATTTTACTTAACAAATATGTTTTAAATAGGTTCGTTACCTTTGGTCCCAGCATGCTTATAAAGCTCTGCATGATCTTACACTTCATTGGATTCTCTCATACAATTCTGCCTTGTACATACTTTATGTTCCAGTCAGCCAGAATTTCCTTCAGCTTCTTGAATCTACTAGGCACTACCCACCCCTTCCTCCACCCCCTTTACTGGGACAACAACATTTCTTGGGCTCACCTGACTGCTCCTACTGGGAATCAGTTTTTATTCGACTATGCAGGCAGCAAGCAAGAGAAACAGACTCCGGTTTATATACTAAGAAAGAATTGTTCAGAAGGGCACAGCACAGTGCAGAGAAATAAATAGAAAGCTAAAAACTCAAGACCTGGGAGAGACAGGAATGAAATCAGCTCTGGAATCCAAGTGGTAGGAACCAGTATTGGTTCTGCCATTGAGAAACCTCTAACCATTTTAAATCTTGTATCAGTATCACAGGATTAGTGTTTCTGGGAGAAAACATCTCAGGATTGGCCTACCTTGAATCACAAATTCATAACATAAACATGCCCTTGACAATTAATGGGAGAGTGCCCAAACAGCAGGGAACTAGGAGAATTCTTCAGATGGAAACCAGGGGCTAGTGCTCAAAAGGAGGGAAACGAATGCCGACCTGGCAAACCCAGATGACCACTACAGCAGCTATTCCTGATCCCTCAGGTTTGAGTGAGGTGGCTTTTCCAGGCACTTCCAGAACTGCCATCTCTTTTCTATTTGTAGTGCTCAGTGGGTTTCTTACTTGTTCCTGCCTCCCCCCCTCTCCACTAGACGGTTAGCTTTGTTAACACAGTGATTGGCACTTAGCAGGTAATCCATAGGCACTCATTTAATACAGAGGGAAGGAATAAATAGATTTAAGAAACATGCTCTGAAATGACTTTTGTGGCTGGTTGGTTTATGTTACATCTTTAAAAAAATGAAATTGGAAGTCTTGAAAGATCATCAATGTCAAAGAAATACAAATCCATACTTGGACATAATATTGTGTAGAATCTAAACTTCAGGGTAGAAGAAGCAATTTTAATATTTTATATTTTTAATATCTTATATAACACTTAGTACAGAATTTACACAAAGAATTCTCTGAATAGGCACTTATTGAATTAAGGCTCTTCATGGACATTTCTTTCGCATTTCAGTAGTAATGTGTTCATCGTAAGCATATCCTAATGCTTGCTTACATTTTTCTTTTTATGTGTGTGCTGTTTCAGTTTTTAATATCACTAATAAGTTTGAAATGAGACATTGACTCAGAATTAGTGACAATCAAGTGTTAATGATGCTTGCCTCTGTGGCCTATCAGTAGCTCATCTTAGCTGATTGTTAGTTCCCAGAAAATAAGCTGGATCAGGCTTTCCCAAGATGTGGCCATTTAGAAAATATTCCTGATTGTCATTGGAACCTCTCACTTATCTTTTATTACTTTTTCTATTTTTACATCTTCTTGGCTTGCACTTTTAATTGAAGGGGGAGAGATCTCTGCCAGTTACAGTAGGTAGTTAATAAGAGAAATTTGAAAAAGGAGAAAGAGAATGAAGTCCTCAAGCTGAATTCACCAACACCATAATAAAACCATAGAATTTAATTGCCAGAAAGGACCTTAGAGATTGTCTAATCAAACTCCCTCATTAATAAATGAGGAAACTGAAAGTTATGAAGGCTAAGTGACTTTCCCAAGGTCTGTGAAAGGAAAAACAAATTGTGTGTAAGTACCATCCTTTCTGTTATTGGGCTTCCGAGCATAGATTCATCCTGATGAATTAAAGAAAAAAAGAAGTGGTAGTGAATGAAAACAATAAAAATTGCATAGTGCAAAAATCGCTGCTATACTTTGCACTTCTTGATTGGTGATGCTCTGGAGTTGGTTATCTTCAAAAAATAACAGTAAATAATAATAAAAAAAAAACAGACAAAGAATTGGAAATGACATCATGGGGAGCAGCCAATCAGCATATTCTCCTGGAAGGTATTTCGTGATCCTAATTATGATTCATCTAACCAGGGTTTGCAAGGCGTCGGTTATAGAGATGCTAAATTCCTTCTTGTTGGAAAGACTTAAGTAATCCTTAATCTGTTTGCCTTGCTTTGATTTATAATGTACTATTTCTGGATCTGTTTGTCCTGAGCTTCATTCCATATTCCTCTGCTCTGCTCTGTATCATAGCGCAGGGAGCACTGCTACGCTGCTTCTCGGAGGCTCCCTTGTTAACTGGACAGGATGTGCTGGTCCTGACTCCTACCAGTGTGACAGAGCTGATTGTTAAACGTACAGACTCTAGCGAACTGGTTGTTAACACCAATTCACATCATCATTAAACACTCACTTATCAAATTGTACAGTTAAATAAATTATATTTAAAAGGAAAGGTACTATATGTCCCAATTATTTTATTGCTTCTTTTTTATAGTCTTTGGTTTTGAGATTATTTATGGTTATATATCTATTAAGGGAAACTGTATAATGTGTGATTGTGCATCCCTTCCCAACTTCCAATTCAGTCACTGCCCAATCATTTAAAATTGGCCAGGTGAGAGTATTTACACTATAGAAATTGGCAAATGCCACAAATCAGGGCTTCTGTGAGTCAGTTGTTAATTTTCTATTCCAGCTGCATTTGGGTTAATGTGAGGCACCAGGGAGTATGGATGGGGGGTGGGGGAGAAAAATCAGGGTTTTTCATCTTTCCTTTTGTGGCCTGGGGCACATCTCCTCCTTTGTCTCCTCCAATTGTACCTCTGCCTTTTACCATTGAGTTTCTCAGTTCTTCGATCACACACACAAATACTTCCCTGAATTAAATTCCTTCTGCCTAAAATACTTGAATAATTTTCTTTTTTTCTGATCAGACCTTGTTTGATACACAGGGCAAATGTATTTCATAGGTATCTTTTGTTTCCAGTAGCTTTTTTATGTTAGAGTTTACATAATATAAAGTAATATACAGTACTCGACATAGAAGGCCTCTCTCTTTAATCAGGTGAAGAGTTAAGGACCCAGAAAGTTTGTGCAATTTGTCCAAGGACCCCTAGGAAGTTGGTGAAAGTCAGTAAGAGCTTCCCCAGCATATGCTGAGATTTGTTAGCCACACATTGATATTTTGAACTCCTGCTGACTTAAAATCTATTAGAATTGCTGAATTTGTCCAGTACCTTTCTGAGACCTGATTCCTCTCCTCCACTAAAATAAAATGTAAATAAATCATTATCAATTTTTAACTTAAGAGCTCATAGGCTACTTTTATTTAGTTTGTTTATTCATGCCGCCATAGTGGCTTAATGATGCCCAGCATGTGAAATTTGGTAAAATCTGCATGATTTAAAAATAATGAATTGATTTTTATAAGTTGAACTGACATTCAGCCAGCTGATTCGGTGCCTTTCCAAACAAAATAGCTTGTTGACTATATAGTCACTATGTCTGGATTCTCTATTTTTGAAGGTCTATTAACTTACTATTTTATATATTGACCAAATCCACTCACTTCTATGGGAAACAGAAAATGGTAGATGCCAGGGAAGGACCATTTCTTCTTTTCCTTATGGATTTGAATAATAAAGAGAAAATAGATTTTATCTAGGGAATGACTGAATAGTATTTCATCTCATAAGGAAGCCCTGGTTTTCAAATTCTGCTGAATTGGCTTAGATTATAAACACTGCTCATGTAACTTTATATCTTGTAGGTCTCTTTTCATACTCTGTTATTAAAATATTATGAAAGAAAGAGCGCTGATTAATTTTCCTACATGGAGGCATTAATGTATGATGATAAATTATAAGCTAATGCACTCATTCACAAAATATTTTAAGGTGGCATGATGATAAGGCTGCATTGATAACCCTGCACAGCCCCTTATTAATGTCACCAAAAGACAGATGTGAGGCAGTGTAACATATTTTGAAGTGGTGTGCTAGCTAGTAAAGCCAAGCTGACTTTCTACAGGTGTCATACTCACCTATGGCCACACGATGCCGCTCAATAATCCATTATGATTTAGGTCTTTTGTTACAAGCCAAATGACATTTCCATTTATTTTACATGCTCTCCAATTACATATTAAAACTCATAGTAGGTGGGTGGGGAAGGAGGGTACCCCACCCTGCCCTGAAGGCACTTTTTAACTTGTGTGTGGGCAATGGATAAATAATTTCTATGAGATACACAAATTCAGGCTGAGAATTCAGATACCATAGAATTATTGCCTCTTATTTCTGTGCTTGTGTGTGTACATGTCTACACCCATCCTGCCTACCTTTTATGTTTAGCCACCAACACCATATGCCTCCAAATGAAATAATTTCCAGGTGGCCCCTGTTAGCAACACACAGAACAACCTATTTATGTAACTATTCAAAATGTCAAAGGATTACCTTAATGCGAAAACACAAAATCAGGCAGTAATTAAGTAGTCACAACATGGCAGTCCACTGACAAAAGCTCCATTTGCAAAGGTAATCACTGGCTGAAAATATGTCCCCCACTCACCAAATCTTTGTTTCAGCTGGAAAACAAAATCATAGTGCAAAGTTTCTCTTTGATAGAGATGTCTGTGGTTTTTAATTTTTATATCAAATATGCCTTAGATTTAAACTTACTCTTTTTATTTTTTGATGGAGGCAAAGCTTCTCCAAAAAAAGAATTTTTTTTAATGACCAGTGTCTAAACATAAGACAAGGGTCATCATCTGATCAAAAAATACTCTCTGGGAATGGGATGGGTCAGGCTTAGATGCTATGGAAGGAAATCTTCTCCATGAATGCCTTGTAGGAGGGTTCCCTTTCCATTTGGTAACAACAGAGCCAATCTGGCCCCTGAATTAAATAGACTGCCTAGCTGGTATGATTTTAGTGATGTCAAGAAATAAGCCTCAACATACAGGGTGGGGTGAAAGTAGGTTTACAGTTGTCCATTGGAAAATAGCACAATAATAAATAAATAATGTAAGGATAAACTCTGTTTCACTGTGTAGAAAGTCCTTAGTAGTCACTTTTATTTTGGTAGGAGTTGGCTTTCACATACTTTGGGGTCAGTTGGCTGAGCACAGGGTTTTAGGTGGTGGTAATTGGTGATCATTGGAACCAAATAGATGAGTCCTGGATGGTGGGGAGAGGAGAGAGAATAAGCCGTAGAAAACTGGGGCAAAATGACTTAGAATCAGAATTAGAGAGCGCTCTAGGAAAAGTGCCCCTTGCTGCATTGTTTTTCCTGCAATCCATCCTTAGGACTGGATCAATTTGGTGGCGAGAGCATCTAGTTAAGGCAATAGAAAGTGAATCGAGAGGCTGATTCTTGGCTGAAACCTGTGAGCCAGGGTTCTCATTTATATCATTTTATATTAAAAATAGATATTTGGCTCTTTATATCACTACAGACATGTCACATTCCTTTTTTCATTCTCATTCACCTGTTCATTCTTACAAAACATCTACTCAACAACTATTCATCTTGTACTGACCATGTGTCGGGTACTGGGTTCTGGACTGTGGACATGAAGATGCAAAACTTTCAACTGTGGGGTCTACAATGAGAAAATCACTGAAACCATTATGTAGAAAAAAATCATTTTTTAAAGACTATCATAACCCAGATAGTGGAAATGTTAAATTTGGCTTTGTTTGGTATAAAGCCTTATTTGTTATAAAAATATTATAGTGAAAAAAAATTGCTTGTTTAGGCTAATAAGGTTCTCAGACATTCACATGCACAAGAATCACCTGCAAATTCTGATTCAGTAGGTTCAGTGTGACACTTGAAGTTATGCATTTCTAATAAGCTCTTAGATTATGCTGCTGGTCTGGGGATCACATTTTGAATAACAAAATTTAGCTGGACTTAGTGTGGGGTGATTAAGATACCCAGAAAGAGAGCCCTTTCTTACAGTGAAACGAGCCTCTCCTACATCAAAGAGAAGAAGAAAAGGTGTGAAGACCAGCCTCTATGAGAATAGGACAGGTCTATTTATGATGAATCGTTAGCTGCCACCTGACTCTCTGTGGATTTGCAGGCTCAGACACAACGTACTGCACTCCAGGACACAGGTTTTCTCTGAGGAGGGGTACCCATCATCGCCTGCATCACTGTTTTGAAACATCACAACCGGAATGGCTTTTATGTTCTTAAAAGAAGAAGAAGAAGAAAAAGGCGCTGCTTTTGAAGGGAAAAAATAGTTTTCCGATAACCCCCATTAACTACAGGGGTCATTGTGGGCAAAATGAATGGGATTAGAAATCTGCTAAAAGCTGCAGTATATGGTACGCTGTGACTGACAAGCCTTTTGCTGAGTAGTTACAAATGGGACTAATGGTTTAAACTTGTTAGTCATTGTCAGAGGCTCTGATCCTTGAGCCAGCCATGGAAGCTATGGCAGAAATCGATAAGGCACCACTTTCTGCAGTGAACTGCTAGACCATATAGATTGCCTGGAGGGAAATGCTGAGTTCCCTCCCAGGCTGCCAGATGAAAGCAGGCTGCTAAAGCTCCAGGAGGATTGACCACACAGCTCCGGGCAATTAGGCCTTTCACCACTTTGAGCAATGATTACAAATGGGGGAGAGAAGTGGGGGAGCGAAGGGGAAGACAGCTCTGCAGGACAGACTGAAAACCCAGGCCATTTTGGGGAGCCTTGTCAGTGTCATGGCCACGGAGGACATTTTTTCCTCTTCCTTGTTCAGATTGTTATACAATGCGTGTTCTGAGGCTGCGGCTTCTTCTCTTTCCTTTATTTTTCTTTAAGAGCTGTAAAGGGGAGGACAGGCTGCGAGAGCAACACTTGGTTGCTGATAAACCATAAGCTTCAACCGAACTCTATTAATTCGTCCAATCCCTAAAGCCTGGGGCCTGAGAGCACGTTGGAGAAGCTTCCTGTTGGGCACATTTCAGAACAATCACATCCCATTGTTCAGTGCCTTTTTGGATAGAGCTCTGTGAGGGTGCCAAAACCATCAGCGAAAGAAAGTGCATGTTCACGCAACAATTACAGACAAGCTGCAGATTATCAGCAGGCTGCACGGGACGAGGAGCTGGGGCCCATTTGGCAGGAGGCTGTGCTTTGGAGAGGAGCCCCACGTCTGATGCACGCAAAGCTGCACCCAGCGTTCTTCCGCGAGCGGCCAAGTGCTCCATGGCTGCCCAGCCTGCCGGAAGCCCAGATGTGCAAGAGGAAGGGAACGGCAGGAGACGTGCGAGGCTTTGCCCTGGTTCCCGGCCGAGGCGAGACAGCTCAGCCTCTTACAGAAGAGTTTCTGGTCTCTATCTGCTTCATCAAGTTGGCATTTCTGCTCAAATTTCAACAGGGGGATGCACCTCCTTTCCAGTGTTGTTGAATTCCATTCCCTTTCTATTATTAGCTTCACGATTGATATGTTTATTTTTTTTTCCTTTTCTTACCAGTCCCTGGCTCCTATTTTACTGTTGACTTAAGCTATATTGTAAACCATGTTCTGCTAAGTATTGTTTAACTGTCAAGTGGTTGGGAAGGCAAGAATTGTGGGAATCATCCCAAATTGCTACTCTCTGGGAGGGCTGTCAGTCAGGGGTTCTTGGACCATTTCATCGCCCTGGTGAATCCAGCCCTCGGTGGAGAGTGTTGAAAAGTCTACCTTTTGAAGTTTGCTTGGCTGATGGTAACTGGGGAAAGGTTTGCATCTTGATGATGTGCAGACCAAAAATTGAAATGCTAAATTTCATTAAGAGACAAGAGGGTACTTGGGGGACTTGATAGGTCTCAATGGAAGTGCTCTCTTCTGTGGGAGGATTACTCAGGGGATATTTTTTGTTGTCATTTTCTGTTGCATGGAAAAGAAGGGCTCACGCATTAAAGGGGATAGATAATAGGGCCTTTCTTTGCTCAACCTCAGTTCATTAAACGTGGTGGGATATCAGCCACTGTCAGAGACCTCAGCTAGCTGGCTACCAGGCAGGTGGGAAATGTCACATTAGTTATCTACTTTGGATCCCATAAGGATGGATCAGCCACTTATGAAGGCAAAGGGGAGTTACAACTGCTACCCAAATCTTAATCATAATCATAAATGGAGTAAAATGAAGCAATTTATTTTATTTGGGAGATTCTTTTATAAAGTAAGTGAAGATGACCTTCCCCAACCTCCTTTAATGGTTTGAAATGAGAATTCTTTCTGCACATCAAATACAGTTAAAAGGAGATATGAACTCTTTTAGGCAACCAGGAGATTACAGGTTGCTTCACAAAATAAAACACCAAAAACAAAAATAAAACCAAAAACATAATAACAGGGAACTGTTAGGTCCTGGAAGGATTTATACAATTCAGAAAAAAACTCAGTTATAGGAAGGTAGTTGCTTTATAACATACTTTTAGCTCTGATTCTTCTTAAATCATCATTCTAGTGAGGATGACAACATGATACTATTCTAGGGCACAAGGCTAGAAGTTGGGAGACATAAATTTTAGTTCTGATTCTAGCCCAGGGCATTGTGGTGAGCAATTGCCTCAATCTCCTTGCCCCTCTCTCTTCATCTGTAAAATGAAGACCTTCACTAATCAACCTGAGGGTCCTGTGGTCAGCAGAATAATGCCTCCCCCCAGTAAAGAGTCTATATTCCAATCCCCACAACCTGTACATACTTTATGATACAGAGTAATAAAGATTTTGCAGATGTGATCAAGATAAATATCTTAAAATAGGGAAATTATCCAAGATTATTTGGGTAGGTCCAATGTAATCACAAGGGTTCTAACAAGACAGAAGAAGAGGCAAAGAGTCAGAGTAGGAGATGTGACAACAGAAGTTTGGAGTGAAGTCAGTGTCAGAAGGACTTAACCTGCCATTAGTGACTTTGAAGATGGAGGGAGGTCATGAGCCAGGAAGGTGGGTGGCCTCTGGAAGCTAGAAAATGACTTTTTTAGAGCCTCCAGGAGCAAGGCAGCCCTGTTGATTGATGCCTGGAGTTTAGCTTAGTGAAACCCATTTTGGAATTCTGACCCATAAGATAATGAACTTGTGTAGCTGTTACAGTAGTAAATGTTGGCTAATTTGTTATAGCAGCAATAGAAAACTAATATAGATACCTTTAAGCAATAACTTTCTATAAAATATGAACATGCAGAGTATTGGAGTGTCACAGGAAAATCCCAAATCAGGTAGTGATATGCACAAACAAGGTGACTAATAATAACATGAGTATGAAATTTAGGGCCAACTGATGATAAAACCTGTAAGAGCAGAAACTATTACGGAGGGGAGATAGGACACTAGACCCATGAAGGAAAAGAAGGATGGCAAAGGTGTTTGAGGAGGGAGAAGCATACTTTAGCATTTGCTTAAGCTTGAGGTATTTGAAACAGTTCTAAATATTTTTTCTTTGGCAGAATGGAGACTGTCAACAGATATGGCTTTAGAAGAAACAGAATCTTAAAATTAGAAAGGGCTATTGAGATTGCTCTTCTCATAATGAAGATCAAGATACATTCTGCAGCCCTCCTGAAAAGTACTAGAATATTGCTGGAGAGGAGGCCCTGCCACTTCTTGGAGGAGCCTCTTCTCTCATTGGGCAACCCTAAGTTTTAAATAATCTTTCTCATACAACCAATTCAATCTTCTCATAATGTCCACTCTTTGGGTTTTTTTTTTTATGTGGATATTTGATGCTCAGAAAACCTCAAGATGAACCCATCTGTTAGTGAAGGGCATGTGGGTATGAACTTTGGGGTGAGGTTTAGAACCAGAGAGAGAGGTGTCAAAACTCCAAATCTGCATATAGACATAGGCATTCAGATTCCTTTGTGTGTGTGTTGGGGGAGAGGGGGGTATAAAAGACCTGAAAAAGTCTAAAATAGCTATTAAGTATTTTACTAACATTTTCCTGCCTCTTTTCAGTGCCACCAACAGCGCTAACACATTGTAGACACTTAACTGAATGAATATACTTATCTTTTGTTAATGCCATTGAAGGGCACCTATAGTAAGTAAATTAGAAATTAGGAAAAAACAACCAGAATGATCAGTTTAGATTTATTAAATCAGGAACAAAACATACTTTGAATATAATGATAGCTTTTTGCCCTCCTAGCTTAAAAGTCTGCAAGGGGCACCCTGTTAACATCTTCAGAGGGACTTTCTGCTTTCCACTGGGACTGTGAGTGATAACGTAGAAGTCTTTGTACACTTTCCTTTAGGAACCTGTGAGGTCATTGGAAAATCAGGAGATCATTGCCTAGTATTGAAGGGTACCTAGCTAGCACTTTTTCCTCTCAGGCAAATCTAATGAAGTCACATGGGCTGGTGTAACCTCCCAGTAACACAGGATGTAAAGGTTACACTGGGCCATGAACAATTAATCAGCGTTATGGCATAACAGCTCGAATATGGAAATTCTAAAGGTCCTATATGTTGATAAATGGCCAATTTATGCTAAGATCCATCAAGTGTGTTGGGGCATTTGGAGCTATCACTGCACAATCATGACATGGTCATTATCAGACTGCAAATCATCCAAAGAAATGACATGCCTCAGGAAGCAAGATTTGCTGGCATAGCCTGCCTCTTTCTAAACGCAGTGTGGGGCCTGCTTGCTGTAAACGAAGCCATACAGCATGTAGATTAGCTCATGTGGGGCAGCTGCATGGCAGAAAGCAATTATAACACAGAGACAACTCCACACGCAGGAACTAGCACCTCTTGAAATACGATCACCTCCGCTTCACTACGGAGGGAGATGCCAAACTGAAATACACACACAGCCGTAATGGAAGAAACCTGAATATATTAGAGCAGGGAGGAGAGGAGCTGGGGTTGCGCTAAGCAGTTAGCAGAGGCCATTACTGAAAACTCTCAGTTCCTCTGAACTCTGAAATAGGATTCTTCTATAGATAGCCCAGTCCACGATGCCTTTTCTGAAGGTGGAGGACATAAAGTGAGGGCATTATGATTTTCTTTTTGTTGATTGTACTGAACATGGCAATCACTTTCTTCCTACCAGCCTACCCTCTTCTTAGAGGACTCCTTTCTCAGAAATGAGTGTGCATTGGGCTAGAAGGGCAGAACCAGTGGATTGGACGGTTTATAAACACCAGACCCAGGCTGGAACAACCTAACTTTGCCCCCATACAATTCAACGCTTTGTTTGGTATTAGACTATATAGTGTTGCAAAGGTGGGCTTGGCATGTGCTCAGGGAAGCAGAAGTGGCCAGTATGCCGAGTAAGAAGGAGCCAGCACAGTAGGTATACAGACACATGGACCAGACATAATCTGGTCTGAAAGATGATTCAGTTAGCTTCTGACTTTCCGTTTCCTAGTTAGTCTCCCATGAGGCTCTGCTATAATTTCTTCTCTTGGTTTCTATGAGATGTTCGTATATTCTTTCATAAGTGCTTCCTTTCCTTTATTTTACTTTGAGTGGCTTTCTGTTTCTGAAACACTGATTAAATGACACTCTTCCCACCCATCTGCACAGCTTTGGCTGAACACTTCCCATGGACCAGAATTTGTTTGGGTGATTTGGGTGTATCATCGGATTCTGGGCTTTCACCACACTCAAAGGCAGGTATGCTTATTTCATTATTTTTTTAAATGAGGAAAGAGACTCAGAAAGGTTAGATAATATCTTTAAAGTCACGCAGTTGATAAGTGGAGGAAGTGGTGATTTCTATTGAAGTTACATTTGCATCGAAATTGATTTTACATTTTCTGTGAAATCATTAAACCACCTACTATATAGTAAATGATTTATGCTATAATTTGAGAACAGAATCTATGCTGAATTACTGAATCAATTTGGGAATATGACTAGAAACCAAATTATCTTTATTTGAAAAGCTAACACTACTTATGTTTACTTGAGGGTTGAAAACTTGCACAAGCCTTAAAGAAAAGAGGCATGTATACAGATCTTTCTGGGGTAGAGAGAAGGGGTAAAAGTTTTAGAAGTGTTACCTAGACTATTTATAGCCCATTCTTGTTTATAGCTTGCATGTATCAACTATGTACTGCAAAAATTGTGAAAGAGGTCACTGGGTATTTCTTGCACAGCTCATCTTAACCTCTTTTATGGACTGGATAATAAGATTGACATTATTTTACCTAAATCAAAGTGTTCTGATATTCCTTTTTCTTTTTTTTTTCATGTTCTTTAAAGAATAGGACATAAATGTATTTCTTCACTTGTAACATTTAAGATCTTTGTTCTTTATTTTATTTATTGATTTAACTTTTTTAAGTGAGAAGATGAAAAACAGTAAGACAGACTCCTGCATGTACCCCAACTGGGATCTACGCGGGCAACCCCCATCTGAGGCCAATGCTCTAATCAACCAAGCTATCTCTCTTTAGTTCCCAGGGCTGACACTTGAACCAATCAAGCCAGTGGGTATGAGAGGGTAAGAAGAAGAGAAAGGGAAGAGGGAAGGCGAGAGAAGCAGATGGTTCCTTCTAATGTGTGCCCTGACTGGGAGTCGAACCTGGGATGTCCACATACTGGGCCAACACTCTCATCCACTGAGTCAGCTGGCCAGGGTCAATCTTTGTTCTCTTTATTTTATTTGGTCATTTCTTTGACTTTAGCTTTTCTTACCATGATTTTACAATCATTCATGATCTGGCCACAATTGTTGTCCTTTTGTGTCCATTACTACCTCTTGCATGTTCAACATTCCAGCCCAGCTGAATTGCTTGCAGTTCCTCATGCACTCACATACTTGGTATGCCCTGACTGGTGCTTCCTGTCTTTCAACCTACGCCACACCCCACCCCTCTGTGGGTCTAGACAAATACATATTAACCATCCTTCAAGACTCAGTTAAAAAATTAGTCTTTCATAATGAACCTTTGCTTGATTACCACAGATTGGAAGAAACATCTTCATCGGCCCTGATGGTTGGCTCAGTGGTAGAGCGTCAACCCAGCGTGTGGAAATCCTGGGTTTGATTCCTGGTCAGGGCACAAAGGAGAAGTGCCCATCTGCTTCACTGCCCTACTCCCTTTCCTTCCTCTCTGTTTCTCTCTTCCCTTCCCGCAGCCAAAGCTCCACTGGAGCAAAGTTGGCCTGGCGCTGAGGACAGCTCCATGGCCTCCGCCTCAGGCACTAGGATGACTGGCTGCAACGAAAAAACGCCCCAGAGGGGCCGAGCATCCCCCTCTGACTACCATGCCGGATAAATCCCAGTTGGGCGCATGCAGGAGTCTGTCTGTTTGTCTCCCCGCTTCTAATTTAGGACAAAAAAAAAAAAAAAAGAAATGTCTTCATCAGTATGCCCACCATATTCTAGTTACTTATGATGATCCCTAATAATCAAAACCTAGGTATTATAGTAATTTCTGCACATGCTTTTTCACTACTGCACTGTAAGCCCCTGGAGGGCAGGGTGAATTTTGACCTTATCTATTTATCCTCCCTAACACAGAAAAAACTTTTTATGAAATAAATATTTACAAAATGTGTTAAATTAATAAACAAATGAATAAGCAAACCTTTTATGTGGGATAATTTTAATGTTGTCAGATCTGATATTTATATTTCTTATCTCCTGGATTACTATGGCAGAGTGTACACATTTGTCACACCTAACATACTTTTGTTTTTATCACAACACATGTTTATTTAGTGAATGAGGCATAAATACTATTTATTTGAGTGGCTGTTGTTCTAACAGGCACTACCCAAGGAAATTTAGAAATGTATTTTAGACCCTGGCTGGTGGCTCAGTGCATAGAGTGTTGGCCCAGCATACAGAGGCCCAGGTTTGATTTCTGGTCAGGGCACACAGGAAAAGCATCATCTGCTTCTTTCCTCACCTTCTGTCCCTCTTCCCCTCCTGCAGCCAGTGGCTCGATTGGTTCAAGCATGGCTCCAGGTGCTTAGGATAGCTCCATTGCAGTGCATTAGCCTCAGGCACTAAAATAGCTTGGTACTCGAGCATCAGCCCCTGTTGGGGTCCAGGTAGATATGGTCAGGGCACATGTGGAAGTCTGCCTCACTAGTTTCCCTCCTCTCACCTAAATATATATATATATGAAAAAGAAAAATATAATAATGTTCTAGGTGAGAAAACTGAATTTCACTGATATTAAGAGAATGGTTGAAAAAACTGTATGTACAAGAAAAAAGTTGTCTTTAAATTTTATGATCAGAGAATCATTTTCTTTTTATATATGTTTTTTTCATTTCTGAGTGAGTTTTAGTTGTCCTCATCACTTAGGAGGAATTTGAAATGTACCAGTTGGAATTTTGAGACTGTCTATTTCCATAAACAGTATTTGAAATGCTTTTCTCTCCATTGTTTTACTCTTTTATATCATCTCTGAAATTATAGCTGATTCTGTAGATCAATCTTTCAGGCCATTAAAATATAATTTTCTTTCAAAACAGCAGTCATACATTCCTTTTTAAAAATTCTATATAGCTGCTAGCACAATGAGCTGCACACTGTAGATATAATGAATATTTTTAATATTTTTGCCTGTCCAACTTTCAATATCCCTTTGTATTAATGAAGAGCACACTATTGTGTTGAGATGAGGAACTCTGTCTCCTGAAAAGAAGGCTGAAAGATTCATTCTCTCTCCCCTCCCTCTGGTCACCAGGGCAAGGGCCATGTGACCTAAGCATTACCAGTGTGATACTCTCTTGGATGTTATACCCCAGAGATCCTGGAAAGCTAAGAATTCTAGATGGTGTAGTTCTAAGATGGAAGCTGTATGGTTCTCTAAGTCACTGCTTGGAAAAGAAGTTCCTGGGAGAATTGCTTGGCTCAAGCTGGACTGTGCGACATGCCAAGCCAGTAAGATTTCAGGTATTATCCTGCCTAATGCTTTGACGAAAAAGTATTTGTCAATAAAAGTGATTTAAAAATTACCCAGTGGAGGTAGTGAAGAGGAAAGAACAAAAGTTTTATAGTCTTAACAGAACTATTTGGAATTCCAACTTTATCAACGAATTTAGGCATTAGTTGAAGGGAACCTGGAGATAAGAGCTGGGCCATGTGTTTTTCATAGGCCAGATAAAGGATAAGGACTCAGAGATATGGGAGTGAATAGATCCCATTAAAGCCTTCTCAGATGGAAGACAACATATTTACCAAGAAGCCCTCTCATCTCATTATGGTTTCCCAAAATGATTCTCCTATTTTCCTCTGAAAAGTATTCTATTGTGTTTCTCACACAATCTAATGTCTTGTGAATTTGTATGAGACAAGTCTTAACAAAAAGGCCTTCTTCATTCATTGATGAGCTAAAATGTCGTACTTCAAGTTGGGAAGCTGGAGGTTAACATTCCATCCTTCACAGGATGACCTTGAGCCTTCCCTTACCCCCAACCCCCACCCGTCCCCTATGCTTGCTGCAGAATCCTCAGGTGGTTGGCCAGTGGTTATTCAAATTTAAGCATTACTGGCTGTTGCCCCCTCATTTTGCATTTCAAAGCAGTGTGCCAGAATTCAGTGTTATGCGGCCTGAGACTAGCATTTCACAGAAATTATTCTTTTGTGCCATAGAACTCACTCTAATATATGTTCCATTTTCCCACAATTATCACATTTCCTTTTCCCTCTGGGCACTCTGAAGCATTTTTGCTAAGTTGTTACAGAACTGCAGCAGGAATTGTCTTCGTCTCTGGTGGTCAGATTTGCAGATTTATTCCAAACCATTGCAAACCCCACACACATGCATCACATATGCAGAAATCCTACTGTAATGCCAAATAGGTAAGTGGGTCATTCTGGGGTGCCCTCTTTGTCATTATTCTTACTGCGATGAGATTGTGGAACACTGGATTAGAACTCTCAACAGCTCCACTCGCTGCCTGCCACCTCTATAAATTTTATATTAGCAGGCAAATAAAACACTCAACCAAGTAAAAGGAACTCAGAATGCCGAGGCTTCCTAGGATCAGAGTGTGCTATGCGTTTTGCAAAAAGGATCATGGCTATCAATGTGCAATGACTAATCTAGATTAAGTGCTCCTTTCCAACACATCTGTTTTTAAGTCCTTTGAATTAGTGATGTTTAGCCATAAAACAGCAGCTGAACTGAGCCTACAACTATACATGTTTTCTACACATATGTAAATGCTAAATAGCAAGCTTGCTAGTGACTGGGAACCCCTCATTTTTGAGAAACTGATAACTATGTATCATGTTTCTTTACTGAATATTAATTTAGGTAGTATAATAAAGCTTCAAAAGGCGTCTTCTAAGCAAGATACTTTGAATTCATGTTTATGAAAGCTCTTCATTAACCTGAAAATGTACTTCAAAGGCAATATGGGAATAGCATTTCCCCCCTTAATCTGGTATTTAGGAAATAATTAGTAACTATCAAAAATCTTTCCATTTTATACCTAGTCTCATAAGCACAGGTGAAGACTTTAGCTGTCCATTTTCTTATCCCCCTTTGTGTTTGGAGAGACTGCACCATTGTGTTGGGATGTAGAGTTCATGAACTTCCAGGCCACGGGTTTAATTTGTGATGTGGGTCCCAGGTATCTGTGTTTCATTCTGGCTTAAGATAAGAATATTCAGAGCAATGATCCCCAACAAAAAACACTCAAGTAATCAAGAGATTCCCTAATTACATCTTAATAAAGGATATTTTAAAAATTTAATTAGTATATCCTGACCAGGCGGTGGCGCAGTGGATAGAGCGTCGGATTGGAATGCGGAAGACCCAGGTTCGAGACCCTGAACTCGCCAGGTTGAGCGCGGTCCCATCTGGCTTGAGCAAAAGGCTTACCAGCTTGGACCCAAGGTTGCTGGCTCTGGCAAGGGGGTGCTCGGTCTGCTGAAGGCCCGCAGTCAAGGCACATGTGAGAAAGCAATCAATGAACAACTATGGTGTCGCAACAGCAACAAAAAACTAATGATTGATGCTTCTCACCTCTCTTTGTTCCTGTCTGTCTGTCCCTGTCTATCCCTCTCTCTGACTCTCTCTCTGTCCTTGTAAAAAAAAAAATTAATTAGTGTATCTATGGAAACTATGAATATATGGGGATACTAAATTAGGAGATGTCATAGGTTGATCTTCATGAAGCATAAGAACTCTACTTGGCTGAGAAAATGCATCTTCAAGTAATCTGATTATTGTATAACTTACTGCAAAATTAGAAAGTGTTAAAAAAGTTGTCATTACTATATATGTACAATTATATGTTACTTTATATTACATGTAAATATTATGAATATTTACTATATGCTAGACATAGAACCTAGTGCTCCATATCTCACTTAATCTTTACTGTATTCACTGAAGGTAGCTCTATTATTATCCCTGATGTACAGATAAGGGAATTAAAGTATGTGGAAGTCACATGGTAACTACCTGTGGGGGCTCGGAGTTGAATTCAGATCTCCTTGGCTGCAAAGTTCATATCTTAACCATTCTTTTCTGCCTCCCAAATTTACTGGGTGATAAAGCAGATAGATAATGAGATGATTACACAAAACCGTGATGTGGAACAATTCCTGTTAGGTTGCATGGTGGCTTTGGAATGTGTTGATTTTACTAGGGTGAAGGACATTTCTGAGATTTTTACTTTCTGTATGCTAGGCCTTAAGAAATATCCTTGTGGGAGATTTGGAGGGTAGAAGAAAAGCAGCAACCATGTTGCAGATCACATGCAGTGCCCTTTTCTGCTGGCTTGCCTTGTGGGTGGGAGGCAGTTGTTGGGCTGCCAGGTTCCAGGGATAGTCAACCTTTTTATAAAAACCACCCACTTTTGCAATGCTGGTCAACCTGGTTCCTACCGCCCACTAGTGGGTGTTCCAGCTTTCATGGTGGGCGGTAGCGGAGCAACCAAAAGGCACCACGATTGGCCCACCATGTTGACTCTACAACTTGTGTGCTGTGTGATGCTGGGCAAGTTCTTTATCCTCTCTGGGTCTGTTTTCTCATCTGCAAAAAGGCGTGATATTAGTATCTACTTCCTATGGTGTGTGAGGATGAAATGAGCTAACAAATGTGATGGGTTTAGGACCCTATAAGTTTTAATGTTTGCTGTTATTATTGTTAGTTTATTGTAGCAGAGAGAAGTGGTCCGTGTGTCCTTTCCTAGGAGTGTTTTCATTCCGTCCAACTTCAGGACTTTCCTATCTCATTTTACCACCCACTTCTCTTCTCTTTGACTCTATCCTGCCTCTCTTTAAATCTTTTTTTTTTGGGGGGGGGGGTCAAGAAAGGAAACAGATTTGTGAGGAAGACAGCAGAGGTCTGGGGATAAGTGGCAAGGAAGAAATTAGAGTTTCAATTAATTTCTTTCCTTATATCAAAGCTTGTCATAGTTTAAAGAGAATGAGGGACATGAGATACTCAGAAAAAATAGTGGTCTTGACCACAGGGGACTCATGTTAGTGACAGGCCATCACAATAACCATGGTCTGGGTGGCATTTACAGACTCCCAGTGTGTGTTCTATGCTCAGACATACTGGAAGGAGGTGGAATGATGTGGAGAGGAGCTACCATTCTCATCCTGCCATTGAACTCTATCATTCCCCTTTAAGAAGTAAGATGTTTATTCCACACACATGCTAGTATGTTTTTCTCTGGCGTCCCCTGGAACATCTCACCTTCTCTGGCTCTACAGGTGGGAAGAGACCTTTTGAATGCAGCTGCTTGTGTTGGCCGATAGAGAAGTCCGGGCTGACATTTATTCATTTCTCGTAGAGGACAGCCCCTTCCCTTCACTCTGGAGTTACCTCTTGCCAAAGTGGCTGCTGTCTGGCAACAAGGCAGTCTAGGATGGTCATTTCAGATGTCACCATGCAAAGGGCAGTTGGAAGGACAGAAGTCAAGGATTGAAATGCCAAACCTCCAATGTCCCTCAAATACACGTTTTCCCAACTAGCGACTTGCCACAGATACAGCAATTATGCAGAAGTCCCACTCCGTGCCTCTCCATTTCCCTCCCCGTGTTCCCAAACCATTACACGAAGTAGTTTGGGAGAAATAGATGTCTCAGCATGGCCCACTTAGTATTTTGAAGCATAGAAATGAAAGACGGCAGGGCACATATGCCACAGAACCACTAAATGACAGAATCATCACTGGCCTAGTTTTCTGAGTCACTGTGACAGACACAAGGGGATTGCTTTTAGAGCTGCTGATGACACATTGGGAAGAGCATGTCTCTGCTTTAGGAAGGAGACTTCAAATATCTTACTTTCTGACTTGGAAGTAAGGTTTGAATTCAGACTTTTTTGTTGTTGTTGTTGATGGTGCAGAAAAAATGAAAGACAAATGACAGGGTAGTTAGCCAAACCCCCCCAATAGAGACACTTTATCCACTAGCCTGTGAATGTACCAGCAAAGAGGATGGAGAACATTTTTTTTTTTGCTATTTAGGGTGCTGGGGATGCCATCAGTTACTGCAGGGGAAATTTCACCACAGAGCAATGAGCCAAAGAAAACATTCCTATTTAACTATTATGGGCTGCTGTAATTCAGTCTCCTCACCATGAACAGCAAATGAGTCAAGCTAACTAATGCAGAAGGTTGGATTCATTTTCCATTGAGGAGCCCTTGGAGAATTTCCATAGTGTCTTTTTGCTTGCACAACCCAGTTTTTTTATCTTGCTTGTGCAGTTACTCATCCATCTCTGGGTCTGGATGGGATCAGGAGACACGAGAAGATGAACTTTCCAGAAGAAGCGGGCCAGCGTTTGATAATTCTGAGATGAGTGTGCTTCTGGGGAAACTCTGATGCCTTTAGTATCCCCTTGGAGAAAACCGGTCACTCAAATTGTGTGAAACTCTCACACAACTCCCAAACGAAAGGAAAAACCCCACAAATTTTTAGATGCTTTCATCGAAGCAGACAAATCAGCAAACAGAAAAGAGCTCTCTATATAGTGCATGCTCTGATTGAGTCATTGTATTGGTAAGGGTCCCTGGGACAATCCCCTTCGGTGATTGTTGCTTTATACCCAAACATTTTTCTTTAGTCACCTAGACTGTCTACTTTATTTGTTGAAGCCTGTGTCTCTTTAATGAAAAGTAGTCTGATAATGTAATTGTGATGCCATACTGAGTTCATAGCTTTAGGAACTAAAAATACAGGACTCCCCATTAAATTGAAACTCCAGTTAAAGTGAATAATTTTTTAAAATATAAGTATGTCCCAAATATTGTATGGGTCATATATCACTTTATATTAAAAGTGTTCACTATTCAACTGAAATACTTATACTAAAAATATTTATTCACCTGAAACTCATTTTTAAATGGGAGTTCAGTATCTTATCTGGCATCCCAAGTGTTATGCTAAGGTTAAATAGTAAGATTGGGCCCTGGCTGGTTGGCTCAGTGGCAGAGCATTAGCCCTGTGTATGGAAGTCCCGGGTTTGATTCCTGGTCAGGGCACACAGGAGTGGTGACCATCTGCTTCTCCCTCTCTCCCCCACCCCCTTCTCTGTCTGTCTGTCTCTTCCTCTCCCATAGACATGGCTTGATTGATTTGAGCATGTAAGCTCTGGGTGCTGAGCATGGCTCCATGGAGCCTCTGCCTCAGGCACTAAAAATAGTTTTGTTCCAAGTGGCCCCAGATGGGCAGAGCATCTACCCCAGATGGGGTTGCAGGGTAGATCCCAGTTGGGATGCATGTGAGAGTCTGTTTCTCTATCTCTCCTCATCTCACTTAAAAATATTAGTAAGATTGTAATGGACTCTTGAATAAATATTTTTTTTTAAGGGATTGGGTTGGATGTGTGTACTTATATCTGGACAAACTGGCTCTTGAATACGAGGCTGTACTTGTTCAGAAGAATTCCTCTCATTGTCGTTGTAACAGAATGGCCCATGGCCATCTCTTCAGCACAGCCTGAGGCCAGGGGTACTGCTCATGTCCCTTAGATTTGTTGGTGAGGAGCTGTTTACCCTCAGGCTCCTTGGCAAACTGCAGACAGCTGAAACCATGCCACCTGTCTTTCTATCGATGTCCAGGAGGTCCTGCTGGGCATGATGACACTCTATTATATTCTTAACCTTCTTTGGTTAGGAATTGTCTCCTTTTTCTCACTGGGATTAGGAAAAAAAGAAGCTGTATCAGGACTTACTTTTGCATGTACTCCCAGTCTGTATTTTCTATGTGATGGCTGGGCAACCACACAACCTCAAATTTTCTTTTTAATTAGATTCATGCAGACATTCATGCATGGCAGAGTGATGTAAGTACACTAGGGAAGTGTGAAGTCGGGCCACAAAAGAGTTGTTTGATAATGACTCCTGGTGGTTTTGGGAGATTATATTGTGCAATTCTGAATAATTTTTTTAAAGTAACATAACTTGGGAAAGAATACATTTTTGACAGATCTCAAAGTGAGAATATGAAATTAGAAGTGGGCTATTTTTAAACTGTCCAATATTGTCTTCATTTGCTATCTCATTGATTGTCTTTAAAAGAGTTTTCTGAGCACCTACTGTCTATTAGCATGGCTCTGGGTATTCAGTGGTAAATATGATGTGGTTCTTGGCCAGAGCTGGCTACTGCAGTTGGTTAAAAGCCTGGTAGAAGAGACGTATAAATAGTTGAATATAATACGGTATCATGAGTGCTCTGAGAGAGGTGTGTTTCTGAATGACAGAGTGGCAGCTGGTCACAGGCTGGGTGTCTGGGGGAGAATGGGAGGTTTGTTGGAGGAGGTGATAGCTGAAATGGGTCCTGAAGGGAGAAATAGATTTAGGCAGATGGAGAATTGAAGGAAGGTTGTTCCAGGTAAAGAAAGCAGCATATGCGAAGGCCCCAGGGGAAGGGCTCGCTGTGTAGAGGTGCAGAAGCATTGTCGCAATGCATGGTGAGGGGCAGTGTATAGTGAGGTTAGAAAGACAAGAAAGTACAGTGAGGTTGGAAAGACAAGAAAGGGGCTGGATATCCAAGGGCTGCTTGTAATGCTTAGAGATTTGAAATTTAACCAGAGAACAGTAGGTAGGAGAGCCAACAAAATCTTCTAATTGTGGGATCAGCATGACCAGTTTTACATTTTAGAGTCATCATGCTGGCTGCAGGTTGGAGAAAAAGGAGAGAAGCAAGACCTGAGTCAGGTGAGAAGTTCAGGATAGTTTTATTTATCCAAAAACAGTCATGCATGTGGTCAGAACAAGGTGTTACAAGTAAGGAGGATGAGATGTGGGGATTTAGAGCAGATTGGCATCCAGTGGCAGTGTGAATTTAAAGCGTGGGCCTGAGGGGATGTGTCTGTGACTTGGGCAGCTGGGGAAAAGAATGCTGGCACCACAGTGGAAGGAAGGACTGCTTAGAACTGTGTGTGAAGAAGCCGAGTGGTCATTGCATTGCTTCAGAACTTCCTCAAAGAAACTGGGATGACCACTCACTTCAATTTCATTACACCTAACAGTCATTTTTGGACAACTTAATGTAGACCAGAGAGTGGGGGCATGAGGGTGATGTCAGGACTTTCCTTGACTGCAGAAATTCTTGGGGGACCATGGAGCTTATGATCTGCTGGAGGAGAGGAACATGTACATCAATATCTGAGCCATAATGGGGTGTGACTTAGGTATTTATATGGATTAAAGTGGTTTTCCACTGCTTCTTACAAAAAACCTGATTCTATTGGATCTGAGCAAAAAAGAACATTTCTTTTTGTTCTTATGTAACATGTGCACCCAGCTTGATTAGGTTCCTGTTTGTTTTGATTGAGTAGATCAAAGACGCCAGTCTCTCATGCTTGTCTTCCACAGTGTCAGTGTTGTTCTCAACATGTTCTACTGTCTTCCACTCATGTTCCCAAGAAGTTTCACTCTTCTGTTCCTTCTTCAGGCCTCTCTCCAGAGCGGGGGAGGTGCTGTCTGCAAAGCGAGCAGCATGGCTCTCCTTGAGCCTGAGCCTCATACCCTCAGCAGTGTGGGCTGCACAGGGGGTACATGGCTGTCCAAATAAGAATCTAGGAAGTGACCAAACAAAAGCAAAATGCTTGGTGAAGAGGTGGGCACAAGAAATATGAGAGCTGTCATCTTTGTTGGTATGTACAAGGCGCTGATGGGCACAGAGTCGGAAATGACAGCTTGTTTCTGGTCAAGTCATAGAAGAATTTACAGAGGCAGGATAACTTTATTGGATATGAGCCCTGAAAGATGAGAACAAGTTTTCTAGGTGGAGAGTGAGGAGCAGGGAGAAGGGAAGAGGCTGCTACCTGTGGAGTGAAGACAAGACGTGTTGAGTGCATAGAAGAGGGTATGTATGTAGAGATGGTGGGGGATGAAGATGAAATGATAAGTCTGTGTTAGATCTTACGGACCTTGAATACTTTGCTAAGAGAACCCCAGCTTATTTAGTAAAGAATAAGAAACACACCACAATCCTTCTGCCTCCATAAAGACAATGTCACAAAGTCATATCATCAGGTCAGTCTGCATGAGTGGCTAGGAATCACAACTTGAATGAGACTTTGCATAATAGTCACAGTTAATCAAAACCTGGGTGTTTCTGTTCCTTTGAAGGGTAATCATTTCTGGAAAACTGAGGCACTGTATTGTACTTGGTTGTCATTCCCTAACTTTGTCCTTCGGATCTTGGTGGACATTGGCTAGCCTGATGCTTAAAGTTTTCTTGTAAGTTCTTCTGGCTGGCTGTCAACCTCTCTGGGCTCTGAGAACCTATTTTGGGTCCCTCCTCCTCCCTTCTCTGTTTTTTGTAATAGATTCTTCCTGCAATCTTTTCTTCACTTGTTCTACTCTGAAAATACTTTGTGGTTTCTTTCTCACTCTTGATCTGTTTGCTGCTCAGTTTCCTCCTCTCCCCTTGTTCCTCACCACTGTCTTTACTGTGCCCCCTTTCCCTGCTCACTCTCTCAACTTAGCAGACACATTCCCGTCAGGGATTCAGATAGCATATTTCTGTATTAATGACAACTGTTTTCTTTCTTGGGTAGGCTTTGTATCCTCCCTTATGGATTTTTTTAAAAATTAATTTTAATGGGGTGACATTGATAAATCAGGGTACATATGTTCAGAGAAAATATTTCCAGGTTATTTTGTCTTCCCTTATGGATTTAAAGTACAAAGAACCCCAGCATCTCAGTTTAGCACTTTAGTTTCCTTGGGGGATTTTTTATTATTAACCTCTCAAGGGTGGGAGTAGACTTCATAGTACTGCGGCTGTCGCTGAAGTATAGAGCATTTACCTCAGGACTGGTATCAGCTCCAGCACTCACTGCTTAATCTGCCTAACCTTCACAATGTAGAACATGCCATTTGTCTCCCTTCTGTCTTCCAGGCTCACACCTACCCTTCCACATAGTGCTCTTTTGGGGCTGAGAGTCTGTAAGCTATGTTTCCCAGGCTCCCTTGCTAGCTGGCTTCCTGTTGGTGTCTGCCAGTAGGAGGCACTGGTGAAGGATTGACAGATAGGAAGAAGAAAAAGGCTGTGGCTTCAGACATACTCAGTGAGGTTATTTTTGGGGTGTGGTGATTCTTAGCTCTGGACATCACAGCACTGTGTCAGTGTTTCCAGCCTTAGCCAAGGAGACACCTCTTTGGTGGCTCTCAGAGTAGTGTCCTCAACTGTAGTGACAGTCCAGGTTTAGAGGCTTCATTCAACACAAGGCCATTAGCAGCGTCTGGACCTCACCCCTTTCAGTTTTGCAAACCCAGCTGCTTCCTCCTTCTGCTCTTGTAGGTTTTCAGCACCCTTTAAGTCAATTCCCTGAATTAAATTTCCTCTGTTTCAAATGCCTAGAATGATTCTATTTTCCTGACTTGATATACCAAAATATAACGTAGTGAATCAAAAGCTAAAACAATGCAGCTTTTGTCTTCTTTGTTTATGGTAGATTTCATTATCAACTAAGGGAAACTTGTATTATAATCCTTCTCTCAAGGCCATACCTTGGAGCTACTTTGTATGTGTCAAACATAAAATTAGCACCATCTTGGATGTGGGAAAACAAAATACCTTGGATAGAGGTCAAGTACAAATTATCTCACAGCAAAAAATCTAAGAGCTTAGAGGAGAAACATTGGTACAGGGAAAAGAACACTTAAAATCAAATTCCTGGGTTCGAAGTCTGACTTCTTTACGTATTAACCATATACTGATGAGGAAATCTTGTAATCACTTTAAATTTCTATTTCCTCACTTGTAAAATGGTGACATCAGCATCCAACCTGGTTCATAAAGTCAAAATGAAGGTCAAAGGAGAAATATGGGTGAATATTGTGCAAACTTCATATTGCTCTAAGGGCACTAGTATGGGTAGTATGAAAAAAGCTGGGTTCCTGACCTCAGGTGGATGCTCACCTGGTTGATGACTTTATAACTGTATAACTATATAGTAATAGGCACTATATAGTAATAGTAAATGTTTGAAAGCTCAGCACATGAAATATGATTCTTAACTAAGATCAGACATCACGTAATTTCTGATATTGCTCTCATTCATATAAATTGGCTAGAAATGCCTCTTCTTTGGGGACCACAGTTTCTTTATCTGTACCTGGGGAACAGAATGCCGACCCGCCTTCTGAATGTGTTGCCTGCATTAATTAACTGCGTATGATTGAATAGCATCCTCAAGATGAGCAATGTAAATGCCAAGTGCTCTAACTGATAATAAAGTAGATATTTTCTTGATGGCGTCGTCATGAGGATTAATGATTTAATTGCAAACAAGTGCTCTGATATTCTTAGATGAAAAGTAGGATGTAACTTTAAAGAGGGATATTATCAAATAGTTTCTGTTTTGGTTCTTGAAAGAGCAACTCAAAATAGGGCAATGCTGCTCTGCATATACCTGTCTGCGTTTTTCTATCTCCTTTTAGAACAGTAGGGATTCAGACAGCAGGAATTAACAAATGGGGTTCATAGGAGGTCTGGAACAGAGTAATCAGGAATTTCTGAGTTTTGTTCTTTAGTAGGCTCACTTCAAGATGATTTTTCCAAAGTTGTTAACAAATATTATTAATATTATTACTGGGAATTCACCAGTGCAAATACCTTTCTATTGATGAGGACACAATCCAGTCTTTATGATTTAGCAACTAAAACTGTCTATTTGACTGTCATTTCCTATACTCTAACTCAGTGGTTCTTAACCTCAGTTCTATCGTGCCCTAGGGGTTTGATGAGTCAGTCTCAGGGGTTTGGAGAAGCCTCTGCTGCGGAGGCCAGAATAAAGTAATACAGTAATTTGTTGTGAGTTCATGCACTTGGTTGGTTTTGTTCTTTGAGCAAGGTGATGTTCATGCACGGCTCATTTTGTGCACCAGTAAAAAAACATACCTATGTCTTGAATTTGGAAAAAAAAAATCATATTTTATTTATCACTAAAGAAGGGTTCGGTGAATGCACATATGAAACTGGTGGGTTCGGTACTTCAAAAAAGGTTAAGAACCACTGCTCTAACTACATTGGTTCCCTTGCTTTCCTTCCTACTCTCGGAACTTTTTTATTTTGCCTTGTGACTTTGACAATGTTATTCCTAGTTTTTCAAAGATCTGGGCATGGTCACTTTTGCCCTACCAAATCTCTGATTGGGCCACACCTCAGAAAGGCCACATTCTCAGGACTTCCCCTTATTCCTAGACCCATTCTTTCTGTCACATCAACTGTTTTTTTAAATTGTCATTAGTACGTGTGGTGAATCAGTTTCTCTTTTTATTCATGCTTTACTTTTTACCAGTGTCTAACCCGGAATGGTTGTTCAGTGGAGTTTGTTGAATGAATGAATAATTTATGCTATATTTGTCTTGAACAAAATTGTCCAACTAGTCCTCAGTAAATTAGGTTAACTTTGAAGTATTTGTAATAGAGGCTTGCATGAATAACTGAAACTTCCCCTTGACAAGTTTTTATAAAATTATGACTGTTAATACAGATATAAGAATAACAGACAATACAGAATCCAGTAATGTGAGACAAAAATCCCTTGCCCAACTTAGACCATTATCACTGACATTTTATTTTCTCTGCACTTGATTTTATGACTCTGTTTTGGGACTTTGGTCCTTGAGAAATCAAAAATTAAGCTGTGTTCCTGTTCTAGATCAGAGGTCAGTCTGCAAACTAGGCCTATAGTTAACTGTCTATTTTTGTGAATAAAGTTTTATTGTAACACAGTCATGTTCATTCATTCCATGTTTTCTATATCTGTTTTGGCACCACTAGAGCAGAATTCAGCCAGCAAAGTGAAAAATATTTACCTTTACAGAAAAATTTGCTCACCCCTTTCTTAGTGTTGTTTGTACAATTAAATTTTTTTAAATTAAAAAATATTTGATATATAACATTGTGTAAATTTAAGGTGTAAATGTTAATTTGATACATTTATATATTGCAACAAAGATTGCCATTGCAGTGATAATTTCCTCAACTCTTTGAGAGATAAAAAAAACTTTTAAGTATGTAAATTGACTCAAGGAATCTTTAATGGTAGGTTCTGCTTGAAGGAGTTTTGTGCTATAGTTTTCTACCCTTTTAAGAGCAAAGAAGTAAACAAACATAGGGGGAAAAACAAACTAAGCTGTGAAGGCAGAAAAACCTCTTTAAAATATCCTCAGGCAAAACTGGGAGAGTTTCACTGCAAAGGAAACTTTGTTAGAATAAATGAATTACTGTAATTGTGCTTTTATGCTGACTTTTATTTGTAAGAAGGAAAATATCTTATCAGCATGCAGATTGGAGTCTCCTGTTATAGATTAGAGAATTTGAAGAAAAAGGGGAAAACTTGGCTTATTTTTAATAACAAAGCATGTTGTTAATTATAACAAAAATGATTGTCACTTTGTGTCTGCTATGTATGCTATTGATTGTGTTGGGTGACTATATGGATGATATCTTATTCTTGTAGTGGCCTCCAAGGCAGAAACCAGTAGTTGCCTTTTACAAATAAAGGCCGTGGGGCTCAGAGGACCACAGTCACTAGCTCAGGGTCCCATGGTGAACAGAGGTGGCTTAGAATTAGAATCCAAACTATTTGCTCTCCCTCAGGAGGGCTGCAATTAGAGAAATAGGGGTTGTATTTTAAATACAGGAAAGGCATGTAGTATACTTTAATGCACTTTAAATATATACAATTTTATTTGTCTGTTAGGCTTCGATAAAGCTGGGGAAACCAGAAATACATACATAAACATATATTTGTGTACACATCTTTATGTATGTATGTGCATACACAGAGGGAGGCAAAAAGTAAGTTTACAGTTATTCATATGGAAACAATACAAGCAAATAATAAATAATAATAATACAAGAGTAAACTCTATGTTTCATGTATCACAACTGTAAGCCTACTTTTTCCCACCCCATATATTTATATATGTGCGTATACACACACACACACACACACACACACACACACACACACACACACACACGTCCAGACTAGGAACTCTCAGTAGAGTCAGTGGCCATAGGCCACTAAGTGAACCGTTTTGACTTGAAGGAAGAAGGCAAGCACCTCTCTGTGTGGACTCCCAGATCTTTATTTTAAAGGAGCAAGGTGCTTTGATAGAAAGGAGGAAAGAACCAGAAGAAAGTGCTCTCTCCAGCACTTACTTGTTAATTTGAAATGCCTTTAGCAAAGTTAGCTCCCTGCAAGTTTTTAAGGCGAAACACTTTTCTTTGCATTTTCTTCGCAAGGACAGCTTTTGAGAAAAAGTCTCCTTTTAAACGTTCCATGACTTTGGTCAAAGAGCTGAGAACCTGGTATTAAAGATTTCAGCACTGTCAGAAGCTTTTGCCAATGAGGGTGCTCCTGTCACTCACACTGGGGCTTGCTCAATATTTCTCGTGTTCCTTGCTTTCACCCTGACAGCTCGAAGTCTCAGGGGGCAAAGGGATTTTTCTTTATCTTTCTATTTCCTCTCCGAAGTGTATATATTTCTGGGGAGATGACTGGGTGGAGTGAGGAGAGAAGGTTGGGGAGAATAGATAAAAATAAGAACAAGAATTGAACTATTTTGTGCCTTTTTTGTTCCTCTTGATGAAATTTTAAATAAAACTATTGGCAATTTGTTCAGCCTTTCCTCCCCCTCACTAATATATAAAAGCATCCAATTAAGATTTCCTAAAGTGTCTAATGAGTTAAACTGTCGTATGGTATTAGAAAAATATTACCCGTATAAATAAAATACGTCAGAGCATTAAAAAGCTATTACACACGCTGAACATAAAATGGCAGAATAATGATAGATCCCGCCATGCAGGAAACATATTCAAAAATATTATCTTCCTGGTAATGAAATGCCATCCGTTTCATTTTAAGCTAAATACGTTAGACATATCAGTGGAGTCTGTGCTGACACAGCAGTGAGTTGAAATTGAAAATCTGAAATTATATATATGATTGGACACAGTGTTAAAGTAATTTATAGGAAAAACCACGAATGTGCTGGGTCTGCACCTTCTGGTGAACTCATTTTATAGAATCAGATAGAGGAAAACTCTACCATTTCTAATGCGCAGTTAGAATGGCAGCCTGCCAGGGCCCCAGTATATTCAGTATGAAAGGGAGAAGAAAGACAGACAGAGAACGTGGGCGGGAGGGTAGCGGGAGAAGGGAGCAGCCAGGGAAGAGGGGCTGACAAGGGGTGGGGAACAGAGACAGTGAGAAGTGGGGCCAGGGAGGCTTGCTTCAAATTACAGCAATTCTGCATAAACCATCAAGAAAAAGGCATTCATTTTCATTGCTTTGACCTAATGTATTAGCAATCAAGACAGGTGCGGGATAACAGGAGAAGCCGTGTGGGGGCAGGTGTCAGTGAGGCTGTGACTAGGTACTCTGTGACTCCACTCGCTGAGGTGACTGTCAAGGCCCTGGTGGAGATCTGGTCTGACGCCCAAAGTTCAGTGGGCTACAGAGTGGTGATAGGGAAGGAGGCAACACAGCTCTACCCCATCGGCCTGTCTGTCTGGCGGCTGTCTATCTCTCTGCCTCACTTTTCTCTTTATCTTTCTCCTTGTTGTGCATGTTTGTCCTCCAAGTGCAGTGGGAAGTGGAATGAGCTGGGCATGAGGAGAAAAACAAGGCTGCGCTTTTGTGTGGAGATGTGTGACGAATGGGTACCCTGATGTGCTTTTCGGCTTTCATTTATATCCATAATCCTGCTTGAAATGTGGATTATTCATTCATACCAGGCTGGGCTCCTCCTGGAATGCCAGGGAGCCGCTGTTGTGCATTTTCATTTGGTGGCTGAGGCGGCTGAAGCGGGGTGGTCGAGTTTCTCTAGAAGTGTCCTTTATAACCTTCTCTGCTTTTTAAAGAGAAGAAAGATAGGGTTGAAGAAGAAAGAAAGAAAGATGTTTTTCATCCTATAGTGACTACCTCTAAGGAAGGAAATGTAAAGTGGAAGGAGAAGTGTTGATGCCAAACCCTCTGACTGCCATCTGTCTCCATGTATAAGACACACCCTTTTCTGAAAAATTAGGGGTCGAAAAACTCGGTGTGTCTTATACAGTGATTATAGATATCTTTTACTTGTATTTCCCGCTTTTATCGCACTGATGAGGAATTGTATGAATTTTATAATGAATAAACTTGAGTTCAATAACTTTATGTAATACATCTTTTTCAAATTTCAAGCCCCCAAATTAAGATGGGTCTTATACATGCGAGCACCTTATACATGAGGAAATATGGTATCCTTTTATTTTTTTATTTTTTATTTATTTTTTACAGAGATAGAGAGAGAGGGATAGATAGGGACAGACAGACAGGAACGAAGAGAGATGAGAAGCATCAATTATCAGTTTTTCGTTGCGACACCTTAGTTGTTCATTGATTGCTTTCTCATATGTGCCTTGACCGTGGGGCTACAGCAGACCAAGTGACCCTTTGCTCGAGCCAGCGACCTTGGTTCCAAGCTGGTAAGCTTTGCTCAAACCAGATGAGCCCACACACACTAAAGCTGGCGACCTTGGGGTCTCGAACCTGGGTCTTCCGCATCCCAGTCTGATGCTCTATCCACTGCGCCACTGCCTGGTCAGGCGAAATATGGTATCTTACTCCCCCTCTCTTATCAGATAGCCTGGGGACTTGAGAAGCCTGGTTGATAACTAGAGGAGTAAATATCTAAGGATCTAGGATGAATGTGGCATCTTTCTTTTTTAGCACTCAGGGTGTTTCCTTTTTATTTTAGCAACACCCGTTGCCAGTTCTGGAGGATTTAGTCTATAGGGCAGGCCCTATGTTTACAAGGGTGATCTCGCAGCATCAGCACCTAGACCTAGGGGTCTTGAGCTTCCCAGTCTGGTGATGAGGAAACTGAAGTTTATAGAGGTTGGATGACTTTTTCCAAGGTTACAAAGACAATGAGCATCTCAGGTTACAAAGTCTGAACTGCTCAAAGTCATGGTGAGACAAGATTTTTTTGCTGTGTTGAACAGCAATCATTGTCCTCGAGTAGCAGGATTAAGTGACTTGAGTCAAGGCAGCCCTGGCTCCTATTGCAGCCTCTCATGCTTTTCTTTACAGCACTTACCATGGGTTAAATTTGCATTTGTGCATGCTTATTATTGTCTGTATTAGATGTAAGTTTATGAACACAGCAACTGTGTCCATTTTGCTCACTGCTCTATCTTCAGACCTTGGGACCATACCTGGAATTCAACAGGTATGCATTAAATTTAGTTGGTTGGATATATAAATGAATAGATGTGTAGATGCATTTTCACTGACAACATATAATAGAGCTAAGGCTGGAAATTCATAGGTCATTCTTAGGAAGACTTGTCATTTTTTAACTGTTTCCTGTGGTTATGGTAGACCTCTCCAGGTAAGGGATCAGTAGTGATAATATCAAAGAATGTGAAAGTTGCAGGAATCCCAGTGGGACATCTAGTTTACCATAGTATCCAGTGCTGATTCGCTCTTACTTATTAAGTCTTGGCTTTGATACAGCCTGTGATGCGATGTTCGCTATATCACAAGATAGCCCATTGTTTCATAACAATGGTTTGCAAAAGCATTTTGAATAGAGAATCAAATCTACTCCTGGAACTGTCATCATACTGGTCTTTGCTTCTCTGGAGCTCTACGCATCAGGTCTTTTTACACATACACAGACATGCCTTTAGATATGTGAAGACATCATCATGTTTTACACTTGCTTCCCTTTTGCAGGCTCTATCTACCCATTTATTTTTCAGCTTTGCCTTCTGGGCCTAACACCATCCTAGTCATCTTGGATAGTCAATGTCCCCTTTAAAATATTTAACACGAAAATAATAGACACTGTATTCTAAATGTAATTGAATCTTTCTGTGACTATTGCTTTCTTTCATCTGAACATTCTAATAAGATGCAGTCCTTATCATATTGGTATCCACAGCAGATAGACCAGAGTCTGGCTGCTATGGGTATATGGTCAGCTAAAACTTATTTAAGTCATTCATTCACTCAACAAATATTTCTTTTTCATAAATTAATTATTTAAAATTTTTTTTATTAATTTTAATTTATTGTGTTAACATAGATTCAAGTATCTCACTCACTATAATACCCTCACCCCCAAATCATGTGTCCCCCATTATACCCCTTTTTGTCCCCCTCCCCCTAATTCCTTTCCCCCCTTCCATCTGGGATTTGCTGTCTTGTTATCTGTATCTATATATTATATATATGTAATTTCACTAATCCCTTTACCTTCTCTGATCCTGTCCCCTCATCCCACTTCCCTCTGACAGCTGTCTCTCTGCTCTCCATGACCCTGCCTCTTCCTCTCTTCCATTTCTTAGTTCACTTTGTTCATTAGATTCTACATGTAAGTGAGATCATATGATATTTTACTTTCTCTGCCTGGTTTATTTCACTTAGCATAATAATCTCCAGGTTTATCCATGCTGTCACAAAAGATAAGATTTCCTTATTTTTCCCTGCCACATAGTATTCCATTGTGTATATGTACCACTGCTTTTTTTTTTGAATCCACTTGTCCACTGACAGACACTTGGGCTGTTTCCAGATCTTGGCTATTGTAAACAATGCTGCAGTAAATATGGAGGTGCATGTCTTCTTTTGAATCAGTGATTTGGTATTCTTAGGATATAGTTCTAAAAATGGGATAGATGGGTCAAAAGGCAGTTTTATTTTTAATGTTTTGAAGAAATGTCATACTGTTTTCCACAGTGGCTGCGCAAGTCTGCATTTCCACCAGCAGTGCAGGAGGGTTCCCTTTTTTCCACACCCTCACCAGTACTTACTGTGCATTAATTTATTAATGAGTGCGATTCTGACAGGTGTGAGGTAATATCTCATTGTGGTTTTAATTTGCATTTCTTTGATGATTACTGATCAACAAATATTTCTTGAGCCAACATGATGTACTAGCCACTGGGCAAACATTGGTAATAAGATGAATGAGACATGATTGTTTCTGCTGGCTGAAGATCTGCCACCTATTGAATTAGGTATACAAGTTAACAGTTATTGCTTTTTATCTTTTTAAATTATAAGATAGATATTTGAAAGTATTTCATCACTTTTAGAATGATAATGAATTTTACAACCAACGTATAGTGTTAATACAGTATTTGATTTTATACCCCATTTATAAATCATTGGTGTTTTTAAAAACATAATTTTATAATTAAGGGAATATGGCAATTACAAGATTACAAGCTTGTCTAATACCAGTACATGCCAGGTAATGGTATGATACAAACAAAAGACAATAATTTCTGTTTGGAATGAACAGAAAAAGCTTCATGGAAGAGAAAAACAAATATTTTTAGGCCTGGATGAGTTATCCATAGTTTAAATCAGGTTGTTTCTGGGTGGAAATTTTCTTAATTGAGGATTAAGAGTTGAATAGCATGAGTTAGTATTGGAATTTTTAAAGATTTAGGACTGATTTAAGACTTAGTGCCAAGGGAAATGACACATACTATGGCCAAGAATTCTATAGTGACACTGCCAGGCAGAGATAGTTACTGCTCACTGAGTTTGTGTGTATTAGCCATTATTAACTGACTGCAAAGTGCAGCCCATTTCTGAGCTGAAGCATTAAAGATGTGGCATGAGGCCTTCTCGCTCTTTCCCTGAAAAATGTTGAGATAGTGAACTTTCATTTATCTAGACCCCTCAGTGACTCTGTGGAGGAGATTTTGCCCCTCCCTTTACAGATTGGGACATAGCATAAATGAGAAACTAATATTGTTGTGTTAAACTGCTAGAGTTTAAGGGTTAATTTGTTAAGGAAGACAACTCAGTTTATTTTGAACAACCCAGTTTGGTGTAACAGAAAAGAAAAGTCATGTTGGAAGAGGACAATGTAGTTTGATGAAATGAGATCGAACTTTACAGCTTCTCCAAATAAGATCTTGGCAAGAATCAAATATTTTTAGAACTGAGACACTGTTGTTAAGAGGAATTATGATAAAGGAGACTGAACACTTAGCTGGTTTTTGAACTCCCATTTTGATCTCCCTGAAAAGAGGAAGGAGATATTAAATTCTATTATGTAGTAATTCACCTGTGTGCTACAGACTCAAGTGTTTGTAGGATCCTTGAAACATCACTAAATACATTCATTAAATGCCTACTATGTGCAGATCACTAAAGTAGGTACTATAGGAAGATGTGAAAACATTATGAGGCATAATATTATTTCTAACCTTGAGTGTTTTTCATTTTGGAAAGGCAGAACTAACACCTGGAAATGGGGTGAGAATAGAAAGGCTTATTAGAAAATGTGAGTCTTAAAGTGAAATTTTGAATGTCTAAAGGGTATAAAAGCTCAGGGGAAAATGGTATATGTGAATAAAGGCTGGAATTACGAGTAAACATTGTGGACTTTTTAAAAGCTTTACAAGTCAATACTTATAGTCTACAAATTTTACATAAAAAGTATTTTCCATGAGCACATTTTACAATGAAATTGGTCACCAGATTTTCAAGATGTAATCAATTTAATACAAACTTTTTATCAATTTAATACAAGCTTTACTTAGAAAAATATGCTAATCTCTAATTCAACGCATGACAGTAGAATTCATATGATGAAATAATACCTTGCTAAAAGTTATAATAGAATTATAAATTAGTATATTTTTCCCTTTTTGGTTTGTACTTTTTGACTGACATAAATATAATTCTTAAAATTAAATAATTTGTAGTATAATTGACTCCTTCTCCATATCATCACAAGGCACTAAAAAACATTGTTTTAATCTTAGTTCCAAAATGTGACTATGCAATGGGAAAATGTTCATGCAGTGATTCTAAACTAATTATTCTAATCCTGCTGATGGCCAGAAAGTGAAGCACCCCTTAATTCTCCATAGCACTTGTTTTGCAAGATTACTTTACAAGGTGGTTAAGACAAGGACTAGGTTATTAATAGTGTGTATTCTTCGTGTTAGCAATATATTGCTTACTATGATCTTATTGAATTTTATTAGTTTTTTAGAGCCTATTCTTCAGTATTTAGCTGATTTTAAGGGAGTTCATATATATTATTGATCAAAAGAGTTTTCTTTAATATGTGTAGTTGGACCATATTTATAAAAATGTCAGGCTACTTAAATTCCTCAAATATATATAAATATTTATATATGTATGGAGTTAATGTATAAAAGTCAGAACCCTCATTTTAATTGCTGTATTCTATTTATTTTATGACCTACCATCATTAAATTTCTTATTCTAAGTTTAAAAACAGTAATAAATATACATATATATGTGTATGTATATTTATTTTTACATATTATATAAATATTAACAAGCACACAACACAGATAGACATAGAAAAACAGCAAAATGCTAAAAATGCTTATTTTAGCATATTTTTCTTCTCTCTACATTCAGGAATTTACAGCTTTTTAAAAATATGAGCAGGAATACCCTTTTAAAAAGAATACTCATTTCTTGTTCCACTTTTTATTATAAATATATAAAACATTAAAGACAATTTTAAAAAGTAAAACCCCTTAATCTGATAACCATAATGCTATTATTATAATTTTTATAGTATTGCTTTATATTAGCCATCCAACTACATATATTTTTGACAGAAATGCCATAAAATTGCTTCTGTAAGTTTTTGAATTAGTAATATATTTATACAATACAAGATTCAAAAGATACAAAAGATTTATAATAAAAGGTATACATATATAGTTTGTATATTTTTCAATATCTCAATATAAAGCTGACTCCTCCTTTTTAATAACAGCATAGTGTTTTCAGATATCCTCTTAATGAATATTTGGCTCATCTCTAACTTTTGTTAATAATGCAGTAGTGAATATTTTAGTGCATATGTTATTTTCCACACTTATGACTGTAACTGTAGCTTTATTTATTTATTTATTTTAGAGAGGAGAGAGAGAGAGGAGAGAGAGAAGGTGGGAGGAGCAGGAAGCATTAACTTTGATTCATGCCAGGTCAGCTACATAAGATCATCTGTGAAACTTACAAACAGAGTGAGGAAATTCTAGTCACTAGGGTGGGCTCCCGGCATTTACAGACTTTTAAAACATTTCCTAGATGATTTTGAAAGTAGAGCCACATGTGTACCACTGTGGTTCACATAGTCATAGAAACTTGTTTATTCTATTTGAATAACTACATTTGAAATACATGATCTTCTTTAGACAAGGATTTATATAACGTAGAACCCTAGTATGTGGACATGTCTTGTGTCCATTCCTCAAAAGCACAGGACTTTTCCAATTCTTTCAGCCTCTGAAAAGCATAGTTGGCAGTATGCCTTAGTAGGTGTCTTTATTCCCTCCTGTCTCATGCTCCATGTTGAAGTTGACTGAGCTGGGCTCATGCCAGCCCTCTCTGAACAGCCCCAATGTATCCTCTTCAGCCCTTCCTTGGGTAGTGGCCAAGAGAAAAATTCTGCTCAGCTGCTCTCTTTTTCTCAAGAACTTTATGAAGAATAAGTTTTTAATCAGAAATCTCCACTTTTTTTACTACAAGTTTATTAATTGTAAATTACCCTGGTGTTTGAAATGATTTAGTCAATCAGAAAGCAGCATTTTATATGTAATTACTTCATATTTTCATTGCCTATATCAATTTTTTTTCATAAAAGATAAGATATATATACAGATGGCCAATAGGCATATGAAAAAATGCTCAACATCACTAATCATTAGAGAAATGCAAGTTAAAACCACAGTGAGATATCACCTCACACCAGTCAGAATGGCACTCATCAGCAAAACAACCCAGAAGAAGTGCTGGCGAGGATGTGGAGAAAAGGGAACCCTTCTGCACTGCTGGTGGGAATGCAGACTGGTGCAGCCACTGTGGAAAACAGTTTGGAGATTCCTAAAAAAATTAAAAATCAAACTGCCTTTTGACCCAGCTATCCCACTTATAGGAATATACCCTAAGAACACCATAGCACTGTTCGAAAAGAAGAAATGCGCCTCCATGTTTGTGGCAGCATTGTTCACAATAGCGAAGATCTGGAACCAGCCCAAGTGTCCGTCAGAAGACGAGTGGATTAAAAAGCTTAGGTACATATATACTATGGAATACTACTCAGCCATAAGAAATGATGACATCGGATCATTTATAACAAAATGGATGGTCCTTGATAACATTATACGGAGTGAAATAAGTAAATCAGAAAAAAAGAAAAACTGAGAACAGCATGATTTCATACATAGGTGGGACATAAAAGTGAGACTATGAGACATGGACAAGAGAGTGGTGGTTATGGGGTGGAGGGAGGGAGGGGAGGGTGGGATACGGAGGAGGGGAGGGACACAGGGAAAACCAGATAGAAGGTGACAGAGGACAATTTGACTTTGGGTGACGGGTATGCAACCTAATTGAATGATAAGATAACCTGGAGATGTTTTCATTGTTCATATGTACCCTGATTTATTGGTGTCACCCCATTAAAATTAATAATAATAATAATAATAATAATAATAATAAAAGATAAGATATATAATCTTCTCATCAGAATTTCTTTCCCTCTGTGTTAATATGAAGCTCTTATACTGCAGCTGATTTGTCTACCCTCATCTGAAAGTGACCCCATCCACATCACATCTTTTGTCTTCCAATTGTTTTTCACTCTTCTCTGTTTCCAAATAATGCCGGGTTTACATTCTGTTTTACTTTTGAACTTGCTCTTTTCCCTGCCCAATAATATACATCTAGCCCCCACTTTGATCATTATGAAATAGATATTTAAAAATGAATACTTTTGTAGTAATATCAGCTGCATTATTTATACTGTTTTGTTTATATATCTTCTCATCCAGTAGAGTATGAGTGCTCTTTGTTCTAGCAATTGACAAAGAAGTGTCACTCAAAGAAACATGCCATGAAAATTGGCATTCTAGGGTAGGTCTGATCCAAGAGTGAAGGAAAAGCCTGTTAGATCCCAAGTGTGTACCACACTTGGGTTAAAATTGTGCCTTTCCATACAAACTGGTAAATTAACATAAAAATAGTCCCCAAACAGTTGCTATTTTAGAATACCAGTAAGAAATAAAATGCAAACATTTTCGGGGGGTATTTTTTATAATCTAGACTACAGGAAAAAATATTTTTACTTAAGATGAATTTATCCTAAACATAATTAAGAACAGCCCACCATGAGTTAAAGAAAGCAGACAAAAAATGTTTAGCATGCCAAATACTGATCTTAAGGCAGGTTTGAGAAAAAAAAAATCACACACACACACACACACACACACACACACACACACACCCCAGAATTGGTTCTCAAAGAGTGGTCCTCTAACCAATAGCTTCAGCATCATCTGAGAACTTGTTAACAATCCAATATTTGGGTCCTACTCTCGACCTACTGAATTAGAAGCTCAGAAGCTCTGGGTGTGTTAATTGGCACTCTGTAGTTTAAGGAACTCTCCAGGTGAGTGGGTATGTTAACCAGCATTCTGTAGTTTAAGGAACTCTCCTGAAGAATCTGATCAAGTCAAAGAGTGAGAATCATTGCTTTATCACAGAGAAACTCTTTGTGTATGCTTATGAGGGGAATGTGTTCAGATTATGGATAAAGCATTGCTGATAATAGAGAAAAAATTTTATTCACTCTACAAAATATTCTAAAGCAGTTAAAATTAATGAACTAGGTCTTAATGTTTTGACATGGATAATTTACAAAGTCAGCATAGAGTAAAATATACAAGTGATAAACATGCATGTAGAATAGTGATTCTCAACTATAGAGATTTTGTTCCTCAGGAGACACCTGGCATTATCTGGAGTATTTTTGATTGTCAAAATTTGAGGGGTGCTACTGGCATCTAGTGGATAGATGCCAAGATGCAGCTACACATCCTACAATGTATAGGGCAGCCCCCCATAAAACAAAGATTTATCTGGCCTATGTTAGATCCAGTAATGGCCCCCAAAGATGTCTAGGTCCTAATCCAGACTTGTGAATGCTATGTTTTATGGCAAAAGAGACTTTGCTGATGTGATTACATTAAAATGGGGATATTATACTGAATTATCCTAATGCAAATAAGTATATAGTCACAACGGTCCCTATAAAAGAACAATAAGAAGGCCAAAGATGGAGGAAGGCAATGTGAAGATAGAAGTGGGGTGGGGAGAAAAAGACCATGTGATACAAGGCTAGCAGCCAAGAAATGAGGACATTTAGAATTTGGAAGAGGCAGGAAAACGAATTCTCTGTTAGAACTTCCAGTAGAAACCAGCCCTGAGGATACTTTGATGTTAGCCTTATAAAACTCACTTCAAACTTCTGACTTCCAGAACTGTAAGAGAAGAAATTGTGTAGTTTCAAACCACTAAGTTTTAGGTAATTTGTTATAGTGGCTGTAGGAAACTAACACATAACCCAAAATGTCAGTGGAGCCAAGTTTGAGAAATCCTGGTACAGAATAGCAGCATATCTATAAGTTAAAAAGCCATACAAAACTGTATGACAAATTTTTAATGAATTTCTACACATTTATTTAATATTGAAAATCATGCATGGGAGTGAACAGTAAGCCATGGAGGGTTAGAGGGAGAGGAGGGTGGAGGATATGATCGGGCTTTAGCTGTGTCTGGAAAAGACAGAAAAAAAATGGTATCACAAATATAGCAATATGTTAAAACATAGTAATGCTGGCGGGCAGGTACATGTGTTTTGATATATCTATCTATCTATCTATCTATCTATCTATCTATCTATCTATCTATAATGATTTCTTTAAATATTTAAATATTAGATATAATTTCTTTAAAAAATGTTGCATTGCTATTATCTTAGTTTCCCCTAGCCTTCCAATAGCTAAGATTGGTGATAGAACTTGTCTAGAGTGGGGGGGGGGCTTGTTAGAGTTGCAATTAAGCAAGACTCGTGGAGACAAAATACCTTGGCAAGGCAACTTTACTAACTTCTTTAGAAGGGCATGCTGCTGCTAGTTGGAAGCTGGCCAGCAAGTGCGTGGGCAGGGGGTGGGTTCTGTTTTAAATGGCAATGGGCCCTAGGATGGGTCTTGTCCCCCTGGCTGGGGCAGTGACCATACTATCTTACTCTTTCCCGATTGGCTAGTTTAAATGGCCATTGGAAGGGGGAAGGAAGAGGTGGGGATAGCATTAACTTTGGGGAATTGTTGCCTGAAACCAAATTGGGGTAGGAGGGCTAAGGAAGTCACTGTTGAAGGAAAGAACATGAGGTAAATAAATTATTTTCCTTCAGGTTGAACCCCAGGAAAAGATCAGGATGTGTCAATATGTCTGAATTCTACTTTCTGTTATCTCTCTGCCCTGTACAAAATTGTCCACATTGCTGGCTGACCTTGTCCCTGGTCATATGGTAAAAAATTGAAAAGTTTATATGGTGGGTCTTTCTGTAACCGGAACCCCTTATTAAAGACATTGTGTCTTTTCCTAATCCCCTTCCTATTTCAGGAACCAGGAGGTATTTTATATGCCTTTCTTTCCCTAAAAGCCCACACCCACACCGGGCAGGATCTCTGAAAGAGATTTTTCTCCTCTGTTCCAGAAACCTATCTGTGTTCCTATCCTAACGTCTATAAAGTCCTTTGGGCCAGGAGACAGTATAAGGCCTTGAGCTTTTAGATCATATTATCTTGATATCTCAAGTAGCAGAAATTTACTTTGACTTGAAGATGGTCTATTCCTGTGAAGCTGTGATTTATAATAAGAAATATATAGTTGTTCTTCCCCCTGTTTCTGATATAAGGCTCCTTAAACGCTAGGAATTTCCTAAATTGATAGTGTGATAGTGTTAAAGATATCTTTTCTTAAGTTAATGAGGTGATTTTGGGAAAGAACCTAAGATAGGAGACTGTTGCCAGGAGAACCAACCAAGTGATGAGAGGTTTGGAATTTTAGTCTCATCCGCCAGACACTGGCGAGGGGGAAGGGACTGGAGATTGGGTTCAATTAGCAATACTGGCCTTGGCTGGTTGGCTCAGAATTAGAGCATCAGCTCTGTGTGTGGATGTCCCGGGTTTGATTTCTGGTCAGGGCAACAGAAGAAGCGACCATCTGCTTCTCTACCCCTCCCCATTCTCTCCCTCTCTTTCCCTTTCTCTTCCCCTTCACAGCCATGGCTCATTAGTTTGAGTGAGATAGCCATAGGCACTGAGGATGGCTCCATGGCTACGACCTCAGGCACTAAAAAAAATTTAGCTCCATTTCTGAGCAATGAAGCAACAACTCCCTGATGGGCAGAGCATCGCCCCCTAGTGGGCTTGCAGGGTGAATTCCAGTCAGGGCTAATGTGGGAGTCTGTCTCTCTGCCTCCCCTCTTCTTACTAAAAAAAAAAAATTATCATTGAGCAGTGGTTCAATTAAGCATGCTTATATAATGGAGCCACCATAGAACTCTAAAAATATGGGGTTTAGGGAACTTGCAGGTGGTTGAACACATGGAGATTTGAGGAAAGTGGAGTACTCCAAGAGGGCGTGGGAACTCCGTGCCCTTGCCTCATACCTTGCCCAGTGTACCTCTGCATCTGACTGTTGATTCCTATTCTTTAGAATCCTTGAAGTAAATTGGTAATCTGGTGAGTAAACCCTGAGTTCTGTGGACCACTCTAGCAAATTTATTGAACCCAAGGAGGGAGTCAAGGGAAATTCCGCTTTATACTGACAGTTGGTCAGAAGCACAGGTAACAATCTGGGTTTGCAAATGGCATCTGAAGCGAAGAGCGGTCTCGTGGGACTGTACCCTTACCCCCTGAGATCTGATGCTATCTCTGTGTAGGTAGTTTTAGATTTGAGTTGAACTGTAGGACATCTATCTGGTGGTGTGGGGGGAAAACTCATACATTTAAATTGGTGCAGACTTATTAATCTCAAAGGAGTCAGATAAATTTTACTGTTGACTTCTAGGAGCCACAAGTTTTACACTTTTAAATAACTATCTGTGAAAGAAAGCAAAATTGTATTTCATTTTGATCGTATAAGGGTTAATTCCTAGTCAATTAAAAAATTACTAGTGAGATATCCTGAAGTTTTAGTGTCTGTGTTTTCTAAAGTTTTAGACACCATTCACTCCAATTGCACTGTGGTTTCTACAAGGTAAAGTGAATGGGTGGGGTATCACAGGAAACTCTGATCATTTCGGTTTTGTTATTTATCTCAATATTTTATTTTCCCATTATAAGGGATTGTTTATTATGGAAAAGCATAGATTTGGATTACCATTTAACTTCTCCTATCACTCTTAAAATGACGAGTTATACGTTTGTTATTTATTTTCACTGAAAGATAGAAGAAAATTGATTTTTTTTTCTGGGCACATTTTCATGTATTTATATACTAACAGGTGAAGCATGGCTGGGTTTTCAGCCAGCTGGGCTTTCAAATTATTTTTCCAGACAAAATCCTAACTTCAAAATAGTTCAAATTATTAGAACTCCATGGGGATATTTAGTGCTTCTTTTAGATTTTGGAACAATCCCAGGAAGAAATCTGTAGCTTTAAGTTCCCAAATTCCCATGGCTTAATCCTTCAGGAGTAATAAAGGAAAAGGAGGTCATCTTAATCAGCAAGCTGTGCTTCACCCCATATAAATGATTCCCACTTCTATTCAGCCTTGTCTTAGAAAATAAATACTTTCCTCTAGAAACTAAGAATGAATCAGAATGACTTATTGATTCCTGCAGGAGCCCACTACAGATAAATTCATTCAAATGTCGCTCCAGGTTTAAATTTGCTGAAAACTATTAGCAGAATTATTGGAAGAGATTTTCCTAATAGTACTTCCAGTTGAAGTGTTGGGAGAAACTTGAATTACATCAGAAAGGGCCCTTATAGCACACGAATAACAAAATAGAGTTATTTTACCTTCGTCTAAAGGACCAGAGAGAGAGAGAGTTATACACACATATACCAACCTAGAGATCCTAATTCGGCCCACGAAATGCTGTATGTTCCAGGTCCCTTCCTGTGTGATGAAGGTGAGCCTGAGTTTATTCACATTTGGAGTGTGGCATGAAGGCCACAGAATATAAGCCAGAAACTCCTACTAATCAAGACACTTGGCTTAACTGGCACAAACTCTTCTATGAGATTTATTTTCTTTTATATATAATTGGGCTCAATGATTTTAAAATTTTTTACCATCTCAAAAAGTCTATATTCTGATCAATTACATATTCTGAACTATGAGCCGAAAGAGTTCTTCTAACTAAGCCGGGTCCTGATGACAAGAGCACTTAGTAAATGCCTAACCCTTACAGAATGACCCTAAACAGCATGACTACAGGTGGCGAGATAACATTTGACTTTTTGAACTCTTTTATCCTGTACTCAGGGTTTGAGTTCCAGCTTTATCACTCACCAGAAGTGGGACATGGGATGGGCTGCTTAGTCTTGGTGAGCCCAGTTTCTTCATTTCAAATGGGGGTAATAATAGTACATGCTTCATAGTTGCCATGAGTACTAACTCAGATAATCTTAGAAAACCCTTAGGGCTATGCATTTTTCACAGGCAGTATGTACCATGAGTGTAATTCTGAGGATGGATCAAAAACATGTGATTGTAGAAATAATAAGGATCTGGGATTTATCAAAGAGGACTAATTTAATATGATTTCTGAAAGGTTTCTGCCTTTGTATCTGATGTTGGCCTTGAAGTCACCAGGAAAACATATCAGGAAGGAAAGATGAGTGTTAAGTGAGGGAGCAGAAGGACAAAGGAGCTACACAAGGATGAGCTGGAACTCATCTCCTTACCAACAGTCCTCCCTGCAGTAATGTAAACGTGCTGTGGGACTTCAAGGAGAAATGTGCTACATTATTGCCCCACGCCAACAGTGGGAGGCAGCAGATAAGCAATGTGTGTGATCTGCCACCATCCTTGGTATCCTGCACGGCCCTTTTGAGCACAAAGACAATGTGGCTGCTTCACGTCTGCCTTCCAAGTCTTCGTAAAATGTCTTTTGTGTCCCATGTTAGTCTGGCTCCATGCAAGGAATGGAATTTTGGGAAATGTAGATTCCAGCTCAGCTAAGTTGACACAGTCTGAGTGCACTGTGCTAAGTTAGCTATTAATATTGTTTTTCAACATCAGAATAACTCTAAAATTCCTATTTAAAATTGCCTCCATCCCCCAAGCCATTCTTTGTCACAATCTATCTGAAGCCGTCTTGTTTTTTATTTGTATAGTATTGACACCCTTATATCATCCTACCAGACTAGAATAAAAGCTCCATAAAGGTAGAAGAAGTGTGGTTGTCCTTGTCATCATTATATACTCAGAATCCAGAATTATGCCTCAAATATTATAGGTACTCAATAAATGTTATGAAGACAGTCGAACCATAAGATGAATCAGAGTTGGAGTCTTTCTGGAAATTTTGCATCCTAGATCCCATCCCAATGTTTCGATTGTTGTAAAGGGTTTGCAAAAATTCTGGACCATAGCACATGCTATGCTAATCTTTCAGTATGTTGAATTAGGATAACATTGGCTGCTATAACAAATGCCCCAAATAGTGGCTTCTCATAATACATGTTTTTCTGAGCTCATGCATGCTTCTGGTTGACGGATGGCTTTCCTTCTCATCGTGATGCAGTGAGCTAAGCTTTTCATGTCCAGCCTCCCCCAGGACACTATTATCCCTTGCTTCCAGCAAATAGAAACTGGAGACAGGCACACTGGATCTTAAAAGTCCTGGCCTGGAAGAGACATATACTGTTGATGCACACATTTCATTGGTGAGAAGTGGTAACATGACATGCTGGATGCAGAGAGGACTAGGAAGTGTAATTCCTACCTGGGAAGCTGCTTCCCACAGATAACACCAAACAAGGAAAGACATAAGGGTCATTGGATAGCTTGATGTCTCTGCTACCCTTATGTTGTTTAGTTAATTTTCACAGCAATCCAATAATTTGGTGCTATTAATGTTCCTATTTTGCATATGAAAAAAATCTATATGAAATGTTTTTTGTAACCTGTGCAAGATCATATGATTAAGAATAAAAAATTTTAACCAAAGAGATTTAAAAAAGCTTTGTATTTTAAACTCCATAATATACTTCATCTTGGACCATAGGAAAGTTTGAACATTAGACTAGATTCTTTGAAAATTTAACTAGAGTTCCTATGAATAAAGCCAGTTAGAGATTGCCTGCAATCTATAATAAGTTACAGGCAAAATTCTCAATAAGAAAGAAAAAACCCAGGTTTAAAATTTTTATTGATAGTATCACATCATTATATGGCTTTTATTTTTGCAGATTGACTGATTAACATTGCCTCAACATAGAGAAGAAGTTCAATGAGTTTGAATCTTATTTCTTAAAATGGATACTTGAATGAAGACCTTTGAACCACCAAAGAATTTGGGTTGTTTGTCATAATAAAAGATCAATAAATTTACATTTGCTCTACACATTCTGGTGAGTTGAGAGGAGGAATGAAAATCTGTGGCTTCTGGTCCCACTGGGCCATATCAATGGCTCACAAGTACTGTTACCAGAACGGGCCGGGTTTGGGGCAGCTCATCACATGCAGCCAATCAAAAGATATGAACTGGACTGAGTGTTTTTAATTCAGAAATACCAGTACTTTGGAAAGCAGGGGAATCCTGTCCACAAAGCTGCCTTCCCACACTCTTGGTGCTGGCAGTTTTTATAGGGTTCAGGGAAAAAATTAAAAAAGATAAAAAGTTCATGCAGTTAGTTATGTAACAATGTGCAGGAGATGGGGATTCAGCTGCAGAAACATTTCCTCTGCCAGTTCTTCTGATATAACATAGGCCTAATCAACAGTCTTATCTGGTGTCCTTGGTAAATCTTCAAGACAATCGAGGTCAGGTGTCTCCCAGGAACAGCCAGAACCTGGCACCTCTGAGGCCATCTGCCTCTGGGAATTATCTGTGAAAAAATAAAAAATCTTCCTGTTTTCTTAGGATACAAAGTAAAGATTTAAGGTTGGTGAACTAAGTTTTAATTTATTTCTAGGCCTTAACATTTCACAGTAAATCGTATTTATTTATTTATTTATTTTTTTACAGTAAATCTTGTGGCTAGGCTTTTATATATATATATATATATATTATTATTATTATTATTATTAATTCTAATGGGGTGACACCAATAAATCAGGGTACATATGTACAATGAAAACATCTCCAGGTTATCTTATCATTCAATTGTGTTGCATACCCATCACCAAAAGTCAAATTGTCCTCTGTCACCTTCAATCTGGTTTTCCCTGTGTCCCTCCCCTCCTCCCTATCCCACTCTTCCCTCCCTCCCCCCATCCCATAACCACCACTCTCTTGTCCATGTCTCATATTCTCACTTTTATGTCCCACCTATGTATGTAATCATGCTGTTCTCAGTTCTTCTTTTTTTCTGATTTACTTATTTCACTCCGTATAATGTTATCAAGGTAATCCATTTTGTTATAAATGATCCGATGTCATCGTTTCTTATGGCTGAGTAGTATTCCATAGTATATATGTACCAAAGCTTTTTAATCCACTCGTCTTCTGACGGACACTTGGGCTGGTTCCAGATCTTCGCTATTGTGAACAATGCTGCCACGATCATGGGGGCGCATTTCTTCTTTTCGAACAGTGCTATGGTGTTCTTAGGCTATATCTCTAAAAGTGGGATAGCTGGGTCAAAAGGCAGTTTGATTTTTAATTTTTTTAGGAATCTCCAAACTGTTTTCCACAGTGGCTGCACCAGTCTGCATTCCCACCAGCAGTGCAGAAGGGTTCCCTTTTCTCCACATCCTCGCCAGCACTTATTCTGTGTTGTTTTGCTGATAAGTGCCATTCTGACTGGTGTGAGGTGATATCTCATTGTGGTTTTAATTTGCATTTCTCTAATAATTAGTGATGTTGAGCATTTTTTCATATGCCTATTGGCAATCTGTATGTCCTCTTTGGAGAAATTTCTATTCATTTCTTTTGCCCATTTGTTGATTGGATTGTTTGTCTTCCTGGTGTTGAGTTTTATAAGTTCTTTATTAATTTTAGTTATTAACCTCTTATCAGATGTGCTGTCGAATATGTTCTCCCATTGTGTGGTTTGTCTTTTTATTCTGTTCTTATTGTCTTTAACTGTGCAAAAACTTTTTAGTTTGATATAGTCCCATTTGTTTATCTTGCCTTTTATTTCAGTCACCCGTGGAGATAAATCGGCAAATACACTGCTGCTACATATGTCGGAGAGCTTGCTGCCTATGTTTTCTTCTAAGATGCTTATGGTTTCACGGCTTACATTTAAGTCTTTTATCCATTTTGAGTTTGTTTTTGTGAATGGTGTAAGTTGATGGTGTAGTTTCATTTTTTTGCAGGTAGATATCCAATTTTCCCAACACCATTTGTTAAAGAGGCTGTCTTTACTCCATTGTATGTTCTTTCCTCCTTTGTCAAATATCAGTTGTCCATAAAGCTGTGGGTTTATTTCTGGGTTCTCTGTTCTGTTCCATTGATCTATGTGCCTGTTCTTATGCCAGTACCAGGCTGTCTTGAGTATAATGGCCTTGTAGTAAACCTTGATATCAGGAAGAGTGATACCTCCTGCTTTATTTTATCTTTTTAAGATTTCTGAGGCTATTCGTGTTCTTTTTTCGTACCATATAAATTTTAGGAATATGTGTTCTATATCTTTGAAGTATTTTGGTATTTTAATTGGTATTGCATTGAATTTATAAATTGCTTTGGGTAATATAGACATTTTAATGATGTTTATTCTTCCTAGCCATGAGCACGGTATGTGCTTCCACTATCTTCCTTGATTTCTTTTATCAATGTTCTATAATTTTCCGAGTACAAGTCCTTAACCTCCTTGGTTAAATTTACTCCTAGGTACTTTAATTTTTGGCTGCAATAGTGAAGGGGATTGTTTCCTTAATTTCTTTTGCTGATTTTTCATTGTTGGTATATAGAAATGCCTCTGATTTCTGAGTATTAATTTTATATCCTGCCACCTTGCTGAATTCATTTATAAGGTCCAGTAGTTTTTTGACTGAGACTTTAGGGTTTTCAATATACAATATCATATCATCTGCAAATAATGACAGTTTTAATTCTTCTTTTCCAATTTGGATGCCTTTTATTTCTTCTTCTTGTCTGATTGCTGTAGCTAGGACTTCCAGAACTATGTTGAATAAGAGTGGTGAAAGGGGGCATCCCTGCCTGGTTCCTGATCTTAAGGGGATTGCTTTTAATCTTTGTCCATTTAGTATGATGTTTGCTGTCGGTTTATCGTAGATGGCCTTTATCATGTTAAGGAATGATCCCTTTATTCCCACTTTACTGAGAGTTTTGAGCATGAATGGGTGCTGGATTTTATCAAATACCTTTTCTGCATCTATTGAAATTATCATGTGATTTTTGTCCTACCTTTTGTTTATGTGATGAATCACATTGATTGATTTGCGAATATTGAACCATCCTTGCCTCTCCAGAATAAATCCCACTTGATCGTGGTGTATGATTTTTTTCATATATTGCTGGATCCGGTTGGCTAATATTTTGTTGAGAATTTTAGCGTCTAAATTCATCAGGGATATAGACCTATAGTTTTCTTTCTTTGTGTTGTCTTTGCCCGGTTTTGGGATCAGAATTATGCTCGCCTCATAAAAGGAGTTTGGAAGTCTTCCTTCCTCTTGAATTTTTTGAAATAGCTTGAGGAGGATAGGAGTTAGTTCTTCTTTGAATTTTTGATAGAATTCACTTGTGAAGCCATCAGGCCCAGGACTTTTCTTTTTGGGGAGTTTTTTGATAACTGTTTCGATCTCATTTGTTGTAATTTGTCTGTTTAGGTGATCTGTTTCTTCCAGATTGATTTTTGGAAGGTTCTATGATTCAAGAAATTTGTCCATTTCACCAAGATTGTCTAATTTTTTGGCATATAGTTCTTCATAGTATTTTCTTACAATGCTTTGTATTTCTGTTGTGTCAGTTGTTATTTCTCCACTGTCCTTTCTAATTTTATTTATTTGAGTCCTCTCTCTTTTTTTCTTGGTGAGTCTAGTTAAAGGTTCATCAATCTTGTTTACCTTTTCAAAGAACCAGCTTCTGGTTTTATTGATCCTTTGTATTGTTTCCTTCGCCTCTATGTCATTTATTTCTGCTCTGATCTTTATTATTTCCTTCCTTCTACTTGTCTTGGGTTTTATTTGTTGTTGTTTTTCTAGTTCTTTTAGCTGCAGGGTCAGGTTGCTTATTTGAGCTTTTTCTAGCTTCTTATGATATGCCTGTAGTGCAATAAACTTCCCTCTCAGAAATGCTTTTTTGTGTCCCATAAATTTTGAGTTGATGTATGCTCATTATCATTTGTTTCTAGAAACTTTTTTCTTTCTTCTTTGATCTCATTGTTAATCCATTCATTATTTAATAACATGCTATTTAATTTCCAAGTGTTTGAGTATTTTTTAGTTTTTCTTTTGTGGTTAATTTCTAGTTTCAAGGCATTGTAATCAAAGAAAATGCTTGATATGATTTCAATCTTATTAAATTTATTGAGACCATTTTTGTGTCCTAACATGTGGTCTATCCTAGAAAACGTACCATGAGCGCTTGAGAAGAATGTATATTCTACTGCTTTAGGGTGGAAAGTTCTGAAGATATCTATTAAATCAAGTTGATCTAGTGTCTCCTTTAATTCTGCTGTTTCTTTATTAATTTTCTGTCTTGAGGATCTATCCAGTGTTGTTAGAGGGGTATTGAAATCCCCTACTATGATAGTATTGCTGTTAATCTTGCCCTTTATATCCATCAAAGTCTGCTTTATGTATGTCAGGACTCCTATATTTGGTGCATAGATATTTATAATAGTTATATCTTCCTGTTGAATTGTTCCCTTTATCATTATGTAGTGTCCTTCTTTATCTCTTACTACAGCCTTTGTTTTATTTTATTCATTTTAGAGAGGAGACACAGAGTGAGAGAGAGAGAGAGAGAGAAAGAGAGAGAGAAAGGAGGAAGGAGCTGGAAGCATCAACTCCCATATGTGCCTTGACCTGACCAGTGCAGGGGTTTGAACTAGCGACATCAGTGTTCCCAGGTCGACACTTTATCCACTGCGCCACCACAGGTCAGGCCAGCCTTTGTTTTAAAGTCCATTTTGTCTGATATAAGTATTGCTACCCCTGCTTTTTTTTCATTTCCATTTGCATGAAATATTTTTTTCCATCCTTTTACTTTCAGTCTATGAGCATCTTTTGTTTTAAGGTGTGTCTCTTGTAGACAGCATATGTATGGGTCCTGTTTCTTTATCCATGCAGCTACCCTATGTCTTTTGATTGGATCATTTAATCCATTTACATTTAACGTTATTATTGATATGTAGTTGTTTATTGCCATTTTATTCTTTAAAGCTGTATTCTTCTTTTACTTTATTCATTCCTCCCTTTAAACTGTTCACAAGAGGCCCCTTAGTATCTCTTGCAGAATTGGTTTGGTTTTTATGAATTCCTTGAGGCTTTCTTTTTCTGGGAAGCTCTTTATTTCTCCTTCAATTTTAAACGTTAGCCTTGCTGGATAAGGTAGTCTTGGTTGTAGGTTCTTGTTCTGCATTACTTTGATTATATCTTGCATTCCCTTCTGGCCTCAAGTATTTCTGTTGAGAAGTCCGATGTCATCCTTATGGGGGCTCCTTTGTAGGTGATAGCCTTTTTTTTTCCCTAGCAGCTTTTAAAATTTTTTCTTTATCCATTAGCTTTGGTATTTTAACTATGATGTGTCTTGGTGTAGATCTTTTTGTGTTTCTCTTTAATGGAGTTCTGTGTGCTTCTTGAACGTGTGGAGTGTTTCCCAGCCTTAATTTAGGGAAGCTTTCTGCTATGATTTGATTGAACAAAGTTTCCATTTCCTGTCCTCTCTCCTCTTCTTCAGGCACCCCTATGATGCGAATGTTGTTTCTCTTCATGTTGTCACAAAGCTCCCTTAGAATTTCCTCACATTTTTTAAGTCTCTTTTCCTTTTTCTTCTCTGCTTCTGTGCCTTTGTTTATTGTGTCCTCTAACTCGCTTATTCGATCCTCAGCGTGATTCATCCTGCTTTTAATTCCTTCCATTGTGGTGGTCAGGTCTGATACTGTATTTGTCATTTCTGTCTGATTCTTTTTTATTATTTCTATTTCGTATTTTATACTTGTTATCTCTTTATTTAGGTGCTCATAATGACTATCCATTGTTGCTCTAATTTCTTTGAACATCCTAACTATCATTATTCTAAATTCTGCTTCTGGTAATTTGGTTATATCTGATTCATTCAGGTCCTTCTCTGGGGATTTCTCTTGATTCATTTGGTTTGCATTCCTCTGCCTGCCCATTTTATCTGTGTATAAGCAAGTTGTGGCCACTGGAGTCCAGTAGGTGTTGCCTTTGTGTTCTCTAGGTGTGGTCTGTCTGCAGGCCCCCCACCCCCTTTGCCGGTGCCTAGGGTGGTTGGGTATGAGCGTTGCCAGCGCCGGCCTACTGTGGCTTTTGCTGTGATTTCTGCCTCTCCTCCATGTGAGGGGCTGTCACTGAAGCCACAAGTCTTAGCACCAAGGGTAGAGGTGAGCACCTTTGCTCAGCTGCGGACCCAGCCTATTTCCGGACTTCCGCCCAGAACTCTCAGTCAGAGCCTGCTCGCCACAGTTTCGCGGGTTGGGCGGGGCTTTTGACGTGCTCTCAGCTGTGAGCTTTTGCCCGTCTGGAGATTTAGCCCCGCCCTCGAGGCCAGGGCCCTTCTGCGTAGGGTCGCAAACCCAGGTTTATTGGGCCGGGCATGTATGCTGGCTTCTGCTTAGCTGCGTACTTCCGCTCGTCCCGGACTCTACCCCGCCCCCGTGTTCGGAGCCCGCTCGCACACGTATACTGGCCAACTGCGGTTTCTCCGGCAGGGGGGTGGGGTGGGGTGGTGGTAGCGTGAGCTCAGCCGCGAGCCCCTGCCCGTCCCTGGTCCTAGCCCAGTTCGTGCGGTCAGGGCCGGCTTGTGCAGTGTCGCAGAGCAGATTTCTGCCCGTTCCTGGCCTCCCGCTTTGTCCCCGTAAGTGAGATTAAAGGCGGGCCCGCAGCTTCCGGACCACTTTCGCACGTCCCCTCCGACCCTCTGGGCTAGACTGAGCTCCCACCGGCCTGGCCTCTGCCCACGCCGACCGAACTGCGTTTCAGTGTCCTGTCGCCCCAAACCCTTAAGCAGCCCTCAGCAGAGTAGGAAGGGACCTAATACTCCACACTGTAGGCCTGGGAGCTCCCTCACTTGTTTCACAGCTCAAAACTGTCCAAACGCCTCTTCTAGGCTCTGGGACTGCAGGCTGGGGCTTGGTTCCTGGGACCCAGGTCCCTTCCTCTCCGCCAAACTTTCCTCCTGCCCCGCGGGTCTCTCCGGGCTGCCGTTTGCTCCGGGGAGCTGGGCAGCCCTTTTCGCGTTTTTGTTATTCCTACCAGTCTCAATGTGGCTTCTTCTGTGTTCCTTGGTTGAAGAGTCCACTTAGTTTAGTTCATAGTTGGTTTATCCAGATGATGGTTCTTTAAATTGAGTTATAATCCACTTTGCTTCTGGGAGTTGGAAGTTGGTACGTCCGCCTATTCCGTCGCCATCTTGCTTCCTTTGGCTAGGCTTTTATAAATAACTATTGTGGTTGAAATTTCCCTAATCGTCAGGTCCTTCCCCATGTAAGCTTTCCCCAACCTTCCTGTAAAGCTAAACTTTTCACTACATTTCAAAGGCCAAGAAGTCATTAAGAGAGACTAGCAAGCAGATTAACTTTTTCCTAACCCTTACATATCTCCTTCTCATTACAACCAAAAGGCTACTTATTACAAAAACCAGATTTCTCTCTTTTGAACTCCCCTACCAGGATATGAGCATTTCTTGAGGAATAGCTAATGTGTCTGTATTGATGGAAATCAGCACTGAATAATGTAGGTGGATCTGAAAACTGCCAAGCCATTGTTTTAAAACCAAACCTAAAGTACTTTTTTCTTTTTTTAATATATATTTTTTAATTTTTATTTTATTCATTTTAGAGAGGAGACACAGAGTGAGAGAGAGAGAGAGAGAGAGAGAGAGAGAGAAAGGGGGGAGGAGCTGGAAGCTCAACTCCCATATGTGCCTTGACCAGACCGGTGCAGGGTTTTGAACTGGCGACCTCAGTGTTCCCAGGTCGACGCTTTATCCACTGCGCCACCACAGGTCAGGCTTAAAGTACTTTTTTCTTAAGAGAGAGAGAGAGAAAGACAGGTCCTGACCTATGGTGGCGTGGTAGATAAAGTGTCGACCTGGAGTGCTGAGGGGTTGCTGGTTCGAAACCCTGGGCTTGCCTGGTTGAGGCATATATGGGAGTTTTTGCTTCCTGCTCCTCCCTTCTCTCTCTCTCTCTCTCTCTCTCTCTCTCTCTCTCTCTCTCTCTCTCCTCTCATTGAATAAATAAAATCTATATAAAAAAAGATGTCCTTCAAAACAATTATAAAAAAAGAGAGAGAGAGAAAGGAAGGGAGAAAGATGAAAAGCATCAACTCATAGTTGCATCACTTTAGTTGTTCATTAATTGCTTCTCATATGTGCTTTGACTGGGGGCTCAAGCTGAGCTGTGACCCCTTGCTCAATCCAAGAGCCTTTGGGCTCAAGCCAGCAACCATGGGATCATTTCAATGATACCAAGCGCAAGCCGGCAACCCTGCCCTCAAACTGGTGAGCCCATGCTCAGGTTGGCGACCTTGGGGTTTTGAAAGTGGGGCCCCAGCACCCCAGGTCGATGCTATATTTACTGAACCACTGGTCAAGCCCAAAGTTGGTTTTAACTAAATAATTTTAGCTCATTGATTTTCCTTTTCGATAAGAGGTAGAATATGTAATGTGTGCCAAAGGGTTGTTTCAAAATCTATATACAATATATAAATTCATAAACCTAACAGGTGCTTTAGAAACTACAATCAGGACCTCTGGTTCAAGACCATATAGATTTCTGCTCTGGCCAGTTGGCTCAGAGTTAGAACATCACCCAGCATGTGGAAGTTCCACATTCAATTCATGGTCAAGGCACACAGGAGGGCGACAATCTGCTTCTCCCAGTGTCCCTCTATTTATCTCTCTCTCTTTCCCTTCTTTAGCCATGGCTCCAATGGTTCAAGCAAAGTTGGCCCGGTGCTGAGGATGGCTCACTGGCCTTCCCTCAAGCTCTAAAATAGGTTGGTTACCAAGCAACAGAGCAGCATCCCAGACAGGCAAAGCATCACCTGGTGGGGGGCTTGCCGAGGGAACCCTGGTCAGTTGGGGCACACGTGGGAGTCAGGTCTCTGCCTCCCGGTCTCTCACTTTAAAAAAGAAAATAAAAAGACCATGTGGATTTCTAGAGATTCTTCTATGCATCTGCATTAGAAACCAACAGAAAAAAAAAGCAAAATGTGAAATCTAAGGGAACATCACAATATTTATATTTAGATACATGCACATTTATTTGTTATTCAAATAAAATGAATTCAAACTTCTGGAAATTATAAATACCCCAAAATTTTATTTTCCTTAGTGTTATGGCCTTGGTTTATCAGGTGCAGCTTTTGTGACCTTATAAATGAGCAAGTTCCAGATGGCAAGAAAGTAAAATCCAGACTAAAAAAAAATGTTCATTCTGTAATAAAAGAATATGAAAGTTTGTTTAACAAATGACAGTGAAAAAATAAAGGGTAAACAAGTTAGAAAAAGAAAATCTATACTAATAATTTATAAAAATCCTTCAGGAGAAGCCAAAATGTTTGATACTTGTTAAAATTATGCAAGGATCTTTAATTTTGTGGAGTTTATTGGTGGACTAATAATAATGTTAACTTAGCAGTCGTGTTGATTTTTACAATGCAGCTAGCTGTGTGGCATAGCTAAGAGCCATAGAGAGTGTGAAATTACTAGTGAGACTAGATCTAGGTTTGAATTCTAGCTCTGCCTCTGTCTACCTATCCATCCTTGAGGAGGTAGTTAGTTTAGCCTCTCTATTAGGTTTCTCATCTAATGTTTAAATGGAGGGGCTGGACTGATAAAATTAAATAATCATTTAAACCTTTTTGTATGGTGCTTAGTACACATTAACTGCTCAATAAATGATAATTCTGAATTTAATGATCTTTCAGTCATGTTTTACATCAAAAAAATGTATGTGTTTTAAATAATGTGAGACTGAACTCCATAAAATTCCCTGCTTTCTAGAATACTTGTAATTGTCTGGCTACTGAGTTCTTAACATGTCTTCTCTGCCATGATGTTAATTTTGTATCCAGGATGCTGGGTCTCTTTTGTCAGGCATTCTCCTCTGTTTTTTAAAATTTTATTTATTTATTTATTTATTTATTTATTTATTTATTTATTTATTTTGTTTTTGTTTTTGTTTTACAGGGACAGAGAGAGGGATAGATAGGGACAGACAGACAGGAACAGAGAGAGGTGAAAAGCATCGATCATTAGTTTTTTGTTGCCGTTGCGACACCTTAGTTGTTCATTGATTGTTTTCTCACATGTGCCTTGACTGCGGGCCCTCAGCAGACCCCTTGCTGGAGCCAGCGACCTTGGGTCCAAGCTGGCGAGCTTTTGCTCAAGCCAGATGAGCCCGCGCTCAAGCTGGCGAGCTCGGGGTCTTGAACCTGGGTCTTCCACATCCCAGTCTGACGCTGTATCTACTGCGCCACCGCCTGGTCAGGCTAAAATTTATTTTTAAAGATTTTATTTATTCATTTTAGAGAGAAAGGAGAGGGTTGGGGAAAATGGGGGGAAGAGCAGGAAACATTAACTCCCATATGTGCCTTGACCAGGCAAGCCTGGGTCTTTGAACCAGTGGCTTTAGCATTCTAGGGCGATGCTTTATCTACTGCGCCACCACAGGTCAGGCTCCTCTGTTTGTTTTAAACAACACTGGAAACCTCCCTAATGCAGATGTAGTGTGGGGGGAAGATGGCAGGGTGGGAGGCAGTGGTTCTTAAAATCTTGCCTGGTGTTTAGGAAGAACTCCACTGACTGCAAGTACTTTGGATTGGAACATTGAGGATGCCTTGGAGGTTAGCAGAATGTGTGATGGAGAACGTCATGAGAAATAACGTTCCATTGCTTTTATTCCAGCATCATCATCCAAATGAACCAAGAGGGTTTCTTACTACAGAGCATCACCTCTCACAGATTTCCTCACAGGATAGGTTTGCAAAAGTTGAGCCAAGATTGTGATCAACAAGGATCATACTAATTCTCAAAATTGTTCCCCTTCCCGAAGCTCTCTCCTTTTTGCATGTCTAACCATCAGGTGCTTATTCTCTTACTTTAAAGCTAATATATCACCACTGAATTAAAATGCAGCAATTATTTATGACCTTTCAGTGCATTTTCCCCCCTCGTCTATGTCTGATGTTACGTTTGATAGCTAGGCAGTTAAATGAGAAAGACAATCTCCTGTATCAAGATTTAGACTGAGGCAACTTACATTCCTAATGGTGTAAGCACTTTTGTCTGGTACTAGTAGAATGGATACGTATGAAGGCTGTTAATTTAGTTCTAATGTGGGCTGCGTGGAAAAAGCGATAGGGGTTCTATTTAGTTGGTAGTAAACAACTTCAGAATCAATGTGTTTTCTTTACTGAAGACTTGCTTAGTGCATTGGAAAAAAATTCTATTAGTTTGCTTCATTTAGTAGTCACCACGCAGCCTGATGCGCGAGCCAGTGGCACCCATTAAGGCCGGCACGACTGTTTGGAGCAAAATGAACCGAGCCATCTGATTTCAACCCCAGTGTCATCATTTAGCAAGCCAGACAGAGCCATGATTTAGGATTTCCCCAACATTTTATGGCAATTTGTTTCATTTGCCACAGGCCTGTAATGATGCAAATTGCCATAAAGTGGGATAATCAGGCAGTAGAAGTGTCATAAAACTGCAGGAGAAACAAATTTCCATCCTGGAACTTTGCATGCCAATGAGTGCGGGAGAGCATAAATGTGGACCTGGCTTTGCTGGTGTTATCTGGTTGCCAAGCTCTGTACCAAGCAGAAATGATTCCATTTTGTCAATTTGTACTCATTGTGAAGCCAAAGAATGAGTGAAAGGGACCTGAAAATATAAGAAAGCTGCAGGCCAACATTTTCTCTTAGGTGCCTGTCCTGTGATTCTGAGAAGGATGGTCCAGGGGAGAGGAGGCCAAGTGTGGGCCATTAGATAGATAGAGGATACATTAAAGGGCTGTTAGGGATTGCAGCTCTGTGGCCTTCGGAATGTCATGGTACTTACTTCTCCTGATATGTTTTGAGATCCCTGCCTTGCCTTGAACAGCCTTGCCTCTCTTCTGCTATGAATAGCCTGTCCCACAGTGGGAACCAACAGGCTGGAAATGACATTGTTAGACCAAAGCTCATCAGGTCCTGCTGAGAACTGGGACATGCTGGAGAAGAGAGAGTCCATTCTCACATATTCATTGCTTGCCCTTGGAAGCGAAAATGGAATTTTTTTCAACTGCCTGAGAAACAGACTCCCTTTGTCTCTCTGCTTTATTGTTTCTATTTATTTCTTTTCCAGCATTTCTACCCCATGGATCATTTACATGTTTAGGTATCATGAGTCATCCCTTGAAGAATCAAGCAGCCCAAAATTTCCAAGTGTCACTCTACAGGTGATAATGGGGTTGCTTTTTCTTTTTAACCTTTATTTGTGTGTCTTCCTTTTGTTCCCTCTTTTGTAATACTGCATTAATGGCATCAGTTTGAAAGTCCCCCTAAAGTAAGGTGACCAGATTTTAAAATTGATAAAGCAGGACACCATTGACGGGGGGGTTCTTGATTAAAAATTTGGTCTATATGAAGCAAAAAACAATTTTCATAGAATGCAAAAATAGTATTGTAATATATATATTTTAAATTGGGACTTTTTAAAAATGCCACAGGACGCGGGACAAATTGTTAAAAATCGGGACTGTCCTGCCAAAAGCGGGACGTGTGGTCACCTTACCCTAAGGACACGTTGTGTAGCTTCACTCCTGCTAATTGAACTGTTTTGACAGATATTTTAATACCATTCTAGCTCCATGCCAAGCTGTTAGGGGTAACAGTTACAATCATTACTTTCTTTTTTTAAAAAATTTATTTTATTCATTTTAGAGAGGAGACACACAGTGAGAGAGAGAGAGAGAGAGAGAGAGAGAGAGAGAGAGAAAGGGGGGAGGAGCTGGAAGCATCAACTCCCATATGTGCCTTGACCAGACCAGTGCAGGGTTTTGAACTGGCGACCTCAGTGTTCCCAGGCTGACGCTTTATCTACTGCGCCACCACAGGTCAGGCCATTACTTTCTTTTTTAAAAGAAAAATTAAAAAAAATTTTGTTCTATTGATTTGAGGGGTGGGGGTGAGGGAGGGAAAAGAGAGAGAGAGAAGTGTCATCCCATGTTCCACTTAGTTGTTCTGTTTATGTGCACTCATTGGTTGCTTCCCATGTGTTCCCTGACCAGGGATCAAACCTGCTACCTTGGAATACTGGGACGCTCTATTCAATGAGCCAGCTAGGCAGGGCCTCATTGCTTCTTGGAATATATCCCAGGAAGAACTCTTCTAGAATTCTTCTGATTTTATATTATAAACTGAAGTTATTATGTACTATACAACGAATAAACTTTTTACCCAGTGGTGATGTTGTTGCATCCTAAAAGGCAATAAGGAAGATGATGAACCAAAGGTCTCTTTCTGGTTCTCACAATGGCAATGTTTTATTTCTTGCTTTCACGTATAGTATTTTCATGTTCTTATGTTTTCTATCTAATTCAGTATGTGTTCTGTGATGTTCTTTTTAAATTTAATATACTTAGAATATGAAGGGTATTGCCTCATCTTTGTTTGGAACAGCTAATATTGATGACAAACATTTGAAAGTGCAGGTACAGCTTGCATTATAGTATTCCTTTAAATGCATTATCTCAATTCATTTCAAAAACAAACCTATGAGGTATTTTTCTCTCAAACTTTTTAACACATCTTTTTAAAGACTTTAGTTATTTATTTTAGACAGGGGAGAGTGAAAAAGAGAGAAAGTGAGAGAAGGGAGAAGAGCTGGAAGCATCAACTCCCATTTCTGCCTTGACTCTGAGAAGGCAAGCCCAGGGTTGTTTTTGTTTATTTGTTTGTATTTTTTAAAATTTATTGTGCTTACATAGATTCAAATGTCCCATCAAATATATCTCCCTCTCCCCTCACCCCCATGTTCCCCTTGATGCCCCCTTTGATCCCTCCCCCCAATACCCTCCCCCCTTCCCTCCAGGATTTGCTGTCCTGCTCTCTTTGTCTCTGTGTTGTGTATACATAATTTCACTAATCTCTGATTCCATCCTCTCTTTCCCTTTCCCTTTCCCTCTGGTCCCTTTGACCCCCCTCTGCCTCTATTCCATTCCTCAGTTTACACTGTTCATTAGATTCCTTCTATGAGTGGGGTCATATAATATTTTTCTTTCTCTGCTTGGCTTATTATACTTAGCATAATAGTCTCCAGGTCCATTCATGTTGTTGTAAAAGGTAAGATATCCTTTTTTTAAATTTTACAGCTGCATAGTATTCTATTGTGCATATGTACCACAGTTTTATAATCCACTCATCCACTGACGGACACTTGGGCTATTTCCAGATCTTGGCTATTATAAACAATGCTGCAATAAACATGGGTGTTCATGTCTTTTTTTGAATCAGTGATTTGGTATTAGAATATATTTCTATAAGTGAAGCCCAAGGTATTAAACTGGCAATCTCAGCATTCCAGGTAGATGTTTTATCCACTGTGCCACCACAGATCAGGCTCTCTCAAGTTATATATATGTTTTCAATTTTAAATAATCAAATATGAACAAGTGGCTTGATTTCTTTCTAGCAGAGGTCAAGCTCTGTTGGGTTCTACTTTCTTTTTTGTATTGTGTGACAGAGACAGAGGGCAAGACAGAGAGAGGGACAGCTAGGGACAGACAAACAGGAAGGGAGACAGATGAGAAGCATCAATTCTTTGTTGCAGCACCTTAGTTGTTTATTGATTGCTTTCTCATGTGTCTTGACTGGTAGGGCAAATAGGGGGACTACAGCAGAGTGAGTGACCCCTTGCTCAAGCCAGCAACTTTGGACTCAAGCCAGTGACCTTGGGCTTTAAGCTAGTGAATCAAGTCAGCGACTCCATGCTCAAGCTGGTGAACCCATGCTCAAACTGGATAAGCCCACTCTCAAGCCGGCGACCTCAGGGTTTTGAACCTGAGTCCTCTGCATCTATTGGTTTCTACTTTCTGAAGATGATGCAGAATCACACTTGATAACTGTGCATTAAATATAAAGAAGAAATTGACATTTAGAAATTGGAAAAGGCCTGAAAAATATATTGGAGATACCTAAAAAAGTTAATTCGTTGAAAATGCATATGGTATAAGTGAAATGACTAAACTTGATATTAAATAGAACTTGGATGAATGGCTTTTCTTAAATGATATGGCCCATGGTGTCCCTTAAAATTAGAGTCAACCTTTGCCTTTGGTGCCTCTTCATACTTCCTTCAAAGCCTCTCCATCCTAATGTCCCTTTTCTCTCAAAGTTTCCACTATTCTCTGGGTTCCTAATGGTTTTATTTCTCCAGGGCTTGTTCCAGGTCTAGTAGGACCTCCTTCTTACTGTTGTGCCCATTCTTACTCAATTCATGGCCCTGCTAAACATCATCTGATTAGATTAGCTCAAGTGTCTTAAATGGTAAGTGGGGTTTTAGGCAGGAAACATCTTGATGAAACTCTAAAAGTAAATAATAAAGAGAATGGGTTCAGATATGGAAAGTAAAACAAGGGATGTTCCTGTTATTTATAACAGAAAACAACTTAAAAATGGATATAATATATTAATTTTTAATTCACTGCTCTCTCAATGGGAAGATGATTTTCAGATCATAATACCAAGAGGTAAATACAATTTTGTAGGTATCAAGAGACAATGGGCAAAACTTTGAAATAAATAAATACAAGCTTCTAACTGTTCTCTCGGCTTTGAGGGGAATTATGTACGAATAAGTGATCTTCTGATGGTAACAGTTCTCTAATCGTTTAACAGAGATAATTACAGAATAGTAAGGAGTCAAAAGTGATCACGCACCTTATTTTTGGCTAAGACTTCCAAACAAAATTCCAGTTTGTTTGGAAGTCTTAGCCAAAAATAAGGTGCGTGATCACTTTTGACTTAACTTATTCTGTAAAATTATCTCTTTAAAGATAGAGAACTGACAATGAGATCACTCTTCGTACATAATTCACATCAAAGGAGAGGAACAGCTTGAAGATGTAATTTATTTATTAAGTTATGACCTGCTATGTACCAAAAATTGTGTGTGATAGGGATATTATAGAGATGCAAACATGTTTCTAGGGACATAGAGAGCAGAGGGTCCCAGATTTAGGAAAGGTAGATTTCGGAAATTAGTAATAACTCACAAGAAAAATGAAGATTTCAAAATTAGATTTTTTATCATTTCATAACACATAGAGCATGTTTTAGTCATTTCAACTTTGATAAAGAAGTAAAATAACATAATCTGATGTAAAGTATTTATTTCCAGTAAGTGAATTCCCAAGATAACTTGGTACTGACCAACTCTGTGACCATTAAAAATTCTTAGTATTTGATTGATTTTGTCTCCCTAAACAAGCAGCTGTAATTGAACCCTGATCTCATCTGAGGGGTAAATGAGTCAGTAGAAGGCTCTCCTTCCACTTCTGATGCAAGAGTTTTGGAGACAATATTCTGGTGGAATCTGACCCTGCTGTAATGGACAGGGTCAGGACTGGGAAAGGGAATACCGAAAGAGGCATACAATCCACCGTGAGCTGGGCTGTACTCACATTCTTAATTTTCATTATGTTGGGATGATGCATTGAAATGTGAAGTGATTTCTCTAATGTGCTCCGAACTGAAACTAGCAACTCTCTGGAAAGAGACAATGTTCATTCAATGAGAATGTTTTGATCTGGAACCAAAAGTGGGGAAATCGGAGGGCAAGGATCAGTGTTCAATTTTTCACTGCCCACAAAATCAGTAAATTGCCCCTTTTCCTTTTTTGTAAGACCTGATATTAAGAGGGCTCAAATTGGTTGATTCACATTATTTAATGGACTTGCTCCAGTTTTACATTATTTATAAACTATACATACAAGCCATGAAATTGTGAGAGGAATAAAAAGGTTTGGAGGAATGCCATTCAGTCATGCTGACCAAGAAAAGTATCAGGAATCTATGTGAATAATTTCAAGAGAAAAAGTTCAGAATTATTTGAGACTAGAAGAAAAGTAGGAAGGTTTATAGGATGAAAAAATGTTTTAAAAATTTTATTTGATGCATTGATGATTTCTGTAAAGATATAAAGAACTGGTTGTCTCTGAGTTAGAGTACTGGGAAGTTTTTATTATATGCACTTGGCAGATTTTCAAACAAAATAGATTATATTAAAATAGTTATAAAAATGTCTATGTGGTAAATACTACTCATTGTCTCTCCACTGTCCTCTTCTTATGTAGAGATCAGGTTATACTAATGATGTATAAGCTAAATAAAGTTATACTTCCAGGTCTCATTCTTCAAGGGAGGGAACATGCCTTTGCTTCCACCTCTTTTCCTTCCTGTTGGCTGCAGCATGAGTTGCCTTGAAACATCTGGTACTAAAGCTTGAGGGATGTTGAATCAATAAGACAGATGCATCCTTGGCTGCTCTTGACTTTTGGAGCAGAGCTGTCATACCAGCAAGGGCTTTTATGTAACAGCAAGAAACATACTTTACCTAATGTAACTTATTATTATATCAGATATCTGTCATGACTGTGAAAAGTATATTTTAACTAATGAGATGACTGCTTTTGATTACCCACCATAGCCAAAATATAGAACCAACCTAAGTGAGTATCAACTGATGACTGAATAAAAAAGATGTGGTATATATATGCATACATATACATATATGCATATATAGGGTATATACATATATTTATACAATGGAATATTATTCAGCTACTAGAGAAAAGGAAATCCTGATATTTTTAACAACAACAACAACTGCAACAACAACACAATTCAGGCCATTATGCTAAGTGACATAAGCCAGACAGGGGAAGATAAATACTGTGTGGTATGGTTTATATGTGGACTCTTAAAACAACAACAACAAAAGGGCCAACTCATGGAAACAGAGAGTAGAAAAGAGGCTGCCAGCAGTGGGGGTCAAGGTAGAAATGGGAGGGGTTGATAAAAGGAGACAAACTTTCAACTATAAGACAGATAAGTTCTAGGAATGGTAGGAATCTTTCCACAAGTGTATGTAAAATCACCACACTGTACACTTTAAATATATTGCAATTTTATTTGTCAATTATATTTCAATCAAGCTGAAAATAAGATGAATACTTTTGATCTTTGTACCAAAAACTAAGTCATTTTCTACTTTTATTTTCCTTTTAATAGATGATAAAGGAAAAGAGAAAAGAGAAAAGAAAGGGAAAAAACAACAGCAAGGAATATTTTTTTTAAGGAATTGAGTAGTCATGAACAGCAAAGCACAGTGGTGTGCTGGTTAATGTTTATTATTGTACCACTGCCAACTCATGGGGTGTATACTCCTAAGGGAGCCATTTCCAAGCTACCAACATGACATCACTGAATGCAGAGTTTTAAAGAGATGCTACCTTGAACTTCTTAGAACTGGTATATGCTGATGCCACTACACCCCTTTGTACTAATTAGCAAAGTAAGAACATCAGTCAGTATGGATTAAGGCAAAGTTGACAAGGGCTGGCAAGATACTTTGGATAGATAAAAAGACTGTGCTGTTTGCTCTGGATGAAAGATATTTTATTTAAATAATGAAGACATAAAAAAACAATGTAGTTAGTAAAAATTGTCAAAACCTATGAGAACAATTTAGGCCTAAGTGGTTAAATTTCTTAAAAAGTCTTTAATATTTTGGAAAATAAAATAAATTTTATAAATGTTACATATGTTTGAGCAGGTCATATATATATATAACCAGAGAATATATTTTTATGGAAAAATAAGGCACTGAGAAAGTATACATCTCTGTATATTGACAATATACATTGTCAATTATATATCAACCAAGCTGAAAGAAAATATCAGATCTGCAATAAAGCCACAGCTTACAGTAGATATTATGTTAATAAATGAAATAAAAAGGTGCATTGTAGACCAATGCCAGTTTTTTTCTATTCTATCAAACAGAAGGAACTTTATACCTAACAGGGCTGAAAAATGTTTGTGAGAGGGTACTGGTGTCAAAGGTTGGTGCAGCTTGTGCCTTGCTCATGTATGCATCGAGGCAAAGATATTAGTTAACAGTGAGAGAGTGAGAAAGATCTAGATCTGGAATGATGGGGTAAATCCAACAAGAGCAAACTTAATTGACAAAATTGTTAAGCCATGAAATTTGGGCCAGTACTCCAACAGCCCAAATATGAGTGATTTCATGTGATTGTTAACTTGATATGAATCCTCAATCTTCTGTATTATGTGGATAAATCAAATCAAATATAATACAAGAACACACTAACTGGAGTACATTGTACTATCTGTAAAAAAGGAAATAATAATTTCATTGTACTTTTCACCTATCCATTCATTTATCTCATTGATCACACTCTTCTATTCAGTAACTCTCATTCATTGACTCAATTGCTATTGATTGAGGATTGATAATGTCAGATAAGTGATGGATACATAGTCATAAGACAGGCACAGCACATGCCCCCATGGTGCTTATATTCAATCCATTATTTTTTTGACCATGTATAAAGTACAGGGGTTGGTATTAGATATAACTTTTAAGGGTATTAATAAGAAAGTGAAATCTGCCCACACACTAATGATAAGATTGATCTGAATTAAACTCAGCCATATAGGAAGAGTTGAAGTAACTGTAGGAGAGAAGAGTTTCAGAGCTTATCATAGCTTTCTGCAAACATACAAATAATTCTCATAGAGCTTTTCTTATACAGTGTACACAAAAAGTGAATAGTTAAATCTATTTGAGTTGGTCAAGGAAGAGAATATTCAGGAAGGTTTAGCCAAGGACGTAATTCTTAATTTGAGTCTTAAAGGATAAATAGGACTTTACTGGGGAGAAAAGAAAGAAAGAGCATTTCACTAGGTGGAGGGAACAGTATATGCAAATTCTCAGATCTGTACAGTGAAAGGGGCTTTGGTAACAGCATGCATTTCTGTCTGTTGTAGTACAGAGAATAATAATTGAAAAGAGAGTTGAAGAAAGTAGCTAAAGCTGAATCTGAAAGTCTTGGATCAAATCATGGGAATTTTTTATGCTAGGGAGTTTAAATTCTGTTCGAAGGTAGTGGGAGGGAGGGTGGGGAGCAACTGTGGCAGGCAGTGCAGAGATGTGCTCAGATTTATATTTTAGAAAGATCACACAGGTAGCATTGTTGAGAAAGGATTTAACAGGCAACAAGATTCCTAACTGCAAGGTGAGGAGGAGTTTAATTTATTAATTTATCAAATGTGTATCAAATACCTGGCAGGTGACAGCTATGTTCTTAGTCATGGAGATACCACAGACATACAGATAAGCTCTCAAGAAGCATAGGGGAGAAGTAGAGACAAGCAATAAGCAACCTGTGAAGGTAGTTTTAGATATTTTTTTAATGCTGTGAAATGACCAAAATGTTTACTGTGTTTGGCAATACCGTGGGTGCAGGTACAGTTGGAGAAGGCTTCTATGAGGAAGTGATATTTGAATTGAGACCTAACCGATGAGAAGAAAGTGACCACATTTAGATCAGAGAGAGGATTTCCAAAGCAGAATGAACCACAGGAACTATTTTGTCATGTTCAAAGATCAGAAAGACCAATGTGGCATGAACACAATGAGGGGGAGTGTAGTATCAGACAAGATCAGAAAGGGAGAAAAATAGCAAGCATGATATAATCGTATAATTTATAAGGCCTTTGTATGAGATTGAACCTTCATCTTATTTGTATTGTAAAGAAATCACTCTGGGGGTGGATTGGAGTGAGTCAAGAAAAGGAGCAGGGGAACAAAATGAAAGTTATAGCAAATGTCCAGATGAAAAAAAATGTGATCTCAACTATGGTGGTGGTAATGTAATGGAGAAAAGTTGGTTATTTCTAGATGTCAAGCCAAAAAAACTTGCTGATGCATTGAGAGGCCAAGGGAAAAGAGAAATCAACAATGAGACCTTGTTTTTGGGCTTAGCCAAATGTGCTATCTTTGGAGATATGAGAGGCTGAGGGTGGAAAATAATTGGATAGGAAAATTAAGAGTTCTGTTTTATCCATGTTAGCTTTGAGATGCCTGTCAGTCTTCAAAGTAAATATGTCAAAAAGGTGGTTGCATATATAAATCTGAAGCTCAGTGGTGTGGTCAAAGCTGCAGATCGGGATTCAAAAGTTATTGGCATTACATTTATAGCTTTCCCCAGGGTGTTCACATGGTCAATGATGATGTTCTCTGCTAGCTCACTTTATCAGCATGGTATCTGACACTTTGTAGATACTCAACAACTGCTTACTGCCCTGAACTACATATTAGAATGATCCAGAGTACTAAAGATAAGTGTCTAAATCTCAAGTAATTTGGTTACCTCCTACCAAAAATGTATCTTTGTTGCCGGGGTTAAAGTCTGGGAAGACATACAGGGAAGAGGTACAGAAGAGTTTTCTTCACATTGTATTTGAAGAACATGCTCTCTTTGGTTCTTTTGGAGAGACAAATTTAGAAGTGTTTCTTTTTTCTCTCCTTCTGTATTTAGAACTTATTAGCATCCAAGGTGAATTCAAGTGTTGGTTTTTTAGTCCTATTAGGTGATCTTAAAGGTATTTCAAACTGAGATTTTAAGCCATATAAAAACATTGCTCCTCTTTATAACAAAACACCCTCGGTATTCACATTAAATCTACATCACAATGAGAGTTAGCATCACAGAACTGCAATGATTTGGCCTTGTATCCTGATGTCAGTGTTCTTTTTCTTCTTACTATCTTGCCTCAGAAATTTTTATTTCTGCCTTTATCAAGTAATATCGGTAGATACCATTTAGCATTTGTTCAGTAATCTGTATTTTAGTTTGAAATCTTGGAAATAAAAACGAAGATAGTTTAAATAAGGCATAAGTACTTAATATTTTTTCTTTTTGGAACACCAATTCAAGTCATGAACTAATTCCTAGAAAAATTAAGGAGTGTATGATTAGTCTGTCTTTATAGAGTGCCAACTTTTACTGAGTTTTCTTATTGTTGTCACCCTCTGTAAAGACAGACTAATCATATGCTCCTTGCTTCTTTTCCTCTTTTATTTTTAAATCTTTGTTTCCTTTCACACATGTTTTTGAAATCCAAGTAATTGAAGAGCTTCACAAGATCTGGAAGGGTCAGGCATGTGGTCACAACTACATGGCTGGTCCCAAGGGAAGGGAAAACACTACTCTTAGTTGCCTTAAATTTATTTCTATTATGCGGTTTTTACGTATGACTCTACAGACAAAATTCCAGCTGAGGTTTGCACTTAAGGCAGTATTATATAGACTCTCATCGACTGGGTCGAGAAATACTTTTAAAAGATACATTTCCTTCATTACCCAGGAAGTATATTAAGACATTTTTCAAATTATCTAATCATAAATTTTAGGATGAAAGAAACTGATTCCTTAAAGTTTTACAACAACAATCTAGGATTCATTTTAAATTAATGTCAAAAATACTTAGGCAAATATCTTTCCTCATTTGTTTACATATTAATTACATCTTTCTTTTTATGTTATGTGTAATGCCTTTTAATTTATTCAGTGTGTTGCCACTGAGTTATCTCTATGAATTTTACAATTTATATTATAAAAACTTTTTTTTCTTTTTGTGATAGAGACAGAGGAACAAATAGGGGCAGACAGGAAGGGAGAGAGATGAGGAGCATCAAGTCTTCATTGTGGCACCTTAGTTGTTCACTGATAGCTTTCTCATCATATGTGCCTTGACCGGGGGTGGGGGATGGAGGGTTACAGCAAAGTGAGTGACCCCTTGCTCAAGCCAGCGATGTTGGGCTCAAGCCAGCGACCTTGTTCTTCAAGATAACAACCTTTGGGCACAAGCCAGTGACCATGAGTTATGCCTATGATCCCATGTCCAAGCCAGTGACCCCATGCTCAAACTGGTGAACCTGTGCTCAAGCAGCATGAGCCCATGCTCAAGCTAACAACCTTGGGGTTTTGAACCTGCATCCTCTGCATCCCAGTCTGATGCTCTATCCACTGTGCCACCACCTGGTCAGGCGTAAAAACTTTATAAAATAATAAATTCTTTATTCCTACTGATAATTAAAACAGATTTGAGTTGTTCAAATTATAGCCTCAGAAATTAAAATTTTAGTATAATTTTATTATTTTCTAAACACTATTTCAACAATAAATCTCGCTTTGATGCTTGTATTATTTTGTTGTCTGTCATACATTATTAGTGCTCAGTAGTAACCAGTATGTGCATCCAATGTACCCTTACTCTCTCTTTAGAGGAATTATATATTAAAAGTTGGAAGAGCTTCAGAGTTTGTTTCATAAATGGGAAAATGGAGAAGGAAGAGAGCTCCTCTCTTACCCAAATAGTTTTATCATACTGCTCTCATCCTTGCAGAGAGTAACATTTTAACATCATCTGCCTCAGACTTAACCAACAAAATTTAGACAATCTGGTTGAGTTTACAAGCATATATATTTAACTCCCAAACCCCCACAAAATGAGCATTTAGTCAATATGAATATAAAAATTCAGTAAGAAGTTGCCTCAAAAGACATTACCCAGTGGAGGGAAGGCTGAGGATATGTCCTACTGAATTTTGGGATATAAGCAATGGCCTTCTTGGATGATGCCTTAGTCTTTTCTTGTCTCAGCCAAAATTCCTGCTCATCTCTTGTTCTCTGTTTATCTGCAGTAGTGTGGCCTTCAGAAACAGGGCCTGGCCAGACAATCTGATTAAATATACAATACAGGCAAGGCAATGGAAAGAAAAGGTGGTTTCAATAATGTGACTCAGAAAGGATGACAGATTTTATGACTTCTGAGCATTGGGGGAGATTATTTGCATTGTTCACAGTCTTCACTACTCTCCTCAAATTAAAAAAGACAAGAACAACTTGAAAAGAGGCAATGGTGTAACTCAGGCATGAGCAGCAGACCACTCCCTCATCAGGAGAGACATCTCGGTTGCAGTGTTTTGCAGAGTACACATTGAAATTTCTAGCCTGTGCACAGTTCTATGCAGAGTGTTACAGAACCCTGGACAGCTACGATAATAGAAATGTAGTTGAAGGCTCTGTCTTTAAAGTCTTTGAGAAATTACCATAAGCAAGACTGAGATTATTCTGTCACAACTATTCAAGACTTTGAAAATGACATTACAGCTGAGGTTACTTAGAGGAGGGTAGGTGGGCAGGTATATCTCATCTGTCAGTTGCAATTATGATTTTAGTGATTAGAAGAAGTGAATCTTGTAAATAACCTCTCAATATTATAGGGTCTTGCCAAAACGTGCTTTTTAAAATAATGGTGATATGTGTCACACTGGGTGTAGAAAAAAGTGTGAAGCAGATGATATTTGTTATTAAGATCCAGCAATTTATTAAGCAACTCTTTTACTTATGCCTTCAATTCATTTCCCAAAGCTATTCTCAATGAAAGGATCATACCCTCATGGTAACTTAATGTGTAAAAATTTGACAACAGTTAAAACTCTTAGTCTCCATGGCATATGTGCATTTTACAAAAAATCAAAATCTTGAACTAAGCGAGTGAAATGCCAGTGGTGTAATTTTTGAGTAATTAATGTGCTAATGAGGAGTTTTTCTGGGCAGAACAAGAGAACTCCATTCTCTCCTTAAAATAATGCCATGTTAAAAAATAAGACAGAAACCAAACAAATGAAATAATCTAAGTGTTTGTTGGGTAAAGTTCATAATCATTTTAATTTTAAACATTTCAACAATATTTCTACTTCCAGAAAAGATGTCTATGTAAGCTTCAAAAAAATTTTTTTTAAAGATTTTATTTATTCATTTTAGAGAGAGGAGAGAGAGAGAGAGAGAGAGAGAGAGAAGGCAGGGAGGAGCAGAAAGCATCAACTCCCATATATGCCTTGACCAGGGAAGCTCAGGGTTTTGAACCGGTGACCTCAGTGCTCCAGGTTGATGCTTTTACCCACTGCGCCACCGCAGGTCAGGCGTAAGCTTCAAAATTTTAAAGATGTAGTTTCTGTGTCACAAATTTGGCTTTTTTTATTTGACTGGAAATCTGTTGCATCTGTATTTTCTCTAGATCCTGATCCTGGAAGTGAATACAAATTTATCTTTATATGTTGTCTTATTTTAATTATCTTTGTAGTTCTAGTTCATGACTAGAGGATCATCAATGTAATGTTCAACCTAGGTATAATCCTTCACTGACTGATGAGTATGTCCTTAGAAGTCCTTTACTTTGTTGTGCCTCATTTGCCTTATTTATTAAATGAATACGGTATGTTTTTTTCAGAATATCCCAAATAGGACAGAATCCTGGGAGGCAAGAAGCAGATTATGGCAACAAGGCTTCATCCGTGAGCCAGATCCAAGGAGAGCAGAACCATTGGTGGGTGAGAGCAATGATAAAGCAGAGAGAGACTTTGGACTCTGATGGACTTAAGTTTAAAGTATGATTTTCCCGTTTATTAGCTAGGAGGACTTGCCAAATACTAATCCCCACTGAAGATAAGTATTTTTGGCATATGTACTGTATAAATAGGTGAAACAACATAATGCATACATTGGGAATCATGATAAAATATAAATAAAACGTCAAGTTCAGTATTTAAGGTAATATAGAAAATAAAGTAAGAAGGAAAGGGAAGCCTTAGAGTTCAGATCGTCAGGCCTTAAATTAGGGACAATTTTTGTTGCTATAGTACTGTGATTATAGGCCAAGATTTACTCATTGAATTAGAACCCAGAACCCAGGTGTACTCTGAGTAAAGCAGCAACAATATATGTATCATATAAGATTACATAAATCACCTCACATGGTGGCTAATATCAGAGGTACCTACAGGCCTTCCTCAATTCCCTAGGTGCTATTGTCTCCCAGACTTTTAGCAGCAGGCTCAGCCTCAGCCTCAGCCTCAGCCTCAGCCACTGTGGCCAAGGATCTTGCTGGGTCCACACTGTTGAGCTGACTGGGCTGACCAGTTGTCACTGAGTAGCCAGATGGAGCAGCTACATGCTCTGTGACTACTTTTGTCACTTATGGACTTGAATGATACCCCACCACAGAGGGTGTGGGATGTATGCTAATGCCATCCAGAAGTGTGGGTAGTTTATACTTTGTGGCACATATTTTATCCACGGGGCATCAGGAAATGGGGAGAATGTGGAAGATAAGTTTCTCTTTTTCATCTTTCTCCTCATAGACTTCTTCTTAGCTGACTTTCTTAATATAACCTGTCTGGAGAAATCCCACAGGGTTGAGCTGAACTCACCTTCAGGGAAGACTGTGTAGCTTTGTTGCTAGTTTCCATTGTATGACCAGCATGAAAATGTAACATGATGCATCTCTTCCCATCTTTTCTATCTCTTAATTTTTTCATCACTTTCATTACTCTAGAATTGTACTGCTCAAAGGCATCAACACATGCTTGCTTAAGATTATTTTATCTAGGGAACCAAGACTAAGATAATGCTTTGCACATAGAAGTTGCTTATTAAATATTAATTTTCAATTCTTCCTTCTTTGTTATTTTTTAAAAATATTAACCTTGACCAGTTCCAGGATCAGCTTGAACATTGGTGTCCTAGTTGTTCCTATCTTGTCTATTCTTTCGGAACTCATATTCTATCCCAGGTACTGATTTTTTTTTTTTTTTTTTAAATTTTATTTTATTCATTTTAGAGAGGAGACACAGAGTGAGAAAGAGAGAAAGGGGGGAGGAGCTGGAAGCATCAACTCCCATATGTGCCTTGACCAGACCAGTACAGGGCTTTGAACTGATAACCTCAGTGTTCCCAGGCCGACGCTTTATCCACTGTGCCACCACAGGTCAGGCCCCAGGTACTGATTTTTTATTTTTGTTTCTTACTGAGTTTGAAAAGCAGTTGATTCTTTTGATGTTTTCTTTCCAGATGTCTTGACTTTGTCTAAATCTAAACTTTGATGGTAGACTTCAATGGAGTCTTTTAGCTCAGAACTGCAGGCACAGGAAGTTTATAATTTGCTTTACTTTTGTAAGATTTACATATTTCTGGGCATTTCTAGAATAGCCTCCTAGGTTTGAGAACAGCATGGAAATCAATTTGCAAACTTTAGTGAGTCTTCTCATGGTTTGTCAATGATATGCTCATAGTTTTAGAGACTAGGAGAATTGGGATTCATATAAACTCTAGGTTATTTTTATGTAAGAAAGCATCAATCTGAAGAATGAGAGGGTTTTTGCAGATTAGAAGTCCATCTTCTATAGTTAGAGATTTCAAGAAACCCCTTTTTAGTAGATGCCATGCTTACTTTTAAACAGAGAAATGTGGATTTTTGTATGCCCCACCTCAGTCCTCCATCTTGGGAGTCAAAGACTTCCAGTTCCAGAGCTGGTAGGTGATCAAAGTAGTTTTTCATTTCTGTTAGATCTGTGAAGACTGGGATAGTTATCTCAAGTTTCATGATAAGTTGAAGCTTGAGCTTCCCCATAAAGACTGTTCTGGGTTTTCTCAAAATGTGTATATTTTTGTTCCTTCATAAAAACCAATCAAAATTCTAATTATTAAAGCTCCATTTTACATGGTACTTTTTCACTGAAAGCCTTTCTTATCTTCCTGTCTGGCAGTGATTTCCACCTCATTTGAGTTTCCACATATTTCCTTTCTGTCCCTCTTCATATAGTGTTGCTGTTGGGAAACTTGTTTTTGTGTTTGAACAACTATTTTTGAAGGCAGGGGCTAATTCTCAGGTATCTTCAGTTCACTCCTTAGCAGAGTGAACAGCACATGAGGTGCTTACATATATTTGTTGTATTGATTTTTTTTGTCCTTCAACTTATGCATCTTGAATATTTACTGTTTACCAAGGACCATGCTAAGCATTACGCATTCAAATCAATTCTCCCTCCTTGGACTCAGCAAAAACCAATAAAGGAATATTTTCTAAATTATAGTCACTAGAAGAGAGCAATATTTACAACTTAGAGTTTTACAAAGAATGTTTCAGTTATGGGTCACTGACTGGTTTTTCACAGATTTGTGTGTTTCTTTTAACCTCTGTGCTGGAAACACTTGTCTCTCAGGTTAACTTTCTCCTCTGCTCACCTGTGAACTTTTAGCTGCTGCTGTCCTTGGAGGTTTCCCTTATTTCAAACCATCCCATCTTTTTTCAGTTTTCCAAGTTCCTTAGATTTTTCTCTCTATAAATGTTGTAAGTGTGAGAATTCAGGATGGTGTCAGATATTTGGCTATATTTCTCATTTATTTTTGTGGCGGAAAAATTTATTTTGAGAGTATGTATATGTTTCATAACAATTATTACTGGATAGGTAAAAATAAGCTACATTTCAAATTCTATATACAATGCCATCTACTATTCAGAGCAGTGATACCCACTAAAAATTTCTGCAATGATGAAAGCATTCTGTATCTGCACTATTCAATATAGCTTCCACTAGCCACTTGTAGTTAATTATGAACTTGTAATATGGCTATTGTGACTGAGGAACTGAGTTTCAAATTTTATTTAATTTTAATTTAAATAGAAGTAGCCATGTGTGGTTAGTGGCTACTATACTGGACATTACAGATAAAGACCAATGACAGGATACTACTCACATATTTCTGTAAATAAATGAAGTGCCCTTGGATAACTGCTTTTGGAAAACACTACCTGTATTTTATTATCCCCATTATATCTTCCCCATTTGGAGATTTACAATGCATATGAACATGGTAAAGGCTCTAAGAAGTCTTACTGTGAAAATAAGCAATCTGTTTATATCAGTTTTCCCAGAATATTCTGATCACATTTGATCATTGCATTCCCCTTCCCCACCAATAATGCCTGTGAAAAACTTGTGACCTTGTTCTGCAGAATCCTTTGGGAAAAAGTCTTATTCAGACCATTTTCTCATTAAAAACCTGTGTTATACCTTATTCCTCCTCTATTTTAGTGGAAGCATAAGCATGATTTTAGAGACAAAGGGAAATCATCACTAAGCTTTGTCACATCTCCCAGGAGATGGGTCATGATATTTATCCCATAAGCATGAAGCTATTGAGCGTCTAAAGTTACCCTTGGCAGAGGAATGGCGTGTTTTCTAGTTTTAGCTGTGGCTTATCCTGGATCAAATTTGGACCCTGGAACTATGACATGTCCTAAGTCATAGGTAGGCCTCCCTTTTGTACACCTCTTAGGAACAGTCTTCTAGCCCTCACTGGAGTTTCTGTTGTTGTGGGCTTACTTCACTAGCAATAGTAGGGGAAGGAATATAGTAACATCAGTTGTCATTTCCCCTTCCCCTTAATAGACCAGCGAGTGATGCTTCAGATAAAATTGGTCTGAAGGCTAAGAGCAGGTCCATTATTGGGAGCATTTGCTTTAAATAATGAAATCCAGGAATGCTCGTGGCAGAGAGGCGGCCAGTTCTGCCGCAAAAGGCGCTCGCTTGTCTGTTTCTTGCATTCTGTTAAATATTTCTTATTTCCTCAGAATGCACCACAAGGACCATTTGACTGTCCCCTCTGGCTTCTGCATCTTGCTTCCAGCATGAACAGACAGGTAATAACCGTTCAGCAGGGCCATTACCTCTTCTAAAGACTATTATCAAAATGGTCATTATACATAATGGAGATTATTACAGGCAGCCTGAGAGATCTTTTAGATACATCTCTCTAATAATAGGTGGCCCTTTTTAGCCTTATGTATCTGTGGGGATAATACCAGGGCATGGAATCCATGACAAATGGTGATTTTTAGCAAAACTCTGTCAGATTTTAATGCATTAATTGGATTGTGGATTTAAATTGTGTTTATGCAGAAACCCATAAAAATTTTAACTCTTGACAAATATCCAGCATGGCAGAAACATTCCAAAAATAGAAGTTAAAATATATAGAATGTATTGTTCATGTTTTTACTATGTAATCATGTATGCAAGGATACTGGTATTAATGAATCTGTGGATAACAAACTCTTTTATAATGAAGTAACTGGTCATTAGTTAGCCAATCAATAAGTATTTATAGGTCTTGGGCTTCATGCCAAGCACTGGGAATATGGTGGTTAAAATACACAGAGGGATGCTTAGACGTTTAGAGTCTAGCAGCCAGTTTTTAAAAAAAGTCAAATTTCAACCTTTTCTAGCCCCAAGACAATAAACCTCCTTGCTCAGAGCTTTCATTTGTCCTCATCTGTTTGATGTAAATAGGTCGTATCCCAGGTAAAAATGTGACTTCTGTTCTGTGATACACCGCTGGCTGCCTTCCTCCATTAAAGCCATGACCCATTACTGTTTGGTTGGTAAGGTATCATTCCCATGGCTAAATAGTTGCTGGGCTAAGTCACCCAAGTGTAATAGGGACGTTAGCATGGGATTTTTGGCATCTTGGTACCAAATGAAGACCCAAGAACAAAAGCAATAGGTGGCTAATAATCTGTCACTCCAAAGTGGGGGTAGGCTGGGACTGCTGGATCACTGATGCCCATTTGCAAAGGAAGTATAAAAAAATCCATTACTGTAAACCCTCACTCAGCATCTCCTTTTGAATGTTAAAGGGTTGAGAGGATAAAGTGAGAAGAGACAGTATTTTTTGGTAAGAAACTGTTGGGGTTGATAGGTATATATCATAATCAACAGTTCAAATGCTATAGAAATATTTACCTGAAACCTATGTATTCTTATTGATCAATGTCACTCTGTTAAAGTTAATTTTCTAAATAAAATTAAAAAAGGAGAAACTGTTAAGGAGCTAAGGCATTTTCTTTCTCCTGGTGGTGAGACTTACCCCTTGTTTTATACCAATCAAGAACAATTTGAAGGATCACAAGGATCTTGTTATTGGCATTCTTGATGTTGAAAGAACAGAGGATAATAGTATTTGACCCTTGACTAAAAAATTTAAAGGCCGAGGACTTGGGCCAGCAAACTACCCTGACAGCCAAGCAAGGAAAGATGGCTTTACTGTATTGTGTAGCCTTAACACACTTTGTGGGGGCCAATGATGCATGCATTTTTATCTGGGCCCAATGGAGTTATTCAGGGGAAAAACAGAATTGTTCTGCAATGAACATACAGAGACTTTGTCCAAGAAGGCTACCTGCAAGAGTGATGGAGCCATAAGAGAGAGTCTCTGTGGAGGAGAGCCCTGAAAGCCAGGTGATGAGGAACGGTTGGAAGAGACATTATATTTGCAGATGCCTCAAAGATGCCCTAGCATTAAGAATTTCCTTTGCAACTAATTTTGCTCAGCTCTTCCATGTCTTATAGTTGAAAGCTTCCTATTTAGTACATACACTAAAATAAGTTTCTGTTAGGAGTCTCCGCTCTGTCCTCTCTGGCATTTTCTTTCTTGAGATGTTAGTCCCATTAAAAAAAAAAAACAAAAACAAACAAACAAAAAAAACCAGAATTCTATTTCTCACAGTTCTACAGGCTAGAATACCAAGATCAAGGAGCCATGCCAGTCCCACATTCAATGTCCTGTACAGTCCAGGTGTCTGAGCTCCTCAAAGTCCCATTAAAGAGGGGAGAATCTGCTGTTGGTTGTTATTTTGTCCATATGTTGTCTTTTTTTATTCGCTTACCCCTCCCCCTTTTTGGTGATGATTTCCAGATTTTCCTTCTGTTAACTTCTGAGGAATAATCCTTGATCACTTTCAGTCAGTACAGTTGACTCCAGCCAATATTCCAAAGGTAGGCATGTGTCTTGAAATTGGACTGTTAGTATATCCAAATAGGATTAACACAATCATTAGTTCAGAGCTGATCTGAGGGACTTTTTCTGGGACTACTTAGATGAGGAACCTTCTTTTTTCAAAGCTTGCTTAGGTAGGGTGTAAAGTAGAGGCACTGGTGGTTTTCAGGGTCCTTCTAAGCTTCCCTTAGAACAGGAGTGAGGAACCTTTTTGACTGAGAGAACCATGAATGCCACATATTTTAAAATGTAATTCCGTGAGAGCTATACAATATGTTTAACACCCAATACAAGTAAATGTGTACATTTTATATAAGACCAACACTTTTAAAGTACAATAAGTCTCTAAATTCTTTTTACTAACATTTTTATGCTGTTGCTAACCAATGATGAATAAGGTACTTCTTACCATTAATGCGACTTCTGGTGCTGCATGGTTTTGCTGATGGCTTTGTAGTCTGGTTGATACGTGGTGAGGTTAAGCTTCATACAGGTGTTGAGATTTCCATCCGTTAAACATGATTGTAGGTTGGTCTTAACGTTCTTTAGATGTGAGAAAGACTGCTCACATGAATACGTAGAGCCAAACATTGTCAGTACAGCAATACTCACATGCTGCAGTGTGTGGTATGTGACGGGAAGCGCGTTCCAAGTTTTGACAATCAGCTGGTCCATGGGTTGAAGTTTTTTCATTTCTCCCCACTTGTGTTTGCTCACCAACTCTGCTTGCTGTCGTGCAAATCTTTCCAAATCTTCATTCAGTGACTTGAACTTATTCACCCACATGTCTGAGGTCTTCAGTCAGCAGCTTGTAGCTCAAAATCTCTGACGGAGACAGCAGGAATGTAACTCAGATTGGTGCTGTCCACTGCACACTTGTGTGGATGGTTGATGAACTTAAAAAGATGAGTGCGCTCACAAAATTCTCCAAAGCGTGCTTTGAATGACTGCAGGAGATTAGATGTGAAGTCTGCTAGCTGCTGGAGGTCAAGATGTTGAGCAGGGTCACTTGCTGTGCATGCATCTTTAAACTCTCCCAGTTTTTCAAAGTGGGGTAAACGACCTGTTTCAATGTCAGCGATGAAGAGTTCCAGCTTGTTTTCAAATGCAAACACTGCTTGTTGAAGGGATAAGATGTATTTCCACCGCCTCGCATTTTCACATTGAGCTGGTTCAGATGTTCAGTCATGTCCACGAGATAGTAGAACTTCAAGAGCCACTCAGTGTTAGCTAACTCAGGATGCTCGACGTTTTTCATTTCAAGAAAAGTTCGAATTTCGTTCAGACAAGCCGCAAAACAGCTGAGCACCTTTCCTCTTGACAACCAATGCACATTGCTGTGCAGAAGCAGACCAGAATAATTATTCCAGCAGTGTTTTAAACTGGCGATCATTTAAAGCTCAGGCAACAATAAAGTTGACCACCCGAGTGACCAGTGACATCATCTTACCAAGCCGCTTGCCACACATCTAAGCACAAAGCGCCTCCTGATGTAGGATGCAGTGAAAATTTAGGATGGGTCTCTTTTCATATTCACAAAGAAGTGCTACGAATCCTGTTTTTCCCCACCATGCATGGAGCACCATCAGTACACACCGAAATAAGTTTATCCATCAGTAGATTTATTTCTTTAGCAAACTCAGTGAAAGACTGGAATAAATCCTCCCCTTTTGTTGTCTCTTTCATAGGCAAAACAGCAAAACTTTTCTCACATAGTGTGTCAACAACAGTATAACTTGTAATCATGCTGAACTGGGATAAATGGCTTACATCTGTTGACTCATCCAAAGCGAGAGAAAAGAATGGTGTTTCATTTATGTCCTTCACTTGTGTTGCCTCAATTTGATTTACCATCATGATGATACGATCGTGAACAGTTTTTGCCAACAAAGGCATGTCTTTTTTTCATTTGATTATCTTGTCTTTATCTGAAAAGTCGTCAAAAGTTCATTGGCAACATCAAGCATGAATGTTTTGGCATACTCCCCATCTGCGAATGGCTTTCCATTTCTCACAATTGCTAAAGCACCAGCAAAGCTAGCCGAATTCCAGTCACCTTGTTGGGTCCAAACACGGAGTTGCTGCTGACTAGCTTGCACTCTGCACAGGAGCTCTTGACATGCTTTCTTCCTGCTGTTCCCCACTGGATATTTCAATGCAAATGTAGTATGGTGTGTGTTGAAGTGCCGCTTTATATTTGACTGTTTCATCGATGCAATTTTATCATTGCATATTAGACACACTGCAGAACCTGCTCTCTCCACAAAGGCGAATTCTTCTGTCCATTCTTGCTGAGAAGTACGATACTCCTCATCTTTTTTTTCCTTAGCCATCTTCTTCACTAAAAGGCTTTCTGCAATTAGCTAGTTGACTACTTGATTAAAAGGAGGGAAATTTACTTCTTGACCTCACAATGACCCATATACATTACGAATTATCCAATAAAAATTTAGTGTTGTCCCAGAGGAGAGCTGTGATTGGCTTCAGCCAATGGAAACCATGAACATGAGTGGTAGGAAATGAATGAATTGTAATACATGAGAATGTTTTGTATTTTTAACGTTATTATTTTTTTTATTAAAGATTTGTCTGCAAGCCAGATGCAGCCATCAAAAGAGCCACATCTGGCTCATGAGCCATAGGTTCCTGACCCCTGCCTTAGAAGAAAGCAAAGCCAGGAGATGGGCCAGAAGGATCAGTCATGACACCATTTGAGCATCTGTATCTCAACATGTCTGAAATTATATCTCTTTTACTTATAAGAAAGAATAAATTACTTTCCCCCATTCCCATAAACTATTTTATATTGAATTTTGTTACTTAAAACAGATAAAGGCCTACCCAATAGGTATTTATACTATGATTAAGTTGTTTTCACTAGGGATTTAAATAGTTATTTATTATGTATTAATTATAAAAAAAGATTATTCTCCAATCTCACTTCTGAAGCAGGGTACATTTCAAGCATACAGAAAATAAAAAAAAAATAACAAAATGAAAGTTTCAAACATGCATACAAAAGCAAACATGAAAACAAAAGAAAATGATTTTTTTCTTTTTTTGTGACAGAGACAGAGAGAGAGACAGAGAGAGGAACAGATAGGGATAGACGGGCAGGAAGGGAGAGAGATGAGAAGCATCAGTTCTTTGTTGCAGCCCCTTAGTTGTTCATTGATTGCTTTCTCATATGTGTCTTGACTAGGAGGCTACCGCAGAGCAAGTGACCTCATGCTCAAGCCAGTTATTTTGGGCTTCAAGCCTGTGACTGTTGGGCTCGAGCCAGCAACCATGGGGTCATGTCTATGATCCCATGCTCAAGCCAGTGACCCTGTTGTCAAGCAGGATGAGCCCATACCCAAGCTGGCTACCTCAGGGTTTTGAACCTGGGACTTCTGCATCCCAGTCTGATGCTCTATCTACTGCGCTGCCATCTGCTCAGGTGCAAAATGAATATTTATATAATCTCCACCTAGATTTCAACAATTAACTCTCTCTTTGCTACACCATTTAAGAGTATATTTTAGACATCCTGATAACTTATTCTAGCTCCTAAAAATAAAGTCTATTTAAACATAATACCATTCCTACACTTAGAAAAATCAGCAATAATTTAATATATTCTTATATATCTCTCCTTCCTCCCTCTTTCCTTCCCTTCTTGCCTTTCTCCTCCCTTCTTTCCTTCCTTCCTTCCTTCCTTCCTTCCTTCCTTCCTTCTTTCCTTCCGTCCTTCCTTATTTCCTTTTTTTCTTTCTTGTTCATATTTAAAGTTCCCTAATTATCCTAAGTATGACTTTTATAGATAACTTTTTTTTTTTACAGAATGAAGTTTCAATCAAGGTTCACACATTGACTTATTAAATCTATTTAATCTAGAACTATTTCTCAGTTTTAATGATATTGAACTTTTGAAGAGTTTAGGCCAGTAATAGTAAGAAATGCATTTTATTTTGAATTTCCCTGATTGTTTCCACATGAACTCTAACTTGTCCTCCTTCTAACTCATGAAATGCTGATTAGTTAAGAATTATGCCTAATATTTGATTATGTTCAAGTTAGTATTTTTTCAAGAATATTTAATAATGATGTGATATTATAGGTGATATTGTTGTACATTGGGAGGCACATAAAGTCAGGTTGCCTAATATTAGTGATGCTAAGTTTGATTATTTGCTTGAGATGATTGGTGCCAAGTATCTTATATAGGTGCAATTTTCCCTTTATTCTTAGGATGTAATCTACTTAGTTTTTATGTTTCTTACACTGTCTTGATTTCTATTATACTTTTGAAGGATATTTTCAACTGGTTTTAAATTCTATGTTGGCAATTCTTTTCTTTCATATTTTAAAGATGCCATTCCATTATCTTCTGGCTTATATTGTTTCCATTGAGAAGTCAGGTGTCAGTTGTATTATTATTTCTTTGAATGTAAAATGTCTCTTATCTTTGACTGCTTTTAAAATTCTTTTTAGCCTGACCTGTGGTGGCGCAGTGGATCAAGCATCGACTTGGAATGCTGAGATCACCAGTTCAAAATTCTGGGCTTGCCTGGTCAAGGCACATATAGGAGTTGATGCTTCCTGCTCCCCCCCTTCTCTCTCTCTTTCTCTCTTCTCTAAAATGAATAAATATAAATATTAAAAAAAGATTCTTTTTTATTTTTGTTATTTGTTTTTAAGTTGTTTTACTGTGGTGTGCATAGGTCTAGTTTTTCTTGTATTATAAGGCATGACAAGAACTGTGGATATCTCAATGGGTAATTATTGAAATCCTCCATTTCACTTTTTGTTTTAACCCATCCAGTTCTACCACTTAATTCATCTTGCTGCCAATTTTTGTATTGTTGTCACTCTCTAATTGTTAATACAAGAAGTCCATCAAAGATACATATTTTTTATTTTGACAGAGATGGAGAGTCAGAGAGAGGGACAGATAGAGACAGATAGGAAGGGAGAGAGTTGAGAAGCATCAATTCTTTGTTGCGACACCTTAGTTGTTTAATGATTGCTTTCTTATATGTGCCTTGACTGGGGGGCTACAGAAGAGTGAGTGACCCCTTGCTCAAGCCAGCAACCTTGGGCTCAAGCCAGTGACCTTGGGCATCAATCCAGCAACCTTGGGGCTCAAGCCAATGACCATGGGGTCATGTCTATGATTCCACTGTCAAGCCAGTGGCCCTGCGCTCAACCTGGTGAGTCTGTGTTCAAGCTGGATGAGCCTGTGCTCAATCCTGTGACCTTGGAGTTTCAAACCTGGGTCCTCCATGTCCCAGTTCAATGCTCTATACATTGTGCCACCACCTGGTCAGTCAGGCCAAAGATCTTAAACAAAAGTTAAGAACTATTACAAAAGATCATCTTATAATACAAGTTGCAGCTGGTCCTAAAAAAGAAACTGGATTCAAAAACTTAAATGCTAGATAAGACTTTCTTTATTTTTTCCATGTATCTAATGCTTTTCCTTATTTTCAAACTTTCTTTTATTTACTGCAGACTTGCAGTTACCCAAAGTACATAGCAAAAAATAATTGCCTATGGTTCCTAAGTTTATATCTCCCCTATTCAAGAAACCAGCCAGACTGTGTCTACAATATTGTATGCCTAATTGCAATTGCCCTTGTGTGGTGAAGGGCCCAACCTAAGTCAAACCAAAATGGCTCAATCCAGGCAAGCCAGGCAATGTTACATTGTAAGAACATGAATTCTGAATAGCCAGTACTTAAATCATATGTATTGAGGGAGAGAATTTTGACCTACAAGTCAGTAAGTGTTGGTTACATCTTCCCATTCTCTATGGAAGTTAGTCTTTATATTGCTTTATTTTATAAAAGATGACATTCCCAGAATATAAAAATCTCCCATATGTAGGCTAGCTAGAAGTCATAATAGTACTATCTAATTGTAGAAACTTGAATATGTTTATCATACTGTTAAGATCCTGAAATCCAAAGAAATATTCTTTTCGAAAGCCAATCTTAAGCCACACTTCCCCATACCCACACTATTGCCATAGGCTGCATCTTTCTCTTTAACATTTTTGTTTTTAAAGCTATGTCCTGCTATTCCATAGCCTCAAGTTTCCTGAGTATATATTTCATGCATATTGTAACATTTGATATTATCTTATGTAATGATAAATAACTCTTTTATATCATTTTACTTTTATCTGGTTTTGTAGAAGACAACGCTGTAGTTCTTTTTTTATTTTGTTTTTGGTTATTAGAGTTATTGACAAAGAAAAGTATATTACAAGGATGAATCCTCTTCATTAAAAAAGGAATGATTCCAAATGGATTTGCTGTCTCAGAGCAGTTTATCTAGTATCATTTGTATAAAAATGGAGTACATACTTTAAAACCCAACAACTGCTTAGATGTTTATAAAGCTGAAAGTTTTTACTTACTTCATAATATAGAAATATCAAAATATAACTAATTTAAAAACTGTACTTCACTTCTTTTACATTTATTTTGTTTTTTTTCTTTTCCTGTATGCCTTTGATATATATAATTTAGAAAGTCTGAAATGTAAAAGAATACCCTTTCCTGAAATTTAAGGGAATGCACAATTTTGTTCCCAGATAATTTAAGAAGCCAACAACAGCAACAAACAGCATTGAATAATTCTTTCAAAAGATTTTCTATTTCTTATTCTTAACACTGGGAAATTCCTTATGAAGCCATAGTTTATATTTGCTAAGAGAAATGCCTACATTTTTGAGGCCAGGCTTTTGATAAACTTGTAAATTCATCACATTTCAAGAACCATGGCATAAAAAGATGTGATTGTTATAATTGGAAAGGAGGGTCATCATAGTTCAGTTTTGTGCAAAGATTGTGATATAGTTAACAACATCTATGAGAAACTATGTTACTGAGCAGCCTGGTGATAATAACTTATTCCCTAAAAAATCTGTTCTTGCTTACGGTTTTAAGCTATAATAATGTGTGCTGGCATGTCCTAATAAACTTGGTGAGGCATATTCACATGGCCCAAACTTATTGGTTTTCTAACAGCTGCTCAAAGTTGCTGAGGGGATGACCTGGTTTTGTTTTCTAGGTTCCCTGAATACCACTCATTAAGTCAGCATTCACCAAGCATTATGAATGGTGCATTGCTTATCCAGTCAAGTTAAGAAACAAGATGGCTGAACCCAGTTCTTCCTCCATGTGCTCCTTCTCTGATAGGCCTCAAACCCATTGTAGCATAGGGCAGGTGTTGTGAGTGTAACCTCATTTTAAAGGAGAGTTACTGATTTTATTGTGGCACTATCCAGTCTGCATGGATTTTGTTTCCATGTAACCATTGAAACATGTTAAATACTTTGTAACATTAAAGAATCAAAGGAATAGAGTTGGTGTATTAGTTTTCAAGGGCTGCTATAACAAATTGCCATTAACTTGGTGAATGAAAACAACTGAAATGTATTTGTTCGTAGTTCTATAGGCTAGACATATAAAATCAAGGTATTGGCAGGGTTGGTTCCCTCTGAAGGCTCTGAGGGAGAATCTATTCTATGTTTTTCTTCTGGTGGTTGTCAGCAATCCATGGCATCCTTTTGGCTTGTAGCTGCATCCCTCCAATCTCTGCTTTCCTTGTGAGAAGGGCCTCCTTCTGTGTCTGTCCTCTTATAATGATATCAATGATTGGTTTTAGTGCCCACACTTAGATAGTATGACCTCATTTTCACTTATACATTAATTATAGCTGCAAAGATCCTATTTTCAAATAAGGTCACATTCCCACATACTAGGGCTTAGGACTTGAACACATCCTTTTGGTAGGCATTATTCAATCTGTTACTGTTGGTTTCTACTCTACAAACCTGTTTAATTCATGATTTATTTCTTCCCCTTTTTATCACTAAAATTCAAATTCTATTTTCTTGAGAGATTTCTTCAGTAGCATTGATTATTTTATGAAACTTTAAAGAATGTTATCACCACTCAATAAGAACCATCTTGATTAATAAAAACCAATAATACTAATTAGTTCAAATAATTGTACAAGGTAACTAGAGGAAAATATTTGGGGGAAAACAATCTAAGACAATCTTTAATGGATAATATTTGATATATCCATTGGAAAATGTTCTCAGCCATTTGATATATTAAAGTTTAATTTGAGAAAGAGGCTTCTGATCACCACTAAGGACAAACAATAGTACTAAGGTCTGAGGATAATTAAACAGATACGATGTACATCTTGATTTCAACCTATTAATGGTACAGAACTATATGTAACGTTGTTTTGAAATTATTTAGAAATAAATGTAAAATTTTATGCCTTAGATTAACAGAACTGTTTCCGAAACGAGTCTCTCTAAGAGAAAATTATTTTGGCAGGCCCTCTGCTCATATGGTAAAGCCTCAGAAGCACCTCTATTCTAAGTTTAATTTGGCAACATCTGGTGGGAATCAGAGTTTTCACTACCCTTCTTCTTCTTTTTTTTATTTTATACTTTGCAGCCATTGTAATCTTTTTTTCACTTTTTAGTATGACCTTTCCTTAGTTACTCTGATAATTCCTCTCTTTTTAGTTGGGGCACCAAAATCTTAGCCCAGGGAGTCTTGATTTCCCATGGAAAAATGCCAGTCCAATAAAAAACAGTGTTCCCTCCTGCCTGCTTACATGTGCACTTGACTTTTAGCTCTTTTGCTCAGTACATTTATAGACTTTTTTTTATTAGCTATGTGGCCAGTATCCTTAAACCTGACCAATTTAGAACTATACCTGTGAGAGTAAAATGTGTGTGTATATGGGGGAGGGGTAGAGGGTAAGTGGGGGGTGGAACTAAAATTCTTTATTTTAAAATCTACATTACTGACCGCCTAGAATTTTATTTATGAATATACAAAGGTTTAAATGATCATTATCCTATTTTAGGACCTATATACTGTTTCCAATTTTCCCTATTTGACTATTTCTTTTTACTTTCATATATCAGTAAAAGTTTTTTGTTACAAATGAACATAAAACCATGATAAATTATCTAAAAAGAAAAGTTACTGGGTGTGTGGTAGATTGAAAAACTGACCCCAATGCTTTATGGCTGTGTAGTACTGATATATGTTCATACCCTTCCCATGGCTTGTGGTCAACAGTGTGCATTCCTACCCCCTGACGTTAGGGGGTGCATACATGACTTACTTCAACCAATGAGATGTTAGCAGGCATGATATGAGCAGAATCTTGAAATATAGTTGTGTGTTTGGACTTGATTGCTTACATTTCGACAATCGCAGAATAAACCCCAGGTTAATGCTGTATTTTTGTTTGTTTGTTTGTTTCTTTTTAGCCCTTGTTCTAGAATGAGACATGTGAAGTAGGACACTTGTTCCAGGGAGCCACTGAATCATTGATTATCTCACAGAGTCTGTGAGCCAGGAATCTGAGCATAGTTGAGCTGGGTCTCTGGTTCAGGATCCTTTGCGGGGCTATAATCAAGGTATTGACCAAGGTTACAGATGACTCAAGACTCAAAGGGAGAAGACTTTACTTCCTGACTCACTTGTGTGGTTGTGAACAAGACTCAGATTCTTAAAAACTGTTAGATTGAGGACCTCAGTTTCTCGATTGGCTGCTGGCTGGAGGCCTTCCTCAGTTCCTTGCTGCACGGGCCCATTTGTAGAACATATTACAGCATGGCAGCTTGCTTTATAAGACTGAGGAAATGAGAAAGGAAAGAAGAAGAGATTGTGAGAAAAATGGAAGTCACAGTTTTGCATAGCTTAATCTGGAGAGTGATAACCCATTGCTTTTGCTATTTCTGCCCATTGGAAGCAAGTCACTAGGTTTTCCCATATACAAAAGGAAGGGATTACACAGGGGCATTGTTACTATGAGGAGCCAGTGGTCACTGGGAGCTATTTAAGAATTTTTCTGTGACACGTGGTTTACAGAATTGATTAGAAACCTGGAAACCAATTTGGACATAGATTGAAACCACAAGAGACAAGAGGAAGGGTAGTCAGATACTAAAAGTAACCAGCGGGCATGTTTTAATCAGAATCCTGGACAGGTTCTTTGCTTTTAAGAGGTAATGTGATTAGTTTGGGCTTGGACCTGCTGCAGAACCTTCTCCTGTTCTAGGCCCATGGAAACCTGTTTTCTCTCCCTGGCATCATCATCATTCTTCTTCTTCTTCTTCTTCTTCTTCTTCTTCTTCTTCTTCTTCTTCTTCTTCTTCTTTCTTCTCCTCCTTCTTCTCCTCCTCCTCCTCCTCCTCCTCCTCCTTCTTCTTCTTCCTGCCATTTTTCTTCTTCTTCTTCTTCTTCTTCTTCTTCTTCTTCTTTTTCTTCTTCTCCTTCTCCTCCTCCTTCTTCCTGGCATTCTTCTTCTTCTTCTAATTATTATTATTATTTAGATTTTATTTATTCATTTTTAGGGAGAGAGAGAAAGAGAGAGAGAAAGGGGGGAGGAACAGGAAGCATCAACTCCTAAATGTGTTTTGACCAGGCAAGCCCGGGGTTTCGAACCGGCTACCTCAGTGTTCCTGGTGGACACTTTATCTGCTGCGCCACCACAGGTCAGGCTCGCATTCTCTTTTTACTGCTCTCCATGTGGTTGTTGTGGTAGCCATGAGAACAAGACTCACAGATCTTCTATGGGTGGAGGATCCCACTGCTGCTTTGAAATTCATCACCCATTTTGCTTCTATATCTTCCTTGCTGCCTGGTCAAATGTCTGCTTCTATGTGGCCTTCTCTGATAAACTTTACTACTGTAGCCCCCTTTCCTGGTTATTATTTAGCACATCAAACCTGCTGTTTAATCTTTATAACATTGATTACAATGCTTAAACACTTGTTTGCTTATTTTTTAAATTATCCTTTGTGTGTGTGGGTGAGAAAGAGGCAGGAAGAGAGAGACAGAAAGACAGGAACATTGAGCTGCTCCTGTATGTGCCCTGATTGGGGAATTGAACTAGCAAACCCTTATAATTCTGGACGGCATTCCACCCAAACAAGCTATCCAGCCAGAGATTAATTTTTTATTTATTAATTTTTTTTTCTTTTTAGAGAGACAGAGAGAGGAAGGGAGAGAGAAGGGAGGGGAAAGGGAAGCATACGTTTGTTGTTTCACTCAGTCATGCATTCACTGGTCATTTCCCATTTGTGCTCATACTGGGGATTCAACCCACAATCTTGTGATTTAGGATGATGCTCTAACCAACTAAGCTAACTGGTCAGGGTCCTAAAACTACTTTTTACCTGCTCCTCTGTTGAAACATTGGACAGGGACATGATTAACCCTCGCACTACACAGCTTTCCTGGCACATCATGTGTGCTTCACAAATACTGTCAAGTTAATGAATGTATTCCCATTGCTTTTCTAACAAGGGCCTAGGATTTTGAGGAAGAAAGATACAAGTAGTAATTTGGGAAACTGACATATTTTGGAGAAGGGCAAGACTCAGGTAGGTACTATTTGGCAACTGAAGGTAATATATGGGTCCTAGACTCTTGGGAGAACCAGGTAAAAGAAATCTACATTGATTGCATGTCCCCAATTCTCTGGGACAGTGCCATTTCTGCCCTGTCAACTGTCTAAATGCATTCAACCTTGTCAGGATATTTGTTCTAAAAAATGATGGCCAAAGTGACAGAGGAAGGGCATCAGAGTGAGAAAGACAAGTACCATATTATCTCTCTTATACGTGGAATATAAAAATAAATGTATATAAATAATAAGGAGGTGGGGTAGTGGTAGGGGGTTGGAGAAATGGGTAAATTTTAATTTTTTAAAATTTAAATAAATTAAATTAAAAATGATTATGTGGACCCATATATATTGACAAAGAAATTCTCCAATAAATTATTAGGAGAAATATGATAAAGTACTCTCAATAGTATGATTACTTTTAAAATACTATATATAGAGGGAGGCAAGATGGCGACGGATGAGGCAGACGTACCAACTTCCAACTCCCAGAAGCAAAGTGGATTATAACTCAATTTAAAGAACCATCATCTGGATAAACCAACCATGAACTAAACTAAGTGGACTCTTCAACCAAGGAACACAGAAGAAGCCACATTGAGACTGGTAGGAATAGCGAAAACGCGAAGAGGGCTGCCCAGCTCCCTGGAGCAAAGGGCAGCCCGGAGAGACCCGCGGGGCGGGAGGAAAGTTTGGCGGAGAGGAAGGGACCTGGGTCCCAGGAACCAAGCCCCAGCCTGCAGTCTCAGAGCCTAGAAGAGGCGTTTGGACAGTTTTGAGCTGTGAAACAAGTGAGGGAGCTCCCAGGCCTACCGTGTGGAGTATTAGGTACCTTCCTACTCTGCTGAGGGCTGCTTAAGGGTTTGGGGCGACAGGACGCTGAAACGCGGTTCTGTCGGCGTGGGCAGAGGCCAACCGGTGTGAGCTTGGTCTAGCCGAGAGGGTCGGAGGGGGACGCGCGAAAGTGGTCCGGAAGCAGCGGCCCGCCTTTAATCCCACTTACGGGGACAAAGCGGGAGGCCAGGAACGGGCAGAAATCTGCTCTGCGACACTGCGCAAGCCGGCCCTGACCGCACGAACCGGGCTAGGACCAGGGACGGGTAGGGGCTCGAGGCTGAGCTCACGCTACCAGCCCGCCCCCGCCCGGCCGGAGAAACCGCGGTTGGCCAGTATACGTGCGCGAGTGGGCTCCGAGCACGGGAACGGGGTAAACCCCGAGACAAGTGGAAGCTCGCAGCTGAGCTCACACTACTATCCCCGCCCGGCCGGAGAAACCGCAGATTGCATTCATACCTGCACGAGCAGGCTCCGAACGCGGGGGCGGGGTAGAGTTTGGGACGAGCGGAAGTATGCAGCTGAGCGGAAGCCAGCAAACACACCCGCCCCAATAAACCTGGGTTTCCGACCTTGCGCAGAAGGGCCCTGGCCTCGAGGGCGGGGCTAAAGCTCCTGACGGGCAAAAGCTTACAGTTGAGAGTACGTCAAAAGCCCCGCCTAACCCGCGGAACTGTAGCGAGCAGGCTCCGACTGCTGGTTCTGGGCGGAAGTACAGAAATAGGCTGGTCCGCAGCTGAGCAAAGGTGCTCACCTCTACCCTTGGTGCTAAGTCTTGTGGCTTCAGTGACAGCCCCTCCCACGGAGGAGAGGCATAAATCACAGCAAAAGCCACATGGGCCGGCTCTGGCAATGCTCATACCCAACCATCCTAGGCACCGGCAGAGGGGGTGGGGGGCCTGCAGACAGACCACACCTAGAGAACACAAAGGCAACACCTACTGGACTCCAATGGCCACAACTTGCTTATACACAGATAAAATGGGCAGGCAGAGGAATGCAAACCAAATGAATCAAGAGAAATCCCCAGAGAAGGACCTGAATGAACCAGATATAACCAAATTACCAGAAGCAGAATTTAGAATAATGATAGTTAGGATGTTCAAAGAAATTAGAGCAACAATGGATAGTCATTATGAACACCTAAATAAAGAGATAACAAGTATAAAAAACGAAATTGAAATAATAAAAAAGAATCAGACAGAAATGAAAAATATAGTATCAGACCTGACCACCACAATGGAAGGAATTAAAAGCAGGATGAATCACGCTGAGGATTGAATAAGCGAGTTAGACGACACAATAAACAAAGGCACAGAAGCAGAGAAGAAAAAGGAAAAGAAACTTAAAAATGTGAGGAAACACTAAGGGAGCTATGTGACAACATGAAGAGAAACAACATTCGCATCATAGGGGTGCCTGAAGAAGAGGAGAGAGGACAGAAAATGGAATCTTTGCTCAATCAAATCATAGCAGAAAACTTTACTAAATTAAGGCTGGGAAAAACTCCACACATTCAAGAAGCACACAGAACTCCATTAAAGAGAAATACAAAAAGATCTACACCAAGACACATCATAGTTAAAATACCAAAGCTAATGGTTAAGAAAAAATTTTAAAAGCTGCTAGGGAAAAAAAAGGCTATCACCTACAACGGAGCCCCCATAAGGATGACATTGGACTTCTCAACAGAAACACTTGAGGCCAGAAGGGAATGGCAAGATATAATCAAAGTAATGCAGAACAAGAACCTACAACCAAGACTACTTTATCCAGCAAGGCTAACGTTTAAAATTGAAGGAGAAATATAGAGCTTCCCAGAAAAAGAAAGCCTCAAGAAATTCATAAAAACCAAACCAATTCTGCAAGAGATACTAAGGGGCCTCTTGTGAACAGTTTAAAGGGAGGAATGAATAGAGCAAAAAAAGAATACAGCTTTAAAGAATAAAATGGCAATAAACAACTACATATCAATAATAACGTTAAATGTAAATGGATTAAATGATCCAATCAAAAGACATAGGGTAGCTGCATGGATAAAGAAACAGGACCCATACATATGCTGTCTACAAGGGACACACCTTAAAACAAAAGATGCACATAGACTGAAGGTAAAAGGATGGAAAAAAATATTTCATGCAAATGGAAATGAAAAAAAAGCAGGGGTAGCAATACTTATATCAGACAAAATGGACTTTAAAACAAAGGCTGTAGTAAGAGATAAAGAAGGACACTACATAATGATAAAGGGAACAATACAACAGGAAGATATAACTATTATAAATATCTATGCACCAAATATAGGAGCCCCGACATACATGAAGCAGACTTTGATGGATATAAAGGGCGAGATTAACAGCAATACTATCATAGTAGGGGATTTCAACCCCTCTAACAACACTGGATAGATCCTCAAGAAAGAAAATTAATAAAGAAACAGCAGACTTAAAGGAGACACTAGATCAACTCGATTTAATAGATATCTTCAGAACTTTTCACCCTAAAGCAGTAGAATATACATTCTTCTCAAGCACTCATGGTACATTTTCTAGGATAGACCACATGTTAGGACACAAAAATGGTCTCAATAAATTTAAGAAGATTGAAATCATATCAAGCATTTTCTCTGATCACAATGCCATGAAACTAGAAATTAACCACAAAAAAAAAACTGAAAAATACTCAAAAACTTGGAAACTAAATAGCATGTTATTAAATAATGAATGGATTAACAATGAGATCAAAGAAGAAATAAAAAAGTTTCTAGAAACAAATGATAATCAGCATACATCAACTCAAAATTTATGGGACTCAGCAAAAGCATTTCTGAGAGGGAAGTTTATTGCAATATAGGCATATCATAGGAAGCTAGAAAAAGCTCAAATAAGCCACCTGACCCTGCATCTAAAAGAACTAGAAAAACAACAACTAATAAAACCCAAGACAAGTAGAAGGAAGGAAATAATAAAGGTCAGAGCAGAAATAAATGACATAGAAGCTAAGAAAACAATACAGAGGATCAATGAAACAAGAAGCTGGTTCTTTGAAAAGGTAAACAAGATTGATGAACCTTTAACTAGACTCACCAAGAAAAAAAGAGAGAGGACTCAAATAAATAAAATTAGAAAGGACAGTGGAGAAATAACAACTGACACAACAGAAATACAAAGCATTGTAAGAAAATACTATGAAGAACTATATGCCAAAAAATTAGACAATCTTGGTGAAATGGACAAATTTCTTGAATCATATAACCTTCCAAAAATCAATCTGGAAGAATCAGAACACCTAAACAGACCAATTACAACAAATGAGATAGAAACAGTTATCAAAAAACTCCCCAAAAAGAAAAGTCCTGGGCCTGATGGCTTCACAAGTGAATTCTATCAAAAATTCAAAGAAGAACTAACTCCTATTCTCCTCAAGCTATGTCAAAAAATTCAAGAGGAAGGAAGACTTCCAAACTCCTTTTATGAGGCGAGCATAATTCTGATCCCAAAACCGGGCAAAGACAACACAAAGAAAGAAAATTATAGGCCTATATCCCTGATGAATTTAGACACTAAAATTCTCAACAAAATATTAGCCAACCGGATCCAGCAATATATGAAAAAAATCATACACCACGATCAAGTGGGATTTATTCTGGAGAGGCAAGGATGGTTCAATATTCGCAAATCTATCAATGTGATTCATCACGTAAATAAAAAGGACAAAAATCACATGATAATTTCAATAGATGCAGAAAAGGCAGTTGATAAAATTCAGCACCCATTCATGCTCAAAACTCTCAGTAAAGTGGGAATACAGGGATAATTCCTTAACATGGTAAAGGCCATCTACGATAAACTGACAGCAAACATCATACTAAATGAACAAAGATAAAAAGCAATCCCCTTAAGATCAGCAACCAGGCAGGGATGCCCCCTTTCACCACTCTTATTCAACATAGTTCTGGAAGTCCTAGCTACAGCAATCAGACAAGAAGAAGAAATAAAAGGCATCCAAATTGGAAAAGAAGAAGTAAAACTGTCACTATTTGCAGATGATATGATATTGTATATTGAAAACCCTAAAGTCTCAGTCAAAAAACTTCTGGACCTTATAAATGAATTCAGCAAGGTGGCAGGATATAAAATTAATACTCAGAAATCAGAGGCATTTTTATATACCAACAATAAACTGTCAGCAAAAGAAATTAAGGAAACAATCCCCTTCACTATTGCAGCCAAAAAAATAAAGTACCTAGGCGTAAATTTAACCAAGGAGGTTAAGGACTTGTACTCGGAAAATTATAGAACATTGATAAAAGAAATCAAGGAAGATACAAACAAGTGGAAGCATATACCGTGCTCATGGCTAGGAAGAATAAACATCATTAAAATGTCTATATTACCCAAAGCAATTTATAAATTCAATGCAATACCAATTAAAATACCAATGACATACTTCAAAGATATAGAACACATATTCCAAAAATTTATATGGAACCAAAAAAGAACACGAATAGCCTCAGCAATCTTAAAAAGAAAAAATAAAGCAGGAGGTATCACTCTTCCAGATATCAAGGTTTACTACAAGGCCATTATACTCAAGACAGCCTGGTACTGGCATAAGGACAGGCACATAGATCAATGGAACAAAACAGAGAACCCAGAAATAAACCCACAGCTTTATGGACAACTGATATTTGACAAAGGAGGAAAGAACATACAATGGAGTAAAGACAGCCTCTTTAACAAATGGTGTTGGAAAAATTGGACATCTACCTGCAAAAAAATGAAACTAGACCATCAACTTACACCATTCACAAAAACAAACTCAAAATGGATAAAAGACTTAAATGTAAGCCGTGAAACCATATGCATCTTAGAAGAAAACATAGGCAGCAAGCTCTCCGACATCTGTAGCAGCAGTATATTTGCCGATTTATCTCCACGGGCAAATGAAATAAAAGGCAGCAGTATATTTGCCGATTTATCTCCACGGGCAACTGAAATAAAAGGCAAGATAAACAAATGGGACTATATCAAACTAAAAAGTTTTTGCACAGCTAAAGACAATAGGAACAGAATAAAAAGACAAACCACACAATGGGAGAACATATTCGACAGCACATCTGATAAGGGGTTAATAACTAAAATTTATAAAGAACTTATAAAACTCAACACCAGGAAGACAAACAACCCAATCAAAAAATGGGCAAAAGAAATGAATAGAAATTTCTCCAAAGAGGACATACAGATGGCCAATAGGCATATGAAAAAATGCTCAACGTCACTAATCATTAGAGAAATGCAAATTAAAAGCACAATGAGATATCACCTCACACCAATCAGAATGGCACTTATCAGCAAAACAGCACAGAATAAGTCCTGGCGAGGATGTGGAGAAAAGGGAACCCTTCTGCACTGCTGGTGGGAATGCAGACTGGTGCAGCCACTGTGGAAAACAGTTTGGAGATTCCTCAGAAAATTTTTAAAAATCGAACTGCCTTTTGACCCAGCTATCCCACTTTTAGGAATATACCCTAAGAACACCATAGCACTGTTCGAAAAGTAGAAATGCGCCCCCATGTTCGTGGCAGCATTGTTCACAATAGCGAAGATCTGGAACCAGCCCAAGTGTCCGTCAGAAGACGAGTGGATTAAAAAGCTTAGGTACATATATACTATGGAATACTACTCAGCCATAAGAAACGATGACATCGGATCATTTATAACAAAATGGATGTACCTTGATAACATTATACGGAGTGAAATAAGTAAATCAGAATAAAAGAAAAACTGAGAACAGCATGATTTCATACATATGTGGGACATAAAAGTGAGAATATGAGACATGGACAAGAGAGTGGTGGTTATGGGATGGGGGGAGGGAGGGAAGAGTGGTATAGGGAGGAGGGGAGGGACACAGGGAAAACCAGATTGAAAGTGACAGGACAATTTGACTTTTGGTGATGGGTATGCAACACAATTGAATGATAAGATAACCTGGAGATGTTTTCATTGTACATATGTACCCTGATTTATTGGTGTCACCCCATTAGAATTAATAATAATAAAATATATATAAAATGTGAAAAAAAATACTATATATATATGTATAATATATATAAAAAATATACATTAAAATATTAACAGGTGAGTGGACAGAGAATACTCTTTATTTTGTTCTATATATTTTTCTTAAGTTTTTGAAGTCATGTAATAATGCACTTCATATATCAAAAAGTTAATTTTTCTTGTTGCTTGTATCTACTGTGATCTAAATAAGATTAAAAAAATATTTTGAATCCTTAGTCTGAACTGATTAGAAAAATTTATTATTTCTATTTACCAAATGTTTATTTTAATTAATAAATATTATACCCTAAGGAAAAGTTATTTGATTATGATTTGACACCCAAAATAAGTATAGGAGAGAAAGTAATACAGTAAAGTTTAGATTCATAACTTTGGATTCATAAGTACTCTCTTCTAAAATGAGAGAGAGAGAAATAAAAGGAAGGAAGGAAGGAAGGAAAGAAAGAAGGAAGGAAGGAAGGAAGGAAGGAAGGAAGGAAGGAAGGAAGGAAGGAAGAAAGGAAGGAAGGAAAGAAGGAAGGAAGGAAGGAAAGAAAAAGAAAGAGTATCAGTAAAGTCAAAGGCAGGCTTTGTTTTAATTTTATTTTAATTTGCTATAGTGCTTTACCCTCCCAGCCTTTTTCCCTACCTGGGGAATAAAGAGAGGAAAGGTCTGGGAGCTTCATTTGCTCCATTGACGGGGCAGATCCAGAATCAGGTGTAAGGAACAACCCGTTGCTATGTCTCCTTCCGTGATGATTTTAGCGGTAGTAGTGTGTATCACATTAAGAAATTCTGTAGCCTAATCGTAACCAGAGAACTATATCTATCTCCTAAAAATTTTCCTTCTCATATTAAATGCTGAAGCTTAACCTAACAAGAGAATTTGGCATTTGGGCCTCAGAAAATGTGGGATTTAGGGGTGAGGGTGGTGGCTAATTAATCCTGAAATTTAATTCTTATGTCTGGTCATATGGGAAGTTATATGGCAACTGACTGAAAAATGAAAAACTCCATAGTGCTCAGAAATTGTCCAACTCTTGAGGAAAGTTGATCTAAGCTTAAAACAATAGTGGGTCCCATTTTTTTGCGTTAAATTCTGCTATTCTGATGTTATTCTCTTTGGGCAGATTCACAAAGGCAATAAATCTATTAGCTACCCATTCTTTGGACCAAAATAATCACTTCTCTCTCTCTCTCTCTCTCTCTCTCTCTCTCTCTCTCTGTGTGTGTGTGTGTGTGTGTGTGTGTGCACACACATGTGGATACAAATGCACATAGTATTCAGTACATGTGCTCTTACTTGATATGTCTATTTAACTCAAGCCTATAAGCTTAATAAAAATACAATAAAGCTTCACACATATAAGTCAAACTAAGATATACAAAAGGAGAAGAAGAACTGGAGTCAGAGGGAGAAATGTGCTATTAGCTAAGTAATGCCAGGAAACAAACTACTCCCTTGCAAGAAGATCAGATAAGAGAGGTACAAGTTTAAGAGAAAGCAGCATTAGCCTGACTTGCCTGTAAGGGCAGAGAAAGAAAGAAAACCTGCCAGGTATTTGTGAAGTAAAAGTTTCCCTTTCTTTTAAAACATAATAGCTCGTGTAATTTTGTCACATGCATCTGTTGCTCTCACCTTGTACTTTGTGCTGAAGAGCTCACCAGAGCATTCAGGGAACAATTCTCCCTCCCAGCCCTGCCACCTGCCATGAAAAATGCTGCATTATTCATCAGCAAGCTAATGACAGGTGATGAGATCTTTTCACACTACATCCCTCTCAGTAGGTGTTTATCACTCTGTTCACCAGCAGCCCTGCTATTACCTCGGGGCCAGAAGAACCCTACACACTCCCTTGAAAGGTAATGGAAAACGTGCTCAGCTTTCTGGGCTCACGAGTGCAGAAGAAGGTTATCACCAGGGCAGCTGCGAAGCCCAGGGCAGGAGGAAGGTGGTCACTCTAAGCGAACAGCTTAATTTTGGAAATCCATACAAATCATGTCAGAGCCATGATAATCCATCTTCTTTAGCTTCCAGCCTTTCAGCAGCCATTGCACTGTAATAATTCTCCCCGGTTCACCCGTGATCTCTATAAATAACTGGAGTGAGGGAGGAAAGGAGAGGAGGAAAAAGATGAGTTTGGCTTAGTGTCTGATGAGCATGCCAGTGAGGAATTTATCTCTGTCTAGTAAGCAAGATGCCATGGTCTCTGATGGTGAGCGGAGGTGTGGCACAGAAAGCTAGCAGGAGGACTGTCCTGCCACCCCGGCTCAATACTCTGGTGTCATTTGAAATGAGCTTGACAAGAGGGGTAGTGGTTCTAGTGATTTATCTGAAAGCTTGTGACAAAAGAATTATAGAGCAGTACCATGTCAGCATGTGGGAGGAATAGAAGAAAGGGGACTATTTTATCTTCAAGCACTTTATTCCTTATAGGAGTGCACATTATTAGAAATTCCTTCACTGTACCATATTTGCCACAATAACCACAAATTGATTCTAACTTTTTTATTCGTTTTATTCTGGATAAGTATTGTGTTGTCGTTAAGAGAAGGAGGACTTTCAGTGTGTAGTTCTAGTTTATAGGGATGTTAAGTAAAACAATCTAGGTATGAAAAAGCCACTATAGTTAAGACAGGGGAGGCCAGCACCTGTTTATGTTCCCAGTTCACTGTGTCTGATTTCACTTTCCCTAGGATGGCACGCTTTCAGGGTGTCCAATTAGGTTCTCTCATTCACATCATAGCAGTGTGGTACACTGGAGGTCAGAGGGTATAGACCAATGGTTCTTAACCTGGGTTCTATCGAACCCTAGGGGTTCCATGAGTTGGTCTCAGGGGTTCGGAGAAGCCTCTGCTGTGGAGGCCAGAATAAAGTAATACAGTAATTTGTTGTGGGTTCATGCACTTTGTTGGTTTTGTTCTTTGAACAAGGTGATGTTCATGCACGGTCCATTTTGTGCACCAGTATAAAAACATATACCTATGTCTTGAATTTGGGAAAAGAAATCATATTTTATTTATCACTAAAGAAGGGTTCGGTGAATGCGCATATGAAACTGATGGGTTCGGTACCTTAAAAAAGATTAAGAACCACTGGTATAGACTGAAGGTGGTAAATACTTGGGTTTAAGTCATAGATCCACCATTTTGTTGCTGTAGGAATTTATTTAAACTTTTTGAGCCTTGCTTTTATCACTTGTATAATGGGTATAATATCAAGTCTAGGGTTACTTTGAAAACTAAAGGACAACCACTTAGTAACTTCTTAGCAATTACCATTTCCATTCTAACTTAAGGTGACTTTGTCTTTCCTTTTACATGGCTAAAGTGAACCTCTTTAGCTAAGTTGACAAGTCTTTTCCCATAAAGTGGGGAAGTTCAAATGCTCTAATAAATGTTTCAAATTGGATTTGTTCAATGGGTTGGTGGTTAAACAAACTGATATATATCAATACAATGAAATATTATCCATTAATAAGAAGGATCAAATTATTGATAGATGTAACAACTTGAATGAATCTCCAAGGGAATTATGCTAAGTGAAAAAAGCCAATCCCATACTACTTGATTCTGTTTATATAGCATTTGTAACGTGATAAGATGATAAAAATGGAGAACAGATTAGTGACTGTCCATGGTTAAGAATGGGGGAGATGAGGGTCAGAGAAAGGACACAGGAGAGATCCTTGTGATGGATTATTGTGCATATTGACTATGGTGGTGGATCATTAACCTACAACTGTTATAAAGTTGCATAGAAGTAAATACATACACATGCACATACATAAGTATAAGTGAAAGTGAATAAGATCAGTTAGTTGTATCAATGTTAATAGTTTGGCTATGTTATTGTTTTATTATTTATTACTATTGGAGGAAACTGGGTAAAGGAGATGCAAGATCTATTATTTTTTACCACTGCATGTGAGTCAACACTTATTTGAAAAGTTAAAACAATTTCAAATGGCCCTTAGTCTTGTTTTTGCCATTGTAGCCATATCCAGATATAAAGGTAATGATCACTCAATTAGTAATATGAACATAATCCTTAAGGGGGTCATATTCCTTTGGTCTGATTATTTCTAGAACTATCGCCTAAGAAAATAATCAGAGATAATAAACATACCTATGTCTAGAGATTTCCATTGCAGCATTATTTTGAGTAATGAAATGCTCAAAGCAACTTACACATCTATTTTAGAAATGCTTATAATGTACTCATAAGATGGGATTTAAAAAACAAACATTAAAATAATGTTTTAATTCACTAACCATTGGCTGAATGCCACAGATGAGGGACTTTTCATACCTATACCACCTCCCCTTATATACACCCTCTTCTAATTTTTCATGCTTATATTTTATTATATACTGCTCACAAAAATGAGGGGATATTTTATTGCTAAATATAAAGCAATAAAATATCCCCTCATTTTTGTAAGCAGTATATTTTTCAATTTGCATTTTTTTGTTAATTATATTTTACATTCTTTAATTGGGAACCACTGTACTTTTAATTTGTTTTAATACTTAAACCACCAGATTTAGACAATAAATAAATCTTGAATCCCTTCACTTTTTAAGGTCAAAATATTTCAGGCCTGCTCTTCTTCACCCCATATCTCTAATTCTGTCAGCTAAGTCATTACTTTTCCATTGTCAGGGTTAATAGGGTGTATCTATAATTAAGTCTTCTATACTTTGTCTCTAGGTTAATTCTGAACATTGAAAATCACTAAATAGGATTTCTAATATTGTGATTATGTGAATATTTTACACTTAAAACCTGTTAGCATAATTCGTATTCATAGAGATTCATAGAGAATGGGATGATATTCTAAGTTACTAGAACAGTGTTACTTGAAGGAGAAAATTTTTCACAAGGTCAAATAAATTCCCATCTTTTCTACTATTGCTCAAAAAGTTTTGCCTTATATGTTTGATTGCAGTACATGTAAATCATAACTTTCTTGAGAACATTCTATTTTACTTATAATTTTTCTTTGCCTTTATATTCTCATGCTTTCCTTACCATATTTCCAAGCTTTTCCAATTTCTGAATCCCACCCACTATTTATTGAATGCTGAGTTTTACACACACTGTTTTCTAGGCCTGCTTCACAGCTGTTATCATGAGCTTTGTTTTAATTGTCCTGGGTTAGCTTTTTCTCTTGTATTCCCTTTTCATTAGGTCACAACTTTATTCCTCCAAAACTGTGAGTGAGAGGTTAGCTTTCATTATTATTATTTTTAAATTTATTGATTTTAGCAAGAGAAGAAGGGAGAGAGAGAGAGAGAAAGAGAGAGAGAGAGAGAGACAGGAATATCGATCAGCTCCTATATGTGCCCTGACCAGGAACTGAACTGACAACCTTTGTGCTTCTGGATGATGCTCCAACCAACCGAGCCATCTAGCCAGGTTTGGGAGGTTAGCTTCTTAAGTTCTTGCAGGAATAAGCAGTTAACTGAAAAGTCTCAGTTGAGTGGGTTAATATATACAAGGGAATTATGTCTTGCTCATTAATGGTTTGTTAGTGTTTTCTTTTCCATTGCTGGATGGAATCTTGAAGAGTTTTCATAATGTTCTGGTGGCTTATAATTAAAAGCCATACTCAGAGCTTACATCTCATCTCCTCCCCTTTCACCAGCAAGCCTTAATTTTGTTGTCTATACTTGCTCCTTTTCTGACCCAGCTCTTGGAGCTGGGGCTTGGGGGTCATTCAACTGCTTCTGGGATACACCGCCTTCTTTTCCAAACCTCTGATCTCCACCAACTTCTGTTTTATTGTTTCAGAGAAATTATTGACTTAGAATGGCTACAGTAGAGGTTCTTGCTGATGACAGGAAAGGAATAACTGTACTCTGGTTACTTCAAAAGCTGTCATTTTGCACCAGAGTGACAACCACCCATTCATTTTCTGATGTGTCTGGGTCTTGAGATTCCAATCCAGACCACAATCTATGGGGAAGAAATAAAACTTCCCCCAGCTACTACCTACTATCTTTAGGATTGGCAAGTCTGCTCAACTTCTACTAGTCTGGTCTAGGTCTGCCCCCATTGGAGATTTTCAATTTATTGTTATTAACAAGTGAAATTTCTTCTAAAATTCTGGCAATAATCGGAGGCTTTAATTCTGATGTGATTTTAAGATCATTATATTTTTCAACTTAAAGATATTTTAGTGGAAAGTCGAGAAAGAGAACTTTAAGGACTGTTAACGAGATTCCACTGTAAAATCAAAGTATGCACATATTTGTGTCTGGATATGTATAAACAGAATATCTTAGGTAACTAAATTTTGGACAAGTCTATATTGCTTATTTGAAGTATATTATTTTAATTCTTTTTTCAATGCCTTCACTCTATTTATAATAGGGCAATGATAGCAACGTTTTATAACTTATATTTTGTCGAGCCTTGTTTTCTGGAGCAGTTAAATGTCGGCTAATCTATGGTTCTTCATAAAAATGTTCAGTATGATATTCTGGCATGTTTAGGTATCATAAATAATACCTCTACTTTATAAATTGAAAAGGAAGATGACAAGACATTTTGAAAAGAGTAGGTAAAGTAAAATATAAATATGTGACTTTTGAAGTAGGAAAATGTTTAAAGCTTTTATTATGCAGAAACATCCCATCTTATCAAGTGGTTAGATTTTTAACAATCTACTCTCCTGAAGACAGTTTCAAACTGGGAAGTAAACATAGAAGCTATCATCAAAAACTTTAGACCTATTACTACATTCATTGGTAGATTATGTCCAAATGCTATTGCTTCAAGAGAAAGAAACTAAAGGACAGTTAAGGAAACATTTCAAACTCTTTTTAAAGAAAATTCTGACTTTAAAGAAGATACTGATTAAGTAGCAGTGAGGGCAGTAGGGGCCTGGGCTCTGGTGGCAGACAGATGGGGTTTGGAATTCTGGATTCTGTCTCCTCCTAGGAGTCTGATCCTTTATAAGCCATAGTGTTCTCATGATACCCATCTCATATGAGTTGTCCTGGTGATTAAATTAGAAGTTATGCATAAAGATTATTATTAATCCATTCCATTGACCCTATAAGAATAATCATGAACACTTAATTTATGTCAGATATCCCATTACTTAATGTTATTGAATAAATCAGGCTATACAATAACTTTCTGAATCTGTTGAATGTGTCTGAAAATAGTACTGGTCACAGAATGACCATGATGTAAGTGTCCATACTTAGAATAAACTTCAATAAAGTTTCAAAATGTCCTATCGATAGGTTACAGAAAGAACTAATTAATTGCTCTCTATATTATGTTCAAATGAGAATTTGGCCCTAGGGTCATGAATAAATCTTTAGTATGAGTGTCATCAATTACACAGTCGTCTGCAACAGTTTTAGGACCACCTGCATATTTACATGCTTGAGCAGCTGCTTACAAATAACACAGAAGAGTGAATGTTGTAGACTCTAGTTATTCATACAGAGTTTCAGATGGCAAAATATCCTCCTTCTATTTTCTTTTGGTCTAGGTAGCTACACTTTTTTCTTTTTTTTCACACCCTACTATGCTGGAAGGTAATTATGGGAGTCTAAACTCCAAAACCACATTCTATAAAATTTATATTTTAGCATTATAAAGTATAGCATTTATAGTATTAAAAAATATTCTACTATTTTCAAAATTACCATGAGTGCAAAAAACCCGGTAGTTTCAGAGATGTGGAGAAAAAAGTAATAAAATCTAGTTGTGTAAGGACAAAAGTGTGGTTGGATCAACTTTGACTGCAGGGTGATGGTACATGTAAGATTGAAGGGCCATTCAGGTAGAGCAGGGTGTGCACAGATGGGTAGAGGTCTGGTTTTATTCCTAACACTTTGAAAAACCATCTATGTATCTTTTGAGAAGTCACAAGATTTCTGTGAGCTTCTGACTTCTCAGCTATAAAATGAGGGTGTCCCTAGCTGGTTGGCTCAGTGGGAGAGCATCATCCTGGTATATGGATGTCTCTAGTTCAATTCTTGGTCAGGGAACACAGGAGAAGCAACCATCTACTTCTCCATGCCTCCCATTTTCCCTTCTTTCTCTATTTCTCTCTTCCTGTCCCACATCCATGGCTTTGTTGGAGTAAATTGGCCCTGGGCACTGAAGGTGACTCCATGGCCTCACCTCAGGCACTAAAATAGCTCAGTTGTTGAACAACAAAGAAATGGCCCCAGGTGGGGCAGAGCATCACCCAGTAGGGGGCTTGCCGGGTAGATCCCAGTCAGGGGCACATGCAGGAGTGTGTCACTCTGCCTCTCCACTTTTCACATAAGGAAAAAAAAATGTTGAGGGTATATGATTCTGGAGTCACTGAAACTGGGTTTAAATCCTGGTTCTTCTGCTTTACTAACTGTGTGGACAGAGTGTTTAAGATTTAAGACTTAGTTTTCTCAAAGGTAAAGTGGGGATGATCATAGGATTTACTGCATAAAATTTTATGATGATTAAATGGCATAATGCATTTTTTTTCTTCTTTAAGTGAGAGAGTGGAGATAGGCATACTACTGTGTGCCTGACTGGGATCCACCCAGCAACCCTGTCTTGGGCTGATTTTCAAGTCAATTGAGCTATCCTCAGCACCTGAGGCTGACACTTGGATCAACCAGGTTATTCTCAGTGCTCAGGGCTGCTGTTTGAACCAATCAAGCCACTAGAAGGGGGAGGGGGAGGGGAAGAGAAGCAGACGGTCACTTCTCATGCATGCCCTGACCTGGGATCGATCCTGGGAATCCTCATGCCATCTAATGCTTTATTCACTAAGCCAAGTGCTCAGGGCCAATGTAATATATTTTAACACAAGTAAAGTGCTGCACATGTAAAAACACACTATTTTGAGTGTCTAGTTGAATCACAAGAAAGTAGAACCCTTGGGTAGATCAATACTACAGAACTACAGAGAAAGATGTTTCTTCTCACCACATAGGCAGAAAAATGGTTCCCTCCAAATGTCATACTGTAATTCTCAGAACCTGTGTATATATTATGTTGCAAAGAAAAAGGGACTTTGCAGTTGTAATTAAGGGTACAGACTTCAAGAGAAGGGGATTATCCTGGGTTATTCTCATAGGCACAATAAAATTACATGACTCTTTGAAGGGAGAGAACTTTCTTTGGTTAGAAGTTGGAGATTCAGCAAAAGAGGAAGTTGGAGAGTTTTCAAGCTTGAGGATTGGATATGCCATTAATGAATGACTTAGAGTTTGGGGGCTTATGTGCAAAGAATTTAGAGAGGCTTCTAGGGGATAAAAGCAGCCCCAAATGATAGAAACTCAATTTTACAACCACAAGAATCAGAAATCTGCCAATAACCTAAATGAACTGGGAAGTGTATTCTTCTCAGAACCTCTGGATGAAAACCCAGCCAGCTAACAGCTTGATTTCAGCCTTGTGAAACCTAAATCAAAGAATCCAGTTGAACCAACTCAAACTTCTGACTTCTAGAACTATGAGATCATAGACTTGTATTATTTTTAGTCACTGTATTTGTGGTAATTTATTAAGGCAGTGGTAGAAAATTAATACATTACCCAAACCTCTTAGCCTTCCCTTCTAGACTTCGTGAAAGTTATCTGCAATTTCAAGGATGTTTCACATGGATGACATCATCCAACATAGAAAGGTCTATGTAAATACTTTAGGAATATTGCTAGAAGTTTATCATAAGAGTGTAGGCAAAACTAGAAGAGCCAAATAGGATAGGATAAAGGGTTTTGGATAATACATATATATGAGCTAAGATTTGGGAAATTTAAACACTGAAAGCAATATTTATAAGTTATCTACTTTTATCTCCTTGTTTTAAGATGAAGAAACTTAAAAAATGACTAATGAACATGTTCAAGGTCAAATATTTTATTATCTATCCTAGGCTAGGACTGGTTACTGACTTCTTGTGATGTCCTCTTTTCACTCCTCACACTTTCTGTCCACATCTATTAGATCCTAGTCATGTGCTGGAGCATAGACCAGCAAAGTGCTGAGGAAGGTGACCAGGAATGTAGATGGTGTTTTCTTATTCAACCAGAAATCTTGAAGATGTGTTTCTTTGAAAACAATGTTTTAGGTGCAAATAGGCATAAGGCTTCACTCACCCTTCAGAAAGGGCTTATGCGTATGGAGTCCTAGCATGGTTATATTTCTTAAGCATTCTGCTTTATGTGAAAGCTACCATGGCCATAGGTAGACAAAAGTCATTAAAACATCAGATGAGGGATTAAGTTAGGTGATTGCCAAGATCATTTTCTGTCCTAGAATTGTTCAGAGCACTCAAGGTAGTGATTTATGCCCACTTAGAAGGATGCCATGCAGACCTTGACCAGTGTTTGAAAACAATTTCCGAGCCAGCAATGCAGAGATAATGTCACAAGTCAGCCATGTTTATGGTATATTGTCCATGAAATCACCAGCAGATATGTCATTGCATCATACAAATTTCACCCAGGTTCATATAAGCAAGGTGCTATTGCCTTAAGAGGCATTATTGAGATGTATGACAGCAATAGACATACATCTGTTTTTTTCCTTGCAATGCTGAAATCTGGCTTTCTTTTTGGCTGCTATTAAAATCCTAATACATGAATATATAACATGACGGTGACTTAGATTTTTTTTTATTGCTCCAGAATTGGTAATAAGGGCTCAGGTTGAAGAAGATCTCAGTTCCCCTAATTTAAATGGGACACCAAAAACTGGGACGAGTTTCCTCGTCAGAGCTCAATGGAAGAGGCACAATTTACCTATCTCCTTCAACCATCTCTCAACCCCAAGGCAATAAGAATTAGACAGGTATATATTGATTTGCTAGGGCCCCATAATAAAGTACCACAGATTGGGTGGCTTAAACAACAGAAATTTATTTTCTAATGGTTCTGGAGGCTACAAGCTTGAGATCAAAGTGTTAGAAGGGTTGCTTTCTTCTGAAGCCTCTCTCCTTGACTTATAGATGTGTGTTTTTTATCTATCTTCACATTGCCTTTCCCATGTACTTTCCCTCTGTCTAATTTTTTTCTTTTAATAAGGGTACCAGTCGTATTGGATGAGAGCCTGCCTTTATGACCTCATTTAAGCTTAATTACCTCTTTAAAACCCAATGTCCAAATACAGTCACTATTCTGAGGTACTAGGAGTTGGAACTTGAACATAAGAATTTTGGGAAAACATAATTGAAACCACAACAACTAGGAAAGGGAGGGAGTTATTTGAGTTCTGTGGTCTTGGAAGGAGTGTTGTATTCAAGGTGAAAAGTGTTTGTTTAATTGTCTGTTGTGGAGATCAAAGAAGCAAAATTTACTCATAAAGCCAGAAGGGTGATTATTCATAATAATTAGGAAATACTTTTAAAAAGTATATGCCATCTTATTTCCTCCCTGAACTACTCTTAGAGAGCTGCATAGTGCATGGGGCAGTGCATGGAAGGGAGTTCTTGGGAAAGCTTGAAGTCTATACTTACATTTTTGGGGTGATTATAAACCTATGGAGTAGTGAGTGCCTCCTTGTCCGGGAATTCTGAAGGCTTAATTTCTTTTTTATTTAATTTATTGTGTTTACATAGATTCTAGTGTCACCCTGATTACATCCCCCGTTCCCCGTATTCCCCTCAACATATCCCTTGAAGGATTAATTTTTATTAAAATATGTCAGAGCAGCAGTACAGAAGGGATACTGATATAGTGTCTAATGAAAAAGATGGACCCCACTCCTATTCCAACTTCATGCTCTTTAAAAAGAACTCAATAGAGAACCACGATTTTTAGCATGGCTACACATGAAGCACTAAAGAGATTAAGGGGTGGGTCAGATATTCTTGTTATGCTCAGGTGACATCTAGGCTAAGCAAGTAGAACCCTACTCAGGGAAAGATATCAAGGTAACTATCACTAATGAAGCTGCTTGGGATCTGAATGTACACTATCATTGTTAGTGGTTCTCAACCAGGGTAAATTGGCCCTCCAAGGGACAATTAGCAGTTTTAGTTGGAACAACTGGGAGGAGTTTGCTACTGTATCTAGTGAGTAGAGACCAGTAGTGCTACTAAACATTTTACTAGGCACAGGGTAGCCCATACAACAAAGAGTTATCCAGGTCAAAATGTCACTGGTGGTGCTGTTGAGAAGCCTGATCTATGCAGAGTCTAGTACATTGGCATGGGTTTCACATTGCACATGTTGTCATATTGTCATGGGCCGTCATCATGGCATGGAACCAAACTGCATCAAGAAGGAGACCAGTGATGCCTTCATAATGCTGACACATGACCAGTTCTCAGACTCAATCATATGGATCAAGATCAAGGGAATGGAAAGGAAGGACTGAAAGTATACCATATTCTTTCATTATGCAATTCATAAACATAATGGAGAAGAAATGGTATAAAACAGATTATGACCCCCTCTTCACTTTAGGCTCCTTGAGCCACTGATCCAGTGTGTGATATAAGAAGTGGTCAGCTTTAAATTGCATATGAGATTGAAATATTAACTGGACTGGATTTTTAAAAATCCTAGAAAGTCATGTGATCTGCCTGAAAGGTCCTTACACACTGAAGATGTTAAATCTGGAAAATAGTAAAGAAAAGAAATAAAACCATTTGTTGATTGTATCCCAATCACTCGAAACTCCCTTAATAGGAGCAAACATATAATATAAATAGGTTCTACCTGTCTTCAGGCTTGTATTCATGCCAGTAAGGAGTTTTCCTCATGATGTCACCAAAGATGATGTATTGCACACAGGCAGAGCCAAATATTTCCTCAATTTAATATTCTAAGCTTTATGCCCCCAAGTGAGGTGATGATTTCTAGAAATATAATATCTTATTTGTCTAACCATGTGGAATAAAGGGATGGGTGTTTATTTTGGAGTGAGAACATGTAGGGGCACACCCAATTTTGCTACTTACTGAGCTGAGGGTGTGATCTTTGCTTAGTTACATAGCTCCTGTTCGAGTCCAGTTTCTCCATCTGTGTGGTGGATGAATGAATCTGAGTTCGACTATTATTCATAAAGTTTGTTTATGGTTTACTTGTGGGAGGAGATAGGACCTTATTTCTTCCTGATTTAGCAAAGAGTTTTCATAATTATAATGCAATATGATTTTATTTATATACATTCCAAAACTGAGCAAAATTTCATGGTGAAAATATTTCAGCATGATATTTATCTTTGGCTAGGCATGGTCGTGAAGAGGTTAAGTGAAATTCTTGAAACTATGGTGAAAATAAGTTGCTTTTTATATTTTAAAACAATGCCATATTTTTTCTGAGTACTGTTGCATAATGTATAGGAACTGTCGCCCTAATTTAATGTATGGCAGGAGACCCATAATATGTTTCTTGGGAAAAACATAAGTTTAAGTGATTTAAATACAAAAGATAAATGCTTGTCATTAGTATTGGTGTCATTTGACAGGTAACTTTAGAAGAAACTATAAAGTCTGAAATGATTTCCCCTCAATTTTTTATTCCTTTTTGCCTTCTTTGGGTTCTTCTCCTAAGTGATGAAATTGTCACCCGTGAGAGCCTAGTATTTGGCCTGTCTGCCCTGGTACTGTCAGTGGGACAGCCACTTGAGTGATTGTTCACTAATGTTGGACACATTCTGTTACCTCATTGTGGAGGGAAGGAACATTATAGAATGAATCTCAAATGGTGGAGATTTGACATAGAAAGAAGGGGATGTCTTTGTGCAAAAAGGAACCCCTTCAATCTCCGATGAAGTCTTTTTTGGGAACCACTGCACCCCCTGCTGGGCACCAGTCAGTACTCCTACAAAAACCCTCCTGCTGCAAATAATGTTTTAGGAAAAGGTATCTTTTGCACAGGTGGAATGACCAAGCAGGGAAGAAAATTCCTCCTGGTTGTCCAGATGATCAAGAAGGAATAAGAAGCAGTAAGAGTTCCTTGCCTTGTGAAGTAGTCTACTTAAGTCTTATTGTGCACATGAACACAATATGTACAAAAAGGGATGTTGGTCACTGTGCTCAGGATGAAAATGTATCAAATATTTTCTCAGGCTAATCAAGAATTATTGCATGCCTTTTATGTACAAGGGATTGGGGGTGTAGAATTATTAAAACACAGTTTTTAGCTTCAATATCTTCTCCTCTGGAGAAAACAAACATGGCAGACAATTGGCCATGCCAGCTAGTTTGTGTATTAGGTGATACAGTGGAGACATAAACATATTGTAAATAAGTGGATAGTGAATAGCTTGAAAAAATTGTAGTATGTTCTGTATAACCCACATTTATGTAAAATATTATATATACTCATGATTCCATTTTAGTAAAATATAAAATATTTTAAAATATAAAAAAAAGTGTGTTGATATTTTATCATTGTTAATTGTAGATTTAAAGACACATTTTAAAATTAAATTTTCAGGAGCACAACTTTTTGTGTGTGTGCTAATTGTAAAAAAATAATCCGGTAATATGTAAAGATACAAAGAAAAGTGAAAAACCAGTAATTTATTTTCTAAATGTAAAAACATGATCTATTTGGCATACATCCTTTTAGGCTTCTTCCTAAGCATATCCACATGCACAGAAAAATATATTTAAGATCATGCTGTACGTTTTCATTTAAGATCTTTTCTTGTCCATGTTAATATATTTTATGATATCATTGTTTCAAAGGAAATGCACAAGGTATACTTGTTTGTTTATTTTTTCCAGTTTTATTGAGGTATAATTAACAAATAAAAATTGTACATATTTTAGGTATACAACAAGATTTGATAGATGTATTGTTTACTTCTTATAAGCAGAAAGAGTTTTGCAATGAAAAACATATTTTTTGCTCATTCTTTCTCAATCTCTGTTTCAGTCTGCAGAGTCCTCTTCACAAAATGCTATTTTTAGTTTCTCTTGTGATTAATTTCATAAACCTAAATATTATGCTTACATGCCTACACTTCTTCTATTTCTTCTCTTGTTCTTCTAGTTTCCAATTTCTGGTAACTTTTCTTTTAATTTGACAAAGTCATGGTGAAACAATTACTTTCCTTTATGAAACCTTAATTATTATGAGTTCTGTCTTTAGCTTTTACTGATGACTGAAAACCAATAAATAGTATTTCTTTCTATGGCCATGCACATATTATTCACCACAAATTCAAATAAAGATGTTAGATTGCATTTCCTTCTTTTTACATCCAATGCTATAACTTTTTGCCATTTGAGGAAGAATGTTACTAGTTTCAAAATCAAATGAATTCACTTTATTACAATTTTGGCATATTTTAGCATGATTCATGTGAACAATGGTAGTTCTTCTGTTTTTTTTTTTTTTTGCTTTTAAAATGGACCTTTAAAAATGAATTTATTGTCTTCTGTTTATTTTATTTCATTTCCCAGGGTAGTCAAATTCATAGTGATTTTTATTTTTTTACTTTATTCTCAAAATTATCCACCCGCATTTTTTGCAAGATGGTATTTTCTCCCCCAAAAAACCCTTCCGGAGACCATCCACTTCCAGCTGTAATCTGAGCCAGTCGGTGTTTTGCTTTGCTTGCAGCTCCCACAGCTGTTAGCCCCAGAATGCATCTTGCACTCTTGGGGCAGCTTCTCTCTTTTGGAATTCTGTCTCTCTTGTTTTGGTTTCAACATTATTTTATGTTTTGGTTTCAACATTATTTTATGTTTTGGTTTGTAGTATATACTCAGATGTCAGAATCACAAATGATGCTTGGTTACCAATATTCTGTGCCCAGGCACATCCAAATGTGCCTTTATATTGTCTTCTTGCTTGATTGTTATTTTGCATGACTATAGAATTTTATGTACTTTATAGTTGCAGAATCTTGTAAAACTTTGAACCTACCTTTTCCTCTAATGTTCGGGCTTGCTGAGTGATTTGGGCTTGCTGAATAATAAGCCTGATGCCAATCTTATCTTGTATTTACTTATATGTTTTGTAGATGAACTACATTTTGGTCTGTGCTTGGAGCTGTCTGAAGGCAAGAGCAGTTGCCTGGCTCAGAGATAATGTTGTCTGAATCAGGCCCATAGCAGTGAAATGACAAGCTGCGAGAGACAGACAATTTGGAGGTAGGATCTATGTATGTGATTTAGTGGGTGTCCTTTTCTTTCTTTCTTTCTTTTCCTTATTTTTTCTTCTTTTTCCAAGTAAGAGGATGGGGGAGAGAGAGACAGACTCCCTCATGTGCCCAACCAGGATCCATCTGGCAACTTCTGTCTGGAGCAGATGCTCTGACCATCTGGGGCCATGCTTGCAACCAAACTATTTTTAATGCCTGAGGCGGAGGCTTCACGGAACCATCCTCAACTCCTGGACCAATGCACTCAAACCTATCAAACTATGGCTATGTGAGTGGAAAAGAAAGAGAGAGAAGGGGGAGGAGGAGGGATGGAGAAGCAGATGGTTGATTCTCCTGTGTGCCCTGACCAGGAATTAATTAAACCTGGGACATCTACATGCCAGGCTGACACTCTACCACTGAGCCAACCAGTGAGGGCCAGGGGGGTCTACTTTTTTAACTTGGTTTCAGTCCTCAATTTTTCTGCATACCCCAGGCGATGCTTTTAATTTTTCATGTACTCATAGTCAGTGAAAAATACCAAGTGACTATCATTTACTAAAGCATGGCACAGCTGAACTAAAGGGCACAAAATATCCAGACCATGATTTTAAGGACTCTAGGTACTTCCGTAATAAAATACAATTTACTCAATAATTTGTCTTTTAGTGATGGTTTATTTTTTGAATTATTATGTTTGTTTCCTACACTAACCAGAAGGTAACCACAAATTGCAGGTAAAGCAGGTATTGTTATTGTTATAAAATGAATATCTGCTTTTGTCTATAAGAAACTTGAGAAACGTTTTATTGTGAGTTGTAGACTATAATTTTGGAAAGTCAATAGGAAACCAAACTGGGAAGACGAGATATAGTAAAAGGGTTGGCTGTATTTTAGAGTTCATCTATGCTTATCCAGACTAATCTTAAGAGTCCTTAGTTTATGCCAAGCCCAGACTCATCCTAGTTCAATTGCAACTTTTCTATTTGTAGTTAGAGCTTTTAAGGGTAGTGGGCAGATATAATTCGATATAAATGAGGCAAAATGGAGGGCAAGAATACTTTAAGTATCTGAGAGAAGACATGAGAGTAACAATATCTTAGCTATTAAAATCTTCAAGTGAAAATTTGTGACATAAATAAATCAGTCTACGGAGAAGGGGGATAAAAGCTCTCTTTTGTGTAACTAGAAAAATAATTACCCCTATCCAGGAGGACATTCTGAGCATGTCTCCTACTGACACTGTGTTTTTGCCATGTTCTGAAATATTTATTGAAAGAAATTAGAATCATCAGTAATTGTTACTTGATGGAAGTTTGTGGAAATATGCTTTTGCAGCTCTGAGAACCATGTGGTTGTATCCAGCTAGTTATTATCACAAATAATTAAGGTCAAAAGCACCATTGACGCTTACTTTGCCACAGTGCATTAAAAATAATATTCTTTCTCTGAAAGCTGCTGAATCTGATACACCACTTTCAATCCTTCTAGTGCATTAGTGGGGCAGACTTATGTGATAGTGGCTCTATGTGTGAATGACCTTTGTGCATAGAATTAGGGATGGCAATAGGCAGAATAATTTACATCGCCATATTCTAGAATTACAGATATATGGAAGGCAGTAGGAACCCGGAAACTGAGATAAATTAGTCATATGTGAGGCTCTGAGTTGCTAACCTGTGTGAGATGCAGGCTACCACGGAGCTGCGCATGTGCATGAGGTAAGGCAAAACTGTGGATGAGATGCAGGGCAAAGATGGGCCTGGGTAGCGGAGAAACAGCCAAGGATTAAAATCCGTGCCCATAGTTTAAGAACTCCAACTATGATAGACCAGTGTCAAAAGTTTGTATTTAGACCATTTCTTCCTATTTTAGATATAAGGAACTTGAAGCACAGAGAATCATTTTCACTAAAGTTGCCTTGAGTTGAAGATGGCTTTACTCTAAAGCCTAGGTTCTCATTCACTATACTATTCCGCTTCTGTAGGAAACTGCATTCACCATAGTTACATGAATTCGCCAAAGGGAAAGCCAGTTCACCATTTGAGTCTTGTCCTCTATCTAATGGGGGAAACAGATGCAGGAGTAACACCATACCATGTGATTCAGGCCATAAGAAGTGAGCGAGGAGCATTCGATAGGGATGAATGACTGAAACTAGGAGGAGAGCAGAGACCCCTGGCAGGAAGAGACATAGCATGAGCAAAGTAGAAAAACAAGCCTAATCTTAGAAATGATTGGAGTGCACCTTCTCAGGAAGATAGGTGAGAGCCAGGTCAGGAAGGGCACACCCTGTCTTATGCTGAGGTTTGGGTTTAACAAAGAAGTATAGGAAAAGCCACTGGAGAGTTCTTGGCAGAAAGTTGCTTTGAATAAATGTGCATTTTAAAAAGGCCACTCTTTATCATTTTTGTGGTATTCGCAGTTTTTGAGGGGGGCTTTGAAACCCCTAATTTACAGAACCACTATAATTCAAAGAAATATTTCTAAACTAGAATTTGTAATGCCTGAAGAGACATTTAAATGAATATTAAATAGTTGTAAATGAAAGAGGACAACACATATAATTAATGTGGATGATGCTGCATACGTTAGGGGCTTCTCTTTATCGTTAGGGCGGGGTCGACAGCCTATTTTTAACGTTTCTGGCTTTAAAAATCCTGTGGGATATTAAATGTTTCAAAAGGCCATAGTAGTGTAGTTGTTTACAGTAGAGAAGAAGATCACTTTCTGATCCATGTAAATATCCCTTATTGATTTAAAAATTCAGCCTGACAAAGTATAACGTAGATATTTAAAATGTGCACAGTGCATGAAATTACCTCACATTACTAGTAAATGCATGCCTTGTAGCAATTATGTCATTTATGCTTACACTAATTAAGTGTTGATGTGTGAGCAGTAAGTTGCAATGATGTCGTTAACTAATGTACATAAATATTCCTTTTAAGCTGTAATTGCACTTTGCCACAACATAAAAGAAGACAAGCTCAGTTTAGGAATTATGTAGGACTATTCTTTGAGAACATGTTAATGAACTCTGGAAGGGGAGAGTTTGGTTTCAGCATGCTCTTCCAATTATACGAGGGGAGGAGAAACGGGGAGGGGACAAGGAAGGGTTTCGGGAGTCTAATTTACACATCTATCGAGAACAATGGCACATTCTCTTGTTTGAGACCGTTAGGGCTGCCCAGGCACATGGTATAAATTGCGCAGACTTAGCTTTGGGAGTTGAAGGAGCCCACAAGACTTAACGCACCCACGACTCCCAGCAGAGAGACACTGCCCTACATTTCCTTTCTGTCACAAGCACTTAGCTGATCTCTGGAAATTAGGGGGGCTGTACCCATTGGCTGAAGTGAAGATTTATGATGTCAAAGGCATGATTTTATTTTTAACTCTAAAACTCCAAACTCTGTTTTTTTCTATGACACTAAGGCCCAGGTAGTACAAGAGGCGATGTGTCATCCTGAACTGCTTCTGCAACCCAAGCCGATACAAAATGGCCAGGCCTCTGTGGTTTGGTGTCAGAGAGTTCAAATTTGCTTTCTGGATATATGAGCCTTCTGGAACATACATTCTTCTCATTTTGTGGTTGATAATGACCCCCCTCTGAAAAGAGTAAGATTATTTTCTAAAATTATTCCTCCCTCTGCCAAGAACAAAGGAAAGACCAGTGCCCCTGACAGAGCTTAAAACTGAAATTTGTTGACTCATGCTATGAAGGAAACAAGCAAGGGGTGGGGGGAAGCCTGGTTATAATTACTAGTGACAGCATCTGAGAGAACAGCAGTTAGCAGACAGACCTCAATTACTCAGCAGCCTTGGCCCCTACTGAGCTTGGAACGTGCAATGTGTGGCAAAGAGTTGGAGCTATTTTCACTTTACTTTGGCCTCTGATTTTAGAGTTTCGTTCATCAGTCAAGGTTTTAACACTAGGTGAAATGAGAAGTCATTTTCATGCTATTTGTACTTGAAGTTTCTGAATTCCCAAAATTTTAAACGACATATAATCTATGCTTAGTATAATATTATCAGTGTCCAAAGTAATTACTTTTAGGTGGAATCACTTCATTAGTGCTTAAATATTTTCATTTCCTTGGGTGGATTATATTATACTTGAATGAGTCATGATAGATTATGTTTTACTAGGATGACAACAACAAAAACCATATACTGTATACGCTTAAAATAATAACACAGTGTTATTTCTTGCTCATGTTTCATGCTCATCATAGATTATTAGAAAGTTCTAGTCTTTGTAATCATTTAGATATCAAGCCTGTAGAGCAGTCAGTTTTTCTGAAGGTCCCAAAGTGGTAATTAAATGGTATAGAAGTAGCATCTCTTATTTCTGCTCACCCTACCCAATCATAAAAAAGCAAGGAAGTATAACCCCACCATCTGCTAGGGTGGGAGGAATCAGATATTTTTGGCAGACAGCTACCACAATATATTTTTTTCTTACACTGAATTTCACCTTCTAAAAAAATGTTTACTGAGTGGCTTCCGTGTGACTGTCATTGCACTGGTGTTTTCTCATGCTATCTTATTAAAAATTTTTCTTTAAAATTTTAGTTACAGTTGACATACAATATTATATTAGTTTCAGGCATAGAATTCCATGATTAGACATTGATATAACTTATGAAGTTAGCACCTCAAAATGTCTAGTACCCACCTGACACCAAACGTAGTTATTATAATATTACTGACTATGTTCTTTATGCTGTATTTACATCCTCATGATTGTTTTTATAACTGGAAATTTGTACATCTTAATCCCTTTTCCTGTTTTACCCATCCCCCAACCCCCCTTCCATCTGAGAACCATAAAAATGTTCTCTATGAGTTTGTGTCTGTTTGGTTTATTCTTTATTTTCTTTTTTAAATGGCAGATCTATGTGAAATCATATGGTGTTTGTCTTTGCCTGACTTATTTTATTTAGAATAATACCTTCTAGGACCATCCATGTTGTTATAAATGGCAAAATTTTATTCTTTCTTATGACTGAGTAATAGTCTATTGTATATATGTACCACATCTTCTTTATCCATTTGTCTATTAATAGACATTTAGGTTTCTTCTAGATTTTGGCTATTGTAATAACACTTTAATAAACATAAGTGTGCATATATCTTTCTGAGTTAGTGCTTTGGAGTTTTTCAGCTAAATACCTGGTAGTGGGATTGAGTCATATGGTAGCTTAACCATCAGCAAAGAGGATGAAAGGGAAATCCCTAGGATCAAACCGTTTTTTTTAAGAGTTAGTTAAAATAGACTCCAGCCCCAATTCCCCATCTGCTACTTCACCTTGTGAAATGTCAGCACCAGAGCACAGAGAATAAATTTCAATGTTACATTTTTTTTACAATTTGAAACTGGCATTAAATTATTTTTAAAAATTAAAAGATGATACTAAATTAGATGAATAGCTTGAATGAGATTACAAAGAGTACACTTAAAAATAGCAACAGTAAAATTGCTTCAAGATTTAAACTGAGCCTGACCAGGCGGTGGCACAGTGGATAGAGCATCGGACTGGGATGCAGAAGACCCAGGTTCGAGATCCCGAGCTCGCTAGTTTGAGCGCAGGCTCATCTGGTTTGAGCAAAACTCACCAGCTTGGACCCAAGGTCGCTGGCTTGAGCAAGGGGTTACTCAGTCTGCTGAAGGCCCACGGTCAAGGCACATATGAGAAAACAATCAATGAACAACTAAGGTTTTGCAATGAAAAAATTATGATTGATGCTTCTCACCTCTCTCCGTTCCTGTCTGTCTGTCCCTATCTATCCCTCTCTCTGACTCTCTCTCTGTATCTGTAAAAAAAAAAAAATGAATTAAAATGAGACTAAATAAAAAAATACATATGTTCCCTTAGAAACTATTAATTTGTTGCTGGAAATCTACATTAGAATTTTATTTGAAGTTCTATACTGAATTTTAAATCTTATGCTTCTCAAATACTTTGGGTATGTCCTCCTTAACATTGTTGGGCACCTGGTAAGTGGTTAAATTTTGGATTATTTTTATCTCAAATTTATATTGTTCTTGTTTATATAAAGATATTTTTGAATAATTCTGATAATTTTAAATAATTGACTTTGAGCTTTACTTAATAGAAAAGAAATAAACTGATCTTATTGAATAGGTAGAATAGGAAACAAAAATACTTGCAGAGAAGTGAATGGCGGGGGTTGAAAAATATAGGAATGGTGTAATAATATCAGGTGGGAGATGGTTTATTGCACTTATCTGAAAGATACATTCATTATAGATCAAGTTTGTTTTTGGGTCTCTCCAATAAGTAATACTATAATTTATTCAAAGGAATCACAATTCATAAGACCCTGGAGTCAAATCTGAAAGACAGAAGCTGAAGTTATTTCTTGCTGGCTGAGAGAGAGCTGGAGAAAGAAAGAAAAAGCCAGTGTTTATGAAGAGTTTGGAATAAGTAGGGGATTTGTTAGGTTAAATTGAAATGAGGTGGCATTATTATTGGTGAAGTAATCAATTGGATTAATTAATTAAGATAGTAATTAGTTGGCTAGGGTTTGGCTGTAGGGAGGGGTTGCTAACTGTGAGTGATTTAGCACAAGGGTCAGGTGTTTCCAGCATAAGTGGCAAGTTTGCTCTTATAATCTCTGGTAAGGGTTCAGGTCTTATCTTCTTTGGAGTTCTTTCTCTTTTCCCACTATCTATAATATTCATTGGAGACTTCCTTTATAGTATAAGAAAGCGAAAGCTAATCCTTTTCATATTTTATCTTTTGATGAGATTCAACATACACAAAATTTTTGAACCTTTACTATATGACAGGGACTTTGCTTTCAAGGGATATTTATTGTCTGGGTCTGATGAGGAGTCAGAATTCAACACAAGTAAATGTACAAAGAGTGGAAAGACCTGTGTTGAAGTCTGAATGTCATAATGGAGGCATGATGGAGGGAACAATTAATTGCATTTGTGGCTTTATAACCACAATGGTTGTAAAGGTAGGGCAACATCTGTGAGGTCATGAGTCCAGAGGTGGAGATTCTGGACAGAGGGAAGGGTATATAGACAGGCAGAGAACTATACAACAACCATTCTTTTCAGGGTACCACAAGCAATTTTGTATGAACCGTGAAGTGATGATTTTCTCCTTCCCCCATCCTTTACCTTCTCTCTGGAAAAGGAAGTAGAAGCTTCCAGTAGCTTAGGATATGGAAAGTGGTGCATGTCACGTCTGCTAGGGAGAGAAAAAGGCAAGTTTGTGAGGAATGGCTACAAAGGTAATGGGACCCTTTCTGGAAGGGAAGTGGTAATGGTAAAGTACTAATTTCCTGACATATGCTAGATAAGTAATAATGATTTATTTTTCCTCTGGCAAAAGTAAGTGATGAGGGACATAGAATAAAGGCAGATTTGGGTCTGGTCTGAAACTCTGTTTCCCTTTATCTGCACAGATCCTGACCACCAACAAGTAATAGAGTTGTTTATTTTTTGTTTGTTCTTTCTTCCTTCCATGAGGGAGCCTCTGAACAATACTGTTTCCTTCTATGTTGTACATGTTAGCAGAGGTTCTAGCTGTTAGTGGAATTTAATATTTGGAAAATGAAAGGAGATTGTTATAAACACAGGTCTCATATTATTGAAAAAAATCTAATATTCTTAACCAGTAAATGATTCTGAGTCTTGAGAGTGAATTCTTCATAGATTAGAAATTTTAAAGGTTAATGATTATAAAGAAACCGACTACTGTTTTTTAAAATTTTTTAATAGTTTTGAATGAAGCATGGTAGATGAAACTGATACATTAAAATTTAGACCCTATCAAGCAGACTCAGATTTAGAAGTTCCTTTGTTCAGGAAAGAAAGTGAATTTCATTTACTTTGCCGACAAAGGGGAAGATACACTGATAATTAACAATTTCATGGTACCTTACTGTCACCATATAATGTGGATTTCCAGACCCCAAACCCTGATGTCTGATATAGCCATTGAAGTAATTTTCTGTTCTTTATGTGAACAACTGGAATGTTGTCTGGCTGAACAAAGGTCTGTCCTCGCTTTTTAACACAAGACAGAAATGTGTTGCAGCAAAGAATCATTTGGAAAAGTTTGGCATACATAATTGACCAACATGCTTCTGTTTGGTTTCAGTATTATAGTGTGGGAGATGAACTTAGGGTTGTGAGCTGGAATGCCTGGAATATAGTTCTTGTTTTTCCCTGTACAGTGAAATTACAGGATAGTGAGAGAAAGGACATATTGCTCTTCTCTTTCCATGTGTATGAGTTGGGTGGGTTTTTACCACCAACACATTACTTTCTGTCATAGGTTGCTTGGGATGCAGAAGATTATACAAACTTTTTGAGTTAGAAATACAATGGCTCCTCATTTGTGGTGGAATAACAATACATTATCTACCTTAGTGGTTTCCAACCACCGGTCCAAGGACCAGTGCCGGTCGGCCAAAAATTTTATGCTGGTCTACAAAAGAGTTAACCACTATCTTCATGCAACATCAGGGTGGTTAACTGTTTTGTGGACTAGCATAAAATTTCTGATGGACTGGTAGTTGAAAATCACTGATCTACCTGACTCATAAATTTCTTATGATTTTGAAGATTATAATTTTAGACCATGCTCAGCTTCTGCTCAACCTGCATTGGTTGGGATCACTCAATTATATTCAACAGAAGGTGGGGCAGGTGTGGAGAGACCAAGAACACTTTCCTCACTTAACTCTTCCCTCCCCTTCTCCATGGAGTCTAATAAAAACCTCAAGGCCCCTCCATGTGGTCTCAGGGTTTGCTATTCTTGAGTATATTCTTTATAACTCATGTTTGCTTTTTGACTTTTAAAATCTAAGTAGTGAGTGTTTCAGGAAAACTAAGTGGAAGCTTCCAGTATTGTTGGATATGGAAACTGACATGTCACTTCTGCTGTATTCTATTGATTAAAGTGGTCATAGAACCTGCCCAGATTCAAAGGGAAGCTTTACAGACCCTCACTTCCAAATGAGGGCAATGTCAAGTATTTAATGGACATTGTTGATCAACCACAGTAATCTTCTGCAGAAAAGCCACGCTGCTCACAGTAAAGGTGGGGTGGCAGTATGGAGCACTGGTCTGACACCTAGGCTTTTCTGATTTTATGAGTTAAGATCTGGACCCCACTATTTACTTGCTGCATTCCCTGGGTAAATCTAGCACTTTGTGACTCAGCTTCTTTTTTTAAAAAAAGAAGCTAAAACTCATTTCTACCTCATAGAGTATGGGAAGTTAGCACATGTAAAGCATGTGGGACAATGCCCAGAACTCAATGGAGAGCTGTCAGGATGAGCTGTCATTACTCAGTAGCAGAGTAGTCTTATTACTCATTGTCTTAATGCCTTTATTCTCAGGAGGGTCTTGGCTGTCCTTTGAGTGAATGGCTCAGTGACAAGAAATAAAACACTGTCCTCACCCACAAAATCTTCTCTGCCAAAGCCCCATACACATATATCCTCCAAAAGGGCAGCCTTCCATCTCCAAGGTAGATTATAAAAATTAGCGGCAGCTTTAATGTACCAGATTGTCTTTACCTTGAGCAATATAGGATTCAACATCCATAGAACCCAACTTTGTACAACACTATGTCATGCCTATCATAGCACTTTTTAGTGTTGAAATTAACTGTTTATTCATCTGTCATCCCTATTGGACTATGAATTACTTGAGAGTAAATATGTGCAACTTTACCTTTTAAATTCCAAGGCTTAGTGAGGTACAAAGCAATAGGTGTTCAATGCATTTGTAAAATGAGTGACAATATTTCTTTATCATTCAGACAAAGTAGAGGTGGATTGGAAGGACTACAGAAGTTATACTGTGGATAAAATATTTGAATGACATTCTTGCAAAAGAATTGGAAAATCTAAAAGAGCAACTATGTGTCAAAAAACATATATTTAAGAGTAGTAATTAAATAATATTTTTATTTTCTTTATTTTCCTTAAAATATATAGTAGGTTCTAAATCTAATTTAGAGGCCAGTTTCAAATTTTCTTTCTGTTGCTACATAATAATTAATATGTCCTGGTCCCAGTATACTTTACTACCACTGAAACTATAACTTCTCTTTTACTTACATTCTTGTTCTAGTTTATTTTTTATGGATCTGTCATTTTTCATCACTTTCTGAAGTTTTTGCCTTTTTTACTTTTCCATCCTATGGGTATTGAGTTCTGGGAAACATATTTTATTTTTCCTCTTGGTTTTGTAACTCCACCGTTTGGTTTTCTAGACAACTTCAGATTTGCACTTTTATCACTCCTTTCACAGAATGTTGACATTGCTTTTGGTTTTCAATGGCTCTCTGTTGCTTATCCTTCCATTCCTCAAGGATTATGTATCACATTTAGGTCATTGTTCAGTGGCCCCTGCTTCCAAATAAAATCCAGTTTGTTGAGTTAGTTGGGTCCTAGTGGACTTAAATGGAGCAGAAAATGACAATGACAACAAATGAATCACACCAAAGTCTTCCTAATGAAGGTCCCTCAGCCTACGGAGAGAAAAATATATTTACAAAGCCACTCATGCTGTTTGCTGAAAGACACAAAGCAAAACATTAAAAATAAGATATTGGCATTAATATTCCATTACTCTTTTTCTAAGTATATCTCTCCCTGGCTTCACCACCATAACTTTGAATAAGTGTGAATGTTGTGAAGTCATTATTTTATCCTGGATCTTACTTGGTTTACTGCAAAGATTTCTTTTCCTTTGAAGTACATGTGTGTTTAACGTCTGTGACTGTGATCACTTATTTGATTTGTTGGTTTAATAAAAACAGAGAAATTAAGGGTTGACTTTTTAAAAAAATGAAACAAGGCAATTTTCAACAACTATGTTGGAGATTGCAATTTATAAATTGTGTGGAACATTATGGGGGACGTTATTAGGGTTAATAGAGATTTTTCTGAAATTCTTTCAAAGAACATCATAAGTGTTAGAGCTGAAAGGAATTTTTTTAAGGTTTCTTAATTCAATCCCCAAACTTTATGGATAAAAGTCTAAGGTCTGAAAGGCTAAATGATCATGGGTAATGCATTTTAACCTTTTTGAACTCTGTTTTTGCATGTAAAAAATAGAAATCAAATATAACTCATAGTTCTATAAGATTTAAATGTGATAATAAATGTAGATTACTGAGCCAATATCTGCCCACAAAAGAGGGTTACAAATCCAGTTCTTTCAAGCCTATTGTTTTGTGTAGTTCTCCAGGCTAGAAATGTATTATTTTCCAGTGTGGGTAAGAATTCTTTTTGAGTCAAATAATACTTAGAAATAGGTGTTAATTGTTAGATTGCCATTTGTTTTTACTAAATCACAACAGAAGCAAAAATAATGTTTCAAACAAAAAATCAATCTCCTCCAAACATTTTTTTTGTGCGCACTGCTTAAATGCAGCTTTAAATTAAAAGTTAAGTATTTTTTTAAAAGTTAAGACTTTCTAATATAGACACAGATTAAATGTCACCCATTTGTTCTGCTAACCAACCCAAATGCTACAGTATTTGCTCCAGATTGTGATTTCTACTCAATCTTTTGCACTTTCATTGCTTTTTAGAATATTTTGCAGTCGTTGTAGTAGTGGTCAGTCTGGGAGGTCTCTTTCTGAAGGTCAGGGGTGAAACCTGCTGCCCTAACTCATTTGTATGCCTCCTATCTAGAGCTGGGCAGCGGCCAATGCCGCTGGGAGCCTGGTGAATTGGATGTTCACCAACCCTCTGTTCTTGGAAAGCCTATCTTCTTATCACTGTATGTTAAATATGGATGGGAAAGGCTCTCCTGCTTTAACCTACTATGTTTATCCAGTTCTGAAATGCAAGTGTTCTTTTCTCATGAAATCCTGAGTGGAAAAATATTTAACAGAATTCTGTAGAACTGAAATGTGCTGCTGGGTTTTAAATATGCCTCTCCTTGTCCTCTATGTTGTTATAGTGAAGCAAGATAGTCCATGAATTTAGTGATACTAGGTAGTTTTTTCACTTTTTGGAGAGTAGTTTTTGAATATAAGCTTTATTTTTATATGAAATTAGTACATTTTCTTCTTTGCTTCCAGTTTCTCTTTTTGGATTTCAGACATCTAGTGATAGTCAATCATTAGATTTAATTCTAAAAGCAATGCTGCTTGTAATTAGTGGTCTCCAGAGAAATAGAAAATATTACACACACACACACACACACACACCTCAAGAGATGTATTGTAAGTAATTGCCTAATATGATTATGGAGTCCAAAAAGTCCCAATCTCTAGACTGGGCACACTGGAAACCCAAGAGAGCCAATGTTGTAGTTTGGGTCCAAAGGCAGGAATAAAACAACATCGATGTCTAAGCCTAAGGCAGCTGAGCAGGATAAAGTCCACCTCTTTCAGGAGGTTCAGCTTTTTTGTTCTATTCAACTAGTTGAATAAGGCCCACAGATATTATGCAGGGTAGTCTTTATTCAATCGCCCTATTTAAATCTTACTTTCATTTCAAAACACCTTTACAGAAATACACAGAATAATGTTGAATTAAGTGTCGGCCGCTCATGGTCCAATTAACCTGAAATATGAAATTAATCATTATCGTTCTGACATATGTGTAAGTTATACATATTATTCAATTAAGCCTCATAGTTTCTCTCTGCATTAATTGTAAAAAAATAATACCTACTTCATGTTGTTATGTCAACTAAATGGCCTAATATGTGCAAAACACTTAGCTCCCTTTGTAAGTCTTAAAAACTCATTATATGTTTATTAAACCTTTTCATTATATCTCCTTGTCTCTTAACTTTCTTTTAATCTTTTAATGCCTTTGTTGAATTATTAATTTCAATACTTCCTCAAGTTCAATAATTCTTTATTCAACAATGTCTAAACTGTTTTTCACCATATTAACATTGTAATTCCAGGAAGATATTTTTTATATCTAGAATCTTTATTCAGTTCTTTTTTTCAAATCTGCTTTGTCTTTCTTCATAGTATTTTGTGTGTGTGTGTGTGTGCATGTGAAAATTTTATTTTTTTCTTTATGTTTTCTAATGCCTCTGAGTAATGAAGGATTTATTTAATAAGATGCAAAAATACATATTATAAAGAGAAAAGTTTATAAATATAAGAACAAAATATTTTAAAATCTAATTTTTGAAGTTTCTATGTACAAAGTTAAAAGACAAGCCACAGATTAGGAAAATATAATTGTAATGCATATAACAAAAAGTATTGATATCAAGAATATAAATAGAACTACTAAAGAACAAATAGAACAAATTACATAAAAATATTACCAGGCAATTAATTGACAAGGAAACCCAAATGATCAACAAACCTAAGAGACTTCTCATGTTGGAGGAAATTTTAAAAACTATTAGAAACCTATTTTACAATTTATCAAATTGGTAATAGGAGTCTAAAAATACTAAGCATGAATAAATGCATGAAAATGAAAACTTTCAACATTTACTGGAAGAAGTGTAAGTTTTTACTGCCACTTTAAAAAGCAATTTTTTAAATTATTAATAGATTAGAAAATGTTCATTTAATAAATTTTAGCTTGTATTTATTTAACTCCTAACAAAACTTTTATATCGTTTTACAAGTAGTCATGACAAGCATGTCCTTTTGTAACAATGTTACAGTCCTTTTGTAATAAGAAAATATTAGAACAATTTAAATTTCCACTAATATAAAAATATTTTTTTTGGCATAATGACATAGTTAAATACTTTATAGCAGGTAAAAAGAAAAAAGTAAATATACACGTCAAGTTGGCAGAACTCTAAAATAATAAGATTGAATAAGAAAAATCAAAATAAAATAGCATTCATGTAAAATTTAAAGATATACTAAATTCTATATATTGTTTATAGACACGTTATGAAGTTAAGTGTAAAGATCAACGAATATGTATGCAAAATCAGAACAGTGATTTCCTCTGGACAACAGAAGGAGGCAATGGAATAGGGGAGATGTACAAGGGCTGGCCTGAACCAAATTTGTAATTTTTCACAAATTGTAACAATGAGAACAAACTGATTCATGGTATTTATTAATAATGGATGAATGTATGGGTATCTGTGTATTATTCTCTGAAATACTGTATTAAAACTTATTACAAATTAATAAATAAAGCTATTAAAATAATAATTAGATAAAACTTTGGCATAAGTTGTATAGGTGAAGTCAACCGAGGGGATAATTCATTTTCTCATGTTACTTCTTTCTGATTATAAGGAAGTCATATTAATATTGTTGGGTGGAATTGTTCACGCTAGTTTCTTATGATCTTTTGTATTTTTGTAGTATCTGTCAAAATGTCTTCTTTTACATTTTTGACTTTGAGTTCTCCCCTCCCGTTTTTTCCTGGTTAGTCTAGCTTAAACATTTGTCAAATTTGTGTATCTTTTTCAAGAAACAGCTCTTACTTTTGCTAATCTTTTCTATTGTTTCTCTTTTCTATTTCATTTATTTTGGCTCTAATGTTTATTTTCTTCCTGTTTTTAACTTTGGGCTTTATTCTTTTTTTAGTTCTTTGAGGTTTAATGTTAGGTTCTGATTTGAGATCTTTTTCTGTGTTAATGTATATGTTCATAGTTATGAAGGTGGCCAACCATTTTACAATGAAAACGAGGACAAAAATAAATTGAAAAAAATAATATTGTAAATAAAAGAAACATTTTATTCATTGCAACAATAATACACTATAATATGATAAATGCATAATATAACATTTGTAATATTTTATATTGTAATTATGCTTGCATGCCTATTAATTTTTAATAATAATGGTAACAAAAAAGTACTCATTTAGATACAAATACTTCACATCACATGCAATGGACCAACTCTGCACTGATCGAATACGGACATTTACAGATTAGTCTTCCCATATCAAAAAGGAAGACATGTAGAAGGACACTTTTCGAGGGAGGATGAAACTTACAAAGGAAAGACTGTTCTCCCTAAAGGAGGACGATCGGTCACCTTATGACTTTTCTTTAGGAATTTCTTTTTCTGATTTGCGTAAGTTTGGTATGTTGTGTTTTCATTTTCATGTGTCACAAGTTATTTTTTAATTTTCCATTTGATTTCTATTTCATTTATTGGTTGTTCAGTAATGGTTTGTTTAACCTGTGAATTTTCCAGCTTTCCTTTTGTTATTGATTAATAGTTCTTTTTTTTATTCTAAATACAGTGTGTCCATAAAGTCATAGTGCACTTTTGACCGGTCACAGGGTCAAAAGTGCACCATGACTTTACGGACACACTGTATATCTTTTCCCAACCATTTCTCTGTACATAATATTTTCCTCTTTCAATCTCTAGCTTTTTTTTCTTTCATTTTTTTTTTTTTAGATTTTTATTCATTTGGTTTAGAAAGAGGTGAGAGAGGGAGTGAAGGGGGAAAGAGCAGGAAGCATCAACTCTCATACATAGCTTGATCAGGCAAGCTCAGGGTTTTGAAATGGTGACCTCAGCACACCAGGTTGACGTTTAATCCACTGTGCCATCACAGGTTAGGAAATTTATGGCTTTTCAATAGTGTTTTGATAAATAGAAATGTTCATTTTAAGGAAGTCCAGTATTATTCTTTTCTGAAGTTTTGCTTTTGTGTTCTAAGAAACATTTTCATAGCTTTAGGTTATGAAGATATTTTTCTTTATTTATTATTAAATGTTTATAATTTTAGCTCTTGTATTTAGACCTTTAATCCTTCTCAATTAAATATTTTTTGTATCTGAAACATCTTTAATTCAGCATCAGTTTTAGAAGGGTATTTTACTGGAGATAATTAACATTTATTTTTTTCAGACTTTAAACCAGATTGTTCCACTTATTTTCTGGCTTTCATTGAGATAAGGTGTGAGGTAAGGGCTAAGGTTCATTACTGTTATCTTTTAGTAATAAAGAATAAAACTTTAGTAATAAAGAAATGTATGTACATATCTTTCAACCTCTTTGTTGAAAAATATCTGTTGTCATTGAATTGTTTTGGTATCTTTGTTAAAAATTAATTGATCTGGCCCTGGCCAGTTGGCTCAGCAGTAGAGCATCAGCCTGGCGTGTGGAGGTCCCAGGTTCGATTCCTGGTCAGGGCACACAGGAAAAGCGCCCATCTACTTTTCCACCTTTCTCCTTGTCCTTTCTCTCTGTCTCTCTCTTCCCCTCCCGCAGCCAAGGCTCCAGTGGAGCAAAATTGGCCTGGGCGCTGAGGACAGCTCCATTGCCTTTGCCTTAGGTGCTAGAATGGCTCTGGCTATAACTAAGCAATGCCCCAGATGGGCAGAGCATTGCTCTCTGGTGGGCATGCGGGGGTGGATCCCAGTCGGGTGCATGCAAGAGTCTGTCTGCCTCCCTGCTTCCACTTCTGACTTTGGAAAAATACAAAAAAAAATAAAAGAAAAATTGTTTAATTCTGTATGAGGGTATATTTTCCCATTCTCTATTCTGTTGCATTGATCAACACAACAATTATATACTAGTAGTTATTTCATGCTACTTTTTATCCAATCTGATAAGTTTTACCTTTAATTTGTTTATCCAGTTTATAAGTTTTCCCTTTTACTTAATTAGTATTTCATTTATTTTTAAGGTTATCATTGATATGAGAGTGTTTGTGTCTAATGTCTTGCTATTTGCTTTTTTTTATCACTTGAGTTTTCATTTCTTCTTTAATTATTTATTTTAGTATCAATTAAATTTTATTTAGAATTTCATTTTATCTCTATTTCTTTGGAGATTTATTATTTTAAAACAATGCTCTAGTGGTAGCTCTCTGCTATGAATTAAGTTTACACCATTTTATGTGCACTATAAAGATCTTACAACAATCTATTTTCTTTTATCCTCTCTAATACTTTTATTTGTTTTATTTATTTTTTAACTTATTGAGGTGCCATTGGTTAATAAGATTATATAGGTTTCAGGTGTATGATTCTATATTGTACAGTATTTTCCAGCTTTTCTTCTGTTACTGCTTTCTAGATTTTAAAAATTTTTATTTTTATTCTAAATACAGCTCCCCCCAACCATTTCTCTGTTCATGATATTTTGATATACCCATCTATGGCTTTTCAATTCATTTTAAATAGTGTTCTGATAAACAAAAATTTACATTGTACTGCATATTGTACTGTGTGTTCATCACCCCGAATCATCTCCTTCCATCAGTATTTATTCCCCCTTTACCCTTTTCTTCATCTCCTCCTCTCTTCTTCCTCTCTGGTAGTCACCATGCTCTTGATTGTATCTATGAGGGATTATTTTTTTTGCTTAATCCCTTTACATTTTTACTAAGTCCTGCAATCCACCTTGCCCCTGACAACTCTCAGTCTGTTTATTTCTATTTTGTTAGTTTGTTTTGTTCATTAGATTCCACATATGTGCCATGGTGGGATTCATCCAGTTCACACTGGTTTGACAGAACTGATACCTAATTTTTTTTTAATTTGGTGAACTGGTTGTTAAAATGGCACTTATAATCAGGGTTCTCTCTAAGGTGGGTGCCTGGGCAGCCACCCAATATGGAAATCACAAATTTACATTCCTTACTCTTTTTTAACATTCATCTGCGTAACAGTGTAGTCTAAGCACATGAAGTAATAATGTTCATTCTGTCCATAGGTGAAAAAAATAGCAAGTGAGGACACCAATCAAAAAGCAATATAAAAATATCTTAAATAACAGTTTTATTGTTTTTTTTGGTCAGGTATTATTTAATATTTTTTCATTACTATTTTAAAACTCTTTCTTATAACATAATCTAGTTTTGTGTACCTCTTTTTTTATTTTTACAGAGACAGAGAAAGGAACAGGTAGGGACAGACAGGAAGGAAGAGAGATGAGAAGCATCAATTCTTCATTGCAGCTCCTTAGTTGTTCATTGATTGCTTTCTCATATGTACCTTGACAAGAGAAATACAGCAGAGTGAGTGATCCCTTGCTCAAACCAGTAACCTTGGGTGTAAGCCAGTGACCATGGGGACATGTTTATGATCCCACGCTCCAGCTGGTGAGCCCGTGCTCAAGCTGGCACCCTCAGGGTTTCACACCTGAGTCCTCTGTGTCCCAGTCCAACACTCTATCCACTGTGCCACTGCCTGGTCAGGCTTCTGTACCTCTTTTATTATTCTTATTTAAGTAGTAAATATATAAAATAATAAACTACCTTTTCATATATATTTTTTTATATTTAAAATGGTCATTAGGGCAGAGAATCAGTTGTTAAATTATTTTAGTACCACCACTGCATATGAGTGAAATCACATGGTACTTGTATTTCTCTGACTGGCTTATTTCACTTAGCATAATGCTCTGTAGGTCCATTTATGCCATAGCAAAGGGTAAGAGGTTTTTTTTTATAGATGAGTGATAGTTCATTGAGTAAATATACTACACATTTTTTTTTCCCACTCATCTACTGATGGGCATTTGAGCTTTCAAATCTTGGCTATGATAAATTACAATGCAATGAACATGAGGGTGCAAATATTTTTATGAGTCAGTGTTCTGGGTTTCATTGGGTATATTTCCAGATGTTGAATCCCTGGGTCATAAGGCAGTTCCATGTTTAATAATTTGGGATCACTCATACTGCTCTCCATAGTGACTGCACCAATCTGCATTCTTGCCAACAGTGCACGAGAGTTCTTTCCTCCAGATCCTCACCAACACCTGCTGTTTCTTGATTTATTGATGACAGCCATTCTGACAGGTACAAAATGATAGCTCATTGTTTTTTTAATGCACAACTCTCTGATAATTACTGACGTTGAGCATCTTTTCACGTGTCTTTTGGCCATCTGTATGTCTATTTAGGTTCTTTGCTTATTTTTTAATTTGATTGTTTTTTGGTGCTGTTTTATAATTTTCTTGTAAATTTTGGATATTAATCCCTTATCTGGTGTAGCATTGGTGAATATGTTCTCCCATATAGTAGGTTGTCTTTTCATTTTGTTGATGGTTTCCTTTGCTGTGAAAAACTTTTTAATTTGATATAGTCTGATTTACTTTTTCTTCTGTTTCCCTTGCCCAAGGAGATATATAAAAAAAAAAAAAAAAGATAAATGTTTGAGATTTTGCTGGCTATGTTTTCTTCTAGGATTCTTATGATTTCAAGCCTAACATTTAAGTCTTTAATCCATTTTGAGTTTATTCTGATGTAAGAAGTGGTGTAAGAAGCTGGGCTAGTTTTATTATTTTGCCTGTATCTGTCCAATTTTCGCAACACCATTTATTAAATGGGTTATCTTTACCTCATGGTATGTTTTTGCCTTCTTTGTCAAATATTAATTGTCCTAAAGGCCTGTGTTTGTTTCTGGGCTCTCTATTCTGTTCCATGTGTCTGTTTTTATGCTAGTATTATGCTGTTTTGATTACTATTGCCTTGTAATATAGTTTGATACCAGGTGGGATGATTCCTTCAACTTTGTTCTTCTTTCTCAAGGTTGCTGTAGCTACTAGGGGTCTTTTGTGCTTCCATATTTTTGGAATATTGTTTTGGAATATTGTTCTAGTTCTGTGAAGCGCACACTAGTATCTTGATAGGAATTGCATAGAATCTATAGATTGCTTTGAGTAGTATGAACATTTTAATACTGTTAGTTCTTCCTGTCTATGAACACAGTATAGTGGTCCCTCATCTATTGTGGGGGTTAGGTTCCAGATCACCCCCCCCTCATGATAGGCAAAAATCCACAATGTAGTGACCTTATATTTATTTTATTATTTATATATATTGTAAGGCTTTATAAACCCTCCCCACACTCTTATAAACCATTCCCACACTGTTATTAACCTTTCCGACACTTATTTTGCTTATTTTACCGCAAAAATAATTAAAATAATAAATATATAAAAATACCTATATACTACAAAATTCCGTGATATAGCAAAAAATCTGAGATGCAAAATTAGGCATATGCAATTTAAAAATCCACAATACAGTGTGACATCAGAAAAATGGTGCCTTGAGGAGCACTCTGGATACTTCTCCCCAAAATTTCAACAAGTTCTACAACCAGAGACAGAATAATTGATCCCTGGAGCGTCTGTAAGTCCCACACACTGAACAAAAAGGTATGAAGGAACGAAAAACTGATTAAATTTATAAGCGACCCTGAAAGAAATAAGATGGAGAACAAAACACTCCACCTCCCTCTCTAACCTGAGCAAGGGCTGCTTTCACTTGGAACTGAGAGAGAGTGAAAGCTTTGGGCATGAAAGGAGCCAGGCTGGGGCACAGATGTGCAAACCGAGGAAAGAGTGTGCCTGCCGGGGCTCAGCTTGCAGGAGCTAACACCAGCACTGGCCCGGCAAAGGCGGGCAAGTGGCAGCCTCCATTACCCCAATATCCTGGTCGGCAAGCGCAGGCAGTGTGTGAGAGGTTCCTCTTAGGACCCCGGATGTGGTCGCCCGCATTCCCAGACAGAGGGTCAGGGTCAGAGACCTCTGAGTGAGCTGTGGCACAGCTGTGCAAACCAAGGAAACAGTGTGCCTGCCGCGGCTCAGCCCGCGCGAGCTAATGCCGGTGACAGTCCGGGCAAAGGTGGGCAAGCGGCAGCCTCTATTACCCTGATATCCTGGTCGGCAAGTGAGGGCAATGTGCGAGAGGTTCCTCTTAGGACCCCAGGCGTGGGCCCCGCATTCCTGGACAGAGGGGCAGGGCCAGAGACTTCTGCATGGGCTACGAGCAAAGGCACGTGTAATCTCTGCTCCACCAACAACAGCCTGTGAAAAGCGAACATGCCTACACCCTGTCTTCTCTGGGGCAGGCGGGGCACCCTCGCCAGCCATTCAGGCTAGCACTGGGGGAGAGGCGTGCAGGCAGCTTGCAAACAGTCTCTGTAGCAAATCTGTGTATCCAATCACTCAAGTTAGCTTAACTCACAGTCGGCTCACTGTCCAACTGGTTTATGCAGCTCTGACTGACAAGGTGTCTCTCAGCTCAGTGATCTAAGACAAGAGACGTGATATTTTTTAGTGGTTCTTGCTTTGTATGAAGGGGCGGGGGCAACTTCCAGTCAGCTGATACAGGGTGAAAAACCTGCTTATTCTGGTGGCTTTGATTAGCAGAGCTTTCATACTCAGGTTTGTGCGCTAAAAAGAGGGACATGGCAGCTTTTAAGAGCTCCTGTTCTGCAGGTAGCGACTAGGGCATCTTCTTCTTAGCCAAGACAGGATACAAAGTGCAAAAATCCTGGGGAGAGTGGTCCCACAGAGTGCTGAGACATACTGGACATACCTGGATGCTCATAGAAAGTCATCTTGAGAGTAATTGGCTCCCATCCCTGCCTGATTATGTTGACGGCTCTGACTGACAGAGCCTTATCCAGAGCTCTGCGCTGAGTGGGGATAGAGTGGGGATTTGCTAGCTCTTTGAACCTCTTACTGTCCAGGCAGTGGCAGCGGCAACTTCATAGCTGGATCACCAGTCTGCTAATTCAGGAAGGAGAGAGGCTCCAAGAAAACGGACTCTCCCATTGTTGGAGCTTGCAAATACTAACAAGACCCAACTACCAACAAGACTGAGGCCTAGTATATGACATCACCATAGCAACACACCAACTGCAAATCTCTACCTAAGCATGCCACAGGGGCAGAGCCTTGGGTACAGTGCCACTAACCAGGAAGAGGGAGAGGAAGAAAAAAGGAAGAAGATAACTTCTCACTATCAAGAAAAATCCACAAACTTTATAAATTTTTCCCCTTTTATTTGTTTCTTTTAATTTCTTATCTTTATTTATTTTTTTTCTTCCACCTTGGTCCTTTATCCTCTGCTCATCTTACTCTTTACTCTTCATCTTGAACTACATTACCCATAAGTGTTACATTTCCCTTTTTTTTTTACACTCCAAAACCCTTAACTCTCTCTCTCTCTTTTCTTTTCTTTTTCTCCTTTTTCTTTTCTCTCCCTCTCTCTTATTTTCTTCTTTTACTTTTCCTCTCATTCGATCCTCACTGACGAACAAACTATTATATTTTGGATTCAAATTTTTTCTTTGTGGCATTTTGTGTGCTTTTTACTTTGCTTTTTAACTCATTAGCATTCCCCCCAACCCCAGCTCTCCATTCTATGTAGTTTTTGATCCACTTAATACAATAATTTTTTTTTCTTTTTCTTATTTTCTTCTTATTCCTTTGACTATATCTTTCCTTCGACCATCATTTACAAGCAAATTATTTTATTCTTGATCCAATTATTTTCTTTTTATGCATTTTGTGGGTCTCTACCTCCTTTTTTGCCCCTTTATCACTTCTTTCCAACTTGGGCCCCCCATTATAGGTAGTTTTTGTTCCATTTAGAAGAATATAATTCTCAGTTTTGTATGGCATTTTCTCAAGGAGGAAAGGAGAGAAAAAAAAGAAAAAAATTTTTTTGTTTAATCTGTTTTTTAATTTTTTATTTATTGTCTTTTTATTGTCTATTTTTTTCTTACTTTTTACTTTTTTTTATTAATTCACATTAGTATTATTAACAAAATTACCCTCAGATGCCATTAAGGAAAAGAAAATCGAATATCATGGATACAAAAGACAAAGAGGTAGCACAGATAGATGAGGAAAAATCTATAGAAAAGAATTTTAATAGATTGAAAACCTTGGAGTTAAATGACAGAGAATTTAAAATAGAAATCCTAAAGATACTCAGAGATATACAAGAAAACACAGAAAGGCAATTTAGGGAGCTCAGAAAACAACTCAACGAACACAAAGAATATATTACTAAGGAAGTTGAAAGTATTAAAACAAATCAAACAGAGATGAAAAACTCAATTAATGAACTGAAAAACGAGGTAACAAGCTTAGCTAATAGAACAGGCCAGATAGGAGAGAGGATTAGTGACATAGAAGACAGGCAACTTGAGGCACAACAGAGAGCAGAAGAGACTTAAGAATTAAAAAAAATGAGAAAGCCCTATAGGAATTGTCTTACTCCATCAAAAAAAGTAACATAAGAATAATAGGTATATCAGAAGGAGAAGAGAGAGAAAATGGAATGGAGAACATATTCAAACAAATAATAGACGAGAACTTCCCAAGCCTGTGGAAAGAACTAAAGTCTCGAATTCAAGAAGCAAATAGAATACTGAGTTATCTTAACCCCAACAAACCTACTCCAAGGCACATCATAATGAAATTGGCACAAACCAATGACAAAGAAAAAATTCTCAAGGCAGCCAGGGAAAAGAATAATACAACATATAAAAGAATGCCTATTAGATTATCATCGAATTTCTCAGTAGAAACTCTACAAGCTAGAAGAGAGTGGACACCAATGTTTAAAGTTCTGAAAGAGAGGAACTTCCAACCAAGAATACTATACCCATCAAAACTATCCTTCAAATACAAAGGAGAAATAAAAACATTCACAGATACAGAAAATATGAGGGAATTTTTCATCAGAACACACTCACTTCAGGATATACTAAAGGGGGCTCTCCAATTAGATACAAAGAACAAAACAAAACAAAACCACAAGTAAAAACTCCACCAGGAACACACACACACACAAAAACAAATTTAAACTGTGATAACAAAAACAATAAAGGGGAGAGGACAAAGATTAACAGTAGCAAAGGATGATGGAGTGCAGGAGCACGTATAAGATACGGTACTACATGGTAGGTACCCTTTTCATTACTTAATGGTAACCACCCCTGAAAAAACCACCACAGAAGCACATGACTTGAAAAAGAAAGTAACAGAGGAAAAAAGTATGGATTACAACCAAACAAAAACAAATGACAGAAAAACAAAAGAGAAGAATCAAACAAGATACAAAACTAACAAAAAGCAATATATAAAATGGCAATAGGAAACCCTCAAATGTCAATAATTACACTAAATGTAAATGGATTAAACTCACCAATAAAAACACACAGAGTAGCAGACTGGATTAAAAAAGAAAATCCAGCTATATGCTGCCTACAAGAAACAGATCTAAGCAACAAGGATAAAAAAAAAATCAAAGTGAAAGGCTAAAAAACAATACTCCAAGCAAATAACGTCCAAAATAAAGCAGGTGTAGCAATACTTATATCCAACAATGCTGACTATAAGACAGCAAAAGTAATCAGAGACAAAAATGGTCATTTCATAATGATTAAGGGGACACTGAATCAAGAAGACATAACACTTCTTAATATGTATGCACCAAACCAAGGAGCACCAAAATATATAATACAGCTACTGACTGAGCTAAAAACAAAAACTGACAAAAATACAATCATACTTGGAGACCTCAATACACTGCTGATGGCTCTAGATCGTTGATCCAAACAGAAAATCAATAAAGAAATATTGGCCTTAAATGAAACACTAGAGCAATTGGATATGATAGACATCTACAGGACATTTCATCCCAAAGTGACAGAGAACACATTTTTCTCTAGTGTACATGGAACATTGTCAAGAATTGACCACATGTTGGGCCAAAAAAATAACATCAACAAATTCAGAAAAATTGAAATTGTGCCAAGCATATTTTCTGATCATAAAGCCTTAAAACTAGAATTCAACTGCAAAAAAGAGGTAAGCCCCACAAAAATGTGGAAACTAAAAAACATACTTTTAAAAAATGAGTGGGTCAAAGAAGAAATAAGCACAGAGATCAAAATATACATACAGACAAATGAAAATGACAATACAACATATCAGAATCTCTGGGATGCAGCAAAAGCAGTAATAAGAGGAAAGTTCATATCACTTCAGGCCTATATGAAAACTACAGACCAATATCTCTAACAAATACAGATGCTAAAATACTAAACAAGAGAGAGCCCAAGTAAACCACTAAACTTCACATCTTAAGGAACTAGATAAAGAAGAACAAAGACAACCCAAAACCAGCCGAAGAAAGGAAATAATAAAAATCAGAGCAGAAATAAATGAAATAGAGAACAGAAAAGCTATAAAAAATTAATAAAACAAGGAGCTGGTTCTTTGAAAAGATCAACAAAATTGACAAACCCTTGGCAAGACTCACCAAGGAAAAAAGAGAAAGGACTCATATAAACAAAATCCAGAATGAAAAAGGAGAAATCACCACAGATATCATAGGTATACAAAGAATTATTATAGAATACTATGAAAAACTATATGCCACCAAATTCAACAATCTAGAAGAAATGGATAAATTCCTAGAACAATACAACCTTCCTAGACTGAGTCATAAAGAAGCAGAAAGCCTCAACAGACCAATAAGCAAGGAGGAAATAGAAAAAACTATTAATAAACCTCCCCCAAAATAAAAGTCCAGGCCCAGATGGTTATACTAGTGAATTCTATCAAGCATTTAAAGAAGATTTGGTTCCTATTCTACTCAAAGTCTTCCAAAAAATTGAAAAAGAAACAATACTTCCAAACACATTTTATGAGGCCAACATAACCCTCATACTGAATCCTGGCAAGGATGACACAAAAAAAGAAAACTACAGACCAATATCTCTAACAAATACAGATGCTAAAATACTAAACAAAATACTAGCAAATCAAATACAAAAGCATATTAAAAAAATAATACACCATGATCAAGTGGGATTCATCCCAGAATCTCAAGGATGGTTCAACATATGTAAAATGGTTAACATAATGCACCATATCAACAAAACAAAGAACAAAAACCACATGATCTTATCAATTGATTCAGAAAAGGCATTCGATAAAATACAACATAATTTTATGTTTAAAACACTCAACAAAATGGGCATAGAAGGAAAATATCTCAACATAATAAAGGCCATTTATGATAAACCATCAGCTATCATCATATTAAATGGCATAAAACTGAGGACTTTCCCCCTTAAATCAGAAACAAGACAGGTATGTCCACTCTCTCCACTCTTATTTAACATGGTGCTAGAAGTTATTGCCAGAGCAATCAGACAAGACAAAGAAATAAAAGGCATCCATATTGGAAAAGAAAAAGTAAAAGTTTCACTTTTTGCAGATGATATGATCCTATACATTGAGAACCCCAAAGTCTCTACAAAAAGATTATTAGAAACAATAAACCAATACAGTAAGGTCGCAGGATACAAAATTAATATACAAAAATACATAGCATTTTTTTTATGCCAACAATGAAACATTAGTAAATGAACTAAAAAAAATAATCCCCTTCACTGTTGCAACAACAACAACAACAACAAAAATACCTAGGAATAAACATAACAAAGAATGTAAAGGACCTATATAATGAAAACTACAAAGCATTGTTAAGGGAAATCGAAAAAGATACAATAAAATAAAAAGATATTCCTTGTTGTTGGATAGGAAGAATAAATGTAATCAAAATGACCATATTACCGAAAGCAATATACAAGTTTAATGCAATTCCCATCAAAATTCCAATGACATTTTTTAAAGAAATGGAAAAAAATATCATCAGATTTATATGGAACTATAAAAAACAAGAATAGCCAAAGCAATCCTAAGGAAAAAGAACAAAGCTGGGGGCATTACAATACCTGACTTCAAATTATATTATAGAGCCACGACAATCAAAACAGTATGGTATTGGCAGAAAAATAGACACTCAGACCAATGGAACAGAATAGAAAGTCCAGAAATAAAACCACATATATATGGTCAAATAATTTTTGGGGCCAACAACACACAATGGAGAAAAGAAAGCCTCTTTAACAAATGGTGCTGGGAAAACTGAAAAGCCACATGCAAAAGAATGAAACTGAACTACAGTTTGTCCCCTTGTACTAAAATTAATTCAAAATGGAAAAAAGACCTGAAACAATAAAGTACATAGAAGAAAACATAGGAACTAAACTCATAAACCTTGGTTAAAAAGAGCACTTTTTGAATTTGACTTCAAGGCAAGGGAAGTGAAGGCAAAGATAAATGAATGGGACCACATCAGACTAAGAAGTTTTTGGACAGCAAGAGAAACTGACAACAAAATAAACAGACAACCAACTAAATGGGAGATGATATTTTCAAACAACAACTCATATAAGGGGCTAATATCCAAAATATACGAAGAACTCACAAAACTCAACAACAAACAAACAATCCAATAAAAAAATGGGAAGAGGATATGAACAGACACTTCTCCCAGGAAAAAATACAAATGGCCAACAGATATATGAAAAGATACTCATCTTCATTAGCTATTAGAGAAATGCAAATCAAAACTACAATGAGATACCACCTCACACCTGTTAGATTAGCTATTATCAAAAAGACAGGTAATAACAAGTGTTGGAGAGGCTGTGGAGAAAAAGGAACCCTCATTCACTGTTGGTGGGAATGTAAAGTAGTATAACCATTATAGGAGAAAGTATGGTGGTTCCTCAAAAAACTAAAAATAGAACTATCATATGACCCAGCAATCCCTCTACTGGGTATATACCCCCAAAACTCAAAAACATTGGTACGTAAAGACACATGCAGCCCATGTTCATAACAGCATTGTTCACAGTGGCCAAGACATGGAAACAACCAAAAAGCCCTTCAATAGATGACTGGATAAAGAAGCTGTGGTACATATCTACCATGGAATACTACTCAGCCATGACAAATGATGACATTGGACCATTTACAACAAAATAGATGGATCTTGATAACATTATACGGAGTGAAATAAGTAAATCAGAAAAAAACCTAAGAACTGCATGATTCCATACATAGGTGGGACATAAAAAAGAGACTAAGAGACATGGACATGAGTGTGGTGGTTACAGAGGGGCAAGGGTGGGGAGGAAGGGAGAGAGAGGGGGGAGGGAAGGAGCACAAAGAAAACCAGATAGAAGGTGACAAAGGACAATTTGACTTTGGGTGATGGTTATGCAACATAACTGAATGACAAGATAACCTGGAGATGTTTTCTTTGAACATATATATGTACCCTGATTTATTAATGTCACCCCATTAAAATTAATAAAAAAAAATCCACAATACAGTGAGACCGCGAAAAGTGAACTGTGATATGGCGAGGGACAGCTGTATATACTTGCACTTATTTGTATCTTCTAAAATTTCTTTCTTCAGTGTCTTGTAGCTTTTTGAGTATAGGTATTTTATATTGTTGGTTAACTTTATTCCTAGGGATTTTTTTGAAACTATTTTGAATGGGATTGTTTTCTTATTTTTTTCCTTTCTGTACAATCTAATACTTTTTGTTACCATTAATATATATATATTTCCTACATTTTTGTGAGCCTTAGAGTAGAATTTTTATTTTTGCTTCAAGGTCATTTTTATACATTAAGAAAGGAGAACAAATCTTTAAAAAATATTTATCTACATATTTGTCATTTGTAGCATTCTTTATTTTTCTCTATGGATCCTAATTTTTATCTGGCACAGTATTTCCCCAGCCTAAAAACTTTCCTTTAACATTTTATATAATCCAAGTCCTCTGCCAACATATATTCCCACCTTTTCCTCATTTAAATTTTCCTTTAATATGTTTTCTGTTTTTGAAGAATATTTTTTTCTGGAGAGTATTAACATTCATTTTTGCAGGTAGTAAAATATATTGTTTCACTTATTTTCTGGTTTGCATGGTTTCTAATGTACAGTCAGCTGTGATTCTTATAATTGTGACCTGCATGTAAGAATTTTTTTATTTCTGAGTGCTTTTAATATTTTCTATTCAGTATTAGTTTCCTGTAGTTGGCTATAATGTGCCTTAATGTTTTGTGATGTGTTTATTCTTCTTGGGATTAATTTAACTTCTTGGATCTGTGGGTTATTGTGTTTCATCAACTTTTGAAAATTTTGTATCATTTCTCTAAATAATTTTTTGCTGTGTTTTTCTCTTATTTTTTTCCCATATTAATGCATACTAGACACCTTGGTATTATCCCTACCAAAGTTCACTCATGGTCTTTTTATTTCTTTTTAAAGATTTTATTTATTTATTTTAAAGAGAGGGGTGAGAGAGAGAGGGAGGGATTGGAAGGGACAGGAAGCATCAACTCATAGTAGTTGCTTCTAATATGTCTCATATGTGCCTTGACCAGGCAATCCTAGAGTTTTGAACCTTTGACCTCAGGATTCTAGTTTGACACGTTACCCACTGTACAACCACAGGTCTGGCTCCCCCTGCCCATGTAGATCTCTTTTTTATTGAATAGCTATGTTCACATTGGATTCAAAACATAAAACATAATAACATCAGTTAACATTCTGTTTCTAGAACTTATTTTAAAATATGAAATTTTACAATAAACTTTAGAAAGTTACTTAACTTTAGAAAGACTGCACAGAATATACACTCATGCTATTTTTAATTATTCAATATTTTCTCTCTATAATTATATTTAAATAATTCATAATAACCTGTCTTCGGTTTTATTAACCCCTTTACCTGCTCTGTCCAACCTTCTGCTAAGCCCATCTTATAAGTGAAATTCATACTTTAACATATTACATTGTAAATTTTTGTCTTATCTTTTCTTAGATATTATGTTTTCAGTCTACAATTCTATTTGATTTTGTTGCAAGTTTTGATCTTTCTTCAAAAAAATGCATATTCTTACCCATGATATCATCTTTTTAAATTCTTTTTATTTATTCATTTTAGAGAGGAGACACAGAGAGAGAGAGAGAGAGAGAGAGAGAGAGAGAGAGAGAGAGAGAGAGAGAGAGAAGAGAGAAAGGGGGGAGGAGCTGGAAGCATCAACTCTTATATGTGCCTTGACCAAACCAGTGCAGGGTTTTGAACTGGTGACCTCAGTGTTCCCAGGTCGACGCTTTATCTACTGAGCCACCACAGGTCAGGCGATATCATCTTTTTAAAAAGATTCTTTAATATACTTCTAAAAGTTGCTCTAAAGCCTTTGACTTCTAACTTAATAATGGAGTCTTATGTAGGCTTGCTGTGGTGACTGCATGCATTAAGGGTTACATTTACTTGATTCTGTATGCATTTTATAATTTTGCATTGTATTCCAGATTTTGCATATAAAATAACAATGAAGAATTATATTTTTTGTTTGTTTTACAGAGAATGCAAGTCTTTCATTTTAACTTGAAGGTAGACTGGATGCTGATCTCACTTAGTCCTCCTAGATTTGAATTTAACTATGACTGTTCTCTGGTTTTGATTATACTGAGTTTCACCTATGAGTAGCCCAACTTCCATTTGACAGCTTTTTGATGTTGTTAATATTTGGACTGAAGCTTCATATATTTGTATTTTAACTTTGAATTAAACTACAGAAGGGCCCTGGAATGTAAATCCTATGCAATGAGTGAGTTTCTGAAATAGTTCTTAGATTTTCCGCCCCTCTCTTACTGCTAGTTTTTCAGCAGAGTGCCAGGAGGAGCACTAGCAATGTATATGGGTGAACTGTTAGGCTTTGATTTTCATTTGGGGCTCTCCTAGATTTGAGTTCACTGCCAGCTTACATGGTCATTTAAGGCTCTGCTCACTTCCCCTCGATGCTTCAGCACCTTTCTTTGGCAGAGATGCTCTTCCATCTGATCATATTTAAGCATCTCCCACATATCAAAATTGCCATAGCTTTCTGCTAACCTATGAAGAGCTCCTTTCTCTCTTGAATTTAGGCTTCATTGTCTCACTTTTTTATACACTTTCCAGAGAAAAATACAATTTTGTTTTGTCTGGGTTTTCTTCAGTGTCCTAAATCGTAACTGGGCTTAGAAGATCTTTTAATAAGAAGTATTAATTAACAAAAAATATAAATTCAAAACCTAAGACTCATGTCAATGATTATGAATTCTCAGGGAAGACTTGTTGTTTCACTTAGAGTTTGAAGTCAAATTGTATTGCCATCTCTTTGGGTTTGTTGGTAGATACTGCTTCCTGTAGTCCTGAGCTTCTGGTGTAGATGGAATTCTCAGCTGTAACCACACACTTCTGGATGACCATAAATCTTATAGCCTATTTATCTATGGCTTGTAAAAATACAAGCTCTCTGGTAACTGAAATGGACACCTGATCTCATCTCTCCTCCCTAAACATATTCTCACATATTTACCTTTATTTTAAATTATTTTTTAGTGAGATCTACTCCTCTAGCAATAGCAACTATCAAGTACAGAGGTACCTTGAGATACAAACAGACCAACATACATTTTTTTTTTTAAGATACGAGCTGTGACTCGGTCCATATTTTTGTTTGAGATCTGAGCAAAATTCCGAGATACGAGTCGTAATTCAGGAAGGGCCCTCTAGTTGGCGCATTGGCACATGGGTCCAGTATCGGCAGTTTGATATACGAGTTGACCGACTTATGAGCTTGGTTACAGAATGAATTAAATTCATATCTCAAGGTACCACTGTACACAAAACAGTATTATTAACTACAGTCTTCATGCTATGCATTAGACCCTTGGAACTTACTCATGTTCTAACAAAAACTTTGTACTTATTGACCAACATCTTCCCATTTCCTCCATCCCCAACTCCTGGCAACTACTATTCTACTTTCTTTTTCCATTAGCTAATAAATCCTAAGTTTTTTTTATCAGCAAAAAGAGCACAATATTAATATTTATAGCAGAATTTTCTCTTTTTATGAGGATGAAGTGAAGTGTGAGGTAATGCTTGCAAAATACTAAATAAATAAGCCCAGCATATGGTAATCTCTAGGTTGATGTTAGTTTTTATAATTTGTTATTAGTATTGATATCACAAGTAATTAGTATGTAACAAAACATTTTGAAATATTATGTTAGGTCACAATATCAATACCAACATCCCTGATGCATAATGATTGTAAATAGAAGGCGTACGCATTTGAAACCCTATTGTGCGCCCATGATAGCCAGCCAACCTATTATAACAAGTCAGACTTCTATGTGTGGGTAGACATACAGTTGTTGCTCACTTGGAAATTATTTATACTGTATCTGGAATGTGGGTAGATATCTTTAAATGACAGCAGTCTACTATTTATACACAAGTCACTATGGAAAAAAAAATTGCATTGCGTTATAATAAAAGAACCCTTTCAACCAGAACTGAAGTGTTGTTTTCACAACACTGAAAAAGCTACTAAGCAAAGCAAACTGGAAAAGCTGCTTGCTGTTCTGTGAGCAGTTCATATTGTTTTCCTTTTTATTGTACTGTTTTACCACTGGCAATCAGTGTGGGGCCTTCGCTTATGAAAATATAACTGTTGGCAGTTTAGGCTCAATTTCATTCTCAAGCTGTCATAAATGATCACATGGGAAGATAATACTTGATGGGAATTTTGTTTTCTTTCCATTAAAAAAATTTTTTTTTTTCTTCGAGGCAACTTGTTAGGAGAGCAGATAAGATTGAGATCTATGGTATACTGCAATGCTTGGAAAATACACATCCATTCTCAGAAATTCTGTTCACACAACAAAAAGATAGAGGCAATGGCCAAATTGAATTAAAGCATTTGCAATCATTCCCACTTGTTACCGTTATTGCCAAAGACTCTTGAGGAAGCAACATATAAGATTCTGTTTGACATATTACCTTGCAGCAGAAAATCTGTGATTTTGTTGACCCATTGTATAATAAAGATTATTGTCATGTATTCTTGCCACAGATGTATAATCTGAATTAAATGAAGACTTAACCCCAAATTCTGATTTATAGGACATATAATTTAAAAGAGGAAGCAACCAGGTATAGAAAGTAGGACATTCTAAAGGACAGTTGGCTTGAGCTCTTTGATAAGTGTTGTCATGATAAAAATGAGGGAAAAGAGAGAGAAGGCACTCTTTAGATTAAAGGAAATTTAAGAGACATAAAAACCAAATTTAAAGCAAAATGTGGTACTTATGTGGATCCTATTTTGATGATATCAATATTTTTAAAAAGTTGTAAAATTCAGTACAAACTGGGTATTAGTTTTTATTAAAGATTTCTTGTGAATTTTGGTAGATGAGATAATGGTACAGTGATTATAGAGGAGAATGTTCTTATTAATTAATTAATTAGTTAATTAATATATTTATTTATTTTAGGACCGCATACTGAAGTACATAGAGAAGAAATGTCATTATGTCTATTATTTACTTTACACTTTACACTACTTCAGTGTAACAGTACATGAAGCAAGTATAGGAAATGTTAAAAAGTGGTTGGGGGTAGGCCTTGAGCATGCAGGATTCATTATATTATGTTCTGCTTTTCTGTGAATTTGAAAAATTTCTCAATAAACTGTAACAAACCCCCACCCCCCACAAAAATCAAAATATAAAACACCTTCATGGTATAACTCCTCTTAAGAACAAAGAGTTCTATTTATAATAGTATTTTCTGAAGAGAATTTATAATGCATAAAATGAAGAGTTACAGAAGTAGACTAAAACAAAAGTTAACAGAATAAAAATATGTCCTTAAAGCAGAACCCCTCAATACATGGTTAAAAAAGGTATTTGCCTTTTTATTTTTTAGAGGAGTGATGCCTTTTATAGATACGGATAGTAGGAATATTCATTTGATGCATCCCTTGTAATAAAAAGAATTATAGGGAACAGAGAATTTCTGAGCCTGGTGCTTTAGTAGAAGGAGCTAACCTCATGCAAAGGGAAGAATACCTATTTCTCCTCCACATGGCACTGAGTGTTATTTACGAGCAGTGTGGACTGGAGCGAGTTTCCTAGATTGAGTCTCAGATGTCTCCTCTGCAAAATAGGGATAAGAACATATATCTTGTAGGGACTGTTTTTAGTATTAAATGAGGTAATTTGCAGAATGAGTTTAGCACAGAGTTGTGCAAAATAGAACTTATCTGTCTGTGAGACTGTCATTAGAGGTTCAGGAAAGGCAAGTAGAAGAGGGGTGGTCAGGAACTCAGAGGAGATAAAATTTGAGCTGGGCTTTGACCAATGAAGATTTCCAGACGTGAAGATGGCAATGCAGTGGAGGGAGCATTTCAGGTACCTTCAAAAGATGAAACTGGAAACAGCAAGTGGTTCAGTTTAATTTTAGTATAAACTTCTGGGAGTGTAGTAATGGAAAACTAGAGTGGGGCCTGTTTATTATAGCCTTTAATTCTAGCTTTATTTTTGATGTCCTATAAAGAAGCACTGAGTGATTTGTTTTCTTTTAAATTATTTTTTAATTAAAATTTAAATTTATTGTGTTAACAGGGATTCAAGTGTCCAACTCACTATAACACTTTCATCCCCAACAACATGGCCCTCATTACACTCCTCTGGTCTCACTCAACTCCTTCCCCCTTACCTCTGGGATTTGCTGTCCGGTTATCTGTATCTATGTGTTATGTATATATAATTTCACTAATCTATTCATCTTCTCTGATGCCATCCTCTCCTCCCCTTTCCCTCTGACAGTTGTCCCTCTGGTTCCTGTGACCCTGCCTCGGACTCTATTCCATTCCTTAGTTCACTTTGTTCATTAGATTTCACATATATTTCAGATCATATGATATTTGTCTTTCTCTGCTTGGCTTATTTCACTTAGCATAATAATTGCCAAGTCCATTCCTGGCATCACTAAATGTAAGATTTCCTTCTTTTTCATGGCCATGTAATATTCCATTGTGTATATGTACCACAGCTTCTTTATCCACTTGTCTATTGATGGACACTTGGGCTGTTTCCAGATCTTAGATATTGTAAACAATGCTGCAATAAATATAGGGGTGCATATCTTCTTTTGAATCAGTGTTTTGGGATTTTTAGGATATATTCTTAGCAGTGGTATAACTGGATCAGAAGGCAGTTCCATTATTAATTTTTTGAGGAAATGCCATACTGTTTTCTACAGTGGCTGCACCAGTCTGCATTCTCACTAGCAGTGCAGGAGGGTTCCCTTTTCTTCACACCCTCACCAGCACTTGTGTGTTGATTTGTTAATGACAGCCATCTGACAGGTGAGAGGTGCTATCTCATTGTGGCTTTAATTTGTATTTCTCTGATGATTAGTGACATTGAACATTTTTTCATATGCCTATTGGCCATCTGTATGTCCTCTTTAGAAAAGTCTCTATTTAATTCCTTTGCCCAATTTTTTACTTGGATTGTTTACCATGCTGGTGTTGAGTTTTAGAAGTTCTTTATAAATTTTGGTTACTAAACCCTTATCAGATGTATTGGTGAATATGTTCTTTTATTGTGTGCATTGTCTTTTTATTTTGTTAATGGTGTCTCTTGCTGTGCAAAACTTTTCTAGTTTGATATAGTCCCATTTGTTTATTTTGTCCTTTAAATTCACTTGCCCATGGAGATATATTAGCAAAAATATTACTACTAGAAATATTGGAGAGTTTACTGCCTATGTTTTCTTCCAAGATTTTTATGGTTTCATGACTTTCATTTAAGTTCTTTTATCCATTTTGAGTTAGTTTTTGTGAGTGTGTGTGAGTTGGTGGTCTAGTTTCATTTTTTTTTGCATGTACTAGCCCAATTTTCCCAAAACCATTTATTAAAGAGACTCTGTACTCCATTTTGTACTCTTGCTTCCTTTGTCAAATATCAATTGACGATAAAGGCGTGGGTTTATTTCTGGGTTCTCGGTTCTGTTCCTTTGATCTGTATGCCTGTTCTTATGCCACTACCAGGCTGTCTTGATTACAATAGCTTTGTGGTATAACTTGATATCAGGAAGTGTGATACCACCCACTTTGCTCTTTGTTTTCAAAATAGTTAAGGCTATTTGGGTTCTTTTTGTTTCCATATAAAGTTTTGGGATATTTGTTCTAGATCTGTGAAGTATGCCATTGGTATTTTAATAGGAATTACATTGAATCTATCGATTGCTTTGGGTAGTATAGACATTTTAATGTTTATTCTTCCTATCCATAAACCTGGTAGATGCCTCCACTTGTTTATATCTTCCTTGCTTTCTTTTTTCAATGTTTTATAACTTTCTGAGTATAAGTCTTTTATCTCCTTGGTTAAATTTATTCCTAGGTATTTTATCTTTTTGTTGCAATAGTGAAAGTGATTGTTTCTTTAACTTCTCTTTCTGGCAGTTTATTGTTGGTGTATAAAAATGCAACTAATTTCTAAATATTAATTTTATATTCTGCCACCTTGCTAAATTCATTTATCAGGTCTAGTAGTTTTTAAACAGGGACTTTAGGATTTTCTATGTACAGCATCTTCTCATCAGCAAATCATGACAGTTTTACTTCTTCCTTTTCAATTTGGATGCCTCCTTTTATTTCTTCTTATTGTCTGATTGCTGTAGCAAGGACTTCCAGAACTATGTTGAATAAAAGTGGTAAAAGGGAGCACCCTGGCTTGTTCCTAATTTTAAGGGAATTGCTTTTAATTTTTGGCCATTGAGTATAATGTTGGCTGTCAGTTTGTCATAGATGGTCTTAATTATGTTGAGATATGTTTTCTGTATTCCCACTTTGCTGAGACTTTTGATCATAAATAGGTGCTGGATTTTATCAAATGCTTTTTCTGCATCTATTGATATAATCATATGGTTTTTATCCTTCATTTTGTTTATTTGACAAATCACATTTATTCATTTGTGAATACTGTACCAGCTTGCCTACCAGAAATAAATCGCAATTGATCACGATGTATGATCTTTTTAATGTATTGCTGGATCTGATTTGCTAAGGTATTTTGTTGAAAATTTTTGCATCTATGTTCATCAGGGATATTGGCTCATAGTTTTCTTTTTCTTTGTAGTAGATTTACATGGTGTTAGAATGAGGATAATGCTTGGCTCATGAAATGAGCTTGAAAGTCTTCCCTCCTCTTGGATTTTTTGGACTAGCTTGAGAAGGATAGGTATTCGTTCTTCTTTTAATATTTGGAAACAAATTTGCCTGTGAAGCCATTCAGTCCAGGACGTTTGTTTGCTGGGAGTTTTTTGATGACTATTTCAATTTCATTTGTTGTAATTAGTCTGTTTAGGTTTTCTAAGTTTTCCAGATTGAGTTTTGGAATATTGTATGTTTCTAGGAATTTATCCATTTTACCTAGGTTGTTCAATTTTTTGGGATATAGATAATCATAGTATTTTCTTACAATCCTTTGTACTCCTGGAGTGTCAGTTACTTCTCCACTTTCATTTCTAATTTAATTATTTGGATCCTCTCTCTTTTATTTTCCTGATGAGTCTGATTAAAGTGTTGTCTTGCTTACCCTTTCAAAGAACCAGCTCTTGGTTTCATTGGTATTTTGTGTTGTTTTTTCAGCTTCTATGCCATTTATTTCCACTCTGATCTTTATTATTTCCTTCCTTCTACTTACTTTGGACTATATTTGTTCTTTTCCTAGGCTTTTTTTTTCTATGTGCAGGGTTAGGTTGTTTATTTGAACTTTCTCTTGCTTCTTCAAGTATGCCTATACCTATAATACTATAAACTTCCCTCTCAGGACTCTTTTTTGCTGTGTTCCATAGATTTTGGGTTGTTGCATGTTCATATTCCTTTGTTTCAACAATTTTTTTAATTTCTTTTTTGATCTCATTGTTAACCCATTTGTTATTTAATAACATGATATTTAGCCTCCAAGTGTTTGAATCTATTTCAGTTTTTTTTTACTGTAGTTGATTTCTGGTTTCATGCCATTATAATCAGAGAAGATACTTGATATGATTTCAATCTTCTTAAATTTATTATGACTTGTTTTGTGTCATAACATGTGGTCTATCCTATAAAATGTACCATGAGCACTTAAAAAGAATGTATACTCTGTTGCTTTGGGGTAAAAAGGTTCTGAGGATATAAATTAAATACAGTTAATCTAGTGTATCATTTAAGACTGCTGTTTCTTTGTTAATTTTGTTTGGAGGATCTATCAATTGATGTTAGAGGGGTATTGAAATCCCCTACTATTATAGTATTGCTGTTGATTTCTTACTTTATGTCCATCAAAATCTGCTGTATATATTTAGGTGCTCCTATATTAGGGTACATAAATATTTACAATAGTTATATCCTCCTGTTGGAATGCTCCTTTTATCATTATGTAATGACCTTCTTTGTCCCATACTATAGCCTTTGTTTTAAAGTTTTTTTTGTCAGGTATAAGTATTGCTACCCCAGCTTTTTTTTTATTGCCATTTGCATCAAATACTTTTTTCCATCCCTTCACTTTCAGTCTACTGTATGTATTTTTTGTTCTTATTTGGATCTCTTGTAGAAAGTGTACATACAGGTCTTTTTTCTTATCCATGCAGTTACCCTATGTTTTTTGATTGGAGCATTTAATCCATTTGCATTTAAAGTTATTATTGATATGTACTTATTTATTGCTATTTTATTCTTTCAACCTACAATCCTCTTCCTCTCAATTTTGTTTTCTCTTTGCTGTTTTGGAGCAGGCCCCTTAACATTTCTTGCAGTACTGGTTTGGTTGTAAAGAATTCCTTGATTGTTTTCTTTTCTGGAAAACATGTTATTTCTTCTTCAATTTATTATTATTATTATTATTATTATTAATTTTAATGGGGTGAACCAATAAATCAGGGTACATTTGTACAATGAAAACATCTCCAGATTATCTTATCATTCAACTGTGTTGCATACCCGTCACCCAAAGTCAAATTGTCCTCTGTCACCTTCTATCTGGTTTTCCCTGTGCCCCTCCACTCCTCCATATCCCACCTTCCCCTCCCTCCTCCCATCCCGTAACCACCACTCTCTTGTACGTGTCTCATAGTCTCACTTTTATGTCCCACCTATGTATGAAATCATGCTTTTCTCAGTTTTTTTTTTCTTATTTACTTATTTCACTCCGTATAATGTTATCAAGGTCCATCTATTTTGTTGTAAATGATCTGATGTCATCATTTCTTATGGCTGAGTAGTATTTCATAGTATATATGTACCAAAGCTTTTTAATCCACTTGTCTTCTGACGGACACTGGGCTGTTTCCAGATCTTCGCTATTGTGAACAATGCTGCCACGAACATGGGGGCGCATTACTTCTTTTTGAACAGTGCTATGGTGTTCTTAGGGTATATTCCTAAAAGTGGGATAGCTGGGTCAAAAGGCAGTTCAATTTTTAATTTTCTGAGGAATCTCCAAACTGTTTTTCCACAGTGGCTGCACCAGTCTGCATTCCTACCAGCAGTGCAGAAGGGTTCCCTTTTCTCCACATCCTCGCCAGCACTTATTCTGTGTTGTTTTGCTGATGAGTGCCATTCTGACTGGTGTGAGGTGATATCTCATTGTGGTTTTAATTTGCATTTCTCTAATGATTAGTGATGTTGAGCATTTTTTCATATGCCTATTGGCCATCTGTATGGCCTCTTTGGAGAAATTTCTATTCATTTCTTTTGCCCATTTTTTGATTGGATTGTTTGTGTTCCTGGTGTTGAGTTTTATAAGTTCTTTATAAATTTTGGTTATTAACCCCTTATCAGATGTGCTGTCAAATATGTTCTCCCATTGTATGGTTTGTCTTTTTTTTCTGTTTTTATTGTCTTTAGCTGTGCAAAAACTTTATTAGTTTGATATAGTCCCATTTGTTTATCTTGCCTTTTATTTCATTTGCCCATGGAGATAAATTGGCAAGTATATTGCTGCTACAGATGTCAGAGAGCTTGCTGCCTATGTTTTCTTCTAAGATGCTTAAGGTCTCACGGCTTACGTTTAAGTCTTTTATCCATTTTGAGTTTGTTTTTGTGAATGGTGTAAGTTGATGGTCTAGTTTCATTTTTTTGCAGGTAGATGTCCAATTTTCCCAACACCATTTGTTAAAGAGGCTGTCTTTACTCCATTGTATGTTCTTTCCTCCTTTGTCAAATATCAGTTGTCCATAAAGCTGTGGATTTATTTCTGGGTCCTCTGTTCTGTTCCATTGATCTATGTGCCTGTTCTTATGCCAGTACCAGGCTGTCTTGAGTATAATGGCCTTGTAGTAAACCTTGATATCTGGAAGAGTGATACCTCCAGCTTTTTTTTTTCTTTTTAAGATTGCTGAGGCTATTCGTGTTCTTTTCTGGTTCCATATAAATTTTTGGAATATGTGTTCTATATCTTTGAAGTATGTCATTGGTATTTTAATTGGTATTGCATTGAATTTATAAATTGCTTTGGATAATATAGACATTTTAATGATGTTTATTCTTCCTAGCCATGAGCACGGTATGTGCTTCCACTTGTTTGTATCTTCCTTGATTTCTTTTATCAATGTTCTATAATTTTCCGAGTACAAGTCCTTAACCTCCTTGGTTAAACTTACTCCTAGGTACTTTATTTTTTTGGCTGCAATAGTGAAGGGGATTGTTTCCTTAATTTCTTTTGCTGACAGTTCATTGTTGGTATATAAAAATACCTCTGAATTTTGAGTATTAATTTTATATCCTGCCACCTTGCTGAATTCATTTATAAGGTCCAGTAGTTTTTTGACTGAGACTTTAGGGTTTTCTATATACAACATCATATCATCTGCAAATAATGACAATTTTACTTCTTCTTTTCCAATTTGGATGCCTTTTATTTCTTCTTCTTGTCTGATTGCTGTAGCTAGGACTTCCAGAACTATGTTGAATAAGAGTGGTGAAAGTGGGCACCCCTGCCTGGTTCCTGATCTTAAGGGGATTGCTTTTAATTTTTGTCCATTTAGTATAATGTTAGCTGTGGGTTTGTCGTAGATGGCCTTTATTATGTTAAGCAATGTTCCCTGTATTCCCACTTTACTGAGAATTTTGAGCATGAATGGGTGCTGGATTTTATCAAATGCCTTTTCTGCATCTATTGAAATATTATGTAATTTTTGTCCTTCCTTTTGTTTATGTGATGAATCACATTGATTGATTTGCGAATATTCAACCAGTCTTGCCTCTCCAGATTAAATCCCACTTGATCATGGTGTATGATTTTTTTCATATATTGCTGGATCCCGTTCGCTAATATTTTGTTGAGAATTTTAGTGTCTTAATTTTTCAGGGATATAGGCCTATAAATTTTTTTCTTTGTGTTATCTTTGCCCGGTTTTGGAATCAGAATTATGCTCACCTCATAAAAGGAGTTTGGAAGTCTTCCTTCCACTTGAAATTCTTGAAATAACTTGAGGAGGATAGGAATTAGTTCTTCTTTGAATTTTTGATAGAATTCACTTGTGAAGCCATCAGGCCCAGTGTTTTTCTTTTTTGGGAGTTTTTTGATAACTGTTTCGATCTCATTTATTGTAAATGGTCTGTTTAGATGTTCTGATTCTTCCAGATTGAGTTATGGAAGATTATATAATTCAAGAAATTTGTCCATTTCACCTAGGTTGTCTCAATTTTTGGCATAGATCTCCTCATAGTATTTTCTTACAATACTTTTTATTTCTGTTGTGCCAGTTGTTATTTTTCCACGTCCTTTCTAATTTTATTTATTTGAGTCTTCTGTCTTTTTTTCATGGTGAGTCTAGTTAAAGGTTCATCAATCTTGTTTACCTTTTCAAAGAACCAGCTTCTGGTTTCATTGATCCTTTGTATTGTTTCCTTAGCCTCTATGTCATTTATTTCTGCTCTGATCTTTATTTTTTCCTTCCTTCTACTTGTCATGGGTTTTATTAGTTGTTGTTTTTCTAGTTCTTTTAGATGCAGGGTCAGGTTGCTTATTTGAGCTTTTTCTAGCTTCTTATGATATGCCTGTAGTGCAATGAACTTCCCTCTCAGAACTGCTTTTGCTGTGTTCCATAAATTTTGAGTTGATACATGCTCATTATCATTCGTTTCTAGAAACTTTTTTATTTCTTCTTTAATCTCATTGTTAATCTATTCATTATTTAATGTCATGCTATTTAGTTTCCAAGTGTTTGAGTATTTTTCATTTTCTCTTTTGTGGTTAATTTCTAGTTTCATGGCATTGTGATCAGAGAAAATGCTTGATATGATTTCAATCTTCTTAAATTTATTGAGACCATTTTTGTGTCCTAATATGTGGTCTATCCTAGAAAACATACCATGAGTGCTTGAGAAGAATGTATATTCTACTGGTTTAGGGTGAAAAGTTTTGAAGATATCTATTAAGTCGAGTTGATCTAGTGTATCCTTTAAGTCTGCTGTTTCTTTATTAATTTTCTTTCTTGAGGATCTATCCAGTGTTGTTAGTGGGGTATTGAAATCCCCTACTATGATAGTATTGCTGTTAATCTCGCCCTTTATATCCATCAAAGTCTGCTTTATGTATGTCGGGGCTCCTATATTTGGTGCATAGATATTTATAATAGTTATATCTTCCTGTTGAAGTGTTCCCTTTATCATTATGTAGTGTTCTTCTTTATCTCTTACTACAGCCTTTATTTTAAAGTCCATTTTGTCAGATATAAGTACTGCTACCCCAGCTTTTTTTTTTCATTTCCATTTGCACGAAATATTTTATTCTATCCTTTTACCTTCAGTCTATGTGCATCTTTTGTTTTAAGGTGTGTCTCTTATAGACAGCATATGTGTGGGTCTTGTTTCTTTATCCATGCAGCTACCCTATGTCTTTTGATTGGATCATTTAATCCATTTACATTTAAGGTTATTATTGATATGTAGTTGTTTATTGCCATTTTGTTCTTTAAAGCTGTATTCTTCTTTTGTTATATTCTTTCCTCCCTTTGTACTGTTCACAAGAGGCCCCTTAGTATCTCTTGCAGAATTGGTTTGGCTTTAATGAATTCCTTGAGGCTTTCTTTTTCTGGGAAGCTCTTTATTTCTCCTTCAATTTTAAACGTTAGCCTTGCTGGATAAAGTAGTCTTGGTTGTAGGTTCTTGTTTTGCATTACTTTGATTATATCTTGCCATTCCCTCCTGGCCTCAAGTGTTTCTGTTGAGAAGTCCGATGTCATCCTTATGGGGGCTCCTTTGTAGGTGATAGCCTTTTTTTTCTCTAGCAGCTTTTAAAATTTTTTCTTTATCCATTAGCTTTTGTATTTTAACTATGATGTGTCTTGGTGTAGATCTTTTTGTGTTTCTCTTTAATGAAGTTCTGTGTGCTTCTTGCATGTGTGCAATGTTTCCCAGCCTTAATTTAGGAACGTTTTCTGCTATGATTTGATTGAACAAACTTTCCATTTCCTGTCCTCTCTCCTCTTCTTCAGGCACCCCTATGATGCGAATGTTGTTTCTCTTCATGTTGTCACAGAGCTCCCTTAGAGTTTCCTCACGTTTTTTGAGTCTCTTTTCCTTTTTCTTCTCTGCTTCTGTGCCTTTGTTTATTGTGTCCTCTAACTCGCTGATTCGATCCTCAGCGTGATTCATCCTGCTTTTAATATCTTCCATTGTGGTCTTCAGTTCTGATACTGTATTTGTCATTTCTTTCTGATTCTCTTTTATTATTTCAATTTTGTTTTTCATCCTTGTTATCTCTTTATTTAGGTGTTCATAGTAACTATCCATTGTTGCTCTAATTTCTTTGAACATCCTAACTATCATTATTCTAAATTCTGCTTCTGGTAATTTGGTTATATTTTGTTCATTCGCGTACTTCTCTGGGGATTTCTCTTGATTCATTTGTTTTGCATTCCTCTGCCTGCCCATTTTTTCTGTGTATAAGGAAGTTGTGGCCACTGGAGTCCAGTAGGTGTTGCCTTTGTGTTCTCTAGGTGTGGTCTGTCTGCAGGCCTGCCACACCCTCTGCCGCTGTCTTGGGCAGTTGGGTATGGGCATTGCCAGCGCTGGCCCACTGCGGCTGTTGCTGTGATTTCCGCTTCTCCTCCACAGGAGGGGCTGTCACTCAAGCCACAAGCCTCAGCACCAAGGGTAGAGGTGAGCACCTTTGCTCAACTGTGGACCCAGCCTGTTTCCGGGCTTCCACCCAGCACCCGTCGTCAGAGCCTGCTTGCCACAGTTTCGCGGGTTGGGTGGTGCCTTTGACGTGCTGTCAGCTGTGAGCCTTTGCTCGTCTGGAGCTTTAGCCCCACCCTCAAGGTCAGGGCCCTCCTGCACAGGGTCGCAAACCGCGGTATATTTGGCCTGGTGTGTTTGCTGGCTTGTGCTCAGCTGCGAGCTTCTGCTCGTCCCGGACTCTATCCCGCCACCGCGTTCGGAACCTGCTTGCGCATGCAGGATGGCAAACCGCGGTTTCTCCAGCTGTGCGGGGTTAGTAGCGTGAGCTCAGCCGTGAGCCCCCGCCCATCCCTGGTCCTAGCCCCGTTCCCGCGGTCAGAGCCGGCTTGCGCAGGGTCGCAGAACAGATCTTTGCTTGTTCCTGGGCTCCTGCTTTTTCCCTGCATTTGGGGTTATGGGCGGGCCTGTTGCTGCCAGACCACTTTCACGCGTCCCCTCCGCCCCTGCTGGGCTAGACTAAGCTCAAACCGGTTGGGCCTCCGCCCCCGCCGACAGAACTGCATTTCAGCGTCCCACCGCCACCATCCCTTTAGCAACCCTCGGCAGAGTCAGAAGTGCCCTATCTCTTCATACTGTAGGCCTGGGTGCTCCCTCCCTCTAAGTAGCTCTGCTCTAATTTCCGCTGGAGAGCTTGTTTGGCTAGTGTCCTGTCTCCCTTTGCTGGTATTGTTAGTTCCAGGGGAAATATTCATTTTCGATTAGGGAAATGACTTAGCCCAGGGGTTAGGGTGGCTGTCCCTCAGAGTGTTTGTCCCTGTGCCTTCAGTCCACACTCTCTTTCCGCTGCTCTGGTCCTCTCCTCTGTCCCCCTTCCCCGGAGCCCCAGGTGCGTGGTTATGAGAGAGGTTTTCTGCGCTGTCCCTTTAAAAAGAATCTTGGGTCTGAGAAAACTGTCTTTTTCTCACAAACAGTATCCTCACTTGTTTCACAGCTCAGTACTGTCTAAATGCCTCTTCTAGGCTCTGAGACTGCAGGCTGGGGCTTGGTTCCTGGGACCCAGGTCCCTCCCTCTCTGCCAAACTCTCCTCCCGCCACGCGAGTCTCTCCGGGCTGCCATTCGCTCCGGGGAGCTGGGCAACCCTCTTCGAGTTTTCGCTATTCCTACCAGTCTCAATGTGGCTTCTTCTGTGTTCCTTGGTTGAAGAGTCCACTTAGTTTAGTTCAAAGTTGGTTTATCGAGATGATGGTTCTTAAAATTGAGTTATAATCCACTTTGGTTCTGGGAGTTGGAAGTTGGTACATCCGCCTACTCCATCGCCATCTTCAGTCCCCCCTTCTTCTTCAAGTTTAAATGATAGCTTTTCTGGATAAGATGGTGTTGGTTGTCGGTTCTTTTTTTGCATCACTTTGAATAGTTCTTGCCAATCTCTTCTGGCCTGAAGTGTTTTTGTTGAGAAGTTAGGTGTCATTCTTATGGGGGCTCCTTTGTAGGTAATTAACTGTTTTCTCTTACAGCTTTTATTATTCTTTATTTGTCTCTTAAGTTTGGCATTTTAATTATAATGTATCTTGGTATAGGCCTCCTTGTGTTTATCTTTAATGGGACTCTGTGCTTCTTGAACTTGTGTGACTTTTTTCTTTTTTAATTTAGGAAAATTTTCAGCTATGATTTCTTCAAACAGATTCTCTATCCCTTGTCTATTCTCCTTCAGGAATCATTATGATGTGAATGTTGTTTCTTTTCATGTTGTTGCAGAGGTCTCTTAGAGTTTCTTCAGTTTTTTTGAGCCTGTTTTCTTTTTGCTGCTATGCTTTTGTGCTTTTGTTTGTCTTGATCTCGAAATCACTTTTTTAATCCTCTGCTTCATCCAGACTGCTCTTGATTTCTTCTAATGCAGTCTTCATTTTTGATATTGTATTTATCATTTCTGACTGGATATTTTTTTATAATTTTAATGTCCTTTTTGATGCTTGCTATCTCTTTGTTTAAGTTTACATTGTGACCATCTATTGTTGTTCTAAGATTTTTGAGCATTCTATAAATCATTATTTTAAACTCTGCATCTAGTAGTTTGGTTACTGCTATTTGTTTTAGTTCTTTTTCCCAAGATTTCTCTTGTTGATTGAATTGGGTAATATTTCTTTGTCTGCCCATTTTGTCTGTGCATTAGGTAGCACTGTCTTACTTTAAAATTTGTGGTGGTATCTTTATGCAAATGATGGGCTCAGTAGTACTGACCTCCAGGCCACTTGAGTTCCTTGCTCTAGGAATGCTTCTTGTGGGAAGAATTTACCCTTCTGCTGTATGTGAAGATTGAATGCAATTGGTCCTTTTGTGTGTGTGGTTATTCCTTCAAGCTAGGTAGCAGTAAAGAGCAACCTTGATGATGTATATTAGACAGTATACAGCATCTGTCCTATTTAGCATATTTATTCTCTGTAGTTTCTGATGCCTGCTGGACTCCTCCTTTGGGCGTGCTGCTTGTGTAGCTAGCTGAGTCCAGCATTGGTACTGTCTGCCACCAACTACTGGTTATGTTGGTTCTGGGTCTTCTTGGAGTGGTGTCAACTATTGTTTGTAACCTGCTGTGGGTTAACTTTCTAGAGCTACTATGCTGTTTGCTGTTTGTGTTTCCTGTACCTGGTTAGTATGGGAGGAACCAAACTGTGTATAGGATTAGCTTCCTCCTGCTTAGAGATGACAGCAGCTCCACAAAAGCCCCAAGCTCCACAAGATTTGCCTCCACGTTTCAGCTGTTCTATCTCCTCTTACAGCTGCTTGGTCTTCCCACGGAGACTTTAGTCTTGATGTGGCTTATTCTGTCATCCTTGGTTATAGACTCCTTTTTGTTTAGTTCAAAGTTGCTTTTTTGACATTGAGTGGTTCTGGCCAGAGTTGTGCTTCGGGAAGGTCACTGGCAATCAGGTTCATGTTGCCATGTTCCTTGAACAGTCTGAAGGCAAGGGTGCTGTTGCAAAGTCTCCCAATATTCTACCCAGTAGTCATCTTCCTCCTTTTTCCATATAGAGTTCTGATTTTACTGTGGAAGAAGACACAACAGCTTGAAATGGAAACAATATAAAAAATGCAACTGCATTTGCTATTTTTCTTTGAAGTAAGTAGTAGCATTATCATGTTTTGGTCAATGTAATATAAGCTGATGTTATAAGGTGGGTCTTCTAAGAATACTCTTTAAAAGTGTGAGACAGCCTTAGGTGATTAAATTGCCTGAGACCCTCAGAATGTAACTATGGAAAGCCAAAAAATTTTTTTTGTGTGTTCCTTATGATTCTGTGGGATGGCCAGGCTAATTTTTATGTGGGGAAAGAAAGAACTATTTTTTACAAGGTGCTGTACATATGCGTAAAGGTTTGTGTTATGTGCAGCTGAATTCAAACTGCAACTGATGTAAGCACCAGTTAGAAAGCCTGACAAGGGTGAGAAGCCCATGAGAAGCAGTAGGGAGCTGGACTGTGTCAGGGGCAGCATCAATGGAAATGGAAAAAAATGGTAACCAGGAGACACATTGGAAATAGACCTAAGAATTGACTGATTGGATGTATGCCTGAAGGGAGAGAAAGAAATTCAATATGACTTTAAAGTTTAAGCTTGGGTGATCAGGAAAATGGTAACATTATTGACAGACCAGAGATAGCTATAGGAAGACATAGCCTGAGTGACATGTAAATGAAGATAAATTAAATTCTAGATGAGTGAGTTTGATTCAAGAAAGCAAAGTCTAAGCAATCTGGGAGCTGAGTTGGTCATCTGGACTCTGATAGAAAGAAAAAATTATGGTATGATAACAGGTCTCCCAAAGATTTCAGGGTAGAAAACATGATCTGGTAGGAGATCCCTTTCTATTTATTCTTCCCACTTTGAAGATGGCTGTACTTATTGGTCAGATATTTTAAACATGATTTTAAACTATCTTTGGAAAATACATAATCATTTCGTCTGGGGCACAGCAGCTAGAAATATTCCTTGCTTAGCTAATGCATAGGTCTGATTTGAAAGTAGAATATGAGCTAGGTGACCTCTGGGTATGCTTTATGATTCTATGGTTCTATAATTATCACAGGCTTCAAATCACTTTCTAGGGAACAGCAAATAATTCTCACTAATAAAACACAATTTGAAACTTGGAATTGAAATTACACACTTTCAATAAAGTGTTGTAATAAAGTTAGTGACTAGAGATTCCCCTTAGGAATAAAGAGCTAAATGTATTGGTTGGCCACTTGTGCAAGGCAAAGCTAAAGTCTACACCGATTCATCATATGACATATGTGAATGCTTTATATAAGATTTAAATATAAACCCGACAGCAAATGAAAGAACTAAAAGGACATTGTTATTTAACCATGGAATCTGCAGTTAATATCAATAGGTGCTATAAAGTCTAAATTCTACATCAACCTTCCTGAAAAACTGCAGCTTGATTCTTGCATTTAGTTTCTTTCAGAAAAGTTTTTAATGGTACTGTGGATGGAAATTCATCTCTGGGTTCTTTATAATTTTGCCAACAATAAGGGACATATTTTATTAGAAAAAGGGAGCAAGATATAGAGAGCTTTATACTAATAAGAAAGAGTTCATTCTAAGTTCCCACAGATTCAGAAGAGCTATTATTTGGGTGATTTTGTTTTTCGGAGACTTCAGCATATGACTGAGAAAAGATCTTAACTAAGTTATTTATAGTACAGTTATTGTTTTCTTAAACATTGTATTTCCCTGAAGCATAGTGCTTTTGTTCTGAAATGTAGGTTCATACAAATAGTAAAGTACAGTGATTCCCAAAGTGCCATCAGGTAATAGGTGTTTCTCCAAAAATAATTCCATGGTTAGATAGATAAGTTTGGGACATTCTTTTTAAACATAATCACTAAGTTTCTTGCAGTTCTTCTTATAGTCTTTATAAAGCGCTCCGACTCACCAAGAAATGAATAGAAGAAAAAGCATTTTTCACCAAGAAAGAAACAAAATAAGCAACATTTCTAACATCACATTTTAAAATTATTTTTATGAGATTATTAGGAATAGTCTTTTTTCTGAGAGAGAGAGAGAGAGAGAAAGATAAAGAGAGAGAGAGACAGAGAGAGAGAGGCATCAACTTGTTCTACAGATTTCTTCTATATGTGTCCTGACCAGGCTCAAGCTGATTATACTGGCGACCTCAGCACTCTGGGCTGAACTTCATCCATTGTGCTAATAGACAGGGCAGGGATAGAGTCTTACTAACATTTTTTCTTTAAGCAAATACATTTTGGAAACTGCTCCTCTCTAACCTTCTTCCCATTTCAAATGGTTACCTTGGTGGCTCATTCATTTGTATAGCATGAACCCAAACTTCTTGCCCTAGTGTATTGGGCTATCTGTGAGCTCCTGATCCAGTTGGCCTAATTGAATTTCTTTTCTTGGGAATTTGACATTGAGATCAAGAGTCTCCCTTTCTCTCTCTCCTTCTTCTTATCTGAGGCTAGATGTATAACATGAAAGTTACACATGACCATGTTTTTAGTGTATGTGAGTTAAAGGGGCAAAAGAAGTTGTCTGGAGACACAAAAGAACAGCACCCCCACACATACACACACAGAAAGAGAGAGAGAAAGATATCTCTGAAAGTGCTTTACATCTCCCTTAGCACATTTTCAGCAGTATCTCCCCCTAGAGGGTGGATTGCTTTTCTCTTAAGGTTGAAGCATTTCCTGTTTACTCCAAAGGTATAATAACTACAGTCACAAAGTTAATGGAAGAGTTAAACCTAGAAAACAGGTCACTTCACAATCAGCTCAATGCCTTTCCAGTTATAAGACTTGTACAAGTGTTAATAATACTTTACAGATATTAGCTAGTAGCTAATTCTTTTATAATGTTAGGAAATGAAAAAAAATCACTAATTTATCCATTGCAATAATACATAAAAGTTATTCATGTTTGCCTATCTCTATGCATTGTGTTTAGTTTACTTAAAATTTAGTAGAGAAAATTACAAAATAAATGTTATTGCTCATAATACTTGCTTAAAATGTTAATTTTTTAAGAAATAAAAAATAGGCAAATTTTCTATGTCTCCTATTTCTGATCCAGTCACTTTAAGCTCTCCACAGCAGCAACTCCTCCCATGAACTTAGTGTATATCCAAATAATATTATGCTTTTATGGTCTAGAAATCTCTAATATACAAGTGTTTATTTTAATAAAATCAATTTAAATGGCATTATATAATTCATAACACTATTGAATTGTCATTTTACACTTAACATTATGCTTACATATATATTTATAATGTTTTCCTATTTTACTTTTATTGAGCAAGATATAGCATTATTTTATAAACATCATTCTCTCTTTGAGAGAAATTTTGCCATATTGTTGCATGGTTTTAGTATTTATTGTTTATACTGTCTGGATAATTTCCCACTGAGCTGACATATGATAGTTTGCTTTACTCTTCTCATATGGTTTAAGTAATTACATATATCTTTGACCATTATAAATAAGTAACAAAGTAAGTGTGTGATACAATTTAGGATGTTTGTATCTGAAACTAAGAGGAAGCCTCATTAACCTTGGCTTAAGCCATATTGATATTTGCTGTTTACATAACAGGCCAATAGGCTGCTTTGGATCTGAGTCAGTTTTTCTGTTGTTCTTATGCTTCAAACATCACATCATGACAGATGTAATGCTCCAAACCAGATGGAATAGAATGGGAGAAAGGGGCTTTTCTTCACATTTCTCTTTTATCAGAGAGAAAATCCTTCTCAGGAACTACCAGCAGACTTCACTTTAGGTTTTAATGTCTGGAATCAGGTAATATGTCCAAATAAGACTCAGCTCTACAAGAATTGTTATGATTTACTTGGACAACCATTATTTCATTCTAGGGCTGGCCTCACTACCCCCCCCAAAAAAAAAAAAATTACAATGGGTTTCATCTGGTGAAGAGGCAGTGGAAATGGTGGTATATTAGTTAGGTTTCTCTAGAGAAACAGAATGAATAGAAGGTTATCTCTCTATCTCATCTATCTATCTATCTATCTATCTATCTATCTATCTATCTATCTATCTAATCATCATCATCATTTGTGATTTATTATAAAGAATTGGCTTTCATGATTATGGAGGTAGGCAAGCCCAAAGATCTGCAGGGAAATCAGCAAGCTAGAGACCCACAACAGCGGATTGTTTAGTTCTGAGTCCTAAGCCTGAGAACCAGGAGAACCAATGGTGTATACTGATATGAAGACCAGCAGGTTTGAGACCCAGACTTAGGAAATACTAATTTTTCTGTTCAAGTTCAAATGTAGGAAAGAAAGCCAGTATCTTGGTTTGAAGGCCATCAAACAGGAGAATTCCCTCTTACATGGAAGAGAATCAGACTTTTTATTTTATTCAGGCCTCCACATTATGGAGGGCAATCTGTTTGCTAAGTCTACTGATATAAATGTTAATCTAATCCAAAATCACACTCACAGAAACATCAGAGTAATGTTTTTCCAAATACTAGGCATGCCAAGTTTCAGTTAACGTGCTATATAAAATTATCTATTATAGGTGGCCAGGTAGGCGGCCACCTATATAGTGTCTGCTTCGGAGGTAAGGAACATCACTATATATCATTTTTCGTGTTTGTAGTAGGAATATGTTCCCAAGAATGGGTTACTGTGTTGCTATTGTTTAGAAATATTTTACCACTTTAGATATATATTTCCCAAAAGCTTTCTTAAAAGACTTTTATAATTTGCATAGTCTGTAGCAATGTTTCTGAACATAAAATTCTGCTGTTAGCCCTAGCATTAGATTTTTTTTTAAATTGGTTATTAAGTGCCAAATAGTACTTATTATTGCTTTAATTTTTTGGTAAGTGTAATAAAATTTTGTTATATTTGTTCATTCATATCTGTACTTCCTTTATTATGCATTTCTCCATTGGAGTCTTAGTGGTACTTAAGAAATTTATGGATTCCTTATGTTATATAGAAGCATAGAATATATAATATTATATTTATCTCTATTCTCTTGCTATTCCTTCTCCTATTTATGTCATTTCCACCAACAGGCTGCTTTCCCCTTTATTTAAATGTTACCTTTTTTTAATATAGGTGTTTTACTTTTTGTATTTTTATCTGAAAGGCAGAAACAGTGGGATGAACCGAAAACAAGAGGCCAGTGTGTTCCAAAAGGAAAGTTTATTTTAAATGCGCTTGGGTGCAAGTGAGCTGAGACCAGTAAAAGGGTGTCAACTGCGAGCTGCAGGAGGGAGTGGTAGGTATAGGGGTTCATGCATTTGAGGGCATGGGGTTATCTGCACCTGGACATATTTAGATTAGCAAAACAGGGTTTGTTGCCTTGGTTACAGACTGTGTCCTTTTCCCAACCCTCAGGCCCCTCATGATGGGCTTGGCTTAAGAAAATTTTTCAGAACCTTCCCAGGGCTGGGAGAATTGCTTAAGGGGAGGAGGAGGTTGGGTAAGGGAGATGTTTACTAAAGAAGTTACCCCAATGGGAGTTGGGTGAGGGGGATTTGAGTTTTAAAGGAGCCAATTTAACCCTAACATTATCTAGTTTTATCTTTTATAATTTATCTTTTTATTTTAATCCCTTTAGTTGTGATAAATACTTTTTCCTCTTTTATAATATTATAGTTTAATTTTAATTTGTCTAGCATTTTTTTATGGTGTAAAATATATTTTTCTTAATACTACTTATTAAAGAAAGACTCCCATTGTTTTTAAATGCTTATTTTGTGATTTTTAAATGGCATGAACTAAATTGTGCCCCCCTTCCCAATTTGTATGTTGAAGCTCTAAACTCATGTGACTGTATTTGAAGATAGGGCCTTTAGGGAGGTAAAGCTAAATGAGATCTTCAGGGTGGAACCCTAATCTAAAATTATTTATGAGAACATGAAGAAATATAATAGCTTTCCCCTTCCTTGTGCTCTCAGAGAAGAGGGCACATGAGGACGCAGAGAGAAGTTGGCCATCTACATGGCAGAAAGAGGGGTCTCATTAGAAACCAACTGTGATCATACTTCAGTCTTGGATTTCTAACTGCTATGGCTGTGAGAAGGTAAATTTCTGTTTTAAGCCACCCAGTCTGTGGTATTTGTGATGGCCACTCAAGCAGAATAATACAATAACATTCTCAGATTTATTGGGATTTTTGCTTGAGATCTATTGCTGCTTTCATTAATATATTCAATTAATAAAAATATCAGTTTACATATCTATATCTATATCTCTCTATATATATCTATATGTCTCTCTCTCTATATCTATATCTATATATCTAGTGCCAGCACACAATTTTTGGGTATTATTTCTATTTTATATTGTTTTAAGTATAGACTGAACTTTTTTACTTATTTTATGCAGACTATAGAATTATACTTTAATGTATGATATTTTAGTTTTTCTAAGTTTCTCTGTGGTATCTAGCACAAAGCCTCATGTAATAGAATTTAAAAGCATTTCCTGATGCATATAAAATGTGCCAAATACTAGGCATTCCAGTAAAATCTTTTTAAAAGATTTTATTTATTGATTTTAGAGAGAGGAGAGAGAAAAGCAGGGAGGAGGAATGGGAAGCATCAGCTTGTAGTTGCTTCTCATATGTGCTTTAACTGAGCAAGCCTGAGGATTTGAACCAGTGACCTCATCATTCCATGTCAACACTTTATCCATCATGCCACCACAGGTCTGGTGCATATAAAATGTAAGGGTCAACATGTCTTCCCTGTGCTGTGGGGCTAGGAAATGTAAGCAAGAGCTGTTGGGGAGGGAGGTAGAATTCCTTAGGATCATCTGAGGCAAATAAAACAAAGCTAAGATGGAGGAGCTAAAATTTGCGTTTGTTATCATTCTAAGTAAAGCCAAGAACTGAATGCAAATACTTAGCATTTTGATTATGTAAAACATTTAAATATTTTTTTATTGGGATTTCTACCTGTGAGTACACTATTTGGATAAAATATTTTCTATATCTTTTTAAAAATTGCAAATGACTTTTAATAATTTGTTTGGCATTTACCTGAGGTCCTATTAATGTGGGGTTCTCTGGGAGATAAAAAGTGACCTAGATATTGTGCTCAATGAGACTGCAAGAAAAGTATGTAATGAGAACATCAGGTCATGAAGATTCTGCCTCAGCTGTCCACAGAATCAACTCCTTTGTCTGAATTGATGGGACGGTTCAGCTCAACTGCAGACTTATTTTATAGTTTCTTCAATAGCTTTGATTGAATAATCAATTAATTTGTTGGCATTATAGAGATAGGGCCAAAAATAACCAACTTTCTGCTCTGCAAAAAGTGAGTTTAGGCTGTTCATTATCATTTAGGAAGAGTTTCTATGCGGGAATAGAGACCCTGGCCAGTTGGCTCAGCAGTAGAGCATTGACCTGTTGGATAGAAGTGCCAGGTTCAATTCCCAGTCAGGGCACACAGGAGAAGCGTCCATCTACTTCTTCACCTCTTCCCCTTCCCTTCTCTTTCTCATTTCTATTCTCTTTCTCTCTCTCTCTTGTTACCTCCTGCAGCCATGGCTCGAATGAGCAAATTGGCTCTAGGTGCTGAGGATGGCCCAGGCACTGAAGATGGCTCTGTGGCCTTATTGCAGGAACTAAAATAGCCCAGTTGCCAAACAACAGAGCAGCTGCCCCAGATGGGCAGAGTATCAGCCCCAGCTGGGGGTTGCTAGGTGGATCCTGGTCAGGGTGCATGTAGGAGTCTGTCTCTCTGCCTCCTTGTCTCTCACTTGATTAAAAAAAGAGAGAGAGGAAGAGAGAATAGAAATGATTCAATATTTATGAGTTTTATTTAATAAACATTATGATAATGAGAAAATAAAAGGTTAAGAGCAATTGGGAGATTTGCTTCAACTCTGAACACTTCTTATTGACTCTTCAGTACTGTAGAGGGTCCAAAAAGCTCAGTGGTTGGGTGAGAGCCTTGGGCATGCATGGACCATGTTCTGCTAAGAACATTCCTGGAAAGAGGTAATTATTTCAGCAGTAGTACCAATCTGGCTGCTCTTTTGTCTTCTTCTTTTACCACACAGAGGATTTCTGATACTGGCTGGACATCATTTCCAGATGATGTCCAGCCAATCCCATTCTCAAATCTGGTCTCTAGGTCATCTGAAACCTCCAGGTCTATAAAGCCTTCTTCACTAGGGCTGAGTAAACATACCTTAATTTTTTATTTTGGACTCCAGAGTAACTTATACCTTGAAAGACACCAGGTTCAAGTATAAAAAATTAATAGGGCTCAACAGAATTTATTTGTTGGTCAGAATTTAACTAAATTTATTACTGATCCCTTGAGAAAGAAGAAAAATAACACCCTAATTCAACACCCAATTATTAAAAAAAAATCAGATCTAAAAACATAGCAGGAAATTAGACCAGCCAGTTTGACATCAGTTAAGTCTCAGAAGCATTTTAAAAAGATCAAATGCTGGAACATTTAAAAAGCACAGCTTGATAACAGTCAATTAAGGTAGCCTCAGGATGGGGCCAAGGAGATTTTAGTAATTTGTGTGTGTATGGCATGGATGAAAATTCTAAAAGGCATTGCCATAAGAATAAAAAAAAATAGTAAAAATCATAACACAGGATATAGCTATTTGACAAAAGCTTCTTTTTTATTTTTTACTTAATACTGGAAGCATGAAGTCCTGGTGAGCAAAAAAGCCTGGCAAGTTGAATTAATAATTGAGTAAATTTAGGTATAAGTCAAACTTAATGTCAAAATCTTAGCAACTTAGTTTTGTTTTCTAACTGCTATTATTCAGTGATACTAAGGTTTAGAGCCAAAGGGATCTGGTTTTGGTGGAATCATCTGGCATAGTGTTTTTGAACTGCTGGTCTATGAAAGAGTTAACCACCATGACATTGTATGAAGATTACAGACTCATTGATCTTAGTTGAATTCACGTATGCTCAGGGTGATTTCTCCTTAATGGTCCCTGAAATAATTCTCCTATTTTCACCAGTTCCCAAGTGTAAAAAAACTGAAAACTATTGATGTAGGAGGACATTGCTTTTCAAAGTGTGCTCCATGCGCTAATCCTGTTCTAGAAACTGTTAATCTTAAGTAAGATAAGCACAAAAATTGAGATATTTAGAAACTTACAGATATGTGACCAAGTACTTTCCTAAAAACTTGGGCTTGAATTTATGTCTTTATTTATTAAAAGAGTCTGTCTTACCAATTTATTTTAAAGTTTTATGAAATTATAGGTCTATGGCTTGTTAAAATAATAAAAAAGCTCTCCTCCCACAAAATAGTTCAAGAAACACTGATCAAGATAATTTTTTAAATGGCATTTAAAGAATGATGTATACTATGTTATTAGAAAATACCAACCTATTTTTTCTGTTAGTGAAAATACCCAAGTTGAATAAATGACTTTCCAAACTAGACATTTGAAAGAACTGATTGGGTTGAATGATTATAGCATCTGAGAAAAGTCTTTTGTTATGAGCTGTAGCTATAGCTAAGGCTAGTGTGAGTTGAAAGGTAGATGGGCTTGTCCCAATTTTTCAGGCTCTCCCTGTATTAAAAATATACATGCAATGTGATTTTGCCTTTCCTGTGACTATATGTTAGATATGTTCCTCTGCCCCATTGATATTGGGTTTTAGCAGGTGACATGCATTGACCAATAGAATATGAAGAGAAATGATAGCATACCAAGTTCTAAGACAAAGCCTTATAAGGAATTGCATATTTCCTTTGGCTTTCTTAGGTTCTGTGGTCATCTTGGTAAAGGCATGTACCAGCTATCTGTTGTCCCTTCATCACAGATCCTGGAATGAGGCATTCAAGACAGAGCTAAACCTGATGCAAGGCATAGAGCCAAGCCAGCCACATTACAGACTGAGGTCATCCTTGTAAACCCACAGCCCTATAAGCCAGAAAAATAACTGCTTTCTGTTGTAGGCCACCTAGTTTTGAGATGGTTTATTACACAGCATTATTGTAGAAATAGCTGGCCAGCAGAGTTAGATTATGATACATTCCATAGTCAAATAATGGCATTCAATTTACCTTTTGAGCCATACCTTCTTCTGCATATCTATTTCACATATTCAACTGCCTTTTTGGTATTGCAACTTAGCTCTCTAATAGGCAACTCAAATGTAATGTATTCAAATATGACCTCTTGATTCTCCTCCTCAGGCCCAACCTACTCCATCCACTTCTTGACAAATAGCAGCTCTGTTCTATCAGTTACTCAGACCCAGCTTCTTTGTGTCATTCCTGATTTCTCACTATTTTTCATATTCTACATCTAGTGGGATGTGAAATACATTGAAATATATTCTGAACTTGACTCTTTTTTCCCCCTCTATTGCAACTTCCCTAAGAAACACTCCTTAGTTGTTTTTTTTTTTAAATTTCATTCTTGGTTCTAAGATCTATTCCTCACAACTAAAGAGGTTATCCTTTAAAATAAAAATCACATTGTCTCACTTTTCTTTCCCAAACACTTTATTGCCTTCTCAACTTACTCAGAATTTCTTTCAAAGTCATCCTCATGGTCTAACTAGCCTTACATGTGCTGGTGACTGTTTCTCAGATCTCACTCCCTATCCTTTGCTCCCCAGTCACTTTACTTTAGTCTCCTGCCCTCTTTGCATTCCACAAGTACACTAAGTGTGTTTCTGCTGTGGAATTTCTCCCTGAAATGCTCTCTTCCCAGATATCTTCAATTCTTGCTTACTTATTCCCTTTAGGAATCTCCTCACATATCACTGCTTCCTTTGAATAGTAGCTCCGACTACACCACTTTCTGTTCTCTTCCTTGAACTTATTCTTGACCTTAGCACTCCCTATCTGACATGTAACAGACTTATGCATTTCTCATCTTCCTCTGCTCAGTAGAACAGAGCTCTGAAAAGCAGGGACTGTCATTCCATGACTGTATCCTCAGCGTAAAGGACAGCACCTGGCACACAGAAGGCTCTAAGTAAATATTTGTTGGTGAAAATATGAATTCATTGTCTTTGGAAAGAATACGGCCCTGTTAAGCTTTGAGTTTATTAAGTGTGAGGCAGGTATTCAAATGCTGACTGATGATTGTAAAAGTAAACAAACAAACAAAAAGACTCAACTTCCTTTTTTCAAGAAGTTGATGGCAAAATAAGCAGGATAATGTTTTAGTCATCGATTTTAAGGAATAAAAGCACTTGGTTAACATCAGTATGGGGGACATGCTTATTTTTAACATTGAAGACATAAAAGTACATTCAATATTTTTCATTTGCATGGGACATTCTATAAGGGTTTTAGTCCGTTTTTGAACAAGGTCAAAGAGAGAAGGTAAGAAAAAATCAGGGAATTCTAGAAGCATTTTTATTTTAGGGGGAAAATAACACTCCTTGCAAGTAAACTTCAGGGGAACTATGGGAAGATGAGGTTGGCCAGGTAGGAGGTGGTGACTATCACGCGCAGATTTTGCCCACGTTATCAGCTTCCTGGCATTTCAGCGGCACACCGTTTTGGTGAGGACTCTGTATGTTATTTCAGCAGCGAAATCTCTGCCAAGATCATGAAGGGAGTGCCGACTCCAGGAAATCTTGTAAAAGAAGTAAAAATGTTGTCATATGCTTGGATGTCAGAACAGCTGAGGCAAAATGCAGCATACCCAGACTCACATCTTACGAAGTATGGTAATTTCTGAGGCTTCCATCGAAAGTTCCTGCTCAGAGATGACAGAATTTCTAACAGTAGTTGACAATCTACTCCTTTTTATTAGACTGCTAATCTCCAGATGTGTGTACGTGTATCAATCAATCCTTTAGTTATTTCTGTCCTGGTGAGTGTGATACAGGACTCTGCATGGACATAGATTACAAAAAGGCAAAAATAAAGGGAGATGTGCTACTATATCATTAGAAAAAAAAGCTTTCAATTTTATTCTAACTTATTTTGTCTTAAGTGAACACAAAATAACACATACTTTGCTCTGGTGAAGAAAGGAGATGTAACGTACACTTGTTAAAGAACTAGGGTGAGACAGGCCCAATGCTAGGAGCTTCATGTAGGTTTTCTGCTCTAATAATATATAAATTCATATTTTATGAATAATCTATTTTAAGGATTAAAGTGTTTGGAGTGAGATATTTTCATTATTTCTTAGAATGAAGCCGAAACAAATGCAAGTTTCCCCAGACACAGCAATATTAAGTATTTTGCTTAAGACCACACAGTAAGTCTGGAGCAGGGCAAGGGAAATATTTCACTCTAATTAGGGATGACAGTCACCATGGAAGTTTAAGCTGTTCTTGTAAGTTCCATGGACAATTTATACTCTCCTACCGAAGCAATAAATACTACAACATAGTAGGTTGTTCTGTGTGATGAATATTCAGTAAAACAGTCTTTCCCCCTCGGATAAAAAGCTGCAAATTATTCAATAGCTTCACCTTCATTTTTTTCTTTTGTCTTTTTCTCCCTGCCTTCAGAAGGACTCTTAGAAGAAAAATCCAGTGCATTTTCTGGCCTTGGTCAATATAAAATAGTGAAATACGGACATAAAATGTTAGAAGTGCGTGGCTCTTGTTCTGACTGTGTGCATGTACGCCCTTTTCAGTAGCCAGGGTCTTTGGCCTTGCTGCTTCCTGCTTCCACACTAGTGACTGACGCCTGGGGTGGCTGTAGGCCGCCTTCAACCTGAGCAGCAGCAGGACACAACCATTATCACAGGTATAGAAGGTGTTGTCAGCCCCCTGCTGGGAATGGGTTGGGGACTATGTTTAATGTTTGTTTATAGGAAGGGTGAAAGAAAGGTTCTTATTATGGGATGTTGAAAAAAAAGGACAGTATTTCTTTCTCCAATGGAAATACCACTTTTCTGATTTTTTTCTCTTCCACCTGCTTCACCTACACACGATCTTCATGCAGTCTTTTTCTTAAGTATGGTGCAGCATTTGAAAATGAATTGAATACTGAAAGTTTTTTCTTTATTTTTCTCTTGGTAATGGCACAAATCCATTAAGCATTTTATTATTCTCTAGGGGCTGAGTGATTTATTATTTTGACCCTGCTGGTCAGATAAACAAAAACCTAATTCAGAATGAATGACTATCTCTGTTTCTTTGAGAGATGGGCAGGGAATTTTAAATAATAGCCTGTGTTTTGAAAAAATGGGGCAAAAACAAGAAAAATATGCTTGATTTTTTTTTTTTACTTGACATTAGTTACAGGGAAGTATAAGCTGAAAACTTTGTTTTTCTTCTATTTTCTGAAAATATGTTCTTCATTTATTTTCTTTATTGGAAATTAGGAACTTTCATTAAGGAAATACATTAAGTTAGTAAATAATACAGTTCTCTAATACATTTTTACCCAGAGTTTTTGTTATTTCTTTCATTTGTTTGTATTTATCTTGTCTGGTCTCAATTTTCTGGACTTAGGGTGAGTATGACGAGTAAGTAGTTTCTAGTTTTATTTGTGGGTTATTCACCAGTGGCTTTGATTACTTACCTTCCACCCGCATCAATCCCGGTACTCAAGAAAACGATAAAATAAGCTTTTCCCACAAAAACAGGGCAAGTGACTCAGCAATGACAGACTCATACACAGTCATGCACTGTGATTGGGATGAATGGAGACACACGCAGTTCAGTGTGGGTCAAAGATGAGAGTGCCTCAGTATGACCAGGTACTAGCCAAGGATTTACAGGAAAGTGTTACTTGATCTGAGTGTTGAAAAATGTTTGCATAGTGTTAACACATAGAGAAGGTTGTTGCTAACTAAGGGAAATAACTATGCACAGACTAACTAGATTTGGACTAGGAAGAAAGACAAGTACCATCTGTCTGTGTTGATTTTCTTTGTGCCTCTCAGGACATACCTTTTAAGTTTACCTGTGAGCGTCTCTTTTTATGCCCGCTTGCAATTCTATCCCCTTGGTATGCCATTTTATCTGTCATGTTCTCACTCTATACAATGCCCACCTCCCAGTCATTTCACTATCTACAGACATTGTATATAGTGAGAACATGACAGCTAAAATGGTATACCAAGGGGATAGAATTGCAAGCGGGCATAAAAAGAGACGCTCACAGGTAAACTTAAAAGATATGTCCAGAGAGATACAAAGAAGATCAAGAGCGACACTACAGCACAATAATTGAATTTTCTGTATCAGAGAATCTAGATGGAATCATAGTCTATGGTTTTATCTCCTAGGTTGCTAGCTTTCTAAATAGGACAGATTATTTAATATGAAAATACAAAAGTACATAAATTACTTAACACTATTATATTTGTAACTAATATTGATGATACCAAAAATAAAAAGACACCTGTACAAATATTTAAATTTAGGATATGGTTTAAGGGCTTTTATACACCTATCAGATTAGCAAATTGTTTATCAGATTAACAAAGATTATAAAGATTGACACTATTCACAATTTTGAGAGGGCACCTTGAAAAGTACATACAAATTTAAATGTATCTATCTCTGACCTTGAAATTCTATTTTCAGAAATTAACTTTAAAGAAATAAATATATACATTCATTGTCCAACAAAAGATTACTTAAGTGAATTATGTTTCACTGACAATAGGATATTCCATTAAAAAATGATGAGTCAGAAATACATGGAAGGATATCCTCATTAATTGCTAAAGTATACAAAGCAGATTGTAAACAACATATATAGCTTACCTTGTTTTTATATACAATACATGTAGAAAAAGCTTGAAAAGAACAAACTGTTAACTGTGTTTATCTTTAGTGACTGTTCTCTAGGAGATTTTCACATTGGAATTTTATAGCATTTTGTAGTGTCTTTGTTGTTTTTACAATGAGCATATATAATTTTCATAATCTGATAAAAACACTTCCAATTAAAAAATCATGTCATTGACTTGGGAATTGCATTGGTCCTTACAACTGCAAAAAATCTAGTGCTTCACCACCTTTCATGTGTATATGAATGACCTGTGCACACGCAAATTTCATTCAGCAGGTTTAAGGCAGGACTCTGCATTTCTCAGAAGCTCCCAAGTATTGCCTGTGTTGCTGGCAGTGGACCACATTTGAAATAGCAAATTCTTAGTAAACTGTAGAAATCCTGGTATATGACTTCATTGTTTTCATTGTGCCTATTTTATTACAAGCAGACAATTCATGAAATAGCAATAGATTTCTGGAAAACTAACCTGAAATAACTGTTCTCCTTCAATGGTTCTCTCAAGTAAGTGGATTTCACCTCCATCTTGACCAGTGATACTCATGGTCCTCCTGAATGCACATGGCTGTCCTGAACCACCTACTCTCATAGCATAGCCTTTCTCTCAAATCACTCTCATTGTACAGAGCTTCTTTGGTCACCATCCCCATTTAAAGCTTGTTATTCATGTTTCTTTCCCTTAGGATATTGTAATGGTGACTTTTCTGTGATAAAATCTTCAATGCTTAAATGTAAACCATTTATTGATTTTTAAAGATTTTTTCCCCCTCCAAATTGCTTTAATATGTTAACATGTCTAGGAGTTGTTAATTACAAAAACCCGGGAAAACAAAAAACAAATAAAGTAGCAAATTCATTTCAGATAGAATCAAGAGAGAGAGAGCTTTCCCCAGAGTTTATCTGACTCTACTACCAACACAGCTTTAGTGAAATCATTTCCCTAATAATAATATAATCCACACCCTAATATATCAGTTATCTGATATAGATTATTAAGCCATTACAAGTTGGCTTAGATGTTTTGTTAGTTCAATTAAAGGCCTAATATATTTTTTAAAAAATAACCCAAATCACCTAATTAATTCTGTCAGCCTGTTTGACTCAACCCAATTCCTATTTTATATTTTCTGTCTTGTTACTCACTGACTACTAAAGCTGTTGGTGTTAATAATATTTATTTTTTAACCTCTAGTTTTAGTATTAGCAATGGGCACAACTATGACCCTATGCCAAGTATAGATTTATTGTGAATTCATTTATTTGATATAGTCTGTTCTGCTACAACTTGGATTTCTTTAGTGCAAATTAGTACTTACCTGATTAGTAAATAGAAATATGATGTCAGCTGAGGAATGTATACTCAAACTAAAAAAGCTTTCTGTTCACTTGTTTTTGCAAAATTTACTAAAATAGTAAATACTTTAACCTCCATGGATTAAGGTCTCTCTTTCTCTTCCTGTATCTCTTTCTCCATACTGTTATCTCTATCACTGTTTATCTCTCTCCATTCCTTTCTCTCCTCCATTCTCCTCTCTCTTGTTAGACTTCTCTACAAAGTACGCAATTGCAGAAATTTAGGAGTTGGTGTCTTTGAAACGATCCATTGGGAAAGTCTGGCAGTTAGCGGATCAGATCCAGAAGATATCAATAGCAGCAATGCACTGAAAGCTAAAGATAACATTTTTAAAAGAATTAACGATTGGGCTCTTGGGTTGTTTGATGATCCAGCTAACAAAAGAAAGAAATAATATAAACACATTAGATAAGTATTTAAAATTCTATTGATTTAACACAAAAGAAGTCATTGAGAAAGATAACAAACTCACATTATGCCACCATAGACAAATAACTTGTTAATGTGTGTTGAAAAACCCACAAATATTTAAGATTACTCTCTGAAGAGGGAAGCTTGAAAAACCCTGCAGTTCTACAGATCATATATGAATGACACTTGATATTTTCCCAAAGTTGGCAACAATTTTAAACACATATAAGACATAAGGGAGCTGAAAGAAATGTTTCTAAATTATTAAAAAATAAATTTTGGTCAAATTTGCTTGAGAAAAGACTTTATTTTTTCTTTAGAGAATATTACATTGTGTGGTTGCATTGTGTGCCCATCACACAACACAATCGATAGTTCAAAAACTGTGGAGATGTTTATCTGACACCTATGTACTCTTATTGATCAAAGTCACCCCATTAAATTTAATTTCTAAATAATATAAGTGAATAAAAAGAAAATATTATAATTGTTGTCATACAAAGAGGCAATGAAAAAGATCCAACCAAAATTATAGTTAGCAAGGTATTGTAGAAGTAGGCCAGGCAATCGGTAAAAATACATAATTTTTCTGGATCTTATAAAGTTTTTGGCAATCAACAGCATTTAAAACTTTGTAAATTATTGATTTATTTGTCTGCTATTCTAAATAAAGTTACTTCACTACCAAATTTCATATTTATAATTTTCCCATTCTTTTCCTTAAAGAAGGACCTCCAAAAACCAGAAGCTTTAGGAGCCACAAAATTTGAGTATGTCACTGATATTTGAGTAACTTGAAAATCTAGGTGGCTCATATGGGATGTTTCCTAGCATGTTAGTGTTTTGAAGTCAGAAGCAAGCTTTTTCATAATAAGAGGGAACACTTTAGAGATGTGTGAAGAAGTTAAGAAAAAACCCTCAAAATATAGGTGTCCCTACCTTTAATGCCAAAGTGGCTAGTTTTATGTCATCCTGAACCACTATACTTTCCCCAACTTAGCTACCTGGGGAGGCTACAAATGCAGATGAAAAAAATGCTGTGAAAACTATTTTACTGTGTTACCACCCTCCACCCCTTAGAAAACCCAAAGTGAAGATGGATGAAGATGGATTTTGGTGAAATTGGTTTCTGTTAGAACAGAGCATTATCAAGGGCTGACATCTCAAAGGAAGAAACAGAAGCCCAGAGTCTAGACATGCAAAGGAAGGGTGAGATTCTAAGTGCTTGTGCTGAGGATGCCTGAGGCAAGTCAATTGGGCTAGAATTTTACTAATACCACTCTTGCTTGGGACAGAACACTTGGTATACAATGCTTCAGTTATTGAATCATCTGCCCCAGTTCTATTTTCCTCAGAGACCCCTATTATTTTTAGTGCAGGATTATGTTGAATGTGAGCTTTTCCCCAAAACACAGTATGTATGACAGTAGAGCGGACACAGTTGTATTAATTCTTTGCGTATTTGTAAAAAATTTGGCGTTACTTCTGATAAGCATGATGCAAAACAAAAACAGGGCTTAAAAGAAGAGATAACCTGGGGGGAGCAGAACACAGAAATGTTACAAGCAACACATATAAAACAGTAGCAAAAATAACATCATAAACTGGCAACCCACATCAATACAACAGGGTACTGCTTTGACTCTTCCTCTTGGCACCTAAGATAGAAAAGAAAAATGAGTCTTAATGATGTTCTCATTTTTGGATGAAATGAATCACAGAAATCAAGATTTAAGATCATATGGAAAAAACATCCCAACACTGTGCGGGGGTCATAGTAGGGGCTTAGAAAAGGGAGGCAGCTGGCTGTGGCTGGGTAGCTCAGTTGGTTAAAGCATCATCTTGATAAGCCAAGGTTGTGGATGTGTATAAGACTCCACCAATGAATGCATAAATAAGTGGAACAACAAATTGATGTATCTCTCTCTCTCTCTCCCCCTTCCTCTCTCTCTAAAATCAATCAATAAAAAAAGGGGGGGGTGGTGGCAGAAATACAGTCAGATGACCAAATTTTCATTCTAGCTCAGCTGCTTATTAGCTTCCTGACCTTGGACATGTTAATTAACTCTTTAAACTTTGCTGCATTGGTTAAAAGGATACAATAATACTATCTTAGAAGTACATGGCAAGAACCTAATAAATATTTTAGTATTGATATTATTTTAAAAATGATGTGGAAAATATAATTTAGTTTTACAGGTTATTATATACCACTTCAGAAAAATAAAGGCTTTAACACTTGATTATTTCCCAGAAAAAGCATTTATGTGGGCACTTTGCTTTCTGAATAAGTGTCCAGCACTTGACAATTCCAGATGAAAAAATATCCTTCCTTAGGCAGAGGCTTTGACATGTGTTTTCTGAATGCCTTGAAATCTGGTCTACAGGATGATTTTCATTACTAACGAAAAGAACCTTACTAACTAAATTCTGGCCCTGAGAGTTACCACACAGAGTCTGTGGTTTTGATGCAGCCGGAGTATCCCAAGGTAGTGAACTTTGCCAGCTGGATTGTCAGACCATGACAGTGAGAGGCTCCCAAGTCAGTTAACAAGGTCCCTGCAGAAACTCCCTGTACTGGCTTGTAGGAGAGAAATACCTGGACTGTCCACCTCTCCTTCCCCTTGTGACTGAGATCACTCACTGCAGTTGGGTTCAGAGGACTCTTCAGATTCGAGCAACATAATTAAATCTGCCCACTCCTCCATGCAGATAATAATCAGCCTTTCTTTGTCTTCAGTTACTGCCTGGCAAGGGACAGCAGGTGCCAGACAGGAGAGAGCTGCCCTGTGAGACATTGTACCCCCCCTGCCCCTCGCACTTTCAGCCTCAGGTTTCACCTTGCCCCTGCACATTAGGGCGATGGCGCTGAATGACTTGTCTGCTCCCACATGCTCTGGAGCCAGAGAGGTGAGAGCGTGTCGCTGCCATCGCGGAGCCATTAAGGGCTGCGACTGTTGCTATCTCTATAAAAATGGACTGGATATTGCCTAGTAGACTGAAGGAGGGCAGCGAAACCTACCAGATTTTTATGTCTGTTTTATATTAGCTTTCAACCTTAAACAACTATATTAAGTGGCCTTTGGGTTAGATTGAAATGCTTAAAGAACCTCATTACAGAGTTAATTATCATGCCATTTTATAAAGGAGAAGAATGAGTCTGGCTTCAGCCTCCTGATCTCCGAGTGCTGATGACGCTGGTTTGGATTTCAGGAACCACTAGAAAGTGCAGTTTGCATTTCTTGCAAAGGTACTTTGCAAAATAGAAAACTGAAAGGGACAAGGAGGAAAACAAAAACCCACCACTGATCTGTTTTCTTTTTTCAAATTGTAAATTACATTAAAAAAATAAAAGAAATCGAAACATGAATAGACAAAGACTTTATTTATTGCCAGTAGAGACCCATTAGGATGCTGTGCTGTGTTTCCATGGCATTGTGGAGACATAAACAGAAAACACGGGCTAATGCATTCAGTTAGGCCCAGATTTCAAAGTCTAATGTGCAATCTAAATATATATCACATCCATTCTTGCTATTTATTTATCTATTGTGTATCCAGCAGTGAAGGGGGAAACTGCCTAACTAATGGGAGGCTGTGATCCGTTTGTAAATGTGTCTGCACGTTTAAGCCTTGACTTGTCATGTGCCTGTGGCTGCTCCGTGTTCTTTGTTCCCTGCCTTTGCCTCTTCTTGACTAGAGGCAGCAAGAACAAATGCCTTGACTCACCTTCCAGGCAGGTAACCTAAAGAAGGACGTGAGCTGGAATGAGTGTATATGAATCAGTGTGAGTGACAAGGATGCCACGAATTGGAGAGCCCCATACTCTCTTGACAAGCAACAATTCTTGACAAGCACAAATGTAGGTTTATTTTATAAGATCTGACAAATTTGCAAGAGAATTTGTAAATCTGCACTGTTACATGAAATGTCTTGATTAAAAAATTAGCATACTTGTCTTCCAAATGTGATAGACCAGGAAGAACACTAGCGCTGCCAGTTTATGACATCTGATTTGTGATAGTAACTTTGCTGGTTTATTTTATTATTATTATTTTAAGATAAAGAGCTTTCACCCCTTCCGCTATGCACATTGAATTCTGCATATGATACAACTGAGTCAGTGCCAGAGCAGAACCCAGACCCAGGGCTTTTGACTCCTAGTTTAGTGCTCTTTCCTCACTGCCGTGGTTCTGCTTGCTGTTGATACTTATGAACTTTCAGCTGCCTCTTCCTCCCAGAAAGGCATCAAGCAGAAGGAGATAGAATAGCACAAACCCAAAGTAGAGAATCATGTGGCACAATGTTCCCAAGAGCTCACCAGTGAGAAAACTACTGATCAGGACAGGACAAGAGGGAAGAATTTGATTCTGATGGAGTTCGTGCTTACCAATAGGCTGAATGCCACTCAAAGAAGATTTTGTAACGCCAGTTAATAATAGAACCAGAAAATAGAACTCTCCGGGTTCAGGGGATGCAGCTTATAATTGTTACTGTCTGGATAAAATATACTGGTATGATTTGAATCCCATCCTTAATTTCAGGGATCTTATGCCATTTCTATATGGGATATATGTTTTTAGGAGGAAGTCAGTATGTAAGAGAGAGACCTCTGTTCTATGCTTTGCTGTATGCAAACATGACAGACCTTCACCTACTTTTTCTAAGCTCAGGTGTGAAGTAGACTTTTTTTTAGGGCAATATGTTTTGATTCATGCTAGCTGTGATATATAGTATAAGCCTTTAGAGACAGAAGTATGACTCATTTTTGCCTAGAATTACATAAGAAATAAAACCAAATACTTTGGAGATAATATATTTACTCCATCTCTAAAATAAATATTTTTTTTTGTAAGAGAGATAAAAAGCATAAACTCATAGTTGCTGCATAGTTGTTCATTGATTGCTTTCTCATATGTGCCTTGACCAGGGGGCTCCAGCTGACCCCTTGCTCAAGCCAGCGACTTAGGCTCAACCCACTGACCTTTGGGTTCAATCCAGCTACCATGGAGTCATGTCTATGATCCCATGTTCAAGTCGGTGACCCTGCGCTGAGGCTGGTGAGCCTACTCTCAAGTCAGATGAGCCTGCACTCTACCCAGAGACCTTAGGATTTTGAACCTGGGTCCTCAGCATTCCAGGTTGATGCTCTATCCACTGTGCCACCTCCTGGTCAGAATTGTTTTAAAAATATCTAGACATACAACACAATCAATAGTTAAAATGCTATAGAAATGTTTACCTGAAACCTATGCATTTTTTTTTTCCAGGGACAGAGAGAGATTCAGAGAGAGCAATAGATAGGGACAGACAGACAGGAAGGGAAAGAGACAAGAAGCATCAATCATCAGTTTTTTGTTGCGACACCTTAGTTGTTCATTGATTGCCTTCTCATATGTGCCTTGGGTCCAAGATGGTGAGCTTTTTGATCAAAACCAGATGAACTGCACTCAAGCTGGCAACCTCGGGGTCTCAAACCCGGGTCCTCCGCATCCCAATCTGATGCTCTACCCACTGTGCCACCACCTGGTCAGGCAACCTATGCATTCTTATTGATCAATGTCATCCCATTAAATTTAATTTTCTAAATAAAATTATAAAAATATAAAAATATCTAAACAAATAAAATAATTAGCTTGAAAAATATAAAAGCCTTTATAGAATTGTATTTTCGTTCTTTTGTACTTGTTTGCTAAAATGTTGCAGCCATGATGGGGTCACTGTTTTGGGCCACGTCCCTTTGCCTCATTGCCTTTCATGAGGTCATGCTTACACTGTGATTGGAACCACTGTTTTTTCTTGGGTCTTCTCTAGTTATTTTTACTCTCAGATGTCCATTAAATAGGAAACGCCACTTTATAGCTGCAAATTGAGTGTGCTTCTTTCTTACCCCCCGGCTTGTCACAAAGAGGGTGTTTAGTTTTTTTGTTTTTTATATGAAGATGATTCTTTGCTACCAGTATCACAGTGTGCTCAGATTACCTGCCAATCCTTGCTGTATATATTATAGCTGCCTGATGGGAGCTTTAATTCACATGCATGATGTTTTTAAAAACACATTTTCAAGGTTGAACTCTATAAATTCATGTTTTTGACTGTGTTATGATTGCTCCCATTTTTTCTTTTCTTCCTCTATTGTTTAGGATTAAATCTCCTTTAGTAGAAAAGGGAACAAGATGCAGAAAGTCTATGAGAAAGAATATTGTGTTTTGATAAATCTCAATTAATAAACACCACATTATCATAAATTAGTGAATAATATAGGCTAGTAATCTTCACTTCACCATACGTTTTTTGCTTTGTTTTTCTCTTCCCACAGCAAGTAAACACAGACTGAATCTCCAGATTAAATAATTGGCATTGAACTGAGGGGAAGTTTATTGCAGAACTGATGGTTGAAGACAGGCAGACAGAATGAGAATGCCATATAGTTCTAGAGAAGTGGTTGGAATAGGACTGAAGAGCAAAGTTTTGCTCATGAGTAGTTTCAAGAAGAGAACAAATGAGAGAATGAAAGAATCCATGTGAAGCTGAGTTATTAGTGGAGTGAGATTAGAACTAAATATCATGGTGGTGATGCAACTAAACAAACTACTTAAATTATTGTCTTTGAAGAGAGTCTCTTTTAGCTCAAGACCCTTTCTTTGATGCTGGATGGGTTATGTAAATTAGAGTCAAAAGCTTGGGCAGTTGAAGACCTGGACTGTAAAAGGGAAGAAGCAGTTGTGTCTCCTAAAATCATGAAAGGGAAGAAAATAGCAAGGGGATCTGGGGTGTGGGAAGACAACCAATGAGGCTGGACCAGGCTCAGGGAAAGGCAGAGGAGGAAACAACTGACTGGCCAGGACAAAACTTATGTGTCTGAGTGGAATTTTGTAGACTTCAGTCTCAGTAATGTGATTTAAAGGCTTTCGTGTGTTGTGATTTTGGTAATTCTTCACTGTGTCTGAAAACTTGGAGTGCATGTGGGTTACTCGTAAAGCTGAGGTTGGCATTAAGGTCAAATGCTAACACAGAGTGTCTAAGCAGGGAGAGGACTCTCTGGATTGAGAGCAGTACTGGGGATAACCATGAGGATGATGACTGTGATCATTGTATGAGCTATCTTTTGTTGAAGGCCTAATATGTTTCAGGTACCTCATTTGTGTTATTTAATTTAGTTTTCATGGAATTTTGCAAAATAGGAACTGTTGACCTCCTGTCTGTCTCTTTCTTCACCCAGCCTTCTGGAGTGTCCTGAATCCTTCACGGGGTTCCAGGAGAGAAAAAAAATCCTTTTTCCCAGCTCTGGGTTGCTTAATTTTGGCATCTTCTTCTAAATAATGACTGTGGCACAGACTTGACACTAGAACATAAATTGATTACCCAACTCTGACTAAACACCGTGAGTAGAAGTTGTGGCATGTAAATACTCTCCTAGATGCATAAGCTCAATTTAACGCTTTAATAGAGGTCATTTTCTTCAGCTTTATGATATTTATAAACTTCTCCTTAGATACTTTCCCAGGTGGAGCTAAGTAGACTTTGGTAGCACCCCTAATTTTATTTTCATGTGGTGCCTCATTATAATGTAGTTATCACATATCAGCAGTATTTTGCATTAGAGTATGTTCAGGACAGATTAAACTAAAAATTTGAACTTGACTGGGTCACTTCATTTTTGCTTTGGGCTAACCTCCTTCTGGAAGAAAAAGAATGCAAACATATTCTACTTTCCTCTTTTATTTATTTTGTCTTCCTCCCTCCAACCTTGTCCTATCTCATTCCCAAGGACAGGCTGCCTTGCGAAGTTTCTCCTCCTAACCATAGATTCTCCTCTGATCAATACTTCACCACAATTCAATGATATGGAGAGGATTATTATTCCTTTTTCTACAGATGAGATTTAGGGAGGTAGAGTAGGCTGTTCAATGTCACACAGCTAAGAAGAGATGGAGCTAGAATTCTAACCTGAGTCTACCTGGCTTCCAAGACTAGCCTCTTCCTTTCCATTTCTGGCTGTCTTCACCTTGTACAAAGGAGTTATGAAAAGCAGCCTACAAATTTATGGCATCTCTCCCCTTCCATCATGAGCATAGGCTGGACAGTTGGGGACGTGGTGTAGGCAAGCATTTAGTATCATGAAGTTAATTGTAACATCTATCTATCTCATTTCCCTGAGATACTTTTTTCAGTTGAAAGATTTTTTTTAACTAAAAATATAAAATCACCATCTAAGTTTAAGGTAGCACGGGTAAAAGTTGGATTTGATATTAAACTTTTGTAATAATGCTTACATTATTAATTATTTTAAGCAAAAATTTAGGGAAACATGCTTTCCACACATCTTTTCAAAGTTTAAGTGCAAACTTTTTCCACCAAACTTATTGTAGGTGAGAAATAAAAAAATCTTGTTTAATAAGAGGAGTATGTTAAATACCTCCAGCACAAGAAACATCTTTTTTATTATTATTATTATTATTATTTTTTATTTTATTCATTTTAGAGAGGAGACACAGAGAGAGAGTGAGAGTGAGAGAGAGAGAAATGGGGGAGGAGCTGGAAGCATCAACTCCCATATGTGCCTTGACCAGACCAGTGCAGGGCTTTGAACTGGCGACCTCAGTGTTCCCAGGTCGACGCTTCATCCACTGCGCCACCACAGGTCAGGCTAAAAAGTGTAACTGTGGCCCGTACGGGGATCGAACCCGCGACCTTGGCGTTATTAGCACCACGCTCTAACCAACTGAGCTAACCGGCCGCACAGAAACATGTTTTATTTTACTCTCAGTCCAAAATATCAATCATTAGAAAACAACCATGACAATAAATCTTTAAAAATGTATTTCTTCACACACAGACAACTGTTATACTGTGTTATTATAGAGACTGTAAAGGATGTTAAAATACATGTTTGTGTTTTCATCCCTGGAACCACATGAGGCTGCCTTTGTCATGTAGTATCTGCTTATTTTACTACCTAGCAGGTTACACTGGGATTTTTTTTCCTTTATGATACATTGGACAAGACTCTTATTAAAAAAACAAAAACAAAAACAAAAAACAAAATTTTCTGCTACAAAACTGTTCAAACATATAAGTATAGAGAGAATTTTAAAATACTTATACTACCCCCGCACCTGCCATGTATCCACTTTGTTTCAACAATTATCAGTTCATGGTCAATCCTGATTCATCTATATCTGTTGCTCCCTAAGAATTTTTTTGGGAGATTTAAAGGGAAATATAATATTTAATTTTATATGAAGGTTTCCAGGAAGATGCAATGATTGTGCTATGGGTTCTTTTGTCCTGTCTCCCACTTCCCCAGATGTCAGCTGAAGTTGCACCTGTGAATTAGGTGGGTCTAGAAGTGGCGATAACTGATGATGGCTCAGCATGTGCCGGCTATTCTTCTTAACACTGGCTTCACCTCCACCATCTTCCCCAGTGCCCAGTAGGAGTCTATTTCCCAGACAAGAGAGGATGTGATGATAATGGGTCGAAGTTGATTCTATGAAACACATGAATTTTTCATGTAATTTAAATACAGATTGGGCTGCCAGGGACATGGTTCACTGCGGAGTACTCTCATGCTGAGTCTAGGCGTTGTGTCCTCAAAGGCTAGCCTTCCCCATGGAGATGTGAGGAAGGAAAATATGAAAAGAAAAATCTAACTTTGTCCTGCAGTCCTGGCTTCTTTGGTTCCATTTTCCTCACAGCTCAGGAGTCAGGGTAGAGGGGAAAGGTATTTTGCACTTAGGTAATCAGTAACCCAAAGTGTTGGCCACTTCAAAGGTTCTGTTTCCATAAAGGGGACTGATGGATGGCATTGGGACTTCATTTAGTTAGATAAATTAATGTGGCTATTGTTATCAGTATCTATCAAAGAAAGGTACTTGGGAAATTAGCGCCTGAAGTTAAGATGTGTAATAGACATTGAAAACACCCTGCTTAATAATTCATTCAGTCTCATATTCATTTCATGAATCTAGGCCCTATTTGGAATTTTGGTGACAAAAAAAATATATAAAAATACAATGAAAAAGACAAGGATTGAATCTGTATATAGTTTGAGTCATAATGGAGGAGATAGACAATACATAAGCAAACAAATAAATAATAACTGTGGTAAGTGAAATGGAGCAAACAAAAATGGTGATGAGCTAGTATTGACTGGGGAACAGAGAGGTGGCTATTTTAGTTTAGAAGATGTATCAGTCAGGATTGGCATAGTCAATGCTATTCAAAGTATGGTCTGGGGGCTTCAGCCTCATCTAGAAACCTTTTTGAAACCCAAAGATCTACTAGAAATTTGATCTAAAGATGTAAGATATGCTGAATCATTATCTCTAGGGTAGGAGATACTTAGAAGTATTGAGTCATTAAGCCCAGCCATATCTTTTATGGTTTCCTTTGAGACCCGTATGTTTCAGGGAAGTGGTATGGCATAGTAGAAAATGCATAGACCTTGGTTCCAATTTTGCTATGCCACTTGGGCAATTTATTTAAACTCTTTGACACTCAGTCTCTTTTTTATCTGAAAATTAGGGGTTATAATACCTTCCTTTCAGGGTTATTGCACAGATGAAATAAGGAGTCTAAGAGGCTTTTCTAGTACAAATTGTGGCATTTGTGTCTAATAGTAGATACAAAAGATGCTACTCTTTGTGTCTAAAAGTAGTCATAAAAGTACTAAATAATGTTACTGATTTAGAGTAGAATAGATTCTTAGAGTCTTGGGAATTGAAAAAGATCTTAGAAGTCTCTTTGTCCATTATTTCATCCAATACAGAAATCCCTGGAAACTTCCTGGAAATTGGTTATAAAATTATGCTTGACAAAAACTCCTCTCTTTTTGAGAAAGTCCATTTCAATCCAGAATTGTATTTTTAGAGGTACAGTACATTGAGATGGTTAATTTATTCTCAAGGAAAAATGTGTTCTCTGTTCCAAAAAGGTTAGAGAGATCTGAGTTCAATATATTAATACAGATTTTTCTATTCTATATAACATTTTAGAACCCCTCTTATTTTCATGAACATTGTGATTTTCTGAAAGAGTGCTATGTTATGCAGTATTTTCCAAGTAAGACTCAGGAGAGTAGTAGTTTGGGAAACGTAAATGTTGATATAGATATTAGACATTTCTTGTCGACATAGAAGCACATTCTGCTGTCTAATAACTGGCAATTCTCCCTCTCTTCCTTGCTCTCTGGAACAACAGAAATAAGTCTGCACAGCTTTCCGTAAAACAGATCTCATAGCATTGATGTGTGAGAGACATGGTGTGACATAAAAGAGAATGCATCTGAATGGTTGTTCCCATATATCAATCCTTTTAATTCCAGAGTCTCTGACCCCTGTTCTGCATATAAATTGATTACCCCAAACCAGAAAATGAGACAAATATCCCCTAATAGTTCTAATTTAAACACTAAAGAATGTATTTATCTAAAGGAGAAAGAAAGGCAGATTGTGCAGAATCTTCCCTGAGTGCTTTTGATACCTCTCATTACTTAGCCACCCCTCTGTGGCCAATATTACTGTGGGGTCCAAGATGAACAAGGCAGGGAAGTGAAGGTAGTGGCCAAGGCCACTGAGGGAGTCTATGTGTCAGATCCCAGAATAGAAGGCAAAGGTGTCTGGCTCCTGTGGTCTGGACCTGTGAGCACACTACATCTCCTAAGAGGTCATTTGATGCTGGGTGGGGAAAATGAACTGGCGACAGAATGCAGAGGTTTCAATGATACCCTTTCCCTTCTATGACATCTCTGTGATGAGATCTTCTGATGTCTCCAAATCCACATTAGTTATGCAATGGAATGAGAAATTGCTCCTGTCATCAAAAGCATAGGCAATTCTAGATATACTTTTAGCATTTTATTTGAGCATCGAGTAACCCTTTTGCAAACAACAGATTTATTCTTATAACTTACCTTTGCGAAAAATGAAGCATTATAGATGTAATACAAAGAACTCAGGAATGAGAGTCAGGATACCTGAATTCTAGCCCTAGCTCTGACAATAATTAACTGTGTAATCATAGGCAAAAAGTTACCTTCTCTGGAACCAGACTCCTTACTTATTCTTAAAACAAGAAAGTTGAAGCATATTATCTCTCAGTGTTCTCCCACCTCTACAGTACTATAATAAAGTTACAGAATTTTCTTTTCAATGAGAAAAAATCCTTTTAGTTCACACAATCAGATATGTATGACATAATTTTTATTACTTTATTTAAATCTACAGAAATGTGACCCTAAGCTCTCCTTTGACAAAGGTGAAGTTCAATCTCAGAAATTATAGATGTTAACACTTCCTACATAGAAATGTGGTTATATTTCAGTTCCTTAGTCAGTGCCAGAAAATCAGCAAACCCTCAGATGATCAGTTATAGGACCACATTTATTAACATCGAGAGGCCACTGTGCCCACTGGCTTGATGGCACGACACCCTGTGGCTTCAGGGTTCACTGCTCCTGTGTTGTACTGAAGGCATAGGTCTTTATGCTGAGGCTTAGGAGCCTGTGTCTAGAGTCCTTCTACTCTGATGGGTCAAGAGCCATTTCCTTCTTGGTCACCTTCCAAGAAGCGATCATGGGACTTAGAGACCTCTGTCTTATTCAAAAATCTAAAAGAATAAAAAAAATTATTTTTTTCCTAGTATTCCCCAAAGCCATGCTTCATTCTCCCCATCTTCTTCAGAGGTTTATCCAGAAGATAAATAATATTTGAAGAGTTTTTGTCTTCAAGTAGCTTCTGCTTTATATCAAAATGCCCCTGGGCCCTGGCTGAGTGGCTCAGTTGGTGAGAGCATCATCCTGACATGCCAAGGTTGCAGGTTTGATCTCTACTTAGGGCACATGCAAAAATCAACCATTGGTGACATGAAAGGTGAAACAACAAATCAATGTTTCTCTTTCTCTCTGTCTCTCTCTTACCCTCTCTTTCTAAAAAAAATTTTTAGATATTCCTGAAGCAAAGAAATACTAAGTGCCTGGCTACCTGCTTAAAATATAGGAAAGAAAAAACATTGGGAGACAAACATAAATGAACATTTTGAAAAATCATGCTGATCAATTGGTTACAGACGCAACTTTATGATTTAGAAGGGAGAAAGCTAAAATTTTAAAAACACTCTTGTTCTATATACAACAGACTTTCAAGATAGGATACAAAAATCAAGATTAAAAAAATAAAGTACATATTTAAACCATCTATGTTTCAACTTCTTAGAGAAAACTCTTTTTACTATTTTGATGTATATACTTTTATATTTTCTCCATGCATATATGCTGTTATTATTATTCTTAAACTTAGCTCACACTGATTGTTTTCTGAAATATAATAGGTGTGAGAGAAATCTAACTTAATATTGATACAGAGGCCAAATCCTTAAATAATGAAATATTTTAAATAGCTAATATTTACTGAGAATTCATTGTATCCATATGCCAAGCCTTATGCAAAATGCTTACATGCACCTTTTCATTTGATCTTTGTATCAAATCCATGAGCTATAGCTGGTCATCTACAAAGTCTCCATCTCCTTCTTCCACTTCCTATCAGAACTGCAAGTTTTATTCAAGGGCTTATCTCTCTTCTTTGCAACCTATGAGAAAAAGTTCAGAGAAAATAAATGCCCTTCATTCACTTATTCAGTTAGTCAGCGAATATTTCCTAAATACAGCCTGACACAGTGAGAGTTGCTACAGATACAATGGTGAACAGTTATAGTTCCTGTTTACAATAATTTAATTGCTAAGCGACAAAGACAAACAAGTAAAGAGGCAATTATTAAATAATGAAATTTAGTGAAGCATGGGGAATTATGGGAGTAAGAAAGAGGGATACCTGCCCTGGCCATTTGGCTCAGTGAATGGAGCATCAGCCTGGCGTATGGAAGTTCTGGGTTTTATTCCCAGTCAGGGCACACAGGAGAAGTGATCATTTGCTTCTCACCCTTCCCTCTCTCCCTTCTCTCCCTCTTTCCCTCTCCCAGCCAGTGGCTCAACTGGTTCGAGCATTGGCCTCGGGCGCTGAGGATAGCTTGGTTGGTCTGAGTGTCAGCTCCAGGTGCTGAAAATAACTTGGTTGATTTGAGCATTGGCCTAAGATGGGGGTCGCTGAGTAGATTTCAGTCAAGGTACATGTGGGAGTCTGTCTCACTCTCTCTCCTCATTTCACTTAACTGGACCATTTATCTAAAATGTGGCAATTCAGGAGGGTGTCTTTGAGGAAGTCACATCTAATTTGAATACTAAAAAATAAAATAAGAGGTGATTAGTTAAGGGGGAGGGTGTGAAGCTAGACTTCTAGAGAGAAGGACCCCATGCTCAAGTTTCTGATGCACATGGTGAGCACGGTCATATTCAATGAGGTTAGAGAGTAGGATGTGATAGGGGATGATTAGAGACAATTCTAAAAAGGTAAGTCGGATTTTTAAATTGCATTAGTTGATACACTAAGAAAGTTGAATCTTGCCTTGTAAGAATTTGGGAGCCATTTTCACAAAGGAGTATTTATCTTGTTTCTATTTTGGAAAGGGCGGAGAATGGCTTAGAGTGGGATATGGTAAAGTTTTTCTATAAAGGACCAAATAATAAATATTTTCAGCTTTGTGGGTCATATAGTGTTCCTCTTGCTTGTTATTATAGCAACAAAGCACCAATAGATAATGTATTTATATGTAAACAAATGGACTTGGCTGAATTTCAATAACACTTTATTTACAAAAATAGTCAGAGGGTCAGATTTGGCCAGTAGATTTTTGTTTGCTGAACTCTAGTTTGAAAGGAACAGAAAATCAGGAGACAGGAGACTATTACAGTATTTCAATCAAGTGATGGCGGTGGTCTCAATAATAGTAGAAATAAAGAAAATGGAAAGAAATAGTCATACTTAAGATATATAAGGAAATGGTATCACCAGGACATAGAGATTGATTCAACCTGTGTATAGCAGAAAGAGTTAAAATGGCTTTTATGGGACTGATATGAACCTTGGCATGGATGACTGTGCACCAACTGAAAATAAGGCTCACTAGAAAGCTAGGCTGAGAAAACAATGTGGGGAGTAAAAGTTCCATTTCAAATGAATTGAAGGTCAAATATGTGTCAACATGTGGTTGAAGATGTTCAGTGGGCAGTGGCACCTGTTAAGTTTAAGGACACAAGTTTGTTAGCCATTGACCTATCTAAGTATAATTGAAGGTAGGCAGGGAGTAGAAAAGATATTTCAGAAGGAATGAGAAGAAAGAAAACAGCAGAGGACTGGAAATAGAACCTCAGGGGACCCTGATACCTAGGTAGAGGCAGAGGAATTGGTTTATAAAGAAAGTTGGAGAGAAGTACCAGAAAGGTATACAGGAACTCGAAGAAGTAATGTCATAAAAGACAAAAGATTGAACCAAAGAAAAGACAAAATCAACAGTAATACTGCATCCCTTAATTTGGGGTCTATAACTTTGGATATAATGTCATCAGAGGAGTAATGGAGAGTAAAACCTGTTTATAGTGAACTGAGGACGGTGGTAGATGGTGAAAGTTGACATGTCTATTGAGAAATATAATTGTGAAATGGAGAAAAGAAATAGATGAAATTATGCAGGATGTGTTTTAATAAAAAAAGAGAGAGACTGAATCATATTTACATTTCTGATGGGAAAATTCTTGTTGAGACCAAGTATTGAGTATACATAAAAAGCCAGTTGATGGAGGAAGGTCCCCAAAGAAGTGGTCAGAAATGGATGCCAGGGCCAAGGTTGTGGACTTACCCAAAAGCAGGAGAAAGGTCACAGCTTCTTCTGTTGGGACTGAGAAGCAGGAGGCAGGAAAGGTAAATATTTGAGTGAGTTAGTAGGTAGGGAATAGGGCAGGAGGCTGAGGGAGGTCTATATATTCTTTTTTTTTTTTTTTTTTTTTTATCAGGGACAGAGAAAGAGTTAGAGAGAGGGATAGATAAGGACAGACAGACAGGAATGGAGAGAGGTGAGAAGCATCAATCATTAGTTTTTCGTTGCCATCACAACACCTTAGTTGTTCATTGATTGCTTTCTCACATGTGCCTTGACCGTGGGCCTTCAGCAGACTGAGCAACCCCTTGCTGAAGCCAGCGACCTTGGGTCCAAGCTGACGAGCTTTTTCTCAAGCCAGATGGGCCTGCGCTCAAGCTGGCGAGCTCGGGGTCTCAAACCTGGGTCTTCGTCATCCCAGTCTGACACTCTATCTACTGCGCCACCACCTGGTCAGGCGGGAGGTCTATGTATTCTAAGAAGTTTGAAGCTAAATCTCTGCTGAGAGGGAAGGGTTTTTGCTGTTGAGGAGCTTTGAAAGATGTGGAGAAGGTTAAACACATCTTTTTTAATGACCCAGGAAGACAATGTTTTTGGCAGGTCATCAGTTCATACATGGCAAACCCAGTATTGAAATTTATATTTCTGTATGTCTGCAACCACAGTTTTGTCCACTAAACCATGTTGCCAGGGAGAACTTAGGCAATTTTATGTTTACACATAACTACACTAGTTACAAGGGACCACAGGCATACTGGTATCTATTTCTAAGGACTTGATCCCTTGCTGTAATTGTTCTAATATAGCATTTATGAAGTGCTAATGGAGGCTTGTCTAAAAGGTGTAGGGTCCACAGTGACTTCTATATGTCCCCTCTGCTGTGAAGACTACACCTTGGATTGAGAATCATTTTAAGATGCACTTTTTTTTTAAACTCCAAGTGAGTAGTCTACTAAGGCATGACACTGAGTGTTTGAAGAAGGTAGCAGAGAAAAGCAAAGATAAGAGATAAAGATTTAAGTCAGGGATAAATGAAGAAATTTTCTCCCTACAAGAAGAGAAACGTCCCAGTGAAAACTTCAGAAATTGCTAAGGCACTTTCACAATATTGTGCTTTCTTAGCAGGTTTTAGGATTGTGAAAATGACCCCTCCATGTTCTACAGTCCACAGACCAGAGAGGGAGAAGTGGGTTGGAAAATTTATTCACTCAATGAAAGTTTCTCACTACCTTTCTATTATTTATGGCCATTCTTCTTCTTCTGGCTCCATAAAGTAGTTATTTATTAGCAAATTCGTAAAAGTTCAATGTAAACTCACAGGTTAGTAATAAATCTATACAGATCAGGTGAGGAGAGCAAGACCCTGGCTGGCTGACCTATGCATGAAAAGGCTACAGGAAATGCTTTTTGGCTATTTCCCTATAGGGTGTGTTATTTGTGTAATCCTATGTTATAAGATCCACTCTCTTATTCTTATAAACTGGCTGGGTCCTCCTAATTGCACAAACAGGAGAGAAACATCAGGGGAAGTATAAGGAAGTTGAAATTAGAATAGATATTATAATCACTTTTTTTGGGGTAGTGTTAAATGACAGAGCATTTCACCAAGTCAGTCTCTATCAGCATACATACACGTGGCTATTTTTTGGACTGCCCAATTATGCGCTGCACTAATATTTTATGTACAGCACACTGCATTTCATATTGTCACTAAAATTAAATCTGACTACTACAAACACTGGCAGCAAACCAAGTGGTGTAAACCGTGGTTATAGAATCACTCACTCAGATGTCTACCCTGTTCCAATCATCTCTGCTTCAAGGCAACAGAAGGCCACATTTCTCCCAATAATAATTTGATAACTTAGATAATATTTCAAACCTGAAGGTTTGACCTTTACTCAAACTGAAGGTTAATGTGCCCCTTCCGTCAGGATTCCATCACTTAGTGATGCTCCCTTCAGAGATGCAGGGACAGGATTAGCTGTGGGGGACTGGCAATGTCAGCCCCATCTCACAGATGTCCCACACGTCCCGAAGGGGCTAAAGCTGAGAACCACAGCTCTAGAAATTGGTGAGATTGGAATATATTTGTAATGCCTTTTCTATACTAGTAAAGTATTTCTATATTGTATATGTGTATATATGACTTCACCTAAAACTGCTAAGGAGAAAAAATGATTAGCCAAATTATAAACTACCCCTTTCTTTGTATTTTACTTCTGATTCCCCAAATGCTTTATAAGAGACTTAGTTTTTGTTTGTTTGTTTGTTTGTTTGTTTTTTAAGGGACAGAGAAAGAGAGTCAGAAAGAGGGATAGACAAACAGTAACGGAGAGAGATGAGAAGCATCAATCATCAGTTTTTCATTGCGACACCTTAGTTTTTACCAGACACCTCATTTTACCAGATTGAGGGTGTTTCTTCTGTTTCCAAGTGCTCTAAGCATTCCTTCCCCATCATCTTCCATTCCAAAGAAGAGGTGTTGAATATTATTATATATTTAACATTCTTCTAGAGATGGGGATATTAATATTTTGTTGTTTTTAAGATTGTGTTTTTAGAGCAGTTTTAGATTCACAGCAAATTTGAAGTTAAGGTATAGAGATTTCCCCACATATCACCTTCTCTCACACATCCATAGCCTCCTCATTATCAGCATCTCCCACAGGATAGTACATTTGTTAAACTGATGAACCTACATTGACCCATTACTCAAAGTTCATAGTATACAATAGGTTCACTCTTGGTGTTGTAGAGTCTGGGTTTGTACAAATGTATAATGACATATCCATCATATGGCATCATATGGAGTATTATCACTGCCCTGAAATTCCTCTGTGCTTCACCAATTTATTGCTCCCTTGCTCCTCCAACTCTTGGCAACCACTGATCTTTTTATTGTCTCTATAGCTTTGTCTTTTCAAGAATGCTGTATAGTTGAAATCATACAGTATGTAGCCTTTTCAGTTTGGCATCTTTCACTTAGCATAATACACATTTAAGTTCCTTCCATGTCTTTTCCTGGCCTGATAGCTCACTTCTTTTAGAAGTGAATAACATTTCATTGTCAGGATTTATCACAGTTTATTAATCCGCTCACTTACTGAAGGACATCTTGGTTGCTTCCAAGTTTTGGCAAATATGAATAAAGCTGCTATAAACATCAGTGTTCAGGTTTTTATGTAGACATAAGTTTTCAACTCTTCTGGGTAAGTACTGGGGAATATGATTGCTAGATTGTATGGTAAGAGCAAGTTTAGTTTTGTAAAAACAACCAAACTTCCTTCCAGATTGGCTATAATACTGCATTCCCACCTGCAATAAACAAAAGTTTCTGTTGCTCCACATCTTTGCTTTCATTTGGTGTTATCAGTGTTTGTATTTTGGCCATTCTAATAAATGTGTAGTGGTATCCAGAGATTTTAAGAACTTCATTTCTAGTTAGTTTGTGTTTGGTCCTGACTCATATCTCTGAATCAATAACTGTTTTTCTACACTTTTCCCATGTAGCCCTACATGGAATGCCTTTTATAGAACCTCCCAATCTTCACTGAGATGCTAACCTGATTTCTGTCACTCCTCAATATCAGAACAGACATTTTTGCATTTGAATATTTACCTATTTAATCGGTGGAAACCCAGAACACTCTCATCACTTTTAAATCAGCCTTAGCCCCAGGAAAGTAACTTAGCAAAGTAAAATAAAATGAAAAAGTAAGTAAAATGTGTGAATACTGGAGACATGTGGGTGGTGGAAAAGCAGTATTTGTACTTGAATAGTGCCTTTCAAAATTGATTCAGCAGCAAACTGTATCTTCAAACAAAGTATAACCAGAATGCTAACGTGAAAAATAGATGAAGTGGAGAGCCTTGTATTGGTAGCTCCAGGGTGGGCAGGGTGAAATGGGAACCTGGGCTTTTCCTTGTAGGCAACCCTCAAGTTTTTATTTTTCTTGGCTCTGAGAGGTCCCTCAGACTTTCAGGGGGTGACACAAAGCATTGTCCATAAAGCACTTCTCTAAGAAAATAATATATATTTTTTGACAAATATCATAGATTTTATACAACTAAATAGGCATTGTTTTAAACAATATCTTGAGAACTTGCACATTTTCCAGTACATTTTTTTTTGCTTAAAAACAATACAAACAGGTAAGAAAAAAATAACTTAGTATGACTATTTTCACTGATTGATTTTAGTTTTTTTGTTGTTGTTGTTTGTTTGTTTTACAGGGACAGAGAGAGAGAGTCAGAGAGAGGGATAGATAGGAACAGACAGACAGGAACAGAGAGAGATGAGAAGCATCAATCATTAGTTTTTCATTGTGATTATGACTTCTTAGTTGTTCATTGATTGCTTTCTCACATGTGCCTTGACTACGGGCCTTCAGCAGACTGAGCAACACTTTGCTTGAGCCAGCGACCTTGGGTCCAAGCTGGCGAGCTTTTTTGCTCAAGCCAGATGGGCCTGCGCTCAAGCTGGCGAGCTCGGAGTCTTGAACCTGGGTCTTCCGCATCCCAGTCCGACACTCTATCTACTGCGCCACCGCCTGGTCAGGCCTGATTGATTTTAAATATCAATATCTAAACTTCTGTACTTTCTTAAAGCCATCACTATATGAAGTTATATTTTTATCCCAATTACAGTAACATTGTTCAAAATATATTTAAATTACTCATTGAGTCTGTTTATGAACCACAATATTAAACATCAATAGATTAAATAAGAATGTGTTTTTAATGCAAATGAATTATCTTCACAGGATGGTTTATATAAAATAGTAGCCTTGGTACATACAGTAGAAAACATTCCAGATTTGAATCAGAAGCTATAGATTTTGTCCCTTCTTCAACCACATATCAATGATATGACCTTGGGATAGTCACCCAACCCCATTGTGTTCATGTACTATTTCGCTTACATCTCTATAACCCTTATTATATAATATCATTGTGAGCCATTTATGTTTATGCCCCTCTTCTTGGACTCTGCGTATTTAAAGACAGATTTCTTAAACTTACTCATCTTCGCATTTCCTAGTGGCAAATAATAGGTGATCAGTCATTGTTGAAATAAAATGCAGAGTTGTAAAAATTAAAATAACAAAAGCTCTTTCTGGACTGTAGAATTGTAGACAACTTTTTGTTAAAAATAAAAATCTGAGAACTGAGTTGCAACAAAAAAAATGAATTCAATAAAAGATACGGCTCAACTTTATATTTTAATTCTTTCAAGTTCAAAAGGGTTGAAATATTAAAGTGTTTCCTGTTGTGTGAGTATAGGCAGAGGTTGGCATTATTTCTAAGCAATTGAAATGGCTGCAGTTTTATTGGACTACTTAGGGTTACGGTCACATGTTTATGAATATCGCATACTGTTCAACTTGCCACTCACCTGGTACTAGAATTTTTCTATGAAAGAACTAGATTTCATACCTGATCCTTCTTCAGTGACTTCCATGGGCTTCTCCTTTTTTTCATTCCTTTGTGTTCTAATAGAGAAGGGATCGGCATTACCCTGAGCTTGAAGTGAATTTCAGTCATTATTCCACATTGAAGAGAGTCTCTTTCTTTGCATAGTTTGTGTGGCAGCAGGTTCCCATCTGAGGGTTTATGTTTCATGTTTTATCAGGCATCCCACAGTGCAGTTATCTCTACCCAGGCAGAAATAAGATCCACCTCTGCCTGAACTGGCCTGGAGACTTTCTGATGATGCCAGCCTTCTCTAAGAGACATAGGAAATGCTTCAAGACGTTATGAATTTTAAGGATAATAGCTTTGACTTATAGTAGGCCTTCTGAACTCAAGCTGTGAGTTTCTACTGGGATGACTCTGGTACAAATGACATGAATGGAAAATAAAACACTCAGTGATCATTTTGACAACCATCAAACTCTCAAATATAATTGCCAGCTAAATTCCTAGTAAGGATGCTGAGCTATGGTAGTTCAGTATCTTATCAGGTTATGCTGTCTCATTTAATAAGCCCCTCCCCATTTATTATTCTTTTATTCAATCCTCGTAAAGCAATTGTTCCCAAGGATAACTCCAGTTGATTATCCAGAGGTGTCAGGCATGATTAATACCCTCCCTTATATCATACATCATCTTTTCTTTTTCTTCTTTGGGTCCCTGAAAGCAATGTCCTTTTCTGCTCCTTGCTGCCACAACAAATAAGTTTCCCTGTATAGTGTTTACAGAAAGACATATTTCCTGATGTCTGTGCCCTGCACAGTTTAGCAGATTGGATGGCAGTAGTTAGGATTGTCATAAATTGAATACTGGCATGATGTGTCTGGGGTGCTGCCACCGGTTAGACTTATGGAACCGCCATAAATGGCTGTCTGAGAAATGATAACCAGAAATAGCATGAAGGTTCTTCCCTCGCCTTCCAACTGAATCGCAGCAGGAAATAAAAGAGAATCCAGGAAGTCTGAGCATCACTGTGTGAGCTGAGAGATGTCATCATCTCTCACCAATGCTGGGTGTAAAGCTTTGTGGTGTGATAGAAGAGTGTGTTTGGGTCAAGAACAGAAGATCTGGGCTCAACAGTTGTCCCCTTTTTCTGGTTTATACTGAGTCAGGCAAGGAAACTCTGAGCTTCAGTTTCTTCATTTGTAAATGAGGTTACTAATAGTTACTGGCCATTCATGAGGATTAAATTCTATACTATATATGAAAGTGCTTTATAACCTGCCAAGTGCTATAGAAACACAAGGAGTTGGTGTCCTTGGCTCTGTCCTGGAAATTTAGGCCCTGTTCCCTTTTGGTCTCCACGTCAGAGTGCGGGATACACCTGGCTGTGTCTACTGTCTTACTTGCTTGTCCAGCCTTGCTCTGCTGCATTTCTCTGAGCTCTGGTGTTGGCATGACTCCTGGCTCCAGACAGACATCACTGCCATATTTGGCTTCTGTGTGTACCCTGGCCCCAACTGCTTTGCTCTCTACTGTGTTCTAAGCCTCTGTTCCCTCTTTATGGCTCCTATCCTTTTTTCTCAAGTGTCTATAGTTTTACTTGACAAAATGTTTCAAGCACTTTATCAAGTAGTTATAAATTGGCTTTATGATGTACTTAATCCTTAATCTAAGTGGAATTTGATTGTGTATGTAGTAGAGGTTAGGAAACTACTTTTTGTCTTCCATATGGGATGCCATAAGTTTTAAGTAAGGATTCTTGGATTGGAAGGGGCATAGAGTTATGAAACCTCCATAGCAGCCTGACACTAAATTCAGTTAGCAAAATCTGAATTTGGAAAGGGGCCAGAGAGGAAAGAGAATAAAGAAGCAAAACTTTTCAGGGTTCCATGTTAATGTGTGGGCATAATGTTAATTTTTAATTTTGACATAACAATAGAGGAACATACCTTTTATTGACATATGAATAGAAAATGAATAGACTATGAATAGAAAAAATAACCACTTAATATTGACAAGAATCTTAAAAGTTCCAAATAAACCAGGAGGAGTGTGAGAGAGATAAATAGAAATCTGAGTAAACCAGGAAAAGAAAGAGAGAAGGAGGAATGAGAAACAAAATAAATAAACAGGAAAAGAGAAAGCAGATAGCAGGTAGGCTTCTGGGCAGTGGCTAATGTAGGGATTACACACATATACTCAATGGAGAAAAAATAAGAGCAAAATCAAATAAGAGTTAGGTAGGTATACCCACATATAGACAGCACATCCTTGGTGTGGCTTTATAGCAGGCACACTCCAAACCTTCAAAGAGCGCACAGCAAGCATTCAGATGGAGGCCCACATCCCACAGGTCTAAAAAATATATTCAAAAGTAATAGCCGAAAAATACATCAAACTCAAAAATGATAAATACAGTATTTTCCTATCAGCCAGCTCCAGAGAAGTTGGAGGTTGTTTGGGCAGGAATACTGGGTTTGTGACCTTGAAAGAAGCAGAGTGGGCATGCACCCTCGGTCTCGCAGACTTCTGCCTGTTTCAGGCACACAACCACAGGAAGCATAGAGTGGGCTCTGGGATGTGCGAGTCCTAAGGCACAGGCCTTTGTCATGCTCTAAGTGCTGTACTCCAAGCGAGAGAACACTCTTCATTTTATTAGAACTCACAAATGATTTAAAGAGTATTTTGGTAACAGCATCCCCATTCCCTAGGCCAGGAGGGCTAGACTCTCAAATGGGGACATATATGGACAAAATTTTATTATTGGCTCAGATAACACATCAGCTGGCTTTTCTATTTCTGTTTTTCTCATTTACAAAATGTTCTCTGTTCTAGGGCTATTTTAAAAAGATACATGTTGAGTTTCTAGAATCTGAAGGAGTATACCCTGAGTTGGTGAATGAGAGGGAATTACAGTCTTTCTTCCACTCCCAGCAGGTCAGGCTCCAGGACGCACTTCCATGGGGCCTAGAATTTCACAGGTTTCTCAGCAGGAAACCCACTTTCTCTTGAGAGCCAGGATGCTACTGCTGCCCATTGCCCATCGTATTCTTCTCTCATTACTTAAATACCCAGGGCTTATGTTTCCCCAGGCACTTTCTTTTCTTTTGTTCACTTTTACTTTCTTCCTTTCTTTTCTTCTTTCCATTCTTTCTCTCTTTCTTTCTTTCTCTCTTTCTTTCTTTTTTCTTTCTTTCTTTCTAGAAGAGGAGAGATAGTGAGGTGATTCCCACATGCACCGCAACCAGGACCCACCCAAAAACCCCATCTAGGGCTGATGCTCTAGTACCGAGCAATTTTTAGTGCTTGAGACTAATGCACTCCAACAGAGCCATCCTCAGTGCTCAGGGCCTTGCTGGAACCAATAGAGTTACTGGCTGCAGGAGGGGAAGAGGGAGAGAAGGGGGAGGGGGAGGGGTGGAGAAGTAGATGGTCACTTCTCACCTGTGCTCTGATCAGGAATGGAACCAGGACATCTAAACGCCGGGCCAGATGCTCTATCCACTGAACTACTGGCCAGGGCCCCATGCACTTTCAGTCTCTATGGGTTTCTCTGCTTAGGTGTGTCTCAGCCGGCCAGGTGGCTCTGCACTGGGGATGTCGATGGGCACTGCCAGCTGCCTGGCTTCTCTTAAGAGCAAAGGCAAGGGCAACCTGAGTTCCAGTAACAGACTGAACATCTGACTCAGGCACTAGCAATCATCTTTCCTTAATGACAGAGAAAAACGTGTCCCCTTTTTGTCAAGAAGGAGGAAAATCACAGATGCGAAAGTGATGAGAGGAGGAAATGATTGGGTTCATTCGAAAGGCTGAGCCAAGTTTTTCTCCTTTCCCTGTTAGATCCTCCTGAGTTTATTCCTTCCCTGCAAATAAGCACCTTGAGGCAATTAACAAGGCTCAGCTCTCTGGTGCTATCACACTGATTTGGTCTTTATAGGAGGAAATTAGTTCTGAGACAACAGTCAACAGCCTGTCCTTGGAGTTTGCTCAGGGAATACAAACCTCACACACGTTAAGAGCCTTTCTGCTGATTAACTGCCTGGGAATGGAAGGAAGGCTTTGCCCAATGTCTTTGTTTCTTAAAAATGCCAAAAGTAATTGTGACCATGACAGGATTATCTGTGGAGTCAAAGTCACCACTTTCACTGGAGATGGAAATACAAATGAATGCCTTAAAGTGCTATCATTTATTTTTCCATCTGAAGGTTACAATTTAAAAAGCATCTTTCAAATAACTGTGTATAACCCCCAAATTGCTAAAACAAAAGGCAAACCAAAACAGGTCAACAGCTACCAAGAGAGCACAATTTTCCCCTCTTCTGAAACACTATTTGCTGAATTGCAGCCCAGGAGTGATTTTTATAGTCAAGTTATTAATGGCTGGAAATCAGGAGGTTTTGATGGAAATGCGAACCGACCTTTAGCTGTCTTGATGCTTGTGAGTGCTGCTATGACGAAAACGGCCTCCTTCCGCCACTGGACTCCCCAAGCTCTTTAATTCTTGTAAGTAATATGCTCAGATCTCACACTGAAGCTGGTCAGTGAAGCAGGTAAAGGGATATGACTAAGGAATAAAATTCAATTCTGGGTCAGAAATCATGACTGTGGGTTAGATTTCAGAGCATTCAACTGGGACAAAAAACAAAACAGAAAAACCCTTTTAATGGCACAATTATCTCTGACCAGCAGTGAAATGGTTAATTGCCTCCTTTCCCTTCCCCCCTCAACCAGGATATGGAGCAGGAACAAGGCTCTGGCTGACCTCTAAACCTGTTCATCCTCTTGGCAAACGTCTTGATGTGGAAAACAGCAGTGCCCTTCAGCTCCTGAGTGGTGTGAGTGTGTGTGCGTGTGTGTGCGTGTGTGCATGTGTGTTTCACAGTATCAGTGATGGAAGATGCTCAGTGTTGATAAATGTCAGAAATTTTGTCTCTTAGTCAACATTTGACTGCTACAAATTAAGCAGAGATATTCACTGTTATGTTTGAGGGACAGAATCCTAACCTCCCTCCCTTGAAACCAAGGTCGCTTCCTTTGCAGAGCTCATAAAAATGTGATGCTTTTCGTCATTTCTCTCGATCACAAATTGTTCGCGAATTGTGGTGCACACACATTTCTCACCCTTCTCGTGTCCCCCTCACCCCCAAATTAAGCGTATGCTCCAATCTAGTAAGTTTTCTGCACATCAGAACCACCAAAATAAGATCAAATAATATAGTTTGGCACATTTTTCACTTTGTCACTTACCATTGAGGTTTTTTTGAGAAAAAAAAAAGTTGACAACTGCCCTTGAAAGCATGAGAATGTGGAGATTTTCTGCCTTGACAAGTTTCTTTTTTTTCTCCCTTAGTCTCACAAATCAGGCAGCCTCTGTGTTCTATGAAATGTAAAGCTTAGTTGGATTACTTTTTATAAACTTCATTTTAAACACATTTTTCTCCTCTTGTATGTCTATAATATATGCAAAATGCCAATCTCCTCAAAAGAACGTTACAGGTCATTTTCCTGCCATAATAGTCGAATCAGCAGCAAATGCACTTCATAGTTTAAACGCAGTGACGGAAGTAGTCTGACAGCAGAAATATGTAGTGGAGAGTAACTTCCACAAAAGCCTTGAGATTTTCACATGAGTAGAGATTATGGCTTTGGAAATGGCTTTTTTTTTTTTTTTTTTTTTAAGATTGGTTCTGTGCAAATATGAACAAAAAGCATTTATTGGCTTTGTACTACTAAGGGCCCTTGACCTAGTGACATTATTGATTTCCCACTGATGTCTTTATAGGTATTGGTCCAAGAGAATAGAACTATAATAGTTGCCTCTATTAACAGTTAATTTTTATCTTCTTTATGGGATGAGTTGTAAGGAAACTCTTGAAAGAATGACTTCCAGGTCAGTACATGCATGAGGGTACACATTATATTTTTTCAAACCAAAAATTAGTATACCTGGTCTGCTGAAAGTTATTTCTTCTCATTTATTTCTTTTTTTCATTATGTAAACAATTAATTTTCATCATAAAGATTACAAAACCACAAAAATATATAAAAAATAAAAATTAAGCATGGTGCTGCCTTTTAACATTTTCCCTATCTGTTTCCATCTTTCAGTTGAAAAAGTCTGGAGTTTTTGTAAGGGGGGTACAAATTCCTCTACCAAGCCATCTTCAAAATATACTTTGACTAATTGCTGCCTGTATCAGGGAAGTATAAAGAAGAAAATAAATGGAAACAACTCCATTTTCTGTTGGATCACAGGCCTCTAAACCTTATAAGGAATTGGAGAATAGGGTTATTCAATTTAAGCTATTCTATAATAATTTTAATTCTTAAATTTCACTGACTTGTGTGAAAAACAGATTTGCTATTCCTGTTGGGCTCAGAGCTCTGTGCATCTGAAATACAACACAATTATTTCACCTGTATAAGGACTGATAAAAAAATATATCAAAGTTTTATGTCTTTTTTGCGCAGCCTACCTTCCATTTGTGAATTTCCCAATGGGGAGAGTTACACAAGTCAAACTATAAAATTATTTGAATTATTACTCTATAAGGTGTCTTTATCAAAAAAGAATAAAATAAAATTAAATTGCAATAATTGGGCAAAATTTGAAATGCTTATTTCTTCATTGGTAGCAAAATAATCAATTAAATCTTTCTCAACATTAGAAACTTTCATATTGTTTTTAAAAAATAAATTATTGGCTCTGGCTGGTTGGCTCAGTGGTAGAGCGTCGGCCCGGCATGTGGAAGTCCTGGGTTCAATTCTCGGTCAGGGCACACAAGAGAAGTGCCCATCTGCCTCTCCACCTTCTCTCATCTACTTCCTCTCTATCTTTCTCTTCCCTCCTCACAGCAAAGGCTCCACTGAAGCAAAGTTGGCCAGGATGCTGAGGATGGCTCCATGGCCTCTGCCTCAGGTGCTAGAATGGCTTAGGCCACAAGGGAGCAACTCCCCAGATGGGCAGAGCATTGTCCCCTGGTGGGCAAGCCAGATGGATCCTGGTCGGGTGCATGCAGGAGTCTGTCTGACTGCCTCCCGCTTTTAACTTTGGAAAAATATAAAAATAAATAAATAAATAAATAAATAAATAACAAAGCTATAAATACTATATAAATTTATATATATATATTACTGGATGATTGTTTTTGTCAGTTTTGGGCTGCTATAATAAAATACCATAGACTGGGTGGTTTAAACTGAAATCTTTTTCTCAACATCTCTGAATATGGGAAAGTCCAAGATCAGGGTGCCAGCATGGTTGAGTACTGCTGAAGGAACCTGTTTCTGGTTTGCAGATGAATGTCTTCTGGCTGTATCCTCACATGGCAGAGAGATTGCTGGCCTATTCATCATCTTATAAGGATGCTAATCCAATTCATGAGAGCTCCACCCTTACGATCTAAATATCTCCCAAAGGACCACCTCCAAATACCATCATTTTAGTGATTAAGGTTTCAACATGTGAATTTGTGTGTCTGTGTATATGCAGGGGGTGAAAACAAAATTTTGGTCCATAATAATGAGTAAAAAGATTCCCAATATCAAATCTCTGGCTAGTCTGGAAGTTTTGGGCTAATAAAACTTAATTACTAAGCTTCTATTTCACAAATTTGTTTCTTTTTACTTTCATTATTTAATATGCAGAACAGAAATAGCAACTGTCTACTTCATGACCATTTCTTCCCAGGGAATAAGTGAAGATTAATTACTGTAAGCGTTTTGTGTTCCTTGGATGAAAGCTATACATCAACAGGTAGTCATTTTCTAATGTGCAATTTTCTTATTGTAATTAATGCATTTTGGTTATTTTGATGTTTAATAACAGTATTTGAATAAAAACACGAAGCCCTTTTTTTAAGTACAAAGTAAATACTTAGAAATTGTTATCTTAATAAGTACCTGTGGAAATTTATTACTTATGACAGACAAAATAAGAACCAATTACCATTTTAGGTTTTGAAATTGTAATTAATGTGGTTTTAATTATTTTTTCTCTCCAATTTTCCCTTTATACCTCTTTCTTACCTTGAAATTGTAGAAATACAAAAATGTTCAGAAAATAAAATAACCAGCATTTTGTATTAATTTATATTGCTATTTAATATACCAGCTTGAAAATTCAGAAGCTACATAAGAAGTTCTGCTCATCTGGGCTGGGCTTGTTCATGCATGGGTGGCATTAAAAGGTAAACTGAGGTATATTAAAAGTTTTTGGTTTATCTGAGCAAAAATCGATTCAAATCAGGCAGTATCCAATCAAGCAGAGAGAAAAGATTTGCAAATTTCTGTATGAAAAATTTTTATAGGCAGAAGGGAGTAGGAACAAGGAAGTTATATGAGACAAAGAAGCATGCTAGTTTTAGCAAGGTCACTTTTCTATAGGAGATTGGTGAAGTCTATCAAGCAGATTACCTAACTCTTGTTGATCAAGTGATTCCTGATTGAATGGTTTAAGATCCCATTTTTGGGAGAGCTGAAACTGTACTTAACTGATATCTTGGCTTGGTGATGTGAGACTTAGCATAAGCAATTCCATTTTGGGCCCGTTGTCTTGTTTTTAACAGCGGTTAGAAGGTAGATCAACTTGGTAGGTCACAGGGCTGGCTGGTCTGTGGTGGTTGCAGCTGGGTTGACTCAGCTGTGCTCCGCATGGTCTTTCATCTTGCAATAAGCTAGTTCAGAGTTATTCTCCTGGTGAAAGCAGGGATCTGAAAGGTAGAAAAATCAAGTGTGCAAGACCTCTTGAAACTAGTTTCAGAACTGGCACACCAATAGATCTGCTGTTTTCCATTGGCAAAGCAAATCACAAAACCAGTTCAGTTGAAGGAATTCTACCTCCTAATGGGAGCAGCTATGAAATGGTATTTAAAAACATGTGGCTATAGGGAGGCCTAAACCAGGGCTATCAACACAATCAACCTACCATACATGTTATCCAGACGTTTTAGGCAATCACTATCTTGAATTTGGTGCATGCGTGCATCCCGCACCCCTACATGCGTGCACATATAGTGGTGGCATTAAAATGTGGGCAAATTTTTTGACATTCCTCCCATCAAGATGTAGTGTTTAATAGCCCTTACATTTGATTATAGTAACTCACTGCTAACAATAAAATACAATGGGAGGGATACAAAGTTAAGGGGAAAAGTTTCTACTTGGCTTTCTCCCTATTGGCATGCATTCCTTTGGAGCTCTGAGATGATGTGTAAGTAGTTCAGCTCAAGAATAATAGCTCCCAAAATATATAAATGTCTGTTGGTCAAATAAGTCTGTAAATATGATATATATGTTTTCTCATTTATGGTTTGCATTGGATGTGGGGGACAGGCTGCAAGCAGGCAGGGTGGTTATAAGCTAAGGCTTAGTTTTAAGACTAAGCTTTTCCCCACTCCCTTGACTGTTGCATGATAGAGGGTGGTGCACTCTCATGAGGAATCCCATTATGCCTCAGATAAGTGACTTTGTATTAGAGACTTCCTTGTTTTTATATTGGATTAAAGGTTTTGATTTCTACGCTATAAAATGGGGCAGAGGAGCCCATGCTAGAGGAGAGCAGAGAAATGTCACATGGAGGAGAGGAGAAGCAGCCAAGATGGCGGAGTGCTGAAGGAGAAGCCAATTTGTGCAAGTTTGTGCAGGGAGAAAGAGATAGGGAACAGAGGTGAATAAGGCTGGTGAGGTAGAAAACTTTGATTCTAGGAAACTCGGATAAGTCAGTGGCTCTGGGAGCCCTGAATAGAAATGGGAGTGTTTTCCCACTGTGTGTTTTTACTTGCCAGCTGGGTGCAAGCTAGGATAAAGATGATGGACCACCAGTTCTTGGCTCCGTTGTTTCATTACCGTCTGTCCAAATCAAATGCAAACCTGCACAGGCCAAGCGGCTGTGATGGTGGCCACGGCTACTGGCCTTACAGTGTCCTAATCCTCAGAACCTGGAAATGCTATTATACATGGTAAAAGAGATTTTTCAGATATGATTAAGTTAAGGATCATAAAATGGGAGAGATTTTTCTCGGTAATCTGGTTGGGCCCAGTGTAATGACAAGAGTCAAAGGTGGAAGGGGGAAATGTGATGATAAAAACAGTATGTTGGATGATGTGAAGAAGGCATTATGAGCCAGGGTATGTGCCCTTCAGAAGCTAGAAAAGGCACATACCCTGGCTCATAACTAGGAAATGGATTGTCCTCCTGAGCCTCCAGAGGGAATTACTCTTGCCTTCATCCTAGGTAAAGCCCAGTATGACCTGTGTCAGACTTACAAACTATAAAACTATAGGATAATAAATTGTGTTGTTTAAACCAAAGAGAGAGAGAGAGAGAGAGAGAGAGAGAGAGAGAGAGAGAGAATTTAGCTGAAGCTATCAGGCTGAGCTGGAGAGCATGCAAAGAGAGGTCACATAGGGACAGATAAGTCCCTGAGGAGGCCCAGCTCTTCCAGCCCCTTGGTGGCAGACAGATAAATGACTGAGCCCTCAGATGATTCAGCCTCCAGTCTTGGAGCCACCCTGGCTGATGCTGAGTGGATCAGAAATGAGATGTCCTCACCAAGCTCTGCCTAACTTGAACTTTGTAAGCTGTTATTAGTTAGTTTGGGTTATCATAATAAAATATCATAGATTGGGTGAATTCAACAACAGAAATTAATTTTCTCATGATTCTGGAAGCAGGAAATCCAAAATCAGGGTGCTAGCATGGTCAGGTTCAAGTGAAAGCTCTCCTCTTGACTTACAGATGGCCTCCTTCTTGCTATGTGCTCACATAGCAGAATGTATGAGTTCTCTGGCTCCACCTATTAGATTATGCTTCTATCATATGACCTCATTTAACCTTAATCATCTTTATTTCAAATACAATCACATTGAGTTTTAAGGCTTCAACATATGACATTTAGGGGGACTCAATTCAATTCCTAGTGTAAGCAACATAAATGTAGTTATTGTCTTCAACGATCCAAGTTTTGGGGTGTTTTTTTCTATAGCAATAGATAATGGGAACAGTTATATGATGAAGATATTATGCAGTTTTTGTGTTTTAAATATTTATATAAATGCTATTGTACTTAGTATTTTGTAATTTCCTTTTTGACTTAATATCTTTTTGAGATATATTTATGTTGCTACATATAGATATAAATTATTCATTCTAATTGATGCATTTTTTCAGCAGGTAACAATATTATTTTATATGTAAATTTTTTTAATCATGAGCTTTTGAATTGTTTTAAGCTTTGTTGAATTATAAATAATGCCACAATTAAGATGTTTTTCTAGTGGCAAGCTCAGACGTTACCTAAGCTGTACTCATGGGAATGTAGATTTTGCATATACTTTTCAAAAGAACATATATACTTTTAATTTTACCAATGTGGTCAAATTGTTCAAGTCACCTCTCTCTCCTCTTTTTACTAACCCCACTAGAATCGTATTGTGACTTCAGCATCTGCATTCTCACCAACACTTGATGGTTGTAGATATTCGAACTGTGGCCAGAATAATAACATTAGTATAGGTTACTTTAGTTCTTTTTTTCTTATAGTTTGTGAGGTTCAGTGTCTTTGGAAAACATATTCTTGGCTATTTTGGTGTCCTTTTCTCTATATTAATTGTCTATTATTCTGTTTGTATTTTGTGTTTTCTTATTTATTTTTAGGAGCTCTTTATTTATTTTGAGCAAATAGTTGCCTTGTCTTTTTCCTTGGTTTAGATGTCATTGGAGTTTTTATACATGTTAGATTTTATTTAATCACACATGTGTAATTATATATGTATATGTTGTCTATCATCTATCTATCTATCATCTGTATATGTTGTCTGTCTATCTATCTATCTATCTATCATCTATCTATCTATCTATCTAGATCATCTATCTATCTATTTCTTTTATAAACTGTGGGTTTTGTGTCCTCTTTAAGAAACCCTTCCCTGACATAATATTCTTGTCCTTCATCTTAAGTGGAGAAATGGTAAAATTTTCTTGATATTTCTAGAGCTGCATTTTCTATGAATTCATAATTTTTACTCATTAACACAACAGATCAGATTGTCAAATTTTCATATTTTTTGAGACTAATAGTTAGGAGTAGTGTAGAGACTCAAGAAATGTTAGTCAAATAACGGGTAAAAGAACTGAAGCTTCTCAAACTGTCAATTGTATTTCCCAGGAATAGAATCACTCAGGCAGGTTGGTTCAACCAGTGAGAGTTTTATCTTAATGGTGGCCCTTGAAGTGGTATGAAGTGGAAAGTTCTGTTTTTCTGAAATATCCTTTGGGTTTGTGTATTATATAGGATTTAACATGCCATTAGTATTAATTTTGCCTTTATTACTAATTATATAGTTTATTAGTTGGTAGCTGCAAGATATTGAAGGTTGTGTATAAAAAATTTAGGCAGAAATAAGATTTTTTTTATGAGGAGGAGAGCAAAGAATGAAAACCTTATAAAGAAAGAACATGATATATCTATCTTGGCCCATAAAATTTATTTTATCTTTTATCTAAGGCAGTGGTTCTTAACCTGGGTTCTATCAAACCCTAGGGGTTCGATGAGTTGGTCTCAGGGGTTTGGAGAAGCCTCTGTTGCGGAGGCCAGAATAAAGTAATACCGTAATTTGTTGTGAGTTCGTGCACTTTGTTGGTTTTGTTCTTTGAGCAAGGTGATGTTCATGCACGGCTCATTTTGTGCACCTGTAAAAAAACATATACCTATGTTTTGAATTTGGAAAAAAATCATATTTTATTCATCACTAAAGAAAGGTTCGGTGAATGCGCATATGAAACTGGTGGGTTTGGTACCTCAAAAAAGGTTAATAACCACTAATCTAAGGTCTTGGTGGTATATATGTTTTATACAATGTGTGTTCTAGGTTAATGTTAATATGTGTGTTACAAATACACACACAGACTAACTACCATTATGTAATTTGGTGACACAAATGCAGTATAGCTACCACACTACCTGTGCGTTTCCCTAAATTTTAGTAGAAATTAATAAATGGGTTCTTTGTAGCCTGTGGGAGGAATGATAGCAAGAAAGTAATATTGCCCCACTATTTTTTTTATCTGCTGTTGTTGCCATGCCTTATATTAAAGCACATTGCATAAAGCCATGACTATGATAACCCGGGGGCGAGATGGATGAGAAGGAGATACTGTCTTCTGGCTGTGACTTCATCTTGTCTTAGAGAGGCTGATGCACTTGATGACAGGCATGCTGTTCTCCTGTCAGAGCTTTTCAGCATTTATAGATGCTTCTGGGGCCTGAGCTATGCATGTGCTTGTCTATCACAAAGCACAAAGTTTTTTCTGGGTTTGCCTTGGTGGTACAGTAGAAGGCACAGTTGATTGCAAATGCAACAACTTATGCTTGATCTCCACTTTGCATGAACTGGCTTTGTCTCTTTAATATAGTGATCACACTTTGCAAATAGCTTTGTCTCAATGAAATGGTTATTGAGTCACACAGCATAATCACCACCTTACTTACTATCTCCTTCCTTACAATATGATTTTCTTGAAGAGAGAGACTTTGTCTTACTACCCTTCTGTCCCACTACTCAGCATAGGGTGAGCCCTTAAAGAAACACCTGTTGTGGAAAATAACATACCCTTTTCTAGGTCTTTGGGCATCTAGGACTGGAGAATTGAAATCCATTAGCTGTAAGCCATTCTATGATTCTGTGTGTATGTGTAGCTGCAATTAGGCTTAAAGTGGCTATGCTGCCATACTTTTGTCCACTTCCAAATGCCAAGGGGACGTCATGTCCATCTCATATGGTAAGAGAAGATAAAGCAGAAATATGATGTCTGCATAATGAAGGCAACTTGGAGAGGTGCTGTTGAAATCAATATAGAGGGCACCTCCTGTCAGACTGTGATATACATGTTGTTCCCAGTGGTGGAAAAAGCTGCCCAGTGTAATGAGACAGGTATAGCAAATGTTTTATAGCATACATATTGAAGAAAAGACAGTCTATTAAATTTACATATTATGCACAACTGTATGTTAGCAAATTAGAACCATTAGTAGCTCAATCATAGTACCCAAAAGATATAGAGCCTACAGTTCAATGCTGAACTTTTGGCAATTGAAAACACATAGTGATAATTTTCCCAACAATGAGTATAATTCCTAATACAAGGAAGCCATTATGACATAGCAGAATACTAGACATAGTAATGAGAAAAAAATCAATAGATGATACTGATCCTGGGTGGTATTTCTAGAAGATGATCCGGATCTCATCAGGAATGCCTAAGGAAGTTTTCTAATTTCCTGGTGAGAAAGGATTGACATTAATACCAGACCCTGCTTATTTATTTATAGACTCATGCTTATTTGTTTATATTGTCAACATATGAAAACACAGACTTCAGTGAGTGTGCTTAAGCTGACTATGTTAGCCACTCAATGTTATTTCATTCCCTATTGTGAGCTCAGTTCAGATAGTCTCCCTTGAAAAATGAGGGAAGATCTGGTGTTCAAGAATATTTCTGTCTGGAGCTTGTCATGCATTTACTTGGTTTACTCAGTTTTCTTCAGAGGATTTGGAGAAAATGGCGTTTCAGATAGTCCAATAAACTTAATAAAGCAAGAATTAATAGGAGGCTGAAATAGAAAACACTCGGCAATAGGGAGAAATGAGATTCCCATTGAAGAAGAGTGCTATATATGACCAGTCACTAGTGACATTAAAGTTGTTCAGGGATGAAACTTAACTTGAAAATTAGGTGCATAGAGAATGGATATATTTTGTGAATTGTAGGTGGAAAATGATAGTGTATTAAGAGTTGTGATGAGGAGATTCTTAGAGTTGCTTCCAAGTCTTTATTTTACATTTTTATGGTGAATCTATCCCAAATGCTGATATCATTGATGAACAAAGTTTTGCTAGTCCTGAGCAATGGAACATATTTTAAAATGTCTACTTCCTTTTTCTTTTTACTTGAATGGGGCAGAAATAGAAACTGTTACATTGCACTTTCATTTTTGAAAAAATGTGAAATATCTTACCTTAACTTTCTTAACCTAGGAATCAATGCAAACTCTGCCTCCTTGAAAAACTCTCCATTACTTTTCGACTTGGAGCAAACCAAAGTCATCCACAAATAGATTTATGTGCAGACCCAGCAGTTGTAATTTCTGGAAACCACCAAAAGGTGTTTCTATCAGTAATTTTGGCCATGGAAGGGGCTCCAATCATTTCTAATTTACTTAGTAATGAATATCATGAAAAAAATATTTCCACTGTATAATGCAGAAAATTAAATCCTATTTAATATATTTTATTAATATATAGATCACCTGATCTTAACTTAAACTCCTACATTTCAGGCAACAAGCTTCTAATAGTGAGTGTCATGTGTGCTTATGTATTAAATCCAACTGTTGAGATGATTTCTTTTGAAGTCTACTAAAATTATGTTTAAAAACAAAAATTTATTAAAGCAAAAGTTGACAATTCAGTTATTGATCAATGTCACCCCCTTAAATTTAATTTTCTAAATAAAAAAATGGATGATGAAATGTGCATTTTAAACACTGTTTTAGAATATCCTAAATAAAAATTTATACAGCTAGGAATGCATTAATTATGTAATTGCCTTGCTAAAGGTTGAGTTCCCTAGGAAGTAGACTCCACGGGGGCTATTTTTGTACAGAGATTCATTGGAAACATGTTCAAGATCAGCACTTGTGTGTGAATGAAAGAACAGATTGGGCAGAGGGAGGAGTTGAACTGAGATGCAGTTTCAACAAAAGCTTTGGCCAATTTCACAAGGAGTTCTGAAGCTGGATCACTTCAGATTTATGCCATTTTAAGGTAAACGACTGAACTTGGTACCCTCCATCCACCTGTAATTGAATGTAGGCTGCTGACCAATGGAGGGGAGTGACCTTGATTGTGGTGGTTTTCATTACCTGAGGACAATTCTCAGAAGATGAGTCAGCCAGGAGCGATCAAGAGACAGAATTCTCAAAAGCTCTGGAAATAGTGCCTAGTCCTGAATAGTCCTGAGGGAATAAACTGGGTATACACCAAATATTTACTATTTACCTCTTTCTTTGGTTCCTCTCACCAAAGACAGAAAACCTTTAGAGTCATCCATAGAGAAGTGAATTCAGTTTTGATGATCAGATTAGCTATTACATCGAGGCTAGAAAATGGGACTATTTCCCAAACTTAAATATATTTTGACTGTAATCCATGTTGGGGCCTCCATGCTTCATGTTAGAGGGAGAAAATGAAAGGACACAGATTTTGATAATTGTGATTTAGAAAAATGAACAAAATTGTAGGATGAGTCTTCCAGGTTGAGAATTTTGCAATTTCAGGGTTAAAATTGCAGCATTTAAGAGAACCTACAAAACTCAGACTTGATTTGGAATCAAAACAGATGGTTATGGAGGTGATAGAGATGGGAATGGTGTAAATAGGACAATTTAGAGAAGAGTTCATGTCTGTAAGCTTTAAACAATGACAGTATGCAAGAAAGGTCTAGGGCTGTAATGGTGAACCTATGACTCGTGTGTCAGCACTGACATGCATAGCCATTTTTTTTTAAGTCTACAAGAATGAAATATACTGAACAGATAGATTAAGTCAAGGCCAAGTACAAGTATTTATTCTGATTTACAGGCTTTTGTGGGACTCGGTTGGCAGCACATAAAGTAGCCATTATCAGAGGCACTTACTCACTGTGATCTTTAGAGATATATGGTAGGGCCATCACCCAAAGCATTTGGCCCCAGCAGTAGCCATTTTTGATGACACACGAAAGCATGCGGCCGCATACCAGAGAAGTATGGGGCCGCATGACGAAAAGGACGTTTTATTCTCAGCTCCTGCACGGCCAGGTGCAGTAGCCAAGGATAAAACATTTGCTGTAGTGTAGACACTCTGTGCCGGAGGTCTGTAGTCCAAAACAACAGAACTCTGGCACAGAGCATCTAGTTCCTGGACTTCTGGTTAGGCCATTTTTCTTGAAGTGACACACCACTTGAGTTATGCTCGGTTTTTTGGCAAATATTGACACAGCAAGCTCAAAAGATTGCCCATCACTGATCTAGGGGAATGTGTGCTTCCAATGTGTCCAACAAGAACACAATAATCCTACAGCTTGGGGCACTGGGCACAATGTTAGGCTTGTCAGGCTTTGGGGAAGTCCACCAAGATGAGGCAAGCCAAGAGAGATTCTTTCAAGATTTTCAAGGAAGATGTCTTAGTCTGTTCAGGCTGCCGTAACAGAATACTGTAGACTCAGTGGCTAAATAAGAGAAATTTACTTTCTCACAGTTCTGGAGACTGGAAAGTCAAAGATTAAAATTCCAGCTTACTCATTTGCTGGTATGAGCTTTCTTTCTTGGAGAGAGAAAGTGAGACCGCTTATGTATATTCTTATAAGGAAACTAATCCTATCAGATAAGGCTCCCACCTTTATGACCCCACTTAACCCTAATTACTTCCTTAGAGGCCTCATCTTAAAATATAGCATCAGTGAGGTAAGAGAGTGGTTAGTGTCCAAACATATATGAATTTGGGGGAAACATAAACATTCAGTCCACAATAGGAAAATTAACATTCTTGTGGAGATATATCAGATATAACAGACATCATATCAGAAACTGGACAACTAGGCAGATATTGAGAATAGGGTTGGAGCTCTGTGGTCATCCAGGGGTACCAGGATTCCCCATTCCCCAAGAAAAGAGGGTATTAATTATAGATGAGGCTGAAAGTCTAAAGGAATAACACTTGTAGATAATGTTGACTGAATAACTCCTGATCTATGTTGGGGCTTGATTTACACCAAAAGGTTCGAATATAGAAAACTAATTTTCTATAATGATTTGTATTTTCTATTTGTAATAATTTCCTTTAGAGAGTTAGGCATGTTGTGTTGTAAGGGTAATCGTCTCACAAAATTTCAAGGGCTTCTCATTGAAACAAGGTTATAGCTGAACATTTACTTCTGACAGTTGTATAGGTCAGTGCCTTTTTTTCCAAATGATATTTTTCTCCTGCTTATAACAAAAGTAATATATGTTTATTGTAGATAATTATCTCTAATTTCACCATCCAGAGATATTAACATTTTTAGTCTCTTTCCTTCTATGCCTATAGTTGTTTTTTTTTTTTTTAAAGAACAAAGGGGCATTGTACTGCATGTACAAAATGAATATTCTAAGTATTTTTCTATTAAAAAATTTAATAATATGAAACCATTTTAAAGGGCTGCATAAGTATTGTTTTAAACAGATTTACTTAATCAGTCCCTTATTTTTAGACATTTAAGTTGTTTCCAATTTTATATCCTTATGAAAAGTGCTTTCTGGACAGTGTTGGAATATACCTTTTCACGCACTCTTAGTTACTTCTTTATGATAAACTCATAGAAATAAAATTTGTAGGTTGAAAGAAAAGCAAAAATGTTTATATTTTATTTTCAAACATCCCTGCAGAAAGAGTCTAATGGTTTGCAAAACTTGAATACCTGCATGACAGGTGGAAAATAGCATATGACTATTTTAATAATAATTTCTCTGAGTATTAGAGATTTAACATTTTAAAATACACTTATTTTCTTACCCACCTGTTATAATGAGGGTGTTCCTATTTTTTTATTAATTTATAAAACCCCTGTACATATTCCCCCTCATTCTGTCACATCAGTTGTGAATATTGATTTCCACTAGTTCTTTGTCTTCAGTCTTGTTAATAATTTAGTTTGATTTGGTTTTGTGTCCAGAGAGTTTAGATTTTTATGCACAGAAGTCATATCTACTAAATATATATAAGTAATATATAAATATGTCTAAATAAAATATATCATTCTTATTTAGAAGCTATACTTAGGAAATCTTCCAGTTCAAAATTCTGACATGTGGAATTCGAAACAAAAGCATGGTTTTTATTATTTGAATATATTTTTTTTCCAGTTATAACATAGAAGCAAAGAAGTTCAGTTAGATATTTTAAAATGGAAGTCAGTTCAGGAATTAAACAGAACACTTTATTATTACTGTTTAAAATTTTTTTTTAAATTACAGTTTACAGTCAATATTATTTTGTATTAGTTTCAGATGTACTGCATAATGGTTAGACAATCATATACTTTACAAAGTGTTGCCCTAATAGTGTCATTACCCACCGGGCACCATACAGTCATTGCGATATTACTGACTATATTTCTTGTGACGTACTTTATATCCCTGTGATCATCTTGTAACTACCAATTTGTACTTCACCTTTTTCACATAATTTCCCAGACCCCCTCCCCTCTGGCAACCATCAGTATGTTCTCTGTGTCTATGAGTCTGTTTCTGTTTTGTTTGTTTGTTCTTTAGATTCCACATATAAGTGAAATCATATGGTACTTGTCTTGCTCTGACTGACTTACTTCCACTAACATAATACTCTCTAGGTCTATCCATGCCAACAGAATACTTCAAATGTTTAGGTCTTTCTCTTTTAGATCATGTGATTGTGTGGAAAGGTATTTAGGTTAAGTTCAGGTTGCCAAGACTGGTACCCTTCTCACATTAGTGTTTGTTGGCCTTTGATGTAGGCAGGAAGTAGGCTTGGTGAAAGGGCAGAAGGGGGAGGCAGGTGACAGCCAGGCAGATATGTGGATATGTAGGTACAATGGCCAGGAAGCCAGCATAGCCTAAGCAACAATAGCTCTAAATAACTTCCTGTCAATCTGCCTTTTTTATTCATGATACAGCTTAAGTTGCATATCCCAACTTTCCCATCCTAAGGCTCATTGTTTGATACTCCAAATAGTTGAAGATGTTAGTATTTTCATTATTATCCACTCAATTTAGTTCTTTTTGTATACTCCATAATCTTAAATCATTTTTACACTATTTAAGATAGAGCCTAAAATATGTATCTATCTTTCCTTACAAGATTTTAAGCTTCCTGGTATAATTTATTATAACCCAGACCATAGTAGTTTCTAGAAATACTAATTTTTTGGATTAACATAAAGATTTACCTCAATACTACTAACATATGGCTAATAATGTGTAATGGGACTTCAAGAGATTGTTTGGTTTAAAAAACACAAATCAAATCCTTCAAGTAATATTTCTTTTATAAAAGGTAAATATTTAGTATAAATTAAGATGTAAACTTTTTGCCAGAAATCTTAAAATCAATAAGATCCTGGGCACAAGTCAGAGGAACTCAGTTTGAATCTTGAGTCTGACATTTATCAGCTGTGTGAGTGTCAGCATCAATTTTTGCATTTGGAAAATGGGGGTAATAGATTACCAGTAATGCTGATGGTTGAGGCAGTGCAAGTTTGCAGTGAATTCAGGCAACCAGTAGAGGAACTGACTGGACAGCGTCAGGCCATTAACTCATTTACTGGATGCTCACAAAACCAAGCAAGTAAATGAACAAAGGAAAACCTGCTTTTCACAATGAAAGAGCAAGGGATCAGGAAAACTGCACCTCACAGTGGTGGGAGAGTGAACTGGGAGAATCACCCCTGAGGGCAAGTACGTGTAGCCTTACAAAGATGCACTTGTCAGGCGAAGTGCTTGCAGCCGGTAAACCAGTGAGGAAACCTAACACAGCTGTTTTTCCCGCATTACCTTTACCATAAAGTTGAATTAAGGCATTGTCTGCTTCAATCTGAGCTTCCTCAAAGAGCATCAGAAAGAGGTAACTTCTTTAGCTGGAACTTCCAAGATTTAATTTGACTTTCCTCCAACTCAAGTCATAGTTGTTGGGGTGTTGGGAAAGCAAACCCAAATCATCACTGAATAACTAGAAACCCTCAATTCAGTCATCACTAGAACTGCTTTGTTTTAGGATTTGTTTCACAGTTGACTTGCTGGTTTCTATCCCAACTCAATCTGCACACATTATTAAATCTGCAATGACTGAGCTTGTGGCACATCTGGCAAAAGGAAGGAGGCCAAATTCCAATTCTTTATGCCTAAACTCCCCATAAAGTTTTCCAATGGGTATAGCAACGTTGTTTTTAACACTTAATATTGAACCATTTGTACCACGCCTGTGGGTGTCTGTTAAGCAGCTGTCATTTTCATTCCCCAAGATGGGCAGAGACATAGTTAGTATAATTATTTGGGGCAAAATTCTCCTCTTCTGGCCCATGACAGGATTTGCCTCCAGTATTCTGTTTTCCTGATGTGTGGGTAATCTCTCATTGACACCTGAAGGAGCTGTGTGGAAGAGCAGAATATTAGTGATGAGATTCTCCATGTGGATCTAAAAGAAGGCTTTTGCCTATAATTTGTGAAGTTTTTGTGAAGCTCTTTGGGATCTTTTGGGATAAAGAACCTTCTCTAAACCTCCCTTATTATGATGATGACTGCTGGCAGAATCGAAGTTACACATGTGTGTTGGGAGGACAATATATTCTCTTTGTGCCCACATAAAACTTCCATTTATCTATACAAATATATTTGAAAAGAACAAACCTGAAATGTCTTCTCTCCAGCTGGGGTGCTGTTCTGTTGTTGCAGCCTGGTAAATTGGGTCACCGTCAAGCTTTGCATCCAGCACCTGCTCAGCCACATAATGGGGAAATAAACGCTTCTATAGTGACGATGGCAGCGTGTGGCAAGCTTACGCCTGGGATCGCCCAGGACAGCTAATAAGGAGTCCAGGAGAGCCAATCATTCGGATTGCTGCCTTTGTTGCTCTTGTCTTGGAGTAAAGACATTACTAAAAGGAAAATTGTTCTTTGAATTCCTACTTTTGAACTCTTTCTGTCCTCTCTGAGGAGAGTGGTTTTTAAGGTTAGGTCTTGCTAGTATGTGCCAGTTTTGAGAAGAAAATGTTTCTAATGCTCAGGAATACAGAGATCCATAGAAATTTATGGAGACAAAAGGTGGTAGTCCAAGAATGATTAAAAGAGATTTAATGGTTGAATTAATAGAGTCATGTAATGGAATGAGAGTTGAACACAGGTTCAGGGCGCAGATATTAAATCCACCATCCACTTGCTGTGCAACCTTGCCTCAGTTCTCTCCTCTATGCACTAGAGTTTAGTATGAAGAGGAAATGAGCAGAGAGCCTGTCATGTAATAGGTAGTCACTAATTATTTCTTAACCAAAGAGCAGCTGTGTGAAGGAGGCCTTGCATCTGTCTGGATAGCTGAGGTTTCTCTGTGGTAACATACCACCCCAAATGGCAGTGGCTTGAGTGGGAATGTTTATAGCTCTGTCATACTTCATGTCCATTCAGGTCACCTGTCCTGCTGAGATGGTCATGTCTACATGGTCCTCAGTTTGGGGTCCAGGCCCACAGGGCAACCATCATCTGGTAATATGGCACTTGAGGGGAAAACACTGGACGGATTTATAGCTGCAATGAAATGATGTGACCTGAAAATAAAACATATTTTTTTCTGCTTAGAACTTAAACTAGCCAAAACTTGTCATGTGGCTCCTCCAATCATTCTTGAGCCAGTGGGTAACTCCTACTTTTGCCCTAAGCAGGGAGCCCAGAATATCTTGCAGCTAGCACTAATGACTTTAGTGTCTACTGAGCAGGCTTTGTTAGCATATGTTTATTCTACATATCACAGTACTTGTCTCTTCGTTATTACATATAATCATTTTCTCTCTTTTGTTGAATTTTGTATATTGCTACTTGTCTTCTCTTTATTTTTATTTTTCTCAAATGAAACACAGAAGGAAAACTTTGTATGTTTATAAGATAGATAAATAAGGCTATATTTTAATTTACTTGGGCAATAAGAAGACAATGCTGCCTAGTTTCACTATATTTTCTGGTTGTGGGAAGTTTTAGAGGAGGATGGAGTATGAGAAGGTTGGGGGACCAACCATCTGAAAATGTCATGGAGAGACATTTATTTTGTCTGGCAAGGTAAGATCCAATTGGAGGGAATTACTCTGCAAAATTTAAGCTGGTTGTAAAGCTATGTGAAGAGGGAAGAGCTTTAAAATATTTTGAGAAAAACCAAAAGTTGAGATTTTTTGTATTAATATTTTTCCCTCTTTAGGAATATTTATTTCCGTTGGCTGTTCACTGTATGCTAACATATCTGTATGTATTTAGAATTTGAAGAAAAGAATGGAGGAGTCTGAGTTTTTATTGGTGTTGCAGACACTGTTTGTTATCTCCTAATATCTACTTTTCCTTCTAACTTTTTATAATAGAATTTCTATCTTCCTGTCTTGGCTTTGCAAGAAACTAAATAAAGTTTTACCAAAACTGACAGATGCAGGTCCTCCCACAAAGTTACTTTTTGTCTATAATTAATATTTGATGACTACCCATTATTGCAAGTCTTTCTTGCAGCTAGGTATGGTGACCACATATTAAGCATTAGCTGATGGGATGTGAGCAGAAGTGATGGGTGCAGCTTTTAGGTCATATTGTTAATACAAAAGCTGTTTAACTTCTATTTCCTTTTCTCTCTTGGTAGCTTAGAAAGATGACAACTTTCTGGAGCAGTCACTTTGTACTCATAGCAGAAAAGCCACATATTAAGATTGACTCTCACTACTGTGGACTGACTGCCTATCTCTGAACTGTTATATGAGAAAGAAATACGCCTTCTATATTGATTAAGTCATCGTATCCTAGGCAGTGTTCTTTATTATAGCACTTTAATCTGTACACCTAATAACTTTCCTCTTTCTAGGATTAGTTTTATTTTCACCATCATGTTTTCATTGATTTCATCTCTTCTTTACCATTTCATCTTCTTTTATTCTGAAGGGTATGGGGGAGGCTGGTCCTATGATTGTGAGATTTAGGGCTGTTTTTACACTTAATTTTTTTTCACCCTCCTAAATTCATGAGACAAAGTGAACACAAGAATTCTTGAATTCTAGATTGTACTTAGGACTTGCTATGCCAAACTAATATTTTATCTTAAATCATCAGGTCTGTTTTTTCCATCCAGCCCCGGTATTTTACCTAACACAAAACCAAACTCTGTGCGATTAACATTCTCAAATGAGTTAAAAAGATTTCCAGGGCTTAGTGTTCTTGTGTGTTATGAGATGAATTCTGGAAGCATATTTAGGTATGAAAATAAGCCCAACCGGCCTTTGCACAGCCCTATTTTCTTCATTTGGTTCCACTTCATAGTTGAATATAAGCCTGGAGTGAAGGTCTGCATTTTTAGAAAATGTGACTCTGGCACAGTCTTAAGCAGATAGACCTTTTCTAAGGAACTGATGCCCTGTGGGATGAGCATGCACAACAAAGAGAGAAACCCAACTGTAGCAGGTCTTTTTGGGAGGAGACTGGGGTTTATTACCTTTCCACTTGGTCATTTGATGGTTTATTTAGTATCTTAAAATGGAGTAAACAGTATTAGGCTGTTTTTCTAACCTTCCCTTGCCAAACTCAATTCCTAGTGGATGAAACAGACTTAATACCCGCTGCCCACCCAGCATTCATTTCCATGGTCAATTGATGGGCTATTCAGCCAGTCACCTTGCTCTTTTCATAGAAGGTCAGGCTGGGCTCTGTGAACAGCTGGTTAGATGAACCAAATGAATCAGGGAGCTGAGAGCATTTGTTGTCTTGGCATCTTGTAGACTAACAGCACAGTATTGGTAGCATGTTCTGCTCAGCATTCCAGCAAGCTTCAAGCAGAATCAGTGATCATAATAAGTGGTTCCTCTGAATAATTTAGTGATAATCAGAATGCTGGGAGTTTGTTTCTTGACCAAAAATAAAGGCTGTTTAGAGGATAAAACAATACAAAAATGCTTTCCTGTAGAATTTTGTTTCACTCTTTCTTTTTATTTTTATACCAACACAAGTTATTTTGCACTACATTTCAAAATATAACACCATGTATTATAGTATGTATTTATAAAAGGGGTTTATTCCACAGCCTAAAGTTCCTGTCCTGAAAATTCCCATCCAAGACATTGTTTTGTTAAGTGACTTAAATATCATTTTAGAGCTAGGGCTAGACCCCAGTATTTGTATAAGTACACATTATTATTTGACTTATGAATATGATTAATGATTATCGACTAATATATCATTTTGCTTTATATTTCTATTATAAAGTCACAACTCCCATTTGTTCAGATTTTGCAGTTGCTTAAATAATTTATAATGCAAATGTACTTTGGTAAGGGCATACTACTTTCATGAAAAATTTGCCTGAGTTTTGTTCACCTGTGTAAAATCTGTTTTAAACACAGAAATAATGATGGAAGTAACTCATTTGAATGAAGCTTATGTAAAGGAAGAATGTGTTCACTCTGGCAGCTCTGGGCAACTCTGAAAATTATCACACATCATCTTAATTCACTGAATTGGAAAAATCGAGTAATGGGCTAGGGAACTTCACCAGTATGAGTTGCATTAAAACAATCAATGTAGATAATAAATCTTGTCAAATTAATATAACTTTTTGTTATGATCTAGTAGAAAACCTTATGACTTAAAAAAGATAAGGCTAGTGAGGTTGGTATAATTGAATCTAAGTTTAACTCATATAATTTGATCATCAATAAGTATTGGCTCACTTTGATATCTGTAAGAGATGAAGAGTTTCTTGACACATCAAACTTTATTTATATACTACACCAAGCCATCAGCATTAGGAGTTTTATACTCAAATGCTTGCTGTGTCCAGGGAGATAAATAACTAAACCAGAATACATAAGACCAAAAGGAATGATGGTGACCATGGGGAACTGGAGAATTCAGTGCCTGCTCCACTCCTGCCAATGGTTGCTATGTACAAATTTGGGTTGGGTGAACAGATTTTCCTGCTTTTAAGAGAAATTGGAAATCTGAGTTTTTATATAAATTCTACTGATTTTAAATGTTGGTAAGAAGTTTGAAACACCATTGGCTAGCTAGCTAGATGTCTCTACTGATTTTAATTTAGGTTACAAATTTCAAATCTTGAACTAGATATTTATAGTAAAAAATGTATTTTATCATGCTGATGTTTTATTCAGTGTCATTCATGGGGTTAAAATGTCTTCATGAATGTTTCAATGCAAGACTAGTTTGGTATTATGTACAGGAGATAGTGTCTTGGAAACAGTGAATTTTATCTAGTTCTTTGTAATTTTCATAGGTTTTATATTTGGAAATAGCAGGGTGCTAAATAAAACCTTTGATAACCTTGACTTAGGTTGGTATAGTAAGCTACTCAGAATTTGCCATAAATGTGAAAAGTAAACTGCAATGAACAAGTTAAAGTTCCACTGATAGAAGTAGAATTGCTCACTTAGTAATCAGAAAAAGAAACACACAACCATAATGTAAACATAAAATAACTGATGTATGTAAAAACAATGGCCAGAAATATCCTTGAAGTCATAATGGCTTAGAAATTAAATGTCATCTTTTATAAATTGTATGACCCAGGGAAGGTTAGAGTAGAGAAAGAGGTCAGAAAATGTCTTTATTTTCACCACATATGTAATAATATTTGAAAGTTTATGAAGCACTTGTACCATATAACTAATCCATTTGATGTAGCCAGCGTGTTTTTCCAATAGGCTAAGCTAAGGTACAATACCAGTTCAAGGAGGTATAAAAAATAAAAAAGAGCGTTCTTTTCAAGTAAGAGAGATAAAGACACAATGAAGGATTCACCAAAGGACAGGGACTCTGAAGCCAGAATGTGTGGGGTTGGATTCTGGCTCTGCCATTAATCAGCAAGTTATTTAGCTCTCTCTGTGCCTAAAATTTCCAATCTGTTAAGCTAGGTTGACAAGAGGATCCTCAAAGGCATATACTGAATTCTGTATAATTATTTGATATTACTATGAATATTATATATAATACTTAACTAGTATAGTTTAGCCAAGGAATAAAAGGAAAGAAAAAAGTGTAATTGTTACTATGTATTATGTGCTTAGCCTTCGTTTTAAGCGCTCTATAGATTGACCTACTTATTCCTCACAATAAGCCTGTGTGCAAGACATGATTATCATCATTTTACAGATCCAAGACTGAGGCTTAGTGTGGGTAACTATAGTAGAAAATTTTTAAAGCAATTTTTTTACTTAACTGCCTTTCTAGCTTAACCCATACTCTCCATCCCATCTGCAGAGCACATAGTGGTGCCCATGGCTTCCCAAATGTCTGTGGCTAGGAGGATGCTCTGGGACATGCTCTGGTCACCCCTGCTATCACCAGCTGAGTTGTAAACCTAATAAGAGTCAGCCATGTGTGTTTTTCACACTACTGACATGTCTTGTAATCAGGCCTGACTCTAACATTGATGGAGCCATGAACAGAAGTGCAGATGGAGGTTCATATCCCGTGAGTGTTAATATTATAAATATTTAAAGGAATAATTCAAGGTAACGAACTCTTAAAGAAAATAATGTTCTATCCTCTTCTTGATAAATAATTCTTTATAATGAACTAGAAGGTCAGGTTCAAATTTCCAGTTCTTAAAACCTTTGGTGTTCCGTGTACAATATGGTAATACAATGAGGTCCTATCCTCTCCAGCTTGCCCCACCTTCTGCCATCTCTTTCAATCTTGAATCTGTCTTTCACCACAGGGGTCTCATGTAGTATAAAACAACCTAATCTATGCTTCCAAAACTTCTTTTACACCTAAACTTTGTTCATGCTATATGTTTTTAGTTGAAGTATCATTGATATATAATAATGTATTAGTTTCAGGTGTACAACATAGTGAGTGATTCAACATTTGTATATATTTTGAAATGATCACCATCATAAGTCTAGCTACCACCTATCACTGTACAAAGCTGACACAATATTTTTGACTATTTTCCTCATTCTGTACATTGTATCCCCTTGAGCTATTTATTTTATATCAGGAAGTTTTTATCTTTTGATTCCTTTTACTTATTTAGCCCTCTCTCCAACCCACCTTCCCTCTGGCAACCACAAATCTATGCTCTGAATTTGCGTCTGGTTTTGTTTTGTTGTTTTTTTCTAGGTTCCACATGTAAGTGAAATCATGTGGTGTTTGACTTTCTCTGTCTACTTGCTGCACTTTGCATAATACCCTCCAGTTCCATGCATGTTATCATAAGTGTCAAGGTTTCAATTTTCTTTACAGTTGAGTACCATTCTAATATAGATCTACCACAGCTTCTTTATTCATTCATCCCTTGATGGACACTTAGGTTGTTATCATAGCTTGGCCATTCTAAACAATGTTGCAGTGAACATAGGGTTGAATATATCTTTTCAAATTAGTCTTTTCATTTTTTTGAATAAATACTTCAAAAGTGGAATTGCTGGATCATATGGTACTTCTATTTTTAATTCTCTGAGGAATCTCTAGGTTCTTTTCTATAGTGGCTGTTCCACATCCTTGTCAACATATTATTTCTTGTTTCTTTTATAATTACCATTCTGACAGGTGTAAGGTGATAGCTCATTGTGGTTTTGATTAGCATTTTCATGATTATTAATGATGTTGAAAACCTTTTAATCTGCCTCTTGGCCATCTGTATGTCCTTCTTGAAAAATGTCTATTCACTAAAAATCAAAATAAAGAAATAAGCAGACCAGAAATGGACTCATAGACAAGAGAACACTTTAATGGTTGTCAGATGGGAGGGGGGTTGGAGGCCTTGGTAAAAAGGTAAAGGGATAAAGAAGCACAAATTGGTAGTTACACAATAATCATGGTGTTGGAAAGTACAGCATAGAGTATATAGTTAACAATATCGTAATAACTATTTATGGTGTCAGATGGGTACTAAATATATAGGGGTGATCACTTTGTAAATTAGGTATATGTCTAACCACTGGGATGTACACTTAAAACTGATATTAATACTGTATGTCACCTGTCTTTGAAAAATATAAAATTATTTAAGAAGAAGAAATGTATCTGTTCAGATCCTCTGCCTATTTTTTAAATGGAATGCTTTTGTTATTGAGTTGTATGAATTCTTTATATATTCTAGATATTAACTCCTATGAGATACCTAACTTGCAAATACTGTCTTCTATTCAGTATGTTACCTTTTCATTTTGCTGACAGTTTTTTTTTGCTGTGCAGAAAATTTTTAGTTTGATGTCATTTCCTTTATTTACTTTTGCTTTTGTTGCCCTTGTTGTTGGTGCCAGATCAGAAAAATAAAATTATTGCTAAGACCAATGTCAAGGCGCTTACCATGTATGTTATCTTCTAAAAGTGTTATTGTTTTAGGTCTTAAATTCAAGTCTTTTATCCATCTGAGTTAATTTTTTATATGGTATGAGATAGTGGTCCAGTTTCATTCTTTTACATGTAGCTGTACAGTTTTCCCAGCATAACTTATGTAAAAGACTGTTCACACTACTTGGCCAGGGAATTTATAGAACTTGCACCTGGGACACGGTTTAGAAAGGGAAAAGTGGCCTCAGAATGGATGGAAATGTCACTTTGGCTCCATTGGGGGAAACATGACAAGAATAGGAACCACTTCTAAAGCATGGGCCCAGAACAGGGGTCTGTGTTTCTGTGTCACTTAATTAAATATTATTCAGAATGATGACTTGTTAGCTTGTACAAGCATAATTATTACTTCTGTAAAAACTATGTGAGAAACTTTGGAGAGTCTATGTATAATTAGTTAAAACACTGTATTATATTAGATGTCAGCAAATGATTTAAATTTTTAGAAGAAAAATAAAAATATAGACATTTCCTGCAATCAGCTTAATTACCAAAATGCTGAATTCTTTATCAAATTCAGGAATTCAAAATTGTGGATGATGCATTATAGATAAGATTTATGCCAGAAAATAATTGAGGAGCTCCAATCTGTGGCCTCTTATTCTAAGAAATTGTGCTCCATGATAAAAAATGAAAACTAGCCCTGGCCGGTTGGCTCAGTGGTAGAGTGTCAACCTGGCATGTGGAAGTCCCAGGTTCGATTCCTGATCAAGGCATACAGGAGAAGTGACCATCTGCTTCTCCACCCTCCCCCTTCTCTCTTTATCTCCCTCTTTTCCTCCTCCAGCCATGGCTCAGTTGATTCAAGTGCATTGCCCAGGCACTGAGGATGGCTCCATGAATCCACCTCAGGTGCTAAAAATAGCTCAGTTGCAAATATGATCCTAGATGAGCGGAGCATAAGCCCTAAATGGGGGTTGCCAGGTGGATCCCAGTTGGGGTGCATTCAGGAGTCTATCTCTGTATCTCCCATACTCTCACTTAAAAAACACACACACACAACCAAATTTACACTTACTTACTTAAAGTAAACTGGAAGAAACCATTTGTTATAATTTCAAAATATATTTCCTGCTTAAATCAAAGTTTTATTTAGCTGGCCAACTACCAGTTCAAAATTATTGACAAAACAATGTTCTCCTGTAACTAGCTTAGGTCGGGGGGGTTCGTAAGTTTAAAGAGTTGGGGTGAAAGGGTATGTTTATCTTACTTTAAAAACCATCCCCTTAACCACTATGGTTTAGTATTAAAAAAGAAATAAGTATTATGACATCCATGTGTGCAGCACCTATACAACTTTTTGAATAAATTAAATGTTGAGTATACTAGAGTTACTTCTTAACTATGGATTTGTTTTCAAGAGGAGTAATGAAAATCTCAAATAAGTATGCTTATCTAATGTATTTTCTTGCTTTGAGGCTTTAATACCAACTTTTATATTGTAGTATTCTTTGCCTCAATAGATTGACTCTACCAAATTCAAGAAGAGTACTCATTCTCCTTTCTTCAGTTTTGACTGTATAAAAGCCTTATGACTTTCTTTAACAAAGACAGTATAGGGAGGGATTAAAATACCTAAGTGAGAAACACTCCAGTGGTTAGCACTGGGGAGGCAGACCCTTTAGGTGCAAATCCAGTTTCTAACATATTAAACTGGTAACCCTTGGACACATTTGCCAAATTTTTGTGCTCTAATCTGCTCCTTTGAAAAATGGAAACAATTATCATCTCTTTCCAAGGAGATTGTTATGAATGGCCAATGAGATAATATTGCATCAAGTACTTAGAACGATGACAGGCACTGGGTAGGCACTATTTGGGTTAGCTATCATTATTGTTGCTGTTGTTTTACTATTATTTTTATCATATTGATGATAAAGCATGCAGAGCGTCATGCTTCCATAAACAATCTGACAAGTGAGGCCAGATAAAATGAAGACAACTTGAAAATGATTTCTGACAGTGCCATTAATTATAACATGGAGGAAACTGTTCTTCAGAGAAGCAGTTGTTGCCTGACCAGGCGGTGGCACAGTGTATAGCCTCAGACTGAGATGCGGAAGACCCAGGTTCGAGACCCCGAGCTCACCAGCTTGAGCGCGGGCCCATCTGGCTTGAGCAAAAGCTCGTCAGCTTTGACCCAAGGTCGCTGGCTCCAGCAAGGGGTTGCTTGGTCTGCTGAAGGCCCACGGTCAAGGCACATGTGAGAAAGCAATCAATGAACAACTATGGTGTCACAACGGCAATGAAATACTAATGATTGATACTTCTCATCTCTCTCTGTTCCTGTCTGTCTTTCCCTATCTATCCCTCTCTCTGACTCTCTCTCTCTCTGTCCCTGTAAAAAAACAACAACAAATAAAACCAAACAAACAACATAAAAAACTAAGCCAGAGAAGCAGTTGTTATTTTGATTGGTTCTTATGTTTATATACTGTTTGTTTCTTCAGTTCAACAATTGAATAAATACAGTGAGCCACAGTAAGTTAGACAGCAGTGTCTAATATATGATATTTTGCTTCTGAAAAACTTTTATTCTAGAGGAATATAGGGTGCTCATGACTCTTTCCAAAGTACTCTGTAGTGTTCATTGTGTCATAGCTTCAGCAACTATACTTTCTTCTTCTGTTTTCGGTTAGCTGGACTTTTCCATTGCCTTGTTTTAAAGTTTATTTCTTCTTCTTCTTCTTCTTCTTCTTCTTCTTCTTCTTCTTCTTCTTCTTCTTCTTCTTCTCTTCCTTCTCCTCCTCCTCTTCTTCCTCCTCCTCCTCCTCTTTCTTCTCCTCTCCTCTTTCTTCTTCTTCAGTGAGAGGAGGGGAGATAGAGAGATAGACTACATCATGTGTCCTGACTGGGATCCACCCAGCAACCCCCTTCTAGGGCTGATGCTTGAATAAACCAAGTAGTTGTCAGCACCTGAGGCCAACACTTGAATCAACCAAGCTTTTCTCAGCACCTGAGGCCAAGGATCAGACCAATTGAGCCACTGTCTGTGAGAAGGAAAGAGAGAAAGAAGGGGGAGAGGAAGGGGAGGAGAAGCAGATGGTTGCTTCTCATGTGTGCCCTGTCCAGGGATTGAACCCAGAACATTTGCATGCCGGTCTGACACTCTATCCACTGAGCCAACTGGTAAGAGCCTATTTTAATGTTTTAATTGATGGAGGTGCCTAGACCAAGGCCCTGCATAAATTGGTCATCAGTAAATTTGGAGCAATGACCTTGGAGTGCAGAAAATCCAAACATATTTTAGAGTTGGAATAACCATTCTCTCTGGCTAATCTCTTTTTATCCTCATCCTATTGCCACTATGTACAGGCCCAGAGCCTGAGAAATGCTGTCCTTGTATGCTGGGTCAGAGAGAAAAATTCCGAGGTGAGAGATATGACTGCTATCGTGTTTATTTATTGGGGGCTATATACTTTTAATTTTGCCTCTAAATTCCACAACTAGAAATGCACTTTGTGGTCAAGGGACAGGTGAATTTCCAAAAGTGATCTCAGAAGGTTGACTTTTAGAATCCCGGAAGATGGGGATAAAAGGGGACCTTTTAAATAAACCAAGTGCCTACAATGGCTTTATTACCACACTGCTACTTCACACTGTAGATTACACGAAGGCCTGGAGACTAATTTCAGCAACAGCCACAATTTACTAGCTATAGTGGGCCTCAGATGAATAGTGGCTTGTAAAATCAGTGGCAGCTTTATCCTAGCAGAGCACAAATAAATCAGCCCTTATTATTCCACATTCATTTAATCTTGGGACATTAGTCAGTGAGACCTTTCTGCAGCCTAATAAACAGCAGCAGCAGCAGTTTTTCTTTATGAGAGTAGTTGTTCATCCTAAATTAGAGCCAGTATTAGGCGGAGGCAGAAACTTTGGCTGGATGATTTAAAGATATATAATACAAGACCATAAGACTCTATGAAAACTGTCCCCACGTGTATAAATAGGTCAGGGCCGTAATTTTGTTGTACGTGGATTACGTTAGAACATGCGGCTTATTTTATTTCTTTCTTGAGAGCTTCCTCTGTTGCAGGTGATGTTACCCTGTCTCTCTTGACATGACTCGAGGGTCCTTTTATCTCACTTGGGAGGTGGGTAGGCATTAAAGCAGCATCCCCCAATTTCTGTTTACACAGAAGAAACTCGACCAATATCCAACCTGGTAGAGGAGGATATAGGTGAGGTATGTCTAAAATTTGTACCTACCTATTTTAATTTGCTAGCGGTTGCTCAAATCAAACACATAATCCAAGCCCAAAGAAATTTTTTTATTCTAGTTAAGTTCAGGTTGCAAGTTTTCTGTTGTCACGTCTATGTTTGTGTAAAACACAACTTGACTCACATTGTTACTGATGACGTGGCTTAGTGAGGTACTTTCATACAAGCCTCCACAAATACAAAATGGCCTTGCTTCATGGGTGTGCAGGGTTTCTAAATAAAGAAGGCTGTGGCTTTCCCCCCACCCCCATCCACAGCTTAACAATGGCCTCAGAAACTATGGGCTACTACTCTGTGCTCGATGTTCTTTCCTACCTCCTTCAGGAAGTAATATACCAGGAAGCTATCAGCTTGATAAAGATACAGATGGAATCACTTGCTAATCAAACAAATTGAGAATCACTTCTTTTTTTTCCTGAAAAACATTTTATTGTTTCCATTTGTTCCAATGCATGGGAGAGGGCTCCAGGGTGGTTAAAATGGACGCCTAGTGGTTTCATGTAGAGGCTCAGGCAAAAGCCAGACACAAGAGGATTGCAAAGGGACCCATCAAAGGCCTCTGGGCTCTGAAAACTCCAGTCGTGCTTGTGGTGGAGCCTTTCGAAGAGATACTCGCCCAGCCCAGCCTGGCGGCCGCCCAGCCTGCAGCGGCTAGTCAGGTGTGGCCTGTCTTCTTGATGAGTTTCACCGCTCATCGAGGAAGTGGTTCTCCAGGGAGTCACAGAGATCAGAGTCTGTGTGGGTCAAGTTCAGGGCATGCAGGTCCCAAATGGACTGGTTCAGGCTCTTCTCCATGGCCATGGTGGCTTCCGTGGCATCCTGAGCTTTACCCCACTCGTCTTGAGAAGCCTTCAGTATGTACTGGAAGGGAACATGGCCACCCCGCTGGTTTTGCATTTTTAAGGGATGCTTGGAGCCCTCGTGCTTCTCCTCAGCAAATTCATGGAAGAAGTGGCCCACGGCCTCCAGAGCCACTTTGTCAAGGTGGAAACAGAAGCCTAGAGAGAGGTAGGTATAAAAGGCTGTAGATGCAGGTTGACCAGGCAGCTGACAGCAGCTTTCCTCTCACTAGAATAGCTCTGATGAATTTGGGAGCTCATGGTTGTTTAGTAATGAGGAGTTAAGGTCAAAAAGCAGTTTTGGCTGGTCTCACAGGCTGAGGATGGCTGAGGTGGTTCCAAAGGTGGCTGGAAAAGAAGTTGGAGGGTGGTTGGAGGCTGGAAGGAGGGTGACCCTGGGTCTGCTCCATCCAAACACTGTTAAAGCAAGGGACAAATCAGGGGACTACTGAGGGGACTGCCTCAATTGGAAAATCAGAAATGAATTTGTTTCTTTCTACGTGAAGTGTGAAAATCACCCTTCCTATGTGGATTGAGTTTGTATACTAATACAGGGCTCTTCACAGTTCAGCAAGCATTAATTGAACATCCACTATGTATGCGCCACATGGAATTTTATGTAGATCTGCTTTTTTGCAATGCATTTCTTGTGGTGGGGAGAAGAGGAAAAGCAGTCAGTTCATATCACTAGATCCCAGGAATATAAGCATTTTTCATTACAGGGATATAAAACATAGTTATTATAACTAGGTGTCATTGCATTTGACCAGTAAATTCTAGGTCATTCACTTAATGAGAACAAAAGTATTCTGATACGAGTTTTGATAATTAGAGAAAATAAAGATAGAAGCCACAAACACTACATACTAGCATTAAAGAGTTATATGGATAGATAGCACTCAAATGGAATTATTTTTCTGCAGCTAAAAGAATACCCTTAGTTTTTCTACACAACACATATGTAGTCAAAACAACCTTTTTTCCCCATGAGAATGTATCAATATATAATATGATTCTTCCACTTAGGAAGAATTATATTGATTTAAGAAAAGACACACTAGAGAATTTAAGCAAAATCCATGTAGAAATCAGGGTAGACTTTCTTGGTTTATGATTTTTCCAGGGTAGACTTCCTTAGGTTATGATTTTTCTTTCTTTTCTTTTCTTTCTCTTTTTTAAGCAAGAGAGAGACAGAGACAAAGAGACAAACAGAAAGGGAGAGAGATGAGAAACATCAACTAATAGTTTCATCACTTTAGTTGTCCATTGATTTCTTCTCATATGTTCCTTGACTGGGGAGGGCGCTCCAGCTAAACCAGTGATTTCTTGCTCAAGCCAGCGACCTTGGGTTTCAAGCCAGCGATCATGGGATCATGTCTATGATATCATATGCAAGACAGTGTTGCCACATAAAGCTGGTGAGCCTGCGCTCAAGCTGGCGACCTTGGGGTTTTGAACCTGGACTTCAGCATCTTAGGCTAATGCCCTATCCACTGTGCCACCACTGTTCAGGCAGGTTATAATTTTTCTATAGAATACTGTCCCTGTATGGGTAAAGACTTTCTTTTCATCTGAATCCCTGGCCACAGTGTTTGGGTAATTTCAGCTCATCTTTGTGCAATGTTCTAGGTTGAACCAGATGATCCACAGAGGTTGTCTAAATGCAAAGCTATTATAGCAACTGGAGAAATAATATCAAGTGGTCAGTGCCTTATATTCATGAGAATAAATAGCATATTATTAAACAATGTTTAGGAATAGATGATCAACTCTGTGAGCACAAGTTTCCATACCTCATTTATAGCATCTCCAAAGACTATCATAATGCTGAGCATGTGTCAGATGTACATTGTACTGTCAATTGATTTGATAATCACTGATAAAATTATTAAATAGGAGATCACTAATCCTTAAAGATATATGTTTTCTATGAGTTGTTTCATTTTTTTTGCATTGTTCTTGCATACAAAATTACTTAAAGCATTTATAATAAAAATTACCTAGAACTAAAAATAAAATTGTAAAGTCATTAATTTACATTTGTTTTAGTAGAGTGAGGAAGAATTGGCAATTACTTAGACAGTTTTGGCAACAAGGCTTAGAATATGTAGATAATTAAAGGCACTGGTAGGTTGAACAAGTTGAATTCTTGGATTAGAATCCTGAGACAACTTAATATTGACTCTCACTGACTGTTCTTGAAAAATGTACTCAGTATGAAAGTATTTTTCCTGCCCTGGATCATTTTTCTCATTGCTCTTAGGTTACTGAAAATTCAGTCTACATGACAATTAAAATGCCAAGTTTGCTTTAAAATTACTTTCTCCCCAACTCCAGTTAGTTCTTTTTTGTTTTTCTACTCTTCTACTTTTTATTTATTTATTTTTTGTGATAGAGACAGAGAGAGGTACAGATAGGGACAGACAGGAAGGGAGAGAGATGAGAAGCATCAGTTCTTCCTTGTGGTTCCTTAGTTGTTCATTGATTGTATTCTCTTATGTGCCTTCACCTGGGGGCTACAGCAGAGTGAGTGGCCCTTTGCTCAAGCCAGTGACCTTGGGCTCAAGCCAGCAACCGTGGGCTTCAAGCCAGAGACCTTTGGGCTCAAACCAGCGACCATAAGATCATGTCTATGAACCCATGCTCAAACCGGCAACCCCTCACTCAAGCTGGATGAGCTAATGCTCAAGCCAGAGACCTTGGGGGTTTTGAACCTAGGTCCTCCGTGTCCCGGAGTCCTGGGTCCTCCATGTCTGATGCTTTATGTACTGTGCCACTGCCTGGTCAGGCTCTACTCTTCTTTCCTTAGTTTGCTTCCTGTGGTTTCTAATCCCTTTGGTGTTTTAGTGGCAGAAGGGAGGAGACCTAAGGAACACCAGAAAGGTCACACTTGACTGCTACTTCCAGGCAGTCAGATATGCTTTGCACTGCCAGGAAGTTCTGAGAAACTTTTTCTCATGAGTACTTACATGACCACAGTGGGGACATGCTCTTCCCAGTTTTTGGGGTGTGCTATCACTACTTTATTGATCCATCTCTCTTCTCTTGGTTACTTGTTCCATCCAAAGCTTTTAGAAATTCTTTGTCTTTCATCTTCTAAGATTTCTCTTAAGCAGCCTTCTCTGTACGTACTTGAAAACAGCTCAATCAACTTAACATCGGGTCCATGAGAAAGTCTCTTTTTTTTGTTTCCAATAAATTATGAAAATCAAGTTGTTCTCTAATTCTGTATTCACTCATTGAGTTCACCTGCCACAGGACCAGTCAAGCTCTTTCCATTTCCTGACACTTTGACTTTCAGTACAGGTGTGGGGTTAAAGAATCATCATATTGGTTCTGTTTTCATACCAGCTCCAACAGCCTCACTACTGTTGGTATATTATTTTCACACCTTGGATGAAACTGAGACAGGAAGACCCTTCAACATTATTCTGTTGAGATGCACATTTTCAACAATAAAATTTATTCCAATGGTTGTGCTCTTCAGTATTCTTAGTCCCCACCTGACCCTTGAAACTTCATAGCTGCTCTTCTTTGGGTGAATAGAATGAGATGTAGAAAAGAGAGTTTTTCTTGCTCATACCAAATTTCTTTCATGCAGATATTACCCAGCACGGTCACATTTTTATTTTGCTAACATATAACTAGAAACAAATATCATATGAGCTCTATGTTGTGGGTTAATTAAGTCTCACACTTTAGTTTTGAAATCTGAATAACTTCAGCTATGATTCTGCATGAGTCTTTTAATGAAAATTATAGCTTTCATACATATCTATAGTTGTAGGGGAAGGGAGAAGAGAATAAAGAGGAGTAAGAGCAAGTAACTGGTAGAAGGGTAGAAAAAAAAAGCCCTTTTTTGTTTAAGAACCTAAGTATAATTTTGCTTGCTTTATGTCTATGAACTAAAACCTATATTCTTTGCAAAGGCAAATGTTTTTCTGTTGAATTTTAAAACCTGGAAAGGTTTAGATATGATTTTGTTCAACCCCTTTATTGTATGGTTTATATTGTATAATGGGTTGAAAAAGTTCATCTCTTTTAGTTGTAAAATTCTCAGTTCTACAAAGCTAAATCTTACATTTTAAGTGATCTTTTATTCCAGGTCACAGCAGAACAGTGGCAGAGATGGAGCTAATGTTGTGTCAAAATTTTATTTTGACTTATCTATAGCATTTGAGTCTGTTTATTTTTTTTTGTAGAATTTTTAGTCTGACATAGGCAGTACATTATAAATGTACATAACTTATCCCAGTCTCATGTGTCATCATTTTTAGTTCAAGTTAAATGTAGAAACTTTACCTCTCTTTATATCCTTGTTCTCATTTACCTCATTTTATCCCACTTATATTACTCTTTTTCTCTGTTGTTCAAATTGTGTAATTTCTTTTTCTCTATTTTCCAGTTTAATAATTCTTTCTTCTCTTCCCTCCATTCAGCTCTTCAACCCATCCACTGATTTTTTAATTTTTGTTATTGTACTTTTTAGTTCTAAAATTTCCACTTGATTGTATCTTTTACTTCTTTGCTGATATTTCTTTTAGTTTCTTTTTATTTGTTTTTAATTGAATTAATTGGGATGACATGAATTAATAAAATTATATAGGTTTCAGGTGTATTTGCTGATTTTATTTCTTTGTTGAGGATTTTATGTTGCTGTTGTTACTTCTTTCAAAAATGCTCCTTACAGCATTTTTATCATAGTCACTTTAAAATCTGTGATAGTTCTACTATCTCTGTCTTCTCAATGTTGAGATCTATTATTTTTTAATTTATTTTTCATTCAGCTTGAGATTTTTTTTGTGCTTGGTATAATCAGTGATTTTTTAAATAGAAATATAGACATTTTCATATTATATTAGGAGATTTTTTAATCCAAACATTTCATTTTTAACTAGTTTTCTCTAACACTGATTTGGTAGGGGAATTAGGGGCACCACTTTGTTACTTGTAGGTGGAAATAGAAGTCCAAATTTCCACTCAAGAGTCTCTTAAATTGTAGGTGGGTCCTCCTTGCTTCTGCGAGGCAGGAGTGGGAGTCCTCTCTCCCATGGGTCTCTACTGACAGCATGGTGGGAGCTGGCCTCATTACTGATGGGAGATGAGTTGTTTAAATGGTTTAGAATAATTATTGTCTCAAAGTTTTCTGTCTTGGTAGTATGTTCCTTTTCTGGTCTTCTTTCTTTCGTTGGGGCTTTTATTAGTCTGATCTCTTTGTTGTTTCTCGGTTGCCGGCTCCTTTTGCTTTATGTCTGGCAGACGTAAAGCAAAAAAGAAAACCCAGGGAATTTGCCACCATATTTTTCCCTGACTTCAGGTTCCTAGTGTTTATTTTATTTTTTCCAACTTTCACAGTTTTCTTCTGTTTCCTTTATATTAATACCCAGTGTTTTTAGTTATACTTAATGGAAGGCAAAAAAAGTACACCTATTATATTTCCCTGAAAGTGACATTTCTAAAACTCTAGCAAACATTTTTCCCCCTCTTTTCTGTAGTTAATATAGAATTGTGAACTTAAATTTTTCCAACGACTTTATTTTGAAAGGTTAGTGGTTTCAGCTGACAGAATAGGTTTGCTTAAATTGGTGTCCAGAGTCTTTTGATGTACCCCCTTCAACTTACATGTTCCTTAAGAGAGATGCCTCTTGATGCCACTGAAGGATGGAGGTATTGATGTCGTTAAAATAGTGCCATGATTAATCTAACATTCTGGAATTAGATCTTGAAATGTAGTCAAAGGTATTTTCTTCATAATATTCATTGTTTTAGATTTAAAATCATGGCATCTTTAAGTTTCAAGGAACCTTAGCAATCATCTAGCTGGATTTCCTATCTATTTCACATCCTTGACAGGTGAAGATTTGTGTATTGCTTAAGCACTTCCAGTGATTACTTAGACCAGACATCTTCAAACTTTTTATAAAAACGGCCCTCTTTTGCAATGTTGATCAACCTGGTCTCTAACTCCAACTAGTAGGCATTCCAGCTTTCATGATGGGCAGTAGTGGAGCAACTAAACGGCATTGTGATTGGCCCACCATGAAAGCTGGAACGCCCACTAGTGGGCGGTAGGGACCAGGTAGACCAGCATTGCAAAAGGGGGCCGTTTTTATAAAAAGTTTGAAGACGTCTGACTTAGATAGTCGTATGGTGTAATCAAGGGTTTACAGAGAAGCTAGTAGGCCAGAATTGGTGAGGTGAAAATGGGTGCAAACTGAGAAGGGATAAAGAATATATAGTAATAATCCACACCCAGGTAATAGTGATTTAAATCTAATAGCTGTGGATAGAATTTACAGTGCTTTATATACCCTTTTCATTTCATTTAGTTTACTATTAAATTATTTGTATGTTGTAAAATGTGATGTTGGCTGGTGGGATGAATATATTGTAACTGTTTTTCAATGTTTTTCACCTTCTTCTTCACATTTTTTAATACCCAGAGTTGAGTATAATTAATCATCAAATTATTACATACAAACAACTGTATGCTATATGACTAATTGTATGACTTACTGGGGGATAATTCTTGCCAACAGTGAATTGATAGAAGAACTGAATATTTTAAAGTCATAGCAATGCAATATGATAGAGTCTTGTTTGTTTACATGCCTTATGGTAAAAAAAAAATATCATACTAGAATTATTATATATAATCCACTATCAAAGTCTTTTATGCCAAGTATTTCAAAGTACTCTGTGTACCTTTCTCTGAATTGAGGGAAATTATTGGGTTTGTTCAGCTGTCCTAGATTAAAATTTAGCTACTGAATCCTAAGCCATGGATACTACACTCTGTCCTCTTAACTCTACATAACTCAGATCTGGAATTCTGTTTTAAGACATATTTATATGAGTGCTCTGATGGACTGATCAATGGACTTTTCTCATGACTTTTCATAATATATTTTAGGATAGGCAGGCTTGTTTGGCTCAAAGATAGAGGTAGGCAAAAATGTTGTTAATATTGCATGAATTAAATTATTGTTAATGCAGCTGCACTGCATGGTTCATTGGAGATAATTCCAGTTTACAACTGTTGTCTTGGCATAATTATTATTAGTGTCTCTTTCACTCTCAATGTGTCCTTATTTAGACAATAAATTATATGGTCACCTAGTTATTATGTTTTGTGTGTATGTTTGTTCTTTGTTTTCACCAGCCACAGATTCCTTGAAAACATCCAACACTTGAATAATGAGACTTATAATAAGCTTTTGGTTATTCTAGCACTTATGTGCACCATGAGATACTGTGGGTATGTGTATCAAGTTTGATCACGGGACTGTTATATGAATTGAGAAAGCAAGAATTTTGTAAGACATTTGAATAAGAGGATTTCCTAGACTCTTATTTCTCCTATTGAGTAAATAAAAGGAAGATTAGACAATAAGAGAATTTATTTAAAAAAATATATTTATTAACTTTTTTTTTTTTTGGTGCCATGGACCCTTTAGCACTCTAGAGAGCCCATGGATCCCTTTTCAGAATTGTGTTGAAAATATATACAATAGAATTCATAGAACTTCAAAGGAAGCCAGTTTTACTGAAATGCTATTATGTATAGTATAAATGTGTAATACAGTAATATATGTCCATTAGCAATTTGTTAAATAACAAAATCTATCAGGAGGCCTAAAAAAAACTATAATTTCAAAGAAGAAATAAACAAAAATATTTTAAGATATCTGCAACAATTGTACTGTGATATGAAAATAGATGTGATTTCTATTGGTGACAAAGGTACACATTCTGCCAATGCTAGTATGCTCTGTTGTCTACATTCATTATTGTACAAAATGCTTCATTATAGCTGGAGGTCAGTGACAATAAAAAAGTAATACTTTTCCACCCAAATTCTCAGACTCCCTGAATTATATCAAGGGAACTCTTAGCTAAGGAAGGGGTTATCTGTGGATCCTAGGTTAACTACCACTGTTTTAAATTAAGATTAACTACATAAGAAAAGTAGATTATTTTTCATACCCTTTTAAGTGCTGTGGCAGTAAAATAATAAAGTAAAAGCATGCTTTCTGGTAGAGTAAATAAAATCAGATACTTGTATTAAAAAACTCTTTATGTGCATTCTGTTTTACAAATGTCTGCTTTTCTATTGCAAACACTAAAGATTATGTAAAATGTCCACCATTTTTCTATAAAACTATGGAGACAATATCTTTCCATTTTGCTCCATGATGCCATTCTCCCCGTTCAGATCTCACTGGGTTCATGAGTTTGAAAGAGTCTACTTTCACATAGTAACAGATGACATAATTCAGACAATCATTCTCGTCATTTATTGTATCAGTGTATCATAAGTGTTTGTAACCTCATGTGAATTTTTCCCTTCTTCAGGGTTAGGATTATGTCCACAGTAAGTACTAGTCACATTGCTCAGTTCTGGGGTATGTTCTCAAGGTCTAGGAGATCCAGAAATTGTAAGGATAGAGATCCCATGTTACTAAAGACAGCCTATGGTCCATGTTGAATGGGGGATAAAAAATGTAAGTGTCTGGAAAGATGCAGTTATAGGCTGGAAAGGGAACTCTAACACAGGAATTGGTGACAGGCTCTGAGTTGTTAACGGATATGCCTGGAGGTGTGTAGGGCTCATCGTGATTGGGTCCTGAAGATAATGCTGCCAGGATCCACTGTTGATAAAAGTACTATTTCTAGATAGATGTGCACAATCCTTTCTTATCACTTGTCTGCATTCTAAACCATTGTTATTATCAGGCCTGCATTGTTGGCCTTATATCTAGAGTGTATTTCATACTGTGACAGCTGATATTGGGTGGGCAATCAGCAAGATAGGTGAAGCAATACCTGGCTTCCTTCCCATTTGCTTTTTCCTTTCCTAGTCTGGTCTGTTTCTGGGTTTGATCATAAGCTTGATCTTCCTCTCAACTAAAAATGGAACTGGGAGCAATAAGGCCAGAGCGTGAGCTCCACAATTATGCATCATTTCAGATGAATCACCTTTCCTAACACTCTAACACACACAGAAGTAATTACCTTGCTTCCCTGGGCTGAACCCTGAAGTCAGGACACACTCACACTTCTGAATATTCTTTATGTGGCAGGCCCATCCCTGTTCCAGGCCTAGTCTGAATTCCCAGAGAAGAAAGAAAGTCATTTTGGGCCTCAGAAGGTGAACCCCCAAGCATATGAGAGTGTGTAAAACCCTGAGAGTGGGTATGAAAGGCTCACACTCACATCATCATTATGGCCCGTCTCTATCGTGCTACCCAGGTCCCTTTTAAGTTTCCGTAAAGGCTTGTATTTGGCCATTTCTCTCACCACCACATGCATCAAAGAAAGACTGGACCGAGGATCAAAAAAGTTTTAGTGTAAGGCATTTCTGCTGCAAATAAAGAGGCAGAAATATCACCTTCCATGTTCTGTGGTGATGGGAGACAGCTTCCAGCAGTAGGGGTGAGGAAAGCTGAAGAGGGAGGGACTCACGTAGTAAAAGTTCCAATGTCTGGGGCCAGGGGATCGCTGGAAGCTAGATGTGGGCGGAGGATGTCCAGGGCCTGCCCTCCCCTTGCTTAGGCTCGAGAACAATGTGGAGAGTGGGCACAAAACAGAGGGAGGCTGAAAAGCTGTTCCCAGTTTTCTATAGATTTCAGTTCATCCTTGTTGATTTCGGACGAAAACCTTCTTTCCAGCCAAGCGGGCAGGCAGAGGTGGATTTATCAGATGTGATTTTATGAGAACCCACCGTATGAGGCAGCCAGCAGTCCCCGCGAGACTCCCGAGCCTGTGATTGGCTCTGACACATCCGGCCGAAAGGGCTCTTATTCCAAGAATGATCTTCTTTTTTTAGATGGTATTGAGTTGGGACTGATTTTGATAGCCGGTTTCAGTCAAGAATCATAAAGTTATTGCACATTTAAAACCATCGGTGTGAGAATCATTCTCTCCCTCTTTTGTCTCCCTCATCATTTCACAGGCCTGCAAGGTTACAGAAAGGTCTAATCAATTGTCAAACTCTCTTTTTATCACCGAGAAGGTGTTAAAAAAAAAAAGCCCACACCTAACTGCCCTACTGTAGGGGGCTCTCTGACTACACAGCACCCTCTCCCACATACAATGCCGCCGTGATTAATGTCCTCCCACCACGGACCTTGTTAAAACCTGTTCTCTCCAGCCGCCCGGTGGAGCACAGTGAGAGCAGGGCCGAGGTTGCATAAATCAACGTGTTCTCACAGCCCCCAGGATATCCATTATAGATGCCAGCTGGATGGCTGGAAGATAGAGAAAAATGAATATTGTATCCTGTGGCCTTTTGCCTCTAATGACCACTTTTCAACATTTTTGAAGGCATGATTAAATTTTGATAACTGGGGAAGTCACTCTGCGCAGGCTGAAATAGAGATAAATTGACGGAGGGTCTGACATCTCAGTGGAGAGCAGGCAACTAATTAGTGTGTGAAGCGCACTCCGAAAGAGATGTAAAAGGGAGGCAGGTTTAATCAGAGGCGCTGCGGAGGTGCAGGAACAGTCGGGGATAATTGCGGCCTAGGTAGAAATCACAGGCTCAATGAGCGGCTTTTTCTGTCCGCTTGATTGGCAGCCGCTGACCTAGTGGCCGGCACCCTTGAACCCTTACAACAGTAACAGCCTTGTCAAAGCAATTTGCTTGCAGCTCTCCGTGACCAGTTATTTCAGCCACCGAGCTGGGACACCCAGTTTGAAAGGTTACTCTGCTCCTCTGGCCGGCTGGGAGATGGGCGGAACAGCCTCATTATTTGCAATGACTTTACTTTTGAACCCTGCTCTTCTTTCTGCCCCCAAACCCTCCACAGCCCACTCATCCTTAGGCATGCTCCTGGGACAGCGGCTGCAGAGATACTGTGTCCTGGCCATTGTGTCTGTTCATTTGGGGAGCAGGGGAATGCAGGAATGCAGGGGCATGAGGAATGAGGGGCAAAGGGAGCCCCAATGGGGGCAGAGGAGAAGCCACAAGAGGAATTGTTTCTGGAGGAATGGTTATCTCTAGTTGCCTGCTTTTTCATGCCACAAGGCAAGCTAAGCAAAGCACTGTGGCAATCAGGCATCTCTATCTTCTTCCTTGTGTGTGGGGGCAGCCCCTTTCATGACTGGCTGGAAGGAGTCATCAGAGCATACATGCATTCATTGCATGTCATTCAAGTAACCCTGTAGGATTCTCTTCATTACTAGAAGTGTGTTTTGTGGATTAAACTTCTGTTTAGGAGGATAACCATTTTTGTCCCCTAGTTATGCATTAACAACTAAAACATTATTTTCTCCTTTTATTATGTTCTTGACAAGGAAAAGGAGGCTAGATGGAGGGACCAAGATAGCAGAGAGGTGGGTGGGAAGCTGAGAGGGACTGGTGTACAGGCTTTATTCTTTAAAGCACGTAAATGAGTATTTCTTCCTTCCCATCATCATTCTCATTCTCATTCTCATCTTCCTTCTCTTCTTTTTTTCCCTCTTTCCTCTCCCTCTTCTTTTTGGCCTAGAGCTTACGAGTTTCTTTTTTTCATTGTATCCAGGTCATTACCTAGACCCAGAAATATGCCCCAAACCAGGATGGTTGATGTGATTTTTATATTTGTAGTGATAGCTTATAATTTCAGAGAAGCCCACAGTTAGAATTATCTTTCCTTTTTTTTGTTTTTTAAACAGGGACAGAGAGAGAGTCAAAGAGAAGGATATATAGGGACAGACAGACAGGAACAGAGAGAGGTGAGAAGCATCAATCATTAGTTTTTCATTGCCATTGAGACACCTTAGTTGTTCATTGATTGCTTTCTCACATGTGCCTTGACCGCGGGCCTTCGGCAGATCGAGCAACCCCTTGCTGGAGCCAGCAACCTTGGGTCCAAGCTGGTGAGCTTTTGCTCAAGCCAGATGGGCCTGTGCTCAAACTGGCGACCACGGGGTCTCGAACCTGGGTTTTCCACATCCCAGTCTGATGCTCTATCCACTGCGCCACCTCCTGGTCAGGCTCTTTCCTTTTTTAAGATAACATTTTTCCCCACATAAAAATGAAGCCGGGGGTTACACCAAAGACCTACTTACATTCTTTGAATGTGCTGGTCCTTTTATGTTTGCTCTGTGACTTGTCCAGTGGGAGACTCTATGGCTTATAGCCCATGGGGCTGCCTGCTTGAAGAAAATGCGTATTTCCCTGAGCTCACCTGTTTATAATGCAGGATGTTGGGTGGAGAAGGTGCTCCAGTCTAACATATGGGGTATTCCTTTCCAGCCCTATTCTCCTTAGGGCTGGCCCTCTGAGTAAAGACTAGGGATTCCTCAGGAAGCTAGAAGGTTTCCATACCCGAAGTGACACCTGGCTTCAGAAATTCGTATCCCAAAGGGTTGGTACCTATCATTTTCAACTTATTGTCCTTCCACTTTTTATAGTAACAACATGGTAAGTTACATTTCTTTTCTTCTCCATACCCTGGTTTGGAGGTGCCAGGCAGAATGACATGACAGGGAGAACCCAAAAGATGATGGTATCTGGAATGTAGGCTCTCTCAACTCCTAAACAATTCCAGTCCATCATTATAAATAAGGTAGCAAGAATACCCAGGGATGCTGTCGCAGGACAGAAGGACGCTGAATTCTGTCTTTGCCTCTGAGGAGTCCTTCATAGAAAATTGTGTTTCTCAAGGCTGAGGAGTTTAGCAGGTGCGGATGAAATAAAAGTGAATTTTGGGCAGACAAAAGAGAATTTGCAAAGTTCTTACAGGACAGCATGTATTCAGTGAGTACTTGGTGTGGTCCAGGTGTCCTGAGGAACAGCACCAGCAGGCAGACAGCAGCCAGATTATAAGAAGTCTAGGATGAGGCTGAGACCGTGTCTACATCCATTTTAGCCCCAAAGCTTCTGCAGTACCTGACACACAGTAAGTGCTCAATCTTAATGAACAGCAGAAGGACAAATGAATAAGGAACCTGAATGTTGATAGGAAGTCTTGTGATGTTTTTAAAACAAATAATGTAACTGGTGGATAGTGTGGAGGATGGCCCACCTTTGGGGGAGATGAATGGCAATGAGACCAGGTGGAACAGACCAGGGCAAGGGAGATGGAAAGGACTGAGGCAAAATCATATCCTTAGGAATGGGAAGGAGGACACAGATGCAAGATGTTTCTGGAATAACCCTATGGGACTCACTTGGGTGTAGGAGATGATAAGTTGAATACAAGAAACCTGAAAATGCTTGTAGGGTGTATATTTGGGTTAAGTAGAAATGGTATGGGCTAGCTAGAAGGTGGTAGTGGGAAAAAGCTAAAACTAAATGGGCCTGAGCCATTATGCAGTCCAGCCAGGCAACCACGCATTGGGAAGGAAGGTGGGAAAGCACCTCAAAGGCTTATCACCAGCATTTTTCCCAAGTGCTCCGCGGTGGGCCTATATGGTTCTGTTCATCTGAGCTAGGCATCTCAGCCTTCATTGCATGTTATAAAATTTTTATAAATATATAATATTATTTTTCCCTTAGTGTTAATACTATTCATTTCTTGTTCATCATATGAGATTGTTGAGTTGAGTGGATTTTCACTGGATTATGTAGATTAAGGGGAGTGGGGTATAATTTCTTGAAATTAATAGAAGGTAGAATAGCATTTTATTAAAGCTGACACACAAAAAGGTACATATATATATATATATATATATATACTGTACTATTTATTTATTTGAAAATATATTGCTCAGCATATGCCAGGTATTTGTTTAAATGTTTTATAAGTTAATTCTTTTGAATATTCCTATAAGAAGGAAGTCATAATTATGTGTGTTGGGCAGATGTGGAAATAAGGCACACAGACATTAAGTTACTTCTCTGATTGCCATAGTAACATTGGCTAACACCTCTATCACATCACATAATAATTATTACTTTTTTGTGGTAGGAAAATTAAGATTAATTTTCTTAGCAAGTTTGCTAAGAGAATATCCTGTATAGCTAGTAAGTAGAAGACCCCAGATTCGAATGCCACATTCTCTTCAAAGTCCGTCTACCCACTCCTGCAGGTTAGCTTCTCTTGTTAAACTGTGTTCTGTGTGAATAATGTCCAGTTCAGGAAGTGGAGAGTGTCTGGACCTGAAGAGAAAACATATACAAATGGTCACAATTGTAAATAGTTCTTTAAGCATGGAAACCAAGTTATAAAAGATCTGTTTGTGATAACTATTGAGGACATGTTTAGTGTTTAGTTCAGTCTTTTCAATAAATTCACATATGATGAAATATTTAATGTGTTGCAATACAAAGTGGTTGAGAAGCCCTATTCAAGACTTCCCATTGATTTTTATCCGGATATCAATAACTTCCCACTCTCCAGGGTACAGGATTTAGATCCAAGGTTTGGGGGACATGGAGACCACATAGGGTATATATGTGAGATTGAGGTAGAACTCCAACAGTAGTTTTTGGAGTATTTATGTATTTGTGGCATCTGTCTGAAGACTTTGGAGCTACCAGTGGTGAACAGAAAAGATTCTGGAGTCAGACCACCTGAGATCAAACCCTGCCTTCACCACACACCAATCACGAGACTTTGAGAAAGTTGCTCATTACCTCTCTGTGTCTCAGTTTCCTCAATTATGAAATAGGGATAGTAATGGTCCCTGCCTTAGAGGGTTATTGCAGGGTTTGAGTTGATGCATGTTCAGAATAGGTTATCAGTGTGTGTGTCTATTTTTATTAATGAGCCAAGAGCACTACAGACATAAATCTACTTGTCTCCTTTGCCCACTAATTTACTGTTCTCTCTTTTGTGTCCCTGTAATATTTGTTCAAATTGTTGATACAGCAAAGATAAGGAATTTAGGAATGGTGGCCCATGATTTATCTCTCAAACGAGACTGCAGATGTCAATGAAGTGGGGCATTCAGATGGAGGTCTTCACTTGAACACGCTTCTCAACTATGCTCATTATGTCCATAATTAAAATAGAAAACAAAGAAAAAGCAGCTAATAAAATGGCTGGTATGCAAGACATTTTAAAAGTACCAGTACAGCTTTAATTCTCTTGTTTTCAGAACATCTATAACTCTCTACTGTTTTAAGAAACACATATGGATGAACCTTGTAGATATTAAGTGAAATAAGTCAGAGCAAAACTAATACTGTATGATCTCACTTATATGTGGAATCTAAAAATGTTAAACTTGTAAAAACAGTAGAACGGTGGTTACCACAGGCTGAGGGGAGGTGGAACTGGGGAGACGTTTAAGGGTACTGTTTGCAACTAGTAGATAAAGAAGTCCTGGAGATCCAATGCACAGCACAGTGATTATAGCAACAGCAATGTATCACAGATATCAAACTTGCTAAGAGAATACATCTCAATTGCTCCCCATTCAAAAAAGAAATGATAACAATGTGATGTAATAGAGACCTTAGCTAGTGCTACAATGGCAAACATATTGCAGTATATAAATGTACCAAATCAACATGTTTAGCTTGAATTTCTGCAATGTCATGTCAATCATATCTCAATTACAAATAAAATAAAAACATATCCCTTTCAATGATCATTACTCTGTCAGTAAGTGTTATTTTAATTATTCTATTTCTTATTGTACTTCCCATGTACAAAATTAGCATGGCTGATGACACTGCCATTGTTAGTCCAGACACAGTTGCCTTCTTCTTTCCCTCTTTGTGGTTGCTAAAGTTGCATGACTGTGGCCCAGGGCCCCACCGGTGCGCCTAAAGCGAGGCAGTGAGAACTGTGTGGAAGACGTATTTTATCACTGGCATTGTTTAGAATTGCAAAGACAAGAAGATTAATAAAAAGAAGACCTATGTTCAGATCGGTGTTACTATTGTTGTAAATTCTCTACAGACAAAGCACCCGTTGTTGCCTGAGTCTGGGCCCTGCCCGTGGTGTACCACTAACACGTTCAAATCATAAACGTCTCCTTGATTAACATTATATCTTTATGCACCTTCTAATAATTACCACATAGATCAAGATGTAGAATGTTTTTAACAACTTTGAAGTTTCCTTCATGTTTTTCTGTTCACCCCCATCCATGCCCAACTTACAGAAAACCACTATTCTGACTTCTGATAACATAGATTAGCCTGAAACTGTGTAAATGGAAGCATATAGTGCAGGCACTTTTGTATAAGGTTTCTTTTTCTTAATGTATATAAAATTCATCCAAGGTGTTGCAGGTGGTAGAAATATGTTCTATTTTGCTGCTGTATTATTTATAAGACTATGCAGCAATTTATGCATTCAAATACAGGTGGGCATTGGGTCATTTGCATTGTTTTGGCAACTATGTATGAGGTCTCTAGGAAGTCTCATTGAGAATAAACACAGGGCTGAGGTCCTTGGGATAGCGATCCTACATGGAGAATTGACTTAACTTTGCTAGATACTGCTAAACTATTTTCCAAAGTGGTTGTGCTAGTGTGGTCAGCATTTATTTATTTATTTAATTGTTTTTAATAATTTAAAAAGTATCCACAAACCCATCACTAGTGAAGAAATCAACTAGAAAGTGGTTTAGTGCTTGTATGTGTCACACATCAGGAAAATGCCATAAATGGGAGTGACACCTAAGGACAGCTCTCTCCTTGTTATAGCGTCCTTACATGACAACTCTCTAAAAACCATTGAGTTACCTGTAAGCAGAAAAGGTATTTGTAAGGCATATACTGGGACAAAATAGGGAGAAAAAAATTTCAAATTCTGGCCAGAAAAAAAAATGTACATTTGGCACTTCTGCCAAAGAACTGGCTGGCAGACAGGAAACGCCTGTTGGACATGGAGGCTGGCCTGATTCCTGGCACAACCTGCCTATAGTTTGTTTGGCAAAGATTCAAGATTTTATGTGCCCACAGGACCAATGCATGGCATCCTGGCACCGGTCTTCTTGAATTCACTACTAAAGGTTTCCTTTCATTAAAAGTGATAACCTCACCCTTGCTAACAACACAGGGTCCAGGGAACAGCAGCACAAGGCTTCAGTGGGAGCTCATTAGAAATGCAGAATCTCAGGGCCTATTCCAGACCTTCAAGCCCTCATTTCAACAAGATCCCCAGGTGACTTCTACGTTCATCAAATTGTGAGAAGCACTGATTCATATGGTTGCAGATTAGAAGTCTCTTTCTCTTGCTTTGGGGTGTTTGGGAATGTGACTTTTCACTTTGATATTTTTCAGTTTCCCCATATGAAAAGTGGGGCTCATAATATGTACTTTGCATTGTTATAATAAGGATTAAAAGATGAAACAGAGGACTAAGTAGCAACAATTGCAGAAGAAGGTTGGTGTTCAGCCAAGTGTTAGCTGCTCTACATAGAGGTATTTTCAAGCAAGCTGGGCTCCTCTAACTTTCCCAGTGGTAAAATGTAAGCCTTTAACAATTGTAAACACTCTGTACCCAGCACTCAGTCCTCCCTCCCTTTACCTGTGCTGGCACTGCAAGAGAATTAAGTGTCTGTAAATGTCAGACCCAAGTTGAAGCTCTGTGTGGAAGTTACCCAAGCATGAGGGCCAAGCTTCAGGCCTGCTTCAGCTGATGCTCTTTGCTGACTGCTCTATGAAAGCCACAGAACTTAACTTAAAAATAGGGAGAGCTGCAGCCATGAAATAAAAAGAGCAAAACACCCGCTAGGATAATAAGCAGGTTTTCTGAGGGGAGTTTGTTCTATAATAGGACAGAGACTTTCACAGGAGAGGAGGAGGGGAAAGGGTTGGAAGATGGGAGATGTGACATATCAGAAAGGCTGCTGTGTATAAATATTGCACATAGGCAAATTAAAGATTTTAAAATACAGGCAAAGAAAGGTCTTTCCAGCTGAGCTGTCATGAAAAATGAGATGTCCCTGAAGTAGAAGTTAGTGTATTTTCATGGTTGAATAGGAGAAATACATTGAACAACTGTCTTTAACAATGGTAATTACATGGGTACCTGAAACATTACCTGCCTGGTCATTTTCCGCAGGGTTAATATCAGTGAAACATATTTTAAAAATACGAGTTTTATTTAATGACCTTTTCTCTTTTTTCCCGGTACTCGTTTTCACCGCATGATTTCTGACTTTGGTGTCAGATTGTGCAGGAAAGCAGTTTAGAAAGTATGGGTGATAAAAACAGGCCCAATCAATTTTTAGAGGGCCAGCAGCAGTGATGACTTAATTGCTACCTTGGTGAAAAGGCTGTGATCCTTATGATAAATTATTTAAGAAATAGCTTTCAATGTACGTTTTCAGAATTTTGTTCAGTCTCTTGGCGTTTGAAATAGTACCAGTAGTTTGAGTGCAGAGAGAGCAAAGAATGGAAAAGTTCCTGGCTAGTTTGTAATACAGGATTTTACCAGCTCAGTGAAGCCAGTGTTAGAGAGGGTGGAATGAGCGGACTGTGTACATGCAGGAGGTCAGTGTAGCTTGGTGGCCAGCAAACACCGTGGTGATTTTAATGAAGTATTGTACCTCCTGTCATGACGACATATTCAATTAAGCTATATACTATTATTATTTCATACCCTAAAGGATTAAAAAGAAACATCATTGAAACTTGGAGAAATTATTCTGAATACAAGCAAAGGAAAATTCTTTGATTGGAATTGTAATAACTCCACTCCCAACCTCTGACAGGTAAATGATGAACATTTGCAGCAAAATTTGGGAGCATATTATTAATCTGAAATAAGTTCAGACTATCCATGGGGCTTTTATTTTTATAAATGAGTGTCAAACTATAGGGAGGGAGGAAAGCTACTGCTTTTTTGGGAAGACAGTGACTTTAACATTAATCTTACAAATGGTGCTAGTAAATACAAAGTAATGAGAGCCAGATTCGGACAGGGTGCTTCCTCGGGGGGCAGGGTCCTTCTGAGACTGCCATTTCTCAGAGGTCTATCTCCCACAGACTTTCAGGGTGAGGTGGATGATTTTCACTTACTGAGTACATCAATTTCCAACTGGCAATATTTTCAAAACTGTTAATTTTCTAATACTTCAGCATGACCATGGAATAGTTACATCAAACTATTGCTGTCCCAAACTTGGGAGATTTTGAATGTTATCTCTTCGGGTGGAAAACCCTATTAGGTTTTAAGTTCAAAGCCCTAACCACTTAGCCATTACAGCCTCAGGTCAGTCAGAAAATGTTAAGAATCATATGATTTCACTCATATGTGGACATAAGCTGAACATAACAAATGAACAAACAAGAAAAACAAAAATTCATAGACATAGACAACAGTGTGGTGGTTGCCACAGGGAAGGGGTGGGGTCATAGTCAAGGGTAAAGGAGTCAAATATATGGTGACGGAAGATGATGTGACTTTGAGTGATGTGCGCACAACGCGATATTCAGATGTTGTATTGTAGAAGTATACACTTAAAACCTATATAGTATTATAACTAATGTCACCCCAATACATTTAATAATAAAAGAAAGAAAAAGTCTCAAAATGTAAATAATGATGCCAGCACTTGAAAATTATATTGACAATATTTTGCAAGGAAGTAGATGAGCCGAAGTCAATGTCTTATGCACCATCCCAGGTGCTTGATGTGGTGCTCAGGCTCCTCCTCCTACAAGTTTCTCAACCCCAGAGAATGCAAGGGAAGTGTAACTTCTGTGTCACTATAGCTACTACTCACTTGAGTCGCTAAGAAAACTTAAAAAAGGGGTTTGTTGGAATCTTAGTGAGGTTTTCGTAAGTTTAAACATTGAGCAGTATAGGGGATGGATGGATGAATGCCGTATTTAATAGAACAGCGAACCCACACACTATTGTGAAAATGTAGGAACTTTTAATAAAGCCATGAAGTCCTAGACACAGGGGCATTTGGTGTTATGTATTTCAGCCCTAAAGCTCTGTAGTACCCCAACAACTTTAGTTTGATGTTTGTTTGACTCCATGAAACAAATAGAAGGTAAGAAACCCCACTAGATTTTTAAATACCTCTACTTTTAAGAAAATTTTAACATTTAAATCACCTCTCCTGCTCTATTGATCTGCTTTATTGCCGCATGTCTCCCTTGATAACCACATGGAAAATTCTGATCCCTTTGCTGAAGGACATAACTTCAGATATATAAAGAACTTCTCTATTACCCCAAAGTTTTTCTCTTTTTTGCTGTAAACATTCCTACAGTCATCTATTCATGCAGTCACTCATGCAGCTAGTCATTGAGCAACATTTCCTGAGTGCACACACCCACAGTGCGCCATCAGCTATGAGTCAGAAGAAATACAACATTAACTGTCCACAATAACATTAAAATGAACTCAAAATAACCATTGTCACTGGCACTTCATATGCATCATGTCCTATAATTCTCACAATATTATGGGAAGTACAGTTTTTCCTCTCCATTTACAGATGTAAATACTGAGGATTGGAGGAATTAAGTATTTTGCCTCTAAATTTACACAGTGGTGAAACAGAAATTTGAACCTAAAATTGCTAAACTCATTTCTTTTGCCCATTTTTGGATTGGATTGTTTATCTTCCTGGTGTTGAGTTTTACAAGTTCTTTATAAATTTTGGTTATTAACCCCTTATCAGACGTATTGTCGAATATGTTTGCCCATTGTGTGGTTTGTCTTTTTATTTTGTTCATACTGTCTTTAGCTGTGTGAAAGCTTTTACATTGATATAGTCCCATTTGTGCATCCTGTCCTTTATTTTACTTGCCCTTGGAGATAAATCGGCAAATATATTGCTGCGAGAGATGTCGGAGAGCTTATTGCCTATGTTTTCCTCTAGGATGCTTATGGTTTCACAGCTTACATTTAAGTCTTTTATCCATTTTGAGTTTATTTTTGTGAATGGTGTAAGTTGGTGGTCTAGTTTTATTTTTTTTTCGGGTTGCTGTTCAATTTTTCCAACACCATTTGTTAAAGAGACTGTCTTTACTCCATTGTATGCTCTTACCTCCTTTGTCAAATATCAATTGTCTATAAAGGTGTGAATTTATTTCTGGGTTCTCTGTTCTGTTCCATTGATCTATATGCCTGTTCTTCTGCCAGTACCAAGCTATTTTGAGTAAGCTGTGAAAAACAGTATGGAGATTCCTCAAAAAATTAAAAATGGAACTGCCTTTTGATACAGCCATCCCACTTTTAGGAATATATCCTAAGAGTACCAAATCACTGATTGAAAAGAAGAAATGCGCCCCCCATGTTTATTGCAGCATTGTTTACAATAGTGAAGATCTAGAAACAGCCCAAGTGTCTGTCAGTGGACGAGTGGATTAAAAAGCAGTGGTACATATACGTAAGGAATACTATGTGGCCATGAAAAAGAATAAAATCTTACCTTTTGCCACAACATAGATGGATGGGGAAATTATTATACTAAGTGAAATAAGCCAGGCAGAGAAAGAAAAATATCGTATGACCTCACTCATTTGAGGAATCCAATGAACAATGTGAACTGAGGAATGGAATAGGGGCAGAGGTGGGATCAAAGGGACCAGAGGGAAAGGGGATGAGAAGATGGGATCAGAGAAGGGAGATTGGTGAAATTATATATGCATAACACAGTGTTATAGAGAGCAGGAAAGCAAATCCTGGAGGGAAGGGGGAAAGGTATTGGGGGGAGGGCAGCAAGGGGGTGTTTGGGGGGAACATGGGGGTGGGAGGAGATATTCGGTGGGGCACTTGAATCTATGTAAACACAAATTAAAATAAATTAAAAAGAAGCTAGGATAAATGGTCATGGTAATAAAATGGTTTAGATTTTTCCACCTAGTGGACCTTCTTCATCTTTCCAAAAACCATGACTATTAAAACAGGCTGTACACATTAAAAAGAAATTGCTAAACTCTATGGTCTGTGCTTTAACAATTCAGTTCTAACTCCACAGTATAAGTTGGGAGTACTTACAGTACAACTCAGTATGTACCATATATAATGGAGATAATATAAGAAACATGGGAAGAGAAGGTCTTAAGTCTGACTTCTCTTAGTCAGACTTGAGGTTCTTTGTAGAGCACGGAATTCTTTGAAGGATGCACTGTTAAAGAATGAGCAAGCCAGGTAGGGAGATGAGAAGGTAATATACAAAGTAGATGAGCATGAAAACTTAATGTAGTGGCACATAATCAATGTTAATAGAGCATAAGGTACAGGGATTGGTGGCTGGAGATACCAGGAAATCAGTAGAAAATGAAGGATTAGAATTTGGAGAGCTGCAAACAGCAAGCACAAAGAAGTTAAAAAGCAATCCTATGAAAGTGATGGAAAATCAGAAATGGGAAGTTAATAACTTGATTTACATTTTAAACAGTTCTTTCTAGAAGCATTTTCAAAGTTAAATCAGGGAGGACTAGATTGGAGACTTGGAAAGGAATATGAAGGAATATGGTTTGTCTACAAATACTCTATCCATAGAGGAAAATACTGCCTTCAGGTTAATGCAAAGAAGCACAGGTGGAGGAGGGGCATAGGATATTGGGGGGTACCTGCTTTATATCAAGGACTATTGACTTTGGGTACTTATCTTTTATGATACTTAATTTCATGGGGCAAGGACATTTGTATTCTAAAAGATTGGTGTGGCTGGCCAACCTTGACTGTTGCTCAGCAGCTATTAATGGATATTTCCCTTTTCATCAGTGCCTGGCAGTTCTGGCTACCCCTTGTGTATTATTAAGTGCCTTTTTTTCCTACGAATTAAGCCCCAAAGATAACAGGAGCAAACTAATATGTAATTCAGTAAAATCTTTGCAATATTTAAAAGTTCTAACATTAAGGACTGTGTTGGGTTATTGAGCATTCAATTAAGGAGCCTCAAGTGTTTAATTTAGAATTTTCCATAGGACAGGTATTGTTTGTTAATTAGTTAATTAAGTAACAAATGATTATTGAAAAACATGCATTAGGATTAAGCAAGCTGCAAGAGAGATAAAGATATCTCCAAGGCAATTAGCTCACTGTAATTTTAATGATAAATGTGTAATTAGACTCTTATTCTAAAGAGATTGTTTGGAATGTTTTTTGCAAGTATTAAACAGGCATGTAACAAGATATTTACTTATATAACAAGCAAAATATAATTCTAATTCTTATTAAGCATAAGCCAATGTGTTCAAATGATACCTAATTTGCTAAAAGCAAAATTTATAAGTATTAGTACTTAAAAATATAATCCATTAAAAGCTTATGTAACTAACTTAATTATATTACAACTAGATTTATCCCCAAGCCTGTTTATTTCACCTCTTAGACAATTATCTGAGGCTTTCAAATGTATTATGGCTTAATAACCAACATTTATACATTTATGTATTCAACACTTGAGGGGATTACTAGTGCATCACAATATAAAAACTCTTCCTCTCCCTTTTAGTGTCAACTTGCCAAGAGAGAAATAGATTCCATTCTCGAATGTCTAGAACCCACAATTCCTGGCACATGGTACTTCATAAATGTCTACTAAATTAATTTGAATGAGCAGAATCAGGAAGTCTAGATGCTTCAGGAAGTATATGATTCTAATTATGACCATTTTACTGCAATTCCCTGGTGCCTTCACTTATATGCTATTCTGGATGTGTTTTTTTTTCCTCTCTCTCTCTCTAGCTAGCAGCCTGGTTGAGTAGGGCTCAGGAAATTGTATCTCTAAGGGACTAGCATAGACTGGGGGTGCAGTGGGAATTGCAGTAATGATGATAATCATAATTATGATAAATACCTGCAAACATTTATTTGGTGCATACTAGTTACCAGGTGCAGAGAGAAGCTCTTTCTCCGAGTACTGCAGTTAGATTGTCCATAATGCTATGAAGTAGGTGCAACTCTTATCTTTGTACTTCAATTGGGCAGACTGACTGAGGCTTAGAGCAGTTACATATTTCCCAAGATTACACAGGTAATGAGTAATAGAACCAGGATTTAATCCCAGGTATCACAAAGGCAGAGCTCATTCTTGCTTGAGATTGGGATCTCTTAGGGCAGACTGTGAATGCAGTTATTTGTACAATTAGTTTATGAGAGCACACTCTCAGTGGAAACCTGTAAGGGAAGGAAGCTTGGCAAAGGTGTGACCTCAGTCTGATTGTACAGAGAGCTTGGGAGTATAAGTAATACCATGAACTAGTCCCATCTTCAGAGATGGAAGCAGTAATTCATACCCTGGAATCTGCCTCTTATGGGCTGTCTCCTATCCCTGGGAAAAAAAGTCATAATCTTACAGGTACATTCTGAGTGGAGTGGCTCATTTTGACAAAGGCCAGTTCCTGGAACAAGTTTGATTCTTTGCTGTTGCAGCCAACCCTCACAAAAGCAGAAAAAATAGTGCATCAGCCAGCTTCAGCAAATCAGGGTAGGGTATGAATAAGCATCTACCACAAGACCTACTTCCATAATGGTTCCCTTAACTTCCAAGCTCCGATGGAGAACACAGAATTTTTGTCAAGCAGACTAGGTTTTTATCCTGATCTACATTTTTCTAGTTTACTGGCTTTGAGGAAATTGCTTTAAAATCCTGAGTCTCATTTTTATCATCTGTAAAGTAGGAGTCTTACTACTACTAATCTCATGGGATTGTTATAAAGACAAAATTGAGAATGTCTGTAAATGCATTTTGTAAGCTAAAGCAGGACATTAATAACGTATTGTTATTGCTGTTTCTGACTTCCCTAGCTCAGGGGCATCCAGTGTGTAGTAGCCCATAACATTTTGGAACTCTTGGTTCAGATGACAAGTTTGATTAAAGGTGTCAGTCATAAGCACAAGGCCAATAACGTAGGAAAGAGAAATGAAAGAATAGGGATGAAATTGAACATGAAAGGAGGATGATTGACCATCTACATTCTTTCAAGATTCCTACGGAGTATTGATAAACTTAATTAACATGTGCAAAAACTGAGGGTCAGAAAAATGTATCTACCTAAATTCCACAGCAAGTAAGTGCCAAAACCTGAGATTATGACCAGGTCATACAAAGCCTAATTTCACAAAAATTTTTTAGTAATTCTATACTCTTTTCTGCCTTTAGTATCAGCAAACCCTCTATTGGGATTCATCACCTCTTGCTCTCTTGACTCTATGAACCTTCTCCCCTATTTCAAGAAGTTTCCAGACTGAATATTTTGTGCCTTGGCTCTTTCTCCTGAACTAGAATCACAAATTCATAGTGGAGCATAGAGAAATAACTGCTGACTTCTGTTTGGCTTACAGTCAGCCCTTACTCCTAAGAGGCATTTGGAGCCTTCTTTGAATCTTAAAAAGGTGCTCACTTCACTGTATTACCATACTCAGTAGAAGTCAGCGAGAAAAACTGTCTTGCTGCACAGTACTAAGGCCTAATGAAGGATCACAAAGCCAGCTGAGGCAAAGCATATGGATTTCAGTAGAAGTCCGCTCATTTGTGAAGGAAAGAAATTTAATTTTTCAGGGTAACCTAATTTTCCTCCAGGAACATCATGAGGGCAATAACCGAATAGCCATTAATTCTAAAGAACTGTGTTTATAAAAAAAGCACTTCGTGATTGATTCTATCAGACAAATGACCACATTCTCTCTCAATTTCTCACTCTTTCTCTGTCTTTCTCATATTGTGTAATTATATTTTGATAATATTGAAGGTTTCCAATGTTTTTCATCAATGCCCTGATAAAGTATGCAGCAGGGGGACCATTTGTGTTTTCCTGCCTTTCTTTGCAAATGAAGTAGAAATACTTCTTTTAACAGGGAAATCCTAATGACCTTAATAGTGTTTCATTGACATTCTTTAATCATTAGCAAAGAGTAAAATACTTTTTTAGAGAGAGCATTTACAACCACTCCTTAAGTAGGTGTGACCACTTTTCCTTCTGAGGCAGTGCCAAGGAGACATGTAACTGAACAAAAGTGGGGTTCTTTTAGGAAGAAGAAAAAGATGATGAATAGCTGGCAAAGTATACAGCATAAGAGCAAAAATGACATGCTATAATTAAAAATATGCTATACATTTATCCTCTTATTAATTGGTTAGTATTTTTAGAGGATGGAGAAGGTATGTTCTATAATTTGTATCCTCAAATCCCCAACACCAATTTTCAGAGGCCTTTTCTTCTTACTTAGAATGAACGTGTCCTAAAGTTTAAGGCCATACAAACAAATGTGGGGCATCTTGCTTGGACATTTTCAAATGGTGTGATATCCACCACGAGTGATTCTGTGTTATATACTCTTTTTTGGAAAGGGAAGATATTAAACCTCTTTTTATAGTCTGGTAAAGGAGCACAGGTTTTGGAATTAGACAAACCAATATTTGATATTTGCCCAGTAATGTTTATCACGTTAAATCGTTTTATACTTTAGCCCCATTTAGTTCAATTATAAGATGGAGATCAGAGTTTTTAACTCGTACATTTGTTTTAAAGGTTCAGTGTGATAAAATATGAAAAAAATACTTGGTACACAATGGGAAGATAATATTGTCGATTCACTTTTATTGTAGGCATGAGAATGGGCTGCAGATGGTGGGGAACCACTGGCCTGGATGTAGGAGAAATGTAACCCATAGCTTAAATACAAGCTGGTACTCTAGGCCCCTGCTGGTGACACAGGGTTGGCAGAAGATTACTGAAGTTTGAGGCAAACTCAGTTCAGTCATGGTTTTGCTATGAGATCTGGAAACAATCAATTGACCTCAGATTTCATCATGTTGGTTATGATATTTACTTCCTGGCTTTACAAAGATTATGTGAAGACATTTCCAGGGGTTTTGAGCTTTCACATAGTCTTTATATTGAATCAGACATTACGGAAAGCTATGTGAAAATAATAATGGATCTTTATAAACATGTATTTGTGCCTTGAAAATTTAATCAGAGAAACAATGTTTTGTGAAATTTGTTATGCAATGTGTTTGACTATTACGATGAGTGCTTAAGAAGAGAAGGGACCACTCATGACCAGGGATTAATGGCCAATGGGCTCACCATAAAAGGCAACATAATCTTTCCTTTTACATGATATTGTGAAAATCACATGCTATCTGTTGATTACAAGACCACTGTTTTAACCTAGCAATGGATCACACAAGTCTCAGAACTTGGAATTTCTGTACTGAGGGCACAGAATTCTGAGCATAAGGGATATGTTAAAATTAAAGTTTAAGCTTAGAGTTACTTAACTCATGATATATTATTTTGAAAAACTCATATTTTGACTCCGAGCAAATTTCCCTATTTCCACTACATGAGTTAGTTTAATTATTTTAAAATCCATCCTTTTAAAGGATTTTTACCCAGAAACTATTGCCATGCTTGGTGTGATGGTGATAGTTATTTTAGGTTCTTTAAGGCATATTTAACTGAATTTCTAAGCCAAACTTTTGGTTTTGGGAGCTCCAAATAATCTATCTTCACAAAGCATTTTAATAGCATTGTGAAAAATCTTTTCTCCCTGAAAGTCAAAATGTTCTTCATAAACAATAAAACAAAATGGAGGCATGGTCTGTTAAACAAACAGCAGTGATAAATTCCAATATTTCACAATATCACTACTTGCTTAATAGTGTGTAAGCAATTAAAAATAAACCCAACCCTGAAGTTGTTCTCTAATTATTTTCATTAACTGTTCAAATCTGAGCTTTTTCATGATGTTGGGTATGAACAGTAAAAGTAAATCAAGTGATACTAATAATAATTTTCAATTAAACATAAGCTAGAAAATGAGCTGCTGGCTCAGTCCAGTTGTTTGAGGATATACACTCCCCTTTCATTAACATAAAACCTGGTTAAATAAATGAGTGTAATTTTATTATTGAACATATAGAAAAGGTTTCCCAGGACTCAAAAGATTTCAGGCTGGAATCTATCAATATTGACCAATTCTTCCAACCTCTTTGTTCCTTAATCTTCTCTCTCTGTGTCCTCACCGTCTTTTATTTTTGTTTAATTTTGGGATTTGTAGGAGAAGAAAAGTTAGGTCAGGAAGAGGGAAGAAATAAGTATCAGCAAAGAAAGACATTCCAGAACAGTATATACTCAGAATTCAGAAATGAATAAATCCCCAGAAAGGTTAACTTAACTTTGTGATTCAGTATTATTCTTTTATGTGAAAAGGATAAATATGAGAAGAGTAAACAGAGGGAAAGGTTATCTAACACCCCCTGACCTGGCTTTTTAGAGCTTTTTGGATCTAGTACTTGCTTCCTGAATTTCAGCTGAGGGGAAAAGTCCATGGAGTTGGTTTGTACCAGCACATGATAGCTAGTGACTATAGGCTCATTAAAGAATAAGGGTTCTACTATATTATAATATCATGCCTTAAACATTTAGAGACAATTGGTGAGATTTCAGTGTTGAGATTTTGCATTATTGTATACTCTAGAAATGTCCTCAAATATATTTCTGATTACTAAATAAAATTTTTATGATTTGTATAATACTGTAAGATTATGTGTGTGTATACACTTTTAACAATTCCATAATAACATTTGTTTCTAACATAAAGAATTAGGAAGACAACTAAATATAGATATTTGAAACAAAGTCCTAAATTGAGATGAGCCACATTTTAGCTATATATGAATTAGCTTACAGGAAGGGCAAGTCCAAGAATGGTGGACTATCCAGAGACCATACAAACTGTAGTAAGAATGCTAAAGAGGTGAGAATGGTTCTAGGCAGTAATGCCCTCATCTTTCTTCTTTTTTTCTCTAAAGAAATTTATGGCAGAAGCAAGATAATTAGAAATCTGGATTATTGTCTACATTCTAGCAGGAATTGTCAGCTTGGCTCCGTGATGGGTCACTTGAGTGATAAAGATTCAAAGGAACTACATCTAATACCTTAACAATCTTACTCTACTTCGGTCAGAATGACTCATACTTCTCAGTGAGTCCCTACCTTTAAATGTCTTATTACAGAATAATGACTTAATTCCAATTTTGTGTCATTTTTGTTTATGTCTAGACTATTCAGGGTCAAAAATTTCTTAAAAGAGATAAGTGGTCTTGATTGAGCTTTTTTATACTCAGAGAATACAATTATATGCCATCAACTCCTCCCCTACCTCTTTGTAACCAAGGCAGAATGGCTTATTTATTTCAGCATATTTTCCTATGAGTCCAGGACTCTACCCATAAGTCTTTAACTGACAAAAGATTGGATAAGGCAAGCAATTCTGTCTCAGCCCCACCCTCCAGTTCTTTCCAGGCCTCATTTCTTACACAAGCAGTAATAGTATAGGTGCATATTTTTACATCCTTCCAGGGGTAGTGTTCTTCCTCACCAAGATACAAATTCCAGTCTTCATGTTGTATAGTGTCATTTATCTTACATATTTAGAGATTCTCTATATTGATGATTAAATGGCAAGTGATGTGTTACATTTGTTTGTAAGACAAAGAATTCATATTTAATATTCTAAAAACACAACCAACTACACATTTGATCTGTAAGGCAATATGAACCATTGAATACATATACAGTTTAAAAAATTTTCTCCTTTGAAATCTTTGTTGAGCTGCAATGAGCCTCATCTGAACATGAGAAAGCCCCCAACCTCACTAATAAAACTTTCAGATTTTTTGATTGAATGCCATTTGAAATTACCCTCATCACGTTAACGTGCAAGAGGTAGCATGCAGTCGGGTTGCCTCTCGACATGACCCTATTAGAGATTGCCACTTGTGAGGAAATCTATTCAAAAGCAGAGGCTGTATTAAGCTGGATACCAGGTCAAATGACACTATTTGGGGGAAAAATGGAGAGGTACTTCAGCCTAATGATTTGTGAAAAGTTAAGTAACAACAAATTCCATGAATATGAAATTGTGGAAAGAATGCTCTCATCACTGCTTTTATCCCTCAGCACTCTATGCAGACAGTAGCCATGAGGAATTAGAAATAGCACCTGCTAGTGCGCCTGTCTCCCTTTGAAATGATGCTTTTTAAGATTGTAATTTTAGAGCATTTAAGATGGGAAGGAGAAATTTCAGAGGTTTTTAAAGTTTTTTTTCTTCGTAAGAGGGGACCGTAGGAAGTGCAATACGAATCTTCTGACATTTTCTACCTATTTTTGCTTCCAAAAACCTTTGTATATTCATGCGGCTGGCTGTGGAGAACTTTGACAGCTTTAGTTGGAAGCTGTGGAAATCTCAGGAAAAAGCAAACTCAGTTTCTGCACTAATAACGAATGAAAATAGATCTGGGATCCTCTGTAATTTATATTTGGTTTTGGAAGGTTAATTTTTATAAAGTTTTTGCTCAACTATTACAGGTATTAATACAACACAGTGAAATATATGATACCATGTAATATGTTTTAAAATATAATGTAAACAGAAAAGTATACCCATCATAAATGTATGACAAAATGAATTTTTACTTACTGAACACACACCTGTGTACAGCTGTAAAATCAAGAAATAACAACCTGAAAGCCTCTCTCATGCCCCCTGCTAGGCTCTACTCCTTGTCTAGAATAATCACATTGCTATCCTCTAGATTCTTTTTGTATTTTGTTTATTTACAAGAAACAGAATCCTACATTCCATGTTATAAGATTCACCCACAATTATCTATTTTATTTTAATTTATTCTTCCACATGGTTGTATATTTTTTTACTATGTGATTGTACAATGTATCCATTCTTGATGGATATTTAGGCTGTTTTTTGGTTCCTACAAGCAATGCTGCTTTGAACCTTCTTGAATGGATGTTTTAAAGAAACACAGACACATATTTTGGTTGGGTGTGTAACTATGAGTGGTCCTGTGGGGTCATAAGGTATGGAGAAGTTTATTTTTAGTTTGTATTGCCAAACAGATCGTCAGCAGTTATTCTTTACACTCCTGTAGCAATGGATGAGTGTTCGGGTTGCTTCACATTCTCACCGCACTTGGCACAGGTGTGTAGCTTCTAGGAGTTCTTGAAGCTCTTGCAGACATAGCTGTTTTCTTGTTCATCTTAGCATTCAGAGCACTGAGAATACTGATGGTCCTTGGTTAGGTTCCCAGATTACTTTCAGCCCTAATAATAGATGGATTTGTAGGCAGAGGGATAGTAGAAGCAAAACTGAAGTCTATGTTGAGTCAAGAAGTCAGATCCTGTCTTGGCTTTCTCTCTCTTTCATTATTCTCTCTTTCTCTCTCCCCCTGCTCCTTTTCTCTATATAAAAGTCAATAAATAAAATAATAAAAGAGATCAGATCCCAGGGGAAAGGAGGATGATAGGATGGCTGCATGTTAGGCTTCCTTGCATTAGCCTTTATTGAGGATACGTTAGTACTAAACTGATGAAAATTGTTTCAGCTCATTAAAAAAAAAAAACAACACTTTACAGTTTATTTAATTTTAAAGTACCAACCCAGATGGGCAAAAAGGAAGACTTTTACTATTCTATATTACTCTCAAGTCAACATGTACACTGTTGTTGGAAAACTATCTGTCCCTTTCAGGGAAACTCAGTTTTGGTTTAAAACCATGTCTTTTTTATGCAAATATTCAGTTAAATTGAAAATCTGCCCTTTCAGCTTCCTTCTTCCCAAGATGTGATCAGTTTTCTCAAGGGGGTATTGGAGGAATAGTGTTTGGTTGCTTCTTGCACTGTCTTGATCCCAGTAGCTTCCAGGACAGATAATCTGTCTGGACTCTGACCATGGATCCTGCATGTTCCCTACAAGGCGGACAGGCTCTGCATCTTGAGCTCAAACCCAGGAAGCTGTCTGCTGAGGCACTTCCTGCCGCCATTACCACGTCTTTGCCTGTGCATTAGGTTGTCTTCCAGCCTCATGCATAGTCAGGGATTTTCTCAGAGGCATGACACTTTCCTGGGGTGAGCAAAGCACAGCACTGACTCCACTGCTCTGGGATTCCCCAGCGCACACTGGTAGTCTCTCTTTCTCTGCCATCCCATGTGTCTGAGAATAGTTTGGGTGAGGAATTGGTGAAGTTCTTTTAAGACAAGCACCAGCCTCTTTATCTCAGTCTCTCCATCAGAGCTTTCTTGCCTGCTGGTTGAAAATGTATTTCCTTTTGTTGTGGAGAAAGGTAAATTGCTTCAACTACTCTATATTTTTTAACACGAACTCTATATTCTGTCTTCTGTGCTTGGTTATTGATATTTGAAATTATTTTGTAAATTCCAAGAAGCCATTCCTCCCCCTTTTCTCTCAGTAAAGCCTAGCTCTTGCTCATCTACAGTATGTTTCCTTCATATTTTATCTGCTGTGGTTTTGAGAAATCTATTCAGTCATTTAAGTGACTCTTGGTCCTGGGAAGTATCTGCTCTCTCTCTGACAGCAAGGCCTCTATAAAGCTACTAGTGCTGCTTGAAAAGCAAACAGAAAGACAGGAATAAGGGCAATTGGACACACAGTCTTATATTCATTCACTATCCCGCAGCATTGCAGAGCTGCCTTCAGTGTGTATGGAGGAGGGGAGCCTCCAGGAAACTAGAGAACTTGTTTGCCAGGAGGCCTTTTAATGTCACCAAGTCACAATATCACTTTTATTTTTCTTAAGAATGGGAAGGTAATAAGCTGAGTATTAAGCAAGTTCACTAAAATGTGTGGGCTTCATTCCCAGAAAATAAATTACAAAATTTCCATGAAAATTGCCATTTTATAAATAATTTTTTTTTTTTTTTTTTTGCCAGAGCCCCAAATGAGTTAATAATATTGTGGCAGGATGTTACAATTTATGCCCCAGAGGAGACAATAAGAAGATTTAGAATATTTTCTCCAGTTTGAAGCAGTATAACCCAGTTATGCCCAGCAAGTTGGTCTTAAAAATAGCCCCTCCTTTGGTCACACTCAGGGTCAAGGATGTTAAGTCATCCTGAGTTTCCAGGTTTGCGTGAGTGTCAGAGGAAATTCTCCTTTGGCAGAGATACGTACCAAAGGGCTAATGAAAACCATTTGGGTTGGTCACTGTCTCTTGATGTCTTAAAATTTCCATTTTATGATCAAATAATGAAAGTATGTCTGAGTATATTTGGCCCAAGGGATTGCATTCCCAATTTTGATATTTCCTTGACCATAGGCATCAATTAAATTCACTCATAGACAAACTCTTTCTTGTAGTTCACAAATATGAAGACCTTTGGATTTGATGCCACAATAATCTCCTATAGATATTTACTAGAAATACTTTTATTTAGCCCAAAGACATATGTTCATTTACTCATGACTTCTTATATTTATTATATTTATTTCAAACACATTAAGTGAGCACAAGAGAATGCAGAGATAAATAAAACATGACCCCCAGTGTTGAGCTCACTATTCAGCAGTGTAGACAGTCATGTAGAAACAAAATACAGTGAAGTGTCATTGGTGTTGCAATGAATGAAATACAATGAGGCAAAAATATGGGGGTGGTTTTCCATACTGGGGAAGGTTCAATGTTTTTCTTAAAATAAATAAATAAATAAAATGGCATGAGTTGGACTTAAAAGTAGATATCCAAAAGGTAAACACTTTGGAGAGTATTCCCAGCAGTAAGAAAATAAACCAAACTGAGAAATTGTGGAACCATACTACATCTTCAGAGACCATGAGTATAGTTAGAGTGTGGTGGAGGACCTGATACCTTAAAAAGAATGGTGGTTATTCACAAGTCCATTTGATGAAGTTGTTGATGTGCCAAGCTAAGGAGATATTTTAGCCTGTAAGAAAGTCATGGATGTGGATGGAGGATGTGATTGCATACATGTCTCAGTTGCAATCTCCGAAGTGAGTGGCTTAAACAACAGAAATTTATTTCTCACAGTTCTGGAAGCTCTAAGTCCCAGATCAAGGTGTTGGCAGGTTTGGTTTCTTCTGAGACCTCTTCCCTTGATGACCACCATCTTTCAGACAAGTGCCTAATCATCTTCACCAGGCCTTTGTGTGAACATCCCTGGAATTCTTTTGTGTGTCCTAATGTCCTTTTATATGGACAGCAGCATATCAAATTAGAACCATTTCTAGAAGGCTCTTTTTAACTTATTACCGTATTTTTCACTCCACAAGACACACTTCCCCCCACCCCCAAAAATGGAGGGGAAAATGCCCGTGCATCGTATGGAGCAAAAAATATGGTATTTTATTAAATATTGTAACACACCATTTGGTTCAGAATATTTTTTTTTCTTATACTCGTCCTTAAAACCCTAGGTGTGTCTTATGATCAGATGCGTCTTTGGAGTGAAAACTACGGTGCCCATTTAAAGTACCTATCTCCAAATGCAGCCATGTTCGAAGGTATTGGGGTTATGACTTCAACCTATGACTTTTAGAGAAATATAATTGAGCCCATAATGGGGCACTTAATTTTGTTCAATATTAATAAAACTAAACATGTGGCCCAGACTAAGTTCATGGCAATGGGGTAGAAAGGTGGAGATGTTTATGAGAAATGCATTGGGTCTGTACCATGCTGAGATTGCCAGTTTGAGGGAAAAGAAATAAAGGGTGCATTCACTGAGAGGAAATTCAGAAAAGAGACACTTTCTGCCTGACTCGGTGGTGGCGCAGTGGATAGAGTGTCAGACTGGGAAGTGGAAGACCCAGGTTCAAGACCCCGAGCTCTCCAGCTTGAGCACAGGCCCATCTGGCTTGAACAAAAGCTCATCAGCTTGGACCCAAGGTCGCTGGCTCCAGCAAGGGGTTGCTCGGTCTGCTGAAGGCCTGCGGTAAAGGCACATGTGAGAAAGAAATCAATAAACAACTAAGGTGTCGCAACAGCAATGAAAAACTAATGATTGATGCTTCTCACCTCTCTCCGTTCCTATCTGTCTGTCCCTATCTATCCCTCTCTCTGACTCTCTCTGTCCCTGTTAAAAAAAATAAAAAGGCAATTTCTTTTTTTTTTTTGCAGGGGGACAGATGACTGTTTCATCTTTGAGTAGGTTGACTATTAAATACTAAAATTTTTGATAGAAGTTGTCCAGTATATTGTAGGTGAGATGAAGAGGCAGCTGTGTAATCCTTTAGATATTATTTATATTTAATAATTTTTATTAATAATTTCATTAAGCTTCTTTTGGTAAATGGAAAGAAACCAATTGTACATTGGAAGGAGGAGTTTCTTGGAGGAGAAAAAACCACAGATCTTTATGATGTTCACAGAAATGTTTTCTCCCATTAATTTTCATTGCTTTAGAGAAGATCTTGAAACTACCTCGCCTCAGTTTCTCAGGATGCATTTTATCATACATACTGAAAATTGAACTGTGTATTTACTTATTGTATTTTACTTGTTGTAAGGAATATTGTTACTTTGTTAGTAGAAAATTCATTAGAATTAATGAAACAAACACACATTAATGGGGAATTTCAGTATCAGACAAGTCTCTAAAATTTGACAAGCAAAACCTTTTGAAATAGCAAACATTACCAAAAAGTCCTGACTGCTTGTTACAGATGGATGCCTTCCCAAATGTGACTTTGGTAAACAAAGCTGCATCTGAACTACAGGAAGGAACAAAGGTCAAAGAAACAATATTATTTCTAAAGGAAAGGAGTGTGATGTGCAGAAAGTCTCAATTTTGTTTAAGGGAAAAAATGACATTATTTTCTGATGAGTAATAATTGTAGGTAAATGTGTAAACTATTACAGAATGTTGCAATATAATTTTGATATAAGTATCCTAATGTCTTGTTATATTTCTTCTTATATAAGTATATAATGTCATGTTATATATCTTGTCAGGATAGTGGTTACCAACCAGGGCAATTTTGCCCCCCCATCTTGGTGGGACATTTGGCAATGTTTCGAGATATATATTTTTTGTCACAATGTGGGGGGGAGGTAGCAGGTTTGGGGATGATTATTCCTGGTATCTAGTGGGGAAAGGCCACTGATGCTACTCACCCTCCTGCAAGGCACGGGCAGCACTCACAACAGAGAATTATCCTGCTGAAGTGTCAGTTGTGCAAAAGGTGAGAAATCCTGGGTTCAAAACAAAATAGTGCCATTAACCTTAGAAAGTAGAGAACCAAATCTCTGAGTGGATTTTCAAGTTTGGATCGAATTCCTCCCTGAAGAATAACTTGCTGCAGAGATAGAGGTGGTAGCGTGTGCCTGTACCTTTGTTTGCTTATTGTTTTTACCTGGGGTTATTGTTTTGAATTAATTGCACTTTATAACTTACACATCTGGGTTTGAAGGCAATTAAGCTATATGAGCATTTTATTTTTTAATTGTATTTTTGCATATATATATATATATATATATATATATATATATATATATATGTTTAAACAATCAGATTGTAATAAACCCTAAGAACTGCTGTGGTTCTCAGAATGAAAATTCAGAACTCTGCTGAATGCCCATATAAACAACTGAGTCTTGAGTGAATACATAGACCTAGTGTGTATAATCTCAGTGTCTTTGCCCTTTTTAAAATTTATTTATTTATTTTTTTCTAAGTGAGAGGAGGGGATATAGAGAGACAGACTCCTACATGTGCTCCACCTGGGATCCACCCGGCAACCCCTATATGGGGCCCATGCTCACAACAGAGCTATTTTTAGGCCTGAGGTAGAGGTTCCACTGAGCCATCCTCAGTGCCCCCGCTGATGTGCTTAAACCAATCAAGCCATGGCTGCGGGGCTGAAGGGGGAGAGATAAAAGGGGAGGGGTGGAGAAACAAATGGTCGCTTCTCCTGTGTGCCCTGACTGGGAATCGAACCTGGGATATCCGCACGCCAGGCTGATGCTCTACCACTGAGCCAACCAGCCATCTTTCCCTTTTGTAATAGGACACATTAATGAGGTGCATATATAAATGGTATTATTATGTTCAAATTATTTTTATATTCATTTTCCATTTAATACTTATGAACCCAGCATTAGTTATGCTTATCATAACCCTTTTAAAAATGAAAAGAAGGGAAAATAGACAAGAAAAACTTCCCCAGCTATTCAGGGACACTAACTTTTAAATAAAATAAAACCAGAGAGGGTCTGAGACAGGTGGCTCAGTTGATTAAGTGTTGACCAGGTGAGCCAAGAGGTCACAGGTTTGACCCCTCATCAGGACATGTACAAGATGCAATCAATGAGTGCACAACTAAATGGAACAACTATGTGAAACAATGAGTTGATGCTTTTCTGTTTCTTTCTGTCCCTTGCTCCCCTCTTCCTTCCTCTCTTTCTCTCTCAAATCAATGAAAATATTAAAATAGTAATTATAAAATTAAAAAGTCATTTATTCATTTTAATTCAAATTTTTATCAGACTCCTATAGTGTGTCAGATACTGTGACAAAATACTGTGTGCTAAGTTTTGAAATTAGAGTCAGAGTCAGTTTTGAATCCCATGAGAAAAGTTTGAGCCTCTTAGGATTAGAATTTGGATTCTTTGAGGAATCCCAGAACCAGAAAAGTTTATATTTAATACATTAATAGCATAATACTATTCACTCTTATAGAGTTTAAGAAGTAGAAATAACCATGGGGCACAACAGACAATTAATTAATATTCTTAGAGTGTCAGAAGTGACAAAATTCTAAATTCAGATGTCATATTCCTATACCTAATTATCTTTTTTCCTGACTCTACTGGCTGGAGGTTATGGATAAACAAAAGAAACAGTTATGTTTATAATCATAGATATCTAAAGCATTATAACTTATCAAAGCTGGAAAAGATCTTTGAGATACCCTTGTTCATATTTGCCAGGGTTAGAGGGTCCAAGCCACTCCTTAACAAAGAGCCAATTATTAGGAGAGTGTAAAAACAAGACAAAACAAAATAATCTCAGATATCATAACTTCCAGATAGGTTGACTTGTCTACCAAATTTCTGATCTGCCTGCCCCATGGAGCTCCATGTTTGATGACAAGTAGGGTGATCAAAATGGCGATTCTCTCAGTTTGGGACTCAGTTTTAGCACTATTTCTCACTGTGGCAAATTCCCTAGCCCAGTGATGGGCAATCTTTTGAGCTTGGTGTGTCAAAATTCGCCAGAAAACCGAGCATAACTTGGGTGGTGTGTCACTTTGAGAAAAACGACCTAACCGGAAGTCCCAGAACTAGACGCTCTGTGCCGGGTTCCGTTGTTTTGGCCTACAGACCTCTGGCACAGAGTGTCTACACTACAGCAAATGTTTTATCCTTGGCTACTGCACCTGGCTGTGCAGGAGCCAAGGATGAAATGTCCTTCTCAGCATGCGGCCCCATACTGCTCTGGTATGTGGCTGCATGCGGCCGCGTATCATCGAAAATGGCTATGCATCAGTTATGACACACGTGTCATAGGTTCGCCATCACGGCCCTCGCCCCAGCAAACCAATAAATCTATCACTCTACATCAGTGGTTCTTAAACCTTTTTGAGGTACCAAACCCACCAGTTTTATATGCGCATTCACCGAACTCTTCTTTAGTGATAAATAAAATATGATTTTTTTTTCCAAATTAAAGACATAGGTATATGTTATTTTACTGGTGCACAAAATGAGCCGTGCATGAACATCACCTTGCTCAAAGAACAAAACCAACAAAGTGCATGAACTCACAACAAATTACGGTATTACTTTATTCTGGCCTAGGGGTTCTATAGAACCCAGGTTAAGAACCACTGCTCTAAATTGACAAGATGCAGAGAAGTATTTGTTATGTATAGTTCTTCATTTGTGTATTGCCTTATAGCATTTTTTCAGCTTGCTCAAATATTTCTGAATACCATTGATTAGCAGGGATGGAAAATTGCCTACCTCCGAGTTTTATAAGTATAAGAATATAACACAAGGGTTTATGGGCATGTCGAGTAGGAAATAGTAGGAGATATTGCAACATCTCTCATATATTTTCAGTGATGGACAAAGTCATTTAACATATCCAAGTAACACAAGAAACAAGATCACAGTCTATTCATAAGAATACATCTTTAAGATAATTAAAACTATTTGTGAAGAGAATTAGAATTAACCCCCAAAGTTTGTGAAATTCCACTTTGTCTCTAAGTGCCTAGAGAGACATATTTTCATTAAAATGCAAAAGAAGTTATATCTTTTTGATTTATGGAATTAATATTAAAAGTGTTTACCTGAGAAGCCTAAGGATTTTCACCTCACAATGAGATTCTACCTCATATAGAAGTGAGTAGCTGTAATAAAAAAGTCAGACAATAACAATCATTAATGATGAATTAGAAAAATTTGAACCCTCATAGGTTGCTGCTAGGAATATAAAATGGTGCAACCATTTTGGAAAATTGACATTTTCCTAAAATGTTAAGCATAGATATTTCATGTCACTCCAGCAATCTGCTTGTGGGTATCTACCCAGTAGAAGTAAAAACTCATACCTACACAAAGCCTTGTACATGAATGTTCATAGCAGCATTGCTCATAACGGCTAAAAAGTGAAAACTACTTAGCTGTCCATTGGCTGGTGAATGCATGAACAAAATGTGTTACATCCATACTATGCAATACTATTTACAATACAAAGGAAGGAAATACTGATGCATGCTATAATGTTGAACTGGGAAAATATGATTCTAAGTGAGAGAAACCAGAGACAAGAGATCACAAATTGTATGATCACATTTATATCAGATTTCTAGTAAAAGGCAAATCTATAGCAACAAAGGTAGATTAGTTATCACCTGAAGCTGGATGTATAAACGGAGTGACTGCACGCAGGCATGAAGTCTCTTTTTGAAGTGATAAAAATAATCTAAAATTAGATTGCAGTGATGGTTGTACAACTCTGTCAAGTTATTAAAAATGGTTAAATTTTGTCTGTGAAACCAGTAAATTTTATGGTATGGAGAAAAACAGTATATCTTAATATAGCTAATTTTTAGAAATAAAGTATGTTCACTTTGCCTGGTCAGGCAGTAGCACAGTGGGTAGAGTGTCAGATGGGAATGCAGAGAACCCAGGTTCAAAAATTCTAGGTCATTGGCTTGAGTGCGGCCTCACTAACTTGAGTGCAAGGTGGCTGGCTTGAGCACGAGATCATAGAAATGACCCCATGGTCACTGGCTTGAGCCCAAAGGTCGCTTGATTGAAGCCCAAGGTCACTGGCTTGAGCAAGGGGTCACTCATTCTGCTGTAGCCCCTGGTCAAGGCACATATGAGAAAGCAATCAATGAACAACTAAGGAGATTAAGAAGCCACAACAAAGAACTGATGCTTCTCATCTCTCTCCCTTTCTGTCTGACCTTATCTGTCCCTCTCTCTAGCTCTGTATCTTGCAAAAAACAAACAAACAAACAAACAAAAGAGACCAAAAAAACAAAAACACAAAGAAAGTATGCTCACTTCAAATTACTTTTTAAACAACATAAAACCAAAACAGGCAATTTAGCTTAAAAGGCAAAGATAATTTGATATAGTATGTGGAGGGATATTGGGAAGTCCTTATTTCCATTGCCATGGTTGTTTTTTTACAAGAAGAATCAAATATTGACAGGCACTCTTGTCCATGCATTTTGAATGGCCTACACTCTTTTTTATCTGTCCAGCTCTCGCTAGTTCTCTCTGTCTCATCACCTGGTAACCATTGGGTGGCATTTAGAGAAAGGGTACAAATGCATTTTCTTTATTTATGTTTGAACAGAGTTTGGGCCCAGGACAATGAGAGAACAAAAATTGAGGGAGATCCTTATAATAAGATTCATGGACTCTTACTATCCATGAATAATGGCACTGCCTGTCCTCTCCTCCTGCCACTGAAATCACCTGCAATGAGGGAGAGCAGAAGCTGGAATCACAGTCAAACTCCAGCAGCATAGAAGTGAGCTGTTCCAGCCCAGCTGCCACAGGCAGAGCGTGAGCAGAGGAGGGAAGAGATTTGTAGTAGACAGTTGAAAAGGGCAAAAGAGAGGCCAACTGATTTTAAATTTTTTTATATGAGCTTTCTTAAGATGCCTGTCTGCTTATCTCTTCTCACTGAAGTGCTGAGACCAATCTGGCCCTGACACAAGCTTTCCCTCTCCTGGCCTTGCTACCATGGCCCCCAGCCCACACCCCAGATCATTTTCCATTGTTAATACCTGGAAGTCAGCCCTTTGTACAACTTGGGGACCAAATCAGAGCCGGAAAATGGAATGTATAGGTTATTTACGGATTGTTGCTGAGCAAATTTAATCACTGGCCGGCTGTAACTCCATCACCATTTCCCTTAACGAGAACATCGCAGACTTAAATTTTGCAAAGGAGGGAGAAGTGGCCCTAATCCAACTATAACAGTAACAGCCAATTCTGCTGTGATGGGAAGAGATGCTGTATTAGTGCCAATACATTAACCAACTTTCCAATTGCAGCGAGGAGGCTGATTGCCATTACAATTCCCACGGCACTCCTCTGTGGAGGTAACGGAGCTGCTTGAATGAGCATTCATTTCCAGCTCTGCTGGAGTATGTGTGTGAGAAAGTGAGTGAGTGAGTGAGAGAGAGACAGACAGACAGAGAGAAGGGCATAGATAATAACTAGTTAAAACTTGAGAGGAGGTATGGAGGGCTGGGCAATTCCGAATCATTCTTTCACCACAAGTTTATGATGTTGGGCAAGTCATTCAGCTACTATGAAACTTGGGTTGTTGCAAAATGAATATAATAATTATAATACCTACTAGTGGATTAAATAAGGACACACTTTTCTCAAGACATAAAGCCTGTGTCCCCTCTCCTTGAATTTAAGTGGGCTTTGCAACTGCTCTGACTTATAGACTATAGCAAAAGTGACGCTGTGGCAATTTCTATACACAAGCCTTAAAAGACTGGCAGCTTCTACTTCCTGGCTTTCTGGGAGTCCTAAGGTGCTATTTAAGAAGTCTGACTATGCTGAAAATACCAAGCTGGAGAGGCCATATGTCAGTATTTCAACTGACTGTCCCGGCAGAGCTCTTGCTTCCAGTGTCCCAGTATACCAAGCATGTGAAGAAAACCATCTTAGAAGTCTCCAAATATGCCTGTCCACCAGCCGAATAACCCATGTGACCTCAGTGGCTACCATGAAGAGCAGGAGGATTGCCTTGCTGAGCCCTGTTCAAATTCCCTTGGCCATGTATTCATGAGGTATATTAAATTAGTTGGTGTGTTAAGCTGCTAAGTTTTGGGATAATTTCAACATGTAACAAAAACACTTATAAAGCTATTGAAGAGGATTAAGTAGAATAATAAAATTGATCATTAAAGAGTAACTTTTAGTGCTATTTTAGTAATGTAATATTAATACAAAGAGACATACTTTAGCCTTGCCTAATATTAAAACAAAAACAACAACAAAAACCTCACTTTTAAAATAAATGTAGAGAAAGGTCCATGGTCAAGGCACATACGAGAAAGCAATCAATGAACAAGTAAGGTGTTGCAACAAAAAACTGATAATTGATGCTTCTCATCTCTCTCCGTTCCTGTCTGTCTGTCTCTATCTATCCCTCTCTCTGACTCTCTCTCTGTCCCTGTATTAAAAAAAATGTAGAGAGCTAAAATCCTTCCTGACCTACATGTTTTATCTTTTTTTTTTAATTTAATTTTTATTTTATTTTATTTTACAGGGACAGAGAGAGAGTCAAAGAGAGGGATAGATAGGGACAGACAGACAAGAACAAAGAGAGATGAGAAGCATCAACCATTAGTTTTTCGTTGCCATTGCGGTACCTTAGTTTTTCATTGATTGCTTTCTCACATGTGCCTTGACCGCGGGCCTTCAGCAGACCGAGCAACCCCTTGCTGGAGCCAGTGACCTTGGGTTTAAGCTGGCAAGCTTTTGCTCAAGCCAGATGGGCCCGTGCTCAAGCTGGCAACCTCGGGGTCTCGAACCTAGGTCTTCCACATCCCAGTCCGACGCTCTATCCACTGTGCCACTGCCTGGTCAGGCTACACGTTTTATCTTAACAACAGATGAGATGAAGACTTGCCTGGAACTTTGGAGAGTAATACACATCAGGATAAAGTAAGTCAATAGAGAGTACCTTCAATACACCAAGTACCATATATGCATTTTCCTCATTTAATCCTTATAGCAACCTTATGAGGTGACTACTGTGTGTTCATGTCATACAATAGGCTCAAAAAAGTTGAGTAACTTGTCTGAAGTTTCACAGCTAGGAAGTGATAGAGCCAAATTCTGAACACATGCCTGTCTGCTTCCAAGGCAGAGAATGCTGAGTTGGGTCCTGGAGGGTATATAAGTGTAGGACGAATGAGAGGAAGGACTGGAGGCATCATAAGGATGTCTGCATTGGGGATGGTGAGAAGCTGAGCTGCATGCAGTCTTTTCTGAAGAGCAGGGCAAAATGAGCTCCAATCAGCAGACTCTGATTCTCAGGACTGAAATTGATCTCCAGGTCCTTATTCTTATCCACAAGTTGGCCCTGATGAAGAAGAGTGTGGAAATGGGCCTGGGAAGATTGACTGGGTGCTAAAAATCAGGGTGAGAATGATTGAAAGCTCAATTGTTGCTTCAGGACTTACTGTTTCTGCTCAAGCCTGACTTTCATCTCCTCTGTTGGCTTATGGGAAAGCAAATGCTAGCAGAGAACAAAGATTGCTTCCTTCAGTGCCTGAAGGACACAGCCCATATCCAAGTTAATGAAGAAACAGATTGGACTTGTCAGGGTATCTCCTGAATGTCTTGCTAAATCATTGCAGTCCATCGCCTAAAATAACCCCCAGATTAAAACTTCTGGCCCATTCTTGCCTTCAACCCTCTGTTAACAACAAGGCTTACTGCAACCTCATGCAGTTCTGATATAGGCTCACGTGATGGGAGGTTTGTGGCTGACAGGAAGAGAATTCCAGGCTCAATAGTCTGGCCTGCTTACTGCCTGTAACACAGAGCCTCATGCTGCTGTTTGGTCCTCAAATTGCTTATCTAATCTTTGATGCTCTGACTTGTCACCTTCCGCCTGTACATTGTCATTAAAAATAGTCTCTTGTCTGTCTCACCAAATTTTCTGGTCTACCCTGTCACAAATGTGCAAAAAAGTAGCAAGTACTCATGCCAGCTCCTCCCCAGTCTCCAGCTTTGAAGCAGTATATGGGTAATAACAACTAAAATGAAAGCACAAACCATTCTGAGCCATGTGTCAAAAACAAAAACAAATAAAAATGGAATAAAAATCTAGCTAGATTTAATAAGCAACTTTCTTAACCTTTTTTTCCTTTGAAGGCTCTCCTTAAAGAATAGCAAAATGGCTATTTTGAAGGAGATGGTTTCTATAACACTTTTCTTCTTATATTTCTTGGAGAAATAAATCCACAACACAATACATGGCTGTTAGTTAAATAACTCAGGTATTACAAAAAAGAATGATCATTCAATAGCTCTTGAAAGCAAAAAGTAGTTATTTTACCTGTGGCATAAGGAAAAGCTCATTTGACAGGAGTAAAGACCTTGGTAAAATATCTAGGCTCTGCTTTCTCTTTTGAAATCTTGTTGAACATTTCATTTTGGGTCCTACAGAATCTAGTCAAGAGTCTGTGAAGTATTTCTATGGAGTTGGAAAACCTTACACATAAGATACATTCCCTGTTTTAGTGAGGTTACCCAGAGTATTTGGTCCTACAGCAAAAGTCAGCCTATTTGTCTGCATTTCCCCTTTTAGTGGTTTCCCCCACCAATTTATTTCACTATCACCATAGTTAGACAATGAAAAGATACAAGTACCAAGTACCAATAAGTTTACTCCTCACTCAATTTGGGTATATGAGTGAAATTTATTGGGTCATATATATAATCTTTCCCCCCTGCCAGAATGACTTCTTGCTGATAGAAAAAGATGTGGGGATATTATGAGACATTTTATGATAGTCTAGAATCTTCTGTTTCCTTTTTAATGTTTATAAAATTAAATTTGCTCCTAACTCTAGTTTCAGCTAATGAGGTTTTATTGTGGTCCTGGTTGATGAAGTTAATGTTTGGGGAGAAAAAAATCTGTGACTCTTATTCAACGTGTTATTCTTACCTGAAAATATCTGGTCCATATAATTTTAGAAATTTCTTTCCAAATCATCAGTTCTCAGTATTACCTAACAATTATTTGAAAGGCTATCATTTATTATATTTTTATTTAATAAATTCTAGCTATGAGGTTTTCATGCATTGGTAACTTTCCTCCTCACAGCCCTCCTACGAGACAGCTACTGTTAGTAGCACACCATTTTTTCAGATCAGACACTGAGGAACAATATGGCTAAATAACTATTCCAAGGTCAGCATTTAATGGAAGGTGGGACTAAAGTTTGATCCCAGGCAATCTGGAATCTGTGCCTGCAACCTGAAAAGCTGTGTTGTTTCCTTTTGAGAACTCAGAAGGTGAAGCCAGCAGTGTTCCATCAAATTCTGCCATTGCCAAGCACTCGTCTTTGTGTCAGTGCCTGGCTTTATCCAAATTTGGCCCTTACAGCTCCTATTATTCACTCTAAGTGCTTAGAAGTAACATTAGGGCTAGATTTACACATGTGGTGGCAGCATCATTCCAGAGACTTTCAATATCTTGTGTCATGGTAGAGTGAGCCATACTTCTGGGTTTTAGTAGGCCTGCATTGATAGCAGAGCCATGTCTTTTGTTCTTTAAAAATTATAATACCCTACTGTCACCTACAGTATGAAAATAGCCATTATTTATTTGGACTTGCAATACTTTATCTCCCCAGTTGCTTTGGAAAATAAGCATCTCATTGTCCTTAGTTCATTGCTTTTCACATTCTATTTTCCCAGGTGCAGCACACATTCCTCATTCTGCTGGATCCCTCTGTATGGACCAGGAATGAGTTATTCTTTCATGAGCAAATGAAAGAAGAAAAAAAAAAAACATAACCGACCGCAAAGAGCTGTGTCTGTTTGCCCCAATAGCCTCCTTAGGACATCATTTCAGAACTTTGGCTAGGGCAGTGGAAAAAATAAATGAAAACATGAGAGTTTGAGTCATCCTTCTAAATAAATAATTGTTCCCATTCCTTCTTCCAACCAATCTGTCAGCAAAAACTCTCCCTTGACATCAAAATAAAGAATTATATTAGTGATCAGTAAATGCATCACATTCAAGGAAGAAAAAAAATGACATAATGTGCCAGCAAGAACAAAAGTCATCTGAAAATTGAGAGGGGGGGGGTCAAGGAACTGACTGATTTCATGTGGCCAACACCTCATTCCATGGGCTGATTCACAATGTCTACCAGAGGGTGTCAGTGCTGGAAAGACAGGCTTTTATTAGTATAGTACTTGTTTTTCAGGGACGAGTGTACAAAGAAGCCAAGATATTTTTCTACAGTGTGAGCCCTGCCTAGATTTTGAAATGATTGTTTAATATTATTTAGAAAAGAGTGAAATCACTGAAAAAATGGATTGCTATTCCATTTTATAGCACAGGCAAAGAAAGGAAAACCTAATCATGTGCCCATAAGGGCTCTTGATGTAGGGAGACTATTGACTCTGTATAAAAGAGCAAAACTTCCAGGTGGCTAGGTTATGGGTAACAACGATTTAGACCTATTTTGGATAGGTACCTTTCCTTCCAAGAAGACATGTTGAGAGGCTTATAGATGGTATTATTTAAGTTTTGGAGACAAGAGCATGCAGTTTTTTGAGAATACAGGCACTGGTACTTGGCTGTGATTGTATCCTGAGCTCTCATACTTGTTGTAATCTTGGATTACTTGATAAATTTCTTAAGTTTCTTTGCCATTAAAGTGGATATGTTAATATTAATTCCTAGGCTTGTTGGAAGGGTTGAATAAGCTAATACAGTATCTGAAATAGTATTTGTCTCTGTTACGTAGCAAGCATTCACTGTTAGTGACAATTATCACCATCATCTTATTTATTTATTTATTTATTTTTGTGACAGAGACAGAGAGACAGAGAGAGGGACAGATAGGGACAGACAGGCAGAAAGGGAGAGAATGAGAAATATCAATTTTTTGTTGTAGCTCCTTAGTTGTTCATTGATTGCTTTCTCATATGTGTCTTGACTGGGCGGCTACAGCAAAGTGAGTGACCCCTTGCTCTAGCCAGCAGCCTTGGGCTTCAAGCCAGTGACCTTTCAAGCCACCATGAGGTAATGTCCATGATCCCATGCTCAAGCCAGAAACCCTGTGCTCAAGCTGGTAAGCCCTCGCTAAAGCCGGATGAGCCTGCGCTCAAAACGGTGACCCTTGATGTTTTGAACCTGGGTCCTCCACGTCCCATTCCGATGCTCCATCCACTGCACCACTGCCTGGTCAGGCTATCACCATCATCTTGTTACTGCTTCTCACATGGGAGTCCCCTGCTCAAGTGTCATACAGGACACAGGCAGTTTGGAAGTAACCACTATTGTCCATCAAGTTTTTGTGTCACTTTACTCTTTTCCACATGATTTCCCTTCCATTTTATGATTATGCTACATGTCCAGGTCTAGAGCCATTGTAACCCCAGCTGTGAATCCTTGCTCAAGTCTCCAACCTCTCATAGCCTCAGTTTGTTTATCTGTAAAATTTATCCAATGCTCCTTCTGCCTTGATACATTTCAAAAAGGCTCACATCTTATGTTGCCCTTGAAGCTAGTCTAATTTTGTCTAATTTTGTTTGTACAGGAAGTACCAGATTAGCATCTCTACTGTGAAAAAAATACCTTCAAAGAGTAATCACTTCAGTACGATTGAGAAGCACACCTCAGCTGGCAGGAGGGAGAGGAGTTACAGGACCAATCCTATACAAAGGCATTTCAGTGAATTTCATGGAACAAATGAGGTATGCAGTACACCTGCCTCTTAGGATTAATTCCCAGGTTAGAGTGAAGCTCGGAAAATTGCTATTTCTTGACCTAAAAGGAGGTTAAAACACTTTCAGTGGAAATCGATTCACTTTAAGGTATTTAGCACTGTTCATATTTTGTAAAAGTCTCTATGACAGGACTGGTTTCATTTGGCACTTTATGTTGCAATCGTGGGAAGTCCATCACATAAAGAGAGTGGGACTGTTTAACAAGATGGGCTATTTCCTTTGTTTCACATCCAAGATAAAAAGGGAACATGCCCTGGACCCCCAGAGAGGCTAGGATATTGGGATCTTTATTTATACGCATCTGCTGCATAGGAAGTAGCATAATGATTGCTGAAAAAATAAAATTAATTTTTCCTGCTGCTTTTGTTTTTCCTTTGCTGGGGGAATTTGTGTTACCCATGGTCAAATAGCATTATGTACAATGAAGGAAATGAGGTGTGAGGGAATCATTCAATAAAAAAATGATAAATCATAAAAGATCATTTAGATAAAAATGCTGTTAGCGAGAGTTTGAGGAGTATGAAGATATATTTTTATTGGTTTTCAGAAAATGCTATCATGGAAATTGTACCATTTATACAGTTGTTCCTCTTTTCCTTGAAAAGATAGTGAGAAATTTAAGTGAAATTAAATAAGAAATAATGCAGGCTGTCAATCATGACCTGAGACTGGTTGGGGAAAATTGCTTTCTGAGGGGACAAAATATAATCAGTGTCATGACCAACAAATTAGAAAACAAAGAATATTATGAGAATGATTTCAATGACTAATACGTGACCAGTGGGGAAGAAAGAATGACAAGATAAGATTAACCGAGGGACAGGGAGGCTATAGAAAAATGGGAACCTTCGTGTACTTCTGTGGAAGAGAAAATGGTGCAGCTATTTTGCACAACAACTTGCCAGCATTCAGAGAAACTGAGCATGTGCACATTGTGAGGCCCAGCAACTGCACAGTGAAGTGTGCGCTTGAGAACATGACTTGCTCTAGTACACAAGTAACACGTGTGAGCATGTTAAGACAGCATTTTTTGGAGTAGCAAAGGGATGAGAACAAACTAGAAAATGTATCTAGAAAAACAAATAAAATGTAAAATATTTTTATGAGGGCTTAGTACACAGGATTCCAAAGAAATTAACTCGTTGTACATATAACATTGTGAATAGATCAAAATATTAACAATAAACCAAATGGCTGCATAGCTCTATGCTGGTTATGCGGATAAATAAGGCATATACAAAGCATTGCTAGTTATTATAAGCTGATATGCATAAGAAATAAAATTTGGCCTAACCAGGCAGTGGCGCAATGGATAGAGTGTCGGACTGGGATGCGGAAGGCCCAGGTTGGAGACCCTGAGCTCGCCAGTTTGAGCGCGGGCCCATCTGGCTTGAGCAAAAAGCTCGCCAACTTGGACCCAAGGTCGCTGGCTCCAGCAAGGGGTTGCTCGGTCTGCTGAAGGCCCGCGGACAAGGCACATGTGAGAAAGCAATCAATGAACAACTAAGGTGTTGCGACGGCAACAAAAAACTAATGATTGATGCTTCTTATCTCTCCCCGTTCCTGTCTGTCTTTCCCTATCTATCCCTCTCTCTGACTCTCTATGTCCCTGTAAAAAAAATAAAAAGAAAAAGAAATAAAATTTGTGGGAGGTGGATCTAAAGCACAATTGTGAAAAATGACTGATTTTGAGGAAGAAAAGGAAATAAAATAAAACATAAAAAGAGGACAAATTTGATCTGATGATAATATATTGACATAATGTTACATATAAAAAAGTAAGATAAATCTAGTTCTGTGTACCAGAATTCAAATGTTGCATTCATATCTATATCTATCTATATATCTGTATATATATATATATATAGTTATATAAAAGGATATGTCTATATAAAGATCTCTGTGTATATATGTGTAGATCTAGATCTGTATATTCAGGTCTGTCTATAGCTATGTCTCTATCTGTAATATCTGAATGGTATTGAGATAGACTATAGCTGTGTTGTATTCTCATGGGGAAAACAAATTGGTATAGTTATTTCCCAAATGAAGGGGAAAGTCTGCAAGTAACCAGGTAAACAGAAATCTACTTCACTTAAACCTTGGAACCTTAGAAAAATAAAATTAAAACTAACACGATGAAGTGGAAAAATTTTAGAGAAATTAAATTTTTGGAAAAAAACATTTCTTTTCCCCAAGAGACTTGAAAAATATAAAAACATCCATTAATTTAAAATAAAAGCAATCAGGCTGATGATGACTCTACCGTATGAGTATCCTGGGCAGTTACAGCAATGAAGAGTGTTTGGCTTAGAGAAGATAAGAAGAAAGACAGGACACCAGTTATGCTAATGAAAGAGCTGAATCATTTTTTTGTCATTTCAGAAGACAAAACTAAGACAGTTACTAGATAATAGATGGGGTTAGATATTAGTAAGATAAAATTTTCTATCTGTCTTTTTTAACATATCGGATCAGGGGTATGGACTGTAGTGTCGCTATTGCTTAACACTTGCCAGAGATGATGTTGAAGGTTTTAACCTAACAGAGAGGATGGATAGAAATCTCCCATCTTTATTTTATTTTTTTTATCAGATATTTTTCATCTTTAATAGTCTGCTAAGCTGTGACCATTTTAACAACTGCTGAACATAATGTGATTCTCATTCACTCAGCAGTAGTGAAGTTTTATATTGAGACATAACTTTTTAATTGATTAAAGGTTGTCTTACCAATCTTATTCACTGAGTAATCTTGGTATATGATTTTTTTTCCTGTGGTTCTTGGTGAATCATCTTTACAATATTTACCTAAATAACTCAGGTAATTAGAAACAGAAAAGCTATCCTACTGATAGAGACATAAATTTTGTCCTTTACGATTACCCACAATAGAAAAATAGATGACATCCTCTCCTAACATTGAATCTTTTAAAAATAATATTATTCTATTACCAATTCATAGTTGGAATTTTGTTAACCACTTTGGGAAAACATCCAAACTATAATGCAAACAATATTTCCCCCCACAGTTTTAGAGCTAATTTACTAATCTCCAAGGGGTAGAAAGTGGGAAAGAAATCTTTATGTTTCAAGGAAATTATACATCTGTTTTTACATCCTAGTGGTCTGAAAGACAATTTAATTCTCAAATGACAGGGAAGCAGGAATTGAAGTTATAAAGAGGGATGAGATTTGATAGTATTAATTTTAGAGGAATGATAGTTCTGAAAGCACCACACGATAAAAAATCTAGTGTTATAATTGCCAACTCAAAAATGAGCTGTTTCTAAAACATTACCTGTTTCTAAAAGCTGTACATTATACCTTTTATATATCTATAATGTGTATATCCTTGCTTTGTGTCATTGTTCTCCATTGACTGAGACAAACGTTAGCATTATCTAGACATTCCTTAATTGCTGTAACTATAGTTCTGTCAGTAGGTTATCTCTGGCACATTGGTACACTAAAGACTACACAGTGTAACTACCTTCCAGTTTTGATCAGGTCAGTAAAAGGAGACGACCTCAAGTACTAAGGTCATGGTGGCAAGGAGCCAATATGCTATCATTAGAGGCACAATTTCCTACCTTTAACTTCCTAGGGAAGGATGATCAGAGCCAGCATGCAGGTGTGCCATGGGGCTGAGAGAGCTGTTTTTATCAAGAAACATGTCATCTGTACAGAGCACAGAGTGGGCTGGATTTAAACATTAAACGCTTGTGATTGACACATATAAAATTTATGCATATATTAGTACACACATAAGATTCATATAAATAAAACTGCTCTAGCAAATGAGCTCCTGTGGTGTAGGATGGCTTAAGAAAGATTAATAATAAGATAAATACTCTTGGTATGGGATGCTTGTTTCCCATTCCTGATGCCACCTTCTGTGGGAGGTGAGCTCAACCTGTATATCACTTCTGACTTTCCTCCATCTTTTACTAACTTTGCTCCAGGTAGTGTTTAATAATTTCCCAAATTAGTAAAATTGGACAGAAAAAGCCAAATACACTTGCTCCAGCTCTCCCTCTGTCTCAGGATCAGATGTGGTCACAAAGATCATGAATCCTTTTCTCCTTAGTGCTATAAGTCAGACCCATTGTGGATAGTCTTTCTAGGTCTAGAATTGCTTCTGACAGGGTGGGAAAGTGTATTTAATCCAAAAGTTCAACATTAGAAACCCATTTGGTCTCATTCTAAACTGTATCTTCCACATAGTTCTTAGCATCTATGATAGTCATAATTTCACCTTCCATTGTCCTTAACTTTTTGTCTTACTCAGAACCTAAGTGAGGGTGAGAGATTTCGCCACTGAGGTTTTAAAAGTTTCCATGTTTCAACACAGAGAGCTCATCCTGCTTGGCTTGTTAGAAACCATCACTTGCCTTTTTCTTAAGGGGAGGAGCTTGCATCTGAGTTGTGTCTCACAGGACAGAAATCTTTTTATCTCTAGTAAGGATAATGTTGTATGCAACTTTCTTTGGACCCCAACTTCTCTGTGTACTGGGTAATTGGTATTACAAGCAACTTTTCTGATCAGCTAACATCTATACCAAGATTGTTTCACATCCAAATACTGTGATAACCTCCCACTGACCTGTGTGTATCCTTGTGCTTGTTTTATATGAAAGAAGAGGAACAGAGTCCCCCATTTAGGACACAGATCCATTGCATGTCTAGCAGGATCTGATCTCTGGAATGACTGCCTTCTCTTGAAAACCCTTAACTCTAAAATCTCCCAAATAAAGTCTGTTTCTTAGGCCATATATTGCATTCTGGACTTCACTTTTACAGAGCTTTCATAAAACCCCAGCAGATACTCTTCTTAAATGGAGTATAATTTATATATGCTAAACTATTATTTTCAAATGTATAATTTGATTAGTTTTTAAAAGTGTACACATTCATGTAGCCACCACCACTATCAAGATATAAGCTTGCTAGTTTGCAACCAATTGCTTATTCCCACTCTTGGTCCCCAGAAATGACTATTTTGAAAATTTTGTCATTTCCAAAATGTCATTGGATGTCCAGAATGGTACCATATGGTATGCATCTTAGAGTTTGGGTTCTTTCACTTAGAATAATGCTTTTGAGGTATATTCATATTGTTGCATGTATCAGTAATTTTCCTTTTTGCTGCTGAACAATTTCATTGTAAGCATGCACTATAATTTGTTTATCCATTCATCAGTTACAAGACATTGGATTATTTCACATTTTGAGCTATTATAAAAAATGTTTCTATACTGTTTTCCACAGTGATTGCACCAGTCTGCGTTCCCACCAGCAGTGCAGGAGGGTTCCCTTTTCTCCGCATCCTCGCCAGCACTTATTCTGTGTTGTTTTATTAACGAGCGCCATTCTGACTGGTGTGAGGTGGTATCTCATTGTGGTTTTAATTTGCATTTCTCTAATGATTAGTGATGTTGAACATTTTTTCATCTGTCTATTGGCTATCTGTATGTCCTCTTTGGAGAAGGGTCTATTCATTTCTTAAACAGTATGGAGATTCCTTAAAAAATTAGAAATGGAACTGCCCTTTGACCCAGCCACCCCACTTATAGGAATATATTCCAAGGATACCATATCACCGACTGAAAAGAAGAAATGCACCCCTATGTTTATGGCAGCATTGTTCACAATAGCAAAGATCTGGATACAGCCCAAATGTCTGTCAGTGGACGAGTGGATTAAAAAGCTGTGGTACATATATACAATGGAATACTATGGGCCTATGAAAAAGAAGGAAATATTACCTTTGGAAACAATATGGAGGGACCTGGAAACTATTATGTTGAGTGAAATAAGCCAGGCAGAGAAAGAAAAATATCATATGACCTCATTCATTTGAGAAATCCAAGGAACAATGAGAACTGAGGAACGGAATTGAGACAGAGGAGGGATCAAAGGGACCAGAGGAAAAGAGGACAGAGGGAAAGGGGATGATAGGATGGGATAAACCTGAAGAGAAGGGAAGAGGGCACTGTAGAAGGAGGGCAAGAGAGATGTTGAGGAGAATATGGGGGGGGAGGGATGTATTCGGGGTGACCCTAGAATCTATGTAAACACAATTAATTAAATAAAAATATTTAAAATAATAAAATAAAAAAGTTTCTATAAACATTCATATACAGGTATTCGTGTGATCATCTATTTTTTCATATCTCTTGGGTAAACACCTAGAGTGAGAATGCTGAGTCACATGGTAATTATATTTAATGTTATGAACATTTTTTAAACTGATGTTTAAAATAAATGCAACATGTTTCCACACACACTGCACGAGAGTTCTAGTTGTTCCACATTTTCATAAGCACTTTGTAATATCAGTCTTTTAAATATTAGCTGGTTCTAGTTGCATAGCCTTATCTAATGGTGGTCTTAATTTGCATTTACCTAGTGACTAGAGAACTGTCACAGCTTTTCATGCATGTGAATATATCATTTTTGTTGAGTGCCTGTTCTAATCTCATCCTTTTAAAAAATTGTGTAGCTTGTCTTATTATTATGATTAAAATGTGTGTGTGTGTGTGTGTGTGTATATATATATATATATATATATATAATAATGAATATAAGCGCTTTGTCATATATAGATATATATTTTCAAATATTAACTCCCAGTCAATGGCTTGATTTTTATTTTCTTACAGAATTAGTCAAAGAAAATAAAGTTTTGGTAAAAACCAATTTCTCAATTTTTTATGCTTTTATTATTTTATTTAAGAAATCATTGTGTTCCCAAAATTTCACAGATTTTTGCCTATCTTCTAAAGGTTTTATAGTTTTGGCTTTTATATTTATATCTATGTTGTATTTTAAGTTATTTTTACATACACTATAACTATCTTTGTTAGTTTTCACATGTATGACTAATTGTTTCAGCATCCTCTGTTGAAAAAAGCATCTAAACCATTGGGTTACTTTTTTTGTGTATTATTTGACCATGTATGTGTGGATCTATTCTGTACTCTATTATTTTTAATTGCTACATATATATGTCTTCTGTTGAACCAAAATCTCTCTGTCTTAACTACTATAATTTTAAAATAGGTCTTAACATCAGGTAGTGTGAGTGTTCTAATTTTGCTTTTCTTTTTCAAATTATTGTGGTTATTCTAGGTTCTTTACAATTCTACATAAATTTTATAATTGTAGGGTCAATTTCTATAACAAGGGTGGCTGTGACTTTGGGATTGCCCTGACTCTGCATATCAATCTGGGAAGAACTGACATCCTAAAAATATTAAGAAAGCTGACCCAGAAATGATATATCTCTCCATTTATTTCGGTTTTATTTTTCTTTCAATGTTTTAAAGTTTTTAGTGAATAGGTCTTGCATGTATTTTTAAACTATATTCGAACATATTTTATGTAGTTGATGTTTTAGAAGTGTTTGATTTAGGGAAGCATTTCCAATTATTTTTTGCTCATAGGTGAAATACAATTGATTTTTGTTTATTGTAAAATTTGCATTATTGGTTGCTGGATTTTTGTTTTGTAAATTCAGAGTGTTGAATTTTGTTTGCATTTTGTTTTGTTTAGATATTTTTAAAAATTGTTTTTAAGTGGTCTTAGTGTATTTCCAAGGTGACTATAATCTGGAAATTTTATTCCCACACTAGAATGACATTCTTTTGAAGATTTCTCTCAATGCTTAATGTATCATAAAGATTTCATCTTTAGTTGGTTCAAAAGAGAATTATTCTTAGATGTCAATATGAGCTCTGGAAATTGTTTTTCCTACTACCTTTCTAGTGTTCTTACCCTGGCAGCAAGTAGTTTTTTGTCCCTTGTTCACAGATTAGAGTCATCTAAAACTTCAAGGGGAGCTTGCTCTTTCTGTGTATAGTTTTCTCCTTTCTGAGGTCCTGCCTCACAAAGCCTAGTAGCCTCTGTTTCCTCAATTCAGCAAGGCCACTAGGTTCTTTTGCCCCCTCCCCCACATTATGCTGTGGCCTGAGACACTCTTTAGGCACTAAGGTAGTACAATTTTTGGACTCACCTTATTTGTCTTCCTGTTTTTCAGGAATTGTTGTCCTGAGTTGCCTATGTCCAATCTCTGAAAACAGTTATTTAATGTATTTTGTTCAGTTTTCTAGTTGTTTGCTGTGGGAGAGAAATCGCTGCAGCTATTTATCTTCCATGGGCAGGGCAAAAATCAATACATTTTTGACCTTACAAATATCCTGGAGAGAAGACATCTGTAGCTTTTGTGCAGAAAGCTTCAATTGGAGCCTTGTGGTGGCTTATTCTGGAAGGACTGATACCAACCTCCACAAAATTTCTGTTTGTTATATGCATGTGACAAAATAACATTTTCCTAATTTGAATGGGGTCTCTGCTTATTGCAGTTTCTTTGAGCCTTCCTCGAAGAAGGATAAATCTCAGTGTGGCAGGCATCAGTAGCTATATTCTAGAGAAGAGGGCAAGGAACTAGATGGATTTTAGGATTGCATTCTCTGTGCCTGCTCAAGACAAAATTGTCCTAATTACCAATGAAAGGAGACATATATTTTTATGCTGAAATCTTTATAGAGGCATAACACTGGGTAATCAACTCCAAAGATAACTTCACAAAAGACCAGTTGGACAGATTTCAGGACACATTTTTTTTTCACTACCACTGCGTACACTTACGAATTTAGCATGTATCCATCTCAAGGGGCTGTACTGATGGGAAGCAATTTCTGAAGTCAAAGAATACTACGTGGCCATGAAAAAGAAGAAAATCTTATCTCTTGTGACAGCATGGATGGACCTGGAGACTATTATGCTAAGTAAAATTAGCCAGGCTGGTAAAGAAAAATATCATATGATCTCACTTACATATGGAAGCTAATGAACAAAGTGAACTGAGGAACGGAATAGAGGCAGAGTTGGGATCACAGGGACCAGAGGGATAGCGATCAGAGGGTAGGGGGATGAAGGGATGGGATCAGAGAACGTAAATGGATTAATGAAATGATATATACATAACAAAGAGATATAGATAGCAGGACTGCAAATCCTAGAGGGAAGGGGGAGGGCATTGTGGGGAGGGGAACAATGGGGGGTATAAAAGGGGACACGGGAGTGGGGATGAAGGAATTATATTCAGTGAGACACTTGAATCCATGTAAGAAAAATAAATTAAAATGAATAAAAACTATATTAAAATAAAGAAACAATTATAATGACATCCTACAAGAAGAAAACTTATTGTGACTTATTATCCTTACAAAGATGAACATAAGTTATACCTAATTTGAGTTCCTTCACAGTTTTATCTGTATGAAGTAGAAATAAACATAATAAATTATTGCTATCCTTAACATTCATTAATAACATTACCAAAGTCATGACTTGGCAGCAGTATATGTGTGAAATGTGACTGGTTTAAGTATGGTTTGATGCAACAGGCACCCAGAGCCTGGCTTTGTACACTAGCTCTGTCACTATTCATCTCTGTGACATTACAGAGTGTCATTCTCTCTATACCTCGGGGGTTTTTATTTGTGAAATGACCTGCAAGATCAACAGTTTGCATATGCCCAGCAGATGGAAGTAGGAAATGGTTCAAGTCATTAAAGCTGATAATGAGCTCCATTGAATAGGGAAGCTTGATATTGTCCATGTCTATGTTGAGGGAACAATTAGTTGCAGTGAAATATTCTCTTAGTTTATCATTAGCTCAAAACTTGTGGACACTACATATGTAACTTCTGAGTTTATCATTAGCTCAAAACTTGTGGACACTACATATGTAACTTCTGAGTACTGCTTTAGCTACATCCCTTAAGTTTCAGCGTGTTGTGCTTTTATTACCTTTCATCTCAGAGTGTTTCTAAATACTCTTGTAATTTCTTTTTGACCTAGTGGTTAGTTAGGAACCCATTCTTTAATTTCCACGCATTTATAAGTTGCCCAACTATTTCTGTTGATTTCTTACTTAGTTTCATAGCAGTTATACTTTGCATCATTTCAATCCTTTTAAAAAATTATTTATTGACGAGAGAGAGAGAGAGAGAGAGAGAGAGAGAGGAAGATATGTTGCTTCACTTGTTAATGCTCATTGGTTGATTCTTGTATGTACCTAATGGAAAATCAAACCACAACCTTAGTGTATTAGCGCAACACTCTATCCAACTGCTCGACTTAACCAGGGCTCATTTTAGTCCTTTTTATACATATTAAGGCTTATTATCCAGCATCACATATGGCCAGTTTTTGAGAATGATCTATGTGCACAGTGAACATTGTATATACTGCTGTTGTTGGGCCTCCATTGTATATTATTTATAACATTGACTAATATATTATGTAATAAAATCTTTTTATATCTACAGATTAAATTTTTTATAGAATCACTTTTTAAAAAAATTAATTTTATAGCAGTTTGAGGTTTACTACAAAATTGAGAGGAGTGTACAGAGATTTCCCATATACACCTGAATCCATACATACATAGCTTGCTCGACTGTCAATATCATTTACCAGAATGGTACATTTTTTTTTTTTTTTACCAAGGATGAACCTATGTTGACACATCGTAACCAGCTAAAATTCATAATCTATCTTAGGCTATACTGCTGTGGTATATATTCTATGGGTTTGGACAGATGTATAATAGCACAGATCTATCATCATGTTATTGTATAGAATTTTTCACTGCCCCAAGAATCCTCTGTACTCTTCCTATTCATCCACTATCAACCTAATCTTTTTACTGTCTCCATAGTATTGCCTTTTCAACAATGTCATATAGTTAGGCTCATTCAGTAAGTTACCTTTTCAGATTGGTTTCTTTCACTTAGTAATATGAATTTAAGATCCCTCCATATCTTCTCATGGCTTCATAACATATGACTTTATAGCACTGAATAGTGTTCCATTGTCTGGATGTATCACAGTTTTTCCATTCACCTACTGAAGAATATCTTGGTTTCTTCCAAGCTTTAGCAATTATAAAGAAATCTGGTATAAACATTCGCATACAGGTTTTGGTGTGAACATAGTTTTCATCTTTTCTGGGTAAATACCCTGAAGCATAATCACTGGATCATATGGTAAGACATTGTTTAGTTTTGTTAGAAACCACCAAACTATCTTCCAAGGCACCTGTACCATTTTTCATTCCCATCAGGAGTGTATAAGAGTTGTTCATGTTTTACAGGCTCACCAGCATTTGGAGTTGTCGGTGTTCCGGATTTGGCCCATTCTTATGTCTGTTTAGTAGTGGTATCTTATTGTTTTAATTTGCGTTTTCCTTTGACATATAATGTGGAGCATGTTTTTATGTGCTTATTTTCCACCTGCATATCTTTGATCAGGTATCTCAAGGTATTTTGCCCATTGTTCATTAGGGTTGTTTGTTTTCATGTCATTGAGTTTCTTTTTTTTTTCTATTTAATGGGGTGACACCAATAAATCAGGGTATATATGTTCAAAGAAAACATCTTCAGGTTATCTTATCATTCAATTATGTTGCATACCCATCACCCAAAGTCAAATTGTACTCTGTCACTTTCTATCTGGTTTTCCCTGTGCCCCTCTCCTCCTCCCTATCCCACCCCCTCCACCCTCCCCCTCCCCCGTAACCACCACACTCTTGTTTATGTCTCATAGTCTCAATTTTTTGTCCCACCTATGTATGAAATCATACTGTTATCATTTTTTTTCTGATTTACTTATTTCACTCCATATAATGTTATCAAGGTACATCCATTTGTTGTAAATGATCCGATGTCATCATTTTTTATGGCTGAGTAGTATTCCATAGTATATATGTACCAAAGCTTTTTAATCCACTCGTCCTCTGAAGGACACTTGGGCTGTTTCCAGATATTCGCTATTGTGAACAATGCTGCCACGAACATGGGGGCACATTTCTTCTTTTCGAACAGTGCTATGGTGTTCTTAGGGTATATTCCTATAAATGGGATAGCTGGGTAAAAGGCAGTTTGATTTTTAATTTTTTGAGGAATCTCCATACTGTTTTCCAGAGTGGCTGCACCAGTCTGCATTCCCACCAGCAGTGCAGAAGGGTTCTCTTTTCTCCACATCCTCGCCAGCACTTTTCTGTGTTGTTTTGCTGATGAGCGCCATTCTGACTGGTGTGAGGTGATATCTCATTGTGATTGTAAATTGCATTTCTCTAATGATTAGTGATGTTGAGCATTTTTTCATATGCCTATTGGCCATCTGTATGTCCTCTTTGGAGAAATTTCTATTCATTTTTTTGCCCATTTTTTGATTGGATTGTTTGTCTTCCTGGTGTTGAGTTTTATAAGTTCTTTATAAATTTTGGTTATTAACCTCTTATCAGACGCGCTGTCAAATATGTTCTCCAATTGTGTGCTTTGTCTTTTTATTCTGTTCTTATTGTCTTTAGCTGTGCAAAAACTTTTTAGTTTGATATAGTCCCATTTGTTTATCTTGCCTTTTATTTCATTTGCCTGTGGAGATAAATCGGCAAATATATTACTGCTACAGATGTCAGAGAGCTTGCTGCCTATGTTTTCTTCTAAGATGCTTATGGTTTCACAGCTTATGTTTAAGTCTTTTATCCATTTTGAGTTTGTTTTTGTGAATGGTGTAAGTTGATGGTCTAGTTTCATTTTTTTGCAGGTAGATGTCCAATTTTTTCGACACCGTTTGTTAAAGAGGCTGTCTTTACTCTATAGTATGTTCTTTCCTCCTTTGTCAAATATCAGCTGTCCATAAAGGTGTGGGTTTATTTCTGGGTTCTCTGTTCTGTTCCATTGATCTATGAGCCTGTTCTTATGCCAGTACCAGGCTGTCTTGAGTATAATGGCCTTATAGTAAACCTTGATATCTGGAAGAGTGATACCTCCTGCTTTATTTTTTCTTTTTAAGATTGCTGAAACTATTTGTGTTCTTTTTTGGTTCCATATAAATTTTTGAAATATGTGTTCTATATCTTTGAAGTATGTCATTGGTATTTTAATTGGTATTGCATTGAATTTATAAATTGCTTTGGGTAATATAGACATTTTAATGATGTTTATTCTTCCTAACCATGAGCACGGTATATACTTCCACTTGTTTGTATCTTCCTTGATTTTTTTTTTTATCAATGTTTTATAATTTTCTGAGTACAAGTCCTTAACCTCCTTGGTTAAATTTCCTAGGTACTTTATTTTTTTGGCTGCAATAGTGAAGGGGATTGTTACCTTAATTTCTTTTGCTGACAGTTCATTGTTGGTATATAGAAATGCCTCTGATTTCTGAGTATTAATTTTATATCCTGCCACCTTGCTGAATTCATTTATAAAGTCCAGTAGTTTTTTGACTGAGACTTTAGGGTTTTCTATATACAATATCATATCATCTGCAAATAGTGACAGTTTTACTTCTTCTTTTTCAATTTGGATGCCTTTTATTTCTCTTCTTCTTGTCTGATTGTTGTAGCTAGGACTTCCAGAACTATGTTGAATAAGAGTGGTGAAAGGAGGCACCCCTGCCTGGTTCCTGATCTTAAGGGGATTGCTTTTAATTTTGCCCATTTAGTATGATGTTTGCTATGGGTTTGTCGTAGATGGCCTTTATCATGTTAAGGAATGTCCCCTGTATTCCCACTTTACTGAGAGTTTTGAGCATGAATGCGTGCTGGATTTTATCGAAAGCCTTTTCTGCATCTATTGAAATTATCATGTGATTTTTGTCCTTCCTTTTGTTTATGTGATGAATCACATTGATTGATTTGCGAATATTGAACCAGCCTTGCCTCTCCAGAATAAATCCCACTTGATCGTGGTGTATGATTTTTTTCATATATTGCTGGATCCGGTTGGCTAATATTTTGTATAGAATTTAGCATCTAAATTCATAAGTGATATAGGCCTATAGTTTTCTCTCTTTGTGTTGTCTTTGCCCGGTTTTGGGATCAGAATTATGCTTGCCTCATAAAAGGAGTTTGGAAGTCTTCCTTTCTCTTGAATTTTTTGAAATAGCTTGAGGAGGATAGGAGTTAGTTCTTCTTTGAATTTTTGGTAGAATTCACTTGTGAAGCCATCAGGCCCAGGACTTTTCTTTTTTGGAAGGTTTTTGATAACTGTTTCGATCTCATTTGCTGTAATTGGTCTGTTTTGGTGTTCTGATTCTTCCAGATTGAATTTTGGAAGATTATATGATTCAAGAAATTTGTCCATTTGACCTCGGTTGCTTACTTTTTTTGCATAGAGTTCTTCATAGTATTTTCTGACAATGCTTTGTATTTCTGTTGTGTCAGTTGTTATTTCTCCACTCTCATTTCTAATTTTATTTATTTGGGTACTCTCTCTTTTTTTCTTGGTGAGGCTATTTAAAGGTTCATCAATCTTGTTTACCTTTTCAAAGAACCAGCTCCTCGTTTTATTGATTTTCTGTATTGTTTCATTAGCCTCTATGTCATTTATTTCCACTCTGATGTTTATTATTTCCTTCCTTCTATGGGTCCTGGGCTTAATTTGCTGTTGTTTTTCTAGTTCTTTTAGATGCAGGGTCAGGTTGCTTATTTGAGCTTTTTCTAGCTTCTTTTGGTATGTCTGTAGTGCAATGAACTTTCCTCTCAGTACTGCTTTTGCTGTGTCCCATAAATTTTGAGTTGATGTATGCTCATTATCATTTGTTTCTAGAAACTTTTTTATTTCTTCTTTGTACTCATTGTTAATCCAGTCATTATTTAATAACATGCCATTTAGTTTCCAAGTGTTTGAGTATTTTTCAGTTTTTCTTTTGTGGTTAATTTCTAGTTTCATGGCATTGTGATCAGAGAAAATGCTTGTTATGATTTCAATCTTCTTAAATTTATTGAGACCATTTTTGTGTCCTAACATGTGGTCTATCCTAGAAAACGTACCATGAGCGCTTGAGAAGAATGTATATTCTACTGCTTTAGGGTGAAAAGTTTTGAAGATATCTATTAAATCGAGTTGATCTAGTGTATCCTTTTAAGTCTGCTGTTTCTTTATTTTCTTTTTTGAGGATCTATCCAGTGTTGTTAGTGGGGTATTGAAATCCCCTACTATTATAGTATTGCTGTTAATCTCACCCTTTATATCCATCAAAGTCTGCTTTATGTATGTCGGGGCTCCTATATTTGCTGCGTAGATATTTATAATAGTTATATCTTCCTGTTGAATTGTTCCCTTTATCATTATGTAGTGTCCTTCTTTATCTCTTACTACAGTCTTTGTTTGAAAGTTCATTTTGTCACATATAAGTATTGCTACCCTGGCTTTTTTTTCATTTCCATTTGCATGAAATATTTTTTCCATCCTTTTACCTTCAGTCTATGTGCATCTTTTGTTTTAAAGTGTGTCTCTTGTAGACAGCATATGTATGGTTCCTGTTTCTTTATTCATGCAGCTACCCTATGTCTTTTGATTGGATCATTTAATCCATTTACATTTACAGTTATTAATAATATGTAGTTTATTGCCACTTTATTTTTTAAAGCTGTATTCTTCTTTTGCTCTATTCTTTCCTCCCTTTGAACTGTTCACAACAGGCCCCTTAGTATCTCTTGCAGAATTGGTTTGGTTTTAATGAATTCCTTCAGGCTTTCTTTTTCAGGGAATCTTTATTTCTCCTTGAATTTTAAATGTTAGCCTTGCTGGATAGAGTAGTCTTGGTTGTAGGTTCTCGTTCTGCATTACTTTGAATATATCTTGCCATTCCCTTCTGGCCTCAAGTGTTTCTGTTGAGAAGTCCGATGTCATCCTTATCGGGACTCCTTTGTAGGTGATAGCCTTTTTTCTCTTGCAGCTTTTAAAATTTTTTCTTTTTCCCTTAGCTTTTGTATTTTAACTATGATGTGTTTTGGTGTAGATCTTTTTGGGTTTCTCTTTAATGGAGTTCTGTGTGCTTCTTGAATGTGTGCAATGTTTCCCAGCCTTAATTTAGGGAAGTTTTCTGCTATGATTTGATTGAACAAAGTTTCTATTTTTTGTTCTCTCTCCTCTTCTTCAGGCACGCCTATGATGGTAATGTTGTTTCTCTTCAGGTTGTCACAGAGCTCCCTTAGAGTTTCCTCACATTTTTTGAGTCTCTTTTCCTTTTTCTTCTCTGCTTCTGTGCCTTTGTTTATTGTGTCCTCTAACTCGCTGATTCGATCCTCAGCATGATTCATCCTGCTTTTAATTCCTTCCATTGTGGTCTTCAGTTCTGATACTGTATTTGTCATTTCTGTCTGATTCTTTTTATTATTTCAATTTCATTTTTCATCTTTGTTATCTCTTTATTTAGGTGTTTATAGTTACTATCCATTGTTGCTCCAATTTCTTTGAACATCCTAACTATCATTATTCTAATTTCTGCTTCTGGTAATTTGGTTATATCTGGTTCATTCAGGTCCTTCTCTGGGGATTTCTCTTGATTCATATGGTTTTCATATTTCTGCCTGCCCATTTTGTCTGTGTATAAGAAGGTTGTGGCCACTGGAGTCCAGTAGGTGTTACCTTTGTGTTCTCTAGGTGTGGTCTGTCTGCAGGCCTGCCACCCCCTCTGTCTCTGCTCAGGGCGGTTGGGTATGGGTGTTTCCAGCGCCGGCCCACTGTGGCTGTTGCTGAGATTTCTGACTCTCCTCTGTGGGAGGGGCTGTCACTCAAACCACAAGCCTCAGCACCTTTGCTCAGCTGCTGACCCAGCCTTTTTCTGGGCTTCCGCCCAGCCCCCGCGGCCAGAACCTGCTCGCCACAATTTCTCGGGTTGGACAGGGCTGCTGACATGCTCTCAGCTGTGAGCCTTTGCCCATCTTGAGCTTTAGCCTCACCCTTGAGGCCAGGGCCCTCCTCCAGAGAATTGCAAAACGCGGTTTATTGGGCCGGGCGTGGTTGCTGGCGTGCTCTCAGCTGCGAACGTTAGCCCGCCCCCGCATTCACAGCCAAATTCCGCAGGCAGGATGGCAAACCGCGGTTTCTCCGGCCGGTTGGGGCTGCTGGTGTGAGCTCAGCTTCGAGCCTCCGCCCATCCCTGGTCCTAGCCCCGTCCCCGTGGTCAGGACCGGCTTGCGCAGGGTCGCAGAGCAGATCTCTGCCCGTTCCTGGCCTCTCGCTTTTTTCCTGCAGGTGGTGCTACAGGTGGGCCCGCAGCTGCCGGATCACTTTCACGCATCCCCCCTGCCCCTGCTGGGCTAGACAGAGCTCACACCTGCTTGTCCTCCGCCCCTGCTGACAGAACTTGTTTTAGTGTCTCGCTTCCACCGTTCATCCAGCAACCCTCAGCAGAGTAGGAAGGAACCCTACAGTTCAGACCCTAACGCTCTATACTGTAGACCTGGAAGCTCCCTCCATCTAAGCAGCTCTGCTCTCAGTGCCGTGGGAGAGCTTTTTTGGCTAGTGTCCTGTCTCACTTTGCTGGTATTGCTAGTTCCAGGGGAAATATTCATTTTTGATTAGAGAAGTGACTTAGCCCAGGGGTTTGGGTGGCTGTCCCTCAGAGTATTTCTCTCTGTGGCTTCCAGTTTACTCTCTCTTCCCGGTGCTCTGGTTCTCTCCTCTGACCCAGTTCCCCGGAGCCCTGGTTGAGTGGCTGTGAGAGAGGTTTTCTGCGCTGTATCTTTAAGAATCTTGGGTCTGAGAAAACTGTCTCTTTCTCACTAACAGTATCTTCACTTGTTTCACAGCTCAATACTGTCCAAACAAACGCCTCTTCTAGGCTCTGGGACTGCAGGCTGGGGCTTGGTTCCTGGAACCCAGGTCCCTCCCTCTCCACCAAACTCTCCTCCTGCCACACGGGTCTCTCCAGGCTGCCGTTCGCTCCGGGGAGCATTTTCACTATTCCTACCAGTCTCAATGTGGCTTCTTCTGTGTTCCTTGGTTGAAGAGTCCACTTAGTTTAGTTCAAAGTTGGTTTATCCAGATTATGGTTCTTAAAACTGAGTTATAATCCACTTTGGTTCTGGGAGTTGGAAGTTGGTACGTCCACCTACTCCATTGCCATCTTGAGAGCTCTCTCATGTCATTGAGTTTTAAGGGTTTTTTATATGTTTTGTGTACCCATACTTTATCAGATGTGTCTTCTGCAAATATTTCCTCCCAAATGGTGGCTTGTCTTCTAATTGCCTTGATATTGTCTTCTACAGATCAGAATTTTTTAACCTGAATGAAATCCAGTTTATCAATTCCTTTTTCATGGATTTTGTCTTTGGTATTATATCAGAAAAGGCATCAACACATTGAGTTTATCTAGGTTTTCTCTTGAGCTATCTTTTGGAGTTTTAGAGTTATATGTTTAAGTCTTTGATACATTTTTAGTTAATTTTCACGAAGGGTGTAAGATCTTTGTCTAGATTCCAGCACCATTTACTAAAGAAACTATTTTGCTCTTTTGTCAAAGATCACTTAATGGCATTTATGGGGGTCTATTTCTGGGTTCTCTATTCTGTTCCACTGGCCTTTTGCATATTACACTGTTTTGCTTACTCTAACTTTATAATAAGTATTGAGGCTGAGGAGTGTTTTCTAACTTCATTCTTTTCCTACAATATTATATTGGTTTTTCTGAGGCATTTGCTTCTTCATGTGAACTTTTGATTCAGTTCTACATCTTGCTTTTCACTCTGTATACCATTTCTCTGCCTTAATATATTTGCATAAACTACTAGGATGATGTTGAAAAGTTATGGAAGGGGACATTCTTGCTTTCTATCTAATTTTAGTGGAAAAGCTTTGTGTTTCTCATTAAATATGTTTTTTTAACTGTAGGTTATTTGTAGTCTTTATCAAGTTGAGAAAGTTCTCATCTATTTCTAGTTGGCTGAAAGTTTTTTTTATTATGAATAGTGTTGAATTTTGTCAACATTTCTTCTGCATCTATTAATATGATCATGAGATTTTGTTTTAGTCTGTTGATATGGTTGTATTAACTTAGTTGTTAGTGTTAATCCAGTCTTTTCTACTTAGGATAAATCCCATTTGGTATTAGTGTACAAATTGGATTTTTTTAACCTAAATTTATATATCTTTTGGATAGTAAGAAAAAATTAGAAATTATTTTGAAATTAGTGTTTTGAAAGATTATGTGAGTAGGGATTGTCAGTTAAACTTCTCCAAAAACACTAGACAAGACCATTTCTAAGTCTTCACTTTGATATTTTTTAAGACCAGTTTTTGGCCCAGCAGAAACTCAGCTTGTTGTCAAGGAGGGAAAAATCAAGATATAAAACTATTCACTTACAAATGTTCATCCTATTTCTATTCTATATATATATATATATATATATATATATATATATATATATATATATATATATTTGCATTTAACATTATGGTTATGTGAAATATTTTTATCTATTATTTTAGAGTATGATCTTTGTTTTTTCAAATGCAAGTTCTGTTGTCAAGGACAAATGACCTAAGCCTGCCTCCAACTAAATTTAAAATGATACTTAATATGTGAGCACTATAGGTTAGAAAGAGTACAAATAAACCAGGATCAGAAACCCTAGTAGTAGTCTTACTTCTGCTGCTCATAATTTCTGTGATCTAGGCAGTTAATTTTACTGCTCTGTGGCTTAGTTTTTTGTTTCGTTGAATTAGGAAAATACCACCTGGTGTGTGAGAGCGATTGATGACCTTTTTGTCTAAATCCCCTTACATTTCATGTTGGAAGTTTCATGATAGATATTAAAGGCAAAAATATTATCTGATTACATATTTCACTTTCTTTTTCATGTGTTTACAGATTTTCCCCTTAGTTTTCAACTTAGGCTCAGCTCTATTTTCCATAATCATACTTTTTCACTGCTAATGATGTAAGCATGATTTATTTTAAAACCATTGGATGTTCAAGAGTCACAGCAATAAAATGAAGAGAGGGAAGAAATTTAGGTCCAAATGGTTTCCTCAGTATATTGTATCCTCTTCAATACTGATCCTCTTATAAGCACAGACACATTTCAGAAGAGATTGACAAAAAGAAAAACATGTCTTTGTTAACTTCCTTTTCATCTTTTCCCCCCATTTGCTGCTTTTTTCCTTCAGAAATCCGATACTTCTTTTGGTATATTGTCTCTTAGTGCTTTGCTGCCTTGGGACCAGCACTGTTTTTATTGATCCATTCATGAAGTATTTATTGAGCATCTACTAGGTGATAGGCTTATATTAGGCTTGTAAGGCCTTATAGTAAATAAAATAGACAGAAGTCTTTCTTCCAAGAACCTTTTATTTTTCTGGGGGGATACAGGCAATAAGCACACATATATTATTATGTCAGGCAGTACTCAGCACTAAAGAAAAGTGAAGCAGAACAAGGAGGTTAGACAATGATAGCAGTGGAGGGGATGTCATTTTACATAGGCTTCTCAAGGAAGACTTCTCTGATAAGATGACATTGGAGTGGACATGTGAATTAAGTAAAAGAGTGAGCCAGGAAAGTATCTGTGGACAGTATTACAGGCAAAAGGAATAGCAAGTACAAAGCCTGAGTTCATTAGAAGCTTGACATGTACAAGGAGTAACAAAGAGCCTGGTGTGGCTGGAGCAGATTGAGAGAAGAGTAAAGGTGGGAAATGAAGTGAAGAGTCAATAGATGTACAAATGATAGAGGATCTGGAGGCCGTTGTATGAACTTTGGCTCTTTTACTGACTGGGGTGGAGAGGCAGGGGAGATTTTTGAGCAGACCAATTCCATATCTGACATAGTGTGAACAGCTCACTTGGCTGTAGTGTGAAGATTAGATTGTAGGGGGCGTGGTAGTCACTAGTGCTATCCAGCTAATGGTAGGATTGCACTTCCGAACCTGCAGTAAAGGTAGAGCCATGTGTCTAATATTTATCATCATACAGTACTGTGAATGAAAGAAAGATTATTCAGTTTCAGATTGGAGAATCTGAATTCTATTATGTGAAACACTATAACTTTACTTCACCACAGCAACTGAATTAAATCTAGATGGAAACTGCCTTTTTGTCAAGAGTGAAGACCACATGGAGCAGAGGACCTGTCTGACCTGCGATGGACATAAAGCGTGAGTGAGAAGTAAGCTTGTTTACTTACTGTTTTAAGTCACTGAGCACTGAAGGTGGTAAATTGGTTACTCAAATTAGGATACTGCCATATCAAAAAACATAAAATATTTTCTTAGGGATGAATGTGGAAGACAAGGCTATTAGCAGAATATGAAACAATGGCATTGCATGTTTTGCAATGGCCAGTTACTTGGTAAAATCTTTGATGGTAGGGGAGGCAGGGAATGTAACTAATGAATGTGTGGTTCTAGGGAAAGACATTGGAAAACTAAATATTAGTAGTGTGTGTACGCTGATGTTGGCTAAATTTCACAAAATATTTATTACACAAAGAGATAACCTGAGAAAAGAATATCCTAATTCATAAGAACGAATGAAATGGATTAGAGTGTTCATACATTTGGCAGCATGTAGAGTTGGGAGGCACTCATTCTCAACTAAAAATAGTAAAAGATAAAATTTAGAAATACTTTAATAAATAAAATGTAATTCAAATGAAGCCAACAATGCCTAAGAGTACAGCTGTCCCACTTATTTTTAAAACATTTAAGTCGTGGAAGTGATGACCAGTAAATGATTTCAACTGACCAAACAACTTAGAAAAGTGAAAGACTGAAAAAGCAACTCTTCCACAGAATGAGCTCGAGGTGATCACCACTCAGTATAAAGGGGGGAGGGGTACAAAAAAACAAACAAATATAGTTAATTAAAGTCTGTCAAGAAGAAAAAGAAATACATGGGTGTGACTTGTGGATTCTGAACTGACTTCCGTCAAATACTGTCAAACAGGTAAGAAGTCTCCTAAGTTTTTAAGACCGTTGTAGTGTTATTACAAAAGAATAGAAAGTTGATATTTTTGTTTTATAAATTAAAAATGTAACACTGACTAAGTTAATTTATTGTTGAAGAAATTTTTATAAGTTCAATGTAACCTAAGTGTATGGTGTATATAAAGTCTACAGTAGGGAACAGCAGTGTGCTAGACCTTCACATTCACTCACCACTTACTCACTGACTCGCCCAGAGCAACTTCCAGTCCTGCAAGCTCCATTCATGGTAAGTATTCTATACACATATGCCATTTTTATCTTTTATACCATGCTTTTTACTGTATCTTTTCTATGTGTAGATATGTTTAGATACACAAATACCACTGTATTATAATTGCCAACAGTATTCAATACAGTAACATGCTGTACAGGCATATAGCCTAGGAGCAATAGGCTGTACCATCTAGCCTAGGTGTGTAGTAGGCTATATTGTGTAGGTTTATGTAAGTACACTTCAGGATGCTTGTACACAACAAAGTCACATAATGAGACATTACTCAGAATGTATCCCTGTTGTTAAGTAAGGTTTGACATACATTAGAATTACCTGAACTCTTGAATAAAAATACCGATGTTCGAGCTTCTGGACTTCAAGCTCTTGATATTTCTGCTCTCTGATCCTACTTGTTTTAAAATTCCTTCTTGTTATAAATAAGAAATTCCCATGTAGGACCCTTCTTGGGCCCTGCCATAAAGGAGAGGGGTGATTTTGAACAGATGAGTTCATGAATGCTGAAAAGTTTTGTCAACTGCCTCATGTCAAAGTTTTGATCAATTTTGTTGGAAGGAAATAGAGCAAAACTGAAAGAAATAAACTAAATATGTCTCATTTTAGTTGAATTAAGTTTAAAGGATTTTTTTTTTATCAAACATAGTATATGTTGCAAGTGAGCAACCAAATCCCTTTAGTCTTTATTCTATTGTATGTATGTTCACATCTGCTTTGGCTAACATCTGCTAACTCTCTTATGAGCTTGAATATTGAGTAAGTGGTAATGAAATGTCAAGGTGGTTCCCTATTCTCTTGTCAATTACATATTATTAACAATTACATATTTCTCCAAGCCTATTTGTTCTGCATCTGGAGGGCATGGACTGCTTTGCCGCGCTAGGCTGCTGCCGCCACTTGCCTATGTGATTCAATTCTGTGTGTGCAACCCTCTCGTAGATACAACCCCAATTATATTACTACATCCCCAGGTTCTTTGTTTTACTTCCAAGTCCTTCAAAGGACAGAATACCTCATACATATCTATTTTATCACCAATATTTTATTTACTTTGCCTTTCAGTCACTCTGCAGTGCAACTAACACTCACTGTACACAAGGGATGTGGGCTGGGTATTGGAGGTGTTCAAAAATGAGAAAGATGTGATTAAAGATTGCAAACAAGAAACAGGGTGCATGGTTAACAAGACAGATTTTTATTATGCACTTTGGTAGTGATGTAGTTAGGATGCAAATATGTCAAAGTAGCGAGCTCAGTTCTGGCACATTGACATTTGAGATGGTCTAAATCTTTAGTTGTGAAATAGAGACATGAATCAGATGGCACATTTCACTTGCCTATTTACATACTTCATATATTCCCGGAGGATTATATTCTCCCAGGGCAAGTCTGTAAAGGAAAATGACCCAAAGGCATCCCTTTTTGCTTGACCTATGTTTCTGTCCTTCTAACAAGAATATAATCTTAACTCTGAAGTAGATAGTATGGGTACTCAGCATTTGAACATGGTTATTTGGCTTGACAAATTTAATTCAATTCAAGCCTCACGATAGTATGTATGGAAGGCATTATTATTTCTGGGTAAAAAAGGTCAGAATGTTTAAATGACTTGTAATATCTAGCATATGGCCAATGCATGTTTTTTAATTCTAATGTCTTGACTAACTGTTCAATGGCCACATCATAGATGCCACAGGAATAAATGAACTATCATGAGAGCAATGAGAGGGAGTTTCTTCTTAGTGCATTTCACCTGTGTGTTCCATGCTGCCCCTGTGCACAGCTCTGATGTGTCATACTACACATATACAGAAATACAGTGAGCAATGCTCCTATGCCGAGGTATGCCTTGACCTGTCTAAACCATTGGATAAAGGAAGCGATGTACAATGACCTAATAAACTCTAGACTAATTTTTGGTATGTATTTTAACTTTACAGAGTATGTTGATAGAAATAAAAGTATATTTTGGTAAACTTCAAATTCTAAACATTCAAAATACTCCTCACATTAATTATATAAAATGTTATGAATGAGTATGTGTGCATTTATAGTTAGAAAATGTATGTGTGTACATAATATGTACACATACATATATGTAGATGATTGACCTCTTAAAACTAAGCTGTATGTTCAAAGGCAAAGATTATGTTTAGTTCTTTTATATGATAATATATATTAAGTCAAAATTTTCCCTACTAGATATTTGTATAAATTCTGAGGCTACCTATGGTACTTGAAGTGGAGGTTCAGAAAGACGGTTTACCCCTCTTGTGTGTTTTCTGAAAATTTGACTTCCTCTCAAATTGAGGAAATCTGTGTACTCCTACAGAAGTGCTTGATTCATTTTCTTTTCTGTTACTTATATGTGAGGGTCGCATTCTTGAAAGTATATGAGAGTCTAATGCTATGTTCCCAGAATGGGCAGAACCTACCACACACATCAAAACCAGAGTAATTAATTGTATGCAATGAGATTTTATTTTTGTAACTTGCATTCAAATATGAAATACTAATTACCTTTATTCTTTGTTCTGCTGCTGCCTTTGTTACTAATAAGTTTGGTTGGTAGAAACTAATGTTTCTCCTACAGAATTAGAATAAAGTCAGATGGGCAAAAGCATTGAATCTGGCTCCCCTTTCATTTTGTGTTGGAAATCTTGATTTCTTGCTTATAGTAGATGGTTAGACTTTTACATTGCCCCTTAGGTAAGGAGATCAAGCTCCTAAAATTAATGTTTAGATAACCTACATGCTGTTATAGCTCCATAACTAAATTTGCATCAGAAGAATCATGAATGGTGTAAAGAACCTTAGAATTTGAAGAAGAAATGAAGAAAAAGGTAAAGTGGAAGTGTATTTCCTTTGTCCATAGCCTGACAAGAACTGATTCCCTGTTAATGGATTGTGGGCCATTGATATGAATGGGACTGGAAGAAACTGATATAAGATATTGGAATGCCAGGTCTTTGTAAAATTCCTTTCTCTGTTTCTGTCTTGGGGCAATATATTTACAGAGTGCAATAGGAGAGTAAATGCCGGGGATCATGTGGAATATGACTACAGATCATCTAAGAGCTCTGGTGAATTAATGAAAATTTTAAAATCATGTATTTCCTTTTAAGGGTCTCTTTGATTTTGCTTCTTTCTTATCATTTCTCATTTGTTTTAGATTTGGCTCTCTTATTCTTTTACTCCAGAGTATAGAGACGCAGCTTCCTATTCAAGGACTATAATTCCCAGCACCCTTTGTATTTAGGTGTGGACATATGGGTAGTTCTTATCAATGAAAGGAGAACAGAAATAAGTTCAACATTAGGGCCAAGTGTGTCATCACCATATTACTTTGTTCCCTTTCTGCTGATTAGATGCTGACTATTATGATATTTCTTTTTTAAAGATAGAAGAAAACTGAATTCCTAAGTACACTATGCACCATCAAGTAGAAAGATATAGTCTGCTAGAAAAGGAAAAAATTCTGAACTTTCATTGTGCTAGTCACTAAAATTCTGGGTTTATTTGCCACAGTAGCTAACAAAATATGTAAGAAATATTTGAGTTAATATTCTGAGTAGTGGAATTAGAAACTAGACTGCCAGGGTATAGAGCAGGGGTCCCCAAACTATGGCCCGTGGGCTGCATGCGGCCCCCTGAGGCCATTTATCAGGTCCCTGCCGCACTTCTGGAAGGGGCACCTCTTTCATTGGTGGTCAGTGAGAGGAGCACAGGATGCATCCGCACCCATAGTTCCCATTGAAATACTGGTCAGTTTGTTGATTTAAATTTACTTGTTTTTTATTTTAAATATTGTATTTGTTCCCGTTTTGTTCTTTTACTTTAAAATAAGATATCTGCAGTGTGCATAGGGATTTGCTCATAGTTTTTTTATAGTCCGGCCCTCCAATGGTCTGAGGGACAGTAAACTGGCCCCTGTGTAAAAAGTTTGGGGACCCTTGGTATAGAGAATCAGAGTAGTGAATGTCAGAGTGCTAAATCCAATGTTTAACTATGAAAGTAGTAAAAGTGATAGAATCATGAACAGTTAGATATCTAAAGAATTCATGCCACCCTCCAATGTCTCAAACAAATTTGAAAAAAACAAAACCCTTCATAATGTTAATATTTACTCTAGTGAAAATATTTTAATTGATTTTTATTCATACATACATTACATTGACTTGTTTGTTAATCAAACCCAAACACAACTCTTCATTATATAAGATTATTCTTGTTTGAATTTTGTTGTTATATTTAAAAATTTTTTATTGAATTTATTGGGGTAACACTGGTTAATAAAATTATACAGGTTTCAGGTACTTGAATTTTACATAAATAATGTAATAAGTTAAAATTTAAATATGTTTAAAGGTACCAGTGAATTTCTAGTCTTAAAACTAATTTCCCTTTAAAGAAAATACTTATTTATCCTGGTCCACAGGAAATGCACTTTCTGATAGTTAGTGATCCTTAGGTTCACGCCAAACCATGGAAATACCAAAAGGCATTCCTTTGCATTTTCCTTTTGTCCAGTCATGAAGCATTTCCTCACCATTATGACACACAATATGAGGAGCCCAATTTTGTCTTGATCGCCTCGCCAAGGGGAACTTGAAAATAGGCAATATATGCATGTGTCACAAATGATAAAATATTGTGCCTTATCATTGAAGTGTGTAACAGCCACATATATAACAGAAGGTGTCAGGACTATTCTTACATTTATGCCTACTTGAAGAAGCCATGATTCAATCTTAAAACAAAATAAGAAGGTGTTTTTATCAGATAATAATTTTTTACATTTAAAAGCAACTACAATTATGTAAAAAGTGATGTGTGTAAAACATTAATTGCCTTGTGGTTATAGTCAATCCAAGAGTCTTTGCCTTTTAACTCCAATTTAAAAAACAATGCATGCCATTAACTGTAGCAAAAAGAAATGAAAATTGCATAAAAGCTGGAGCATGCACTAAAAATGGATTTCAGACTTGGAATCAGTGATGCAGACATATATAGAAACAGTTCTAAAACCTCATGCAACAGAAAATGAAAAAATATTGTTCCCCAGTGTTATTGAAAAGATAACAAAATACTTGACCACATGGAAGTTTTACTCAAGGGAAAAAAGTGAGAAAAATACACTAAAGTGGAGAAAAAATAAAGCCATATGCAGGAAAAATCATGAAGTTTTTGTGAGAAGGTATATTTTAAAGCTTATATTAATAAACATAACACATTTGATAAAATAGAGAGTTTTAAGAAAACTACAAAGTGAACCCAATTGTCTCAAAAAGAAGTATAATAGCCATGAAAGTTTTTAGAAAGGTTACCAATAATTACTCTCCCCATGTGCGCTTATGCATGTGATTTAACTGATGAGGTCTCTATATACCTAACACACACTCAAAAAAGACTTAATTCTTCTTTGTGGAAAATGATGGCAATGGCATAATCTGAATTCAATCTGTAAAGCTAACATCAACTCCATCCAAACCAAACAAAGACAGATCAAATGGCCTATAGACCAGTCGACTCACATTCACAAAAACTCCCAAATGGTATCTATTTAGGTATGTTGTACAAGTAAAATATACTATGGCCAAGGAAAACTCATTCTAATCACTAAAATTTAACCCATTAATCCATAATAAAAAAACATATGATCTCCATCAAAGCAATGCCCTATTATAAGATCTGTTTCTAATAAAATTCTTAGAAAATAAAGAATAGAACACTTCCTTCAATATTATAAAGATTATTTATCTTAAATTAACAGTCAATGTTATATTTATAAGTTAAACAACAGAGGTAATCTCTTTAAAAGCTAGAATAAAATCTTATCATTTAACATTGTTCTAGAAGTTTTATTGTAATAAATTAAAAAGCAAAAATAAATAAATTTTTATATGGGAAAGGAAGAAAAAAATGTTTAGCATGGGAATTATGTGAAATCATGATTGCCAGCCTGCAAATTGAAGAAAATTAACTGACAAATAATCAGAACTAATAATACAATAAGTCACAAATAACAAAATAAAACAAACTTAATATTGCATGACATATTTAACCTATATATTATCACTAATTGGTAAACATCTTTTGAGAGTCACATTTTCAATTATAAGATGAAGTTTCTATTTATACTGAAATGAGGAAGATTTCAGAGAAATAGATTTGAAATGGGAAGAAGGAAGATGAAGATTTGAATATGACAAATTAGAGACACCAGTAAGATTGAAATGCGGTTAAATTTATCATATATCGGTATAAATTTCACAGAATTGGAGATACAAGTTGGAAGTTGTTGAGATATAGACAATATTGAAAGTCAAAGACTTGAAGGTTCACGCCAGGAGTGGAAAAAAAATAATGCAAGGACTGAGCCTTGAGAGGCTCAAAACTTATAGGTTGCTTGAATATGTGTGAACCAACAAAAGATGACAGGAGGCTAAGTTGAGAAATGAACCAGGCACGAGGATGAGGAGGAAGTAGAGGAGGAGAAAGATAAGTATTCTAAGAACTAGAAAGTGATCTTCTGTGTCAAATGCTATCCACTACTCAAGTAAGAAAAGGACAGAGAATTGGTTGTTGGACTTGGCAATATCGAGATTATTCAAGATCTTGTTAAGAGGCATTTTGATGAAGTGATATGGATACCAAGCCTTACTAGAGTGGATTCAGGAAAGAATAAAAGGAGAGGAAATTGATATGGTGAGCATACAATAACCTCTTGAGCTTTTGCATAAAGAGAAAAAGAAAAATATGACATTAGGTAGAAAAGACTGTAGCCAAGAGCTTTTTACATTTTTTTTATAAAGGTAGAAGACATAACAGCATTTTTGTATGCTGATGGGAATATTTCAGGAGCATATGTGGAACTGATGGTATATAAAAGAAAGGTAGGGTTTCTGAAATTAAAGTCTTGAATAAGCAAGAAGCTATGGATCTAATTGGCATATAAGTGGAGGAATTTGGGTTGGGAGCACAGACAATCCATTCATAACAACAATAGAGAAAATGGGTATATAGATACAGATTCAAGCAGGTTGGTAAATGTGATAGATAAAGTGTATAGAATTTTTCTTCATTTCTGTTCTGTTTTTAATTTTGTCATTTTTGTACTCCTTTTATCTAGTTTGGTAATAAAAATCATATGAAAGCTTTATAAAACAAGTAGGAGACTACTTATATTTTAGAAATTTTGAAATAACTTTTTAAGACTCTTTTTTAGGATCTTTTATTGTGATACTAGTTTACCTGAGTATGTAGTTTTGGATATTTTTGTACTAAGCTTGTTTTCACTTTAATGTATTTATAATTGCTGCTTCCTCTGCTTGGCTCTGCTTTCTTCCAGACACACACATGCCTGGCTTCCTGTTGTCATTTATATCTCTGCTTAAATTTTACATCCTCTGATAGGCTTGACTTCCCTGCTTAAAAGAACCTATATCTTTAGTCATTTTCATTCATATCGTCTTAATTTTTTTCTTCATAGACTGTATTACCCTCTGTGATTATCTTACATACAAGTTTTTTTTGTTTAATTTCTGTCTCTTTCCAGTAGACTGTGAGTTCCATAAGGTTAGCAATATTGCTAGTTTCGTTCAACATTGTGTGCCCAGCGTATTAGTATTTGTTGTGTCCCCAGCTATTACTATTGTTGAATGAATGAATGCATGAAAGATCAGAAAATGGTGAAGTAAAGCTATTAAATTGGAAACACATATAATATATTTAGTCATATTTAAGAAATCTTTAACATATAAAAAATGAAATTATAATTGTCCTAGAAACATTGTATAGAAAATTGTTGGCCGCTCTTGGAGAGCAGGGGTCATATGCAGCTTTGCATTTTCAACATTGATTAGTGCAGTATTTCATGGATAAAAACATTTTGGTTAATACTCATTGAATGTATTAATGAATAAGTTGGCAAATTAAATATGTTAAAACTAAAGCATACTTTATGTTTGTTATCATTATTTTTTTTAAACCAATATCATACTGTGGACACTACTTTTAAAAATAAGGATTAGCCCATGTGACTAAAATGCCTGATTTTTAAAACAACTTAGGAGCTTAAAGACATGATAGCATCCCCTCCTAGGTTCTAACTAGAGAGTTAAGAAGCATTTAATTAGCTTTATAATAAGCAGATTATAGAGTAACACCAGTGGGGAACAACAAATCATCTTAGCATCTAGGATATTGCATGAGACTCAAGGAGAGAAACCTATTTATTATATTTTTATAAGTTGCATTGCCCATTTAAAATGAGAGAACTATATGAAACTGGTGATGTTATTGGGGAAAACACAGACACAGTTACTATTTCCAGATGGATTTGCTTTTATATATTAGTATCCTACTGAAGTTATTAGGATAGAAAGCAGTTATGATTACTTGCAGGTGTGTCCATAAGCATATTTTTATTATAAGTAGTATGGGGAAAAACTAAAGATCGTCTCATCTCAAATTCTGTACTGAAAACTATTAAGAGGGTCTTGGAGTAGTCAAGGCCAGCTTCTTGGTCTACTTACAATGTGGGGATTGGCACTGTGACAGGTAGATGACTAATTTTTAAATTTCTTAACAGATCAATGTTGAGGGTCAGTGTAAGTGTATTGACTTTATATAAGCTGGGCACTAACTGACTGTCTAGCTCCTTTATTAGTTTATTAATTAATTCATTTAACATAGAATGCATGCTATGAGTCAGAGAATCGTAAGCATTGAAGGTGAGTAGTTGTCATAGAAATGGCTTCTATGAGTATATAATGGGTCAGAATTCAAAGTGAATATATGAAATAAGAAAGCTAAAGTGAATATAAGAAGTAAGAAAGATAAAGTGAAGTAGGACTGTTTATTAAATTTTAATGAACATATAAATTACTTTGTGGGGTATCTTCTTAAAATAATTATTGATTTAATATGTCTTGGGTGGGGACTGAGCTTCTGCATTTCTACTAAGCTCTCAGATGATGTTGCTCATCCTTGGATTAAACCATAAGTAACGAGAAAAATAGAAAACAAAAATGAGAAATGGTTGGTTTTCTAAACTTCTCAGGGATTGTAATGTATGCAAGAGACAAGAGCAAGATATGTTTACATTGAAATGCACATGTGAGACTGGATACCCTAACCTGCACCTCCAGACTCTGTTTTCAGCCAAAAATGTTATCTAAGGGAATGGGTGTCGAGTTTTTCTGAAATTGCAACACATCTTTATGAATTGACCAAGTCATCAGTAAGAGATGATTTCTCAGGGAGCCCAAACATGGACAAGCCTTCCCTATTTAAAAAGCCTCATGTTCTGATTGCCCATGTGCAATTTGGACAAGTGCTTCGGATTTTTAGTGCTTGGGTTGCAAAGGTCATTCTCATTTTCTTAAAGCAGGAGCTGCTACTTCAAAACTGGTTTATGTTTTTGGCGAACTAGTTCTAGGCAACCCATCTAACCTCATGGTTCCTCGTGCAATATAGCATCTCTATTCCTTGAGCACACACTGCACTTGTCAGTAATTCAATTAGCCTTTTAAGATTCTGCTGCTCTTCTTCTCTCACTACTACTCACTGTTACAACATACTGAATCCTCCCACTTTTTGCTCTCCTGCCCCTACCAGAAAGAGAGAGTTGAAACTGGGGTCTGTGAAGCAGTATGTCTCTCACTAATTAAAGTCTCCACTGGAATATAGTTCTTTATCTAGGGTAAAATCAGCCCAGAGGCAGAACTTTTTGCAATTTCCAGAGCTTATAAACTAGCCAAAGAACAGAGAGTAAATATACAGATAGCAAGTATGGTTTTGGAGTAACACATGACTTTGAATGTGTTAGAAACAGAGGAGGTGTCTTCCCTCTGCTGCAATGTCCACCAAAATGAGCAAGTTGCAGAACTTTGAAATGCACTTGTACTTCCTAGGGGGCTGGCTATTATAAAGTTTGAGACCCATGCAAAAGAAAAAAATATGGAAGCTAAAGTAAAATCTGTATCAGATGATTATTCAAAATAAGCAACCTTTACTAAGGTTATGATCCTTCTCAGTGCTTGCTGGGTAAGTCTCTGGAGGGGCTCAAAGAGGCTATGTGGCAAAATCAACATGCAGCTCATGTTGGAAAGGAAAAATGAGAAAAATCTGGTTATACCCTCTCAGATAATCTCTGTGATTACAAGATGGCTGGTTGGTGGCACCGCATAATTTCAAGTACATCTTAACTAAATTTTTCCAAGAAACTACTTGTTATGTTACAGACAAATTATTTATTATCTTGAATCAGCATTGGTTAGGAAACAAAAAATAAAATAAAACAGGGGAGCATATATTCAGGTCATGTGCCACAGGCCAACAATTTAATACTGGAAAAACTTTAGGGAGGGCATGGACATAAATCAAAGCTTTATGAGCCATTTGACCACCTCAGATAAATTTTATCTAGCTCTCACCCCCAATGGGGTTTAAATATGTTTTCATTATTTACACACACACACACACACGGTCCTCGGGTTACAATAGTCTTGTCATACAACATTTTGAGTTTACCATGCTTATTCCCATAAAAACTTTAAAAATTGAGACATGAGAGTTTTGGCTTACACTGTTAGCATCGTACAGCAATGACAGATTTAGTAAGGTCAACAGAGCTGTTACGGATGCCTTGCAATGCTATAGTGAGATTTTGGAAGAAAAGTTATCAGCCTTCCAGACTAGCCTGGAACAATTTTTTAAGAAAGTAGAGAAACCTGCAACAGATCCTGTACCCTCTATATCAGGTGCTTCTCAAGATGAATACCTGTAGTGCAGGTAGAATCATTTCCAGCGTCTCCTGCATCTTCCTTAGGCAACCCTGATTCACCTGGCCCAGTATCTCCAGCACCTTCTGCAAGTTCTCCTGCCTATCCAGCTTCTTCCTCCCAATAGGTCACTCTCTCCCACCTTATAATGTCCCTTCCAGTGTGCAAGCCAACCACAGAAATAAAGGTAAGAAATTTTTTTACAGTCATTTTTTGCTCATTTTTTTTGTTACCTCAGTACAGTGTATAATACAGTATATTTATGTCTTTTTTTCTGTGGCTTAGTTGTGTTTTTATGTTCTAGATTATGATTTTACAACTGTGTTAGGATAAGTAAGTGACTTGGGCTAGGGTGTGTTTTGACTTATACCAAAATTCGGGTTATATCACTGTCGTAATAATGGAACTGTATCGTAACTAAAGGACCCTCGTGTGTGTGTGTGTGTGTGTGTGTGTGTGTGTGTGTGTGTGTATGTGTGTGTTTTATATTTTTCAGAATAGGTTAAACCCTTTCTTGCTAAAAGATATAGTTTCTTAAATGCTGTTTTATTTTGTGTTTCCAAACTAGGTTTTCCAACTTTTATATCAAGTGAGAAAGATAAAATACCTTTGTAAGGTATTATGTCTTATTCAAAAAGTATATTGCCCTTACTGTCTACTATTTTCTGAAAAAAGTCATTGAAGGAACCAATGACATCTATCAAATATGCCTAGTAAAACTTTCAGTCACTCTTGAGTTCCCTTGACCAAAGTTATTCCCACTGTCCTAAATGCCATATGGTTCACTTCCTTGGGTACACATCAGTTATTCTTTTATGAACTAAAACAGGGAGAGTCCATGTATCTATAAATTTTACTTCTGGACCCTCAACAGTTGACTCAGTGGTAAAGCATCAGCCTGGTGTGTAGATGCCCCAGGTTCAATTTCTGATCAGGGTAAACAGGAGAAGTAGCCATCTGCTTCTCTACCCCCCTTCCTCTCGCTTCTCTCTCTCTTCCTCTCCTGCAGCCACAGCTGATTAAAGCAAATTGGCCCTGGGCACTGAGGATGGCTCCATGGCCTCTGCTTTAGGCAGCTAAGAAGAGCGCTTCATTGCTGAATAATGGAGCATTGCCCCAGATGGGCAAATCATCATACCCTTGTGGGCTTGCCGGTTAGATCCTGTTCGAGGTCCACGCAGGAGTCCGTCTCTCTGCTTCTTCGCCTCTCACTGAATAAAAAAGAAAATTACTTCTGATACTAGACTCTGCTGCACACAGACATGGCAGAATATTTCAAGGAACTTGGGTACTATACCCAATCTTATTATCAACAATCACCTTTAGTCTATTCATGATCCTCAATAAGGAGATTTTGTCTGTTGGAGGAGAAATCAGGGTAAAACTTCTCTTGAACCTCAGAGGAATTAATCTTATTACATACTTTTAATAACAAATTAAGCAGTGAAACTCTGAAAGAACAATTCGTGGGAACATAGTGCCCAACTAAGGAAGTCATCCAGAAGCCATACAATTACTTTAACACAAGCTACTCTAACAGAGAAACTTAAACTGAGGATTCTCAGCAATCTTCTAGAAACAGCTATCTTCAGAAGTAGATAGTTAATCTTTGGAACAAGCTAATGACCTTGAATAGTAGACAGCTTCTGCCCAAGATATCAGACCAAGACCCCTATATAATTTTTATTTTTATCTGTTTGCTTATGAGAAATTCTCTTTTCATTTTCTTAATATTTGAACACTCTAATGGCCTTTTTTTCTTTTCTTTCCTTTCTATTATAATTGTTAGGTCAGAACATGCTCATTGTAATGCTCTACTTAAATTTCCCAAACAGCAGTCACTGCCCTCAATCTTATCAACTATACATACTATTCATCACTAGATCTCCAAGATAAAAGTTTTCTGGGCAATTCTGACTTCAACAAATGAGACCATACTGATGACATTTATAGCTAAATCTACATGGAAACAGACCTTTAGCAAATCAAACTGTAATTTTGCTTGTGTCTTTCTCCCTCTTTTAGATAAAGAACAAATTATTACAACCTATGGATCAGAGCCTAGGTAACCTAAATTTGATTTCAACAACCTTTGTGATGCAGTAAGCTATATACTTGCCATATGAAAGGAAATAAGAATCCCAACATGTAATACAGCTAATGTATGGCCATGATACTGATCTAGTGTCATGTACAAATTCATTTTTCCTAGATCTCCATGTACTGTTACTGTATACTACTTCCTCTGCAGGCTGGAGATGCCTGGTCCTCTTTGCTTTATCCTAACATGTCAGGCACCTTAGGAATGCCAAATCCTCTGTGTATGGAGGGAGCCTAAAGCTGGGGATTCTGACTCATGCATGAGCTGCAAAAAGGAGATCACCTTTGATTATTAAGGTACTCCCCATGAGAGAATTGCTGCATTACTGTCTGTGCAAGTAATCAGAGCAGTGTTCCCAATGGTGGAAATCATACAAATAGAAAAGACAGGAAAAAACCTGTCACTGACAGAAGTTTCACTGATTCCACCAATGCCCTACATGAAATAGAGATCAGTTTTAACTTCTGGGCATGAGTAGTGAGGGGCAGTTGCACAGCTCTAGATTTGTTGTCAACTAGTCATTTTGGTCTCACCCAGTCCAGGAAGACAAACCACATCTATCCGGCAGTTGGCCCAGAATGGTCAGGACTCGGTCCGTGATTGCCTGTTTTCCTATTTTTTTTTTTAATCCTGTTTCCGGCTGAGAACCAAGCAGAGAAAGTAATATGTTCCTGAAAATAATAAATGTTCTACTTCTAATTAGTTTACTTCCAGATTCCCCATGCTGATGGCCTCCACCAGAGCATACCTGAAGCCTTTCCTTCCTCATCACTGTTTTTAAACTATATAAGCTTTCCAGGTCCCCTGCCTGAGTCTCTGCCAAAGGTTATTCATAGGACCTGACTCCCTTGCATAGAAGCTCTGAATAAGTGTCACCTGTTTGTTTTCCTTTAGGTGGTCTGTGTTACTCCTGCAAATCTTAGTCATAATCTCTGTTAGCTGAATCAAATATTCTAGGTGGTATTTCTTAAGACATTGGTTATAAAAAGGTTAATGTACATCTGAAACATTTGGAAAGCTTGTAAAAACACAGATGGCTGGGCCTTCCATAAAATCAGAGTTTATAATTCAGTAGGTCTTGGTTGGAACTTTGCACTCTAACAAGTTTTTAGATGATAATTTTGAAGGTCAGATGACATTTTGAGAAATGTTAACTTAAGCCACCAACATGATTTAATAACAACAGCAATTATACCTGGATTTATGTAGTGTTTTTGCTCACTGTGAGACAATTGTATAAAATCTATGGGCCCAAAGTCATATTTTAATACATGACTTTCTTTGGAAACATACTCTTTGAATAGAAGTTATGAAGTTACAAGAGGAAGATAAATGAATTTGATCAGAGTTGGGGGAAAATGTTTTACCTTGCCCATAATTATGACATGTTTTGTCCTTTCAGTATTAATGAGCCATAATTCAGCAAAGAAAACTAGGAGACTTTGCACGTATTCATGATCTACGGATAAAAAGATAACCTCTTACCAAACATAAAAAGGTTAAAAGAAAATTGTTGGGATTAAATTAGTTCTGATCACCTTTCACCAGAGGAAAATTTATAATTTAGCAATGGCATTTGGCTATTAATTGATTTTTTAGTGGGTTCCACAGTCATTTGAGTGGAAATAGTGATGTAGGAAGCTTGGAGAGGGGGAAGAATATAAAAGCAGTTCTTGCCAAGGCAGTGAGGAAGACACACAACTACACAAGTGGCATTTAGAATCAAAGATTGGCAGTGAATTCCCCTTTGGAAGACTATGGTCTCACTGCTACATATAGATCTTGGCTGGCCTGAGATTGTCACCTCCAATGTCTACACCCCACCAGTATTCTCCATTCTCTCCTACCAATATTATTTTCTTACCTGCTATATGTATCCTGTGTTTCTTGCAACCTAAATATATCAGCTACCCCAGGAATTAGATGATGCTCCTGTTTTCAACTTCATCTTGCATTTTTCCTTAAATTGTCTGAATTAAAGAATACACAATAAATTTCAATATAAATTGAACACATTACTGTGTAATTTGCCTTTCTTGGTTAAATTTCCTCATAAGAAAAACAATAATCAGGTTCCTCCATCCGTGTACATTCTATACTAGAGAGCATTTCTTTCCAATCCACTAAGAAAAGATTTTTTTATGATTACCAGTTTTGGTGTTGCTTTTTAAAATTTAAAAAACAAAGCAGAATAAAAAAATACAGAATAATAATAAAGAGGCCAAAAAATAACCCCCACATAAAACAAACAAACAAACAAACCCAAAAGAGGACTATTTAAAAAGCTGGATTGTTGAGCTTAGTAACAGAGCAGATTCAAGGTTGCATCAAAGGGTTTACCTTGTGGTCAAAGATGACCACCTAATAATATTTTAAATATGACATCTGGAAGAATGAAGAATGAAACCAATTACAATTTCTAATGGAACATTTAATCTAGTCAATGATTCTGAGGCAAAAAATGCCTTCAGAAAGCTTTCTTCTTAGCAGGAACCTAATTTTACTGGCCCATTTTACTCTGTATGATAATGCAGATGTCCTTTATGGCTTCTTTGAGGTCAAGAAGGCATCACCGTGAGCTGTTTAGGAGTAAGTTTCTTCCTAAATAAGATCCAACTGGGTCATTACCCAGAGCAATAATTGGGTCATCAGGGACAAGATGAGCTCAAAATGAAAGAATTATTCACTGGCTAAAGATGATAAGCCACAAAGGCAAAATCAGCAAAGACCTCAGATTCTGTCATCAAAATTAGGCTCTCCTCTTATTTAAATGGAAGGAAGACCTGACCATTTATGACTTGTTTAATAACTATTTTAAAGAGAAAAGAAGAAAATTTCAATTATTGTCAGCCACCCAACAGTGAAGAAGAAATGATATGTATATTTAGAGATAAAACTATTATTTGTTTAAAAAGCTGTCTAAACATGGCTATGAAAGAATTGGGTTAATTTTAAAAAACTTGAAGAAAGCAGTTCATATATTTTAAATGAATAATTTGATTTAGTATATAAGATGTGATTTTTTTACACATGTAATAAAGTAAATGCTTTGCAAATAGGCATTTTAATAATACAGAAATATTTTTATCATTTGGGGGCAAATATCTATTATTTTATTTGCATTATTTTTATTTTATATTTTAAATCTGAAAATAGAAGTCAATGTGCTTTTGTACTTCAATTGTTAAACTGCCAAAAATAAAATAATAAAAATTTTAATTGCAACTATCTAAAGGATTTGCTGTTTTATTTAATCTTGGTTTTCTTCAACATAGAAAGCAGAGACAATGAAAATAATAGCTCTCTGCTTGCATATTTTTATATTTTATTTGGAGAATTTTATTAAATGTATGGTGTCGTACATGGTATACATCTACCTTCCTATTAACAGAATTATATTAAATGTTGCAGTAATGTAAACAGTGTTTTCTCATCTCAGTGTTCAAAGGTATGCTTGCAAAGCATACCTTATTCATGGGTCCTCATGGGTACATATTTTGTATATAATAAGAATATTATACCTTTAGATTTTTTGTATTCACTTTCAGGAATTATAATTGTGGTCTTTCAGGTAGTTTAGAAATTGGTTGTTTAAAATCTAAAGTAGTTGTTTTTTTACATTTTACAGAAAAATTGTGTTTAGAGCCCATAAAAGCTATTTAAATACATGATTTAAATGTGAAAGTGACTCAACTGAGCCACTGTAAAAAATGGATTTAACAATTACAGGTTGTGAACACATTGTAGAGTAATCAACTGTCCCAATTTGTCCAGGACTGAGGGATTTCCTAGAATATAAGGGCTTTCAATGCTAAAGCCATTACCATCTCTGCAAACTGGGAGAAGTTGGCCCTCTTAGTATTTGTCTTCTGATGGCTGTCCTGGAAAGAACATCCCACCTCACCCTGAATTCCAACCAGAGACAACACTGAACCATTTCTACCATCTCATCTAAGGGCTTCATTGCAACGAAACAAGGGAAAAAGGGTTTCAGTTCCCTTGGGGAAAAGCACCATAGTGGTAAGAAAATGATGTTAGAGATATTGTAAGTGTGAAGGAAATAACTTGATGTTATGAAATCAAGAAAAGAAATTGTCTTAAGAAAGAGGAGTGGTTAAATAAATCAATTGCTGTTAGAATATCAAGTATATAAGTATTAGTGATTTTGATTGGATTTGGTAATATGTACACTCTTATGAGTGTAGATTCCTTTGTAGTTTGGGGGATGAAAGTGTGACTAACGTGGGTTTGAGAGAGTGTGGACACAGAATAAGAGGCCTCATAGTGTGGTCTGAGGACTGAAGTTAACACTGTGTAAATTCTATCAAATGTGTTAGTATTTATTGTTTTTAACAAATGGGCTTTCTTTAAGAATATTGAACATTTGTGAGTCAAAGCATCCTTTATAAAAATCATGCATAATTATAAGTTGTGTTTTTTCTAATAAACACAAATTAAAGCAGGACATTTCTTCTGGGGCTATATTGCTCTTATAAGCAGGCTATGATCACTATTATACAGTCATAATGGGATGACACACATATCTCTTGTAGAAGTAATCCAGTTAAAACAAGTCAGAGGCTTTCCCTAAAAACCATACTATGGAATCCAGATCTTTATTGTTAACAAAATATCAATCTTGGTTCTGACCTGGCAATATGTAATGTCAACTTTTACTCTTTTATTCAGAATTATGACATCATGGTTTTAAATTATAGTTGTAATAATGATGACAATATTATTATTAACAAGGATGATAGTTACGTTACAGTATTAAAATTACTAAATACAAGATCACAAATGAGTATGCTTTTATTTTCCATTTCAGAGCACTGAATTTTCATGTCAACAATTTCAGTATTTATTAAGTAACTAATAAGAATATTGTATAGTGCTAGATCTAGGTGTTAAGGTGGGGGGGAGGCAGGGGATAAGTTATACCCTGAGCTGTCTCTGACTGTAGACTGGTCTAGATTCAAACTTAAGTTAGAATTAAAAAAAAAAAAAACAGGCAAAATTTAAGTTATTTTTATTTTGGATTACAACTAAGTCTGAACATAAGCAAAGTAAAGGACAGACAAGAGGTCAACATTATAAGTAAATGGATGCTATTCTAGAATGTATTCTTTGTGTGTTTTGATGTCCATTATTGTTTTATATTAGTTTCAGGTATACAGCATAGTGGTTAGAAAAATATATAATTTACATAGTGATCCCCCTGATAATTCTAATACCCACCTGGCACCATACATACTTAATATAATAGTATTAACGGCATTCCCTATGCTATACTTTACATCCCCATGACTATATTGTAACTACCAATTTTTACTTCTTCATCCTTTCACCTTTTTCACCCAGGCCCTTGCCCCATTCCTGTCTGGCAAACCTCAGTTTGTTCTCTGTATTTATGAGTCTGTTTTGTTTGTTTATTTTGCTTTTTACAGTCCACCTATAAGTGAAATTATATGGTATTGGTCTTTCCATCTGACTTATTTCACTAAGCATAATACACTTGAGGTCCATCCATGTTTTGGCAAATGGTAAGATTTCATTTTTTATGACCAAGTAATATTCCATTGTATGTATGTACCATGTATTCTTTATTCAGTTGTTGATGGGCACTGGGGTTGTTTCCATATCGTCCTACTTCTTTTTATAAGCAAGCACAATTTCCCTGGTCTCAATAGCTAGCATGGAGTGGGGAATTTCTTAGGTCATGAGAGCATGAAGCTTAAGCTTGAAGCTGCCTGTTTATTTATTTATTTAGTGAAGTGAGAGGCAGGGAAGCAGAGAGATAGGCTGAGTCCCAAATGAAATCCACCTGGCAAGCCTCTTACCTCGCAATCCTTTGCCCATGTGGGGCCACTGCTCCATTGCTCAGCAATGGAACCATCTCAGCACTTGAGGTGAGGCCATGGAGCCATCCTCAGTGCCTGGGGCCAACTTGCTCAAACCATTTGAGACATGGCTTCAGGAAGGGAAGAGAGAGAGAGAGGAGGAGGAGGAGAAAATGTGGAGAATCACCTATGGATGAATTTAGATGCAATGCCATGACATGCCATGATTTTAGGAGGAGCCATAATATAGAGAGGCAATAAAAGAATTATATGGAGCTTAAATATCTACTTATGTAATAAATTTACTTCCAAACTATAAACTCTGAAAACCTGTGGCTGATTGTATTTTCCAAAGATGGCTGTGCAGCTCTCCTATCCCATCTGAGTTTTGAAAGAGGGATCTTACTATTTTCCCATCAAGAGGTAGGGATCTTTATTCTCTTTCTCCACCCCTTTAATCTAGGTGGGTTTGTGACTACTTCATATGTGATGCTATGTGAGTTCTAAGGCTAGGCTGTATGAAGTAATGAAGAGTATGCCTTGTTTTCAGGAAGCACTTATGAGAACCCTGCCCTACCATATAGGAAGTCCAACTCTCCAGAAGCGGTTATATTTGAGGAAGCCCTGTTCATATGGGGAGGCCATGTGTAGGTGCTGACTAGTGATGACTCCAAAGCATTCTAAACTTTGAGTAGCCATTCAGCTCTTCTTGGCTGAGGCCTTGGACATTATAGAACAGAGACAAGCCATGTTCACTGTGCTCTGTCCAAATTCTTGACCTATAGGATCTTTCACCATAATGAAATAGTTATTGTTTTATGACCTAAATCTTGGCATGGTTAGTTATGCAGCACATATAATCATAACAAAATTTAAGATATGACAATCATTATTATGATCAGTTGGCTTAGGAGAACACACTAGCATCACTTGATTTAATCTCTGACAAAAAGCAAAAGTGACTGATTTGGAAGCTATAGTTAGGAAGTAAAGGAAATTTGGTATCATTAGTGCCTTTTTCAAAAGTGAGTTTTCAAGGACAGAGAATGTCTGTGGTTATTTGGTCAGTAACAAATTTAGAAACACTCTTCAGCTGGCATCAGCTGGGATTATGAAACTCATTGAGAGACTCTGGCCTTGGTCTCTAACACTGAACCTCAGAGAGGTGCAGGCTGCCCCAATCCCCGAGTGCTTTTCTTGTACGTCTGCCAGACCGAACATTGTGAGCCAGCACACCACACTGTCGTCCTGATCCAGAGCAGCTGTCTAATTACAATTTTGTTATTATTAATTACAGAGTAGAAAATCATTTGTAATTAGCTCAGCCTAAATCATAGTTTAAACAGCCAAAAATTACATGACAAACTAAAGTGTAATTAAAGCACTACACTAAAGTGTTTATTTAAACCCAGTTCAGTTACTGCAAATTTTTCAATCAGCTTCTCAGGCTCATACATAGATTTAATTAGTCTCCAGGACTGACAGTTTAGTGCATTTATTCATTAAGCGTCAATATTGCTGAACAAATGTAAATAAAATATAGACAGAGATGCTTTTAAGGGGCAGTCACGAAACATCTGGGTGAGTTAACAAGGCTGGGGAAGATGTGAATGTTAATGAGTCTCCAAGCTGCTGGAGGAGCACAGGCTCTGGGAGGTGGAACAGCTCAGCTCTGAGCAAATTTGCTTGTAGGTTTGTGCTGCAGGTTGACTGGAATGGTCCTGTGGGGTGGGGCAGAAGTCAAGTTAATTCGATTCTTGCCATTGCTCTAGGTACCACTCAACATAATTCTGAATGGAGCTCAAGAGAACATCCCACTCTGCCAACCTCTGGGACTCTACATATCTTTTTAAGAGACAGAAGAGCTTATAAAGGGATTTTCAGGAAGAAGTACCTTTTTTCTTGAAGGGTTTAAAGAAAGTGATCTCTGTGGTGATAAGTATCATGCACATTTCGATGGGTAAATTTTTTATTCAAGGATTATTGTTTAGAAAACTGTCCTTGCCACACATGCAAAACTGCCTGCACTTCTAAATGAGTTAAAGATTCTTGAGAGTATTCTTCAGGGGAGCCCTACACGTTCATCAATAGACTTTCGTTTCTGAACGTATTCTTGGCAGTTCTTTCTGAAGTGCCTGCAGAATCACCCTCATCATTTTTTGTTGGATTGCCTTCACAGCCTTCAATCCCATCTCTCATTTTCCAGTCTTGCTACCCACCATCTATTTCTTCATTTTTTTATCCTACTGCCAGAATTATTTTTCTATATCACAAGCCTCTTTTTCATTCCTTTGCCCTAGATTTGATGGTAGTGCCTTACTCCCTTCAGTGTTCTGAAGCTGGATTTTTCACTCGAGGTTCTCTGTGATCTGATTTATCTCTGCTTCTCTACCACGACCTCAGACCTCTGTCTTGTGCCTTTACTCTTCAGAATTCCCTAAAAGCATCAAGCTATCTTTTGCTTCCATAACTTTTGCAGATATAATATCTTGATAAGGGAGCTGAATTTCTTGCCCTGGTCTGTCCAGATTCTATGCATTATTCACAATTCAGCTCTGGCAGTCTTGTTGGGAAGCCCTTCCTGATATTCTTATTCTATTCCTCATTTTAAGTTAACACCTTCTAATACCATGTACCACCGGTCTAGTTCTGGGAGAGAGTTTGTTCTGCTTAACTTGTTAAAGCTCATACTGTTAATGAGTTTTAACATTTTTATGGACTTGCTCTTAAAATAAGTCTTTGCTATAATCTCACTGGGCTAGATTAAGGAATGCCATCAGAAACAAGTCAGTGAGACTTGTCATACTATTTGCTATAAAAATAATTTTTTCATTATACAATTTGACATCCTTCTTATCAGAATCAGTGAGAGTATTTCTTCTTGGGTTTCCCTATTTATTAAGAGCTGTTTTGATTCCTTCTTTGTACAGATATTTGAAAATCCACAGTTCAATTCAGGACCATCTTTAACAAATGAATGACATTTTCAATGTGCAGTTCACATAGTCATTTTTATGGTTTCCCTCTTACTCTCTTTTCCCTTTTGTTTCAGTACCTTGTCCACTATGTCAATATATTATTATTAAAATATGTAATATATTATTGAATGTTATATTATGTATTTAAGAATCTACCATACATATATGTTTTAGAACAAGTACAAATATATATATAAAAGATGGAGTAAGGAAAGGGAGAAAAAGGAAGAAAGAAAAAAAGAAGAGGAAAAAAATTAAGTACCTGAATTTAGTCCAAATGTAGAGTCCCATATAACCATATATCTTAGGGGCAAAGCAAATAAATTAGTATATTCTTCTTAGAGTAGGACCTGTTAATAAGGAGTAATACCTTTATACATATCTGAGCTCTTTCATACCATTTTCACTCCCAGAAATGTTTGCAGAACATTCAGTATCATAATCATCAGGAGTTATTCAACTGAGTTATCAGAGGTATATAGAAAACATCTTGAGAACCCCAACTGTATAGATTCCAGCAAGTCCAGATAGTACCTTTAATCATGAAAATCAGTTTGTCTGGTGTGTACATTTGTTTGAGCAGGATGGTTGCTAAATAATAACAAAACCTCTTCTACCTTATAATAAGATTGCTCCAAACCTGGGAAGACCATACAAGACCATTGAACTTATTATTTAAAAATTTCCCTATTTTTGGTTTTCCTTTCCTTTTTCTTTTATTTGAAATGAATTCGGAGCCATTATAAAAGCCTGCTGTAGCTTTCAACAAATCGGCTGCTTCCACTAAAGTTCTTCACACCCAGACAGCAAAAAGCTTGAAGTATTTTAGGTTATAAAAAGTTGGTTTTCAAGAAAAAAAAAACATTAACTTTGCTTTTGAATATTCCTCTGCATTTTTCTTTATATTGTGAATTTAAAGTGAAGGATGAAAATTTAGTGGATGAATATAATATTCTTATTATATTGACAGTTGAGAACACAAAATTCAAGTCAGTAAACGGTCTGTAATTTCATCCTAGAAACTGTGGAAGAATCTAGTCTTATATATTTAAAAGCCTTTGCCTCCAAAAATATCTCTTTTCTTCCCTGAAAATTTCTCAGAGGATAAAACTCATCTTGCCATAATTGGATATAAAGTTTATTATGCAAACACGTTAGGAAGAAAGATATATTTTCTTAAATTCATGCTAATATAAACAAGATAAATATCTCCCGGCTCCAGGACCATTTTTAGGGACTGAACTCTGAAACAGCATTCCTCTGGGTATAAATCTAAGTCATATTCCAATGTCTGATGGAATATAACTTCCCAGTGCTTTTTCTTTTCCTCTCTTGATTAGAAGCCATAAGGAGTAAGACCTGAATCTACAATAACTTCAATGGGAGAAAGAGAGCAGAGCCTAGCATGTTCAGAACTGCCTCCACCTACATGGCACTACTCTCACAGTATGTGATGGTTCAGAGATTCACTAACAAGAGCCCATCAGACCCAGGCTGATGGTTTGAGAATCAGATTTACTTTGGGGCCAGATAACTAGAAAGAAGAATTACACCAAAGCTGAGACTTCCCACCACTGCCAAGAGATCTGAGTTCTCTTCTCTGAGTAGCTGAAGTGGAATATGGCCTCAAAAGTACAAATCTGGATTTGTTATCACTAGAATAATCCCTGGCCCCTTTATTCCTATGGATCTAATGCCATTCAGATCAATCCTTCTAAAACACAACCCTGTTTATGTTGCTTCTCTAGTTATAAGACTTTAATGGATGAAATTCTTCCTCTTTGTGTACCTGAGTTTCTGGACATGCTCCAATTACTTTTGGAGCCCATGGCCTGTTTGAGAAGTATCTCTCCTCCCACTCCAGCTTATATCTCTCTTTTTCTCTTTAAGGACTGAATCCTCAACTGTTGACATGAATCTTGTTTCAATCTCAGCAAAACACCAAAAATGAGAGTGCTAAGAGTGGCCTGATTTCATGTATTCATTTGGACTTATGGCCAGTCCATCTTAGTCATAGACCTATCCTATCTTGGGCCTTGCCTGTGAATTCCCAGCATGATGCTGTCTTCTTATGCACTCTTCTTCTATGGTGTGCATGCCACCTGCTCATTTGCTCTCTGATCCATTTCCCACTCTGTCCGCACTTGGCTCTGTATTCCTAGGTACTAGGCTATGCTAACTAGTTTTCTCAGCTTCCATAGTTCACTGGCTTCCACCTGAAATGAGCTAATTGCAAGATAGAGTGGAATTTTAGAGGAAGGAAGGAGCCTAGATATGGGTACTCCTCTTTCTGTGCTGTAAGTGACTACCATCTCCAACATGATCGCAGCTTCTGCTGGGTATCTCTTTCTACCAGTGCACACTAGGTAACCTCAACTCACTGTCTTAGGTAACCACATCTCATTTTGTCTCTACAGCCCTAGGGATGGGGGTAAGAGGTTCCTGCTGTTGCACTTGCCTCACCATAAGGTTTTCCAGGCCTCTTTGGAGACTTCATTATTCTCCTTCTTCTGTTTATTCAAACCAATTCTTAGCAATTAGCTATTTAGCAAGATAAGTCTTATTTTATAATGAATAGCAAAATAATTCATTACCTTTTCCAGTTAAATATCTAAAAGTTTGCTTAATGTCATCAGACAGTGTGAAACAAACATACCAGGTCTACAGAAGAATAAACAAAAGAGGAATGTGTTTCTGGACCTTATGCTGCTGATGTTGGAAAATCAATCTCTTGTGAGAAAAAGCTTCCAGCAATATAGATTGTTTGAACTGCTTACCATTATGTCAAATTCACTTTAGCATCTGCAAACAGACATACTGTATGAACACTAAGAGAAGCACTGTTTTCTCTGTTTGCGCATAAAGGCCTAAAGTTGTATAGATTTTTATAATCAAGTAAGCCTTATAATTCAATAACGAGCCCTTTATTTAACCCTTAAACACTTGTTGTCTTGGGTCAAGTTGTCTCTCTCATTTGAAAAACATAAGTTCACACATGATTCACTGCATCAAGATATAACTAGATATATAGAAGGAAACTTTCATTTTGAATGTTGCTATTTCCCCATTGTCCATTCCCTGAGGACTATATTTCATTTCTCTACCACTTTGAGAAATGGTGATAATATACAGCCAGTTCAGGAGATGAAACTCCCAGAGTAAAAGGTATTTGCATAAGACTTCAGCAAAATGTACCAGCTGCTTCAATCCCAGGACAAATTAGGTACAAACTGTTTTCAAATTACTGAGATTGAATAGTTAAGGTTTTGGCAAGATATTCTGTGTATGTTGGTGAGCTTTGTGGAGATGGCTGAATGGGGAATACAGGTGTGTCCCAGTTGGTAAGGTACAGGCCAAGATGACAGAAGGTAAGATGCTTAGGCTTCCATCACAGAAGTGTGTTGGTTATTCCTCAGAGTAGTTCACTGTGGCCGTGACTCCTTGGCACTCTCCAGGGAATACTTCTGTATCCAGAGCACCCTGCATTTTAGTCATTCACTCATTCAAATTCTCTTTCCAACCTCCTGCCAAGGACTTGGAAAGGCGGGCCTACACACTTTATGTTCAGATGCAATTTTTTTGTAACTGAAATACTTTTTGTTATACATAAATCTTGTCCAACTATTCCAATCTGTAGTGATATAGTCATAACTAAATTTTTATGGTCATGTGCTCTAGGCTGATTTTCAGCTGCGATGCTCCCATGCACCAGGGTTGGTGCCTTTATTAAGTCAGTCAGTCACTTAGTATTTTGAATATCTCCTATCCCTGTCAGCACATTTAATTAATGAGTTCCTAAAATGTGCCATCTGTGCTGTTAATGTCCTGTTGATAAGTCAGACATAGTTCATACCCCCACACAAAGAAAACAGTATTAGCAGGTAACAAAGTATGCTGATTGTTTTGACAGCGAGAGGGTGGACATGATGCAAGCACACTAGAGCTACTTTAATGTAACGTGGAAAACAGAGTGGACCTCCTCGAGTGAGTGACATTTGAGACGAGAGCTGATGGATGAGTGGAAGTTACCCAGAAAATGTCAGTGTTAACTTAAAATTTGTATTCTGAGGCACAGAGAGGGAGTGGTGGTGGACCTAGTCAGAGGGAAGAAGAGCATGTACCAAAGTGTGAGAGAAAACACAGTGATGGAAGAGCTGGGAGAGTTAAGAAATACTAGAGTGGACACAGAAGAAGGTAGAGAATCACCAGATGGGGTTAAAGAGGTTGGCAGTGGCAGGACTTTGAAGGGGATTATAGAATAAGTTGTGAAGTTTGAAATGTATCCTAATGGTAAAGGGACATTTTTTTTCTGCAAAGATTGTCATTCTTAGATCTTTCTGCAGGGTAAAAAAAAATGGTTTTGGGGTTTGTTTTATTTTTAAGTTGGTTCTGGCTGAATTTTTGTAATTAAGATAAAAAGAAATGGATGTATTCAAGAGGTATTTAAGAAACCAGGCCACTTGTCACTTATATACTGTACAGCCTGCATACTTTTTTCCATATACATGTACTTCCTGTGTGTCTCATATACTATAAACCCAGGATAAAAACCTATTGTTTATTGAAGGGAAAAACAGTTGAAATTATACCTAGCTTGGAAAAATGCAGGTTGTTTTATATTTACAGTTATATTCCCAATTGTATTGTTAGTCTCAAAAAGGTATATGTCATGCTGCCTCTCCCAGCACCTAGCAAAGTTGTGCATCTGACAGGTGCACCATAATGTTATTTGATGAACTCAGTGTACCTGAGTGGAACCTAGCAACTAAACAGTCCAAACTGACAGGGCACTAGTTCTGACCTATTCCTATATGAAGTGTTGCTGGAGTGCTTGCTGCTCATACACTTTTGTATGACCTTGATAGAATATTTGTAATAGCTACTGATAAACATGGGCTGTTTCTGGAACACCTTGAGTCCCACAACCCCTTGACCAACACTGAGTACATCGTACTTTCAGTTCGTAAACACATCTGTCCTTAGGCTACGTTTGAGAGGCAAAGGGCTTTCATTTAATATGAAGCTGATATTATTGAGTTTTCTTCCACACACAGTGGAGATGCAATGATAACCCAGACCTTATATTTATTAGTCCGGCTGATCATTAGTAGTGGTTGAACTTCAGAAAGTTCAGGACTTTGGCTGAGGGTCCAGTACTCCATCCCGGATGCAGTCAGGAATGTACACACACTAGGGAAAGCACTAAAGACCTTTCCCTTATTCTTGAAACGTTTTCTTAGTAGAGTTTGTTTTTCTTTCTCCCAGCCGTTTTGTTCAAGTACAATCCCATAATTAACTCATTTATAAATTCTTTTTCTATATATATTTTTTACTTATTATGAAGTTTCAGTCTAATTATTTCTAGAGAGCTCTTAAACAGAAATATTAATTTTTAAAATTAATTTATTTTATTTTAGTGAGAGGAGGGGAGGCATAGACAGACTCTGGCATGAGCCCCAACTGGGATCCACCCAACAAGCCCACTAGGGGGTGATGCTGTGCCCATCTGGGGCCCTTGCTCCATTGCAACTGGAGCCACTTTTTAGCACCTGAGGTGGAGGCCATGGAGCCATCCTCAGCGCCCAGGGCCAATTCACTCTAATTGAGCCATGGCTGCAGGATGGGGGGGGGGGGGAGAGAGAGAGAGAAATAGGGAGAGATAAGAGGGGGAGGAATGGAGAAGCTAATGGACACCTCTCCTGTGTGCCCTGACTGCAAATTGAACCCGGGATTTCCATATGCTGGGCTGATGCTCTACCACTGAGCCAACCGGCCGGGGTCAATATATTTATTTTTTTATTGCTATGGAGAATGTATTAGAAAACAATATGAGCTTATGGCCAAATACCACAGTTTGAAAACAGTTTTAGCCACTTATAGTATAAAGTCGGGCAAATGACTTACCTTTTCAGTATTTGTTCCCTTTTTTACTAAAAAGGGTTAAAAATAAACTAACTTACACATTGTTAATATTAAATAATAAAAAATATATAAAAGGTTCTTTTTTTTTTTTACTATAAACCGTCAGAGTAGATGGTAAAAAAAAAAAAGAACTCTACCATCCCATTTTATTTTATTATCAACTTATCTATTAGTCAGAAATTGAGCTGAAACTGTCTAATGCTTCTTAGTCCCATGCCCACACTCCCAAATAAACTCTAACAACCTCAAGAGCACAATAGATTGGTTCTGGATTTCCCATAGTATTTATCACAGTCATGACCGAGTATATTCTCAATAAGCTTTTATTGAATAAATTTTTGAAAAAGTTGTTGAAGAGTTTGTTCATTCATAGTTCATTCAACAATTGCCAACATTGATGTAATGTAGTGAAAGCTGATGGTTTGTAAAGTTTTCCCTGTCACTGATAACGTTAAGGCAAATAAGTGTGCCCCTATGAGCAATTTGAAAACCGGAACAAGCCTCACTTATACTGTTTTATTACTATCCCTGTCTCACATTAGGAGTTCCATATATATTTTTGTTATTAAATGAGTAAGATAATAAATTTAAAGAATGAAAATAATGATCTATTCAAACCTAAAATCATTTGATATTGCAAGGTCCCAAGCAGAAAGAAAATCTTACCAGTTTTCAATGTAGGATGTACTTTTATTGGGCTACTTACAAGAAAAGACATAAAAAAAAAAGAACAGAAAAAGTACAGAGAAAACCCCCTATTAGGATATTATTATTGTTTTAAGTAAATTCTAGTAATCAAAGACAAGTTTTTGAGTTAGGGAAGAAACGAACATATTGGGTATTCTATGGCAGTTGTAAATTAATTTGTCTAGAATCCAGCATAGTTTTGAAGAAGATAAGGTTTATCTCTGACCTTTCTTCTTTATTTGTCATTTAAAAAAAATTCTTTTGGGCCCTGGCCGATTGGCTCAGTGGTAAATCTTTGGGCTGGCATGTGATATCCAGGGTTTGATTCCTGGTCAGGGCACACAGGAGAAGCTTTCATCCGCTTCTCAACTCCTCCCCCTCTCGCCTTTTTCTCTCTCTTTTCCCCTCCTGCAACCATTGATGCAATTGAAGCTAGTTGGCTCTGGGCGCTGAGGATGGCTCCATGGCTTCCACCTCATGGCGCTAAGAAGAGCTCGGTTTCTGAGCAGTGGAGTAATGTCCCAGATGGGCAGAGCATTGCCTCCTAGTGGGCTTGCCAGGTTGATCCTGGTTGGGGTACATGTGAGAGTCTGCCTCCGCTTCCTCTCCTCTCACTGAATAAAAAAAATAAAATTGTTTTAATTTTTTTTTTTAAATTTTCACAAACCTTGACTACTCCCTTTTAACCACATTGCATTCTGTTGCGGGTCCTGAAGCTTTCCTGATGGGTCATTCATTGTTCATTCAACAATTACCAACATTGATGTAATGTAGTGAAAGCTGATGGTGCACTACCCAGATAACTACAGATTCCTTTTACTTGTTCCCTACACCCATTCTCCAATCCCTGCCTGTTTTACTTATACGTTCTGTACCTGCACTCTTTTTCCAGAGTTATCCCTGCTGGAATGCTTCCCTCAGACATTGCTGGAAGTGGAGTTCACCACCCTTCAAGGGCAGCCTATTGTCAAATGACTAACCAATGGCAGGTTTGAAAGTCCATTTGCTTGTCTTGAAGGAAGACAAGCTCTGTGAGGTCATTTATATTCAGATCTTCCTGTGGAATTAGGCTGGGTCTGGAAATTACCAGAAATTATATGATTTCTTGGCTTCTCTCTCTGTCCCCACATCCTCTCTGATATCCCTCAGGATCACCTTCTTAATCAGTCACTTGCACAGGTGCCCTCATCTCAGGGTTTGTGTTTGAGAAGTTGAGCTAAGATTCTGAAACACTGCCACAAGCCAGGCATTTCTCTCTAACTCTGTACCTATAACTACTACTCACCAGATACATACTGATGAGATACATACTGGTAAGATCAGGATGCTGCAATTACTTTTGTGATAACCATTCTGGACCACCCGTGCTTATTTCTAACCTCCTCTGAATTAAATCCAGTCTCCTTTCCAGTTTTTCTTTCAGTTTCCCATTAACATCTAATGGCCCCTATGATCTTAAAAGTTTATTTTTACTCTTTCCAGTTCCTAACTTTTAACTTCCAACTCAGGTTCTGGTTTGGATCAACAATAAACATTCCTAATGTAAGTCTTCACCTAGTAGCAGGATGTTTTCCCAGCTGGTTCCGACCTAGGACTCGAGGTGCATTTTTGTCCTCTGTAAACCTTGAGTGTGGGGGAAGAAAGTGAAGCTGGGCAAGTTTTCTACTGGACAACCAAGATTAAAACATGCCCAAAACTGTTTCTTGAAAAATAATACCATATGTACCAATCACTGGTGCAGTTTCTCCAAAATTCTAAATAAAGCATCCTTAAAAGCATGGGTAGGGGGAGAAGAAAATTTGCAATATTATCTCAACTAAGAGTAATAACCAACCTACTGCAGTAGAAATGTTCACTCACAACTAGGTCTGTATAATGGAGCTGACACACCCATTGGTGGCTTCTGCTATACAGTTGCTATCTTGAAAGACAAACTGGAAGGTTTTGTTTGTTGGTTTGTTTTTTAAATCAATTATAAACTGCCTGTTCCTGGATTTGAAAAGGGAAGATGTATCATTTAGACTATTTAGAAAATGGATGGCTCTCTTTCCAATGCAAAGAATATACTTTCTACAAGGCCACCAGCATACACTTTTTTCTCTAGCATCCATGGCAAACCCAAGATTTTGTTCCGGGTTTCTATAAAACCAAGCAGTCATTTATTTTTAAGGGAGAGAGAAAGATTATTAGAAGTGAGCAACAGAGGAGGGAAGTGGACATACATATGCCCCATGAATGATTTATGATATAATAATGTGTATGGATGAGACACAATTGATTAAGAGAAGAATCAACAGTGAGAATTTAGGAAGGAAGTAGTGTTGGCATATAAATTTGCCTGGAGAGACATAAAACCAGTTAAAATAAAATTAATAATTTTTAGTATTTTAAAATTATTAATATGGTTTAATTTCAAAATTAGGTTGAAGATAGCACAATTATGGAAAACAATTTCCATAATTTGAAACTATAATTTGACTTTAATTCCACACTTTATTTTAATACAGATTATGAAATGAAAATTTATAGATAAAAATAAAACTTGGTAAATTCCTCATTTTATATAGGGATCAATCTTTTTTTACTTTGTTAATTAGCTTTATATACAATAGGATGGGATTGTATTTTGAAAACTTAAAAGTAACCATAAATACATTAGTATTTATAGCTTTCAAATCACTAAAGACAAATGGAGGCAGGCATAGAGTAAAAGAGAAAGAGAAAAAAGAAGTGAAACTATATTTCAAAGAAAGAATTTTTAAATATTATGCAAAATAATTACAAATAGATTAAAGACAAAGATTGTCTTTTGATAAAAGACAGATTCAGACAGCTAAAAGCAAAATTTGAATGTATGGTGTTTAATATTTTCTTAAGGTAAAGCATAATTAAACAGAATTAACCTATGTTTAGAGCATTAGGAAGTAAATTTTACAAATAAAAGATACAATTTAAAATGGATATGGAACACTTATTTATCATGCAACATAGTATCAGTAGTTCAAAAGCAAAAATAGAAATACAAAGAATAATTGATTCTAGCATAATTCTTGCAGGAGATTTTAATCGAGTTAAAATTGAATAATATTTTTATACACACATATATACATGCATTTGTACCTAATGAGACTACATATTCATTTGAATATTCTATTTCAAAAGCAATCATATACTAGATCACCAAGACATCTACAGATCTTTTAAAAATATAAATTAGAAATAAACAGAAAGAGGTTTAAACTAACAAAGCAGCAAAAGTGATTTTAAAAAATAAAACAAAAAAAATCATAATTAACTATTGTACCAAAAGAACTTCAAGTTAGAAATATATGCCTTTAGAGAAATAATTTAAACGAACGTGTTACATATCAACATTCATAAGGTGTGACTAAATTAGAAAAGAGAAAAATGCATGGCTTTACGTGTTTGCATTATTTCAAAATCAACAGTGATAGAAGTGATTAAAACACTTAATTGAAGAAGTTGTTAAAAAAAAAAAAAAACTGGAGCCTGACCAGGTGGTGGCACAGTGGATAGAGCGTTGGACTGGGATGCGAAAGACCCAGGTTCGAGACCCCGAGCTCGCCAGCTTGAGCGCAGGCCCATCTGGCTTGAGCAAAAGCTCCCAGCTTGGACCCAAGGTCGCTGGCTCCAGCAAGGGGTTGCTCGGTCTGCTGAAGGCCCACGGTCAAGGCACATGTGAGAAAGCAATCAATGAACAACTATGGTGTCGCAATGGCAACAAAAAACTAATGATTGATGCTTCTCACCTCTCTCCATTCCTGTCTGTCTCTCCCTATCTATCTCTCTCTCTGACTCTCTCAGTCCCTGTAAAAAAAAAAACAAAAATACAAAAAAAAAAAATACCAACTAGCAAATTTACCTAAAAAAGAATATGGTAAAAGAAGAAATCATTTAATTAGAATACAAAATTTAATCAACACATTGATATTTAAAAAGAAAAATTCTGAAAATAAAAAGTATCTAAAAAACCTGAAGTAGATATGATACATAGAGAGAAAATTTTTAAATCTAATATATTTTCATCATTCACCTCTCTGAACACACATAGGTATCCCGTCTGGTTAGTATGTAGCTGCTACCTGAACTGCTAGAAACACAGTCTTCAATATCATTGCCCAATTTCAAAAAAAGAAAAATTGTTAAGAGTAGTTAAAATTTTCTCAAAAATTTCAAATCAGTTTTCATAGGAAACTAAGAATAGAATACTAAAGTTTAATCTTAATGAGTAAGTTGCCTAAGAAGTCGCAGTTGAAAAATGGTAGAGATAGGATTCAGATTTAGGTTCGCTTAATCCTCACACTAACACTAATTTCCTGTGAACTTACTTAGAACACTTGTCACATAGCTCTGTGTCTCACAGTTAGCACAAAGGCATCTGTAGCGGTATCAGCCTACATGATTGTACGTGATTTTCTCTAGCAGTACTCTGAGTGAGTACAGGTACCAGAGATGCTAGCATAGAAATCAGTCAGTTGGGTGGATGGTAGTTAAAGCAGAGGCCTTGTTGAGGATGAGCCCGCTATAAAGAAGTAATAATATAAAGAAAATAAAAGGGCAGAAGTGTGATTTTTAGGGTGTAAAGTAGACTTTTGAGATTTCAAAGGTAACTATCTGGGAATAGCAAGATGGAAATGTGATAAAGGAAGTGCATTGGGTCAACTGGGTAATGGCTGCAGAGAGCAACAGCACATGCACGTGTGAGAAATTTGGAAGGTAGAGTACTTTTTCATCAGAGAGCATTAAGAAAAATCACATAGAGAGAAGTTCCATTTATGACCAAAAAGTAGGCTTTTGGGGAATCACAAGGTATAGGCCCAGGTTTTACATTTTGCATACGAAGTCTAAAAAGGAGACTGTAGTTACAACTATTGAAACAATATGTATTGAATGTATTGAAACAATAACTACAACATAAAGAGGGGTGCATGGGGACCTGAGTCCATTGTAAAAGAAAGACCATTTAAGAAAAGCTCCTTGAAGTGATGATAAAATACTAACAAGGGGAAGCTAGTTGGGAGATTGGGGACTATTGGGAGGTCCTAAGTGGGAACCAGATAGAAATTCTTGTCCTCATCTAAGTCGCTTCAGTAAAATTCCATCAAGGGACCTCTATAAAAACCATTTAAGTGTCCAAGAGAGAAAGAATCAGCTTGTACCCTTCCCATGCCCAGATGGGACCAACCCCGATTATTACTACTTTGATCAAGTTTATTTTGCCTGCTCTTTTTCTCTCCTCCTTCCTCTACTTCAGCCATAAAGGGGCCAAAGCAGAAGTTAGGGAATGGAAGAAGGGGTGGAAAGAGGAAGTTGAGACCAACGAAAAGGAAAGATCTTTAAATGAGATAAGAGTCCAGAGTTGTAATATTATGCTGTATGGAAATTGTTAATTATAGAAATAGGATAAATCTTAGGGGTAAAAAGACTTTTAAAATTGGCTTTTGGCCTAAGTTTTATTCAAGGAATGAGGAGGAATAAATTCATAGAGCAGATTGAAAGGGCAATAAAAGAAATAATGAAGTTGGTTTTGACTTTCACGCGACTAAATCCAAATCATTAAAAAAAACTAACAATTTTGTAAATAGTCACTGAATATCTATTCTGTGCTGACAGGAGTCTCAGAGATAAACAAAACAAATAAGGTCACTGAACATATGGTAATTACTTTGTAGTGAGAGACTTAGATGATAGATAAATAATGAAGATATTAGCTAGCATAGATTTTATGGGTAGAATGAACTTAGAGGGATGCAATACAAAATTTATTAGGAAACTCTTTTAGGGAGGGTGGTCAGGTGAAGCCCCTCTGAAGAGATATTCAAGCTGACATCAGAGTGACAACAGGCAGCCAGGATGTAAGTTAGCATGGGGTGAGATGCCTCACTTGCATGGAAAACACCTATAAAGAGATGTAAGTTGGATACAATGTTGGTACAAGCCAGGAATAGAAAGGCAAGGGTCCACTAGACCATAAGGACCAGAGAGGCAGTGGGTTGGAATAAGATAGGAGAGATTGGGAGGGGAAAAAACAAACAAACAAACAAAAAAGAGAGCTTTGTAAGGCAGAAATAAGAACTTAAATTTTATCCTACGTGTGATAGAAATACATGGCAGTGTTGGGAATAGTGAATGAAGTGATTTGGTTTAAATTTTGCAAAGATCCCTCTGGATGCTATATGGAGAGTATGTGCTAGAGCTGACCTCATAGGCTCTTAGAGTCTATTGTTAAATTACCAGGACTTTTTTTGTTGTTGTTGCTTTTTTAGGTTAAAGAAAGGGAGATAGTGAGACAGGCTCCTGCCTGCTCCCCAACCAGGATCTACCTGGCAACCCCATCTGGGGCCAATGCTCAAGTATTGAGCTAATTTTAGTGCCAGAGGCTGATAGGCTCAGACCAACTGAGCTATCCTCAACCCCTGGGGCCACACTTGAACCAATCAAGTCACTGGCTGCAGGAGGAGAAGAGGGAGAAAAGGGGGAGGCAGAGGAGGGAGAAGCAGCTGATCACTTCCCCTGTGTGCCCTGTCCAGGAAACAAACTTAAGATATACATATGCCAGGCCAATGCTCTATCCACCAAGCTACCAGCCATAAACAAAGTACTAGGACTTTTGCAAGCTCTTTTTCACATGATCATTTTGTTAACATGGTCATTTTAAAAGTTGGCCATAGTGGTCAAAGTTTTCCTTCCTTTTTTTTACAGTTGCCCATACACTTAAAAACAGGTGATTGGCAAGCAAAATAATCTTGGAGACCAGTCAGGAAGCTTTTGCAGTTTTCTAGGAAAAAGATGATAGTGGCTTGAGCAAGGAAGTTTGCCATGGAAATATGTTAGATTTGCACTGATTGGGCTGTGTTTTTAAGATAGTGATACCAAGAGAGAGAATGATCAGATGTAGGGCAGGCAGATAGCCATCAGGGATGAATTAACATTTAAACAATGATAGACAAAATCATACATATCAAGAAGGGGAAGAGTGAGTGAGGAGCAGATGTTTTGGTTGTGATGATGGTGAGGAGATGCATGGAGCAAGGAATTATATTTGGTTTGTGAAGTTCACTAAATACACAAGTGGATAATTATCATTAAGGTAAAGTAGTGGTTAATTTTGGAGGAAGGGAGGAAGATATAATTACAAAGGGAAGCACAGAGATTTCTAGGGTGCTAGCAAAGCTTGGTGTGACCTGTACAGGTTTAACTCGGAAATGTTGTAGGTTTGGTTTGAGACACTGCAATAAAGTGAACATTACAATAAAGTGAGTCACATAAATTTTTTGGTTTCCCAGAACATAAAAAGTTATGTTTACACTAGATTGTATCCTATTAATTGTATTATAGCATTATGAATAAAAAACTATATATATATATATATATATATATATATATATATATATATATATATATATATATATATATATTTAAATTTAAAATATACAGTGTGTCCATAAAGTCACGATACACTTTTGACCGGTCACGGGTCAAAAGTGCACCATGACTTTACGGACACACTGTATATTTTATAGCCCCTGGCTGGTGGCTCAGTGCATGCACACAGAAGCAACCATCTGCTTTCCTCCACTTTCCCCTTCTCTCTCTCTTCCCCTCCTGCAGCCAGTGGCTAATTTGGACCATGGTCCTGGGTACTGAGGCTAGCTCGGTTGGAGCATGACAACCTCAGGTACTAAAAATAGCTTGATACTGAGCATTGACCCCAAATGAGGTTGCTGCATGGATCTCATTCAGGGCACATGCAGAAGTCTTCCTCATTGTCTCTCCTCCTGTCACCTAAAAATAAATAAATAAAATCTATTTTATAGTTATGCAATGCTAGCCATTATCTGAGTCACCAGGAAGACATAATCTTTTTACTGGTACAGGATCTTGTCTTAACATTAATGGCTGCTGACTGATTGGGGTGGTGGTAGCTGAAGGTTGCTACCATGTGGTATTAGCATAAAAATAGACACATAGACCAATGGAGACACCAGATAGACAGCCAACTAATATTTGACAAGCTAGTCAAGAAGACCTAATGAGAAAAGACAAATTCTTTAATAAATAGTGTTGGGAAAACTGGATGATCACATGCAAAAGAGTAAAATTAGACTCCTATCCCACACCACTCAAAAAATTAATTCAAAGTGATTTAAAGACTAAACATAAGACCTGAAACCATAAAACTCCTAAAAGAAAACACAAGAGAAAAGCTCTCTGACACTGATCTTGGCAATAATTTTTTTTTTAGATATGACACCAAAAGCACAGTAATAAAATAAAAAATAAATATCTGGGTCTATATCAAACTATAAATCTCATGCACAAGTAAAGAAACAATCAACAAAATAAAAAGACAGCCTACTAAATGGAGGAAAATATTTGCAAATCATATTTGATAAAGACTTAATATTTAAAATAGATAAGAAACTCAGACAACATAATAGCAAAAAATATGCAATTCAATTTAAAAGAAGGGCAGAGAACCTAAATAGACATTTCTCCAAAGAAGACATACAGACAACCAATAGGCACATAAAAAGATGCACTAATCATAGGGAAATGCAAATTCAAAACACAGTGATATATCACTTCACACCTGTTAGCATGACTTCACAAAAACGAAATAGCAAGCGCATTGCTGGTGGGAATGTTAGTTGATACAGTCACTATGGAAGAGTATAGAGGTTCCTCAAAAAATTAAACATGAAACTAGCATGTGATCCAGCAATCCCATTTGTGGGTATTTATCCAAAGGAAATTAAATCAGGAATTGGAAGAGATAGTCACACTTTTATGTTTGTTGTATCATTACTCACAGTAGCCAAGCTATGCAAATAATAGAAGTATTTATCTATGAATGAATGTATAAAGAAATTTTGATATATATAATTGAGGTCAAAGTTACTTGCCTAACAGTAATTTCTCAATGTTTAAAAGAAGTTGAAGTCACTCTTCCACATAGTTTCACCAAGTTACAGTAGCTCCACTAACACTTTAACTATAACTATGTCTAATGACATAACTATTGTATCACTTCCCAGTGCACAGAAATCCTTTATTTTTCTAGTCCCAAAACTTGTTCCATTTTCTTCTCCAGAACTTATGACATTTTCTTGTTCAAATGGACAAGAAGACGAGATACTGAATTGATTTGTTGTCATTGTGAAGTTGGACGTCATTTATTTCTTTTGATAATCATGGTAATATTGCTTTTGTGATTCATTATTTTAAAAAGAAATATTTTAAAAATCATTCATGAAAAATTCTTGATTTGATCTCCAAATGCTACATTGTCACCATGCAGATTTCACTTTCTCAATCTTTAATGTTGCTTTGTAAATTGCCGATCTAGTGCACAGCAGCTATCACCAGTCACAGAAACTGGGTGACTTTACAGCACGTATGGAGATGTGTACAACCATCTTCCGCTAAATTGTGCCAACTGCCCAGTTCATCACTTTCACTAGTGACTCCAGCATCCTGGGAAAATGAAGTGCTTTGTCAACTGATCATGCTTAAAAGAATATGTCTTCATCTTCTCCTATAACACTGGGGAACAACATTTTTGTTGCATCCACAAAAACACTTGTTCTTACCTAATTTGAGTGTTCTGATCTCAAATCTGACATTAGTTTTTCTCTGTAAGCTACAGTTTTTTTTGCAATTTAAGATTTTAGGTTTTCATCTTATTGTAAAATTTTCAACATTTAGCTTAACATAATGAAGTAGAACGTCTTCTTGGGCATCATCTTTGTGAAAATATAATAATTTATATAATGCAGTAAATACACTAGTACACTAAAAGATGATAGCATTAGAATTTGTCTACAGTTTTAAAATAGAAAATATTAAAACACTTATTTTAATCATAAAATTTGCACAAAACTTATTTAAATTCTATTCAGGCAAAAATTTGTGTTTGTAGCTCTTGTGTTTGTGTACTTGTTGAGGACAATCTTGTTTGATGCTCCAGCAGTAGTCTCCCATAGTTTAGAGCTGTCAAGAAATAGCCGCTATTTTGTTGGACTGTATGTGGTAACACTTCGCTGGCTGAGAAGACTATTGATATCAGGACAATAAACAAAGTGTTTGTCTTCGAAAATAAAGTCCACAAAAATTTGTTCATGCTTCCTAAAATGGGATACTTTAGGTGACCAGTGAAATATATTCTTTTCTTGAAGCCTAGAGGCTAAAAACTAAGCTGCTTTCTTTGATAGACCCAAATCTCTTACTAAGTCATTCAATTCGGGTTGGCTAAACTGCTGAGGGGTTAATGACTGCTTGGCATCAGAAAAAGACCCTTCAGATTCTATAACCATTTCCTCATGCATCTTATCAAAATATACTTGATAACCATGTTCACTTTCTTCATCCTTAAAAGAAGTAAAACCATTGAAAACTGGAACCGGGAGTGTCTCAGAGTGTGGGATAAGTCGTATTGCTGAAGGAATATTAGAATATGCAATCATATGCCATTTTTTCTTGCCAGTGCCCTTTGTATGGATCAGGCAGAAATAACAGTCACTGCTGTGGCCCTTAGGTTCGCGGCAAACCATGGAATAGCAAAAGGCATTCCTTTGCATTTTCCTTTTGTCCAGTCATGAAGCATTTCCTCACCATTATGACACACAATATGAGGAGCTCAATTCTTGTCTTGATTGCCCCGCCAAGGGGAACTTGAAAATAGGTAATATATGCATGTGTCACAAATGATGAAATATTGCGCCTTTGATGTTGAAGTGTGTAACAGCCACATATATAACAGAAGGTGTCAGGACTATTCTTACATTTATGCCTACTCAAGGAAGCCATGATTCAATCTTAAAACAAAATAAGAGGGTGTTTTTATCAGATAATATTTTTTTTACATTTAAAAACAACTACAATTATGTAAAAGTGCTGTTTGTAAAACATTAATTGCCTTGTGGTTGTGTTCAATCCAAGAGCCATTGCCCTTTAACTCCAATTTAAAAACCAATGCATGCCATTACCTGTAACAAAAAAATTAAAATTTTATAAAAACTAGAGGCATGCACTGAAAAACAGATTTCATATTTGTAATCAGTGATGCAGAAATATATAGAAACAGTTCAAAAATGTCATGCAACAGAAAATGAAAAAAATAAATTGTTCCCCAGTGAATCAAACAGAAAATTTGTTATTACTCACAGATCACTCATAATAATGCAGGAGGTAGGAGTGGACCATGCAGACAAGGCATTGGCAGTGAGGTATGGCAGGTTTCCTGAGGGGGATATCAGGAGAAGAATTTCCATGGAGATACTATGCCAAGCTACACCCTCCACCTCATGAGCCCATGGAAAATAATCTTAATTAATAAAATCTGGAGCATTTTAACATACTTTGAATTTGGTCTACAAGGCTTTGTTTTTGTTGCCACAAATGTATTACCAGATCAGCTTCTCAGCCCCACCCTGTGTCTCTGGGCAAGGTAATGGCACTTGTTTCTTTTGGTTTTGGTTAGTGTTTTTATCTGGGTTCATTTTCAGAAAATTCTAAGAGGAGTATTTTTGTTCTTTTAATACATGAGTTGTCCTCCCTCTCTCCACCGAATTCATATATTGGACCTCATAAGCCCCAAGGTGACTGTATTTGGAGAAAGGGCCTGGCAGAAGGTGATAGAGGCTAAATGAAGTCATAGCACCCTAATCTGATAGTTTGGGTGCCCTTATAAAAAGAAAAAGAGACACCACCATTCTCTTTCTTTGTCATGTGAGGACATATCTGCAAACAAGAGGAGGTCCTCACAAAAACCAAACATGCTGGCACCCTGGTCTCTGATTTCCAGTCTCCAGAACTGTAAGAAAAGAAACATCTGTTGTTGAAGCCATCCAGTCAATGATACTTTGCATGATACTTTGTGATGGCAACCTTAGCTGACTAAGACAATGCAACATGAGGAAAGCCAAGACTCGTGACCTCTGTCCTCACTGCTCTGTGAGAATGGATGACAATTTGTAGTGATAAAGTTTTCTAGGGAAAGAACAGAATGTATTTCAGATGCCTTGTTACATGTTTTAATATTTCCCTAAACTTGCCTTGATAAAAGAAAATACAGATGTGTGGTAAAGGAGGGAACTTCACTTTTCAAATTTCTCCCCTGATCCTGTACTGTTTCTTCATAGTGTTGCCAAACTGGTCCAATCAAGATATTACATTATAGAATGGCTCATTATCTATCTATCTATCTATCTATCTATCTATCTATCTATCTATCTATCTATCTATCTATCTATCATCTATCTATCTATCATCATCATCATCATCATCATCATCTAATTATATTTTTCCATCATATTTGTATCCAATATTGCTATACATTTGCAACATACCAGTTTTTCAGTGATGTCTAATATTATTATAGTCTCGTTATCCTTGTTATCCTCATTGCATTTTTAATTCCTTCTTTTATGTCTATATTCTCAGCTATACTACAAGCCCTATGATATGATTTGTTTCTATTTCACTTATGAATTTATCACCAGTGACTACAATGGTACTTGCCAAAGAATAAGCAAGTGCCCAATGAATATGTATTGAATGAATGTAATTGAGTAAATAAATTTCTATTTTGTCATGATCTTACTTGTTTTGGGGCTCAGGCCAAAAACTTCAACATTCTAATTAAACTAACAGCTCTGTATCCCCTGGCAAGATTAAAGGAGATCAGACCTAAAGATGTTTGGATGCATGTGCTCAGTTTAGACAGGCGGAGATTTTTATCAGAATATTACCATCCATATCTATATCTATTTCTCTGATTTTTTATAACCCCCCACACTTTAATGCAACCCACACAAAAAGGTTGTAAACTCCTCCCCCCCTCCAGTAAGAATCTCCATGGTTTCAAAAATGAAAAGCATTATTGTGACTTGGGGATTTACAGTTTTCCTAAGCTGTCTCTTCTTGGTCTCTGTTTCATTAGCATGGGTGCTCGCTGTGTTATAGAAAGGGAGGTAACAGTATTCTCAGAAATCTGCTCACCCTGGCATTTGTTGTTCCAGGATGCACTGATGAGACGGGGCCACAGTATGAGGTAGCCCATTTTGTTGATAAGTAGTCTAATAGTAGAAATTTTATATGTTGTACCTTTTATACCTTTTATAGGGTATATGTATGTGTGTGCAAGAGAGACAGACAGAGAGAGAGAGAGAGAGAGAATGACAATTTGCTGTGTGAAAGTTCATACTTCTAAGTGGCACGGTTTTGTTCCTTATATTCCTTCTGCCTCTGGCCTTTCAACCTGTGCTTTGGAACCAGTTCTTTTGCTTGGATGACAATTCAGGTGACTCCTGTGTATACTTTTTGGTGATTTGTAAAAATGAAAACATTGTCTGGTTATCATTAGTCATAAAAGTCTTATTTCAGCAGCCAGTTAAATGTCTATTCTCAAGCAACAATCAGAATTCTGAAATTGATGTTGTTCCAGTTTCCAACTTCTTGGCTGCCTCAGGAGCTGAAATCTTGCAGAGGACAGTAGGGGACTGGTCTGCTTTTTCCTTTCTTTCTCCCACTTGAAGTTCTTCTTTCCCTCACAGAAGCTGATACCTGTGGATTTGGATCAGGTGGAAGGAGAACTGTAAAGATGTAAGAAAGTTTTTACCTAACAGGTACCATCATGGTTTAGTATTGGTACTTTGAGTTTTGTGAGTATGGAAGCTAATTGTTTTTTCTTCTCTCCCTCTCTCTCTCTCTCTCTCTCTTTCTCTTTGTGACAGAGACACAGAGAGAAACTGAAAAAGAGAGACAGATAGGGACAGACAGACAGGAAGGGAGTGAGATAAGAAGTATTGATTCTTCATTGTGGCATCTTAGTTGTTCATTGATTGCTTTCTCATATGTATTTTGACCAGGGTGCTATAGCAGAGCGAGTGACCCCTTGCTTAAGCCAGTGACCTTGAACTCAAGCCAGCGACCTTGGGCTTCAAGTCAGCAACCTTTGGACTTAAGCCAGCGACCATGGGGTCATGTCTATGATCCCACACTCAAGCCAGCAACCCTGTGCTCAAGCTGGTGAGCCCTAGCTCAAACCCATGAACCTGCGCGCTCAAGCTGACAACCTTGGGGTTTTGAACCTGGGTCCTCTGCATCCCAGTCAGATGCCCTATCTACTACACCACTGCCCGATCAGGCCTATTTTTTTTTTCTTAAACTGGAATTTCACTTGGAGATTCTACCATTACTGATATTTTTATACTTGTACTTTCCTTAATACAGGCGCTGTTTTCTCTGGTGGGCCATTCACAGCTCTCTAGATGTCTGATGATTTGACCAACTTAGATCTTCTTTTGAAGTTCTACCTCCTCACTAGGTGACTCTTGTGTACAAATTTCTTTTATGATGATCCCAAGCTGACTTTCTCTTCTGTAAGTCCCACATCCGGTCTATGAGAGAAACTTCTCTTTCTGCTAAGGCTGCCTCTAGCTTGTATGAACGCTTTCTGTGAATTAGGAAATGGTTACTCCTCCTGAAAGATGCATCCTTGCAGAAGACATGGGTTGGCAAGTCACCAGGAACTTTGTACAAACAAAACTACACACTTATAAATGGGAAGATACAGCCCCACCCTTGTGGATCAGAGGGTATATTTCAATCTCTCTTGGCCACCTCCCCAAGCACCTTTATGCAGCACACACACTGCATACACAGCCTTCTACATGGAAGGTAAGGTATAGGCCAGTGAAACTCCTCTCCTTGTCCCATTGTCAAAGTCAGAGAGGCTAGTTAGCCACAGTCACCCACCTTTTGGCTTTTGCTGGTCTGGGTCTGGAAGTAGTCTCTGTTTTCCATATCCCAGAGACACAGTCAGGTTCTCCAAGCACTTCTACCTTCTCACTCTGCTTCCTCTGAAAGGTAGGACCTCTTTGTCTCCTGTTAGATAGGACTAAGACCACTGCTCTCCAACAACTCTTCCTCTCTCTCAAAAAAAAAAAAAATTCACTCTTAGACCCTATACTATTAACCCTTTTATATCCTCAGGGTGGTGTTAGGCTTATGAAATTGTATTGGACCACTTCCTTTTCAAGTCAAGCTCAGAATTTCAGGCACTGCACTTTGGAATGTAGAAGTAGTTGTCGCTTAGTGGTTTGTTCCCAGTCTCTTGTGATCGCAATCAAAAGGAAGATAAAATATCTCCATTTTTATATCTTTTTTCATTCATAAAAAATAACTGTGTTCATGTTGGTTCTGAAAAATTGCAGAATTCTATCCTTCATTTACTTTAAACCAGTTCAAATGTTTGAAGACATCCATTATGGGGTACATAGCACCTAGTCTCCTGCCTGTTCCTCAAAAATGACATTGGCTTTTGAGCTTTTCCCCTTCCTGATTTCCTCTCCTGGTCATATTCTAATTTGCTGTGGTCCTTAAATATTGACCTATAATTGAACATAATACTCCAGATGTGGCTTGATCAGAATACAGAAAGATGATTACTTCCCATAAACCGGGAATTACGCTTTTATTAATGCAGTCTCAGATCCTTGCCTTCTTAGCAGCCACATCACACGGAATTACAGAGTTGACTGTAATTCAGAATAATATCCAATTTAAAGCAAGTGCTATTCCCCTGCCAGCTGAACAGGGTTTCCCGTTTTAATGGAGCATTTAAGTGAAAATGAGGTTAATATGTGACCAGAGGTGGCATTAGACCACCAAAGCACGTTATGCTTCTAAATTGGTTGACTAATAAGTGTCACAAATCAGCTCAAGTGAAACTAGAAGTGTCAGCTACCCTGACTACTTGTCAACAGGAGGAGAAATTGGGGTGGTGGTGGTAATAAACAGGTCACTTTTCAGAATGACTCCTAGATATTTTGTCTGAAGGAATTAGGCTTAGTTATTATACAACTTGCTCTCTTCAGATTTTAATGTAATAGTTAAAATTCAACTCAATTTACTTTTTAAAACCAACATATCTCTGACTTAAAAATACTTGTTCATTATATAAATTTGGAAAATCTGGCAAAGTGTAAAGAAAAAAAAATAACCTATATCAGCAGAGATAACTACTGTTAAGGTTTGTTTAGTATTAATACTTTCTCGTTTGAAATTGTTTAAGCAGAACAGAACAGTGACTTGAATGAACACGGCTTTATAGTCGTCATCTTTAATTGCCAAGGATAAATGTCACTGAGCTTCTTTATACAGAAAGTACTTCCCTGAACAATGCTCTGGTGGACATGACTAAACACTCATTATGCAAGAGGTAGAGAAATCTGATCTATAGTGTGCCTGTATCTATTAGGTTAGAACCACAAGACACTACCATATTTGTAAGTAAAAAGTGATTGAATATTGGCAATATCATATATGGTCCAATAGAATAAATTTATGGCAGTCTTGCAGAGTTGAATTTTGTGACTGTCTTATATTTGGTATAAGTTGCTCCATCTGGCAGAAGAATGGCAGGGACTGGAAACAAACAAGCTGCCCACACCTATAGTTTTCAATGAGCAAAATGCGAAGACCGAAAAGGTCAAAACTTTTGCATAAATGTTGATATGCAAAGGAAAAGTATATTTTAATATACTTTTAATGTGTTTGGTAATTGTGTTCTTAGGTAGTATGTTGGTGCTTGTTTTACAGTCTATTTCTAATATAGATAATGCTGACCAGAAAATGTAGATTAATGTTAATGTCCTCAAGAGGGTTCAAGTAATGTAGGAGTTTCTTTAGTCCCACTCTTTTCTTTTTCAGAAAATGCCAATGTAAACACATTTCCAAATTCCTTGGTCCAAATAAAATATCTTAAGAGGAGAGTAAATTTAATTATGGGTACATCTTCCATGTGGGCAGCACTTGAGTGAAATAGAAATACATTTGTTGTGATTATTGCTTAGTGATCAACTGTTTAATTGAATTAGATTTTATTTTTCATTTTCCTTGCCTTTCAAGGTATAATTAAAGCCTGATGTCAAATCTCACTCTCGCTCTCATCAATAACTTCCACTTAACTACTTTTAAGTAGATAGTCAGCTTTTGGACTCAGACAAGGAGGCTACAATTCACAACTTACTGTTTAGATGACCCTTAAAAGCTAGCTCTGGTCAATAATTCAAACCAGTGTCCAACTCTATGTTTAAGAGTAAAGAAATAGACCTTTCATGCCCTCATAGAAATGTTTCATCTAGGTAATGTAAATCATTTAGATTGATAACATAAGAAAATAAAGAGCAGATTTTCTCTCTGCACATGAGTGAAAGCTGTCTAAAATAAAAGTCAGTCATTTCCCTTATATTATGCTGCAGGCAGAAAGACTAGCAATGCTGGGGTTGAGCTGTGAGAGCTGCTTGCTGGGTTGGGTTTAGAAATGAAGAGGTCAGAAGCAGCACCAAATAGCTGAGGGATTGCCAAGAAGCAGGTTACATAGAAAATAAATGGCATGAGAGCTATTATAGTAAATGTTTTATTATTTACAATAAAAATATTCTCCCATTTATTACCTCCATTAATCACCTCAACAACTCTGAGTGGTATTAAACCTGCTTTACACAACAGAAACAGAAGCTGAGAGAAATTGATGCACTGGATGCTGCACAGGGGAGCCAAAACTTGAATTCAAAAATTCTGAATCTGTGATCTGGGCTCTTTTCACTATTTTAAGCTGCTGAAATGGCCCAAGTCTTCTCCATTCTTATAGAAAGCCAAGAAAGGAAATATATCCAAGACCTGTGGGTAGAAAGGTTTATCTTTCTTCAGAGTATAGGATATCACCAAGTTGATGACCTTTTACAAATGAGGGCGGATCCAAGATTAATGTCACACAAATCAGCAGGAAAGTAATCATGGCACTTGAGAAGTAAATGTAAACTTATTATCAGTGCTAATAAAGTTTAGTTACAGTGATTATACTTTTCTTAATTTTAATTTTTGGAAATCATAAAATAAGTATACGTGCATTTTTTTCTTTTTTTTCTCTTTCTCTTTTTTTCTTTTTCTTTCTTTCTTTCTTTCTTTCTTTCTTTCTTTCTTTCTTTCTTTCTTTCTTTCTTTCTTTCTTTCTTTCTTCTTCCTTTTTCTTTTCTTTCTTTCAAAGCCAAATAGTTCAGAGGACATAAAATGGAAACTAAATTATCATCCATCCTACTTTCTCATTCTCATGCTCACTGCTATTCCTGAACTGTAACTATTTCTTATTTTTGTTAATCTGGTACTTATCATCATACCTTAAATCATGGGTTATATTTAACTCTTTGGTTTATACATTTGTGATTTTTCTTTAAATTGTGTTAGAAAAGATGAGCACTGAAACCCACTTTTACTACCTTCCACATAGCCCCCATTACTTTTTCCTGCTTTTAAAATAAATGGTGATTTTTTATATTATAATGTGGGAGTACAGAAGGAACCCCCCCTAAAATGTGCCTCAGTGGTATGCAGATTTCTTTGAGCTAAAGGAAGTTGTACCTCAGGCTCAAGAGAAACTTCTGTTCCTCCCTTTAACTACCTATAAGAACTTGACTCTGGGGCCTTATCCACAATAAGAGATTATCATAGTTAACTTATTTGGACCTATTTATAGGGTCGGGGAAACTTCTATTTACTAAATGTCTGTTTTTATTGATTTCTTATAATCAACACAGATCTAGTTATTTGTAGACACTATATTTGATCATTAAGAAAAAATGAAGAGCTTTCAATATAGAATGCTTTTATTTTTTACATAAAAACACACCCTCCATACAAGTTCTAAGAAAAATTCACTTTCTGTGTTTCTCCTTTACTGTTAGCTACACTTCTGACACCAGCTAGGTGGACTTTCCACACACTAAGCAATACCAGCTGTGTGTCCTAGAGTCTAACTCAGTTTGATGTAACTACCTGGAGTTAGCATCGGATCCCTTAAGAACTCTGTTCCACAAGCCTGCACCCCTCCTTCACTTCCAATGCCAATTATAAGACCAGGTTGCTACCTGTCCTTGTACAACCCCCTTTTTTGGATTCAATTAATCTGCTAGAGTGGCTCACAGAACTCAGGAAAACAGTTTACTTAGTAGATTACCAATTATTATAAAAGAATAAGTTCGGAATCAGTCAGATGGCAGGGAAATATAAGGCAAGGTATGTGGGAAGGGACATGGAGAGTTCATGCCTGTCCTCTCCAGGTATAGCACCTGCCCACATCTCCACAAGTTCACCAATCCTGAAATCTTCTGAATCCCTTAGTTCAGCAGTTTTTATGGCAGCTTTCTGAAATAAGCACATGTGATTAAATCCTTGGCAGTTTGGGACTGGATCATCCTGCAGCTCTCCCAGAGTCTGAAAGTTCCAACCTTCTAATCACAGGGTTGTCCCCCTGGCAACCAGCCCCCATCCTTAGGGGTTTCCAAAAGTCACCTCACTAACTAACTCAGGTATGATTGAAAGGGGCTTGTTATGAATAACAAAAGATACCCATTTCATTTTTATGACTCTGAAGTTATTTCAGGAACTTAGGACAAAACTCAAATATTATATCAAAAGTTAGCCCTTATTGTTCTAATACAAGGGTTTGGAAAGCTGTGAGTCAGGAACCTATAGACAAAGACCAAAAAATATATATTTCCTATTTTATATATATCATTGTTGGGCAGATAAAATATATTATGCTCACTTTGTTAAAGATGGCGCTGCCCACGTGAAAGCCCGTCGCCCAGGTGATGATATTATTTGCCCTTCTTGCTTTGGGAAGGGCATGATTATGTTAATATGTATTGGGGGAGGGATTTTGTACCAAAAGGTTTTTAAAGGGAGAAGAGTGATTACATTTCAGAAGAGGTCCATGCTATAGGAGAGCAGAAAAAGGCCACGTGGAGGAGGCCAGGAGAAGCAGCCAAGATGGCGGAGTGCTGAAGGAGAAGCCAGTTTGTGCAGTTTGTGCAGAGAGAAGGAGATAGGGAACAGAGGTGAATAAGGCTGGTGAGGTACAAACCTTTGATCCTAGAAAAACTCAGATAAGTCAGTGGCTTTGGGAGCCCTGAATGGAAAAGGAAGTGTTTTTCCACTGTGTGTATTTCTTGCCCTCAGATTGCAAGCTAGGATTAAAGGTGATGGCTCACCAGTTTTTGGCTCTGCTGTTTCATTACCATCTCTCTGAAACTAATTCAAACCTGCATGGGCCAGGCAGCTATGTTGGTGGCCGTGGCTACTGGCTTTACAATCATAAATATATAATTTATGTTATAAAGCACAATATCACACAAGTGTTACAAAGAAAGGTAAAATTAAGGATAAGGTTAATCCCCTAATAATAATGAACTATTTTTCTGAATTCATACGCTATTGTTTTTTCTTTATGAAATTGTATGCTGATGCTTGGAAAAATATATTTAAGAAGTCAACAGTTTTTTCAACATCATCATTTTAAAGAAGAAAATTCATTAAATATAAATATTATTAACTACAGATATAAAATGTCACTTATAGTTTAACAATTTTCCTTAAAATATAATCAATCACCAAGAATTCCACAATCTACAATGTTTTAATACACGGTTTTTAGATAGAATTCTAGAAAGTTGAAGTTTCTAAGACCCATATTACCAAACTAAAGGGATTCATCTGCCTATGTGCACCAAAGCCCAATTAGACACAAAAAGAAGCTTGCAGCAAAGAAAGTGATGGTTTATTTTTAGGAAGTGGCCAATGCTTTGAGTCACAGGTGAGCTAATGCTCTAAGACTTGGCTTTGTGATGGCTTACAGACTTTGAGTTATGTATATATATGGGGGAAAAATCATTAATCATGGTGATTAAGGGAGCTAGGGTTGTTGTCAGGGTTGTGGTGTCTACTGATTGCTTGCCACTAGGGTAGGGGATAGTTGAACAATGAATCTAGTCCTATGTCAACCATGGATGGCTTCATGTGGTTTCACTGCTTTTCTGGGACTAGAGCTGAAACACAACTGAGGCCTAGATGTTATCTTTTATGATTGAAACTATCTCTTGGGTCAACAGACCTGAGGGTTTTTTCCTAAGTTTATTTGATGCTGATCAGAACCTCATTGTCCTGAGGGCTCACTGCTTAAGGAAGTGGTCTTGCCAGTGAGGAGGCGGGTGAGTCAGGGTGCTGGATGAGGCCAGTTTGAATCAAAAGGAAGAAAGGAGGTCACATGAAAGAAACAAAGTTTCCATGTAGTTTCACCTGTAATTATTAATAATTTTGTTTTCTACACTTAAAATATAATTTAATAAACGTGACCAATAGCAAACAGTGTTACATAAAATGAACCGATGTTACTCTAAATTTTACATAAAAGTTTTATATTCCTTTTCTTACACTTATTAGGAATTTTCACCTACCTCTAACTTTAAACTTAGAAAAATAAGGAGAAAGAGATACTATCTTTTCAAATATTGCACATACTATATATTTTCTTCTAATTTAAGTACAACATATTTATTTACATACAATTTTTCAGATGCTTGAAATGACTATGCAAGTAACATCACAAGTAACCACAACTAATGTAAATATGTTTTGATGCATCCTGATTTTTATCATATCATATGTCATGATACTTGTAGGACTGAGAGAGATTTTGATCAATAAATCAGTGATGGGCAGTATTTGTCCATTGGACATGCTATATAACCTCTATGCCATGTCCATGACAATCATATGTTATCTTCCACTTGCTGCAGTATTGTCATTAACACATGTATATTCTCACAGTTTGATGACATGTAAAATTAGCTGCTTACTCAATTGTTTTTGATAAATGATGTCTTGAATACATATCAGCCTTGAGGGTAACTGTCTCATGGATCTACTTTCTCATCTCATCCCATGTTAAAGCTTCTTTCATCTAATTGCAAACAGTCCTGTACAGTTTTCTAGACTACGTTAGTCAATGTGCAAAACTTTTTCCAGTTAGGAGCTTTTATAAATCTGAGAGATAATACTTATATGGCTACATTTTCAAGAACCTTTAAATAATCAAATAAAACAATACACCTGAACACTGACATGAGGGTATATATTTCAAACACCAATCTGAATAAGTCCACTTTGATATGGGAGAAGGGAGATGCATAATGAGGGAAGTAGACAATAAAGTTTTAATTGTAGCATAGGAATTCTAGGGGAGTTCAGTGAAGAAGAACTGCATTCTATCAGCACTTATTATCTAACCTATGTATAGTTAGTTCTGCGAGAATTGCAGCAAATGAGAGAAACATATGATATGCGTGAGTTAAGAATTCATTGACTTTGCTCTATGAGGAAACAGAATTTAACTTTAAACATAAATATTGGGGGGATTTAGTGAGAATAAAAGTGGCAGAGCAGCGACACAGTCTCATGTGCATGTTTGTTGATTGAAGGCTGCCTGGATGATTGAATAAGTGGGAGGCTTATAAAAGGAATCCGTATGCAGTAATAGTATTAAGAAGTTCATGAGGTAAGCAGAGGAGGCTCTCATATGGGTAGAAAGTCTGTAATTCACAGAGTTTGGATAATTACAACTTTAAGTGATCTTATTCAGATTTAATGTCTTCTTAGTCAAAAATATTACCAGATTTTTTTTAAAGAAGACAGAAAGCCTTGTCAAAATATGTATCATGACTTAGGGCTTAGAAATGAGGGTCATCCTTAATCAGTGTATGTTTTAATTACTAGCTGACGGGTTTAAAGTGCTTGGGTTCTGTATATTTACGTCCAAACAACATACAGTGCACAAAGGTAAACTTTCTAAGAACATATTCTACTCTAAATACACTGCTCACAAAAATTAGGTGATATATTATTGTTTCATATTTATTTTGAAATGTCTCCTAATTTTTGTGAGCAGTGTATTTGAAATAAAAGGATTTATGGGTGATTTTATGTTTGCTATTTTAGCATGGCCTATCTTTTTTTTTTATATTTGCTTATTGTTTCCTTTTTTATAACAGATCAATAAATTTTAACTTTAGTAATGAAAAATTTTATAAAAATGAATCTTCAATCTCGATTTATTTAGAGTGTTTTGCATCAGTGACTGAGATAATTCACAAGATCTGTCTGCCATTTATCTGTCAAGGGGTCTCAAAGGCTGGCCAGAAAAACAGTTGTGTCTAATTTTACTCTTGAATTTATCCCCAGAGTATTCATTCAGCTGGTCTGTGAAATGACTTGGGTGGCTAGCGTTTAGGAACAGGATCTTAGAAGATGGATTGAGAGGAAAGGAAAGTAGAGAGAGGCAATAGTAGAGAGGTAGAAAGAATAAGAACAAGAGAGAATTTTAATTTGGTCTGATGGAAACAAATTTCTGCTGTGCATGTTAGGGGTGGGTGTTTTCTATCAAAATGAAATAATAATGATGGGTTAGCAAAAGGTCCTAGTTTATTAAAGGAAACGTGGTAATTTTCTCAATTGAGGTAGAAGCTCACAGGAAGAATTTCTATAAACAATCCCAATGTGTGGCTTAGCAGCTGTCTTTTGCAGTCACTAACATTGCTAACATGGTGAGAAAAGATGGAGAGTAATGTTGTAGAGTCTTCATTTGTATTTTAACACACACACACACACCAGCCAAATGTTTTTATGATTAACTCTTTACATCTTCATTTGATGCAGATTTTTAAAAAATAGTAATAAAATGAGCCAGCATGAACCATAAGCTCTGACTGGCTTTTATCTCCTGCCCATTGTCTCAGATTTTCTTGTTTATACCCCACCCCAACACTGGTCAGGCACCATTACTGCACTGAGTGTCCATAGCACTCTCTGGAGGGAAAAATTAATTCTGAATTACTGGTCCCATAACTGCCAGTTCTTCACATTATCTGTCAGGAAAATAAGCAGACAATAGCTAGCTAAGTGGATTCCTGTTAGCTGCCATTCAAAGGAGAAGGAACAGGTGTTCGATGGGGCTTCTTTTTTTCCTCAGCTGCTCTGTAACAATACATACAGGAGGAGTTTAATTGCCTACACCTACCAGCAACCTTTTCATTTCTTGGTTTTATTGGTTTTAATGAAAATATTAAGTGCACTCTAGAAATAGCGGCTAAGTGACATTTTGATTGAAATATACAGGGAAAATGTATAATGGAGCTGGCACTATTACAGTGTTAATAGAAACTGAAAGAAGTGGCATCCAGAACACTGTTTTTGCTATTGTTATGCATATAGCCAGTCCTGAGAAGGTCACTGGGGATTGAAAAAATGTTTTTTGTTTAAAAAAAGAAAGCCTTTCACCTTAGCTACCTGACTTTTTTGTTATTGCTGTTCCCTAGAAGGATAAAGTGGACAGGCTTTGGCATATATTCTTTGATTCAGTGCCTGTTAGATAGCATCCTTGGAAATATGCTTTGGACCCCTTTTCCCCTTCACTAGAATCACAACTCATTAGAATTCCTGGGGAGAACTTGGATCCAATGACAAGAATATGGGATGAGAACAATGACTCATTGCAAGTGACCAGGTAGAACGAGGTTAGTGGCCTCTCTCACCAGCCAGCAAAGGCTTGTGTTTGCCTAAGTCCATCTCTTACACTCGAAATGGAGGAAGAAATGAGTCAAAGTAAAAATTGTGCCATAAATCAGTCTCAGTACATATAATGCCTTTAATTTTTGCTATATTTCAATCTTGTTCATTATAAGAACAATAGTTGATTGTGTAATAAACACAAAATAAAATAAAAACACCATTATTTCCAACAAACATATATGCACACACAGACATACACAGAAATTACCTCTTAGAGTTTAAATTGCTGGTATGGATAATTAAAGATCTCACAAATTGCACATCTTTTTATCTAAGTTAGAATATTTATTTCCCAGTGAGAATTGAGTAGTGGAAAAGAACAATTTGTCCTTCAATAAAAAGGTTCTAAGTGTATATAGCCATGTAAATAGGTAATGTGCATATTTTTTCTTTAGTGAGAAGTTCTCTATTTAACCATGTTGAAAAGTTTCTAATGTATTACAATACTGAAGGATAACATAGAAATCCAGAAGGACACGTGTCACATAATTGTATACCTATAATTGTCCCAGGTGTTTTTCCCAGTATACACTTAGATAAATAATCTCATTTATTCATTCATTAATCCACCTACTGATCTATTGTATTTAGAATTTTCTTGGATGTAAATTGTAGAATATTTAACTAAAATTGCCATAAGAAGTAAATGTCATTTGTTAATTCATAACAAGATATTCTGAAGAAGGGTAGTTCCAAGTTTGGTGCAATTGATTACTTAACAGGGTCATAAAAAAAAGATTCTTTTTATTTTTCTTGTCATTCATGGTAAGCATGTTGGTTTTATTTCTAGGTTTGCTTGTCCATTGCAATTTGGCTACAAAGTATCATGTTCATAAAAGACAACATTCAAAGACAGAAAATCTGAGCATCTCTCTTACTACATTGGGATAAAATCCAAGAAATCCCAGGTTCCATTGGTAGAACTAGGTCACAAGGCCTCCCTTTAACCAAACCTGAAAAATGAGGCTTGAGATTTCCACTAATAGCTTAGACCACCCATGATTCCACCTGGGCCAGGAGTATGTGGTAAATGTTTAATGATCAGCTCTCTGGGGAGAAAAAAAGCAAGTACTGATTGTATTGATATCCACAGTGTAAGCACTTCCATTATGGTTGATTTCAAGCTACCAACATGACTTCATTAAGGCAGAGTTGGGAAGAAATGTGCGTGACTCACTCCCATAAACTAAAATTGAGCTGTCTTCAGCATCCCACCAGGCTGGGTTCATATTCCCTGAGCTTAATGCCACCCAGATCCTTGCTTTGATAGAACTATTTTAGAGGAAAATAAGGAAAAATTGTCTGCTGCATTCATTTGCTAATTTATTTAATGTAATTTTGATGCTTTCTAGCTGTCAGACATTAAGGATAAGTACTAGACACCTCTGAGAGAATTACTTTGTCTGTGCCCCTTTATCAGAAAGCCTGCTCATTCCCATACTTCCTGCTGATTGGGCAATGAGCATATAACCACTCCTCCCAGCCTCCCATTATAATTGACCTGAAAGGAACTGCTATGTATAAGCTAATGATAGGGCTGTGAGCAGAGAGGACTTATAGAAATCAGAATTTCTTTTTTTTTAAAGAGAGAGAGACAGATAGACTGGAAAGGAGAAAGATAAAAAGTATCAACTTGTAATTGCGGCCCTTTTAGTTAGTTGTTCATTGATTGCTTGTCATGTGTACCTTGACTGGGGGGTCTCCCGCTGAACCAGTGACCCCTTGTTCCCAGTGACCTTGGGTTTCAAGCTTGCAGCCTTTGTGCTCAAGCCAGTGACCATGAGGTCATGTCTATGATCCCACATTCAATCCAGTGACCCTGCACTCAAGTAGATGAGCCTGTGCTCGAGCTGGATAAGCCTCCACTCAAGCCGGCTACCTTGAGATTTCAAAGCTGGGTCATCAGTGTCCCAGATTAGTGCTCTATCCACTGCTTTACCACCTGGTCAGGCCAAATCAGACTTTTGAAGTCATTTATCAGTGTTCAATGTTGGACCTACTAGGTCTTGTTGAATTAAGGTAAGCTGGCTTTATGCAATATAACTAATCAATAGAATGTGATAAAAGGGGGGATGAATGAAGCTGATCCTCAGAGAATGGAAAACCTGAGATATGGTGGCATCAGAGATATAGAAAAAGAGTGATCTTTATTCCTGGCTTTTGTTCTAATTCACACAAGGCCTGCTGTACCTCACTTCCTGTCCTTAATAAAGCCTTAAAGTAGATCCTTGTGGACCATCATTTTATTTTCTCCATTGATTAGAGTTATTTAAACAATGACTTTTATTTTTTCAAATAGGTTTCTATTCCTTGCCACCAAAACATCCTTAACTGGAATAGAACGCAGCAGTGAGTGTGAAACTGCTCCTGTCAGTGAGCTGATGCTCCTGCAGTGGCAATATGGAGATGAGCACAGGCAATGGCTATGCCATCTGAAAAGGTTTCACTTAAATTACACAACAAGGTTAAAGCACATCAGAGGGGAAATTTTGCTGCCTCTTTAGAGGACAAGAGAAAGTGATAATTCAAGAGTTTTAGAATCATTTTAATTTGGTGTGCCCTCAGAAGAATTCTAGTTCACTATAACCCAGTGGTTTTTAACCTGGGTTCTATCAAACCCTAGGGGTTCAATGAGTCAGTCTCAGGGGTTCAGAGAAGCCTCTGCCATGGAGGCCAGAATAAAGTAATACCGTAATTTGTTGTGAGTTCATGCACTTTGTTGGTTTTGTTCTTTGAGCAAGGTGATGTTCATGCATGGCTCATTTTGTGCACCAGTAAAAAACCATATACCTATATGTCTTGAATTTGGGAAAAAAATCATATTTTATTTATCACTAAAGAAGGGTTCGGTGAATGCGCATATGAAACTGGTGGGTTTGGTACCTCAAAAAAGGTTAAGAACCACTGCTCTAACCATAAGATTATGTTTTCAGGTATAAAATTTTTGGTCCCAATTCTATCCCTATTCGTCCAATATTCTGGATTATGGGGACTCTTGTTGATTGGATTGCTCTTGGACCCAAAGAATGTATCCAAGTGTCATCAACATTTCTAAATCAAGGCAGAAACTCTTCCTAATAAAGAAAGGGAAAGGTGTGTCTCATACACCCTTAACAGAGAGCACATTTGTGAAAGGGGAATTAGGAATGGATGTGGAATCACTATTTTCTCTAAAGTAGTTCTGATGAATTAGATGGTTTGGGAAAAGTAAAAACAAGAACAAAAGCAAACTAAAAGATAAGAAAAAATGGGAAAATATTATTGTAAACACTGTTTTTCTGAAGTGTGATGTAGGTATCACACTTTATATAGGTAAAATAGAATATGTAGACTGTAGAGCTTCATAAGCAGAGTTCTCTGTTTCAAGGATTTTTCACACTTAAGTTCTTCCTGGTGAATGCTGGGTAATTTTGAAGGCATACAAAAAAATCAGTTATGCGTTTTATGTAAACCCTTCCTCTTCCTTCTTTGTTAGGCTTTACTTCCTGGCTCAATTCCAGTTTATGCAGTTACACCCTGATTATCTGAAACTCACCCTGCTATTACTTTAATTGGTTAAAAGGTTCTTCTTTACCTTTCCTTTAAAAGTCTGTTTGGTGACTGTAAAAACTATTATTACATTTGCTGCATCTTACTTTTGTTATCACTGACACCATCTCAGGCCACATATTAATAGCAGATACTACCTGAATTGAATGGCAGAAATCATAAAAGTGTGCTAAAAATGTCTTTGTCTTTCAATGAAAGAGTTGGAAAATATATCAGTGTGAGCATAAAAGATGTATTCCATTGGTCACTCTGCATCCAGATCTGTGGTAAAAGGTAACCCTTTATAAAATGACCTTCGTAATTTTTAATCACCAAAATAATTAAAATCATGTTTCTTAAATGTGGTCCATGGATCACTGATTTTAGGACCCTAGAAATGGAGAACTGTTGAATTGAAGACTTCTGTGGTGCATTTTAGACCTCCTAAATCACAGTATCGGGAATTGTGGTCAAGAATCTGAATTTTTAAGAAGATTCTTTATATTTCTTATTTTTATTGTTTCTTTGGGCTCTCCTGAGAGTACAACCATCTCCATTGAACTGTTGAAATAATGGTTGTATCAATGAGAAGAGGATTAAGTTATAGTAGGTGAAGAAATAAAGCAAAATTTTATTTCTCATTCATGCTACATGCTATTGTCATTAACTGATGGCTGTGCTTCATGTCATTTGTACTCAAAGGCATAGACTGAGAGAATAGCCACCATCTTAAATGGTGTAAGTCACCTTGGCAGAGAGAAAGAGGGTTCTGGAACATCTCCATGAGCAACTGAAGAATCTTTTAGAAGTAATTTCTTTCCAGAACTCAAATTCTTCCAACTAACAACTAGAGCCCAGGATGTATTATCCTGTTCTAGTCAGGGAAAAAAAAAGAAATAGTATTTGAAGAGCATTGATGACTATGATGCACAAATTTGGAATCTTTCTTCAGTTAAGGCCTCCAAGCAGAAGAAAAATTACACATTTTTATTTCTTACTTTTTATTCACTCTTCTTTTCTTCAGAGAGAAAATAAAGTCCAAAACTAAAAATAATACTACAGACCATAGCAAATACAGCCAGTTATTATTCATGGTAATTATAGTATATAATGTTGCTGGGAACATTAAGTTCATTAATAATAAAACACTGATCCTACAGGAAATATAAGGTTAGACTCCTGTGAACTTCTAGTCACAACATTTTTGTCAGCTGATCAATACATAATCTCATTTTTTAGTGTGTGTGTTTGTGTGTGTGTGTGATTCTCTTTAGAGGCATCATTTAAAACATATTGTTGATGCATTATATTTAACTCATGGCCAAGAGTACCAAAATTGTGTATTAACAAAGTTTATATAATGTATATATTGTCTCCATCAGGCATAATACAGTTTCTTGTACTTAGAAACTCTAGACACTTCCATACTATTCTTGGGGACATTTTACATAGTAAAATCACCAACAAAAAGCACATAAATGAGAAAAATTTGGCACTGCATAGTCTGCAAGAAGACCATGTCTAAACACCTGTTAAGTGGAGAAAAATTGACACTGACAATTCCAAGTGCTGGTGAGAATGTGAAACAACAGGAACTCGTGCTCATTGCTGCTGGGAGTACAGAATGGTACAATCACTTTGGAAGACAGTTTAGCAGGTTCTAACAAAACTAAGCAAACTCTTACCATATGATCCAGAATCATATTTCTTGGTATTTACTCAAAGGAGTTGAAAATGTATGTCCGCACACAGATGTTTATAGAAGCTTTATTCAGAATTGCCAAAACTGGGAGACAACCAAGATGTCCATAAGTAGGGGAATGGATAAATAGTTGTGGTGCATCCAGTCAATTAAACATTATTCAACACTAGAAAGAAATGCGCAATCAAGCCATTAAAAGGCATGGAGGACACTAAATGCATATTACTAAGTGAAGGAAGACAATCTGAAAAGGCTATAATTTGTATAGTTCTAACTATATGACATTCTGGAAAAGGCAAAACTGTGGAGACAGAAAAAGACTGCTGCTTTCCAGGGGTTAGAGAGAGGGAGGGATGAACAGGCAGAGCATAGAGGATTTTTACAGCAGTGAAAGTGCTTTATATGGTGCTATAATTGTGGACATGTGACCTTATAAATTTGTCCAGACCCATAAAATATGCAATGTCAAGAGTGATCCCTATTGTAACCTCTGACTTTTAGTGATAATGACATGTCAATGTAGGTTCATTGATGTGACAAATGTACCACTCTAGTGGGAGATGTTGATCATGGGAGAACCTATGCATGTGTAGGGAATCTCTGTACCTTTCCCTCAAATTTGCTGTGAACTTAAAACTGCTCTACAAAATAAAGATTTTTTTTAAGACATACATTTGCAGCATGAGAGCTCAAACAAGCAGACAGAGCATTGACTTGTTCAATCTCAGCTGGAAAGTATGTATCAGACAACTCAAATTTTCTTATTTCTCGTTCATGCTACATGCTATTGTCATTAACTGATGGCTGTGCTTCATGTCATTTGTTCCTCTACTAATGAGGAGCAAAATGATCATGAATTTGCTGAGTATTGATATTGAGGTTATAATAAATTTTAGGGACTAGAAAAATTTACAAATATGAAATCTATGAATAATAAGAGTCAATTGTATATCTAGCACTATTATGAGTTAGTTTCACCATGATTCTTGACTTGTAACATGCATTTGGCTTCTAGTAGGTAATAACTATCAATCTTATGATATTAATATGAGAATGTAAATTTCTATATCCTGAGATCTCAGTGTTGATTTTTAAACTGATCTGCTTTCAAATAACAGTTCTATCATTTATTAACTATGTGTCCTTGGAGAAATTGTTTAACCTCTTTGAAATTTAGATTTATCATATAAAGGGGAGCAAATAATACCTAATCCTGCATAATTATCATAAAAGTAAAGAGATCATAAATATAAAACAGCTGTTACACTACAGGGCCCATTGTAAGAGTTAATGGGTAACTTTTCTAATACAAATGACATCAAAGTAAAGTAATTAGGTCCTGTAAGTTTAACATAGGTACATATGGAACTTCATTTATGTAAAAATTTATTCTTTCAATCATTCATTTATAACTTTAATTTTTACTGAGTATCTATAGTATGCCAGATATTGAAAAGGTGCCAAAAATGCTAGAAATAACACTGAATTGAGTAAAGAAATATCTAAGCAAATCTCATAAAATGAAAATATGTGTTTGGTTGACAGCAGCCCAAACTGGCAAAATTCAGGAAGACTTCACAAAAGAGATGATGCCTATGCTAAATCTTAAGGAGGTATAAGAATTTATCAGGTGCCTGACCTGTGGTGACACAGTGGATAAAGCATTGACCTGGAATACTGAAGTCACCCATTTAAAACCCTGGGCTTGCCTGGTCAAGGCACAATGGGAGTTGATGCTTCCTGCTCTACACCCCTTTTTCCCCCTCCCCCCAATCTAATAAATAAGTAAATAAATAAATAAATAAATAAATGTATCATGTGAAATAAAACAAGAGTAACATTTCAGGTAGAGAAATCTGCATTTACAAAAGCCTTAAAGTAAGAGAGAATATGGCATATTGAGTACACCAAGAATTTTGATATCATGCAATCATAGGGTTGAATGTCAAAAGGAGGTAGGCATTTAAGGAGAGAACAAATTAGTCTAGCTTAATATTTTAAAACATATTCTAAGGTCAATGAAAAACAAAAGAAAAATGTTAAAACAAGGATTATTATAATTCAACTCATATATTTCAATATAGTCACTGACATGGAAGACAGTTTGGAAGAATAATACTGAAGGAAGGTAGACAATTTATGCAGTTAGTATACAAGTTGGTTGTTGAGGGGTTGGAAACTAAACAATGATTCAGAACTAAGTGAAGATTTATCTAAATGAGAACAGGTAAAGACTTTTTATTCAAAGCTTGCTAAAGCAAGAATGTCAGCCACCATCACTTGCACATGGTAGAAATGCAAAGGCAGGCAGAGGAGAGTGTGAGCTTTATGGTGGAAAGGAATGGAGAGCTTCAGGCATGCTCTGAGTGTAGGTAGTTGACACTGGAAAACCATAGGTAGCTTATTAGAAGCAGGACAGGTGATGTGATTAGTTAGGAGTCCATATGTGGCTTCCTCTTCTGGTCCTAAGTTGGAAATGGGGGAAAAATTAGGGAACCCATCAGTTGTTAATCAAGTCCTAGCTATATTGAGCCAGTGGTTGCAGGGGTTATATCATTTGGCTTCCCAGATTGCTTAACAGAGATAGTAGTTACACTTCTTGGACTCATAACTATAGGTATGAGGTTGGTTTCCGGGGCTAATTTTTGCACACTGTGGATCAGAATCTCATTTTTACATATAGCTTGCCCATTGTTTGATTGTATATCTAGTCTCTCAGTAGCTAGTGCATTCTAAGAAGATCATAAAGGACCCCTGAAATAGAAGAGGATGCGGATATTTGGACAGGATATGTGACTCACCTGTGGTCACATATCACAGAGTGAGATGGGCAAGATTAAATCTCTCTTTGTCCTATCTTGTGCAAGTACTAGTTTACCACTCTGCATCTAAACTAACTGACAACCAACTATGATGAGGTGGAAGGATGACACAGAAAATTCCTATTCTACTTTAAGAGTAAATGTAAATTAGATTAACGTGCCCAACTGTGCTATAGTCTTTGCATAATCCCCTTAAGGGGAAAAAAAGTCTCTATTGTCCGTACTTCACACTATTATCTTCTGTACTGAAAACATGCTCCTTTTCATTATGTGGCATGATGGTTTTCCTACTACTGTGTTTTACTCTCTGTAGTATGCCCAAACTTGAAACTAAAGAGTAAAGCAGAAACTCAGAGAATGAAACTGTTTTTATTTGGGTGGACTGCCTGAACCTATATATTTTATTTCTAGGAAAAGATACTTTTTTATTCTTTCTCTTCACACCATATAAAATATTTTTTAATTACTGGATTAAAAAAAAACTGAACAATTTAATTTGAGACAATGGACTAAAGTTCGTAAAAGTTTCAAATTTGATCCTTTGTGATATAGACAAATGTCTGAATATTCAAAAGCTATTAGCAAAGCAAGGAAGCCGGGCAAAAACTATGAGTAAAATAAAATTTATGAGCATATTATCTTGATTCTTCATGTTCACAAGAGTCCAGTAAGTAAAGGCTGATGACATAAAAGTGCTTTAAAAAAAAAGGAGTTGGTAAAGGAGGATTAAAAGAAACTGTTAGGAAATTATTTTAAAATGTCAAGAGCAAAATATTTCCTTAAATATAGTTATTTTCACTCAGTCGGTGGCAGAGGCAGGGTGAAGAAGCCACTTGCCTAGAACTAAGGCATCCTTTATGTACTGCTACCTCTTAATTCATTGAACCCAGCCAGATGCCTTAAATTTTGTAGGCAAGTCACACGTCAGTGAATACCATAAAATGCCTAATGATTGACACCTTTTAGTTCATAGCTCCTTCAACTTTGCTTTCTCTCACTGGAAACTGTTGGAAGAAATGGGTATAGGATCAAAGGCTTTCCTGTCTCCTCTCTTTTTTTTTTTTTTTTTTTTTAATGTTTTATTTATTTACAGGGACAGAGAGAAAGTTAGACAGGAATGAAGAGAGGTGAGAAGCATCAATCATTAGTTTTTTGTTGCTGTTGCGACCTTAGTTGTTCATTGATTGCTTTCTCACATGTGCCTTAACCACGAGCCTTCAGCAGACTGAGTAACCCCTTGCTGGAGCCAGTGACCTTGGGTCCAAGCTGGAGAGCTTTTGCTCAAGCCAGATGGGCCCCGCGCTCAAGCTGGTGACCTCGGGGTCTCGAACCTGGGTCTTCCACATCCCAGTCCGACGCTCTATCCACTGCGCCACAGCCTGGTCAGGCCTGTCTCCTCTCTTTATATACTGGGGCAAAAGGAAAAATGTTTTAGGCAGAGGAAATTAACCTCCCATGTTGGGGCTTCCTTCTCACCCATTTTGTACCCCCAGAACTGATTTATTAGTGTCAGAACTCAGGGGGAACCTTATTATGATCTTTGGGGGAAACACCAACCTTAGACCACGAGGTAGAATACAGGCTAGAGTTTTATTAATTGGCAACATGAAAATAATCTACACAATCATAATAATGGATCAAACACTACTAATTTTAAAGTAGGTACTCCAGATAGTCAAAGAAGTACAATATCAAGATACTGCAGAAAACCCCAAGACTCCTACTTCCTGGGGAGAGAGTAAAGCAGTAGAATCCAAACAATCAAAGAGTAGACCTGTTGTTCCTTTGTGTCAAGTTCATGATTCAGAGTACTCCAGGGACTCCCCCTTGAACAGCTCCATGCCATGTAGGGTAAGGTTCATACTCTGCAAGACAGGACCTGTCTTTCATGTTCATGGGCAATTTCTCCATCTGCTTCTACTACCAAACCACCTGCCTCTCCCAAACTCTGCTGCCCCTGGTGCTCCTCTCCAGCCATAGACTATTATTTAGATTGCTCCTTTCCTCCCACACTTTGCCTGCCTGACCAACTTTTCTATTTCTCAAGATCTTAGGCCATTATTAGTTATTCTGTGAAGCCCTTTATGATTTTCCTTCTTTTGTCCCAAGAAAATTATGTTTCTTTTTCTTTATATCTACCACCATTTCTTGTATTGACTCAATAATGTTTGCAGTCAATAATGTTTATTGCAAATATGCTTGTCTATTCTCTCAGAAGGAAAGCCCCTTGAAACCAGTAAATGTATCTCTCATTACTCATCTCTAGAGCCAAGTATGTTCCCTGTCACCATACATGCTTAGTAGTTATTTACTGAATAAATGAATTAATATATGAGAGCAATCCCAAATTCTGCCTCTGACAATAGACAACATTTTTAAAAAAAGATAGACCCAAATAATTCTTGTTTTTCTTGTTAAGGCACACTTATAAAAAGAACATTCATAACTATAACTAATACATTTTTGACAGATATTTTTCACGGGCCCAACCTCTTTGGATAATGGGATTTACATGTTTACTTCACACTTTGAAACTGATTAATTCATCAAAATTTTGAGGAAGAGGGGCTTCAGGGGATAACACCAATTTCTAAAATCTGCTGAATAAACCCATTCCTGTGTTAATACTATAATAGTTTGGTCCTTCATGACTTTCTGATTATACTTTATCCCTTCAGAAAAATGAAAAATCATTACTTTTAAATTGTGTATTTAGACAGGATAATGGGAACTGACTGACACATGTAATTTGGAATCCTGGCCATAGCTATATCCAGCAGTCCAAATGTTGTCATCAGAAATTTCACACATTTCCTACTTCTCTCAGCCCTGCTTATCTCTGTGTTTTTTTTCCATTCCCAGTTAAGCAGTATCCATATGATGGCAAAGATAGCCACGGGCAACTTTCCACTCCCTTGACGTTTGCAGTAAGTAATCCCAGTGAAAGACCAAGTTTCTTTCCTTATGGCAGAAGAACAAGTCACATAGATGACTCATTGGCCTGAATTGTGTCCCTTGCCCCTCCTTGGACAAGACACTGTGGCATTCATTGGACACGAATGGGATTGCAGTGGGTCATAGGTAGATTCTCATGACAGAAATGATATGGGGTTAATTTAGGTTTACTCTATCAGAACTACAATACTGTAAAAACATTAAAAAAAAGATGATTTCCCAATAGAGATGCCAAGCAAACAAAACAAACCAACAGGAATATTTTGGCCTACCACAAATATCTTTCACTTGCCTTTTACAGCTGTTCTATGTCTTGAAGTTAAAGCAATCAGAGTTCCATAAACTATACAGTATTAGAACTGCCATCATATTGTAAAAGACAATAACATTTTGTTTTGCTTCTGAGCATTAGATGATTTATGGGTTTCTTTTTTCTCCATAAAGCTTCATCTTGAGCAAGTATTTATGAGAACTCTTTGCTTCCATTCCTGAATCGTAATTGATTGTTTTGAGCTCAGCATTCTCTAAAAAATTCAATTTTAATTTTTTCTTAGATATTTGCTCTGGACTAAAATCATCTTAAATTCACTTGTCACTTTTCTGCTCACTTCCAAGCTTCAAAGATCGCTCTGCCATTTCTCCTACCCTGTATCCATCCAAGGATGAAACATTAAGAAGAGTTGACTATAATATTTAAACTAAGTTTTCTCTGCTTACTTTCTCCAAAGTAATTTGTGATGTCATAATAATCATCAATAAAACAAAAACAATAAACATAATCGGAAAAAAATAGCCAAGCTTGGCCTCCCTTGTTTATATGCTGTTAGTATCAATCTAGTATTTTATTCTAATCTTCCAAGGCCACAGCTACATTTAGAGAATGACATATGGGAAAGAAAATTTCTAGTTGTGGAGTGCTATATCAGTAGTGGGAAAACAGCATCCTACAGCTTGTATATCTTTCCCAAATATCTTTTTGAAATTCATCTCACCATCAGGAAAAAGGTTTCTCTAGTAAAAGTATATTTTAAAAAATGTGTAAAGAAATAATAAAATGTGGTTAATTGGCAATTTCTCCATTACTAAATGCAGTAATCATACCTTCTTCAACATTATCTCCTACCTTAATTTCCATGATGCATATATAGACTCTGTGGGTTCTCTTTGCAGCCTTTCTTTATGTGTGCCTTCTTTTCCAGCCTATAAGATTGTGTTCCCACTATCTTTTCCTTGACTCTAATCTTGTCCCTTTACACCCTCTCTTTGCCAATTTTCTACATCTGTATCACTTCTGTGAGTTAATGCACAGGTCTGTATCTTTGGCCAAATTTCCCAGTTATGAAAGCCAAGAATCTATCTATAACTACTTAATCAAGCTGTTGATATTATCTTTATCCTTATTGGTTTTTGGTTGATTGTTTAATACAAAGAGAGAGGACACTAAAATTTTAATTGTGATGCTGTTTTTCCTAGTCTATTCCGATTGCTATAACAAACTATCATGGTCTGGGTGGCTTATAAACTACAAAAACTTATTTTCTTACAGTCTGGAGGCTGGGAAATACAAGATCAAGGTGATGGCAGATTCAATGTCTGGTGAGAGCCCACTTCCTGCTTCAGAGAAAGTGGTTTTGTCCCTGTGTCCTCAACATAACAGATGAGGAAGAGGGAGCTATTTGGGGTTTCTTATAAGGGAATTAATCCCACTCATGAGGCTCTGCTATCATGATCTAATCACTTTCCAAAGGTTCTACTTCCAAATACCATCACATTGGGGATTAGCTTTCAGCATACATATTGTAGGGGGTATATTCAGTTCATAAAAGTACTTCTAACAGGTTTTTCTTTTGTTTTTTCTTCCTGTAATTTTGCATATTTCATATCATTTGAAGCTGGGTTATTAAGTGCATGCAAGTTTAGAATTTTGTATATCTACCTGGTGGTTAAAACTTCTATCAATAAGTTATAATCTTTTTATATTTAATAACTTCAGCTTAATATGTTTTTATTATATTGATATAAAATAGCTTTCTTTTGGTTGGCTTTTAACAAAGAAACTGTTAATATCTTTAATACTTTAAAAATATTTTAATTTTATTTAGCAAATTAAATTTAAAAGGATGACATTGATCAACAAGAGTACATAGATTAATTACCAATGTTTCTAGGTCCTTGTGTTTTAAGTGTGAATTTTGTAAATACTTGAATTGAGTTTTATTCAGTCATTGTGTTTGAACTAGAACACTTGTAGTACTTAACATTTGTTTCTATTAGTGATAGACTTATTAAGATTTTATTTATTTATATATTTTAATATATATTCTTTTGTGTTAAATGTTTTCCTTTTAATTCCCATTTCTTTCTCTCTAATATACTGCTCACAAAAATTAGGGGATATTTTAAAATAAATATAAAGTGATAAAAATAGAAACATTTGGTTTTTTTTATTAAACAAGAACATCAGAAAAGCAAACGACAAGTCAAAGAAAGTTGTTTGATTATGAAAACGAGATGCAAAATCAACTTTTATTTCATTGGTGAAAATGCACTATACAAAAAGCTGAAAGTATTGGAGTATCTGCAAGTTTCCTGATCCCCTAATTTTTGTGAGCAGTACTTTGGAAGTTATACACTCTGTGTCAGCTATCTTAATGGATAACCTAGAAAAACTACAGACACATTTTATCAATTCTGAAGTTAAGTGATATATACAGTTGTCCTTCTCCATATTGTGGTTCACTTTTTACTTTTTTTCAGTCTCACTATATCGCAGATTTTAAAATTGTATATATCTAATTTTGTATTGCAGATTTTTTGCTATTTCATGGAATTTTGTGGTATACAGGTATTTTTATGTATTTATTATTTTAATTATTTTGTGGTAAAATAAACAAAATAAATATGGGAAAGGTTAATAACAGTGTGGGAAAGGTTTGTAAGAGTGTGGGGAGGGTTTATAAAGCCTTAATATATATATAAATAATGAAATAAGGTTGTTACTTTGTGGATTTTGCTTATCAAGGGGAGTTCTGGAACCTAACCCCAGTGATAGACAAGGGACCACTGTATATATATTGGTCAGTTACTAGTATTACCACAAATTTAGTGACTTGGAACAATGCACATTTACTGTCTTCCAATTTCTGTGGGGCAGGTGTCTGGGTAGGGCTTAGCTGGATCCTCTACTGAGGGTCTCACAGGTTACAATCAAGGTGTTTTTAATGCAATAAATGCATTTGGTTACTGGTGACATTTAGTTATGCTAATATTTGCAGTCTTTTAGAATCTGAGTCCATATTAGTTGTATTCTCTGTATGTAACTCATGATGATTGTTTCCTGTTAAGTTCAATGAGGTATTTTATTTTGCATTCATATACTTTTTACACTTATCTGTGGAAATTCTTTGAGACTAAATCTTAAGTGTGTTCCTCCAAAGAGGTATTTTATTTAGTATCATAGGCTCCAAAGGGCAATCACCAACCCAGGCCAAATTTAAACTAAATTTGAAGTTTGTGAATTTTTCAGATTAAGAGTTATAATAAATTCTGGCTTCAAATTCACATTTATGCAGACTTAAGTTAGTAATTCTCAAAGAATAAATTTCTTTTTTTTATTTCCGTCTTAGCAAAGATAGTATAGATGTGTGGAATATGGGAGAAACCCTTTCCTTACCCTTACTTTTAATAATTTACTAGAAGAACTCATAAAACTTAGAAAAGACATTAAACTCATGGTCACAGTTTATTACAACAGAAGGGTACATTAAAATCAGCACAGGGAGGATGTGTATATATGTTATTTTTTTGTAGTTTGTCACCTCTATTTTTCCCAATGTTTTCTTTTCCTACCATCTTCTGAGTATATGCACATATTATAATATAGAGATACCAATATATGTATATATTAGCAAGAGAGAGCTCAAGCCAGATGCTTACTGCTCCCAGCAGTGATGTGTGGCAGCACGCATGGAGTATTAGCCTTCAGGTCCAGAGCTGTTTTTGAGAGTAAGTCATACAGACATGGCTATCTGTGTGACTGACCTTAATCTCTAACCTCTCCAGGAGTCAACTTACTCCTGTATGGCCCAAGGCCTTCACTATAATCACATATTGCTTATATGGACTATCTGACATTGTCCAACAATATCAAGTAAACAAACACATTTTTATTAAGCAGGACATTCCAAGGGCTTGGAGATTATCTCCCAGGAGCCAAAGGCAAGGAATAAAAATCATAGGGTGAGGAAAATCCTTTATTGAATACCATGTATTCCTACTGTCTCCATGTGTGGGTTCCCCACCCTCCTTAGTTCACCCTTCATAGTTGTCTCACTTGATAGAGCCTAATTTATTTGGGATTATTTCAGGCTTTACTTCTAGCTACAAAGAGATGGTATATTAAAACCCAAGTTCTGGTTTATCTAGAACGGACACATCTCCCAGACCAAATACTGGGCCCAGATTTTCCCCACTTCTGTGAATTCACGATATCTTGTTATTTTTTAGCATCTGAGGGATTGCCATACTTTCTCAGCCTCTCAGCCATGAATTACATGAACTAAATGTAACATTTTAATATCTATGTAATGGGTTCTTTAAGCTAATGTTTTATATTTTCACCAATGAAAAGTATAGCATCCAAAGCTTACGTTTCAGAAACATCTTTTTGTCCTTGCATTTCACATGGAACCAGCCAGTGAAAAGTTGCTGTGTACTGTCATTTAACCTGAAGCAGTTTCCTCTGCAGTAAAATTTCTATTAAGGTAGACCCTTAAGAAAATCCCTTGCATAGGGCTTGAGTGCCTTCTGACCTCTATTTTTCTATCTCATGGGAAGCAGATCAAATGAAAATTATTATTATGCATAATTATTATGCATAATAGCCTATCCAAAAAGCTCTGACTCTTTCCAGAGACAGGTTCTCTATTTGCAATTAGAGAAGACAACATGTAATGTCTAGTCCCCTGTTATTCATTTCTTACTTGCTTGCTCTTTTGATATACCTATATGATCTATCGTTTTTTATTTTTCCCTTTTTCTGGGAAAGATTAAGGGCAAGCTTGCTTATCAGTGTCACCTTGAAGGTAAAACAAGATATGACTGTAAGTCAAAATGGATAATTTCTACATTGAGCAAGACAGTCTCTCCTCCAAATTTTTTGTTGATTGCCCCATTAGAGATTTCATGGAGGCAGAGAAGGCAGCCTTAATTTAAAACACTCCAAAATAATTTCTCCTTGCCTGACCTCTTACAGTAGTCAAATATCTCTCTTATAGGCTACTTATACTTTCTTCTCACTTAAACATCTGTTAGTCTGTCTTTATCTGTGTGTCCATGGTTCTACCTCAATAAATAGTGTATATTTGCTAAAAGTCTGTGGGCAAGAAATTTAACCTATTTACTGCTCTCTGTATTTAAACTTATTTTTAGTTCAAATCTTAAGCTTGGCACCAGAAATACTCCTATATAATTATCATTCCCCTGTCCAAAATCATTTACTTCGATCTTTGTTATTAAATGCTCAAGTTCAAACTCCTCAACCTGGTATATTGCATAATGTGTTGTTAATCTGACTTTCCATCTCTATTTTCCACTCTTCTAAGATATGCTCCTTACATGTTAGCCAACCTAATTATTCTCTGTATGTTTGCTGTATTATTCAATTTGCATATCTTTGCACAAGCCATTTCAGAAGTGTAGGTGCCCTAATTTCCATCTTTCTGTTTCCAAATCTTACCAACCAGTTTTTCTCAATAATGCCTTTTACCCAGAGATGGCCTTCTCCTCTAATCTTTCCAAAACCAGTCCTTCATGTGCACCTGCATCAGGACACTCATCTTCAAATCTCCATTATTCTTCTGCTTGCTACTCATACCTTACCCGTGGCCCAAATCAATGGTTGCTTGAAGTCTGTTTCTGATTCTCTCAGTGCCTACTCCATGCCTCACTCAGCAGGTATACAACTGTATTGTCTAAACAAATATGTATTTATAACCTATTATACTAATCCTTTCACTAAGTACTCTTCAGAATATCATTCAACTTAAGCATGATAGTAGTTTTGTGTACTTGTCATTATTATCATTTCATTTTGCAGAGGACAATCTGAGACTTCTTATGTTGTCTATGACAGTACTCCTCAAACTTTCGAGTATATCAGTGTTATCTGGAGGGGTCCTTAAACCCAGATGGCTGAGCCCCACCCCCGTAGCTCCTGATCCAGCAAATCTGGGGTGCGGGGATCCTAGACTAGCATTTCCATCAGGTCCCCAGATGATATTGGTGGTTCCAGGAACTATGTTTTGATAACCAATGGTCTTTGCTATTGCAGCTACCGTATTTCCCCATGTATAAGATGTACCTATTTTTTGAAAAATTTGGGTTCTAAAAACTGGGTGTGTCTTATACAGTGGTTGTAGTTTTTATTTACTTGTTTTTCCCGCTTTTTCACAAAGATGAGGAGTTGTATGAATTTTATGATGAATAATACTTGAGTTCAATAATGTTATGTAATACATTATTTTTTTTTTAATTTTGGGCCCAAAAATATAGGTGCGTCTTATACATGAGGATATTCGTTACTTTTCTTCCTCCATTTCATTGAGTGAAACAGAGTGACTGCCTAGGCCACCAAGACTTGATGTGATCAAAAGGAATAGTGATTAGCTCCAATATTTAATTTAACTTTACTAGTCAGGTTAAAAATAAATTAGAGGGAAAGAATACAAAGTGAGAGAAAGGAAGGACAGAAGGAAGGCAGTTTTGTGAAAACTGCCTATATTATTTGTTCATGTTAAGTTATATTCCAGTGATAGTGGGGAACAGTTAACAAAATCATGGCCCACTGTTGTCCAGTGGTAAAAACTTACACCAATTGAGGAGAACAAAATGCATTTCTACTATTCTAGCTTTGTGGATGTAAAAGGGGGTTCTGGGAGCTGAATATTATTTAAACTCAGAAGTGTACTTTTTAATATCATGTTGAATGAATGAAAATTTTGTTTTTCAAGAATAAGTTTTCTAACTTGTAACCTTAATTTTCTCACACAAGATATAAAAAAAAAGGCCTCTGGAAGATTTTTCTAATGCTGTCATATTTTGATTCTGTTACTAATAATGAGAATGTTATAATAGAGATATTTTTCTTCCTTTTAAATTTTCTGAGGCAAAATAGTACAACATTATTTTACAAAGACACAATGTTATGAAAAAAATGATATAAAAAATTGCCCTCCTTTTGGGCTTTCAGTACTGAAATTAAAGTTTTTCAAAGGTGATTTCTCATTAAGTAGGCCAAAGGTTCAGTAATGTGGATCTTTCTGAGATTGAGATTTATTTTGATTTTCCCAGAGGTTTCTGAGAATTGGACTGTTACTTCTCTCTGACTATCCTCATAGATGGTGAAACTGGTGTGTGACCCTCAGTATATTAAAGTTCTGAGATAATGAGTTTAAGAAAGAAAACTCCACAATTTATGGGCCATCATTAAAGAATACAGGGTTGTAAACAAGAAGATTATTTGAAAATAGAAATAGCAAAAAAAAAAATTCTTAGAGGATATTATTTGTTTCCTCATTATCTCTAGCCTGGACTACAGTCTAGTATGCTTATCAGCCTCCTGCCTAAGTGACCTTCATCTGAGTGTTTCTCTAATATGACTGTATTACTGCCCTACTTAGAATTCCTCAAAAATTCATGATTGTCTATAAGAAATAAAATCTATTAAATTTGGTGTCTCCTACAGAGTAGCATGAGACTCATTTTGCTGTCCATTTTACCTGAAGTTGCAGTAATATTGAACTTACTGCCCTTCACTCAATTACATTTTTTTTCTCATATCTCCTTACATGTCACACTTAGTTTTCTTCACTCTGGAAAATCCTTCTATTCCAAACTCTGCCTAGTTTCTACCATACTTTGTTGTTGTCGTTGTTATTAATTTTTAACAAGCAAAATGCTTGCTAGGCCTTATACTAAAACTTTCTTTTTTAGGAGGGTTTTTGTTTGTTTGTTTGTTTGTTTGTTTTAGGTAAGTGGAGGGGAGATAGTGAGGTAGACTCCTGCATGGGCTCACGACTAGAATCTACCTGGCAACCCTGTCTGGAGCCAGTGCTCTGGTACTGAGCTATTTTTAGCACCTGAGGCCAACGTACTTGGATCATATCCTCAGCGCCCAGGGCCACACTCATACCAATCAAGCCATTGGCTGCAGGAGGTGAAATTGAAGGGCAGGGGGGAGAAGCAAATGGTTGCTTCTCCTGTGTGCCTTGACCAGCAATTGAACCTAGGACATCTGCACGCTCAGCCAATGCTCTATACACTGAACCACCAGCCAGGGTCAGGAGGGTATTCTTAACTACCCAGGTTGACTTGGCAGACCTTCTTATGTAGCTCTGTGGGAGGCTGAATAATACCCTCTAAGGATGTACAGATTTGGATCCCTGGAACTTATGAATCTTTGTTTATATGACAGATATGACTTTACTGGTATGATTAAATTAAAGATCTTATAATAAGGAGATTATTCTAGATTATACAAGTGGCTTTAAATGTAATCACATGTGTCCTTGTAAAAAGGAGGCAGAGAGAGATTAGGCATTAAAAGAGAGGGCTATAAAATTGCAGAAGCAGAGATTTGAGGTATGTGTCTTAAGGATGGAGGAAGGGATTGGAAGCCAAGAAACACAGGTAGCCACTAGAACTTGGAAAAGGCAAGGAAGTGAATTCTCCTCTAGAGACTCCAAAAGGAGTACACAGCCTTGCCAACACTATGATGTGAGCCCAGTGAAATCCATTTTGGACTTCTGGTCTCCAGGACTGCAAGATAACACATTACTCTGGCTTTAAGGCACTTAGTAGTGGTAGGTTGTTACAGCAGCAACAGGAAATGAATACACCTTTTCTACATCATACATTCCTTCATTTTAGCAAGTGTTTCATTTTTATAGTTATTTGTGTACTCACCTTCCCTCTCTCTTGATCAGTGGGTCTCTACTGCATCATATTTAACAAGCTATCTTGTCATACACTTTTCATGATCCTGAAATGAAACTTACCTACATTCATAATTTGAAAAGTCAACACAGTGTATAACCTATACTATGTGGAGAAATACATTCAAACTAATTTATAATAAAATGATATTTATTTCTCTGTATAAATATTTGGACATAATTTTATGTCAAGACAATTAAGATAGAAACTGACTTTTATAATGGAATCATTATGAATGTGACAGATACTTTATGTAAACAGATGCAGGTGTGTTTTGCTGGTTAGTTAAATATAAAAAGAAAGTCATTACTAGGCATGACATTTGTTTTGTAGAACTCTGGGTAAGTTATCCTCCAAAAATAAACCAAATGAAAACATAATCATCTCTTAATTTTTATAGTTGTTGCATTCTTAGAGAATTCTCTGTATAAATTAAACTGAATGAAAATTCTTTGTGTTTATTGGTTAATGTCTATACTCAGATAATGTCAAAAAAAGCTTTCACCATGTGAATATCTGGTAACAGAGTGGAAAGTCATGTGTTATAAGAGATATATTTTTATATGTGAAATATCCTGTGACCTGCTGGATATTCAACATTTTGAGCTTTTGCCCACTAAATGCTAATGATAATTTGAAATCATTGTAACAACCAAACACGTCACCACATATATTCAAAATTCATTGCTAAGACCTTTCAGCTCCATGTAACCAGTGGTTGTATCTTGGTTCTCTAAATTCTCTGAATCTACCCTGGATTGTATCATACAAAAGATGTTAAGTAACTGCATGTTGTATGGAAAAAGGTTGTACAAATGAATAGTGTTTTGTAAATATCAATAAGTCAAAATGGGTTGATAATGTTCAAATACTCTATTTGTATCATTTTTTTTTTTTTTTGCTTTTTAGAAATAACTTTACTGAGCCTGACCAATTGTGATGCAGTGGGTAGAACATTGACCTGGGATGCTAAGGTCCTAGGTTCAAAAACCTGCAGTTGCTGGCTTGAGTGTGGGCTCATTCAGCTTGAGTGTGGGCTCATTCAGCTTGAGTGTGGGTTCACAGGCTTGAGCATGGGATTGTCGACAGATGCCATGGTCATTGGATTGAGTCCAAAGGTCACTGGCTTGAGCTCTCTCTTGCTGATATATACATATATGTACATATATTCAAAAGATGGTAGTAAAAGAAAACATTGGAATAAAATAGAGGTAACAAACTACAAAAAATAACATAAATGTAGACTTAAGTCCAAACATAAAACTATACTATTAAATGTTACTAGATTAAAATTTTCAATTAAAAGAGATTATTATAATAAATACAAAAGCAAGATCCAACTGTATGAAAAAAATTAAGCAAACACAGAAAAACACATGATGCAAACAAGAAAGCCTGGACTATGTTTATTAATATTGCATATATAGAGTTTAGGACAGAGAGTATCATCCAGAATGAAGAAGAACATTTTCTAACACTAAAAGAGTCAATATAGCTGAAATATATATCGATCATAAATGTTTACATGCCAGAAAAGCTTCAAAATACACAAAGCAGCAATTGAATAAATTAAAAATATATCTGTACAATCATAGTAGAAAATTTTCACATCTTTTCTCACCAAGTAATAGAATAATGATATCTTAAAACAGTAAAGAGAATAAAGAAGGTTTGACCAAAAGGTGATATATCCATATAATGGAAGATTATTTGGCCAAAAAAAAAAAAAAAAAAAAGGAATGAAGTGATGATATACGTTTTATAACATGGATGAATCTTAAAAACTTTATAAATAAAAGAAGTTATTCATGAAAGACCATATTACATAATTTTATTTATATGAAATATCCAAAATAGCAAATCTGTAGAGCTTAATAATGGTATGAAACATAGATATCAATAAAGCTGTGTTTGTTTGTTTATTTATTTATTTATTTATTTATTTATTTATATATAGAGAGAGACAGGAAGAAAGAGAAATAAGAAGCATCAACTCATAGTTGTGTCACTTCAGTTATTCATTGATTGCATCTCAGATGTACCTTGACCAGGGGGTTCCAGCCAAGCCAGTGACCCCTGCTCAGGCCAGCAACCTTGGGCTTCAAGCCAGCAACCTTTGGGCTCAAGCTAGTGACCATGGAATCACATCTATGATTCCAATCTCAAGCCAGCAACCTGTTGCTCAAGCTGGTTAGTCAGTGCTCAGGTCAAATGAGCTAGTACTCAAGCCAGCAACCTTGGGGTTTCGAACCAGGGACATCAGCATCCCTGGTCAATCTCTATTTACTGTGCCACCATTGGTCAGGCTCTTCTGGATAATTTATAGAGTTCTGTTTTAATTCTTTACTGACTGTTAAGCTCTAGCTTTTTAAATATAAATTCAAAAAGTTTTTAGCCTGACCAGGCAGTGGCGCAGTGAATAGAGCAGGGGTCCCCAAACTTTTTACACAGGGGGCCAGTTCACTGTCCCTCAGACCTTTGGAGGGCCGGACTATAAAAAAAAAACAACTATGAACAAATCCCTATGCACACTGCACATATCTTATTTTATTTTATTTTTTAAAATTTTTATTTTATTCATTTTAGAGAGGAGACGAGAGAGAGAGAGAGAGAGAGAGAGAGAGAGAGAGAGAGAGAAAGAGGGGAGGAGCTGGAAGCATCAACTCCCAACTCCCATATGTGCCTTGACCAGACCAGTGCAGGGATTTGAACTGGCGACCTCAGTGTTCCCAGGTCGACGCTTTATCCACTGCGCCACCACAGGTCAGGCTGCACATATCTTATTTTAAAGTAAAATAACAAAACGGCAACAAATACAGTATTTAAAATAAAGAACAAGTAAATTTAAATCAACAAACTGACCAGTATTTCAATGGGAACTATGGATGCATATGCATCCTGTGCTTCTCTCACTGACCACCAATGAAAGAAGTGCCCCTTCCGGAAGTGCAGCAAGGGCCGGATAAATGGCCTCAGGGGGTCACATGTGGCCCATGGGCCAGGCTGTAGTTTGGGGACCCCTGGAATAGAGTGTTGGACTGGGATGCGGAGGACCCAGGTTCAAAAAAGCCCTGCCGTTGCCGGCTTGAGTGCAGGCTCATCTGGTTTGAATAAGGCTCACCAGCTTGAACCCAAAGTCGCTGGCTTGAGCAAAGGGTCACTCAGTCTGCTGTAAACCCATAGTCAAGGCACATATGAGAAAGCAATCAATGAACAACTGAAGTGCAAGGAAGAATTGATGCTTCTTATCTCTCTCCCTTCCTGTTTGTCCCTCTCTCTGTCTCTGTCACAAAAAAGGTATTTAAGTCACGTACTTTAAATTATGAGATAAAACAACCTTATACTATACCATGCATTTGTAATCATTGTGTAATCATTTCTTATAATTATAGATGTTTTTCATTCATTTCTGAAGGTCTCGGTTTTTCTTCGGTATAATTTCTCTTCAGGCTGAGAAACTTCCTTTATTATTTCTTTAGCTTTTCTTTATTTGACTGTGATATGCCCAGATGAGGTTACTGGGATTAATTCAATTGAGATTTGTTAAGATTTTTAAATCTATTAATATAAAAATATAATTTTTCCCAGATTGAGAAGATTTGTCATTACGTGGTCAAAGATCTCATTATGTTCCATTTTCCTCCTTCTGGGATAAATACCTGTATATTTGAAACCTCCCTCATAGATTTCTGAAGCTGTTTTGATGGTTTTCTGGTGTCTTTCTCTCCATTATTCAATTGTTATGCTTTCTGTTGATCTATCTTCAATATAACTAACTCTTTCTTTCTCCTTTCTATTCTGCTGTTATGCTCATTTAGTGTATTTCTTTATTTGGAATGTTGTTTTTAGTTGTAAAGTTTCCAGTTGGTTCTTTTTTAATCATATATCCTACTGATGTGCTATTTCTATGTTTTCATTCAACAGAAGTGTATTATCTTTGACCTCACTGATCATAGTTAAACAGAAGCTTTAAAGTCCTAGTCTAATGTTTCAAGCATCTGGGAAATCTCAGGGTTAGCATGTATCTGTTGTATTTTCCTTTGAAAATGAGTTACATTTCCTGGCTCTTAGTATATTAACTTTTGTACTGGATATTACAAATGTTTTATTGTAGAATATCGTGATTGTTTTATCATTCCAACAAGTGCTGGTATTTTTGTTTTGTCAGACAGTTATTTCAAATGAATAAAAATTGCAGACCATCAAGTCTTGGGTCTTATCTGCTTTTCAGTCATTCTTGTGTAAACCTGCTTCAGGGGTCATCCAGGGATTTTTTTCTCTACTTCACTCCATTCTGGGATTCTTCTATCATACTCTAGTGGTTGTTGTCAGTCTGGGGCTTCTTTCTCTGATTTCTCTGGGAAAAAAAGGATTATTAGTTGTGTGTGCATGTTTGTGTGTTAATCATAGCTTTAACCATCACAACAGCTTTGCCTCAGGGTAAAAGCTGCAACAAGAGGAACTCACTTCGTGCAGGTCACTTGCTTCTAGTTTCTACTCCCCCTCCCCCTAAAAAATGCCTGCTTTTTGCTCTCCATATCCCTCGAGATACTTCCATTAGTTTTTCAGGGGCAGGGGGTGTCTGTTTTGCATTTTGGCAGGGCCAATAACTATTGTTTGTGAGCAGACTGGTTTCTTAAAAGCTTACTCTTCTGTATCAGAAGCATGTTAGTTTCCTTCTCAGAAAAAATCTTAGTTATTAAAATAAATCAGAGTTAGTTAAGCTCTATATTATTTTATGTGAATTTGACATTGTCAACCATAATGCATGATGTGTGTTTTTCTGTATAAACACCCGAAGTCCATTAGACTGCCATTTGCTCTGGAAATTCAACAATTTCTACATCTGTATCTATAATCCAGACCTCTGGATAGCAGTGTCTGTTTAAAGCTACTAGTATAACTGTTAAAATTGGGAAGGTTCTGTGATAATTTTCCAAATGGATAAAAATACTAGAGGGCTTCCTTTGAACTCACCTTGGGTGTTAATTGCCCCTATTTCTGAAGGCAGCAGGGGATAGGGAAGTTGGCAAGGAAGAGTAAGAGTGGCCAACATTGCCTTCTCTTTTCTCCCTGCTCTAGTGAAAAGGGTATGAATCATCACAGTGAGATGAAAATCTTTTGGTTTGCCCTGAATCAGGCCAGCATGCTTGATGACTCAGAGAAGGCATTGAAGGGTACAATGTTAGAAGAAGAAAGTAACAGCAAGGGCAGGTTATGAACATACTGTTCTCCTTGTAAAATAGCCACTTGCCTACTTGCCCTGTACAAAGAATGATTTATCCAGGAGAGAACACCCTGTAGGGAAGTAGATCAAAAGAGAAAACTGAGGGAGATTAAGTAGGGCAGGGCTTCTCAAACTTTAATGTTCAAGCCAGGTTCCTGGAGGACCTTGTTCAAAAGCAGGTTCAGATTCAGCTATTCTGGGTGGGCCTCAGAGTGCATTTCTACCCAGCTCTGGAGTGACGCAGATGCTGCCTTAAGTGGCAACAAACCAGAGGCTTTCACATAGCAGCATTTTACCTGGTGCCAGGTGAGGAGAGTCAAATGATGATTTCACTTATTTTACTGCCAAGAAAATTCCACGGGGGAAGATGGAAATTATTTTTTCTTTTCTGCTTGTGTTGGTCAATTTTCTGTGATTATTCAAAATAGGATGTTAATTTATTAGCAGGGATAACACTTATTAAGCTCCCACTCATTCTGGCTGCTGTGCAGCAGCACAGCTTGTTATGTGCTGTGAGGTGTCAACAGCTGTGTTATTGATGCTAATGCAATTTTCCTCACTCATAATTAATATAAAACTACCATGTGAAGTTTGGCATTATTTTGCCCACATAAAATAATTCTCTGGGAGAGAGGGAGTAGACATTTCGTATTGTTCTTTATGGGTATCCTCCCCCCATGTATTAGGAAATAAGTATCTATTTTTATTTGCAAGTAAGAATAAGTTTTTATGTTATGTTTACTCTAGTTTTTATTATTTATGATTATAAGATACAGAGAAGGAATGGAATAGTTTCATCTTTGCTTTGTAATTCTATTCTCTGAAACAGAAATTGAGACTGGTAGAAGGACAAAGGATTGCCATGGTTCTTCTGGGTATTAAAGGCAGTTCAGAGAACAAGGATACTAAAGTGTTAGAATATTATAAATCAGGATCTTTCAAAACTTTAGTAGGGCAATGAGAAATAATAACAGAAAAATACTTCCAGGAAAATTTGATAAATATGCTCATCTAATCTTTAAAATATGATGTCAAAATAGTCTTGAAAATGTTTCTGACCCCTAAAGATACCCCATATTTTACTCAGCTTGATCTTTATTAACATTTTCCAAATAGAACTCAATTATTCTGCTTTTAGTTCCACAAGGATATTTTACCCTGAAAAATTAAATGCACATTGAGGATTTATACTCTAATTCAGCAAATATTCTACTGTTTCTGAATGGCATTATTGAAAGGCACAGATGAAATACATTTTGATCCAGTGGACAAAAAAGATCTATTCTTAAGATAATTACAAAGAAAATTAAATTAAAGCAACAACATTAAAAAGGGCAAGCTGATTTGGTGATGTAGCAAAGATGGACAGAACCACGTTTTTCTGGAAGCTTTGAGGGAGGTTCAAAGCAAAAGGGAGTCATGAAGCATGTCTTGAAGGATTGATGTGTTTTTGTCAGGCTTATGGGATTGGTTATGCTTGGAGTTAAAGTAACCTCACTATCAGAGGCTCCCCTGATCATGGACTTAACAGTAGGAGAGTGTGGGTATATAGACAATAAATTCTATAAATCAGCTATAGGTAAGCTGAGCCTTAGCCTGGCCCATTCTCAGCTGCAGCTGTTTACTCCAATGAGGTAAAGCAATGTTATCATTTTCACATCTTTTTAGGGTAGACTTTGAATTACCTTGTACTATGAAATAAATTACTCCTAATGTCTTAAGAGAGCACCCTCCATTTTCCTCCCATGATTCTCTAGGTTGACTGGGTAGATTTTTTAGTGGTCTCATGTGACTGTCCATGGAGAAACAGGCCCTCTTATGTGCTGATTCAGAGCTCCCAAAAGTGAACATTTCAAGAGAAAAAAAGGGAAATACATTTGCCTTTTCTCTTGAAGACTAGACCTGGCATTAGCACATATGCTGTACTCTGTTGATTAATATGTTCTAAACGACCAGTTAGCCCAGTTTTAATGTGGGAAGAAACTACTTAGTATGTGACTATCAGAAGAAGTGATTCATTGGGGACCATCTTTGGAAACTAGATATCCCAGGAAGCAACATTGAAGGTTTAGATTATATAATATCATAATATCAATGCAAATTCAAATAGGAAAATATTATTTTATCTTTGTAGATCCATTTTATGGTTGGGTTAAGATTTCATGACCAGTTTGACAATGGAATGTAGGGAAAAGAAAATCAAGAACAAAGCTAAGAACTTTGCCTCTATAGCTATAAAAATTATGGTATTATTAGTAATGATAATTTATGCAAAATAAGAACTTAAAGTAACCCCTCAGAAAAATAATGCCAGAAAACGGATCTTCAGTGTAAGACAATGTATTAAATTTGATGAGACTGGCTCATCAGAAGAACACTCATGTTATGGGAAGGCTAGTACACAGGTGTGCCATTCATAGTAGGGTCAGGACATGCTAGTGTCATTGCAGAGAATAGCATTAGCATTTTAATAGCATCATCAAATGATTTGAAACCTTGTTTCTCTATGATGTTTTTCTTGAACTCTCCATGAGAAAGACCTGTTTCTGAAAAGTTCGTTATGATGTCATTTACACCTTTGAGGCCACGTGATTTCTGTGGATAAGTTGTTTTCATGGGTCACTTTTTCTATTTTCCATTTCATTTTCAGCCATTTTTTGCATAATTTTTCATAGTTACCTTAAAATATAGTGTGATCCTGAGGTATCTGGGTGAATGCAATACAATTATGAGATTCTTAAAAGTGTCAGAGTGAAGTAGTATGAGGAAGACTTGACTGGCTATTGTTGGTTTTAACGATGAAGGAGGTTACAAGTAAAGGAATGTAGGTAGCCTCTAAAAGCTGAAAAAAGCAAGAAAATGGCCTCTCCCTTAGAATTTCTGCAAAAAATGCAGTTTTCCTGAAACCTTGATTGTAACTCATTAAGACATGTTAGACTGCTGACCTCCAAAGCAATAAAAATAAATTTATATTGTTTTAAGTTACTAAAATTAAGATAATTTCTTACAGCATGAATAGGAATTTGCTATTTTGGTATCTGGTATGGGGATGCTGTAACCCAAAAATGTAAAAGTACCTTGGAATTGGGCAGCCAGCCAGGGAAAAGGTTTTCAGGAGGGTAGAATAAGCCTACATTGACTTGGAGAGACTTGGCATAAACCTGGATGCTAATGACTTTGCTCTGGACAACTCAGAAGGAAGTGAAGAGAGTGGTAGAAAAAAACATATACTGTTTTAGAGAATATCTAAATTGTCATGAATAGATTGTGGGTGGAAATGGCACATTCAAGCCTCTGCCAGTGCAAGGTTCTCATGGAGAGGAGATGAAGAGCGTGTAATTGAAGATTGAAGAAAAGTGAAACCTTATTATTCAGTTGCAGGAAATTTAATGAACTGTGTTTTGCAGTAATGTGGAAGCAAAGCTTGTAAATGATGAACTTGAATATTTGGCTGTGGAGATTTCCAAGCAAAGGATTAAAGATGTGGCTTGGTTTTTTTTTTTCTTGCTTACATTAAAGCAAGAACATGAGATTGAGGAAGAACCACTGTTAATCAAAAACACCAGGACTTGATGCTTTGGGAAGTTCTTATGAATCACACTGAGAATGATACCTTCCTTAGGGTAGTCACTCAGGAAATTGCGCTCTGGAAAGAAAGCTAAAAATGTGTCTGGACAGACTTGCTAGTGCCTTAGCAATATTAAAAGGTCAGAGTATTTAGTCACACAGAGGGTTCTTTTATTATTATGTCATGGCTTTATTTATAACAAAGCTTAGGAAATCCACTTTGTCAGTGTTGTCTTTTGGGTGGGTTTTGTGTGGTACTTTATTGTTTATGTCTTTATATTAAAAAAAGTTTTGATTTATGCTTTAGGTGCCACATTTGAAATATATACATAGATTTCTTGTGTTTTCGAAAAGCATTCTGGCCCTGGCTGGTTGCTCAGTGGGCTAAGAGCATTGCCCCAAAACAACACGGTTGCAGGTTCGATCCTGGGTCAGGGCACACACAGGAAGCAACTAATGAATGTATGACTGAGTGGGAACAACAAATGATTGCTTCCCTTACCCCTCCCCTCTCCCTTCCTTTCACCATCTCAAAAACAAAAAAAACACTCCAGCCATGGCCAGATAGCTCAGTTGTTGTTTGGAGCATCATCCCAGAGCGTGGAAGTTGCTGATACGATTCCTTTGTCAGGGCACATACAGGAACAACTCAATGTTCCTGTCTCTCTGTCCCTGATTTTCACAAAAAAATGAAAATTAAAAATTTTTTTAAATAAAGGAAAAAGAAAAAGAAAAAGCAATCTGAGAATCTTTGTATCTGGTGATTTTAATTCATTTATATTTATTGTTATTGCTGACATATTTGCTTACATTTCTACTATCTTATATTGCTCTTTTATTAGACATGCCTCTCTTTGTTTTAATTTATTTTTCCTGTACTTTATAGGATTAATATAATTTTCTTTTCTGATTCTCAAGTCTTCTTACTACTGATTTGAAAATTATACATTTATTATTTTAGTAGTTTTTATATTTAACTTTTCACATATGCAGTAACAATATATCTAAACCACTTTTCTGCAATATTCTCATATTTGTTCCATAAAACCATGTTTTTTAATTTGGGGGTATTTAAATGTCTAGTTAATATTTCTCTCATTACCCTGACTCATAGTTTCTTGATCTCTTCTCTTCTAATGATCTTACACTTTTATCCAAACTCAAAAAGTCATTATATTATTCTGCCTTGAAATTGTTTATTACCAATAAATAAGTATCTTCCATAATCTCAGTTTGTAAGCATCCTACTCTCCAACTATCACCCTCTCTTTTTGCCTCATTCCCTCCTCTAATGCCCTGAAGATAATGTTTAAAAAAAATCCTACTTAGACATATAATTCGGTGATTTTTACTATTCTACATCTCTCTTAAATTCTTTAAACTGAAGTAAACTATCAACTTGACATTTTTTAATGATACACCATCTTCCTCCATATGGTAAGGAGGCTTAAGGTGAGAAGAAAACAAAGGAACACAAGAAGTACTAACACCACAATCTTCTTAAAAGGGAGAGGCGATAGAAGATATTAGGATTACAATCTTTAATGTAAGGTTGCATTTGTCCATAATGAGAGATTTAAAGCAACTAAAAAAAACATCTGAGTTTCCTGCATTTTATTAGATCTCATCACTAATAACTCTGTTTTCTTTTGTGATTTGGGGTTGAACTCAGCATAAAATCTTTTATAAGAGAATCATGTTAGAAGAAATGGGTCCCAAACTTCTGCATTCTGCCAGTTGTCAAACATCTCAGAGAAAATGAACTGATTAATTTATATATGCACTGAACATATTTATTAAGCACCTATTCTCTGTTAAACACTAAAATAAAAGCTGGTGAGTAAAAGGTGAGTAAAAGGCAGACAAAAACAATTGCCAAATATATATATTAGAGTAAAAATAATTTATAAAGAAATGAATAGTTTATTTATTCACATATTATTTGTTTAAAACAAAAGACTCTGATTATGCTGCTAGCTAACCCCTTTAAAACATATCCATGAATAGGAGGAATGATAATAAACTATAAATTATTTAATTAAAATGTACTTAGAAGAACTTTAGAGAAGATAGGGCAGAAAGAACTGAAGAATAAATTCAAAGACTATACCTACAGTAGCATACCTTTTTCTAAAACCCCATATTGTCTTTAAAAACAAGTATTTATATTTTGCTCACATTACCTTAATCTCTGGGTCAAATGAGGCTCTGTCCCATTGTATCTTCACTATTCTGGGTTCTTTGCTGAGGGAAGAGCCCTTTAATGAGACAAATCATTGTTGTGGGAGACAGGAAATAACAATGGTGAATAAGCCAATGTCTCTTAAAACTTCTACTCATACATAGCTTATGTTCAACCCACATTCCATTGGCCAGAGAAATTGGGATGGCCAAGCTAATGTCAACATGTGGGAAAAAATATGTCTCCATGAAAGAAGAGAAAATGATTAGAAAGAGTAAATTAATATTTATTTAAGTAAAATCTAAATGATTTTTTTTAGAAAACAGGGTACAAAGACTGAGAACAAAAGAACAGAGAGCACATATTCAAGCTAAATTTGGAATGGTTTTAGATATTCTAATTAGTATTGACTTTATGTATCTAAAGAGAAACTGGTATATTGATTAGGGTTGACTGCAGGCAATACAACTCTCTAGTTAACCAGACAGGATTTTTTAAACCAAGAAATTAAAAGTTAAAGAAAATTATTGAAAAGGCTAGCTAAACTTAAGAAAAAATGTTTAGGCTCAGAACTGATCTACCTCTACTATCTTTGCCTTTATAGAAAGCTGACAATCCAGGAAGCTGTCATCATTGCTGGCTGCGAAACATATTACCTGGCCATGACCAGGAAAATAAGCTTCAAATTGGGAGCTGCTAACACAGTCCTGTAGCCATATGATGCTTTCCAGCAGAATAGGTGCTTTACTTCCTGCTTAGCTCCTCATATAAAATCAAAGTCACTCAAGATCATTGGTAGAATATGAGTTACATGGCAACACCTACCTACAGGAGGATCTGTTACAGTAGTCTTTTTAATACAAAGGCTTTATTTAATCTTAATAATAATTATGCTATTTAATCACAGTGCTCTTTTGACTTACATTAATTACACAAATAAAGAGAAACAAAACTTAATTGGAAATTTGATAAAATCCCACTTCTTTTATATTGTCTTTTTAGAAGTATGATATTAGGTAGAAAATTTAGAGTTCGTGGAATTGAAGGGCATTTTTTTCTAAGATTGATAAAGAAAAACAAAATTATCATTTACATTTAATACTCTCACTTAAAGAAAACATACTTGTTAAAATTTGACATGATATTTAATATACATTTCTTTATTTACTTATTCATTAAAAAAATGAGCACCTCCTTTCATCCTTCCATCTCTCTCTCCCTAATAAATACATGCTTTACTCTCTACATCCCACCACACAAGACTTAGTTTTTGCAGAATCATTTTGAAGTCAAGTGCACATATCATGACACTTCACCCCTAAAAAATTCAACATGAATATCCCAAGAACAAGAACATTTTCTGACATAATACACAATACCATTAGCACATTCAAGAATTTGACTCAATGGAAAATGTAACTTTTAACCTTCTCTGCATTTGTAAAAGGGCTTTGAATGAATATTTACTGGAACCCAACACATTGTCTTTCTTTTTAAGTTCAAGAAATGCCTTTCCTTATATAGGGGTTGACTTTGATGTCTAATACTGTCACAATCCTGTCAGTCCCCTAAGGTGAATTTTCTACTCAATTCCATTCAAAATCATTCCTCTTATGGAAAGAAATAATCATAAATGTAGCAATTTATACCTGTTATGCCCTGAGAATAAATTCAGAGTAAGTTGACCTTACAGTGTCAAGTCAGACTCCAACAGAATATATCTGTTTAGTGTTAGCAACTGTAGCTTTAGTTATGAAATTCATTTTTAAAGTGATGAACATGGATGAAGTTAGGTGTTGTGGTTTACCTGTTTGGTTTTAATGACGTTCACAAATAAGAATAAAGAGAATATGCTACAGTGATTGCTCTCTTCTGTAACAGATTCTGAAGCACATTTATGCAAAATAATTATAAAATTTAGAAAGAAAAGCCAAAACCAATTCTGATTCACTTTATAAATTCTATAGGGTAAACACAAAACAATTCAACTTTCGTTGCGGCAAAGTCATTACCTAGAACCATAACTGACAACAGCCTCCTCGTCTCTAGAGAGAGGATCTTTAACAATATGTAAAATTGCTTTTTCCAATATAAGAATAGTCCAAAATGGAGGGAGAGAAGGGTAGAGACTTTTAAAATAGAAAGAAGCAATTCCCTGGGTTGATTTCCTCTTAATATCACTGTATATTTTCTTTTTCTGAGATGTCTTATTGTAAATCAAGCTTTTACATTTTAATTTTTTAAATGACACAAGCTTTCTGTACCCTCAACTAGGAATATTTCTGTAAAAGTTTAAAGATCACAAGCCTTGGATGTTCCATTAGCTGCCCAATATCCTGCAGCTCCTAGTACAATAACAAAAAGAACTTCATTTGATTGTTTTGTTGTAAGAGTTTACAATTTGTAGAATGCTAAAAATTATGAGATAGAAATTTAAAAATTCTTTTAAGTTGAAGCTTGACAGTAAGAAAAGTGATTCATGAAGAAACAAATTTCCATTGAGGGCTGAAGTATCATTTATGGTCTCCTTAATCATTTTGTAAAATGTCTATAGATTATTTGATAGTATTTTTGATGCATATGTATAAAGGAACTAATAGATGTTAATTTAATACTTATCAAACATTTAAGATACATTCAATCCTTTGGTGAAAGACTCGATTAAACTTGAGCATAGTAGTCAAACAAAGAGATAAGTCATTTGCTCAAGAGCTTAAGGGTAGTAACCATCAGGAAAATGTATGTATACATAACTTTTCATGTTTTACCTAGTAGAAAGACACCATGATGCTTGAAATATGGTCTCAAGAAATAAGGGTACATTGTGATAGACCTTTCAAAGAAAAATTTATTATTTTTAAAAGATGACTTAAGAATGTATTTACTGAGGAACCACTGTGTTCAAAGCACCTTAAAAAAAAGGTATCAACATTCCAGTTTAAACTAAATGTTTTAATATCCGCATGCCTAACTGTTTTCCATTCCCACACTTCGCACTTTCCATTACTCAACTGATATGAATTCGTCAATGATAAAACATTGATTGATGTATATATAGAGAGATGCTGTTTCCATTCTTACAATTTGTAATAAAAAAAGTTTTATTTTTCCATCCTAACTTTGCTGTTATCTCTATGCTCTGTTCTTAGTTTATGTACAATGTTTTTGTCTAGTAATGTGGTAAATAAAATGCTTGAATCATGGACCAATGGGTACAAACTGTCTTTCTAGTCAAATCTTTTGTGACATATGAATATGAACCATATTCTTTCATCTCATTCTTAAACATATGTATTTCTTAGTTTAGTTTCCCTCCAAAACAGCATTGGGGTAAGGATTCAAGTTTGTTTGGGAGATGCAGAGAATATCAGTAGGAGGATGGAAAAATGAGCTAGAGAAGGCACCCAATAAAGGATTATGAATAAAGGATTATAGAATCTCTTCTACTGCAGGCAACTAGAGCTTAATTACACTGGGAAAACTGAGAGTCAGTGTAGAATCGTCAGAGGCAAGGAAGCTGGATGCAGCTGGTATTAATTCCCCAACTCTTTGGCCAATCGTATGTATGGGAAGAGCAACATTCTGCCCCTTCAGAGAAAGCACTGAAGCAAATGGATAAAGATATTAATGCTTGGAACTTTGACGCTGAAGTAGAATGCCTGAGGAATAAGAGCAGAGAGCCTCTGCTTTCTGTGGTCTTGTTTATTCTCATTCTTAGTTCTTTGCTCCATCTTCTTCTATCTTCTACTTAACAAATTTCTTCTCAAGTTTTCTCAAATATCATCTCCTTAATGCCTTCTCTGTTCACTAACTAAGGTTTCTTTCTTCCTTTACTATTTCCTCCATAACAACTGTTTTTTGTCTTCTGTTATTTTGGGTATAAAGTTTATTTTCACTATTAGAAAAAATATATTTAAAAAAACAGGGACCTTATAAAATCATATATCTTCCAGTGTCTAGCAAAGTGTCTTACACACAATTGAATCCCCCAAATTTTGTTGAGTGAATTTACAAATATTAGATTAAATGTGCCCTGAAAACTAAATATCACAAGAAAATAATATGCAGTATTTTAGTATGATCTAGTCAAAAGATAAGTATATTTAGCATAAAAACATATTTTATTCAAAATACCAAATGGAGCACAAGTTCACACAAAAAAATTCAATGCACCAAGTGATATATATATATATATATATATATATATATATATATATATATATATATATAGTCTTTCAATCTAATTGTGATAACTTTTCTATGGCACTTTTCAGCTTTTTGTTATCTGGTTTCAAGCTTTCAGTGTCCCACTTGTTAAATACATCATTAGGATTATTATTTACAAAGTTCTTATAAATCTGGTAAAATTAAAATCATCACAGTTGAATAGTTCATTATTCTCATAGCAGTTAATATCTGTTCATCTGTATCATTTTGAAAGTATCTTTTTACTAACAACCAAATGATATCTTTTCTTGCTCTGATGCCTTTTTAGTGAACGTGACTGATGTCATTTTATTATTTTCAATTTGTCTTCCAGCACCACTGCCCCAAGATCTCTCTTATTTATGGCCTCATTTCAAATTTGAAGTGCAATCTGCATCAATTTAATTTATTGAAATTATTTAAAATGGTATCATATTTGTAAATACACTTTTTATAGCAGAAATGAGGAAATAATCTTCACAACTGGGCATGTTTGGACTAGTGGGAAGAGAAATTTAAAAATAGAGGAGAGAAATTGAGATTGTAGGAATTTATTGTTTGGCTTTCATCCAATGGGTAAGATTTTTCTTCTAGCAGTATTTGAAAGATAGATAATTTGTCTAGTATTTCATAAAACTATGGTCCATGAGTTAGAAAGGATTTCAATTATCTATGTCTGGTTTCACCTTTAATTATACAGCATTTTATAATGATATTTCATGATTGCACATGAGAGAAATCTCTCTAGGGAATATTGATTTAGTTACGTTGGTAAATTACAATGATAGACTGTGCTTGAACATGGATGGACCTGTGTGTAATATATAATGCTATTTCATGACTTTATAGATAAATAGTATGGTCATCATGTGTAATATTTGGTTAGATTTACTGTACTACTAAAATAAAACACACCAGATGAAAAGCAAGTTGTTTTAGTCATTAGTATAGAATAAAGTAGCATGTACTCATTTTCTTCTTGAGTTAAAACTCAAAATGTGATGCTTACAATATTCTTTCCTAAATATAGGGTATCACTACTTTTAATCTTCTAAAGGGGTTAGAGTTAGAATATGGCCAGTAAGAAAGTAAAATCAACTGTTATAATTAAAACAACTCTTCATCTCTGCCATGATATTTTATATAAAGTGTCGTGTTTTTCCACACCCACAATTATAAAAATGAGATAACATGAAATATTAGTCAATACAGTGTCTCAGGAAAGAAGGCTCAGATTTGAGTCATTTAAATAAATGAAATGTTAATTTTCATATTAAAAAACTTCTTTTCTAAAGAATCCTTGGCTTTTTTCAAAAGACCAGATTTAAGTTCCACTTGGCTGTACAATGTTAGATACTTACCTAACATTTTCTAGCTTATATTTCTCATTTGAAAAAAAGTGATTAAATGAGATACTATATTTAAAAATACATTATAACATGTTATACTACACTTTAGAATTCTTTATATACATTTACATTTTAGATGTGATAATTAAAAATTATCTCCAGGGCCCTGGCTGATTGGCTCAGTGGTAGAGTGTAGGCTGGGTGTGTGGATGCCCTGGGTTTGATTCCTAGTTGGGGCATACAGGAAAAACACCCATCTGCTTCTCCACCCCTCCTCCCTCACTTCTCTCTCTTTTTGTTCTCCTCTTCCAGCCCTGGCTTGATTGGAGCAAGTTGACCTGGGGCACTGAGGATGGCTTCATGGCCTCTGCCTTAGGTGCTAAGAAGAGCTCAGTTGCTGAGCAACCGATTAAAGTCCCAGATAGGCAGAGCATTGCCCCCTAGTGAGCTTTTTGGGTGGATCATGGTGAGGGCATATGCAGGAGTCTGCCTCTGCCCTCCCTCCTCTCACTGAATTAAAACAAATCACCTCCAGGGGAAATATAGTTGCCTTTATCTGTTTTGACATCTATATCCCTTCAGATTTTCATTGCTTTTAATACAAAAAAAGGTCTTCCTTTGTCTAGTTAACATCCCACTTGTTACCTGATAATTTTTGAGAACTTCTTATCACTTAAATTTTTCCAGATAAGCAAATAAAGAAATACGTCTAAAGTCCACTAATTCTAGGATGGATATCATTCAGCCAAACAAATAAATTTTCAAAGCCTCATTTTGTTGAGTGAAAGCTAGCCACCCTGTGACTTTTATTATGATGAAATGCTTTTGGAAATCAATGAAACAGTAGGTTTTGCTAACCCACTATCTTTTCTGTCAATACAAGTATACATTTATAGGAAGGAAAAATATTATAGAAAGGGAGATTTTAGTAAAACTATAGACTATATTCCCCTTGATATATTCAGAGACAGTTTAGAGGTGGTAAGTTTAAACTCGCCTCTAAAGAGTATTATTAATTTGTTATGACAAAGACAACAGCTGGGGCCATGAACTGAATTGATATCCCAGCTGGAAAAAGAGCAGAATTTCACCCCCACTGAGGGTATGTCTGGTCAAAACCAACGTTTCCTGCCAGTGTTATTTCAGCCATTTAAGATTTCCCCCCGATTTATCTTCCTGAATTATATTCTCTCTATTCCCAAGCATCTCAAAGTTCATCAATTCTGAGAAGAGGGGATATTTAGAGTGCTACTATCCTGGGAATATTTGTATTCCCCTCAGTATTGATTTATATTTGTCTCAGTATTGGAGGAACCCCAACAAATTTCTTAAGAATATTGCCTGGGAAGATCATTTAAAATTTTATTTTTGTGATCGTGAGAAGGGGCAAAGATTAGTTGATTACGAAGAAAAAGTTAACAGTGGTTTCCCTAAATCCATATAACTTAAAAAATAGATGCTCATTTTTTGGGGGGTGTTGTTTCTGTAATTTCTTTGGTTACTATTTTGTATGAAATGTGGTATTCCTAGTTGTTTTTAAAATAGAAACATTAATCTTTTTTATTTTGTATTATTGAGGTAAAATTCACATGGCATAAAAATCAGCATGTTAACCATTTGAAAATGTTTAATTCAGCAGTTTTTATGATATTCACAATGTGGTATAACCATCACCACTAATTCCAGAACATTTTCATCACCCTAAAAAGAAAACTCCATACCCTTTAAGCAGTCACTCTCCACCTGTCCCTCACCTTAGGCACTAACAACAACTAATCCTTTTTTCTCTATGAGTTTGTACCAGTGTAATTGCTTGGTCATATAATAAAACTATATTTAACTGCTTAAGAAAAGGCTGAAATGTTTTCCACTGGGTAAGTATTACTTTACATAGCCACCAACAATGTAATTTCTCTACTTTCTTACTGATGCTTGTAATTTTCTCGGTTTTATATTTGTTTGTTTATTTAAAATATAACCATACTCATGGGTGTGAAGTAATACCTAATTGTGGTCTTTATTTGCATTTACCTAATGATAAATGATGTTCAACATCTTTTCATGTTCTTACTTGTAATATTCTTTGGTAAAATGTCTATCCAAGTCCTTTGGAAATTTATTAATTATCTTTATGTTGTTTGAATTTAAAAATTTTTTATATACTCGGATTATGAGGGCCTTATCAAATAGCATATGATTTGCACATATTTTCTCCCATTGTCTTCTTGCTTTTTGATAGTGTTTTTTGAAGCACAAAAGTTTTAAATTTTGACCACGGTTTATATACCTAATTTTTGTTTTGTTCTTTGTGCTTTTAGTATCATATTTAAGAAAAAACCGATCCAAAGTCGCAAAGACCTACACTATATTTTCTTCCTAAGGTTTTTAAATTTAGCCCCTTCATTTAGGTCTTTGATTCATTTTGAATTAATTTTTCTATAGGTATGAGATTGGGGTGACAATTTATTCTTTTGTATCTAGATATACCATTGTTTCAACACGATTTATTTAAAAAATTATTTTTTCTTCAGTGAATACTCTTGACCAACTTGATAATCAATTGATCATACATGTATGAATTTACTTCTAGATTTTTAATTTTTTTTTATTTATTCATTTTAAAGAGGAGAGAGAGAGAGAGAAAGGGGAGAGAAGCAGGGAGCATCAACTCCCATATGTGCCTTGATCAGACAAGTGCAGGGTTTCAAACCGTTGACCTCAGCGTTCCAGGTCGATTGTTTATCCACTGCACCACCACAGGTCAGGTTATTTCTAGATTTTTTATTATATTCCATTGATCATTATGCCAGAACCATACTATTTTGATTACTGTAGCTTTGTATTAAGTGTTGCAGTAAGGACTTGTGAGTCCTCTAACTTTGTACTTCTTTCTCAAGATTGCTTTGGCTGTTAAGATTCCTTGCAATTTTTCATGCATTTTAGGGTCAAATTATTCTTTTCTGAAAGAGAAAAGAAGTCTGAAATTTGATAGAGATTACATTGAATCTGTAGATAAATTTAGTGAGTATTGCCATGTTAACAGTATTAAGTCTTCCAATAAATAAACATGGTATAACTTTCCATATTTAATTTAGGTCTTTGGTTTCTATCAAAAATGTTTTATAGTCTTCAGTGTACACATCTCGGTGAAAATTTATTCCTACATATTTTAATTTTTGATGCTATTGTAAGGGAATTGTTTTCTTTATTTTATGTGCATATAGTTCTTTGCATTTGCATAGAAATACAATTACTTTTGCATATTCCTCTTATATTCTGTAACTTTGCTGAACTTGTGTATTCTAATAATTTTGAAGTAAATTTCTCTGGCATTTCTATATATAAAGATCATGCCATCTATATAATTCCCAAAAGAGAATCTATTCATAATCATTGATTCATAATTGATACTTTTATTTCTTCCTATCTAATGTAGATGCATTTTTATTTGCTTTTCTTACTTATTTGCTCCAGCTTGAACTTCCAATACAAAGTTGAACAGAAGAGGTAAGAGTGGATATCATTTTCTTGTTCCTGATCTTAAAGGAATAGCTTTCAGTTTTTCATCATTAAGTGTGATGTTACCTGTGGGTGTTAGTTCTTTATCAAGTTGAGAAACATTTTTTTTCTATTTCTACCTACTTTGTTGATTGTTTTTATCATGGAAAAATGTATTTTGTCAAATGATTTTTTGTATCTATTGAGACAATTATGTACTTTTTCCCTCTTTAATATGATGTATTTAGTGATTGATATTTGTGTATTGAACCATCTTTGCATTCCAAAGATAAATCTCACTTGGTCATGATATTTATTACTCTTAATACATATATCGACATATTTTATTTGCTAGTGTTTGACTGATTATATTTTGTATATATTTATTAAAAATATTACTCTATACCTTTCTTTTCTTGTGCTACCTTTGTCTGCTTTGGTAATAATGGACTTATCAAATGAGTTAAAGGTATTCTGTCTTCTTCTATTTTTTTAAAGACTTTGTAAAAGATTGGTCTTAATTCTTCAAATATTGATAAAATTCATCAATAAAGATAGCTGATTCTGAGATTTTGTTTATTGGAAGTTTTTAGATTACTGATTTAATTTTTTAACTTGTGTGTCTATTTAAGATTTCCTATTTTTTCTTGAGTCAGTTTTCTAGTTTGTGGGTTTTGAAAATTTGTTTATTCCATCTAGGTTATCTAGTCTGTTGGTAATAGAATAATTTATACTATTCCCTTATAATCTTTTTATTTCTATAAAGATAATAGTAATGTTTCTACTTTATTTATTTTTTCAAATATAATAAGGAATTTATTTTTCAACAAAAGCTGTGATAAAGAAAGTGAGAAGTTTAAATATACAAAATATAAATGGACACCAGGATAATCACAGATAGAAAAACATAATTTTTAAAAAATAAGTATGTTGTTTAATTTCCACATTTTTTGTGAGTTTCTTTACTTTCTTTTTGCAGTTGAATACATTTCCTCAGCTTCTGTATGTAAAAATTTCTATTTCTCCTTCATATTTGAAAGATAACTTTGAAGGATATAGTATTCTTGGCTGCTAATTCTTTTCTTTCAGTATTTTGAATGTTTCAGTCTACTATCTTCTGGTTTGTAGGATTTCTGCTGAGAAGTCTAATGATAACCTAATGGACTTTCCTTTATATGTTATGTTCTTTTTTTTCCCTGGCTGCCTTGAGGATTCTTTCTTTATCCTTGATTTTTGATAATTTTATTACAATGTGCCTTGTAGTATGTCTGTTTGGGTTGAGGTAGCTCAGCATTCTGCTCACTTCTTGGATATGAAGCTCTAACTATTTCCATAGGCTCAGGTAATTCTCATAAATTATTTGTTTGGGTAGGCTCTCCATTCCCTTATCCTTCTCTTCTACAGGTATACCAATTATACTTATATTGCTTTTCCTGATGGAGTCAGACACTTCTTGTAGAGCTTTATCAGTTCTTTTAATTCAAAGTCAGCAGAAGAAAGAAAATAGTAAAAATAAGAGCAAAACTAAATTAAATAGAGAACAAAAAAAACTATAGAAAAAATTAATACAACAAAGAGCTGGTTCTTTGAAAAGATCAATAAAATAAACAAACCACTGACTAGACTCACTAAGGAAAAAAGAGGAAGGACTCATCTAAACAAATTCTAAAATAAAAGAGGAGAAATTACCACAGACATCATAAGACATAAAAAGGATTATAGTAGAATATTATGAAAAATTATATGCCAGAAAATTTCACAACCTAGAGGGAATTGATAAATTTCTAGAACTATACAATCTTCCTGGACTGAGTCACAAAGAAGAGAAAAACATAAATAGATCTGGTAAGGACAACAACAAAAAAGAAAACTACAGACCAATATCTCTAATGAATACAGATGCAAAAATACTAGCAAATAGAATACAACAACACATTAAAAAAATAACAATACATCACAATCAAGTGGGATTCATTCCAGGAGCACAAAGATAATTCAACATATAGAAGTTGATCAAATAATACATCATATCAACAAAATGAGGAACAAAAATCATATGATCCTATTAAGAGATGAAGAAAAGGCACTTGATAAAATATAACATACCTATATGTTTAAAACACTCAATAAAATTGGAATACAAGGAAAATACCTCAATATAATAAAGGCCATATATGACAAACCATCAGCTAATATTATACTAAATGATGACAAAAGAAAAGAAGGCTTTTTCTCTAAAATAAGGAACAAGACAAGACTGCCCACTCATTCCACTCTTATTCAACATAGTTCTAGCCAGAGTGACCAGGCAAGAGAAAGAAGTAAAACACATCCATATCAAGAAAGAAGAAGTAAATGTATCACTTTTTTTCAGATGACATGATTCTGTACATAGAAAACCCTGAAGACTCCACCAAAAAATACTATTAGAAACAATAAACCAATATAGTAAAATTGCAGGATACAAAATCAATATACAGAAGTCTATTGCTTTTCTATACAACGACAATGAAACTTTGGAAAATAAACTCAAAAAAACAATTTCTTTTATAATTGCGACAAAAAACCAAAATAGGAATAAACTTAACAAAGAATGTGAAGGATCCATATATTGAAAACTACAAAACATTATTGAAAGAAGTTGAAAAAGACACAGTGAAATGGAAAAATATTCGATGTTCATGGATTCAAAGAATCAGCATAGTTAAAATGACCATATTACCCAAAGTAATATACTAATTTAATGCATTCCCCATCATAATCCCAAAGTCATTTTTTAAAGAAATAAAACAAAAACTTACCAGGTTTGTATGAAATCATAAAAAACCCTGAATAGCCAAAGTAATCCTGAGGAAAAAGAATGAAGTGAGAGGTATCACACTACCTCACTTCAAAATATACTATTGAGCCATGATAATCAAAACAACATGATATTGTCAGAAAAACAGACATACAGACCAATAGAACAGAATGGAGAGCCCAGAAATTACATTACACATATATTAGAACAAATCATCTTCAACAAAGGAGCCAAAACACACAATGGAGAAAAGAAAGCCTCCTCAATAAACAGTGCTGGGAAAATTACAAAACCACATGCAAAAAAATAAAACTTGATTATAATTTGTCCCCCTGCACAAAAATTAACTCCAAATAAATCAAAGACCTAAATATAAGATCTAAACAATAAATTACATAGAAGAAAACATAGGTACTAAACTCATGGATCTTGGATGTAGAGAATAATTTATGAATTTGACCCTAAAGGGAAGGGAAGTAAAGGCAAAAATAAATAAATGGGGCTCTATTAAACTAAAAAGTTTCTGCACAGCAAAAGAAACTGACAACAAACAGGCAGCCAACTAAATGGGAGATGATATTTGCAAACAACACTCTGATGAGAGGTTAATATCCAAAATATATAAAGACTCACAAAGCTCAGCAACAAACAAGCAAACAATACAATTAAAAACTGGGGAGAGGAAATGATCCTACTAAGAGATGAAGAAATACAAATGGCAAACAGATATATGAAAAGATGCTCATCTTCACTAGCTATTCAAGAAATGCAAATCAAAACTACAATGAGATACCACCTCACACCTGTTAGATTAGCTATTATCAACAAGTCAGGTAATAACAACTGTTGGAGAGGCTGTGGAGAAAAAGGAAACCTCATTCACTGCTGGTGGGAATGCAAATTAGTAAAACCATTATGGAAGAAAGTATCGTGGTTCCTCAAAAAATTAAGAATATAATTACCATATGACCCAGCAACCCCCCTATTGGGTATCTACCCCCAAAACTAAAAAACATTGGTACTTAAAGACACATGCACCCCCTGTGTTTGTTGCAGCATTATTCACAGTGGCCATGACATGGAAACTCCCAAAGTGTTCCTCCATAGAGGATTGAATAAAGAAGATGTGGTACATATTTACAATGGAACACTACTCAGCCATAAGAAATGATGACATGACATAGTACCCTTTATACCAACATGGATGGACGTTGAGAACATTATACTGAGTGAAATAAGTAAATCAGAAAAAGCTAAGAACTGTATGATTTCATACATAGGTGAGATATAAAACTGAGATGCATGAACAGATATTAAAGTGAAATGGTTATCAAGGGGAGGGGTATAGAGGGAGGGGGAAGGGGCATGGGGAGGAAGGAAAGGTGTAAAGAGGGACAAATATAAGGTGATGGAAAATGATTTGACTTTTGGTGATAGGTATACAACATAGTCAACAGTTTACCTGAAACCTATGTACTCTATTGATCAATGTCACCCTGTTAAAGATAATTTTCTAAATAAAATTTAAAAATATAATTTAAAAAACACAGACCCAATGGCATGATTGAGAACAAACATTATGTAACATAAAAGAAAAGAAGCTACAAGTCAAATATAGCAAAACAAAATAAATGACTCATGGGCCTGAATGATTTGGGAGAAGCCATACCAACCCTAGGCTGAGTCTGATACATAAACCTATCTGATGCACTATTATTTTGCTCTATTGCATCAGTCATGACTATACAACTAATATTGTAAAATAATTGTCACAAGATGTTACCTAATACTAAACTCAAGAGATTAAGAAGTACAAATTGGCAGTTACAAAATAGTTAAAGGATGTAAAGTACAGCATAGGGAATATAGTCATTAATATTGTGATAACTACGTATGGTGTCGGGGGTGCAAGACATCATAAGATCACTTCGTAAGTTATGTAAATGTCTAACTACTCTGCTGTACACCTGAAACTAATATAATATTGTATGTAAGCTATAAATTAAAAAGTTTAAATATTTAAAAAGAAAAACTTAAGAAAAATGTTGTTTTAAAGTAATGCAGTTTTGGATAAAGACTGAAATAAAGAGTAATAAAGAAACACTTATAGAGATAGTAACAATTACCAAGTATCTTAGTGTGTTCTTCAATATTGTCACAATACTGTTTTCCAAAACAGATGTAATCAGAGGGCTGCGCTGACATTAAACAGGAAAAAATGGTGCTGGAGGCTGATGCAAACTAACTCCAGTTGGTTGGTGAGCATGCTGAATCTGTGGCTCTACATAAATAGATTCCATGGTGAAAGTAAGGGCTGATTTAGTGACTTAAAGCTAATTCCTATAGTTGAGCTTGAAACTAAGCTCAGTTGCCTCCTACCAGCTTTAGAACTGTGCAAGGCTCATGAGATTTTGACAAATTACAGATATACAAAATGAACACATGGAAATGGAGTTGATAAGGACTTATGATGGGTTTTTGAGCTAGTTCAAATGTGGGCCTTGTGATGATTCAATAGTGAGGTATATATGCTTGGACATAGATGCCAACTAAAATTATATTTGAAGTGTGAAACAAAAGAAAATATTAATTGGCTGAATATATTCATTTTATTATACTGACAATTATATGTCATTTTACTTTTTTTCTTTTTACTTCACAAAAAATGCATGATGAATATATTTGCATGTGATAAAAGAATGTGAATTACAATAATGTAGCCAATTTAATTGTGCTTATACTGAGAGTGAAAAATAACATGCTTAATCCCACATTGAGTCTATTTAATGAGAAAGCTGGCAGAGTAAAGTAATGTTCCCACTCTAATTCCAGATATTAGTGGTTTTAGGCTCTTCTCATTTTTTTCTTGGTCTTACTAAAGGTTTGCCAATTTTGTTGATCTTTTTAAAGACCGACTTTTGGTTTTACTGACTCTCCATTGTTGGGCTTCTCTATTTATCTCTACTATACCCATGTGTGTGTGTGTGTGAGAGAGAGAGAAGGACAGACAGACAGGAACACAGAGAGAGATGAGAAGCATCAATCCTTTGTTGCAGCTTCTTAGTTGTTCATTGATTGCTTTCTCATATGTGCCTTGACCTGGGACTCAAGCAGAGTGAGTGACCCCTTGGCCAGTGACTTTGGGTTCAAGCCAGACACCATTGGCCAGGCTCTGCTCTATTTATTATTTTCTTCCTTCTTCTTTCTTTGGATTAAATCTGTTCTTTGTCTAGTTTTTCTTTTAACGTGAAAGTTTAGGTTATTAATTAGAGATTTTTAAAAAATTTTTATTTTATTCATTTTAGATAGGAGACACAGAGTGAGAGAGGGGGGGGGGAGGAGCTGGAAGCATCAACTCCCATATGTGCCTTGACCAGACCAGTACAGGGTTTTGAACTGGCGACCTCAGTGTTCCCAGGTTGACGCTTTATCCACTGCGCCACCACAGGTCAGGCTAATTAGAGATTTTTTAATCTTTTTTTTTTTAATGTAGACATTAAAACTATAATTTCCCTCTGAACACTGATTTAGGTACAGCCCATGAATTTTTGTATATTTTGTTGTCATTTCATTTATTTCAAAATATCTTCTAATTTTCCTTGTGATTTATTCTTTGTCACACTGAGTAGTTAAGAATATTGTTTAAAAAACATATATTTGTGAAATCACCAAATTTCCTTACATTATTAATTTCTAATTTTATTTCATTATGGTTGGAGAACATGCTTTGTAATAGTACAGAATTTTTAAGTTTATAGAACTAATTTTGAGGCCTAACATATGGTATATCATATGGTCTGTTTTGGAGAAAGTTTCTTGTGAACTTGAGAAGAATGTGCATTTTGCTGTTCTTGAGAGGATTGCTTTCTTGTCTGTCAAGTCTAGGTGACATAGTGTTGTTCAAGTCATGTCTTTCTTTGTTCCTCTTTGTCTAGTATTTCTGCTTATTAGTCAAAGTAAATTATTGAAGTCTCTGACTCTCCATTCATTTCTGTTGGATTTTGCTTCATATATTTTGTGGTTCTGTTGTCATGTTCATATGTGTTTATAATTGCTATGTCATTTTGATTGATTGACCCTTTTATATGATATTTCTTTTTGTCTCTCAAATAAATGTTTATCTTAAAGCCTATTTTTTCTGTTATTAGAATAGTCACTTAAACTTTTTGTTGCTATTTGCATGGAATAGCTTTTTGAATTGTTTTTTCTTTAAAGTCATTTGTCTTTTTGGATTAAAAGTAAATCTCTTATTGACAAGATATGATTAGATCACATGCTTTTAAAAATTATTTGTCTGGCCCTCAACCTGTTAATTGAAGGTTTTAATCTGTTTATTGTTAATGTGATTACTGATAAGGAAGAACTTACTTCTAATGTTTTGCTATTGTTTTGTACGCATCTTATATATTTTTTTGTTTCTCCATTCTTCCATTGCTGCCTTCTTAGGTGAAACAGTCATGTTATTGTATATTATTTTAATTTACTTTAATTTATTTTGTTATATATTTTGAATTATCTTTAAGGTTTCATTCAGGATTATAACTAGCATGTTAATTTATGACAACCTAAATTTAGATTAATAACATCTTAATTAAAATAGTATAAATGTTACTCTAATAAAGCCCTTGCCCTTCCTTTAGTCCTGACCCTACCTTTATGTGTTATTATCACTATTATATTAATGTACTCATTAATGTAAATTTACTATTGTTTTAAAATCACACAGAAAATAAAAGGAGTTAGAAAGAAAAATACGCCTGACCTGTGGTGGCGCAGTGGATAAAGCGTCGACCTGGGAACACTGAGGTCGCCAGTTCAAAACCCTGCACTGGTCTGGTCAAGGCACATATGGGAGTTGATGCTTCCGGCTCCTCCCCCCTTTCTCTCTTTCTTTCTCTCTCTCTCTCTCACTCTGTGTCTCCTCTCTAAAATGAATAAAATAAAAAAATAAATTTAAAAAAATGTAAAAAAAAAAAGAAAGAAAAATACGGACTTATATTTACCTCTGTAGTTACCGTTACTGATGTTCTTCATTTCCTTTTGAAGATTCTACTCACTGTCATCTTTTCATTTTACCTGAAGGATTTCTTTTAGCATTTTCTATAGGTCCAGTCTACTAACCACAAATTCTGAATTTTGTGCATATGAAAATATCAATTTTTCATTCACATTTATGAAGTGTGTTTTTATAGGATATAGAATTTTTAAATGGCCATTTTTTTTCTTTTAGTATTTTGAACATGCCATCCCACTGGCTCTGTCCTTAACGGTTTCTCATAAGAAATCATCTGTTCCTCTTATTGATAATTTCTTGTAAATAACAAGATACTTCTCCTGTTTTGCTTTCAGGTTCTTTTTTTTTCTTTATCTTTATCTTTGACAATTTGGTTATAATGTGTCTTGATGAGTATCTCTTTGAGCTTTTTCTACTTGGACTTATGGAGCTTCTTGAATGTGTAGATTAAAGTTTTTTATCAAACTTGAGAAGTTTTTGGCTGTATGTCTTCAAATAGTCTCTATTTCCATTTTCCTGTTTTCTCTCTCTTTCTTTTCATTTTACTTCCTTCTTTGGTCTTTCTTGCTCCACAGACTGATTAATCTCAATAGGCTTATCTTCAACTTTACTGATTCTTTCTTCTGCCTTTTCAAATCCACTGAGAAACTTTAGTGAATTTTTATTTCAATTATTTTATATAGCAACTCCAGAATATCTACTATACTTTTCTAAATTTCTGGGGTTTTTTTTTAATTGATATTCTTTATTTGGTGAGACAGATTTCCATGGTTCACTTTTATTCTTTGTTCATGGTATCCTTTACTTTTGATCATATTTATTACAGTTATTTTAAAGTGTTTTTCTGGTATTCACTGTCTAGGCTTTCTCAGAGACAGTTTCTATTTTTATTAATTATTTTTGATCCTAGATATAGGCATAATTTTAAGATTGGGCTAGGATATATCCTTTCTAATTCTGTCTTAAACAATAGTAGCTATGTAGAACTTACACCCAGTTGTCAATATCTAGTAGGTATTCATTCTGTGAGATACCACAGGGATGAGGTAGGGTTTGTCTGTTATGCCTGTATTTGGTTCTTTAGTTCTCCAAACTAATAAAATACAAAGAAATATACATAGTTTTTCATTTGTAACACCTAACACTTGAGGACAAAATAATTAGTGATATAGTTTCCTAGCTTCCGTTGTTTCCCCAAACAAACACACACATTCTCTATTATTTAGTATTTCAGTCCTGGAGTGAATGCAGAAAAATTAATGGTGGGTGGCAGAATTCTCCTCTAAAAGTGAAAGAATGTCTACCTGGTTTTGTTGTTTGGCATGGAGCAGACAGTGAGAAGTGAAATACTTTCTGCCCTATTTATTTTCTGCATCATAAAACATTGCTTGTAGAGCTACAAGTGTATTTTTCTTAATTCAGCACCTAGAGCTGAGTAGCAATTGAAAATTCCAGACTTAGGTAATAGCTTTTCTATCAATCTTTATTTTTGGAAGGTGTGAACTTTCAGCTTGTTCTGTTTTTTTCATAGGTATTTTAGTGATAAATTGGAGAAGCTGCAGAAGAAGTTCCCAGCCAGATGCACTTAAAGCTGGAAGGAGTGTGTTCTTTGTGTTCACACGTGTCCTGCAGCCAAAGCATGCTATCATATTCCTTTGGAGGTTTTGATTTTTTTTCCTCCAGCTGAACCAACCCTGACTCGAAATCTTTAAAGTTGATGGACTGTAAAGTGATCAGATTCACTTGACACTATGTAAAAGGCACAAAGCCTTTGGGTTTCATTATTTGAACTAGATGTAATGAGCCATATGAAAAAAATAAAATTAACACCTCATTATTGTGGGATGTTTAACAAAAAGACAATTTGCAGCACAGGGAGATGTCCAACTTAATCTAAGGTCCTAGCTCGCATTAAGGCTTAGTTTTGTTGTTTGATGTGGTTCCCAGAAATTGTGGACTGCAGTTTCTGCCTAATTATGTTCTTTAGGTGAAAACCTAGAGTGGGAGCAATCATAAGGATGGAAGCTCTGGGTATGTTCTGTCATGTTGACTTTATTAAACGTGCTTTTATCTTAGGTTATGATTTCCTTTATAAACTTGAAAAAAGAGCAGGATTGCAATTAAATAAACTAATCACCAAGTGAAAAGTACTTCATCAGCACAGCACATCTGTGGGACAAATGTGGGAAACAAGCAAGAGAAGTCACAAGGATTGCTGACACGAACTATATTATTCACCTCCCTCAGAAAGAACATTTAGCTTTCCTAAAACTGAAATCAAGAGAGAAAGTCATCAGCCTTTAAACACACACACACACACACACACACACACACACACACACACACACACACACAGACACACACACACAGACACACACACAAACACACACATGTGTTCACATCCACACAAGAGTTGCCTTTGGTTTCATCTCTCTCCGCTCTGAATTCATGTTACTGTAAAAAGAAGCTTGACGTCTACTTGTGTAATCTGACCAAACTTCGATCTAGGGGCATCTGAGAGCAAGTAGTCAAGTAACTTAATTCTGAAACTAAATTTTTATTAAATGTACCGGTGCCACAAATGTACCGGTGGCAACTGTTCAACGAGAAGTAGAGAAAGAGACTGATTGAGATGACTTTATTTAAACCTGTGGTGTTGATTTACTTCTTGTAGTTGACCTTTAATTGTGTGGCTCATCTTATTTGGCCTTTCCATGTACTTTTATATCAAAATCCTACTTCTTTCTCCATTTCCCCCTGGGTCAGTTCTGTCCAATAGGACTCTGTGCAACTATAGAAATGCTTTATATTTACAGTATCTAATAAGGTAGCCAGTAGCCACATGTGCCTACTGAGCACTTGAAATGTGGTTAGTGCAACTAAAGAGCAAGATGTTAAATTTTACTTCATTTTGATTACAGTTCTCCCTCACCATATCATGGTTCACTTTTTGCAGTCTCACTGTAGCGTGGTTTTTAAATTATATATATCTAATTTTGTATTGCAGATTTTTTGCTATATCACGGGATTTTGTGGTATATAAGTATTTTCATATATTATTTTAATTATTTTTGCGGTAAAACGAGCATTTTCTAGCCTAAAAAATTAAAAACAATATAAAAAATATAAAGCCTTAAAATATATAAATAATAAAATAAATATAAGGTCTCTACTTTGCAGATTTTCATCTATTGTGGGGGGTTCTAACCCCCACAATAGATAAGAGACCACTGTACTTTAATATTTAAATAACCCCATATGGCTTGCGGCTACTATACTGTACAACACAGCTCTAGATTCTTACTTTTTACAGTTTAGTACCTGTACCAGTAGCACAACCTGGGAACTTTTAGATATTCAGCATCTTTGATTCCATCTTAGACATCACTGAAACTCAATCCGCAGTTTAATATGATTCCAGATGATCTGCATGTTCTGTAAGGTTGGGAAGCCCTGCTCTAGACAACTATTCATCCTTCCAAATTCAATTTAAGTGTCATTTCTTTAGGTATTCTGGAAAAATTTATCAGCAGTGGACACAGTGTCAAGGGCACACAGTTTCAGGGACCCATGAAAATGTTTTAATTTCTTTTTAAAGCAGAAGAAAAATGTGAACTTCTAGGTCAAAAAAAATGTTTTAATATAATATTAATTTTATATAGTATTATGGGCAGAGTTGTGCCCCTTCCTCAAATTGATAAGTTGAACTTCAAACACCCGTACCTCGGAATGTCACAGTGTTTGGAGATAGGGTCTTTAAAAAGATAATCAAGTTAAAATGAGGTCCTTAGGGTAGGCCCTTTATTCAATATGGCTGATGTTTTAAAAGAAGAAGAAATGAAAACACACATGTGCACAGAAGTAGGATCATTTGAAAATACAGGAAGAAGACAGCCAGCTGTAAACCAAGGAGAGAGACCTCAGAGAAAATCAATTTCACCAACACCTTGACCTCAGACTTCTAGCCTCCAGGACTGTAAAACAATAAATCTCCATTGTTTAATCCACTTTGTCTGTGGTACTTTGCTAATATAGCCCTAGCAAGCTAATACATCTCTATGAGACTCTTTTTAATAAAATAATAAAGGGTACTACTAAGGCATGTAAATATAGGTTCTCACCTATTCATTCTTTTATCCATCTAACAAATATTATCTTCTATTTTATAAATGTAGTATGTAAAATCATCAATTTGATATGTCTATATAGTTATATAATAAATTAGTATTTTATTTATTTGTCTTCAGTCTCCCCCTTCAGAATGTAAGCTCTATTCTGTAGGCTCAAAAGGCAGAGTGTGTTGAACAAATGCCTGTGAACTGAATAAATGACTGAGCAAGGCTGTTGAACCAAGTTTGTTGTTTGGTCTATAAAATTATAATCTAAAAAGACTGTTGTTGTTGCTATTTTATTACATCATCTTGTTTTTTCAAACACATCTTTCTGGGCATCTTACTTGTCAAAACCAACAAAGCTCTCCTCTCTGTTCCCAGCTATTTGATTTATACTTTTTCCTGTTCCTCCTTTTCTCCCCGCTTTTTAACATTTTTAACTAAGTCTTTTTCTTCTGCTTTTGCTCTCACAGGTCCTCTCTTTATGCCTTTTCTTAATGTAGCATTACAAAATATTTGACTCCTTCTGGTAAAATAGACATTTGATTGGTGGAGTTAGAAGAATAGTGGGAAGATGAGATGCAAAGGAAGAAAATTGAGCTGGCAACTTCAGGGTTTACTTTGATGGGCTGTGGGAAGGAGGGCATCATATGAACATTGCCAGCTCTCTAATGTTTGTACGTTTTATTTTATTAAAGAAAAATCATATTTTATATATGCCCTGCAGTGCAGTCACAAGCACAAGACATGAATACAAATAATAGTACTACAGAGATATGATGATGTCCTATTAGTAAGCTTAGGTCTATGTTTTAGTTATCTATTGCTATATAACAAATTACCCCCAAACATAATAGCTTAAAAGAACAAATATTTATTATCTCACAATTTTTGTGAGGCATGGATCTCGATGCAGCTTATGTTGCTATTGAGTTCCTTGCAACTTATTGGAGTGAGTTCCTTGGCTCGCGGACATCTCCATAAGCAGCTCACAACATGGCAGCTGGCTCCCCTCAAAGCAAGCAAGCCAGAGAATCAGGGACAGTGAACAAGATGAAAGCAAAATTCTTTTCTAAATCTAATCTCAGAAGTGACACTTCTTTATTTATTAGAAGAAAGCTACAAAGCACAATCCTCAATCAAGGGTAGAGGATTACATGAGGGCATGAATACTGGTAGGTGGAGATCATGGGAGTCATCTGACAGATACCTACCACACTCTAATTGCCACATAATAAATATATTTTGAAGAAGTAAGTACAATGTGGGAGGCACAGGTAAGGAGCAAGAACATCTAGAGAAGGAAATGGATATTAAAAAGGCTCTTTAGAGGAAAAGACACTTTAGTTGGACTTTCATGGGGAGTAGAATTAGGCCCTATGAGGTGAATGAAACATGCTCATACGTAAAGAAATTGCACTGATGAGAACCTGGAGGAATGGAAATTGGACAAAAAAAATACTTGATTTTATATTATTAAAGGTATTCTATGCATACACAAAGACTTTTATTATGCTAAAATAATAGTTTTAATCTTGGTAAGTGGTGCCTCTCTTAGTCAATTTGGGCTGCTACCAAAAATATCATAGACTGTATGTCTTAAATGGTAGACTGTTATTTCTTACCATTCCGGAGGGTGGGAAGTCCAAGTTAACGGTGCCATCATGATCGTGTTCTGGTGAGGGCCATCTTCCTGGCTTGTGGACAGTTGCCTTTTTGATATATCCTCACATGGTATAGAGAGAAAGGTGGGCACAAGAGAGAGAGACATAGACAGAGAGAGGAAGAGACAAAGAGAGACAGATATCTCTGGTGTCTTCTTATGAAGAGATATCCCATCAAGAGGATCATTTGAAGGTTAGGGCTTCATCACATATATTTGGTGGTGGGGGGAGTCAAATAGCCTGTAACATGGCCTTGTTCAGAATTTCTTCAAAAAAAAAAAAACACTAAAATTCATAAAGAGTAAAACTACATTTCTTAAGATGTTCTTTAATCCAAAAATTTTAAAAAGGCAGATGTCACTGTGTTCATTTAGTTGGCTTCCCTCGATTTTGAAAGCCATCCATGCTCACCCTTCCTCCCTCTGCTGCTTTGGTTAATACACTTGCCATCCAGGGATTTTGCAGCACAAACATCAAATTTTTCAGACTTGTTACAAAGTATTCATAACTTGGATTGCTTTGGAAATTTAAAATAAAAATGCAAATGATTCAAGGTTACACAGGGTCTTGAGCTATGCAACAAATAATAAGAATCAAGTGGCAAGGTCAGCTTTCAGTTTTGTTTCTAATCAGAAGAAAGTTCTTTGTAGGAAGTTGCCTTAATCTGAAAGAGAACACCAAGTATTAGGCTCATAGCAAAAAGTCCAATAGAACATTCATAGTCGAAAAGGAACAGACTTGTTTAAATGTGGTTGTCACATTTCCTTACCTGTTCCCTTCTGTCATTGACAGTATGGGTGAGATCAGAGAACATATGTGGAAGCAAAGGTATCTTTAATAAGGAAATCTAATGTATATCTTCTGGGTTAACAAATAAAATAACCAACATTGATTCCTTGAAAAAATTACTCAACAATGTACATATTAGGTAAATTCCTAAATTAAATATAAATGTTTTAAAGTGTATGGCTATATTTTAAATAGCTTGTCTTTGGGCGATAGAAAGAAAGAACAACCGAGAATAACATTTAAGAATTGTTTTATCTTTTCCATTTGTCACACTTTAAAAAAATCATTCATATTTATTTAAAATTCTAGGCAAATTTTAAAGTGATACTTTGAGTTGTCTATTAATACAATACAGAAAGTCTAAATTTTTAACTTTAAAAAATGTTTTGACATTTTTATTCATCTTACTTTAATACAGCCAGAATAAAAAAGGGGAAAAAAGTCTAAGGATTATAAACGACCAAAAAGCAAAGGCATGCAAATGATCTGTTATCAGGAGTTGTAAAAATATGTCTCCTTAAAGGTACAATCTGAACACTGTGTGTATTGGTTGCTGTCGGGGCAGGTAAGGTAGCTGAGGGGAGGAGATAGTGGGAGGAGAATATGAAAGGGGAATGGAGGAGGGTTGTTATACTAATCTGTAATGTTATGTCATCTTGAACTTTTTGGCTTCTCTTCCTTCTTTTTTTCCACTCTCTCCATTCGTTCTTCCCTTTCTCCACTTTCCCCCCTTCCCTTCCTTTCTTGTTTAAATGGAGAAATAAAACAATTTTCTATAAATTCATGAATGACCTCCAGGTGGGTCAGTGGGGCATTGGAAACACCCGATCAACTACAGGCACATGTATGGCTTAGGAGACTTCTGAAATGTTGTTAGAGTTGGAGTTCAGTTCTATTCTTAAAAGGCATTGTTACTACATTGTTTATCATCTAGGGAGGTTCTATGCAAAAGAAAAAGAAAAAAAGTTGACTTTGTCTATTGGTACTAAATAGTGGAAGCAGAGTTGGTCCAGGCATTTCTTCTGTTTTGATAAGTGATGGTGATTCTAGGGCAAAACAAAAAAATGTAGAGTCAATTTTTTGAGTCTTTGTGAAAATGGCCTGCATTAGCAAATCAGCTGATGTCCCAACATCTCTGAATGCAGTTTATCTTCTTCTTTATGTAATTTTCTCACTCTGTTTCTCCCTTGGACAGATTGATCCAGAGCACCACCTAGGTCGCCTGGAAATGAAGCACTATTCTCTCAGCTGTTGGGAGCTCTGCCTGAAGTTGGTTTTTGTCTGCCAGCCTTCTTTGGGCATTGCCTTGGTGGCAGACCATGACTTCACCTGAGGTCACACCTCAGCAAGGAAGAGCCACCACCGAATGCTCATCCAGAGAGGGGCATTGAGACCCTCTAACCTCAAATCTGAAGAATTATCAGGCTGTCTGGGTTTCCTGACAACTCAGCTGGGACTGTAATACCACTCAACTTCACTCTGTCCAATCACACTTCCTCTCCCTCCCTTCATATGCATGTTCCACGGACTTCCAAATAAATATCCTGCATACTAATCCTGTCTCCATGCTGCTTCCTGAGGTTCTGAATCCACACAAACTCCTGAGATGTTTGATTAAATGAACTACTAAATTATTAAATCTAAAATTAAGTAATTTTTATAAATGTTATGAAAATTATTTACCTGGTTTTATTAGAAATGTGGGGCTATCTTCGAGATTTTTCATTCAAATGCTTTATTGTCTAAGGAGAGAGAAATAGTTAAGATGTCAGAAACGTAAAAGTTATAATTTCTCATAGGGCTATGTTATTTATAATGTAATTTAGCTCTCAAATTCTTTGTTTATTGATTTTTTGAGAGAGAGAGAGAAAGAGAGAGAGAGAGAAGCATCAACTCCTAGTTGCTTCACTTTAGTTATTCATTGGTTGCTTCTCATATGTGCCTTGACCTGGCAAGTGCAGAGTTTCAAACCAGTGAACTCAGTGCTCTAGATCGCCACTCTATTCACTGCACAACCAGAGATCAGGCCAAATTCTTTTTATATAATGAGAGAGGCAAATTCTTTTACAATATAGTGAGTTTCTCAGGATTGTGTAACTAACTTTTAAATTTTATTCAACTTTAACTAATTTAAATTTAAATATCCACAGGTGGCCAGTGTCTACTGTATTGGACAGTATAGTCTACAGTTTCTCTGGTGCCAAAGCCCAGTTCCCTCTCATCTCCTGATTTCCCTCTTTCATTCTGGTTCCTCCCTTTTGAACGGACTGTAATCCCTCCCTTCCTCTCTTCCTCCCACTCTACCTGTCCGCCCCAGTGCCATGGACACCCATTCCCGCTCTGTACTTCTGAAGGCAGACGCTGCTCCGAAGATGAATATGCTCTCTGACTGCTGCTGCAATAGGGACTATGACCTAAGAGACTTCTTGGTCTCTTGATGGCACTTTATTCTAAAATATTGTTGGGATATTCTGAACATCACTTTGATTTGTTTCTCATGGTGTGAAAAAGAAACTGTCTTTAAGTCTCTCCTGTTGCATGTAGAATTCACATGTGATTGGTTATTTCACCATCACTCTTAAGTAAATAATTTTACACCTCTGAATCATATATATATATATATATATATATATATATATATATATATATATATATATATATATATAGTTTAGTAAGGCCCTTTCTTATTTGTCCCTATCTCTTTTGAAAATTATTGATAATGTCCCTTTTGCTTAATGTTTTTCAGTCAGAATGAATGACTCACTTCCATGCTTCATAGCTCTCTATGGCTTTGCTCATTATAGCTCGAACCAGATTATAAGTATGTGTTTCTTTGTCTGCTATTCTGAATTGTGGGTTGTTTAAGATAGGATCACTCTGTATGTATGTTGGGATCCCTCACTGCTAAACAGAGTGCCCAGCACATAGTAGAATCTCAGTAATTCTTCAAAGAATCAAAACATGTCTACTTGGGCTCTGATACTCAAGCATTCTCTTCGGGAGTACATATACTTCCTTTTCCTGAGGCCCCACTCTCAAAAAATGATGTGTGGAGATAAGAATACCTTTCACATACTATCCTGAATTCCTCCTACCAGGGTCTGGGTAGTTTCTTTTTAAATAAATATGGGTCTTGTAACATTTGTTTATTGACTTATTTCTCTGTGTGTATATATTGTTGTTGCATTTTATTCATTTCTGGTATGTTACACCTTATTTGTATTTCTCATAAATAATACAACCAATAAAAACACCATTATTGAATATCTCCAACAGACAGAAGTATTATTATATGGTTTAAAGTTATCTTTACAATCTCTGTGTACCTCATCTTGCTTCTACCCCTCCTACTTCTCATCACTATTCTTAATTATTCCAGTAAGTCCCATGATAAGACTGCCCCAATTGTAAGTTCTCTGTAATTATTATCTCTTGCACATTCCAGATGCATAGAACTTTACAAAAGCTCAATATGTGTTTGACAAGTTATTAAAAACTAAACCAAAATGTGCTTTAACACCTACGCACATAAACTGCTGAGTAAATAAAAGTTTCTGCTGATGAAAGGTATTTATCCTACTTGATAATTACAATTAAACCATTTAAGGTGTTGAATTTAAAAACATTCATTTTCTAAATCCTACCTTCATTTCCTTGGTATGTGGAACATGAGTCTTGAGTCTCTTTGGCTTAAGACAAAATACTATATTGAATATTTTTCAAAATGCACATTTGATTTTCAGCTTATCTCATTGTGCATTATTATTTTACCTGTCAACAGAGAACTTCTGAAATTGCTCCTTCAGAGCCTGAACAAATTTGGTGATCTGCAAGAGTGATATTTAAAATATGTTAACAAGTATTGTGGCACTAACAAATTAGAAGGAACACCTGTGGGAGTTTTGGGTTTGGATTTTGGAGCCTCTCTTATGGGCTAGGTTTTAACCCTTGAGCTGCAGTCAAGTTCTTGAAATTATCCAAGGTGATATGTCAATACACCGAAAGGGGGTGACACTCAGGGTCAGGACAGCAACTGTTTACCAACTAATATGGAGCAGTACAATATCAGTGCATACCTGCTGACTATCAGCCTTGGTGATGTGTTAAATTAGGAGCCAAAGGAAAACCAAATATTTTTCTAGGAGGTTAGAAAAATGTGTGTTAGAACTATTGTTCATCTACATTTAAACTTTTCTTTGTTTTCACAATTGCATTTGTCATTGAACAATTATAAAGAAGACACATTCTGCTTGGAGCAGAATTCACCATTTTTCCAAGAGAAATTTAGTATTTTGTCTTAAGCTGAAGAGACTCAAGACTCATGTTCCACATACCAAGGAAATGAAGGTAGGATTTAGAAAATGAATGTTTTTAAATTCAACACCTTAAATGGTTTAATTGTAATTATCAAGTAGGATAAATACCTTTCATCAGCAGAAACTTTTATTTACTCAGCAGTTTATGTGCGTAGGTGTTAAAGCACATTTTGGTTTAGTTTTTAATAACTTGTCAAACACATATTGAGCTTTTGTAAAGTTCTATGCATCTGGAATGTGCAAGAGATAATAATTACAGAGAACTTACAATTGGGGCAGTCTTATCATGGGACTTACTGGAATAATTAAGAATAGTGATGAGAAGTAGGAGGGGTAGAAGCAAGATGAGGTACACAGAGATTGTAAAGATAACTTTAAACCATATAATAATGCTTCTGTCTGTTGGAGATAGGAATTGGGAAATTTTTCCTTACTGACTATACTTGTGGAGGCCAAGCAGTAAATAGAAATGAGCTTAGCCGTAAGAATGGAAAAAGTGATGGGAAGAACACTCAAGGAAGAGAGAGTATTATGTGCAAAGGCACAGAAGGAAGGATTACACCATGGGAAGCTTAAACAACCTCAAGAAAGTTAGAATTGTTGGAAGAGTGAGAAGAGCAATGGTTGTATGCAGTTTAGTAAGAAACAAGACTGAGAAGGTATATAGTAGCTGGGTATAAAATGATTGTAATGAAAAAGCAATGTTTATTCATTCCATGACAATAGTAATGAAAAGATCTTTTTTATGTCTATTGGCCATTTGTATTTCCTGTTTAGAGAAGTGTCTATTCAGGTCCTTTACCTATTTTTAATTGATTTGTTTAGGTTTTTTGGTGTTGAGTTTTATAAGTTCCTTGTAAATATTAGATATTAACCCCTTATCAGATGCATCATTGGCAAATATGATCTCCCATTTGGTGAGCTGTGTTCTCATTTTGTTGATGTTTTTCTGTGCTGTGTAAAGACTTTTTAATTTGATGTAGTCGCATACTTCTATTTTTTCTTTTGCTTCCCTTTCCCAAGGAGTTATATCAGAAAAAGATATTTATATGAGAATCCTCCAAGATTTTGCTGCCTATGTTTTCTTAAGAATTTTATGGTTTCAGGTTTTATGTTTAACTCTTTAATTCATTTTGAGTTAATTCTTGTATATGGTGTAAGAAGGTGCTCTAATTTCTTTCTTTTCTTTTTTGAATGTATCTGTTCAGTTTTTCCAACACCATTATTGAATAGGCTATCTTAACCTCATCATATGTTCTTGCCTCCTTTGTCATATATTAGTTGACCATATAAGCATGGCTTTATTCCTGGGCTCTCTATTCTGTTCCATTGATCTATGTCTGTTTTTATGCCATGCTATTTTGATTACCATGGCCTTTTAGCTTAGTTTGATATTAGGTAGTGTGATTTCTCCAATATTATTCTTATTTCTCAAGATTGCTGTTGTTATTCAGGGTCTTTTGTGGTTCCATATAAATTTTTGGAATATTTAGCCTAGTTCTATAAAATACGTCATTGATATCTTGATTGGAATTGCATTAAATCTATAGAATCCATACCTTAGATAGTATGGACATTTTAATGACATAAAGTCTTTATATCCATGAACATGGTATGTGCTTCCACTTATTTGTATCTTCTTTTATTGTTTTTCTTCAGTGTCTCATAATTTTCTGAGTACATGTCTTTTACATCTGTGGTTAAATTTATTCCATGGTATTTTCTTTTCCATGCAATTGTAAATGAATTTTTTTTAGTTTCTCTTTTTGACAGTTTATTATTGCTCTATAAAAATTGAACTAATTTCTGAATCTTTATTTTGCATCCTACTACTTTACAGAATTCATTTATCAGTTCTAGTAGTTTTTGGTGCAATTTTTAGGGTTCTTTATATACAGTATTATTTCACCAGCAAATAATGACAGTTTTACTTCTTTCTTTCTCATTTGAATGCCTTTTATTTCTCCTTGTCTAATTGCTGTAGCTAGGACACCCAGTACTAAGATGAATAAGAGTAATTTAAGCAGACATCCCTGTCTTGTTTCTAATTTTAAGAGCATATTTACATTTTATTATAATCTTGTAAGATGTAAACCTAAAGTTCAGTTTACTAGGAGAACATTTTTATGCTGACCAAATGAGTTTGGAAAAATATTACTTTTCGATGTGTTTCACAAACTTCATCTTCTCTTGTTATCTTTTGTTAGATCTTATAGTTAAACCCTGTAGGGTTTGGGATTACTAAAGTTGTACACTGAAAGAAACAAGTTGGTTTGAAAAGGTTCAGAGAAAGAAAGCATGGACTAATTATTAAGAACAAACCATCATTCTGCATGGCAATCTTGCTATTTGTAGTTGAGTTATCTATTCTTATAAGTCAGGACCCATAACTCCTACTCTGAGGTACCCAGCTTAGATCAAGTCTCATATAAATTCATAAAGGAAATGTGTGAAGATGTTATATAGTATTGTTAGTGTGGTGGGGGGGAGTTAGAGTGTGGACAAGGCCCACTGGGGGTGAGGACGACAGAGACCAGGTTCAGTGACGCAGATCCACCTTATTCAGTAAGCAAGCTAGCTTATATACACAGGTTCAGCCTTTAGGGTGTTACAGTGTGTTCTTCAAAGCCAATGGCTAAAAAGATTAGGGAGCTGCCTGGTTGGCACTGAGTCACTTCCTTACAGCAGGTGAGCTCCCTCCTGGGTGTGCCTAGGAGGGTTTCCAGCGCTGGAGTGTTCTCACAGCATTGCATTAGCTACAGCTGCTAGAAATGCACTCTGTACTCTACCTACATTTCCCCCTTCTCTTTTAACTGGGCCAGTTGGACTTGATGAATGATAGCTTGCTGTTGTTGTATTCCTCAGAGGATTCGGGTCAGACAACAGAATCCAGGAAGGACTGATACCTACAACACCTATAATACCATATGCTAGTATATTAGCAGGGTTAAACCAGGAAGTATGTTTTTGTAAAGTCTGTTCCAATAAGCTAAAGGATATAGGATTAACTCGGGTGTGATTAATGGCTAGGACTTGTTGTTGCAGTGTGTGTCTGTAATTAAGGAACTGTTCATTAAAAGGGCCTTTGATTAGAATGGCGAGGCACTCGAGGTCTTCTTCTGGAGTGCTGAGGACCTGCTCCCCTCGGGCGTTCATCAGGGGTGAGATTTGCCATCTTGTGGGTTGGGGGGTTTGTTAGAGGGGTCATCTTGGGACACTGGGACTGGCCTTATGTTTTGTCCTGGGATCCAAATTGGCTGAGGGCTATTTTCTGGAAAGACACAAGCATAACTTCTCCCTTGTGTTAGAAGAGGGTGTGATCCCCGCCACTGAGCTGTGGCTGGGTCCTTCCAGCGTACCAATGGTAAAGGGGTTGGGTGATTACGAAGGCCTTCCCAATATTTGTAGGCTGGAGTCATACCATCAGTGACCAGGAAGAGGTACGAGGGCTCCAGACCTAACGCTGTATGAGAGGCATCCCTCTGTTGGCACATGGGAGCGTATAAGCTGGCCCATGGGTCTGGAGCGGGAGTATGGGGTAGACTTGTAGTTGGAACAACAAATGGCATCTGAGGGGTCGGGATGGGCATTGGCCCTTGGCAAGTACTGCGGGAGTGGCAAGTTTCGCTTCTTCGGCAGGCAGAGCCAATGGTGCAGTTAGCAATTCAGTTGGTTTCGTTTCTTCGCGTTCAGCCCGAGTTTATCAAAATCGGAGGCTAAGCCACTTTCCGCCTCAGTAGAGGGGGCAAATGTGGGGAGGTAGGGGCTCCTCAGGGAGAGGGGTAGCTTGTAATATTTTTGGAACAGGGGGAGGGTCCTCGGTGGGAGCACCAGACAGGCATGCATGTATGGCTAGTAGGACAGGAGTGAGACCGAGGGGGAAGGTTTGCCCTTTGTGTACCTCTGCTGAACAGACGCGCCGAGAAATCAGGCCCAAGTGTCAGAGTCCCAAAGAGGCGCATCCCGGAGCCAAGGGTTGAAACCTGAGAGGATTTTCCAGTAGGTACAAAGATCCTTTTCATTATTTTAACTCACCTATTCTGCAAGAGGATATGGAGGGCTCAAACTTGCGGGGCTCGGGAGTGAGGGAGAAGGTTTCCCATTGCAGAGGGTCACTCACCAGTTCCTTGGATGACACTTGGGTCCCTGTTTGGGTGCCAGTTGTGGACAAAGCCCACCGGGAGTGAGGACAATGGAGACGCAGAGACCAGACTCTGGAGACCAGGTTCAGTGACACAGATCTGCTTTATTCAGGAAGTAAGCTGGCTTATATATACACAGGTTCAGTCTTTAGGGTGTTACAGCATGTTCTTCAAAGCCAATGGCTGAAAAGATTAGGAAGCTGGCTGGCTGGCACTGAGTCACTTCCTTACAGTGGGTGAGCTCCCTCCTGGGTGTGCTAGGAGGGTTTCCAGCGCCGGAGTGTTCTCACAGCATTGCATCAGCCACAGCTGCTAGGAATGTGCTCTGAGTTCTACCTACAGTTAGAGCAAACTCAATGTTTCTACCAGAGAAATGGACAAATTATTGGTGGAAATAGCAGTACATTTGTGCTAAGAAAAGCTAAAATAATCGTGGCTTAACCAAGACAGAATGTGTTTATCTTGTGCAACATACGTCTAAGTTTCAGTAGTTCAAAGCTAAAATGACAGCTTTATACTGTCATGCCTTTTATTTTGATTCTCTGCTATCTCTACACATAATTGTACCTTGTGGTCAAAAGTGGTGGCTCTGGCTTTAGCCAATGGGCAAAAGGAAAATAAAAATTGGAGGGTATATGAATTCTATTTAGGAGCACAACCTAGAAGTGTGACCAGTTACTGACACTCATATGTCGTTATTCAGAATATAAGTCATTGGACACATCTAGCTTCACGGAACTCTGGGAAACAGTTTCTAGCTGGACAACCATGTTTTCAACTGTACACTAACTACTAAAAGAAGATGACTGTCTGGCATTGTAAGGTTATGATAAATACATATTGTTGAATAATATGTGGCAACAGTTAGAATCAATGAACTACATGTTCCAGTAATATGTACAGTTCTGAAAAACAGAATACTGAGTAAAAAAAGGAGAGAAAGGGAATCAGAATGTGTTAAAATAGAATACATTAATAAATAAGCACAGATATATAAATAATTCCTGTAAACAAATGTAGGACCTGGAAAGGACAAATGCTAATATTGTGCTAAGAAATAAAGGTTTAGTCAGCCAGATTTACATACTAAATCTAGTTCTAGCCATATGGTATATTGGAAGTTACATAAATACTCTAAGGCCTATTTTTTCTGACCTGAAAATGCTAATTATAGTACACTTCTTTTATAGGAGTTAGATGAGCTTGTATATTTAAGGCATTTATTATAGTGCTTGACACATAGTAAATTCTCAGTAGAGATTAGCTGTTATTACTGTTTTTATTATTTTTATTATTAGAAAAATTGCATAAACATATGATATCAAGATTTAGTGTGAAGTTGAATTTTGTTAAATGTTTGTTGCATGCTCAATAAAGAACTAAGAGTGTATTGATTCCAATTGTTAGAGAAAATGAGACAGGAAGTACTTAGTCATATACCAAATATTTATTAAGTGATTATTATGTGTCAGGCCTCTAGGATACAAAAGTAAGAACTAGCATGGGCCCTACCTAGTGCAGAAGTCAACTAATAAAAAATTATGCAAACAAATGTAAAATTCTAATTGCTATACATACAGTGTAGAAGAGAGATATTTGTGTGTGTGTGTGTGTAAAAGGAAAAGCGAGAGATGCTTGAATTGACTTGGATTAGTAATTAACTAGAAAAAATTAAAGGATTAAAAGAAAGAGCATTTAAGGCAGAAGTAACAGTATAGGCAAATGCCCTGTGACAGCCACAGTATTGCAAATAGAATAGACTGAAAGAAGAACAGAAGAACAGGGGCTGGAGCAGAACAAGAGAATGTATGAGATGAGTCAACATAGGAGAATAGGTGGAAGCAAGACTACATAGGAGACGTGGTCTATTTGAAGGGATTTTGTCTTGATCTTATAGGAAGAGACATCGTATTTTCATTGATGCTGTAATAAAGGACCACAAACTTAATTGCTTAAAACAATGCAAATTTATTGTTTTACAGTTCTGGGAGTCAGAAGTTCAAACTCATTTTAACTAAGCTATAGTAATAGTGTTGGCTGGTTTGTTCTTTCTGGGGTATTTGAAGAAAATATCTGTTTTCTTGCATTTTCAGGTTCTAGTGGTCACTTGTATTCCTTGGCTTGTATCCCTACTTCCATCTTCGAAGTTCATCACTCCAATCTCTGCTTCTGTCATCACTTACCTTCTGCTTCAACCCTGAACTTTTCTGCATCTCTCTTATAAGGACTATTGTGGTTACAACAGGCCTACCCAGATAATGAAGGATAATCTACCTATCTCAGGATCCTTACTTAGTCACATTTGCAGAGTTTGTTTTGCCATATAAAGCAACACTCACAGCCTCTAATAATTAGGTGAAGGAGATAAATTGGAAGTCATTATTCAGCCTGCAATAAAAGTCACTGTATTTGTTTAAGCAGGAAATATGGTGAGTTCAGATTTGTACCTTTAAGAGATCACCTTGACTGCCATGTGTAGGGTAAATAGGAGAAAAACCAAGTTTATGTTGGTGAAGCAATTATAGTGGTCCTGGCAAGGAGAGAGGGAAAATGCTTTCATTCAGCAGTTGTGTGTTATAACATGCTAGCTAACAGAGTCCTAGGTTTGTTAGAGTTAGCAAGAATCTTAGCACTATCAGTGTGGGACTGGGTCGGGCTTCTATTGGATTTCAGTAACTGATGTGTGCCTCTAGCCTAACTCCACATTCAGTGATATGGTAATGGCTTCAAACTGGCTATGGTGGGAGTATTTATACCATGGGAATTCACAAACAGTACAGTAAGTCAGGTCTTTTCACCTTCCCCACCCCAAGACTTGATTTATCAGCACTTCATGGATACTATGTACCTGTGGATTGGGCTGTGGTCTCCCTGTCTTCTCAGACTCTGCTTCCCATAACATCGAGTTCACTCCTCATTCTGCTGTTCTGATTCTTAGTTGTTTCTTTGTGAAGACAGAAAATGGTAACAGGCTGATCTTTCTTCCTCTCTTTCTTTCTCTCTCTTTCTCTCTCTCTCTCTCTCTCTCTCTCTCTCTCTTTATTTTAAGTAAGAGTAGGAGAGACATAAAAACAGACTCTTGCATACACCCTGACCTGGATCCACCCGGCTACCCCCATCTGAGCTGATGCTCTGTCCATCTAAGGCCATGCTCACAATCGAGCTATTTATTAGCACCTGAGGTGGAGGCTTCACAGAGCCATTCTCAGAGCCTGGTGCTGATGTGTTCAAACCAGCTGAGACATGGCTGCCAGGAGGGAAGAGAGAAAGAGAAAAGGGGGAGGCAGGGAGAAGCAGATGGTGACCTCTCCTGTATGTCAAACCCAGGACTTCTACATGCCAGGTAAGACAATCAGCTAGGGCCAGGCTGATTTTTCAGAATAAGATCTCACTCTCCCACTTCAGTATTTTATACAAGTTTTATAATAAACATGAAAATATCTTTATAAGTAGACCTTTTAAAATCACTTTCATTTTTCTAATGCTGATTTGAAAAGCACAAATGAATGAGTATATAATGGAGCATTTGATTTATGGTGTTGATTGCTACACTGTGATCTAATCACTATAAAAATGGGTTTCTAGCCACAATTATATATCTATAAGTTTGTTTTTTAAGTTTTCTACAGAATTTTTAGAGGGCTTATTCTCTTGATTTGCTTAACACAGAAAAAAAGAGGATCTAAGTGATGAAGATAAGAAAAAAAGAATACTTAAACGTAGTAACCTTTCAAACATGAAACTATGAACTACAAAACATCATGAAAACGTTGCAAGAAAAATTTCTTTTAGGCATTGCATTGTCTTGAGGCAGTATTAGTGACTACGAGTATGATCTCTGAAGCAAGATTCCCTGCGTTCCGATCCCAGAGCTACGACTTATTCTCTGTGCTTTCTGGAAAAGAATAAAAGACTCTGCCTCCTTTTCATTTTATTTATGAAATGGAGATAATAATGGTTAATCACAGCATCACGTGTTCATGAGATTTAAACTAGTTATTCCACATGAACCCTCACAGGAGTGCTTGTCCCATATTAAGCACTCAAGAAATGTCGCTTATTATTTGTTGATATTTAATTGCACCTATCCTTATTGATTTCAAAATAGATTTTCCCGTTAGAAAAGCAATGTAAAGATAGGCTATAATTATAGAATTCTACCACCTTCTTTTCCCTATTGTTCTGTGCAACTGAAAAAATGAGTGATTCAACCAAGTAAAATTGGTTAAAAATTTTTACTTGATGTTATAAATTTCCCAAAGATGTTAGATATTTGCTTTTATGCACTGGATTATTTAGCTTCAGTCCTCTCCATACGCTTGTGATTTATACATAGATAATCTGGCTATTAAAATCCCAAAGATTATTACTACAGCAACCTGATTCAGGTATTTCTTCCTCCATACTTCCTCTCTCCTCATTGAATATGCACACCCATCACTCCTCATTTCTTCCTGTTGGCAAGTTTTCTGAGGTGTGTACCAAGTTCCTATAGAGCTGAATATCATCTTGCCTTGAGTTAAACAGAAGCCAGCTGGCACCACTTATCTCTTCAAATTACAAGAAAATGTGAGAAACAACAGGGTATGTATGTGGGGCTGGGCAAAGCCCTAAAGGGCAGCTATGTGTGAAAGAGTGTATTGTGGCAATGAGTTTGAGAATGAAGTGTAATCCTGGAAGATTCAGATTGACAAGACTTATCTTAGGTGGTTTTATGATTAGATCTAAAAACGTTTTTTCTAGCATAGCTGCATCTTCGAAAGTTAGATATTTGCATGAGAATGTTAGTGTGGGAGGAAATTCATTTTCTTTTGTGCTAGAATCAATACACAGTTTTTTGATGGCTCCCTCAAACCTCAGGAAATAGCAAACATTTAAGTTTCCTAATTATTCATTGTTTTGTTGAATTCTGTCAAAAGATGATTCTTTTGATGTAAGTTAAGTTTTATAATGCATCGCTTTGAAAGGAAATAGACACTTCTTTGTAAGCACTTTGTGCCCCATATGAGTTTAATATTAGTGAAAACTCATAAAGGGTTTTTATTTCAGTCAAAATGTTATAAAGTAACCTATTTGAAATCACATACAGATAGATTAACTAAGATGAATGTATGCACGATATTTTTAGAAAATAGAAATAAGTGGAAATCTTTCTTAGCATTTCGGTGTAAGCCTTAGTGAAAAAAAGGAATCACATAAGAAAAATCATAAATTTTAAATCTGGATTATTAGAAAGAAGGGATAAAGGTTTATCCTAGAATAGAAGTTTTCTTAAAGATTTTCTTTTTTCTTTGCCACATTTAAGAAAACATAAAAACAGATAATTCATTTTAAAATGTGCATAATTATAGAACATGAAGGAACTGGTTTAAGTTATAACCTTGAGAAAAAATTGTACATTTAGACTGAAAGAAACTTTGGAAACTCTAAAGTTTTCTCTGTCATGTAAAGAAACAGATATTATATATTTCAAAGGCTAGTTTACAAATTAGTATAATAATAAAAGAAAAAGCATAATATCCTGGGTCACAATCAACAGCACTTTCCAGAAGGTAGATTTTGGCAACATTGTTCAAGAATGATAAAAATGTGTTTTAGGACACACTACAAGGTGACAAATCAGCAATGAAAGTGTATGAGCAATCTTTGGAATTTTGATTCTGTTCTATATGCCATTCTAATCAGCACTCTAAGGTGTACTTTAGGCCAGTAAGCCTACTGCTAGAGCGGTGCTTCTCAAACTTTCTCATCTTAGGACGCTGTTTTAGTCTTAAACAATATTGAAGAGGCTTTATGTGGGAGGGAACATCTCTGTCAATATTAACTAAATTAGATATGAAAACAGAAAAATTTAAAACACAGGCATACACAGCACACATTGCATTAGCTGCGGGTTGACAATATAACATGTCAGATAGTCTCTAGAATACTACCCTGGACTCTCATGAAAGATACAGAGAAAAAAGGCAAGCGTGTTTGTAGTGTTACTGTGAAAACAATTTTGACCTCACAGACCTTTGGGTCTCAAGGTCTTCAGTGGTCCCTGGAACATACTTTGAGAACGGTTATGCTGCAGGCTTGGTAACTGGAGGATTATCAGGACATTCAACAGGAACTCTACAGGACCGAAGGGAAAAAATGGAAAACTAGCATTTCTCAGGGCATAAATTCTCTCTGAGGGAATGTTAATATTTCTATTAAATATTTCTAGATAATATATTCAAGCAGGTGGTTTTTAGTTAAGGGATAAAATAATGGAATTAAGAAAGTAAGGGATGGGGAGAAGGATTAAGGCATCATCTGACAAATATTGATTGGGTCCCACATTATATAGCAGGCACTGGAGACACAAAAAGATCTCAGAGATGTGATTCTGTCCATTGACATGTTCATAGCAAAGGGAAAGAGTTCACAAACAATGGGTCCAACAGAGTGAAGAAGGAAATTCTAAGACACTCCAGGGAAGGGAAGGATGCTTTCTGACAAGTCATCTCAGGATGTCTCCATAGAAGAGGACACATTTATGACGAGGCACACAAGGAGTGCAGCGGTATCAGCAGGAGTGAGAATGGTGGTTCAGTGAAGAGCACTGCAAGCAGAGGGTGGATGGGTAGAAAGACACAGAAGGGCATGACTTCAGGAGGGGTGGTGCTTTCAGTAACCGGAGCATCAGTGTGAAACAGAAAGGGGATAACTGGGGTGGTTGGGAGAGGTTAGGTCAGACTGCAGATGGCCTTGGATGTTCACTGCGAAGATTGAGAATTGCCCTATAGACAGTGGGAAGCTGAGGAAGTATTTTAAAAAGAGGGATGCTTTTCTTAAATTTAGGTTTCTGAAAGTCAGTTTAGTGCCTTTGGAGAGGATTAAAGGTTTGAGGGGAAATTATAGTTTGGAAGAGCACTTTGGGGCATCTTTCCATAGGCCTAGCAAGAATTTTGCATAGGCTCTGGAATCAATCTGCCTGGGTTCACACATGAATTTGGGAACCTCAAACAATTAACTAACTAAAATGGCCTTAATTTCCCTATCTGTGGAGTAGAAAAGTAACAGTAGCTCTTTACAAAGTTCTTGTAATGACAGAATTATTTGATTCAATAAAATTAAATAATATAGGATAAAAAAAAACATTAATGTGGTATGACTTTGCAATATATATTAGTTATTATAGGTGCACAAAGCAATCAGAAAGGAAAAAGAGAACAGATTCTAAAGATATTTAGGGGTTGCGATTCACGGGGTTTTTGTGATGTTGTTATATGGTGGTGAAAGACTGAAATGATTTCAAATGTTTAGATTCAGGGAATCCAGGGGAACATAAGATGATAGGTGAGAAAGGATGGGGACAGAGAGCACAGAATACAGAGAAACTTAGACCTATTCTCACACAATTTTTTAAAATAAAAATGGTGGGAAACTCTTACCACAGTTATCTCACATAATATGAAGGTACAGTGTCTGTGACAGATGATAAAAGATATCCAAGAAATGTTAAGAAACAAGATGGAATAATTCATTGTGGCAAATCTCTCAGACCAAATCAAGGGAGGAACAGAATAACTGAGCCTCTAACAAAAATATGTCATTTCTTATTGAAATCAAGCACTCTCCTTGAGATTTGAAGGGTGCTGTGAAGCCTTTCATGAAAGGAATTAGATGCAAATTAATAATTCATGCTTGACAGCTTTTTTAGCATGAAAAAAGTTAGAAAACTATCAACATATGACAAGGGGGATGAAGTATTCCTTGTACCAAAAGACCCAGACTAGGTAAATTTCTGTTATAATAGGTCACTTTCTGTTATAATAAATTTCTGTTATAATTTCTGTTATAATATGTTAGGAGTAATAAAAACTGTTAGACATAGGAAAGTTTTTATTTCCCTAGTGGTGAAAAGGTGCCAGTTTAAAAGAAATAAGAGTTCTCCAAAATATGCACAACCTTGATGTAGATCTATCAGCAGTTAAAAAGGAATAAAAACTAGAGTGAAATAGCACTTTTTCAAACACAAATAATCAATAAGGTAAGATACCCCAAGTTATCAGAGAGATATTTAAGATAGGCACCCCTCCATACTGTACTTATGTTAACTATTTGTGAAGATGTGGGGGAATCCACACATGAAAAAGTAATTACTTGGACAAAGGAATTTTCTAATCTCAAAATAAGGCAGAGAAAAAGATAAATGTATTAAATGGAGGGACACATGTTACAATAAGAATATTCTGGATCACTTGTGTTTTCAAAAGGGAGAGGTAAAGGGGAGTGGGGAATAGCTTAGCAAACTAATAACACGCTAAGCATTATTAAAATCCATGCCAATTCATAGCTTCTTTGCATTCAAACACTAGTGATATATTTTATTATAGTCACATGTGGATTCATAGAATGTGAAGCATTTTGTTTTCATAGTCCAATAAAATAACTTCTCTACCTCTACTGCTAGAATGTATTGTTTAGCTTCAAAGATCAATTGCTCACATTCTTTGAATGGATGAGGACCTAAATGATAGTATCATTAAATTACAGGGTGGTCTTGGCCTGACCTGTGGTGGCGCAGTGGTAAAGCGTCAACCTGGGAACACTGAGGTCGCCAGTTCAAAACCCTGCACTGGTCTGGTCGAGGCACACATGGGAGTTGATGCTTCCAGCTCCTCCCCCCTTTCTCTCTCTCTCTCTCTCTCTCTCTCTCTCTCTCTCTCTCTCTCACTCTGTGTCTCCTGTCTAAAATGAATAAAATAAAAAAACAAACAAACAAAAAAAGAAAATATAAATTACAGGGTGGTCTTAAGGCTTAAAGTTGATTACTAAGTATGACTAGAAAGGCATTTTCTTCTGTTCTCCTTCTATTCCTTTACTGAAATACCATTGATCAGTTCCTCGCGTGGGAATCTGGATTTGTAATTGCCTTGGAGAGTAAAAGGGTGTCATACAAGGGTGCTAGTTTCCCACCCAGTGTGAAAATTCAGTCTCTGGGATGTGTAGCACCTAACACTGTTCCTCCCTCCACCCCCCCGCAACACGCACACATGTCCTTGCTGGTAAGCCCTTTTGGGGGGTTATAAAATGGATGAGATCTTTCTGAGATCTAAATATACAGGAATGTAATTTTAACATATTGTGTCATTAAGAAGTTTAGGAGCTTTTAGACACAATCTGGAGGTAGTGGGAAATTAGATGCAGTGTTGCATTAGACATGTTTTTAGTATTTTCTTCTTTTTGTAAAAGCTGTAATTTTCAGAGTTTAGAACCAATTTAATGTCCCTGGAGTTACAGCTTTTTTTTGTCTCCATTGTCCATTAGGTGAATTACTAAGCCAAGAATGGAATCCATTTATAATGTATAAAATACTATGAAATGTCTTAAAAACAGGGGGAGGAAAGCATTGGGAGTCCATTAAATTTGAAGACAGTGAGTTCTAAGGTCCTCCTTATAATCATATAATGGTTTTTTGTGCTTTGATAATATAATGCATTAGAAATTGGAAGATTTATTTAAAAGTTTGAATCCAATGAAAAATTATATAAAAACGAATGTGAAATGCTTTGTGTTTGACATTCCAAACTGCTTTCAAAACTAAGTATATTGTAAAAAAAAATCTCAATAATATTTATTACTTTTTAGTATAAATTAGTAAATGACCAGTAAAATTCTACTAAATGCCTTATCAATGATGATGTCACTATTCCTGGTATTTAATAAGGTTAGAAAATTTGGTTTTCAAATATGTATTTTGATGAAATTCTAGTGTAGCCTTAAAATTAAAATAATTTTATCTAAAGAGAATTTTTGTTGTTGTTGTTTTGTTTTTTAGAGGGACAGAGAGAGAGTCAGAGAGAGGGATAGATAGGGACTGACAGACAGGAACGGAGAGAGATGAGAAGCATCAATCATTAGTTTTTCGTTGCTGTTGCAACACCTTAGTTGTACATTGATTGCTTTCTCACATGTGCCTTGACCGCGGGCCTTCAGCAGACCGAGTAACCCCTTGCTGGAGCCAGTGACCTTGGGTCCAAGATGACGAGCTTTTGCTCAAGCCAGATGAGCCCATGCTCAAGGTGGTGAGCTTGGGGTTTCGAACCTGGGTCTTCTGCATCCCAGTCTGAAGCTCTATCCACTGTGCCACCACCTGGTCAGGATGAAGAGAATTTTTATAGGACATATATGTATGTGTATATGTGTGAGTATGTGTGATAGATAAGTTTAGACACACTAACCCATCTCCAGCTATCAGATTTTAATCAATAATACATTGAGAATTTGCATGTATGTGTTTGTGTGTTCTATATTGTGTACTATGAGATTCCAAACCATAATTAATTGGAAGTTTTGCTGCATTTTCCTTTCATGTATAAGAGGAAAATAAGCAAATATCAAATTTTAGTTTATTAAATTAAAAAAATATAAAATTGTTACTTCCAGATTATGTCCTTAGATTCTCACAGCTGTGGCCAGATTTCAGCAACTTCTCACACCTAGAGCAACAGCGCTGTATATTACGTTGAACCTTATGAAATTGTCATTCATGCTGGTCAACACCAGGCGACTAGCAGCTATTTAATGAGGTTTAACCTACTAGTAATCCTTTTCAAAAAGATGAGGTTGTGGAACTAAATTATGGTGGAAGTATCATTTAAAAAGCCAAATCATTTACTAAAGTAGAGAAATGTGACACATTTAATGCAAATTCTAACAAAGATTGCTACAAAAAGCACTTTTCTAAGTTTTATTAATAAGATTTTTTAGCTGAAAATCTTGTTGTCCAGGCCCTGACAATTTTCTATATGTGTCTATGAGCACATTCATGTTTACTAAATCTGAGGAAAATTTTTATAGCTCTATGTTACAGAAGACCCAGGTAGGCATGAATTAAGTAAATACAGCTTGGTTTTTCTCACATAACAGAAGTCTGGAGATAGAAAGCATAGGGCAGGTGCAATGGGACGATGATGTAATCATAGACCAGCTTCTTTCTGTCCTCTGAGCAGCATTTTTAACCTGTTAGCCAGAAGACAGATGTCACATCAAACCCAGGACAGGAAGAGAAGAAAAAGGACAGCATGGGACCAACCTCATCTAACCCTTTTATTAAGAGAAGAGATGTCTTTCCAGAAACCCACTTTGTTGTATGTGTCAAAAAAATCCCTATGACCATACTTAACCATGGCTAGAAAAGTACATTTCTTTGCCCCCACACTTGACAAAGTGTGCGGAAGAGGAAGTGGAGAAATACCCGGAAAGTGTTGCATTACAAATCAATAAATCAACAATGTCTTCCAAATTTTACTTATTTCTTTTTCTTTTCTACTCTTTCTCATGTTGGCTAACCTATACATTGTGTATGCTATAGTAGACTGAGTCATATGAAATTTTGGTCTATTCTTGATTTATAAAAATGGCATTATCATATGGCTTACTTTAATGCTTACATTAAAATCTGTTGCTAGAGACACCTCTCTTGTTACCAAGTACTCAGATGATAAACAATCAAGTCTTTGTTTTTTTATTAATTTCTGTGAGAAAGACAGGGGGAGAGAGAGAGAGAAGAACATCATGTCACTTCTGTATATGCCCTGACTGGGGATCAAACAACAACTTCTGGACTTTGGTATGATGTTGCAACCAACCAAGCTAACTGGCCAAGGCATGATTAAGTCCTAATGTCAAAGACTGTACAGTTCATTTTAATTTTTCATATCTTTGCTACATCCATTAGCCCTGTTGATTTCCTAGTTGGGAATCAGACCTCAGTTCTCAAGCTATGTTAACTTTATTGGTCATAAGAATAGCACGGCTTCTCTGCTTCTCCCATTTGAGTACATTTGAAGGATTTTCAATATGTTCCTCCAGGTTTTGGGTTAGGAAGTGGCACTATTTTTTAATCCTCCCCCAAAGGAAGGAGCAGGGACTTTCAGCTTAGGGAGACGTTCTCCAAAGAAATCTTTCAACCAGTCCGTTCCCTTTAAGCTTTTTAAGCTTCATTTTTCTTCTGATCCCTGTTTATGTCTTTGGTCTGGCTGAGGGGTACAGGAGTCATGAAGCTGATTCCATGTGTAAATTCTGCATATTGTGTGTATTGGCAAGGAATCTTTACTCCTTGTGTAAATTTCACATATGGTGTGTGTGTGTGTGTGTGTGTGTGTGTGTGTGTGTGTTGGCGGGGGTGGGGGCAGGATTATGTAAGTGTCAGGAAAAATGAGTAGAAAAGGAAAGATTTCATCCTGATATGAAGAAAGGGAGGAAGAAAAGTAGGGAAAGAAAAAAGAAATTCACTTTTTCAGTATCTCATTCTAGAGTCTGCTCATCTTTATTTTGTGGATGTTGACTTCAGGACACAGACACAATGAGGTGATTACACACATATAGTTTATACACTGCTCTCTTCAGTGCTGAAATTTTTATTTTTTAAGATGAAACATACCCTGACCTTTTTTATGTGGTACTAAAATCCCCCAAACTACCAAACATAGTGGAAAATTTCTTCATTTGAACAGCTCAGGAGTCTTGACTTGCAGGATTCTGAAAGGAAGGTCTATTTAGGGATACCCAACTATGCAGGCAGACCTAAGGAACAATTTTATAGAAACTCATGTGAAGTTAAATTGCCAATCAATTCTAGTATTTCTTATGGCAGAGTTGCCTATTGGGTAAATAATATGCATTTTATAAAAACATTCATAAATGTAAATTCACACAAGAGACTGAAATGGCTCCTTAGGGTTCAATGAAACACATATTAACAACACATGAATAGTAAATAGCATGCACTTTTAAAATGTGCTCAATATGTATTTATATAATAGCCTGTAAGAGTTCCACTGTCAAGTAAATAATACTGTAGTTGCCCTTAAAAGTCTTTAATTACCTACAGTATTTGCAAAGTACACTCTAATGGATTTCTGGTTTGTGTTAGCACTCCACTCTCTTCTCCAATTTGTTCCTTTTCTTTTCTTCCCTGGTTTCAAATGCATGTATATTTGTGAAAATAATTTTAAATTGTCATTGAAAGAAACCACCCATCTAGGTAGAATGGCCTTGAAAGGTTTCACTTGTGGGAGAAGTGAAAATGGCAATATCATGCTGACAGCATTCGTAGAATGAGCATCTTATAAATGAAAACAAATAGACAAGAAAGAAAACACCTGAGGGGTTGATGGAGCGGTCAGTTGTAGGCAGACTATTCTTTGGTGAACTGGAGCCAGAGTTTCAGGCCTCACCTGTGCTCCTCTGGGACTTGGTAGCTCTCAGAACCATGTTCTGTTCTTCTATTGGACCATAGGAATCAATGCCTGCACACTATGGTTGCATTCTCTGTTGCCAACCAGTTTCTGGATCTCGGAGGTTTAATGGAAAGTACTGACTGGAGGCTGGAAGGTAGGAAACAGACATAAATCTGGACTTCTTTCCTTTTCTTTCTGCTTCAGGCATACATGCAACAATGGCTGTGGCACCATATACCTTTGTCTCACCTTCCAGCCCACATACAGGTCTACAATGGTCCTATGTCCATCTGTGGCCCATGTTCCCGGGCTCCAGTTACATGGCCTCCTCTCTTGTCCTCAAGATGATAGAAGCTTCTTACAGTTACTAATCTCTTTGTTGCCTCATACTCTCTTGGCTGATCTTCCAGTCTTCTTACCTCTACTAACCAATTACCTAGATTAATTTATCCCTGTTGAAATAACAGTGTGGGAGCTGTTTTCTCAGATGGTCTTTGACTGATAACCTGGCATATGGATGTTCTTTCCCTGAAGAAGTTGTCTAGGTGCAAAGATAATAATGTCCTCTTTCCTGTTCCCTGAAAAAAAAGTCTTTTGTGACTTTATATTAAATCTGTTAGTTAAAAAGGTACTGAATTAGTGCCTTGTTAAGAGGAAGGAGGCAAATTTAGATATTAAATTAAACATAGTAGAGGTAAATCAAGATATCCAGACCAAATACTTATAAAATAAAGGCAGCATTGCTCCAGAAATCTCACTAATACAAATAGCGGCTGTTGTATTTGACCAATTTTGATCTTGCCTTACTGCTTTAACATCCCCAACTTTCAGAGGGTCCCAACTGTAAGACATTGTTTCTTAATGTTGGCCGTAGCACCATGCTTCAGCCTAGTGGTTCAAATCTGCAATAATCTCTGGGCAGCATAGGTAGTAGAGTCAATGAAAAGGTGGTAGAGGAAATGTTGATGAAATGATGTGCCTGACAAGAGGCATTCAATTTTTGTTTTTAAATTGATGACTCAATATGAATCACACAAAACACAACTGTTGCCAAATCTGGCCCTCTGGGCTGCCAGTTGATTGTTCCATCTGGCAAGAAACACTCACATGCCGTTCTTCCATATTCCCATTTGTTCTCTGCCAGTCTTCCCACTACTGCAGTCAGTAATATTCTTGTCTTGGGTTTCATGAATTCTTAGGTCGTACACCCACCCCTCCCCCACCCCCACCCCCAGTCAATTAATACCCTTCAGCCCTGATGTCCTGTGTTCGATATCAACCCCGTTTTTTCTTCCTCAATTCCTGTCCTTTCTATCCAGTAATGACAAATATGTGGCATTTGGAAATCAACTCTTAGAAATTTATTACTTTGAAGTTTATCATAGCTAAAAATTTTACTTTTATTTTTATTAAAACATATACTACTTCACACTTTATTTAATATTTATATCAAATGTCAGCATTGCTAGGCAGGGATAACTTGGGAAAACATTTAATACTTACTCTGAGCACTGTTTTAGGGGTTTTAATGCATTCCATCTTATGGCACTTTCACCCCATAATTCTCCTATGTGGTTGTGGTTGTAACTGTGAACAGTGTAGGGTGAGAGCTTATAACTAGAATAGGTAGGAAGTGAGGCCAGGTGGGGAAAGGCACTAAAACAACCTCTGTAGCTCATAATATTGCCTGGAGTTAAGAATTATCCTAGCTAAATCTATTTTGGCTTCCAGACTGCTGGAGCTGGGATGGCCAAAGACAGTCACTGAGTCCAACCTCTACTCATCTATATTTGTTAGGGATCTGCTCTCTACTAGTTCCTGACCTAAGTGCTGGCAATAAACCAGTAAGTAAGATATACAAGACTCTTCCTTATGAAATCCTGATTCCACTGGAGGAAAGGGTTATTAATGAACCTTAAACAAAAAAAATACATAAAAAATAATTTTGGAAAGTGAAGTTAATAAAATAGGATGCTATAAGAAAAAAAAAGAAAAAGAAATGGAGCAAGGAACACCACTGGATTGAGTGAGGAGGTACAGCCTCTGGGAAGGTAATGTCTACTGATGGGAAGAAGCCATCCATGCTTAGATTTGAAGAAGTAGAGTTTTATGTGGCAAGAAAAAGCAAGTGCAAGGTCCTGATTCCAGACAGGGGTGGCAGATTTGTTCAACAGAAAGTCCAGTATGACTGGGATCACAGGGAGAAAGAAATAGGAACAGATTTTAAAGTTCAAGAGATAAATCAGGTGGTATTGCTTTTTCAGGACAAGTAAGTTGCTTGGATTTTTTTTCTAGGTGCATATGAACAAGAAAGCTGAACCTCCAAGATGTGACGTCACTTGTGGATCTTGCATGGTTTCATGGTTGTAGAGTTTGAAAACCCAGCCTAGTGGTCTTGATTCAGTGTTCTCCACCTGTATTATTTCTACACTATTCATATTGATAAATTTCCCTGCTTAAAAATAAAAGTCACCACAGCAAGAAGCTTTTGACTTAGCTTATTTTTATTTTTTATGTTTTTGTTTTCTTGGCTGCAGGGGTCCTTTAAGAGCAGTGGATCTGATCCTGTAGCAGTTGTCAGAGCAAAGTCATGGTGGCCCTTGAGCACAGGAGCTCTCTTGAAAAACCATAGGGGCTGCTGGGAGCACAGAGTACATGTAAATTAGTAGGTGGCGATTAGGTGTCGTTCCTTACGTGGAATTTGTTCAGCGCGCTAAGCGAAGCTGCCCTCGGAGGAGACCAGCCGACGCTGGAGCTGTAAATCTAAGGCCAGGCTTGCTTGTGATTATTAAAGATCCCCTGGCAATTTTTGTAAGAGATGAGGTGTTAATTCCAATGCTCTGGCTCAAATCCAACCCAGGAAATTACCTTTTCTTGCCTACCTAAATTACAGCTAAACTTCCAATTGGAAATTAATTCTCAAGTTATTTCCTGAAAAAAATTACTGTTGCAGATCTGCAAGGAGTCCTAATGTGCCCAAGAATTTCTTTCTCCCCTAGCTGCCCTCCCAGTCACTTTCTCTAGACCACTCCCCAGTATGTTTGCACTTAACCAGCTTGCTATGATTTGGACAGACCCAGAATCTTTCTGCAGAAAACACCTAGAATTCTGCATGTTTCTGGGTATTAGTTAAACTCCTTTCTATTCACACTATTACTTGGAACCATTAGAGCCAAACTCATACTTTTTTTATTCCTACCTAGATCAGTGTCTATAATAAAGTCAGGATGTACAAATAATGCCCTTTCTTCTGAATTCTTTCTTCTCTTCTCTTTCCACACACCAGAGCCCAGAACTCCTTATTTCTTTTTTCTTTAGTATCAGTTTTGTTTTCCCAAAGCACTTCTTGTCATCTAACATATTATGTATTTTAATCATTTGTTTATTCCCCAACCCACTACAATATGAACACTATGAATTAAGAAATTTTTTAAACTTCTTTTGTTTACTGTCTATATCCCAGTAGTAAAAATAGTGTCTGGCATATAGTAGATGCTCAATAAATACTAGTTAAATAAATACACTGTTAAATAACCACCCAAGCCCAGTTCTTTGGCGAACGGCTGAGAGATGCAATTTGGACACTCAACGTATTGCTTGTCCATTTATTCATTCATTCTTTTGTCACTCACTTGATAATTATTTATTAGTACTACTATATCAAGAGAAGGTCAGCATCAGAAAGATGAACAGACATAATCTGATTCTCACAGAATTCTTAATTTAAATAAAGAGAAGCAGGTGTAAGGAATTAACTAAAGAATTATAAACCAGTGAGATAAAAGCCAATCTCCTGACATGGTGGAGGCTGGTAAAGGCTGTAGAATTATGATAGCTCCATTTGAAAATTTTCTCTTAGATTTTAATAGCAGGGAAAAAAATTATCTTTCCTAAAGACATTTAAGATTCTTCTTTTTATTGAAGAAAAACAATCTCTATTATGTTTCTCTTTTTGTGAACTAGCTTTAGTGGCTAGTTAATGAAAATCTAAATGTGATAATCAATTGCAGTAAAAAAATGTATAAAATGTATCTAGTAGTTGTGTCTGCCTTTTCCTACTTTATATAATTTCCGATTGCTTTTTCTGTGTTACTCTAATTGTATTGTAAACATGAGCACACGTGTCTATGTGTGTTTGTTGTAACTTAACCTTCTTTAAATTCTGTATAGGATCTGTAGGGCATAGATAATAAAGCTTCAAATATAGAGATGCTAGAGATAAAATAGTTGGTCCTGCTGATCTACACTAAGTATTAAATATATAAAAATCTAATGTCCTATGAGAAAAACCCAGGTCCTATGAGAAAAACCCAGGTCCCCAAACCTGCCTAATAACCAAGGTTTGATAATTTACTCCAGTTTTTGCACATGCACTTCTAAGACTATGATAAACTTTTAAGAAACCTCCTTCCCTACAGGCAGACCTTGATGTTTATTTTAAACCATTTTATGCGCATGCAAATACTACTGGTTGTAGAGAGAGAGTGTAATGTAATTTATTCCACATCACGTCCCAGAATTGACTTTGTGTCTCAACCTCTGCAAAGTGCCCACGCTTCCAGTCCACTGGGCTGGACTGTTTTTCTATTAGCTCCATCTCTGGAACTTTTCACCATTTTGGTTTTAATTTTTCTCTCTCTCTTAAATTTACTTTAGAGTGACCTTGCCCTATCACATGTGTCCTGGCAAACTACCCAAAATCCATTCAGAAAGAAGGCAGAGCATAACCAAGCAAATAAGTAAAGCTTTGTAAAATAAGGTATTTGTAATTACAGTATGTCTGTACATTGAAATATATAATAAGAACTGAGCTTCCAAGGTAGCCTTGCTAGATCTGTTTATTCAGTGTTCAGGTCTGGAAGTCTATATTTCCAGATATAAAACATATGATATAGAGACATTATTTTAGTGTGTTCAGGCTGCTATAATAGCATAGATTAGAAAGTTGATAAAAACAAAAATTTCTCACAGTTCTGGAGGCTGAGAAGTTCAAGATCAAGATGCTGGCAGATTTGGTGTTTGGTGAGGGCCTGCTTCCTGATTCATAGACAGCTGTCTTTTTGATATGTCCTCACATGGCAGAAGGGAGCTCTCTAGGCTCTTTTCTTTTTTAATAAAGGCACTAGTCCCATTTAAGATGACTCGCTCCACACTTATGACCCAATCACCTCCCAAAGCTACACCTCCTAATACTATCACGTTAGGTATTACGTTTCAAATCAAGGCTTTTAGGGAGACAAAAAATTTAGTCTATAACATTATACCCCTTCCTGCCCTGCCCCCAAATTCCTCTCCTTCTCATATGCAAAATACATTCATTATATTCCAACAGTCCCAAAAGTCTTAACTTGTTCTGGTATTAATTCTAAAGTCTAAAATCAGATATGGGCGAGATTCAAGGTATGATTCATCCTGAGGCAAATTATTCTCTAGATGTGAACCTGTGAAACCATGTAAGTTATGGGCTTCTAAAATATAGTGGTATAATGCCATAGGAAAGACATATTAATTTCAAAAGGGAAAAGTAGGAAAGAAGAAAAGAGTAATTGACCCTAAATATGTCCAATCTATAAGGCAAAGTCCACAAGATCTTAAGACTTGAGAATAATCTTTGGCTCAATGTTCTGCCTTATAGGACCAAGGGTGTGGAGGTCCCACCTTTTGGAACCACTGGGTGTTGACTCTGCCCCCACAATTTGCTGGGCCACCAAGGCTCAAGGTATCCCAGCTCCTATAGCTTTGGGGTGAGGCCATCGGGTTTGTTGAAAACAAGAATATGGCCCTCCCTCTTGAAACCAAGGGGATAGTTCTGATGATCTCTGAATTGCCTTTGGGGTCTTTCTTTTATTGTTTTAGAGAACAGCTCCTGGCTTCTGCTAAGATAGTTGGTCCATAATAATCTTGTCAAATGGTTACTCGGCCACAGTCTTGGTGTTCTCTACCCACCATGCTTTTTTATAACATGGATAGGCTGAGACATTCTGTTCTGGATCACTGAGGTATTCTGTAAGAAGACTGAGACTTTCCCTACAGCTTATTGCCTTTTAAGTTGTTTTCATGGCAGTGTAGGATCATTCTAGCATGCACCCCCAAACTCTTTCAACTTCTACTCATTACCTAGCTCCTAAGCCACTTCACATTTTTAAATATTTGTTACAGGAACACCTTACTTGTTACCAATATCAATCTTAGTTTATTTGCATTGCTACAATGACAAAACATAGACTAAGTGCCCTATAAACACAGAAATTTATTTATCATAGTTCTGGAAACTAAAAAAAGTCCAAGATCAAGGTGTCAGTTGATTTGGTGTCTTTTGAGAAACTGCTTTCTGATTTGCAGATAGCTATCTCTTTGTTGTTTTCACATGGCAGAGAGGACAAGGGAGACTTAGGTGTCTTTTATAAAGGCCCTAATGCCATTTCTAATCTTATTCCTTTATGATCTAATCACCTTCCAAAGGCTCCACCTCCTAATACCATCACGTTAGCAATTGGATTTCAACATAGGAATTTTGGAGGGACACAAACATTCAGACTATAGCAGATATGTTAAATTGCTTGGATAGTTCAGATCCCAAGGTGAATCATTCCTCAAATCTATGGATAGATAGTAGAAACATCTCTTTGTCTCATAATAAATCCATCCCCATTTTACTACAGCCATAATTGAGCTTATTTCAATAAATCCAACTTGTTCAGGCTTACATAACTTTATGACCCTCATCTGATTTCATTGGTTGTACTTTTGATACAATGTTAAACAATAATTCTCAACTTCAATAATATCCATGGCATTAAGATTAGTAGTTCTCCATTAAAATTGAATCAATCTTTCTTTCTTTCATTTTTTTTCTTCCTTCCTTCCTTCCTTCCTTCCTTCCTTCCTTCCTTCCTTCCTTCCTTCCTTTCTTTCTTCTTTCTTTCATTCTTTCTATCATCTAGCTAGCTAGCTAGCTAATCTATTTATCCATCTACCTATCTTTCTTCCATGAGTATAATTATAGATATAAATATATTTTTCATGTTATGGCAATATTCATAAATTCCTATCTTTACTGAGTTTTTTTCATCAGCAATTATGGCTCAGTTTTATTAAAATTATCACATCTAGAGAAATAATCATATTAGTTTTCTCTTTGAGCTATGAATATGGCAAATATATAATATTGTATTTCATGTATTTAAACTATCTCTACATTTTTAGAAATCATTACTTGTTCATATGTTGTAGGACTATTTTTTGATGCATTGTTGGATTCAATTTGTTGATATTTAAAATTTTTACATATATATATATATATATATGTGATTGATCCACAAATTTGTGTGTGTGTTTGAGAGAGAGAGAGAGAGGAAGCTAACTTTATCAATTTCAAAGCCAATATTGAATAATAAGAACTAAAAATATTTTCCTAAAGTGAAGAAAACTTCAAGGATACTATATTCTACTATATAAAGAATTAGAGGTATGAGAATTAGAAAAGAAGTACGTAAAACTATATTTGTACATGAAATGACAGTATAACTGGAAAATCAATGAGAATAACTGACAGAATTACCAGAAACAGTAAACAAATCAACAATTAGAATAATGTAAAATTAATAAAAAGTCAATAGCCTTACTATAACTTATTCAGGTACACTGTAATCATTTAGAAGATATAATAAAAGAAAACCCCTATTGCATAATAAATTTTTTCTTTTGTATTTTTCCAAAGTTAGGAGTGGAGAGGCAGTCAGACAGACTCCCGCGTGTGCCTGCCTGGGATCCACCCGGCATGCCCACCAGGGGGAGATGCTCTGCACATCTGCGGCATTGCTTTGTTGCGGTGGGAGCCATCAGCGCCTGAGGTGGAGGCCAAGGAGCCATCCTCAGAGCCCAGGGTCAAGTTTGCTCCAATAAAGCCTTGAGGGGAAGAGAGAGATAAAGAGAGAGGAGAGGGGGAAGGGTGGAAAAGCAGATAGGTGCTTCCCTGTGTGTCCTGGCCAGGAATCGAACTTGGGACTTTCACACACTGAGCAGACACTCTACCGCTGAGCAAACCGGCCAGGGCCGCATAATAACTTTTACTGCATAAAAGTTAACATGAAATAGACAAAGTCTATAAAATATAAATTTCAAAATATTGTTGAAAGACACAAAACTAGTCTTGTATAAATAGACTTGCCTTGTTCTTTTCTTTATTAATTTTAATGGGGTGACATGAATAAATCAGGGTACATAAGTTCAAAGAAAGCATCTCCAGGTTATCTTGTCATTCAATTATGTTGCATACCCATCACCCAAAGTAAAATTGTCCTATATCACCTTCTATCTGGTTTTCTTTGTGCCCCTCCCCTCCCCCTTTTCCTCCCTCTCCTCCCTTCCCCCACCCCATAATCGCCACACTCTTGTCCATGTCTCATAGTCTCACTTTTATGTCCCACCTATGTATGAATTCATGCTGTTCTCAGTTTTTTCTGTTTTACTTATTTCACTCCATATAATGTTATCAAGGTCCATCCATTTAGTTGTAAATGATCCGATGTCATCATTTCTTATGGCTGAGTAGTATTCCATAGTATATATGTACCAAAGCTTTTTAATCCACTCGTCCTCTGACGGACACTTGGACTGTTTCCAGATCTTCGCTATTGTGAAAAACGCTGCCACGAACATGGGGGCGCATTTCTTCTTTTCGAACAGTGCTATGGTGTTCTTAGGGTATATTCCTATAAGTGGGATAGCTGGGACAAAAGGCAGTTTGATTTTTAATTTTTGAGGAATCTTCATACTGTTTTCCACAGTGGCTGCACCAGTCTGCATTCCCACCAGCAGTGCAGGAGGGTTCTCCTTTCTCCACATCCTCGCCAGCACTTATTCTGTGTTATTTTGCTGATGAGTGCCATTCTGATGGGTTCGAGGTGATATCTCATTGTGGTTTTAATTTGCATTACTCTAATGATTAGTGATGTTGAGCATTTTTTCATATGCCTATTGGCCATCTGTATGTCCTCTTTGGAGAAATTTCTATTCATTTCTTTTGCCCATTTTTTGATTGAATTGTTTGTCTTCCTGGTGTTGAGTTTTATATGTTCTTTATAAATTTTGGTTATTAACCCCTTATCAGACGTGTTGTCGAATATGTTCTCCAATTATGTGGTTTGTCTTTTTATTCTGTTCTTATTGTCTTTAGCTGTGCAAAAACTTATTCGTTTGATATAGTCCCATTTGTTTATCCTGCCTTTTATTTCATTTGCCCATGGAAATAAATCAGCAAATATATTGCTGTGACAGATGTCGGAGAGCTTACTACCTATCTTTTCTTCAAAGATGCTTATGGTTTCACGGCTTACATTTAAGTATTTTATCCATGTTGAGTTTGTTTTTTGTGAATAGTGTAAGTTGATGGTCTAGTTTCATTTTTTTGCAGGTAGATGTTCAATTTTCCCAACACCATTTATGAAAGAGGCTATCTTTGCTCCATTGTATGCTCTTTCCTCCTTTGTCAAATATCAGTTGTCCATAAAGGTGTGGGTTTATTTCTGGGTCCTCTGTTCTGTTCCATTGATCTATGTGCCTGTTCTTATGCCAGTACCAGGCTGTCTTGAGTAAAATGGCCTTGTAGTATAATTTGATATCTGGAAGAGTGATACCTCCTGCTTTATTTTTTCTTTTTAAGACTGCTGAGGCTATTTGTGTTATGTATGTTGGGGCTTCTATGTTTGGCACGTAGATATTTATAATGGTTATATCTTCCTGTTGAATTGTTTCCTGTATCATTAGGTATTGTTCTTCTTTATCTTTTACTACAGCCTTAGTTTTAAAGTCCATTTTGTCACATATAAGTATTGCTACCCTGGCTTTGTTTTTCATTTCCATTTGCATAAAATATTTTTTTCCATCCTTTTACCGTCAGACAATGTGCATCTTTTGTTTTAAGATGTGTCTCTTGTAGACAGCATATGTATGGGTCTTGTTTATTATCCACACAGCTACCCTATTTCTTTTGATTGGATCATTTAATCCATTAAAATTTAAGGTTATTATTGATATGTAGTTGTTTATTGCCATTTTATTCTTTAAAGCTGTATTCTTCTTTTGATATATTCGTTTCCCCCTTTGAACTGTTCACAACAGGCCCCTTACCATCTCTTGCAGAATTGGCTTGGTTTTAATGAATTCCCTGAGGTTTTCTTTTCCTGGGAAGCTCTTTATTTCTCCTTCAATTTTAAACGTTAGCCTTACTGGATAGAGTAGTCTTGGTTGTAGGTTCTTGATCTGCATTACTTTGAATATATCTTGCCATTCCCTTCTGTCCTCAAGTGTTTCTGTTGAGAAGTTGGATGTCATTCTTATAGGGGCTCCTTTGTAGGTGATAGTCTTTATTTCTCTAGCAGCTTTTGGAATTTTTTCTTTATCCATTAGCTTTGGTATTTTAACTATGATGTGTCTTGGTGTAGATTTCTTTGGGTTTCTCTTTAATGGAGTTTTCTGTGCTTCTTGCATGTGTGAAACGTTTTCCAGTCTTAATTTTGGAAAGTTTTCAGCTATGATTTGATTGAACAAAGTTTCTATTCCTTGATCTTTCTCTGATTCTTCAGGACCCCTTTGATGTGGATGTTATTTCTCTTCATGTTGTCACAGAGCTCCCTTAGAGTTTCCTCAGATTTTTTGAGTCTCTTTTCTTTTTTCTGCTCTGCTTCTGTGCCTTTGTTTATTTTGTCCTCTAACTCGATGATTCGATCCTCAGCTTCATACATCCTGCTTTTAATTCCTTCCATTGTGGTATTCAGTTCTGATACTATATTTGACATTTCTGTCTGCTTCCTTTTTATTATTTCAATTTCCTTTTTTATACTTGCTATCTCTTTTTTTTTCCTTTTCTTTATTTTTTATTTTCCCTAACCCTAACCCTAACCTAACTCTAACCCTAACCCTAACCCCTAACTCTAACCCTAACCCTAACCCTAACCCTAACCCCTAACCCTAACCCTAGCCCTAACCCTAACCCTAACCCTAATATACTTGCTATCTCTTTATTTAGGTGTTCATAATGACTATTCATTGTTGCTCTAAGCTCTTTGAACATTCTAACTATCATTATTTAAAACTCTGCATCAGTGCCTGACTTTTGGTGGTGCAGTGGATAAAGCGTCAACCTGGGAACACTGAGGTCGTCAGTTCAAAACCCTGCACTGGTCTGGTCAAGGCACATATGGGAGTTGATGCTTCCAGCTCCCCCCTTTCTCTTTCTCTTTCTCTCTCTCTCTCTCTCTCTCTCTGTGTGTGTGTGTGTGTCTCCTCTCTAAAAATAAATAAAATAAAAAGAAATTAAAACTCTGCATCAGGGAGTTTGGTTATATCTGATTCATTCTGGTCTTTCTCTGGGGATTTCTCTTGATTCATTTGGGTTGCATTTCTCTGCCTGCCCATTTTGTCTGTGTATAAGAAGAGTTTGGCTACTGGAGTCCAATGAGTGTGGCTTCTGTGTTCCCTAGTGTGGTCTGTATGCAGGCCCACCACCCCCTCTGCCGCTGCCTAGAGCAGATGGGTGTGGGTGTTGCTAGCATTGGCCTTGGCTCCACAGGAAGGGCTGTGTTCTCATGCCCGGCTCTACAAGGCTCTACAAGCCTCAGCCAGTCTTGGTCTTTGCCCCTCTCCCACTGGTGGGACTGTGTACCACACTTGGGCCACAAGCCTGTGTGCCAAGGGCAAGGGTGAGCACTTTTGCTTAGCTGCAGGTCCCTGTAAGCCTATTCCTCCTGCTGGGAGGGACTTTTGGTGTCGCTCAGCTGCTAGCCAGGCCGGAAGCCCCACCCCCACCCACCTCGGCTCTGTGGCTGGGCCGGGCTGTTGCTATGTCCTCAGCCCCGCTCTGGGCTTCCGCCTGCCTCCACTCCTGCCATGCGCTCAGCCGCGTGCTGGGCTTCCGCCCCACCTCCGGTGGGCAAAGTGGTTCGTGCAGGGCTTCAAGCCCTGGAGGCCGGGTGCAGTTGCTTGTGCTTGCCCCTGCCCTGCAGCAGATCTCTGCACGTTTTGGGCTCCCACTTTTCCCCCACAGGTGGGATCGCAGGTGGGCCCCACAGCCGCCGGACCACTTTCAGGCATCCCCTTTGTCCTGGCTGGGTTAGACCAAGCTCACGCCAGCTGGCTCGGCCTCTGCCCCCACCAACAGAACTGCACTTCCACATCCCATGGCCGCCTGCCCTCCAGCCAGCCCTCAGCAGTGTGGGTGGTGACACTGCAGCTCAGACTCTAATACTCCATACTGTAGTCCTGAAAGCTCCCTCCGTCTAAGCGACTATGCTCTGATTGCCACAGGGGGGCCTGTTTGGCTGGTGTCCTGCTTCCCCTTCCTGGTTCCAGGGGAAATATTGTTTCAGATTTGTGGAGTGACTCAGCCCAGGGTTTAGGGTGGCTATCCCTCAAAGCTTTTCTCCCTGTGCCTTCCAGACCACATTGTACCCACTGCTTCAGTCCTGTCCTTTCTCCCTGTCTCCCGGAGTCCCAGGTGAGTGGTTGTGGGAGAGGTTTTCTGCACCGTTCCTTTAAGAAGAATCCTGGGTCTGAGACAACTGTCTCTTTCTCACAAACAGTATCCTAACCTGTTTCCCAGCTAAATACTGTTCATAGGCCTGTTCTAGGCTCTGAGGCTGTAGGCTGGGCTTTGTTCCTGGGACCCAGGTTCCTACCCTTCCACTGACCTCTCTTTCCACCACGCAGGTCTCTCCAGGCTGCCTTTCGCTTCGGGGAGCTGGGCAGCCCTTTCTGCGTTTTTGCTTTTCCTACCAGTCTCAATGTTGTTTCTTCAGTGTTCCCCTGTTGAAAAGTCCTCTCAGTCCAGTTCAGCGTTGGTTTATCCAGATGATGGTCCTTAAAATCAATTTATAATCAACTTTGGTTCTGGAAATTGGAAGTTGGTACGTCCGCTTACTCCATCGCCATCTTGCCCCTTGCCTTGTTCTTGGTGCATCTCTCACCATATATACATCCCTATGTTTACTGAAGGTTTATTTACAATAGTCCATCTATGGCAGCATCCCAAGTGCCCATCAGTAGATGAGTGGATAATAAAGCTGTGGTATATTTACACAATGAAATTCTACTCAGCTATAAAAAAGAAGGCAATCTTACCCTTTATGACAGCATGAATGAACCTGAAGAGTATAATCCTGAGTAAAATTAGTCAGTCAGAGAAAGAAAAGTATTATATGATTTGATTTTACCTATATGTGAAATATTATGAACAAAATAAACTAGCAAACAAAATAGAAACAGACTCATAGATACAGAGAACAAGCTGAGAGCTGTCAGAGGGATTGGGGGTTGGAGAACTGGGTGAAAAAGATAAAGGGACTGAGAAAGAAAACACAACCTAATAAACACAGACAACAGTATGTGGATTTCAAGAGGAAAAGGAGGTGGTGGGAGGTAGAAGGTAAAGGGGGAATAAATGATGATGGAAGAAGACTTGAACGAATAAATACACAAGACTATATACAGACAATGTTTCACAGAATTGTACACCTGAAACCTAGGTACTTGTATTAAGCAATGCCATTCTAATAAATTCAATAAACCTTTTTTTAAAAGTTCAATGCAAGTTAATATATACATTTAATGTAATCCCAATAAAATACAGCATTGCTTTGTTTGGTTTTGTTCGGAAATTAGATTACTTGCTTATAAATTTCATATGGAAAATAAATTTGAACAATCACTTTATAGGGCCCTCAAAAAAAAGATCAGTAAAGGAGACTAGCACTCCCAGATATTAAATCATACTGGAAAGCCCCTATAATTAAATCAATATGGTATTTGTGCATGAATAAACAGATACAATAATGAACATAAAATAATATATAGAGCCTGACCTGTGGTGGCGCAGTGGATAAAGCGTCGACCTGGGAACACTGAGGTCGCCAGTTCAAAACCCTGCACTGGTCTGGTCAAGGCACATATGGGAGTTGATGCTTCCGGCTCCTCCCCCCTTTCTCTCTTTCTCTCTCTCTCTCTCTCTCACTCTGTGTCTCCTCTCTAAAATGAATAAATAAATAAATAATTTTTAAAAATAATATATAGAAATAAGACCATTTTTATTTTTAGTGTATAGTGAAAGTGTTATCTCTATTGAGAAAAAAGAAAAATAGATCCATACCTCACACCATATGCCAGAATGCTCTGCTAATTCATCAAAAAGCTAACTGCAGAACATGAACCCTATTAGTATGAGAAAACAGTGACTTTCTTCATAATCAAGCTGTGGGAAGAGCATTTCTAGCTATTCTTAAAAAAACAAGCAACAAGAGAAAATTTCTAAGTTCAATTAAATATAAAGTTTAAATAAATGACATGGCAAAGAACAGTATAAGCAAAATTTAAAGACAGGAAAAGTGCCAGGGGACGGATCCCTCAGCCTGGAGCCTCTGACCACCAGGAACCTGGACGGGTAGAAAACATCCTTGGCAGTGACAAATGGCATGCCCCACACCTCAGAACAGAGGTTATTTCTTAGTGGATGTAAGAAACAAGGGTACAGTGGGGAGAAAATACCTAAAGGCTTCTGTAGAACTAGAAATATTTTATCTGAAATCTGTGAGAAAGTTACACAGGTGAGTCATACACATGTTTGATTTCTCATATTTCTATAAATTGTGTGTGTACCTTTTGCATTTCCTTCTATATATATAATTCACAATACTAAACATCTTTAAGGAACTATCTTTACATTCTCTATCTCTTGTTAAGGAATTACAGTTCTTTTTATTGTTTACTGACTCAAATATTCAACTAAGCTTCAAGTGATTCTAATCACAAAGTCCTATTGCATAGTGTGAACTTTAAAAAAGCAGGATATTAAACTGTGCATATATAATAAACCCAATTCTTTAAAATATTCTTATCTAAAAAAACTGAAAGAAAATATTTTGTATTTTTTACATTTTATAAAATGATTATGCATGTCTTTTATAATTATAAAAAAGATATAGATAAATGTAAGTACTAATAAAAGCAACTGTAGTCTAAGATATATAAATTGGTGCTGAGAGATGAGAATTTATCTTCGAAGAAGATGTGATGAAATTTCACCCTATGCTCTTTAAGTTCAAAGATAGATATTTCCCAGGAAGAGAACAAAAATATAAATATTTTAAAATAACTTTCACTTTTAAAAGTTTTTCTTATATATTTAGTAGTTTTATCATCATAAGATTTCTTTTAGCTCAGCAGACCAGAAGGGATACTGATGAAGATCTGACAGAACTTATGCCTTATTAAACCTTTATTAGGCTCAGTTCCTAAAACTTTGCTAAGCCTCTATATTATCTCATTATTCCGCTCAGCAATTCTATAAAGTACATGCCATTTTCCCATTTTATGCATAAAGACACTAAAGATTAAAGAGATTAAGAATTGTGCCTTAGTACATTTACACAGTGGAATACTACTTGGCTATAAAAAAGCAGGAAATCTTACCCTTTGTGACAGCATGGATTTACCTAGAGAGCATTATACTAAATGAAATAAGCCAGTCAGAAAAACCCAAGTATCATATGATCTCACTCATATGTGGAATCTAATGAACAAAATGTGAACTAACAAGCAAAATAGGAATAGATTCATTGATAGAGAGCAGGCTGACAGGAGTTGGAGATGGTGGCTAGATGGTGGGGAGGAACTGGAGGGATTTAGCAAAAAAGAAAAACAAAACAGAAAAAACCCATGGATATGGACAACAGTGTGGTGATTACAGGGGTGGGGGAGGTGGAGGAGAGTTATATGGGGGATAAGTGGTGATGCACAGAGACTTGACTTGGGATGAACACAGACTACAGTGTATATGATATATTGTAGAACTGTGCACCTGAAACCTGTATAATTTTGTTAATCAGTGTCACACCAATAAATTCTATAAAACAAAAAAGAGTAATTGTGCCTTAGGTCACAGAGCTGCTAAGTAGCAGAGCCACAGTTTGGATCTCACTCTGATTCCAAATGTTATACTTCTTTTGCAATGCTCCTTGTTGAGCTATGTCTGGAGTGCAAGCCTCCTCTGTATGTTGTCTGCATCACACTGACTCCCTGCAGTGCTAAGATAATGCTCTCAAAAACATCTTTAATGGTTGTTTTGACACCTTATTAAATAGAATTTTGCTGCAACTAAACAGTCTTGGCAAGGCAGTAGTTCACCCAAGTGCTTTGTTAATTTCAAAATGCAATATAAGCGGAAGCCTCTGTTATAGGAGGTAGGGCCGTGCAGTGGAAAGAGACCTCGACAGAGCCAGAAGTTCTGCTTTGGAATCTACACTTCTGCAAGTCACTTTCGAAAGAATAGGGAGTGGGAATTGACTTTAACAGCTAGCCTGGCTTGATGAACCTGCCTACCCATCTAGTTACTTTATGCCTCCCTCCCTCCTTTCATCCTTTACAGGGTTTGAGAGTAATTGGTGCAGTTTACAGCCTTGGCTACATAGGGGTATATAGGAAAGAGATTCAATTTTCTCCATCACTGTCTTCATGCTTGCTCTAAACTTTCCTTTCACATCCCTTGTTAATATCTTCAGTATGTTCCATAAGGAACCAGTCACCCTTAGTATAAGAGAAGTCTCATCTTGATATTTTTAATACTGAAGTATAAAAATACTCAAGTTCAGTCTTTAGACTTCCCTCTTGTATCCAATTCAAGGCTTTATCTTCACCGTGCCTTTAGAAGGTTCTATCTCTTCCTTATTATCTGCCCACCCATGTGACTTAGGGGTTAGAGAGGAAGGATTGGAGCAACAAGCCAAAGTTTTCCAGATGTGGTGCCCTCTATGGGGCAGCCTCCCAGTGTGGCTTCCCCCAGGGAAGTTGTGTTCTTCAGAGTGGGCACTTCCTTCCAACAGGAGACACACACACACACAAACACACACACACACACACACACACACACACACACACACATACACAGCAAAGGAAGGATCAAAAAGTCCACTGTTTAAGCAGATACCTATCAGAAAATTAGACATCAATCTGCACATAATTCTATAATTCTCTTGGACACCTCTCCCTTGGCTTCTTTGGAGAGATGATCCCTCAGCTCCTGGAAGTCCTCATCTCCTAATCTCTGACTCAAGACTTTAACAATGTCCCAAATTTCCTTTCTGTGTCTGTTACAGACAGTTGGAGGGGGTAGGCAGTAATGGTCACTGTACCACATTTGCTGCTTTTGTGAGAATTACAGAGATGTTTTTCAGATCTTTAGTTCATCTATTTAGAATGAGGAGGTATTTGCTATCTGTTATTCTCAGTTTTTAGATTTTTCCTCAGTTATAAAACAACAGAAGAGTGCCACTTAACATTTTGTTACATTAAGATCAACAGATAGCGTTGTGTAAAATAAAGTAAAATTGTAGGTGATTGCCACCAGAAAGCAATTCTGATGTCTGTCACCTAAGTGTTTTGCTCAATGAACATTTATGCATTATGATGGACACAAACTTATCCTATTCCTCAGTCCCCTGCATGGCCTATTTCAAAAACCAATAAAATTATTAAAATTATTGAATGACTCTAGTTATCATTTCAGTTTATGTATTAATGGAGAAGGAGTATGTAATGGTATCACTAAGAAAAAACTATTATGAGAAATAGTAGTGGTATTAATGTTATTACTACTTCAAACACTTATGATAAAGATAATAATACTAACATAGTTATTGGTTATTAAATATTGACCATGACCAAGAATATATGTTTTACATGTACAGTTATCACAATAATCTTATGTGTGGTAGAGACTCTAATTCTCCCAACTTTACAATGGAAAATAGGAAACTAAGGAAATTAGAAAAGAGTGAAAGACTTTTTCAAATGTGGTAGATCTATTTTTCTACTATCCCTGAACTATTAACCATTAGACAATGTGACCTCTCCAGATACATGGTTTGCAGGCATATTGTGAGATAAAATACATGCTTTCTGATAGAAACAGTATTAAAGTAAATAGTACTTAAGAATTATTTATGTATAATAGAAAGTTTAACAGGATGTCTATAAGATGAGCTGAATGGAAGAAGAATGATTAGAAGTGGTTACTCCCCCCAACATGACCATCTAAAAGATGAGATTTGAAAACTTGTCTTCATTTGAATCTGCTCTTCAGGAAAGGAGGGTTTGGCATCCAGAAATTTGTCTTCCATTGTCTGCTTCCTGTTCATTCGAACTGGCTGACAAGCGGCAGTTTCTGCTCCTCTTGAACTTTACAAAATGTGAGGTTGCCAGTTACTCTAAGTTGAAAATAGCACCAGTATTTAGCCAAGAGTTTTCAGAATTGGAAAAAGACTTTTAGGGGTGTTTTTTCATAGCAAATGAAAAGTGGTAGAATTTTCAATGATGCCTAATAGTAAATAGAACTAAAGAAATCAAACTAATATTTTTAAATTCACACAACACAGAGTATGTGAAATTGTATGAACAGTTCCTGTTCTCTTAGGTCACTAAAAATAATTTCCCAGAACCTCTGGAAGAGAAAATAGGTACTAAATCTGACTTCCTCAAAATTCTTTTCACTTCAAATTTTATGAAGGTGCTTTATGCGATACTGAATCAGTTGAGTCTTCTAAAAGGGTAGGTTCCGCAGCAGAAGGAATGCTGTCAAGAGTAGCAAATGGTGGTTGTTTAAGAGTTATCACTGCCAAAAATTTAATCTAACAATTTAAACTAGCACAGCCCCAAAGGCCAAACATGGAAAGAAGTCAGGCTATGAATCTTGTCTCCTGGAAGAAATGCATCTATAGATTTGCAGAATTATAATGCTGCAAAGGAATCCAGGACTCCACTACCTTAATCTTTTGCTTTAGAGATGAAAACACTGAGTTACAGAGAAGTGACCTGAGTTGCCCAAAGACAGCTTGTTTGTGACAGAACTGTAAAACAAAACAAAACGAAAAACAAGATCTCATCATCGCTAGTATATCATCAACCCAGTGGACAGCTCCTTCTCCATTTTAACAGGTACTGACACACACGAACATAGTGTTTTACCACTGTGGTGATGTAGACACGTTTTCTCCTAGTCAACGGTACAACATTAGAGGGTTTAAAAATTCTTCTCAGGACTATGTACCTTATGAAGGCAAAGTAATAAATCTTTCTCTTTTTATTTTGTGTCCCCTAATTTAGCACATTTACTAATAAATATTAGCCTGCTAAAAATGATCATAATTTAGTCAAGATTTTTACTTTAAACATCTATTGACATTGAAATAATTGAAAGGTGTTTGAAGTACAAACACCAATCAAGCATTACAGGGTGCTGCATTTCACTGTGGTGGCTTTACCATGCAAGGGCTTATACTCACACGTGGAGAAGGGAGTCAGCGTACAGTCTCGGGCTGGTGCACCAGCTTCATGTCATCTACACTGACCTTGCATATTTCTTAACCATCATCTGCTGAGTGTGGCTTCCATGGTTATTTCTGTGTCATGTGATGCCAGCCTCACTACTAGCCTCATATCTACATTCCAGGCAGGCAAAAAGAGAAAATAATAAAGAGCAAGAGACAAGACGTTATTTCAGAAAAATGAAACTTACCCTGAACATGACTGTATATTCCTGCTTTTAACTCATTGACCAGAACTGTGTCTCACAAACAGCCCTTTACACAAAGAAAGCTGAGATATGTAGGTTTATGGCTGAGCATATTACTGCCTTTTTCCCCAATAGTACAGGTTAATTATTAGAACGAAGAGAAGAATGGATATTTGGTGGGTAATTAGTGATATTTTATACAAAAGAGGGGAAAATATGGCACTACTCCATGGTTGAAGAGACCTGCATAATAATAGCTCCAGACTCCCAGATTATATTATCTTGCTTCATATCCTTGGACTAATTGCTGAACTGCTCTATGTATTTTTTATTTCATTTTTAAAGTGTGATAATTGGATTAAGAATAATCTTCAGGGTATCTTTAAAAGTTAAAAATTCAGATATCTATTACAAAGAGCTGTGTGGTCCAATAAAATAACCACTAGCCATACATGGTTATTAAAAGATGGCAAGTCAAAATTGAGATGTTGTATAGGACACCTTAAACACTCATAATCAAAGACTTAGTATCAAACAGAATATTAAAAGTTTGATTAATAAATTTTATATTCATTACAGTGATATTGATAACTTTTACAGTTAAAGTGATAACTTTAATATGTTGGGTTAAGTAAACTATATTATTAAAATTAATTTCAGCTGTTTTCTCTCACTTTTTTCATTGTGTCTACTAGAAAATGAAAATTAAAACTACATATGTAGTTCTCAAAAGAGAACGTTTATTATTCTTCAGTAACCAGAGCCACTCAAAAGAAAGAGAACTACAAATATGGCATTTCTCCCTTCTTCCCACTCTCATTTGACCTCCTAGCCACTTCCTTTCTCTCCTCATCCCTGGCATCATTCTTCTCCTCTCCTCTCACCCCTCTCTGAAAGAGCTCTGCCTCTCTCTCTCTCTCTCTCTCTCTCTCTGGGTGTCCTGGAAAATCTCTGCCATGCAGTTAGGCTCTTGCCAAGCCTGGAAAAGTGTTCATCCTTAAACATCTTCTGATTTTCCAACTGTCCCTGAATCTAAGGTCTATAACCAAACTTTTGACATGAAAAAAAGGAAAAAGTACACAAGCACTCAGTCTTCCTGTTTTATTTTGTAGTCATAAAATAATAAATGAATAAATAGCCTGCCTTGCAAAATAAAATTTTTCTTTTCCTTTTTGGATCTAACATTTTCTCTCTTTTTTTAAATTAAAATAGAGCTAACCAAACAAATCCAGTAGTTTTTACTTTAGTCTTTTAAGTTTTTTCTTTCATGTAAAGTGTTTATTTTTAATTAATGTGTTCACATGGTCTCAAGTATCCCACTCAATATAACGCCCTCTACAGACCACATCATGCCCCCCATGTCCCATGCAAAGCCTCTTTTCACCTCCATTTCACCCTCCCCCTTTTTAAGTTTTTTGGGGGATTTTTATTCTCTTTCTTTTGTCTCAATGGGCATGTGTATGGGTGTGCTATGTGATAGTTTTGTTTTGTTTTGCTTTTTTCTGTAGAGTAAACCCAGAAGTGTTTAAGAGGAGAAAATATATCCAGACAATGATAAGAAACTATCTCTTTTTGGTTCAGAATAAAAGCCATGTTTTCTCCACCTATGGCTATACTCTCATTTACGGTTTCTTGCATTTCCTTCTGAATTCTCCTTCTTCCTGATAGAAAAAAGAAATCTTCTTCCAAATTAGGTCAAGACACAGAGAGTACAAACAACACACCAAGGTTTTTATTTGACAAACCAAAGTTTTGCCAAAGAAAATGGTGAATAATTAGTAAATGGTATACAACAAATATGTAGTGAAAAAGCACTTGAGATGCTGAGAAAAGCAAGTCACAAAATTGTATGCGTACTATGATAACAATAAGAGAAAATATGCTAATGGAGAAGGTAAAATTGTATGTATGCAAAACATGTGCAGCAATTTATGTTGAGGTATTAGAATTTTAATAGATAATTCCCTCTAGCTCTCCAGTTTTCCTAATGTCATAAGAAAAAAGAAAGAAAACAACACAATGGAGAAAGGAGATTAAGGACTTTAGAACCTGCTTAAAGTGGGTTCAGCAGTGAGCCTTGTCACTTGTTATAACTGTGGTCTTCTGAATTACAGCTGGGTAAGTTCTCTGAGATTCTTTTGTCTTCTGGAAAGCAAAAGGGTTGCATGGTTCTTGTGAGGATGAGAAATTGAGATAACATATTATCTGTGCCTAGCACATATTAAATGTCTAATAAATACATTTTTTTTGTATTACAATTATTTTCACAGCTTTCTACCATCCATGGGCCAAAAAGAAAATATAAAAAGTGTTTGATACATGTATCTTGCATGTGATCTGTGCAGACTAAAAAGTTGTCTACCAGAGAGCTCCATTAGAGACCAAGAGAAAACTTGTCTTATTACTTAAGAATTTATACAGAACCTGAAAAGGGTTTCTTTCTCTATCAAATCTGCAAAAATGTACTGGGCACAGCCACATAAAAAGCATGTAGTTGATGGCATATGGCATGCTAAGATAGATAAAGCACAGGCCCTGGCTTCAAAAGTTCCCTGTCTAATTGAGTATATGCACTTGCTTACAAGTAACCACAGGATAAAGAAGAAAATGATTACAAAGAACTAACATTTATTGACTTCTTACTTTGTGCCAAACATTATTCTAAGCAATTTACTAAGAAGTAATTATTATTATGTTCAGTTTACTAAGGCCCAAGGAAGGCTTTGGTAAATTCTAAAATTTACACAGGTAGGGAATGTTGGTTCTGGGAGATAGATTCAAAGAAACTGGGATTAAACACTAGACCATTTTGATATGAGAAGTTAGAGGACAAGGACATTAATTCAATCTTTGGGGAGATTGAGCAGGGAAGGGAGAACTATACAGAAAAATAGCTTTTTAGTTGAGTCATTGAAGAATGGGTAGAATTTTGATAATAATGATGGAGAAAGTACATCATAGTGTAAGGAACAGCTTGAGAAGGGGCAGGGAGAGTGTGAATATATAGAGTGAAGATAGTATTTATAACCAAAATCTGGGATAGCTTGATTCCAGCTTCATAGAAGAGGGCATAGGAGAGAAAGCAGCCCTCCAAATTCTAAGCTTCCATGTGAGTCAGTCCATATATTTTATTTCTGAAGGAACAATCAGAATCAATGGGACCACTCTTGGCAACATTCTGTATCTTTCTTTCACAGCCAAAATAAAATATAGAAATTTCTTTCATAGAAGGACAAGATGAGAAGAATTCAAGGAAATATCTTCTCAGCTGTAAATAGGAAAAAAGTATATTTTAAAAAATCTTATAGAAGAGCATTACTCTGAAATCTTCAAAAACTGAAACTTACATAATAGAAAGATATATTTATTTCTTAGTCAGTGTAGAATATTGAATAGTATCTCCTCAAAATTCATGCCTACTAGGAACCTCAAAATGTGACCTTATTTGGAAATAGCGTCTTTGCAACTGTAATTAGTTAAAACAAAGCCATAATGAATTAGGGTGTACCCTACATCCAATGACTGGTGTCCTTATAATAAAAAGGCTACATAGGCCTTGGCTGGTTGACTCAATGGTAGACTGTTGGCCCAGCATGTGTAAGTCCTGGTTTTGATTCCCAGCCAGGGCACATAGGAAAAGTGCCCATCTGCTTCTCCACCCTTCCCCCTTTCCTTTATTTCTATCTCTTTCTTTCCCTCCCACAGCCAAGGCTCAATGGGAGCAAAGTTGGCTTGGTTGCTGAGGATGGTTCCATGGCCTCACCTCAGGCTCTAGAATGGCTCCAGTGGCAGCAGAGCAATGCCCTAGATGGGCTGAGCACCGCCCCCTGGTGGGTATGCCAGGTGGATCCTGGTCGGGCGCATGTGGGCGTCTGTCTGCTGCCTCCCCACCCTCCAGACCCCCTCCCTGCTTTTCACTTTGGAAAAATACAAAAAAAAAAGGCTATGGGAAAAGAGAAATATACCCAGAGGGAAGAAGGTCATGTGGAGACAGAGGCAGAAATTGAAATAATGTTTTTACAAGTTATGGAATAATAAAGTTGGCCAGCTTCCACCACAAGGTAGGAAAAGCAAGAAAAGATTTTTTTCTTATAATCTTAAAATGAAATACGGCTCTGCTAAAACCTTTATTTCAGATGTCTAGTCTATAAAACCATGAGAGAATATATCTGTGTTGTTTTAAACCACCCAGTTTGGGGTACTTTGTTATGGCAGCTCTAGTAAACCAAGATAGTGGGCAACTGAACATTTTAAGTAATCTATAAGAAAATAAATTTGGTCATTATATGGCAATGCTAGTCAAAATTAATAGGAGTAAAAAACCTTAGGAAAGTCATGAATTTTATGAAGACAGGTGCTGCAAAGTTCCAAATAGCTATCTTTTGGAAGCAGTACAGAAATGTAAATTTGGTAAATAAATTTTTCAGATTTATTTATATGTTAGACCTTTCTCACATTTTCTCTAATAGAAACCTCTAAGACTAAGCAAATGTAAGACAAAAATATGGTCAACATTCTCTCTCATTTTCTTTCCATCCATCCATCCATCCATCCAACCATCCAATCATTCATCCATCCAACCATCCATCCATCCAACCAATCATACAATCATCCATCCATTCAACCAAGCATCTAACCATTCATTCATTCATTATCTATCCACATCATAGAGAAATAGAGTGGGATATGTCAGTGCTGCTGAATCTACAGGCATTCATGAAATGAGAATCTATATTCAGCAGCTCAGAAAAAAGAAAATCACTTTAGACAGACTTCAACCAATCAGAAATTAGACACATAGGATCGCATGCTAAGAAAATTTATGTGTTGCTATTACTAATAAAATGATAGCCATATGTAAGTGAAACGGGGCTCCAGTGGGAAAAAATCAACCCGGCATTCTATAATGAGAACTATGCCAAGCAGAAGAGCTCCAAAGTCTTGTGAAACTCTGAAACTCTCTTGAGCTGGAATTCTGCTTCTCACCAATTTTCTTTCACATTATCTGCCAGTCCGTCTTCTCTCCCAGCTATGAATTCACAGTCAGGCAGCGTCAATATATGTGGTATGTTGCAGTGAAAATGCAAACACATTTTCTATAATGAACATATGGGAGACTCCAGTTGAAAAGAGTTCCGATTCTACCCCAAGCATGTTATTGGCTGTGACTGCAGAGAAGCAGGCAGCAGACGGAATCAGGAAGCATGGAGGAAGGAGAGAAAGGATTTGTACTCGACTGCTGTTTCCAGATCCTGAGTCCTGCCATGCTGTGCTGCAGCCTCTTTCAAAAAGCAAACTGGTTTGGTTGGTTGCTTTCCTGACTTTTAATATACATCTTTCATTATACAATCCATGGTCTTACTTAGCTAAAGGAGAAAAATTCATCATGCAAATTGTTTGTGCCTTGAAATTTCAATATAGACATCAGAATTTAAATATTTTTATTATAAAAAATGTTAAGCATTCAAGAATTAAAATATACAAGTTACTCCTGCATATTCATACCTAGGCTTCATATTTGTTAATATTTCCTATTTTTCTTATTACTTATATATTCCATTGAAACACAAATATAAATATGTGAATATACACACATACATACATATTCATGACATATGTATAAAGCTATATTAATATCGTAGACTCCACTCTTAAAAGCAAGGCCATTTTTATACATAACATCTATACAAGACATAGGTATTTTTGAAAAGCATCATCTTGCTTCTCTATCAATCACTAGGATAACAGATTTAAAACAGCAATAAATTAAAATTATTTTTCTCCTTAACAGCAAATTACTTGTTTAAATGTCAACCCAAGAGTGTTTTTCTTTCAAGATGCATCTTTTCATTCTGATGTGAAAGAAGACAAACATCCATACAGATCTGTCAATGGTGAGAACAACCATGGGATATGCTGGAAGTCAAAGAAACAGCATTACTGTTGACTGCCCTGAGATAAATAAAGGTCAGAAAAGCAACTATCAGGCTGTTACATCAGAAAACTGCACCATCTACTTAGTTAAAGATCTTGCCACCCAAATAAAAACACACCTGCTGATATGTAATAATTCCTCCTCGAGCAATAAGGTTCCCTGCAGTGTAACAGAATGCTCAGAACAAATGTTCAGAAGCTTATAACCATTAGTCCCTCTTAGGCTTTTAGGGGATTTCTTCATTTGTGCTGAATGAGTTATGTTTTTATTTTAGTACCTGAAAATGGAGAATAAGAATGTGTGTAAGAACTGAACAAGATCACAGTAAGTTCAGGACAAAGTATAAGATAACATTATAATTTTGGATGTTTCTTTATATTTTGCAAGACTTAAAATCTAGTTGATTGCCTCTCTGAAGTTGAAATGGTCATCTTTAAACTGCCTTTCTTACTAAAGGTCTCAAAAGATATTTCTGAATGTCTGCCTGTTATATCCCATTGACAATTTCTTTGTAGTAACTTTGCTCAAGTACTTACCTCTCTAGGTTCTTGAATAAGTGGAGTGTCATTTCCAACAGAAACAAAGGAAAACTTCCTTTAGGAATCTTTTTCTTTACTTCAGAGGTGGGATTTCTAAACTTCTAAGCAGTGACACAGGAAAGCTGTTAAGCAGTGGTCCTGTGCTGTAAGCTGAATTCTGGAGTTCTCTTCATTGCGCTTTGCACTCTCTCTGCTCAGCCTACGTTAGCTCTATGTGCAAGTCTGAGTGGATAAGTGTCAATAAAGAACAGTTTCCTTGGGCCTGTGAACAGGAAAATGAAGTACCAATGTGAAATATTACATAGCTTAATCTTTTCTAACTTTCCCTATCTTGCCTTTCTTCATTTTTATTTAGTCTTTGGACTTCTAAATCACATTTCAGATATTTTTCTTATAACTATATAAAAATGGGGGGCTACTTAATGAATAGGAGTTTTTCAGAAGGTCCAAGAGTATATAGATAATAATTTTTACATTAAAAGATATTATTTACTTTCAATTTTTTTAATCTATAAAATGGTTTAAACTTGCATCACTACAGGGCTTATCATGAAATGTTGTACCTACTCATGAGATTTCAAAGTCTGGAAAGCTACAGTAAATATAGTAGAACTTCAGAGTTCAAGATTTAGCATTCACAACTTCAATTATCCTTGTAGAATACTGAAGTCCCATGATTTAGATTGATTGATAAGTTTGCTGCAGCAAGAAATAAAATTGCATAGATCGAGATGCTAGTTTTTATGAAAATCTCTTTACTAGTGAAAGCAGCTAACTATGGCACAGCATCTGCACCTTAACAAGATCTTACTTTTTTTAAATTTCATGTATGCACTTATACAAGTGTGGTATATTTTTGTGAAAAATATAAACCAGATTTTAAAAACATCTTTAATAAAAGTTAAAAATACTGTTACTTTGTCATATAAGCATATGTGGTAAAAGCCAAGAGTCTTCTGTAATTGGTTGGGATGGTAACATGATCCCACTAATGATGTATACAGACTGATATCTTCAGTAGCTGGAGGTGTGATAACAGACCTCCACTTGCCTTATATAACCTGATACTATATTACCAAACAAGGACTTTATACCTAGTTAACTTCTGGGGTGGGGGGCAGAGTCTACTGCCAGATTTGCTAATCTACTCCACCCTTGCTTTTCCCAAGCTGCTGGAGATCTAGAAAATAAAAGGCCCTGGCTAAGTTTTAAGATTTGTTCTAAAGGAAATATAGCAATGAAGTGTGAAATCTAAGGAAAAAGTCAAGAGGAAAACCATATTCTATTAGAGAGCAAAGAGGAGGCTCAGGATTGCACGCTTCAGATAAGGCTGCCCTCGTGCACTTTTAGTGGGAATGCAGATTGGTACAGCCACTGTAGAAAGCAGTATGGAGTTACCTCAAAAAATTAAAAATGGGACTGCCTAATTACCCAGATATTCCACTTCTATGAGTATGTATATCAAAAAAAATCTAAAACACTAATTCAAAAGAATATATGTGCCCGGTATTTACTTGCAGCATTGTTTACAACAGCCAAGCTATGGAAACGGCCTAAGTGCCTGTCAGTAGATAAATGGATATAAAAGCTGTGGTACATTTACACAGTAAAATATTAGGTCATTTAAAGAGAAATCTTACCCAGAGGCGAATTTAACAAAAGGTGTACTGGGCGTGTGCCCTGGGCCCTGACTTCTGAAGAACCCGACAAAACCCCAACTTCACACTTTTTTTCTGATGACAAGGGGGCCATATATTTTTTTCTGTGCCCAGGGCCTCGAATGACCGTAATCTGCCTCTAATCTCACCCTTTGTGATAGCATGGATGGGCCTGGAGAGCATTATGCTAAATGAAATAGGCCAGTCAGAGAAAGACTAGTACCATGTGATTTCACTTATATGTGGAATCTAATTAAAAAAATAAACTAACAAACAAAATAGAAACAGACTCACAGATACAGAGAACAGATTGACAGCTTTCAGAGGGAAAGGGGTTTGGAGGGTTGGGTGTAAAAGGTGAAGTAATTAAGCAAAAAAAAAAAGTCTTAAGTCATAAATACAGACTACAGTGTGTTGCTTAGCAAAGAGAAAGAGGGATGAGGGAGAGGTTGAAGAGGATAAAGGGGGAAAAAGAAATAAATAAGTTTATGTTTTAAAAAAATGGACAAAAGCATTGAAGGCAAAATTTATTAAGAAGTCAAAAGGCAGGAAAAGAAAAGAAATATAACACACAGGAGAAAAATAAAGAACCTACTCTAGCAGAATATTTATCCCAGGAAACAAAAGAAAATCATGGGGAACAAATGCATTTCTCGTGGAAATAAAAGAGAACATAGACTCTGCAAGGAGACCAAGTAGAAAAGGAAGAGATCAAACATGAGCTCCTCTTACAGCAAAATGACACAAAAAATAAAACTGGCAGAGCTAAGAAAAAGGCAATGTGATTATCTTAATCCATTAAGACTGCTATAATGAAATGCCATAAGATGAATGACTTATATATAACAGAAATGTATTGCTCACTGTTCTAGTGGCTGGGAAGTCCAAGGTCAAGGAGCTAGTAGATTTGGTGTCTGGTGAGAACCTACTTGCTAGTTTAAACCTAGATGGCTGTCGTCCCACTGTTACATGGTTGAGAGGACCAGAGTGTTCTTTGGGGCTTTTTAATTTTTATTTTATTTTATTTTATTTTTTTACACAGACAGAGAGAGTCAGAGATAGGGACAGAAAGACTGGAATGGAGAGAGATGAGAAACATCAATCATCAGTTATTCATTGCAACACCTTAGTTGTTCATTGTTCTCTCATATGTGCCTTGACCGTGGGCCTTCAACAGACCGAGTAACCCCTTGCTTGAACCAGTGACCTTGGGTCCAAGCTGGTGAGCTTTTGTTCAATCCAGATGAGCCCACACGCAAGCTGGCGACCTCGGTGTCTTGAACCTGGGTCTTCCTCATCCCAGTCTGACGCTCTATCCACTGTGCCACCGCCTGGTCAGGCTCTTTGGGGCTTATTTATAGAGGCAATAATCTTACTCATGATGACTCCACCCTCATTACCTAATTACTTCCCAAATGTTTCACCTCCCAACACCATCACAGTATGTGGTAGGATTTCAACATGTGAATTTTGGGAGGATACAAACACTCAGTCTATGGTAGTGACTATGGAGAAAAAGATTTCATTTATAAGAGTAACAATGAAATCCTTAGAAGTATATCAAATGTGAACTATGCAGACCCATTTTGTAGAAAAATTAACTCTATAGTGAGGCATATATATATGGCTAAATGTATAAGTACGCATTATTTGTGAGTAAGGAGAGTAAATAAAATTGCTTATACTTTCTAAAAATCCTCCAAAGCCAACTAAAACCAAAAGAAAATTAAAATACTATCTTTGAAAGATGACAGGAATATTCCAAATTAACTTGAAAGTATATATGTGCAATAGCCAGAAAGATTTTTGAAAGAAAAGGTCATGAGTTAAAGCTAGTTTATATATATATATATATATATATATATATATATATATATATATACATATATATGAATGAATATATTATAGAGCCACAATATTTAAAACAGCATGGTTACATAGTCAATATATAAATATATATTGGAGTTTAGAATAAAAAAATGGTTAGAACTTCTCACTAATTTAAATAGTTAGTAAAAGATGGAATTATTTCTCCAGGATGTTTTTAGGCCTCTTTACATAATAAAAGACTATTCTTTCTATATAAATTTATGTTTATTAATTTCTCTATCCTCAGATATCTAACAATAACTATGCTAAACCACTTTGGAGTCAATATTCTATATAGCTCAAATCTGTATTTGCTTCCTGTGCTGCTGCTATAACAAATTACCTCAAAGTTAGTAGCTTACAACAAGACAATTTTATTCCTTAGAGTTCTGGAGATTAGAGTCTAAAATGACCCTGAGGGAGCTAAAATCATGGTGTCAGCAGTGCTGGTGCCTTCTGGAGACCCCCCAGAGGGAGTCTGTTTCCTGTCTCTTCTCACTTCTAGAAGCTGTCCTTATTCTTCGGCTGCTGGCCCAGCACTGCGTGGTCTTTTCCTCTACTGTTTTTCTCATGACTCCTTCTCTCTGTGACATTGATCCTCCTCCATGCCTTTTATAGGGACTCTTGTGATTATATTGGGCCCAACTAAATAACCCATATTAATCTCCCCATTTTAAGATCCCTAATTTAAATCACATTTGTAAAGTCCCTTTTACCTTGTACATAAACACAATCAGTTATCTGGGATTAGGACATGAGCATATTTAGAGGGAAGGTACATTATTCATTTTACCACCCTGTCCTTTGCTATTATCTTAATTACCTATTTATAAAAAGGCTAAAAACCTAACACAAGTCATATCCACATATATATTTATGTGCATTTGTGTATGAAGAATGGAGTAATGAAAAAAAATCCTGGATGTTGAATCTTAGTTTTACTAGTTTCTTTAGTGTAGCTGTTATTTAAGAAATTGATAGAAAATGGCCCTTGCCTGGTTGGCTCAGTGGATAAAGCAATGGTCTGGTGTGCAAATTTCCTTGGTTCGATCCCCAGTCAGGTCATGCATTAGAAGCAACCATCTGCTACTCTATCCCTTCCTCTCCCCCTTCTCTCACTCTTCACCTCTCACAGCCGGTGGCTTGACTGGTTCGAGCATCAGTCCCAGGTGCTGGGATGGCTCGGTTGGTCCAAGTTTTAGCCTCAGACACTGAGAGTAGCTCAGTTGATTTGAGCATTGGCTGCAGATGGGGGTTGCCAGGTGGATCCTGGTTGGGGTGCATGTGGGAATCTGTCTATCTCCCCTCTTCTCACTTAAAAAAATAAAATAAAAATAAAATGAAAAGAAATTGATGGAAAATGAAAAACTAATTTGCTCATTAACAATGAGGAGAAGTATAAAATATTTGTATTTTGCATTCATTTGGTCATTTTATATTTTCATATTGAATACCTAATAATTATAATAATGATTATTATTAGAATAATAGAAGCAAAGGAAGTGCCCAATAAATAATAATTATAGTAAATTGCATAAATTATCTCATTTATTCTTAATCATCCTATAGTCAGGGTATTATTATTTTTCATAATTTACAGATGAAGAAACTAAGACAAAAAGAGATTAAAAAGCTGCTTAGCCTGACCAGGCAGTGGAGCAGTGGATAGAGCGTTGGACTGGGATGTGGAAGGACCCAGGTTCGAGACCCCGAGGTCACCAGCATGAGCGCAGGCTCATCTGATTTGAACAAAAGCTCACCAGCTTGGACCCAAGGTCACTGGCTGGAGCAAGGGTCTGCTGAAGGTCTGCGGTCAAGGCACATATGAGAAAGCAATCAATGAACAACTAAGGTGTTGCAACGAAAAACTGATGATTGATGTTTCTCATCTCTCTTCGTTCCTGTCTTTCTGTCCCTATCTATCCCTCTCTCTGTCCCTGAAAAAAAAAAGCTGCTTAAAGTCATAGTGTGAGGAACAATATTGGAACTTAGTGAGTCATTAGCTTTGTTTCTAGTCCTGTGTGGCACCAGGGATCAATGGGGTGACCTGTTGCCCCATGCTTTCAGTACTGGGGAGAGCCAAAAAAGATAAGCAAGTACAAATGGAGAAAACATGTGCTATGATGGATAAAGATTACGATGTAACAGGAGCACATGGGCAAGAGCCTAGCTCAAACAAGAAGTGTCATTTTTGTAGGAGAAAGCTGAGGATTGAGGGACTAGTGTATGGGCAGGTTGAAGAGTATGGGGTGAAGATTACAGAGTCATTTAACACAATGAGCAAATGCCTGGAGGTAGAAGAACATGGAGAGTTTAGGAAATTAAAAAAATGTATTATGGCTGAATGATAAAAGTCAAGGAGGAGATATCAAATGTTTCAGGAGGTAAGCATGGGCCAAATTACAGAAGATCTTATAAATCATGTTAAGGAGTTTGAGTTTCATCAAATGGCCTGTCCCTTTAACAGTTGTAAGCAAAAGAATGACTTAATCAAATATGCAGTATGATAATAGGAAACATGGTTTGAATGTGGCAATACTGGAGCCAGTGAAGCCAGCCAATAAGCTACTGCAGGACTTTAGATATTATGGAGATGTTACAAAGCTAATATATTTACATTTAAACATACGTGAAAATATGAAAAATGCAAAATTCCCATGAACTTTTACTATAAACCTCCAGTCTTCAGAGAAAATTCATACGTGAAATACAATCCCCAAGTCTCTTCCTCCACCCATCCCCCTTCCCTTCTCTCTCTCTCTCTTTCTCCCTTCCCACTGCCATGGCTCAAAGGCTTCAAGCATGTTGGCCAGGGTGCTAAGGGTGGCTCTATGGCCTCGCCTCAGGCGCTAAAACTGCTCTGTTGCTGAGCAATGTGACATGACTCCAAATGGGCAGAGTGTCAGCCCAGTGGCGGGCTTGCCGGTTGGATCCCAGGTTGGGCACATGCGGGAGTCTATCTCTCTGCCTCCCCGTTGCTCACTTAAGAAATAAACTATAGAAGGCACATTTATCTTCCATCACCCATTGCTCAAGGTTGGTAGTTCAGTGAATGAGTGCCTAGCAGGCTCCCATGGGCATCCATACTGAGAAGCTCTAGGGCAGGCCCAGAGGGAGACACCAGCAAGCTGTACCTGTGTGAGGCTTGGTTGAAGTTTGCATAGAAGCTGGTGCCACAGCCAAAGCCAGAGTCAGGTAAGGAGCTACACTTTTGTAACAGCACTTGTCGCTGTCTGAAGTGATATTTTTGTTGTTGGATTTGATATTTGTGCTGCCTCTCTCACCCTTTTGATTGCAAAATCAAATGTCCTTTTTTTTCCCACTCTTCCTCACTTCATCCCTAGAAAACTACTTGTCTTATATTAGGTACTTAAATAGTTTATAATTGATACGTGACTTTGAAGTTCTAAGTGTCTGAGATATACAAGGTTGCCTCTTTAAGATGTGTTGCTTGCGAGGTACTCTAGCTGTAGCAGACTGGTCAGGAGACCATTGCAAGGGCTGGAAGGAAACTGTGTACACAGGTCGGGAGAAATCTCAGCCACCTGTAAGTATTCCATTCAGTAGAGTTACTCCAGATTGGGTTATTTCAAAGTAACCAATTCTCTAGAAAATTCCCACCCTGAGGGAGTAAAGGAAAAGGGGTTTCACTCAGCTCCACATATCCCCTGCCCAATGTGGGGCTACTTCCGCCCATCCCGGAAACAGGAACCCTGGAACCAGGGGCATGTGCGTCTGTCCTAAGGATATCAGCACTGTGGCAAGTGCCTACCGGTCCTGAATACTCCATTACCAGTTTTGGTACAAATTGAGTCTTTTGTAAACAGTGAAGACTTTGTATTCTGTCCACAGACATCACATCCTAATTTTGTGTTGCAATCAATTCCTCACCAAACTGAAATTACATGATTAGAAGAAGATTTAGAAATAACTTTTGTTTGTTTTCCGCCTCTCCCTGGGGTCCCCATCCTGCTGTTCCCACCCTGCTGTTCCCACCCTGCCCCACATTTCACCAGAAAGAAATTAAGAACCAGAAAAGTGAAGTGACTTCTCTAAATTATCCAGCTGTTTTGTGACAGAAAGAAATGAGAGTCATTCTGAGCAATTCAACCGAGTAGAGTGTGGTTTGCTGATAATGCTAAAATGGCAGGTTTGATATTTGTGTACAGGCCATTGGTTCTTTCCTCCTTCTACCGACCTCCCAAAATCACATAAACCAGCCTAAAAATGCCTCGAGGGTTGGAAATGTGTCTTTTATCCAGTTCCTGACACATTGTAGGATCTCAAAAAATATTTGTTGTAAAATGAATTTCTATAGTTGTGGTATTAGTCATCCCGAAGGAGGATAATAACCTTTTTCCCGAAATATGTTTTTCTCTGCTATCCTGGTTACTTTTGTCTGTCTTTGTTTATAGTCAATCAATATCACTGTTAAGGCGCCTCCAGCCTGTTTGTATTCGGGTCTGGAGCCTTGTCTGTCGGACACCCCGACTTACCATGGAGATACCAAACACCCTTTCAAAATCTATTACTGGGTCAAGCCTCAACTCTGCGAGTTTAAAAATCATTTCTTCAAGGTTTACTTTGAAGTTTTCTTTCTCTCCATGTCAGCAGGATAGCTGTAAATTTTTTATTTTCAGCAGGCCTGAAAATATTACTCTTTGCGTACTGGTGACCCAGTAAGGGATTTTCACGTACACTTTGAAAATCTTTCCATCGTTTAAACTTTCTTCCATTAATCAAGCTGGGAAAGAGAGTCTTTTTTTTCCCCTCAGTTTCTGTAATTGCCTCTACCGCCTCGACTAATGCCAATTTATAAAGCCTACATCTGGCCATACAAGAGAGACAAAACTCAATAGAATTTCATTGCAAGATGAAAAATTGCATTTTTTTACATGTTTTTCTTGCTAAGGATAACCTGCATTGTCAGGTGCTACAGAAGCTAAGCTGCCATGGAATATGTTTAATGACATAATTTAAAAATAATACTCTATATTTGTATAACTCTGAATTTAGAGAGTGTACATCATCTTACATGTTGATTTACTTATGATATAAACGAAGAAGGAATATCCCTCAGTAAGAGCTGCAGAAAAGTAAGGCTCGCTCAACTTTAGACTTTATTGAACCACTGAGTCTTATGTCTGGATAACAAAAGCCAGTTGAAAGCCTGAGAGGGAGTAAAGTTGGGTAGAAAAGGATTGATGAAATTGAAAAGATGGCGAGTATCGGGGCTATCAGAAATGTGGCCAAAATTGAGCTATCTCCAAAATCCTTGTTGGGAGGAGCCAAAACCACCCTTGGAGGAAAAAAAAAAAAGTGGCACCAAATGCAAAGAATGAGACAAGAACACAAAGAAAACACATTTGATATTAAAAGTGCAAAGCTAAATGAAATAAGATATGAATAACAGATAAAGTCATAAAAAGGTTATTATTGCTCAGCCAATATATTGACCTGGTGCCAAAGGACACTCTTTGTTGCCAACAGCAATGCTGTATCTATATATGTATTTGATGAACAGGTAGCTCTCCTGTAAATATTTTTCTGTTTGTGCCAGGGAAGAAAATCCATAAATAATTACCAGTGAATAGCAAATGATACTATTTAAGTTATTAGCAAATCTTTGTTCAGGAATTACCATGAGTACACACTGGTTTAGGTACCGTATTGGTTCAAAGGTGAGTTAGAGATGGTCATTTCCCTTGAGAACAAAAACCACAAAGGGAGAAAAGTAGCAAACATGGATGTTTTTGTTGGTTATTTATAAGCACTGTTTGAATTTATTTATATTAAGTGTTATGTGAAAGAATATTCGGTTAACAGATACCATACTTACATAAGTGACTAGAGAAGAATATATAGACTTTGAAGTGTGTGTAACATTTCCATAGATGGAGAGGTATTCCACTCAAATAAACTGCACCAGAAAAAGCAAGAAGGGGGAGTATTATAGGGCATCTGGAGGAATAAGCTTAATGTCAGGTGTGACTGGCACAAAGGTGTATTTTATGAAGCAGGAATTTGTGAATAAACTTTAATACGGGTCAAGGAGTTTGGTTTTTATATTGTAGGTATTGGAGAACCACTGAAGGGTGTTGAGTGCAGAGTCACATGATAAAAAAAAATGTTTAATTGCCTGACCTGTGATGGCACAGTGGATCAAGCATTGACCTGGAATGCATGCTGAGGTCACTGGTACAAAACCCGGGGCTTGCTTGGTCAAGGCACATATAGGAAGCAACTACTATGAGTTGATGCCTCCTGCTTCTCCCCTGTTCCTCTCTCTTTCTCTCTCTTAAAAAAGTGATTAATCTACAAGATTGAAGAGTAGTTGGGGGAATATTAGCTATGTATCCATAATAATAGCTCATCCTTCCATGACCTCCTCCCAAAAAAAAGAAAGAAGAAAGAAAGAAAAAAAGAAAGAAGGAAAGAAAGAAAGAAAGAAAGAAAGAAAGAAAGAAAGAAAGAAAGAAGAACATGTAAGGAAGAAAAAAAGGAAGTTCCCAGAAGATAGTCCCCATACTTTAAATTGTAGATAATCTAGTTACTTATCTCTGCATAAGGTCCTATTGTTAGACAGTTTGAAGAGAGTCATTTCTTCTGGGGGAAAAGAAAGTATCAATAATGTTGAAGTAGTATTTTGAAAGATTTGGATGTGAATATATTAATTAGAAAGATATTAATGTCTGGTAGAAAAGGCCAGAGGTATTGGTTATGAAGGAAAGGACATTTGTAAATTCTCATCTGTACATTATAGAATATTATGCAACTTTTGGCTGCTGCAGTGGAATTTTCTCATCTTTCTTCTATGCACTCTTCTTCTCCAGATAACTTAGAAAGGGGCCATCTTCCTGCTGCGTGACAGGCAAGGGAATGGGACGGGAGCAGCAGTGCACACAGAGGGAAGTCACAAGTGCACCCAACTCAAGGCAACTCTACTGGCAGCCAGTAGAGTGAGCTCTCCCCTTTTCTCAGGACCTGATTTCCTCCAGTCAATTATACTCATGTATAGAACAGATACAACTGCAATGAAATACAACCATGTGGTTTGAACAACAGATATATACCACACCCAGCACTTGGTCTCTGCTTAACTCTTAAAGACACGACTTAAATTCCTTCCCTTGTGCCATAAACCCTTCCCCCCAAAAAAACCCTTTCCCTACTAATTACTGTTCGTTTAATTTTGCACCTTTTTTTCTCATTGACATGCTAGTAGCATGTAGAGATGGCCTTGTTGCCAGGGATAAAGGAGTGGTTTATGTGTCCTGTGACCTTTCCTGAAAACTTTACCCCCCTTGTCAAAATTACCACGGAATTCTTGATCACTCCTGCCTTCAATAACACAAAATATTCCACAATTCTGGCTGTTCTCACTTTCTGTTTTGTCTTTGTTTTATGATATTCAACTTCCAGTACCTGTTTGTTAATTAGTTTACTTACTTACTTTTTTCTGATGACCAAATCTGATCCTTTTTAAGGAGTGATATAGTAAGTACTCATTTCAATGTTTTCAGTAATCCGTAGTTCCCACTACATGGCACCATATATCAGAAATAGTGGTAACTGGTGGCTAGCAGAGAAACTGGGAATTGTTCAATGAAGTTACAGTTATACAAGATGAATAAGCTCCAGAGGTCTGCTGTGCTGTGTAGTGCCCACAGTTAATGCTAGGGTATGTGCACTTAAAACATGGTAAGAGGGCAGCTCTCACTCTTGGTGCTCTTACCACACAAACAAAAAAAGACAAGGGAACACAGAAAAACATTGGGAGATGGGAGCTATGTTTATTATACCTTGATTATGGTGATGATATCACAAATGTATGCATATGCTGAAACTCAATGAATACATTAAATATGTGTAGCTATTTTGTATGTAAATAATACCCCAATAGAGATGGAAAAGAAAAGTACAAAGATATCAACCTTTATAGAATAAACTAAATATTTATTATGCTAACTAACATCTTGGCCACAAGCAAATTTTTAAAATTTATTTCTTTAAATAATGGGAATATAGTCAATAATATTGTGATAAGTTTCCATGATGACAGATGACTACTGGAATTAGTGCAGTGATCACATTGCAAGGTATAAATATATTGATCACTGTATTGTATACCTGGAGCTATTATAATTAATATAATATTGCATACCAACTCTACATAAATTAAATTAAATTTTTTTGTTCCTTTAATATAAGCAGAACTTACAAAGTTTTTGGCTGCTTGTTCTAATCTGTTAGTATCCTCTCCTGTCCTGCTGTTCTGTCTGTCTGCCACTCTGTGCTCCCCTCATTACTTCCTTCTGATTCTCTCAATGAAATGGCACCTAAAGAACACATTGCTTCTTTTGTCTGCAGCTGGCTTGTTCACAGTGGGGCTCTTGATTTGAACAAACCTGAAGGTGTCAGGCTATATAAACACTCCAGGGAAGATATTTTCACAAAGGCTCTGCTCTAGAAAATTATACACTGCTTTCAAAATGCTTTGCCACATTTAAAAGTGTAATTATACCCTTCTTCTTAATGATTGACATGACATATGTTTACATGTGTTTGAGCTGACTTATAAGTCAGTATACAGTAATGTGTTGTACATTTAGTGGCAACATCTAAAATTTTGTGAGCAAAACATCTGAAATCATGTGTAATTCTCCAAATATCTTAGAATGAATAATGCAGTTTGCAAATTTCACAGTGCTTTTTAATTTTTGCATAATAATTTAATCGTTACTTTTATATGTTGCCTTCAAATCTATTTACTCATTCACCACATTGTTTCAGACTTCCTAGTTTTCCTTTGATTCTTTTATTTAGTTGGGTTTTCTATCATAGTATGGTCCAACAGAACTTACTATGATAATAAAAATGTGCTATATCTACATTGCTCAGTGTGGTAACCACTAACACATGTGACTATCGAGCACATGAAATCTGGCTGGTGCAAATGAGAAACTAAAATTTTAATGTTTATTAATTTGCATTTAAATAGCTCCATGTGGCAAGTAATGCTAGCCAACAGAAATATACTGTGAGCCGCATATGTAATTTAAAATTTTCTAATTGTCATATTTTAAAAAGTTAAAGAAAAGTAAAAGTAAATATTAAAAATATATTTTATTTAACTCAATAAACCCAAATAGTTTCATTTTAATCTAGAGTTGTCAAATTTATACAAACAGAAAGTCAAATGATGATTAGGGAGGAAGCCTGAAGTAATGGGTACAGAATTTCAGTTTTGCAAGACAAAGAGTTCTGAGAATGAATGGTGGTGATGATTGCGCAACAATGTGAATGTAAATAATGGCACTGCATTTAAAATGGTTGAGGGGGTAAATGTTATGCTATGGGTATGTAACCACAATTTTTTTTAATTTAAAAATTATAAAAATTATACTTTTAACTATTACCCAGTACAAAATATTATTATCATTTTTTTTTTTTTACAGGGACAGAGAGAGAGTCAGAGAGAGGCATAGACAGGGACAGACAGGAACGGAGAGAGATGAGAAGCATCAATCATCAGTTATTCGTTGTGACACCTTAGTTGTTCATTGATTGCTTTCTCATATTTGCCTTGACTGCAGGCCTTCAGCAGACCGAGCAACCCCTTGCTGGAGCCAGCAAACTTGAGCCCAGGCTGGTGAGCTCTAGCTCAAGCCAGATGAGCCCGCACTCAAGCTGGCGACTTCGGGGTCTCGAACCTGTGTCCTCCGCGTCCCAGTCTGACGCTCTATCCACTGTACCACCGCCTGGTCAGGCCAAAATATTATTAATGCAACAATTTATGTTCATATTCTGACATTCTTACTAAATGTTCAAAATCTAGGGTGTATTGTACACTTTTAGCATATCAAAATAGCCATTTTTTCACGCATTTAATAGCTTCTTGTACCTAATTGCCAATATTGGACAAAGCTGGTCCAGAGAAACAATCAAAATGTTATTAATCACCTTTCTCTCCTCTTCCTACACTCCACCTGGGACCCAATAATTTTTAACCTATATAATTGCTTATCTTCCATAAAAGGAGGGGTGAAGTTAATTAAACCAAATGTTGTCTCTAGAAAGGTGACTGATACATACTTTGCCCTTCCCCTAAGACTGTATTTTTTCTTATTTAAATAATACTTATATAATCTCTTTCATATTTTTTATATATATTTATTGCATTGGAGTTCTTTCCACCACTTCATACTTCTAAAAATGTTTTAATGCAGCTGTGAATCTTAAAATCAATAACAATTTAGAACTAAGAAAATGTGATATTAAATATACTAGTTACCAGACACACAGATATCTTACATCATCTTCTAAACAATCCTATTGTTAGACATTATTACTCCTATATTATAATTAGAAAATTGAGAATGACAGCATTAAGTAAATTTCTCATTGAGTTAAAATATATATGAAGATCCAAACTCAGGTATATTCTAATTTAAAACAAAAAAGAATCAAAATAAGAATGATTTTAAATTCCTTAATTTAAGTGATGTGTCATTGGTAAGGGAAAGTCTACATGCTGGGTGATAATACTGCTTCTTTTATTTGCTGTAGAAATGTATGTAATCATTAGTTTCCACAAACAGAAGTTGAACTTAAAAATTATCTTTATCTTTCTTACACTGTGGATTTTGCAGAACTGATTTAGGAGTGGTATATGTGCATATATTGTTTAGTGATTACTGTAAGTAAAATCTTCAAATCAAAAAATAATCTAGATTCTGAGGGATTTGAGTTATGGTGAAAGTTACCACCAACCAATGAATACGCTTATCTCTAAAGTGAATCGAAAGTTTAAAATTAACAGAGATAAGCAACTAAAATATATTTAATCTTATATACAAAGTCTGGAAGGAAACATGAGAAAATGAAATAGTTTTACTTCTCGTTGGCAGAAGTGTGGGAATTTTGTCATTTAAAAAGATTTAGTGTTCTATCATGTTGTTATATTGATGTATAAGTCAGTGTGTACAAGACATAGAGAAACCAGTCCAAATATTTCCAGTAGAGAAGAGTTTAATACAGAGAATTGACTACAAAGTTGTTAGAAAGTGAACCCAAAGAGCACAAGAGAGAAGGAGGCTGTTGTCAAAAGGTTATGAATTCCCTTTGTTCTCTGAGCTGCCTCGCAGGAACCCACACATCCCACTGCCACGTTAAATCTGAGAATGGTGCTCCAGCCCACTGACCCTGCTGGAGCCCATCGCTCCCTTCAGCTGCTCACCTCTGTGCTGCTACTCCCACAGGTGCTCACAAAAGAAAGAAAACAGTGGTGGTTTTTCCTCTCCACATTGCAATTTCTCACAATATCTCCCATTGTAAGAACCTAGCAGGAAGCCAGCTTCCGTTCTGGTACTAGAAAAGGACAAATTGGATAGGTCTAACCAAAAACTCTCTAGCCCAACTGAAGAAAAATAAGAGTAATTATTTGTATTTTCTCCTCAAGTTTGCTGTGAATCTAAAACTGCTCTAAAAAGTCATTTAATAAAGAAGGGAAGAAAAAGGAAGGAAATTCTACCCACATTTTAGGTAATTGTGGTTTCCACCAGATAAACCTTGAAGACATTAGGCTAAGGGAAATAAAGTCACAAAAGGACAAATACTGCATGAGTCCACTTACATGAGGTACCTAGTGCAGTCAGATTTATAGGGAGAGTAGAATGGTAGTTGTTGGGGGGGGTAGAAATGAGGAGTTACTGTTTAATAGCTACAGAGTTCCAATTTGGAAAGATGAAAAAAAATTCTAGATATGGATGGTGGTGATGACTATACAACAATGTTCCTGAACTGTATATGTAAAAATGGATAAAATAGTAAATTTTATGTTATGTGTAATTTACCACAGTAAAACAACAACAACAAATAAAAACAGTTTAAAATTAAAAAGATAACTCCATCTTTCCTTAAAACTGCATACCCCTCACAATCTTCTCCAGATAGCACATTAACAATCTTGACAAACCATGGAGTAATTACCCTTGATTTAACCCCTTCCCTCACCCCATCTCCAGTCAAAAAGAAAATCCATTGATTCTAATTCCAAAGAATATCCTAATATTGTCCACATCTCTTCATCATTATCAACACCTCAAGCTTATTCCAGTCTTAGGACTTTTCTACTTACTGTTCTCTCAGCCCAGGACTCTCTGCTGACCTTCACATGGCTGATCCCTTCCAATTATTCAAACTTTATCTTCCACCACCCTTCCTCAGAAAGGCCTTCCCTAATCACTTCTAAAGGAGCCACTGCATTTCAATGTTTTCCAGGGTACTTATTACCTTCCGAGATATATTCACTTTTTTTGTATTGTTACCCCTCCATCATGATATAAATCCCACAAGTGCAAGGATTGTTTAAACCTTGGTTACTGCTCTTTCTCTCCCATCTAGCTCAGTGCCTGCCTGGCACATAGTTGGTACTCAGCACGCATTTTTTTTTAAAATAAATGAATGAATGAACTTACCTGAATTTTAGTTTTCTCTCTGTGAAAGTAGATACTTATATCAACCACAAGAGTTGGTTTTGACTATTAAATAAAACCATGCTCTAAAACTGTTTAGCAACATACATTCCAGGTTAACTGTTATTGCTGTAACTTTTAATATCTCTAGGCAAATTGTAGGGTGATTATAGTGCCTGGTGGCATTGGTATTACCAGTGATCTTAGTACTTGGGAAGCAGTGATAGCTAACAGAGAACCCTCTTCACCTATAGAAGGTAATAGAATGTTTCTAGTAAGAAAATCAGTGTTTGAGTACTCAAACCAGATGCATGTAAGTTTTATTTTTCAAGGAAAATTGGTTGGACATGCAGAAGTACATCTTTGTTACATAAAATTTCATAAGCAAGGGTGCTCTAGATAAATATCAATCAGGGGTCAATAGAGTGCTTAGAAGCTTACAGTAAATTATATATATATATATATATATAATTATATATATATATTTATTTATTTATATATTTTCACCCTCACAATAACACTGTATAAAAGCTAAAATAGCTGTTAATACTCCTTCTAAAGAAGCATTTTGAAAGTTAAGGACATAAACCTTGAATCCAAATTTTGCATCTCTAGTATTATTATTAATATCAAAATAATATGTAGTTTTAAAATAGGGAACATAGAAACACTCATATTTATATAGTTTGGGTAGAATTCTTTGGTAGTCTCTCAAGATAGATTAATTTATTAAAATAAGATATCAAAATTCAATTTTTTCTAGCTCATAAAAGAAATCATACAGAATCCCAAATACTCAAACTAATCCACATGAGTTTGCAGGATTTCAGATTGTCATTTGGGGCTATCAAATCCTTTCTTTTATTGAGCCAGAATTGTCATGTAAGAATATCAGTTACCCAAGCTGTACTTGTTACACATGGAGCTCTCCCCATCTCCTTTAAGGTTTCGTTTAAAATTGCTCATGTTCTCTTGAAAAGAACAAATTCCTGGATTACATTACCTGATGTTCACCATGGCAATAGGAAAAATGAGAAGTTTCATAATGTTAGCAGAAATAAAATCTTTCACTTCATTTATATATTTCACTAAAGATAGAGAACTTTCAGAATTTTAAATGTTGCAATTTAAAAAATATATAAATGTAAATGAAGTAATTTTTCCTTTAGTTTATTAAAGCATTTTATTAAAAAGCATTGGCTTGCTAACTTGGTTTCACGCATAATATGACATTCTATAATGATAGAAGTTAGAAAGACAGAGGAGGATGAAAGATGGGATAAACATGGGAGTAGAAAATGATGTGGATGATCTAGACAGCCTGGTAGTCAAGGAAAAGGATTGTCTTAGGTAATTTGTGGAGTAGGATCAGATATATAGAGAAAAGAGAACTCAACTGGAGATGGGCAGTCTTCACCGAGAACAGAAATGTGAACATAATGGAAACAAAAAGGAATCAGAGTTAAAAAGTAACATGTCAGTTATATAACAGGGAGCAAAGAACAGAGCAAGCAAGAAGGCATGGAACAAGTGAGGGCGAGTTAGGATGCAGGATCCTGTGTGTATGAAGAGGGCACATAATGGACCATGAACTTCTGGCATTGGTGAAGTACTATAAAGGCCCTATGCTAGTGTGCATTCAAGTGTGAGAAAAAAAAAATTAGATGAGAAACAGCATTCCTATGGTCATAATTTAATGATCTGATAAATATTATTCTAACTATATAGTAGCTTATGTGAATATATTTTAATTACTGTTTTTAATTATAAAAGTATTATCTCTTCACTACATAGAACTTAAAAAATATTTTTTAATTAAAAAGAAACTAAATATAACCTCGGAATTCAGAAAAAAGACATTCTTAACAAATTGCTGAGATATAAACATAGAAATATATTTACACTTATGTCATTACTCCATGGTATCATAATATTTTATTTGATATCTTTAATAAAAATTTAACAGTGTACTATGTGAATTTATATATAAATAATTTTTCAAAAGAATCATTTTAAAGATTTCATAATATTCTGTTAAATATTTTGGAATTTTATACTTTCTATTTTTTAACATAAAATCTAGCAATGAATAACTTTATAAATAAATGTCTTTATGTATCTCTTAAAAATGAAATTATTGATTAGGATTTTTGAAGACCTTGACATATTTTTAAATTGGCTTCCATAAAGTTTCATAAATATCCACTACTTACAATGTGGAACTTAGGAAAAGAATAAATTCAGATAATGGGGTGTTGTTGTTTTTTTGCTACCTGAACTCTCACTATTAGAATCTAGGAATTAGATAGCAAAGTATTTTTACACATATATTTTCAGAAACTTGCTATTACACTATGAATGTAGTTTTATATTTTGATTTATCTTTTGCAATTATATAGTAAAATGGTAATTACAGTGACAATAGATTTTTATTAGCAACAATAAATGCCAGAAAACAGTAAAGTAATATGTTCAAAGTATTGAGGAAAAACAGTCAAGTTAGAATTAAATACACAGCTAACGTTTTATTCACAATTGAAGGCAAAAGAATGACCCTTAATTTTTCATACCAAAAAGAACAAAAGTTTCTATAAACTCTAAAATGATTCTAAAATAATGAATACACTTTGAAAAAAAATAATAGAAGAGAAAGAGAATGTATAAAACAATAATAAACATGGACACTTAAGAATTATTTATAAATCTAATCACCTGTTGACTAAAAGTAACAATAATCTTACATATTTAAGAGGTAATACTAGATAATATAAAAAATCCCAAATTATGAAACAACATACATGCATAATAGAACTCTTAAGTAGGATTATCTCTAGGGGCCAAAACCAAAGTTGAAATAAGAGCCTTAGGATAAGCAGTGTTTTATAAGCAATGAAAAAGGACAGTATGGTTTCTGAGGAGTTAATTTGTGCAGAATTGCACAGGAGATAAGAACTTGGTCAGAAAAGGCTAGAAATTTAAATAGAAAACTTAATCTAGGGAATGATATACTTTCAAGAAAAAGAAAAGGCTAAGAATCTATCCATCACTGGTTGAGAATGATTTAGAAGAAATTTGTCATGCTTAGTGTTCTAAGTAGTGAGAAAAGAAATCTTCCACAGTATTTTATAACAAAGGTCTTACTATCATGTGATTTTGAGATAAAAATCTTAATGTGGAATCCTCAATCTAAAAGTGTTCCAGGCTTGTGATACATACCCCTGGTCCATTTGAAAAAATAAATATGAAACTTTACTAAAAGGCTTCACTCTAATATTCCTCACAAGTTTTTAACTTGATGAAACCCTGCTAAAAATAAGTTCACTATCTCATATCATTAAAAATAAGTAAAAATAATTTACCTTAAATAAAATAATCAAAACAAATAGCAGGATTAGATTTCTAAATATGTCAAATAATATAGTCTATAAAGTATGTATGTAAAAAATATTAGTGTTATGAAAAAAAGAATAAAAACAAAAATACATATGATTTATGGACAAAGCTCAGATTATTTTTAGAAGTATAAAACAATTTATTAAATAAAACTTCAAAGAACAATATACTGTACACACACTGAACAAATATATATACATAGTGAACAGAAATATAAAGAAATTACCCAGAAGATAAAGCAGAGAAAAGAGATCAGATGAAAAAAAAATTAAAATGAAAGGAGCATATATGAAGGGTATATATAGATAATCCAATTTTGTTAATGGAGTTTCTTAGGGGACAAAACAGAGATTGGAAGAGCAGAAATAGCATGCTTATTTTGTATAGCTAAGAAAAGTCATAAATAAATAAGCATATTTTAACAGCACAATATTTTTTATATAATAAAAGTGCTCCTAGACTCAGCTTTGTGACATAGATTGAGACAAAGACTTAAAGATAACACCAGAAAAAGAGATTCCCTTCAAAGAGCAATGATATACAATGTGTCCGTAAAGTCATGATGCACTTTTGACAAGTCACAGGACAAAAGTGCACCATGACTTTATGGACACACCGTATTGAAAACAACAATAAAACAAACAAACAAAACAGATATCTAAACTTTAGCTACACTAGAGGCCAGAAAATACTAAAATTACATCAAAAGATGGTGAAGAAAAATTAGTTACAATCCAAATTTCATGTTCAGTTGAACTATCAAAGAAGAATAGGATAAATAAGTCATTTCAGGCAAACACACACTAAAATATGCTGCTAACAACAGCCTTGGGAAAGAAATTACAAAAATACTTATTTCAAAATGAATTTGATTATACCCAGAAAGAAGAATTAGGTTTCAAGGAAAAAAAATGGTTATTTAAAAAATTGTGAAGCATTGATAAGTCTAACAAATTTTAACTGTATAAAGTTGTAATGTTGAATAATTTCAGGGTTATCAATCAAGATGGAACTAAAATATTGGAGCAAATATCATTTAAGACTAGAGTGAATGTGGAAAAAATATTTAAGATTCTTGTACTATTTAGAATTTAAGTATATTGACTAACTTTCATGTGTCTATTCTAAGTAAAATATGTATGTTAAAATGCTTAAGGTTACTTTTAAAGAAATTGATATATTTTGTATAACATTTAAACCACAGCTGACATTAGAATTATAAAAAAAAATACAGAAAATGAAAAAAAATACTGAAAAACAGGCTATAAATAAGAAAAAGTATAATATACATGATATATACAAAGCACTAAATTAAAATGATAGAAATAAATCTAAAAATACCAATTTCACTGTCAGTGTCTTCTCAGTAGTCAAAAATGCAGACAATCTTAAATTGATAAACATGTACACATACATATATATATATAATTTTGCTATATGCTCTTCATAATAGAAACACATAAAGTATAAGAACACAGAAAAGGTGAAGGTAAATGGACAAAGAATACATTCCAGGCAAATAGTTAATAAAAGATTAAGCCTGGTAGTGGTAAATAAACATCAGTAAAATAGAGTACAGGGCACAAAATGTTATTAGGGTTAGAGATTTTACAAATATTAAGTAAACAAAGGTGTAGAAAAGAAATACTCTCTAAAAGTATTATCAGAGACAAAGAGGATCACCACATGTTAAAAAGAATCATTCCTCTAAAAAATTAACTTATATGAACCTAACAACAAGACCTTCAACTGTATGAAAGAATAGCTGACTGACTGACTGACTTAAAAAACAAATTCCCATTAATAGTGGAAGACTTTAACATTTTTCTTACAGAAACCATAGAGGGGTCAGACAAGAATATTAAGTATGTAGACAGTTTGGATAACATAATTAGTATGTTGATTTACTAAGTATATTTTAAAAATGTATGAAACAAAACTTTAGAAGAAAATACAAGAGAATTATTTTAAGAATTTGGTCACATTAAGGATTTTAAAAAAATAAGTTCTAAGAAAATAAAAATTGTGTGAGAGAGACTGATAATTTGACCAAACTAAAATGTAAATTTTCTACAAAGAAAGGAAATCATGATAAAATACAAATGTAAAAGCTAAAAAATACTGAGAGAATATATTTGCAAAATATAAAACAAATACTAGAAGTAACAAAAACATAAACACCAAGGATGACTAAGGCAAAGACAACCAGAAAGGAAAATAGACAAAGGATTTATAACAAAGTTCACAGAAGACACCCAAATACGGCAATTAATAAGTAAAAATTATCAAAAGCTAGCAACCATAGAAGTGAAATCAAGACAATACAGTCACTAGTATAGCCCCTTCAGCTTGGCAAAAGTTTATGAATGTGATAATATCTGTTGTTAACATGGGTGGACAGAAAAAGGGAATATTCAAATGTAGCTGCTAGAAATATATACATTAGAAAAACGAATAAAGATGATGAAATTCTTATTCTGTCCCAGTTATTTCTTTCCTCAGTACACATATTAGAGCAGCAGTTTTCTAAGTGTGGTCCATAGACCCTCAGGGTTCCATGAGATCCTTCCAGGGGTCTGTGAATTAAATTACTTTTATAATAATAATACCTCTTTTTGCTTGTTTTAGCTTTTTTAATGATGGTATAAAAGCAATGAAACAGAAACAAAAGCCAAAGCATCAAAATGTATTGTAGTTAATTTTTCTTCACTACCAGACACTTGCAGTTAAAAAATAAAATGCTTTACTAAAGAATGTTCTTGGTAAATCAGTGAAAAATATTAAATTTTTAAAAATCTGGATCCTTGAGTGAGCATAGTTTTAATATTCTGTGGGTGAAATTGCAATTAAGCATGAAGTGTTTCTGCTGCATAGGAAAGAGCAAAGAACAACACTTCTGTGACTCAGTTATGAGCTGAAATAGCTGTTTTTCTTAATGGAGCCCCATTTTTAGTTGAGAGAATGAGTGACAGACAAACTACAGTTATTCTGGGGGATATCTGGCAGACACCGTTAGAAAAAATAAAGACACTTTCAAAGGGAGTTTGTCATCTCAAAGAAAATAATTGATAATATTGTACCAATGATAAAACTCAAGATTCTAAGTAAGAATTAGAATTTTGGAAAACTTGTATTAGTTATTATGAGCTTAACAGCTTCCTGTAAAGTCTTTTATGATGAGGCTAACATGATATTAACAAATGTGACTGTTTTAAATATTACATAATGAAATGTGCCCTCATTTTGAAGGTCTGCATATTTAGTGAAGGCATATTTTTCAGATGACCAATGCATATTATAAAATCATGCCAGAGGTAAAAGACCAATTCAACATACAATATAAACCAACATATTATTAATAATACAGAGCATAAAAAGTTCATTGATTTTATAAACTACCACTTATTGAGGTTTGGTATAATATCTAAGAATATCTAAAATAATTTTAAAAAGCTCTTAAAAATAATTTTCCTTTCCAACAACACATCTGTGTGATATAGGATTTCTTCCAACCAAAGCTACATATCACTACAGGATGAGTGCAGAGGCAAATATTATAACCTAGCTATGTTCTATTAAGCTAGACATTAATTATGGAATTAGATTGCATTCTTTTGACTATTGTTTGTGAAAATAAAATATGCTGCTTAAGATTAAATGGATTTATTACATAAATTAGTTTAATAATTTTTTTTAATTTCTGTTTTAATTCTGAATATAGTAAACATTGCTAAATATAATTCATATAAACAAATGCTCTTTGATAGTCCCAATAAAGTTTAAGAGAGTGAAGGAGACCTGGGCCAAAAAGTATATGAATTGTAGTCTTAGAGAAATACGGATACATATCAAAGGATATTTTTTATGGTACTGTTATAGTGACAATATAGAAACAATCCAACTGGCCATAGTAAGAGAACGAGTAAATAAACTGTGGTATATGTGATGGAGTACTGCAATGAAAAATGAATAAATTAGATCACTATGCATCAATATAGATCTAAAAAATACAATATTGAATAACAAAACAAATTAGCTTATGGCTTGTAAGTTAAAATACTTAAAAATTACACTATTATTTATGAATTGTTATTATATGTCTTAAATTATAAAACTCAAAAATCATGATAGTATAGCCACTGGAAAGGGAGACCAAAAAGGCAATGTGACTGAGGAATTTCAAATTTATATTTTCATGTACATGAAAGAAATGAAAATTCTGTATGGGCTGTTTTCTCCTTTTCCATAGGATATATTTAAATATACTTCTATATTTAGGGTGTTTTAGTAGCTTTTTCTGTTATTAAAAACACAAATGCTTTAATATCAGTCTTAATTGCAGCCATCATAATTATCTTAGTATAAATTCTTTCTTTAGGAAGTGTTGTAGGTATGACTTGATGTGTTTTTTGATATATTTTCTCCAACAAAAAGCTTATATAAATATATAAAAATCAATATACTGAAAGTGACTGTTTCTAGGCATACTTGCCAAGTCTGGATGGTATATTCTTTAAAAATTGTTGCAAGTTTTATAGGGAAAAGTGATGGATGATTGTTTTAATTATTACTTTGGTGATTAGTAGTGAAGTCTAGGCCGGGGAAAAGTATACAGAAAGATTACATCTTCTTGAGAAACAAGAAAATTCAGTCAACATAGGCCTGTCTCTGGAGTTCATTCCACATTTAGACAATGGTGACAGCAGAGAGAAATATAAGCCTGTGTGGTCTCCAGTCACTGAAGACCCCCGGAGAGGCTACTTCTATGGTTTCCCTGTCCACTGTGTCCCCCTTGAGGCATTGGGGAGCAATGGCTGTGCAACTTCACAATGTTCACACTCATGTTTGTTGCAAAAGAGGCAACAAACATGTGAAAACAAGAAGTCCCAGATGTGCAGACTTGGATTCCTCTATCTATATACACTAGAAATCCTCTACTTTTGTTCCCATTCCTTAATCGTCAGGTTTCTATTGCGTCCCCACCTTGAAGGCATCTTACGCCCATTGTGGGTCTGTTTTAGTTTCACTCTGTGGGTTCCTTTCAAAATCTATCATTGTACTATGGGAAGTGATTTTTAGTGACCTTGCCTTGCTTTGGCTCCTCTGAAGTCCTTCGTGGGATGACACTTACACTAGTTGATATTCTTGACTGTCTGATGTCCTCTGAGATCAAAACCATGATAAAGCCAGAAATTCCCTTTAAATTATCACTGCTTGATGCTGGAAGCAACGGAGCCATCTTCTTGTTTCTCATGACCCTTGTCTTTCTGATGTTAGCTTCTGGCAGAAACCTGTGTGTGTTCTTTGTACTTACTCTGTTCATAGGACAAGGTATCAATATTAAATAATTTCATGTTTTTGGCCTTCATTATTAACTTGTATTTTTTTTTGTATTTTCACCAGTTTTTATTGCATTTTACATTCTTCTCTTGCTGATTTTTAAGAGTTCTTTGTAAATATTACAAGAATTTTGAACAAAATTAATTTATTACATTTGTGGGATATAGTATTTTACTGCATGGTGTAAATTTTCTTTAAGGATGTTATGACCTTTTTTTTTTTGCACTCAGAACTTAAAACTTTATGTATAGAAACACTGTATCAACTTTTAAAATGTGTAGCTTCTTTCATTGCTTTATTTTTGTTTTTCTTTGCAAGACCTATACAAGGTTCATCTTATCTTCTACTTTTCTTTGTTTCCATTTTTTGTACTTGACTGCTCAAGTCCTGTGGAATTGATTTAGTATGTATTATGATGTGTGAACCTGTATTCATTTTTTCTTCCAATAGGTTTTGCCAGAACAAAGTGAAGAGAAAAAGAAAATTTTACTTACCCACTTAATTATGATACTACTTTCATATATTTCATTTTTACATGGAAAAACATTTGAATTTTGGGCTTCCTATTGAATTTCACCAGTCTCTCTGTGGGTTCCTGAATAAGTAATACAGTGTTATGATAATTGTACTTCTAGGTTTCATAAATTGTGGGAATTATCCCGTTTATTCCTTTTCCTCTCAGAAAAATAAGTTCAATAATCTTACCAAATGTTTAGTTTTCCAAATGTACCTTAGAATCACTTCTATAAAATTTTCTGGGATTTTAATTGGAACTGCTTTAATAAAAATAATTTCCATTATTTAGACAGAGCTGGCCTATTTCTTTAATCATTTCCTTAATGCTTGCCTAATAGAATTACTTCATCTAATTGTTGTTGAATTCTGTTTACTCTTCCTTTGTTGTTGCTGCTAATATGATAGGATATTTTGATTTGTTGTATTCTCTAACTAGTATATATAAAAGCTAATAATTTTTGCACATGAAATTCATATTAAAATATTCTGTTTCTAGTTTTGATTCTTCTGGCTTCTCTAAATAAATAATTGTATCATCTATAGATAATGGTATAATAAAAACTGTATATATTTCTTTCTTTGTACCAATGTCAATAATTTTGGAAATAGTATTAAATACTATGTTTATAGAGGGTATTATTGCTAATTTTATTAGCTTTTTTCTCTCTGTAGTATATGTGTCAGCAATACAAAGTTCTCATACTGGAATCCCCTTCTCATGGCCGTAGTATATCACTAAGTAATCATTGCATTTTGTATTTCAAGTTTTCTCAATTACTAGAGAACTATATGCATTTAGAATTTTTATTTGAACTGAGTACCTCTACTTTAAATATGTAATTCAAATGTTGTTCTCATAATCTCTGTTAAATCATCCTATTTATTCTCTTCTTAGAACTTACCTCAGTCTAAAATAATCTTTTTTACATATGTTTACTTTGCATATTGTCTATTTCCTACTTATTTAGGACCAGGACCTCTTTTGTACTTATATTCTTAGTACCTAGGACACTACCTGGCATATAACAGTATTCAACACATATCACTGATAAATGACTCCAATCAATCTAACACGAGCATCTCAAGGAGCAATACACTTCTGCCTGCCTCTCTTGAATTTGTGTAGTATTGTGTCTTAGGTGGTGACATCTCTGGATCTATACAAAAACTATATAGAAGAAGGATGTAGGGATGGCCTAGCTGAAGCAGAATAATTTAGGGGAACTTGGTGCAGTGCTATATCTGCACGTTGGGGCTAGGTAAAAATGGAAGATTTTGCCTGTTTTCTTAGGATATATTAGTACTGTTTATGAATGAGTTAGAGAAGTTAGTATATGGAATAGATTTTAAAAATGTATTTCTTAATCTATCTAATTAATAACTATAATAAAAATCTCACCAGATTTTGGCCAATGGTTTTCTCTTATTTGTAGATTGTAATAACACTGTCATTTTTGTTACTGTTTGTATTTTTCTGTGAAAATTTATGTGTAAATGTAATATTAAATTAGATGTCTGCATATAAAATTTTCATATAATTCATAGACATAGTGACCTAAAAGGCAAAATATATATATACACACACATTCATACCTGCATGTAACAAACATTGAGGTAGGTATTATTAATAACCTAGTTTTTGTGTTGTTGTTTTTTTTTTCCAGAGACAGAGAGAGAGTCAGAGAAAGGGATAGATAGGGACAGACAGACAGGAACGAAGAGAGGTGAGAAGCATCAATCATCAATTTTTCATTGCTGTTGTAACACCATAGTTGTTCATTGATTGCTTTCTCACATGTGCCTTGACCGCGGGCCTTCAGCAGACTGAGTGACCCCCTGCTGGAGCCAGTGATTGGGTCCAAGCTGACGAGATCCTGCTCAAGCCAGATGGGCCCGTGCTCAAGCTGGTGACCTCAGGGTTTCGAACCTGGGTCTTCCGCATACCAGTCCGACGCTCTATCCACTGCGCCACCGCCTGGTCAGGCATTAATAACCTAGTTTTAAAAGGTTAGTTCTTAAATTAGGAAAATATAAACAGTGTTTATACATTCATGTCCAAAAAGTAGAAAAACTAAATTATATTTTTATATATTGTGTGCCTATCAATATAGTTTAATAATCGTTTTATACAATTGTCTTTTAAATAAGATAGAAAAAAGAGGAGTGAAAACCAAAAATTAGTTACCTTTATTGGTGTTCTTTATTTTAATAGATTGTTTATTAAAGTTGCTGTCTCATGTCTTTTCAGCCTCCAAAACTCACTTTAGAATTTTTGGGGACAACTCTCATTTATTATTTACCTAATAATGTTATTAGGTAACGAATTCTTTTTCATTTTTGAAATATGTTTTGCTGAATTTGACAGTATTTTTTCTGCCCTTTACATGGGTCATTTCACTGCCTCTTGTACTCTATAGTTTCTAATGAGAAATTAACTGTTAACTTCGATTTAGGATTCTTTGTTTATGATGTATCATGACTCACAGCTTTCAAGATTCTCTTGTCTTTGGCTTTTAATTGTTTGATTATGATATATGGTAGTATGAGTCTCTTTGAGTTTATATTACTTAAGGTTTTTTTTAAGCTTTTGGGAATTGATACTTTTTTCCATCAAATTTCAAAGATTTAAGCATTAATTTTTCAAATATTCTTCCTGCTCTTTCTTCTTTCTCCTAAGACTTTTATTTTGCATGCCCTGGTAAATTTGATAGAGTCCCACAAGGTTCTTGGACTCTGCTCATTTCTCTTTATTCTTTTTTTATTTCTGTTTCTCATACTGTATAATGTCAATTGTTCTTTCTTCAAGCTAACTAACTCTTTATTCTGCCCACTTAAGTCTGCTGCTGAGCTCCCTAGTATATTTTTCATTTCAATTATTGTATGTTTTAACTCCAAAATGTCTATTTGGTTTCTATTTTATAATTTTTATCTCTCCACTGGCATTTTTTATATGTGAGACATTATTCAGGATACTTTTCCATAGTTCTTTAGAAATGATTTCCTTTAGTTCTTTGAACACATTTAAAACTGCTGATCTTAAATTTTTGAACAATGTGTGAGCTTTCTCAGAAACATCTTCTATTGGTTGCTTTTTCTGTATATTACCAATATTTCTTTTATTTACTTATATGACTCTATATATTTTTGTTTAAAATTAGACAATTTTTAATGTTTAATATGGTAAGCCTGGAAATCAGATTCTTCCTTCTCCCTAAGATTTATTGTTGCTGCTTATTATAGTGATTTCAGTTTATTTATTTAATGACTTCCCTAAACTATTTTTGTAAATTTTGTGTTCTTTGTCATCATAACTACCAAAGCATCTATTTTACTAGCTTAATGGTCAACTAATTCTTGGATAAATATTTCCTAACATTCCTGAAACTGCAACTAACAAAATGATCTCCCAGTGTTTGCAAAGGGGCTCTCTGTGTTTTGGGCATGTCTTCAACACTCAACCTGGTGGTGGTTTACATTTCTTTAATAGCCTCACTTCTGCTGTGCAAGAGCCTCAAAGTCTGCTAGAAATAAGAGTTTAGGACTTTCTTGGGTGATTTTTGAGCATATGAATAGACCCAGGCAAGAGTGTGCTCTTTTAAATTCTTGGGGATATGTCAGTTTTTCAATTACCCCCTACCTCTGAAGGCATGCATGCTCCAGCCTTTCTTCAGAAGCTTCTTGGTCCATGTATTTTTTACCCTAACTGCTATTCATTGCCTCAAAAAGCAGCCACTAAAATAATGTGCCTGTAGTTTTGACACAGCACTTCTTATGTGCTAGGTATTGTCTATGTGTTGTCTATGCATTTTATCAATTAATTCACACAACAATTCTATGTTGTACTCACTTTATTATCCTAATTTATATCCCAGAACATTGATATTTAAAAAGATCAAATTCAAGATCACATTGGTAGCAAGGGGCAGAGATGTGATTCATATCAATGTCAGCCTGATTCCCAAGTATTGCTCTTAACTATGGTGCCAGGGCAGAAAACATTTCAAAATTTTTATAATACCTAATTTGATGTATAGGTCACTTGTTGTTACCATTATGATTAAAATTATATATTAGGTATTAATATATTGGGTTAAAAACTAGGATACTTGCTTAAGTACGCTAATCAACAGGTATTTAGAGAATATTTCTAGGATATTAGTATTGTGGTAGACATTTTTAAGGATAAAATGTGATTATTATCTTGAAGAATCCAATTATCTACCAAGGAAGTGAGAATGACTATGTGAGAAATAATTAAGCTCCAAACTATAAAATACTAAGAATAAATTCAATGAAAGTTCAGAGAAAGAAGGTCACTAGTGACAGGCTATAGTGCAAAGAAGGAATTCATGAAGCTATTATAATAAACTTGAAGAATAAAGAGGATTGAACACAACTTAGAAACTTTTAGATGCATTGTCTAATTTGACAATGTAATGTTTAAAAAAACATTTTTCTAAATCAGACTATATTCAAGGCATTGGACTGAATGATAAGATGAAGCTCTAGTTCCTACCCTTAAGAAAATCAATTTTTAAAGTATATAATGCAAAATATTATGTTATAGGTTTGTATAAAGTGTTACAAGTGTAAGAAGCAAATATACCTGTTTGCAGGAATCAATATATACTTTAAAATCCGGAGAGTCCATGGCTTTCAAGCTGATCCTGTAAGACAGGGAGTAGCAGTTAATACTACTACATGTACATTTATACTATTGGGTGGACCCAATGCTTCTGGGCATTGGTAAAGGCATGCCAACAAGATAGCTCTCATTTCTCAGACCAGAAGAGCAAGCTTTTTCCTTTCTGATCTATAATGTCTATTTTTCAGAAGCCATGAGGCAATGTGGGTGGCCAGCTACAGAATTTATTGCCTACACTAACTTGAGAAGAGCCAGAGGGAGAGTACAAATGTCTTAAGTACTCAAGAAATTCTTGGATTTAAGTACTAAAGTTAAAAAATATAGGACCATGTATCTCTTATTTTATTTGTTCTCTTTCCTCCATCTAGCTTCCTATGTAGTTTGTCCTTGAGGCAAAATTAGAGATTCACAAATACTGTTAGGGTTTTGCTTCTTCAAGTTCTTCGTATTTTTATGGCTTTGTAAATAGGAAAGGATTTGGTGTCCCAGACAAACTTATTTGACACCTGCATAATCCTTCTTTGATGGTAACACTTAATTATCTTAAAGCTGGCTTGCTTTCCTTCCAAGTAAACTGCAAACCATATTGTTAATCTTGTAAATGACAGTTGGGGTTAAGCTGTCTTGACTTTTTTTTTTTTTTCACTGTCCTTGTACTTTGGGTTCAACTTATTTGGCAAGGCTGGTTTCTGTGTGCTTATGTCCATTTCAAAAGTACTATTAGAAGACTTTCTGAAAATATACATTCCATCAGCAATTCTTTCAGAACAGAGGTTTGCAGAACAGCAGTCCAGGAACAAAGGTAAGCAATGTATAGAGTTTATCCATAGAACATGAGGTTTTCAGAGTGGGTAGAGCAGAAGCTGGTTAGGAACTAAAGATCAAGGTGGAAAAGTAGCTGACGGTCAGACTGTACATAAAACCAAAGTAGAATTTATTCTTTGGAATAGTGACTGATCTGTGAATATAAGATCACTCTGTTAATGGAACAGAGAATGAAGAGGGAAGCAAATGGCCATAGTGTCAGGGACAACTGTGTTAAGGAGGTTATTAATATAGTCATTAGGGATTAATCCATTTCTACTTATATTCTATTGTGATAGGGAGTTTTTAAAGAAGTTGAATTGGACAGAAAAGAAATGGTACAGAAAAGGAAAGAAATATTGGTCTAATTTTAAATAAGCATCCCTTATTCTTTATAATCATTGATAAGACTAATTGAAATAATATATTTGTTAAAGAAGTTAAAATAAATGTTGCATTCTTATACATTTTACTAGAATTAAAATGTCAACATAAAAAATACTTTTATTGACAAACTGACAAAAAATATATATTTTTGGACATGCAATTTAAAGAGTGTATCCTACCTTTTAAAGCTCTCCGTTTTTTTCTCCATGAAGGTTGATGCCATTTTATCCCCCCAAAATGGAAAAGTCAGTAAATCAATCATTAAATTTTTCAGGAATTGAATTGTATTATTAGTTATTACCTTGTTTTTTAATATCTGTCTTTCTGATTACAGCACTTTCTACTTTTCTTCCAACTTTCATTTGAGAAACCTATGTAACTTTGAAGAATAATAGATTTAATGGTACCTCACTCTTGTATATTGGTGACCTGGTGTTCATGTTAACTTTAGCCATATTTATCTATCTCTCATCATAGATTTTACCATTGCTATTTTATAGGTTATATTTTCATTACAACACCTTTTATATTCAGAATATATGATAGGTATTTTATCTGTATTTACAAGAATTCTGAAAGTAATGTGAATTATCGCTAAAAGAATTAAAATTAAAAAATGTAAACCTGATAAACAAGCTACCGCTAATTGCTAAAGTGCACAAATCCACAAACCAAGGTTTATAAAATCATTGCTAACTAAGAGAAATACAAAAAAGTAACCCTCAAAATCTAGTTGAGTAAGAAAGATACTCATTTAATAACACACAAAGCCATATTATTTCACTCAGAATTGCTTTCTACTTATATTTAAATAAATTGGTGTCTATCCAAAACACAGATGTTTTTCTCAGGAAAAAGCAATAAGATGTGCTAGTATTTAATATATTTAGAAAGTGATGTCACATGGCTAGAGAAAAAATAATTATTTAATAAACAATTATTGAAAAATTTGATGTATTTAAGAAAAAAAGGATTATCTAAATACATACCTCACACAAGTAAAAAGTTACAGGTAGTATGGAAGGTAAAAGAAAAAGAACCCCTCAAAACTATTTTAAAAATACTAAAATGAAAAGGCAGTAAGTTCTTGAAATGTGAAGAACTTTCCTCGTTTAGAATTAACAAAAGTCATCACAAAAGAAAGTGTTTATAGATTTAACTGTGCAATTAATAGCTTCTTTTTGCTATTAAAAATAAAACAATAAACTTCACATCTAGACACAGCATAGAAGAAATATAAAAATAAACCTAAACAGTTAATAGTAGAGATTAAAGAAATTATCATCCACCTAGTAAATGAAATATGATAGACATGATAAGTGATATTTATAAAGATTTCATGATGACCCACAAAGGCCATATATTTTAACATGAAAAAAAGGCTAGATTTTTAAAAATCTGTACACAACAGATGAATACAAATGTGTGAAATTACTTCTGATATTTTTAATTTAAAAAAGCTTTAAAAATGCCTGTTACACAATAGCAATCATTTTAACATATACATCTTTCTTTTCTAAGTCTTATTTAGGGAGCAATCTCTCATCTAAATCATTTTGCTATTGTTTTAGGTTACTTTTTTTAATGAAATCATCCAAGGTTTTACTCTTAAAAATTTGTTAACTAATTAAACTTTCTAAATCAGGTATTAAAAACAAAAATGGTAAATGACGGACATGGTTTAAAATTTAGGAAATACAAATTCTTGTTTCCAGATTCTTGGTTCAAGCCCTAGGGTATAATCGCTTAACATTTATTTGCCATAGCCTATTATGTCTTTCTTTGAACTCAGGACACTGTTCTGAAGCTAATCCGAGTGTGCCTCAATTCTATCACTCTCCTGTAACAAAGTGTGATTCTGAATAGGACAGATGCTAGCCTAGGGCCACCACCTCCAGGGGACTTCAGAACCTTCAGAACCAGGGAGCAGAAGCCATTAGCCCTTCAGATGCCATGAACACCGAAACCTTTCTAGTCAAACAGAGCAGTGCTTGTCACCTCACAGGGAAGAAGGTTTCATCAGCAGGTCAGTCACTTAATGTAAATACACATGAACTAGAAGAGAGCACTCCAGACAATGAGAGAAACAGAGCATGGGAACTTGCCCCCAAATAGTCTGTATTTCTTCTACTTTTGAACTTTATTATGTCTAATTTTTTTTCAATTGCATCTTTGTGTAGTTGGGCCTTATCACATCTGCTCTTATTTGTAATCATACGTAACTGTTTCTTGGATTTCTGGGTTTGGGGCCCAACCCAGTAAACCTTGCTCTCTTCATAAGACATCCATTGACTTCCTCTTGTCCTCTTTAATACTGTGTTTTCTATTTATCCCCTATGTCATAACTAGCAGAATCTTTGGCAAATAACGAGCAACTAAAACTGGTGACTTCAACTGTGCCTAGAGGGGGCAACAGAGGTTTGAGGATTTATTTAAAATGTTACACTTTTTTCTTGTAATTTTTTTACCCTATTATATCACAATTCCCTTGCTTTTCATAGTCTCTCTGGCATTTTCCTATTACTTGGTTCTTTTTATTTCTTGGGGTTCTTTTGTGTTTAAATACTGTTTGTTTTTTTTATTTTCCCAAACTACTACACTTTACTTTACTAAATGTTGCCAACTTATTTTTCAGTATTTCACGACCATAATGGGCGAAATCCAGGTCATTTGATTTATCAGAAATTTGAAGAAAATTATTTTCTAAAGGCAATGACTTAGATGTTTTATTTCACCTACTTACCCACCTACCTGCCTACGCACACATGCGCACACGCATATACACACTTTTTTTATACTTTTTCTTCTTCTTTGCTGAGTTTCTCATTGCCATTTCTAGCTTCTCTCCTTGTTAAGGTATTTCTTACCTCTTTTTAGGTCCATGTTATAGCCAAGATGTAGAAGCAATCCAAATGTTCTTCAAAGGGTGAATGAACAAACAAAATGTGATATACATAGGTGATAGAATATTCTGCAATCTTAAAAAAAAAGTAAATCCTGTCATGTGTTACAATATGAATGAAACTTGAAGACATTGTACTAAGTGAAAAAGAAAGAGCCTGTCATAAAAGAAATATGCTATATGGTACCACTTACATGAGGAATCTAAAGTAGTCAAATTCATAGGAACAGCACATATAATAGTTGTCAGGGTCTGGTGGGGCAGAGCTGGAGGGGGAGCGTGGGAAGAAATGGAGTTGTTTAATGGATATAGAGTTTGAAATTTGATAGATAAAAGAGTTCTGGAGATTTGTTTCACATCAGTGTGGATATACTTTACTGAACTGTACCCTTAAAACTAGTTAAGATGGTGCTAGAGACTAAATATGTCCCCTGAAAATTCATGTGTTGAAATAATAACCCCCCAATGTGATGATATTAGGAGGTGGGACTTTGGAAGGTGATTAGATCACAAGAGTGGAGTCCTCAAATATGGGGTTAGTGTCCTTATAAAAAGTGAGGACAAAGTGAGAAGTCGTCTGTTTGCAACCTGGAAGAAGACCTCACTGAGAAGTCTTCAAAACTGTGAGAAATAGACTTCTGTTGTTGGTAAGCCACTCAGTTCATGGTATTTTTGTTATAGCAGCCCGAATGAACTAAGACAAATGGTAAATTATATTATGTATTTTTATCCCCAATTAAAAAGAGAAAAGATACTTCTGACCCTTGAAACAGATATGCTGGTTTTTGTGTCACTTCCCATTTGTGCCTGATACTTGGGCTATGTAGTTATGATAGCTGACAAATTGCCACATAATTAACATATAGCCTTTGCTTAAATAGGAACTTTTCCACCTCTGTCTCCCAGCCGTGCCTTGGTCATGCTTTCATTAGAGCACTTAGCCTGTTGTATTTGTAACTATCTGTCAATCCTGTCTGGACTCCTGGCAGCCTGGGATGGTGCTTTATTCAATTTTGTATCCCAGGAGGCTAGGCATGTAGCAAGTGCTCAATAAATATTTGAATTATTTTGTAGTAATTGTATGAGCACTGGCCTCCGCATTAGGGGACCTGGGCTACATAGTCCCATTTCTACCACTCTCTGCCCTCCTTGGACATTGGTTTATTGATCTGTAAAAAGGAAAGTTTGTATTCTATTCTCTAAACTCTATCCTAGCTTTCAATTTCTATTCTTGTATATCAGTGGTTTTAAGAGAACACCATGAAAGACAAAATGATGATCCAGACACAAATGTGAATACTTCCCTTTGGAATCTAAACCTACATGACTTCAGTACCTTTGGGGCAGCAACACAATCTTCAGATGAAAAATTAAACAAAATTGAAGGGAGGATGAACACACATTCTCTAATGACCACACTGTGTAAATTTTGGGGTGGGGAGGTGGTCATCTCCTCCAGGTACCTAAAGAAACAATAGCATCATGCTCTATATAATTCTTAATGTTCTTGAAGATACTAATTTTCTTGTTTCCTAATTTTTCAATACCAGATTACTTTTGAGGTAAGCTAAAAGACAATTCTTCTATAAAAACATAATTTTCTTTCTTTTTTTCTTAAGAAAGGACTGTGGACACATAATGATGTTAAGTTTGCAAGTCAGTGGGTCTCATGACATGAAACAATTACATTAATTACTATTCTTAAAAGTATCGCTAGGACTTTACACCACTTTCTAAAAACCCAGTTGAGTACTTTCTCCTTTGCAAAAAAGCAAGTCGAATGCATAGATGAATGCCGAGAATTCTAGTCCCTTGAATCTCCAGGGTGTTTGAAAATGTCTGAAATCTCTTTAAAGAGCATATTAACATGTATCCAAAAAGTTAGACTGTAATACTATTTAACTGCTCGATTTTTCCATTATGGGTCTGTCAGCAGGAATATGTTGCCCTATAGTACATGACAAGTGAAAACGCTGGTAACATTGTTTTTCATAGAAAGAAAAAATACCAAAGAAGCAATTTCTTAGCTAAAATGTCACCTGTTAGATGTATAGGGCTCACTGTATTTTGTTGCCCTGGTAACGGATGGTGTAAAATGACTCCTTTGCACCGCTCCACCAGAGTGATTGCATCCTGTTTTTTCTATCATTTTACAAGAGGCTGTTTTCATTCTCCCTTCCTGACCATATTAAGTGTAAAGAGATTGAATTACTGTGCTGTACCCTCTCCATCCGATGTGGATTTAAGAGTTGATATTGATGTACTGAGAACCGTGTGCTTCTTCAAGGAAAAAAAAAGCTACAAATTATAATGAATTTGACTTTTATGTATCGACCATTCAAGAGTTGAAGTAGGGTTTCTGCACCCAAGGGATACACATGGCCTGATCAGCATTTTTCACTTGAACGAATCCAATTGATAAAGCAATATACTCAGTGTCACTTTGCTTGATCTCCAGGTTTAACAATAGTCATGCTCAAAGTAGATACATTACTCTATAAATTTTACGGATAAAAAAAAAAGTGCTCCCCATAGCTTTCTGTGAGTGCACTCCTTCCAACTTTTAACTGAGCAGGGCAAAAAAGGAGGCCCACTCCAAAATTGTGCTGAGAGCATGCAAATGTGAGCCATGTGTATTCACCAGGTATGGATTCACGAGGATCAGGAGCTACACACCACTGTACTTCCTTGCTCCAAATTACTGAATCAGAAAGGACTTTCTGAGAAAACCAGCTTCTTGCTCTCTCTTAAATGAAAAATTATTCTCTGAAGTGACATGCTGCTTTATAATTATCCAACTGTTCCACTCTGTCACTCGAACAACTTAATGTCTCAGAAACCATTTGGCTGAAAATTTCATTGTCCCAGATTTGAAATAAGACAGTGATTTTCTTAAAGCAAAGGTTTTTTGTTAATGTACTTTGGGTAATTTAATTTTTGACCACTGCTACATAATACTTGTCATTCCACTACATGTTATCCCCCCCTTTTATAACTTAGAAGTACATAAACAAAACAGATGAGAGAGTGTGAGGAAAAATGAAGAAAGGATATGTCAAAAAAAATAGAAAGCTCTGTCGCCTGCCCTGTTATAGGGTGAGAGAGGGCAGAAACAATGTCGTTATCTACTTTATTTACTTAAAACTTATGTCATAGAAAAAAGACCTCTAGTTAATTGCATTCCTTGAACAGTAATTCTCTTTCAGAATTTTACATAAAAGACTGTTTTGAAGTCCTACTGCTTGATCACAATTTGGAGAAGCAGGACAGTCTTCCTGCACTGCCAATTTAGATAACTATGTGTTTAGACTTCTTAAGTGACTTTAGCCATGGTGATAAATGATCATTTCCCTTCTTAGGGGAAACATTGCAAACATTTAAATAGCTAACTAATGACCTTTTTATTGTTTGATTATTCTTAATATGTGTACAACAGGAAACTGTGGTATTGATTTGCTCTTCTTTTCTGGTAAAAAGTTCATTTTAAATGAATCAGTCTGTGTGTGTCTCTCGGCCTCTGTCACTCTGTGTCTCTCCTCTCTGTCTTCCCTTCTCTCCCTCCCCTTCCCCCTCTGTCTCCCTCTACTGTCTTCCACCTCTTGCTGCCTCTTGACCCAATTTACTAAATTATTTACGTCCCAGAAATTCACTAATGCAAGGGGTCCTGGTCCCAAAAGATTCTCAAAAAAAAACCCCAGCTCAGCTTCTAAACATGTTCATTGACTTGGTCCTGTCACTGCAATTACATGCCCTCTCCTTGTGAATTTCTGCCTTGGAGTTAATACCCTAAAAGCAGGGTTTCCTCATAATGGTCCCTGGACCAGTAGTGTTGGCATTGCTTAGGAACTAGTTATAAAAATGCAAATAATCAGGCCCTCCCCAGAGCTATAGAAACAGAAACTCTGAATAGGGGCCCAGCAATCTGTGTTTTAATCAGTCCTCCAGATGATTCTAATGCTTGCTAGTTGAGGACCATTGTTCTGAACCTCAGCTGTTCAGTTAGTCCATTCTGGTAATAAGAAGCATATCACAGCCATGATCATGGGTGAAACCAACTGATTTCAAGTGACACAACTATGAAACTGTAACAAATTGCTTCAGTGGTCTGTGTGGCTGCCTCCCACCCTGGCCCAAGAGTTTATTTGGATTTTTTTCTTCTTCTTTTCCATGTGAGAGCAGATAGACAGACTCCCACATGCAACCCAACCAGGATCCATTTGGCAACCCCAATCTGGGGCTGATGCTCTGCCCATCTGAAGCCATGCTTACAACCGTGCAATTTTTAGCTCCTGAGGCAGAGGCTCCATGAAATCATCCTTAGTGCCCAGGGTCCATGTGCTTGAACCAATGGAGCCAGGGCTGCAGTTGGGGAAGAGAAAGAGTAAGAGAAAAAGATAGGGAGGGGTGGAATCTTACAGAGTTTGGAGAGAACACCCTAAAGTACCTTTAAGCAAGGCCAACCAAGCCATAAGTCTAAGAGGAATTGAGGAGAATATACCACCAAAATCAGTTTCTAGTCTGGAACTCCATGCACAGCTTGCTGCTAACTTTGCATGATTTTCAGTGGTTAACACAGCTTCTGTCTCCTCATTTGCAAAAAGGAATAAAACCATCTAAGTCATGCGAGTCATCATAAGAGATCAGATGAGAGCTGAGGATATGCTTTTTAAATTATAAAGAGTTATACAAATATAAGAAGATACAATTAATATTATAATCACTTCTTATCTTTAGTGATAGCTTTAGAGTAATTACAAAGGATTTAGATAATGAACTACTGCTGACACCAAATGTCTTTTTCTTTTTTGTATGCTCCTGGAGAAATCAGGGAGTTTTTGATGAAGTTTTTCCTCTCTCTCTCTTTTTCTTTTCTTCCTCTGTTTGGGCTCTAGACTCACTGCATAAATAACCTGGCACATAATACCACCTGCTTGGAAGATGGCGTGAAGGAGCAGCTCTCATTTTGTGCTCAATCACAGAACCAGTCCCTCACCCATATTTTAAGAAAGATAAGAGAGCTGCCAGGCATAAGTGCCTTGTAAATATATTTCCTTTGTAGGATTTCAGGACATGGAGAAACTGACAACCATAAATAATCCTTTCTGGAATGTGTCATATCTTCCTGGACTGGAATAATCAAGTGAGAAGTTTGGGGGTAATTAGGACAGTAAGAGCAACAAATTATACATATGTGGAACTCATAGCCCTCCTCCAAAGTCACCCCTCTCCCATGCCACCCATATACACACATCAGAGACTAAAATATCCTGAGTTCCTGTTCACAAGAAAAGAATGCAAGCCACATTTCTCATGTAAGTCTTGTCTCAGAGCCACATGTAAAACGCATTAAATAAAAAGGGAAGTTAGTTTTAAGAATATGTTTTATTTAACCCAATATATCTGAAGTATTGTCATTTTTACCTGAATCAATGTAAACACTAATGGAATAGCTTACATTCTCTTTATTGTAGTCAGTCTTTGAATGGAGTGTATTCCACACTGAGGAGCACACAGCTCTCTTGGGGCTCTCCACAGTTCCTTGCTCAGTGTGGCTGTGTTACTGGACCACACAGGTTTAGAGGACCTCCGTTTGAAAATGCAGACGGGGAGAACACCGGTGGTCTGATGGAGTTCGAACAACTTCGGGGTGTGTTGAGCAGCTGCTACTGCCGCGAGTGTGCCTGCCCTTCTTCTCTCTCACGTTGCTCTTCTGTTGTTCTTCTTCCCATCTTCCCCTATCCTGACACACACTCATTCACACTTTCACACACACTCCGCACTCCTCACACAACATTCTCACACCCATTGTGCGTCGGCAGGGCCCAATCATCTGGCCAAATTGCTCTGTCCCCTGTTCAGATGCGGTTGCTTTTACCTGTCTTGGAGCAAGGTGCTCCTCCTGCAGGAGGCTGAAGGCCACCGCGCAGGCGTGGTTGTCCCAGTTCTGCCTTCCAGCCCAGGTGCTCCTCTCCTCTTCGAAAGCCAAAGACTGAACGTCGCCCTTTGCCAGGTGTGCAGTTGTTTCTATTCACCATTCCCCTGATTTTTAAGACAAACAAGGGAGGCAGAGAAGAAGGAGAAAAAGAGATTCAAGGGTATAATGAGACCATCTTCTCTCATCATCCCTGACCTTTGTAGAGTCGGAAACTCTGCCGAGAGGGGCAGACCTACACTTTCAGCTTCCTAAACATAAGGTTTGTTTTGAAAAACAAATGAAATTTTCTAGGGAAACATGGTAAAATTAAAAGGTGATTAAAATCAAATCATATTAGAACCACTCAATAATGTATAAAAATACCTATGCTGCCTATATGACTTCTTTTTAAGAATAGCTGCCTTTTCATCCCACTTTTAGGAAAATATTCCAAGAACACCATATCACGGATTCAAAAGGAGAAATGCACCCCCATGTTTATGGCAGCATTGTTCACAATAGCCAAGATCTGTAAACAGCCCAGGTGTCCATCAGTAGACAAGTGGATTAAAAAGCTGTGGTACATATACACAATGGAATACTATGGGGCCATGAAAAAGAAGGAAATCTTACCTTTTGCAACAACGTGGATGCACATGGAAACTATTATATTGAGTGAAATAAGCCAGGCAGAAAAAGAAAAATATCATATGACCTCACTCATTTGAGGAATCCAATGAACAAAGTGAACTGAGGAACAGAACTGAGACAGAGGGATCAAAGGGACCAGAGGGAAAGAGGACAGAGGAAAAGGGGATGATAGAATGGGATAAACCTGAAGGGAAGAAAGGAGGGCGCTATGGGGAGGGAGGTAAGGGGGATGTTGAGGGGAATATGGGGAAGTGGGGGATGCATTCGGAGGGCGACACTAGAATCTATGTAAATGCAATAAATTAAAATTTAAAAAAAGGAATAGCTGCCTTTTGATCAGTGGAGCTTTTTGGAAACAGATAATAATAATCTTGTGTAAACTCTGCAGCACCATTACATCCTAACGCCTCTGCACCCCAACCCCTTCCTAAGTCCCCTGACAGGATGACCCGCCTGGGTCTACTGCCACCTACGTCTGCGTGTGCATGTGTGCAGCTCCGCGTCAGGACAGGGCTGGCTCAATTAGCCCTGCTGATTTGATACAACTGGATAAAATTTTATGGCGCGCTGTGATTGTAAATATGCCTCCTCTCATTCACAGTCAGGAAAGGCTGGAGGGCCATTACATCTTAATTGGGTAATTTCCTTTTCAGATCTCCGAACGCAGGGTTGCTGCATCAAAGGCACCTCTGAGCAGGGCTTCTCATGCCAGCTGGTATTAACATGTTGGCAATGCCAAGAGGACCCAGGATCTTATTCATGGGCTGAACCTTTTAGTATTTTTAAACAATTTTTACATGTTTTAAAACAGAGATTTGGGTTTCTCATGCCAACCTGTTGGAAAAGGAAAATATTTGGTTTAAAAAGATCTTTTTTGTTCTCATCTTTCTCTTTTAGCTTTTTTTCCTGTTTCATGTACACACAACTTTTATATGTTTCAAAAAATCATGTGTTTATATATGAAAGGAATTTGTTCTAGTTCATTTGCAATTTGCAAAATGTGTTTGGATATAGATGTAAGCGTAGGCACACACGCAGACACACACACACACACACACACACACACACACACACACACACACACTCTCTACTTAAAGCTCAAAGAGGTCACTTCTTTCAGTCCATAAATTGCACCAGTTAAATGTGCAGTGCTTTGCTGCCATTTTGCAGAGGACCGATGCAATCTGAAGTAAGGTATATTTCATTTAGAATAAAAGCCATAATGTAATACACACACACACACACACACACACACACACACACACACACACACACATAAAGTAATCTTTGCCAAAGCATTATGAACCAAACCAAGACAAAAGACAGTAAACAAAGGAACTGTGGCAGGGAAGAGAGGGAGGTAGAAAGAGGTAAAAAATGGCAGTGGGTGCTATTCTCACCACGACAGAATCTGTGCAGCAAATTGCTGTGCTTTAAGGAGAAGTAGCAATCAGCACTGATTGAAATATCCCTGAATGCAGTCATAATGACATTCCTCTTCTCCCTCTTGTGTCCAGCATGATAGACCATCATCGAAAATATGCACCATCATGCAAGGTACACTTTCTGAAGACAAGAAGACTCCTGCATGTGATCCCAAGACCAAGCACCTTCCGTGTGTGATGCATGTAGCTGGTGTCATACAGGGTTCAGTACTCAGAAGGGCTCCATGTTCGATTAAATGCCCTAATGTCACCATCCTGAAACTGAAGGTCTTAATAATTTTTAACAAGGAGCTGCACATTTTTATTTTACACCAGGCCCTGCAAATTAGGTAGCTAGTCCTAGATGAACAGAGTATAGTTATTAGTTACAGAATATACAGATGAAAAATATTTCATCCACAGCTGCCCTGACTAGGTAATCAGTAGGGAAAATGAAAACAACAAATAGAACGTTGTCACATTTTAGGAGGATAATCCTGCCTCTGTCCTAGCTGGTTCCCCAAAGAACTGGGAGGATGTCAAAAAGCAGTGAGCAGCCCTGGACCACAGCCTTGTATCAAAGACCCACCAGGGTCACTCTTAATTCCTCGATTGATTGGGTTGAGTTACAGAGCACCCCATGTCATGTCACATCAAACATGACTTGATGTGACAAGACATAACACGAGCTGATGCAAAACAGAAGGAGAACTGGAGAGAAGCATCTTTTTGTTTAAAATGCGAAGGAGTCTGTGAGACAAACTTAGGAGAGCAGAGGTGACCATAATAAAATCACTCTGCTAAATTATAAATGATAGGCTGTGCATCTCTGGCCCTTTTCATCAGTGTCTGCCAAGGCTCCACAGACTTGGGTAAGCCTTGTTGTGATTTCTGTACGGGTGCTCACTGCAACATGTTTTGGTGTGAGAGGGTAATGGGTAAGTCTTCCTCATTCAACGGCAAGACAGATAGCTGGTAGATAGCTCTTTAAAAGAGATAGTACACACAAGCTTTGAAAAGAATGTTAAGAAGATTGTTGTCCAAGGCTAAAACAGGCAGAAAACCATCAGACTGTTCTTTTCTGGTAGGTGAAGAAAAAATTAAAAGTTAATTTTTGAAAATGGTTGCTGCTAGTGACTTGGAGCAAGAAATAGGCGACTCTAGAAAAGGAAGGGAATGTGCTAGGATCATGTTATCTCAGATTTAAGGAGTACTACCTGCTGCTAGGATTTTCAGTGTTTTCGTGTGATTATATAAAGGGAAACATGGCATTGAAGATGGCCCATTTTTTCCAAGAACTTCTCAGTGCTCCTTTAAAGTCTACTGCCACCATCTTCCAGCTCAGAGTTCAGATACCTCTCAATTGGGCTTAAGTAAGTCATTAAAAACGAAGGTAAAGATTTGAGTAAATGATAGATTTTGGGATGCCCATCTTTCTGGATTCTGAGCAGTATAGAATGGCTCTGCCCACTAAACCAGGCAAATGACCCCAAGGGAAGACGCTGCTGAGATTTTCACAAGGCTCAGGGCCCAGAGCTATGGATTCAGGGTGTTCTGAGGTCAGGGTGTGCCTGCCTCACAAAGACAGAGACTGGAGTTAACTCATCACATGTACTCCACCAGCCTGCAGACCTCTCCAATAACCTGGATTCACATTCAGGCTCCACGGACACTTGCAGCATGACAGAGTGTTACAAATGGAGCTTTTAGAAGCAAATTACCTGGAATCAAATCCCAACCTGATCTTTCCTCAACTAGTATAACTTTAGATGATTGATTTAACTCTTCTATGATTTTCACTATATATAAAAAAGGGATGATGATATACATATTCAGAAATATTCAAAGGGCTGTTGTCAGTATTCCATAGTAACATACATATGTCAAGCACTTAGAATACTTATCACATAGTAAGGAGTTAATAGTCATTTACTAACTTTTAGTTATTCCCTTTATGAACCACAGTTTTGGATACGAAATGCTGATATTTCCAATCAGAAAATCAAATGAGTGGTCTCAGAGTTAACATCTTATTTTTATAAGGCAACATTTAGGGAATCTCCTTTTCCTGCCAATATTTTCTAATTAGATGTGATGTTATTTAGGTTCCCTGACTTCACTGGAAGCTGGGCATCCTAGTCAACTTGGCGATTAGCAAGGCTAATATTTTACAGGTGAACCAAGGTGGCAAAATGCAAAGTGGTCCAATGACAGGTTCCTGGGTTTAGTAATCTGCTTTTGTCATATTCAGATTTAGTCTGTCTTTGGCCAGAAGGTAGATAATAATATTTTTCAAGTTCACACAGATCATAGTAATGTTTTGTAAGCTCTTTCCTTTTTGGTTTCACAAGAAAAGTAAAAAAATTACAGATCCATGAAGCTAACTGAAAAACTAACTCAGTCCTTTTTACAGTTAAAAAAAAAATCTGAAAGAGAAGGAAATGCTGTTTTAAAATTATGTAAACCTTTGGAGTGTTGCCTTTTTTATATTACCATTGACACCTCTCTCTAGAGCTTATAAGGTGAGAGGAGAGCAGATACCTTTGATAATGGGGCTGAGAGAATATTAAACGTTCTATTTTTAGCCTGTCATGATTCTGTAAAAACCCACCTTAATCTACTGAAAGGTGGCTTCAGCTTCTACTCTGTGTCTCCTCTCTCTGTGGCTTTCCAATGAAATTTTGAGTCCTGAGACTACTTTAACATTTAAATGAATTTAAAAATTAAGCTCTTCTGACTTTCCTTGTCATATGGAGTTAAACACAGAGGTAACTTGCAAAGAGCAGATATGTCACTTGACATTAGAGTCAGATAAACTGTCCTACTTGCCCACCATGGGCCTTTGGATAAGTAATTTCGCTGCCCCAAGCCTCTCTTTCTTTGGCTAAAGTTTAGAAAAAACTCTCAAGATTGTGAGAATTTGAAACAAGTCATACAATGTACAACACAAAATGCACTGTCCTGAAGCCATACCAACAGTCACAAGAACTCAATCAACAGTAACCTATAATTATTACTACCACTACTGCTGTTATTATTTTATCATCACTGTCTTCATTGTTGCCATCAACATTGTATGCCTGCACCCGTCACTCTACAACAGCTTAGCTAATTTAGTCACTATTTTCAAGGGTTAATAATTTCAAATAGGATCGATACAATAAGCATATGCAATATATTAGTGGTGTCATTCTTTATCTGAAGTGTTTCCATTAGGAAAGAGGGGAGGATAAAGCCGTGAGCCTGCCTGGCATATGTGTTCACTTAAGCTAAGTGCTAATGCACTGACATTGGCAGCAGGAGGTGGACCTGCCAACCTTGTGGGCTTTCTAAAAAGGAGAGTTGGCATAACGGGAGCTCAGATACCCAGGGATGCAAATAACCTTACAGCAAGCATTGTGGCTACTCCTGGGCACTCAGTTTATTTATAGTTCAAAGCTGATCTGGAAGTCAATAAGAAAATGACTTAATGGCACCTCCTGAGCCTGAAGCAGGCTTGCTTTTCACCTGGAGGGAGCTCTGGACAAAATCCCAGTCGGCCTAATGGCTAAGCCATGCCAAGTGAGGGCCATGAGGGTTGGGTGCTCACCAGGAAGATCTTGCTGTGAAGGGAAGCCTACATGTCTTTGTTTGCTTTTTTCTGTTTTTTTCTCTCTCCCCCCCCCTCATTGAGTTGTCAGAGTGCCTGTGACCTGGGCCCGGGGGAGCCCTTGTTTTGCAAGCCATCTTGTTCTAAGCTATTTGGAGAGGATCAAGGGAAGCACACACTGCAGTGACTGAAGGGTTGGACTAGGACCCATGAGGGAAGTTTAAAAGAGAGGGCTAATTAGGCAGTCAGGAAGAGCTGAGGATAGCTGAACAAAGGTCTCCAATTATATTCAGTGGGATTATACAGAGAGTAAAGAACAGTGGTGTGCTGTCTTGAAGGAGAGCAGAACAATAGGGATTAAGCTCCAGGCGAAGAAGCCTAGAACCATGCTTTGGGTTCATAGCCCCACTGCGAGTTCTCCTCCCAACCGGCTTGCTGCTAAATTGTCTTTTTACACGTACTGTAAATGGAAAGGAGAAGAAATGGACATTGCCTCACTGGGCATCTAAAAGATGGAAGAAGGTAAGGTTCTGTGGAGAACTGGCCCACCTCTAGGCCCATAGCAATATCCAAAGCACTCTTCTTCCAGCCCTCAAAGGGATTCTATTTGTTTTGCCTTCACAGCAACATTTGCCTTTCTCACATTCAAAGTAGAAGCATGCTAAAGTATGCAAGAATTAATGAGGTAATATAAAATTCGGTCACATATTGATTAGGAAATGGGGCTAAGCTGTTTTAATACCAACATTGACATGCACCTGCTTTATTAATTTCCACCTGTGTTTGTAGAACCCAGAGTTGTCCAGGGGTTAGTACTCTCAGACTCAACTTGTATCATGATATCTCTGTATCCTGAGCTGACCACAGCAGCCTAGCAAGGAGAATCACATGCAGTAAGAGTGAGTTTATATTGATGGTGGTAAAACTGGACTAGATCAGGCCATTGTAGCTGTAATAGATCTCAGTCTGGCCTCTCCTAAATTGGTGGACACAAATAATGAAGTCATCAACTCCTGTTTTAACTTACCTAGATTTTTCTTCATCAAATGTTACTTTCTGTAGATCACCTGGTAACTCCTGAGTCCTCAGATGGCTCTAACATGAATTTGTGAACACAGTGACATTTATTTTATACCTTCCCATGCATTCCAGGCAGCCATCTCTTTCCTCCTTCTCCCTCATTTCCCAGTCCTGCTAAGTTAAAATGATCAAGTAATTGCACAGAGTTATGGGAGATTGAAAGCCCATCTATAACAGAAATCACTCTACCTGAGTACTCCTTAAAGAGCTGAATGAATGTACTCATTGAGTTGGACCTCATACATGTTATCTAACTTGAGTTATTCAATCTCTGATCAATTATCATGGGGTCTATTATTTCTCAGGTAATGAAGAAGTTATAAGGGAACAGAGATAAACAGAACAGCACCCCCCCCCTTTCTCAAAACTTGAAAAATATCTGTGATACCATATATTTGTTAACAGAGAGAAAATTGGCTTGACTGGAGTGTGTGTTGCAGGGGAACGGTGGTAGAAGATGAGGTTATGAAACTAGGTATTAAAGGGAAATTTCCACTTGGCACTACTAGGAACAATGAAAACCTATCAACATGGTCACAGTATAAGTAGATTTGGTTCCTTGTTGTTCTTGTTGGTTTTTTATTCAGCTGTTTGGTTTAAAAATTATAATTTTTGTGTTTTGGGTTTTTTTCTGAAGTATGGAGGATAGAATGAATTAAGGAAAATTTTATAAGAGGAAGATTAATGACTGAGCTATAAACGTAAGGTGAGAGATGGCAGAAGCTTAAACTAAGGCATTACAATCTGGAAGACAAGAAGGAGAACACTTTGGAAGACATTTAAGTAGAGCTGACATAACTTGTAACTTTTTGATATTTGTGCATTTGAGACAACGATAGCTGTGGATAACTGAGTTTTCCACTTTGTTATAAAAATTTGCAGAGTGCATGGTAAAAACTCTGAAGTCCAGCAAATACAAATGAGTTGCCAAATTTAAATAGAGAGGAAAAGAATTATCCATGGTGACTCCTAGCTCTGTATCTTCCTTCAAGGTCTGAGACAATACTCAAAGAAATAATCAAACTATCCATTTTCATCCTTCTATGAGAAAACAAGATCCTGAGTTGCAACCACAATAGCTTTGAGAAGATTGATCAGATTGTCCAGACCAATCTCATTTCCTTCTGTGCTGGAGTGACATGCAAGGGTGATGGGGGGAAAGCAATAGCTGTAATCTACCTGGAATCCAACTAGAGTTTTGATTCTGATTTCATTTTACATGACATTTTTATTAACAAATCAAAGAGATATAGGGTAGCTCCAAGCTTGTACTCAAAGGGGATCGAATTGAAAGAAAAAATATATAAGCAACTCCACTGGGGTCAATTTAGTTAATATATTTCCTAGTGGCTACTGAGAATAGCATTAACCTTTGCTCTTCATTTGGAAGGAGTTGCTAATATAATATCAAGCTAAAGATAATGAGTGAGGATACTGTATTTTCTCTTTGAATATATGTGATATAGAAAAGGGCAGGGGTCTACAATGAGGGATAAAGGTACAAGATGGAGATAGACAGATGAGGCTACGTAGGTGAGCAAATACCAGAGGTTAGTACTCATACGAGTGTAGAAGTTGGCTGAATTTCTACACTGAAATCATATTCCTTTCTTCCCACCATCTTCATCAGACTTCATGTCAAAGTTTATAATAGGGTTATAATATTTGAGATAACTCAGTTTGAGTTACTTGATAGTATCTGAAAATGGGGGGAAAAGTTGTTTATGGAACAATTTTGCTTTGTCTTTACAAGAATAAGGGTTGGATTCAGGACAGAGAATAAGAGTTAAATACTAGATGTAGAATTAGTTCAGTGAGCACATATGCTAAGTAACTTGCTTAGAATAATTCTGGCTCTGTCCTGTTGGCTCAGTGGTAGAGCATTGGCCCAGCATGTAGATATCCTGGGTTTGATACGCCAACAGGGCACACTACTTCTCCACTCATCTCCCTCCCCCTTATCTTTTTCTCTTTCTCTTCCCCTCCCACAGCCATGGCTTGATTGGTTCAAGTGCATCAACCCCAGGTGCTGATGATGGCTCTGTAGAGCCTCTGCCTCAGGTGCTAAAAATAGCTCACTTGCAAGCATGGCCCCAGATGGGCAAAGTATTGGCCCACGACAGAGGTTACTGGGTGAACCCCAGTCAGGGTGCATGCAGGAGTCTGTATTTCTATCTCCCTTCCTCTCACTTGAAAAATAATAAGAAGAAAAGATAAAGAAAGAATAATTCTAAGGGGCTAACCAAACCTATCATCCCAGAAATTGCCATATTTAACTGCTGAATGATATTTGAATTTTCACCATTAGAAAAGAAAATTAAAATTGATTGACTCACTTCTATGAGCCAAACATTATGCATAGCCTATCACATATAACTTCTAAAAGAACCCTGCATGGAGGCACTATCATCTCCATCCTACAACAAAGGAGCTGGGGCTCAGAGAGGCTAAATGCTCACCCAGAGTCATACAATTAACCAGTAGTGGAGCCAGTGTTTGAAGTAGGGTTTGTGAGCTTCAGAACCTATGTTCTTTCTGTTGTACCATTTTCTTATGCCCTTAGAAAAGTTGGCATTTCTAGTGGTGGCTAGTTTTTTAACACTTTAGTGTGAATAATTTTTAGAAAGATCTCAGAATCTAGAAAGGGAAATGGTTATCATAAAGAAGGTGAGAGGTGAACAGCTGGAAGGAGCAGGAGGGTGTCTCTTCAAATGGAAGATGCAATTTAGGAAACAGAAAGCATCAAAAGCAAACTCCTTAAACTTGTGTCTTTGTTAAGCACTGATAGCCCATCAGAAAAACAGGATAATAGGATTGGCATAAATTCTAGGAATAAGGTAGAACTCAAAAAGCCCTCCTCTCCAACACACACACATTTACATGCACACCAAACCACACATCAAACACACCCACACAAGAATACATTAGATTAATAGCAGCCTTAACATAAACCGAAACCTTAGACATCCTTCTTTTTTATTTGCTCACTTCAAAGATAAAGAGACTGTGGTCCAGAGTGATCACCTTGTATATGTAAAATCCCTTAGCTACCTGTGGCTAAAGGTACACTCATTTTTAGGTCTTCTGACTTCAATGGGTATGTCTCCACTCCTGGGACTATAGTTTTTTTATAGTTTAGGTTTATACCTATCTAAAGCAATGGGTTTGGTCAAAGTACTCTCCTTTGGGATCTTTTAGTTCATTTAGTTTATGAGTTGTTTGCTAGCTTAAAATATAAGCTAAGACTAGAAACTTGAAAGCTGTTGTAGAAGATATACACTTTTTCTTGTTGTTGTTTTTTACAGAGACAGAGAGAGAGAGTCAGAGAGAGGGATAGATAGGGACAGAGAGACAGGAATGGAAAGAGATGAAAAGCATCAATCATTAGTTTTTCGTTGCCGTTGCGACACCTTAGTTGTTCATTGATTGCTTTCTCACATGTGCCTTGACCGCGGGCCTTCAGCAGACCGAGCAACCCCTTGCTGGAGTCAGTGACCTTGGGTCCAAGCTGACGAGCTTTTGCTCAAGCCAGATGGGCCTGCGGTCAAGCTGGCGACCTTGGGGTCTAGAACCTGGGTCTTCCACATCCCGGTCCTACGCTCTATCCACTGCGCCACCGCCTGGTCAAGCTTGTTTTTGTTTTGCAAAATCCAGGAATAGTTTCCTTCTCCTTGGTAACAACAGGCCTATTTCATTTGGGCATTACTTCCTCCCTGTTCCCGATTCATGAGAGAGTAGAGGAGTTTAACTACGAGAAGATTTCTTTGATCCTAGCTGATATTTTAACTTGTGAGAATGTGGCCCAATTTAGACAAATGAGATAGAAAGATGTATTTTCTGGGGGGTTCTTGGAGGAAAGCTTCCACACATTTTAGAGAGAGCTACAAGAGGAAGCTAAACCCCCCCCTTTTTTTTGTATGAGCAAAAATGAACTCTCAGTATGGTTGATCGGTTGAACCTATCTACAGTTCACAAGATGATGTAATCAACAAATACATCCTAAAGTTGTCCATGCACAAGGCATGTGGAGCTTGTTAGTGTTTATACAGAAACTGTTTCTCAATAAAGCATGAACTCTAGTTAAAGGAAAGGGGAATAAACTATAGGGATAAACTAAAGGAAAATGGGCGAGGCAATACCACCTATTCCCAAGGGCTTGGTATAGAACAAAAGCTACAGTTTTAAAGTTGTTCAGAGGTGGCATTCCTTTGACATGGGCTTATTAGAGGAGCTTTAATAATGGAAAGGGTGCAACTTGAGCTGCCTCTTGAAAATGTGTGACAATAGTGGTACTGATATTCTCCTGGAGACTATCTACTGTCTCTGAAAGCCAGGTGGGAACCCCTGAGAGAAAGGAGTTTAACAGTTGCGGGAGAGAACGCTTTTCCTACTCCAGGTGTTTCTATGTGTTGGGCTTTCATCTAGAACAGTGTTCTCAATGTATGGTTTCTGGACCGGTAGTGTCACCAACATCTGGGACTTATAAGAAATGGAAATGTTCAGGCCCGAACCCGGATCTCCTGACTCTGAAACTCTGGGGCTGACGCCTAATGAACTGTGCTTTAACAAGCTCTCCCAGTAATTCTGATGCATGCTCAAGTGTAAGAAGCACTGATCTCAAGCATTTCTTAAAGGGTCCTTAACCGGATGTTCATGAACTTTGATGGAAAGGAAAAAAAAAATCCACCTTTATTTGCACTGACTTCTAACCAAAATTTAGCATTATGGGAAAAATACTGGAGTGGTATATAGCAGTATACATCGCTAATATAAATCGGAGATATTTTCATATCTCATTCGAGTGCTTGCGGAGATCTCAACCGATCACTAACATTCATTGCTACTTTGAAATCATGGTAATCATTAGGCCTGCAGCTAGATCATATTATTAGCGTGTTCATAAAAAAAGCACACATATTGCTATATATCAAAATTAAAAATATATATTTTAATATCATTAATTTTCTTTGCCAGTCTGTGTACTTTATTTTATGAATTTGAAACTGAATCCTTAAAAGAGGAACAGAGGTCCTTTCACTGAAGAGGAGTGTGTTGAAAAAGCATAAGCCCCTGACTGAGGGCTAAGACAGTTGTCTCTTCCTCTGCCCTCACTCAGCGCTCCCAGCAGGAGGAGGTACCCATCTGAGTGGAGAGTGATGTAGAAGCTGCAGGGAAACTTTTACTCCACTCCTTCCTTCTTGCTGCATCTGCCTGTGGGCAGAGCCCAACAGCCCCCATCTGTTCTCCACCATGCAGTTAGGGGTCCACAGTGATCCAGGTCTGCCCCTGGCTAGTGAGTATGTTTGTCTCATTCAGAGCCAAGTAGCAGCAAGCCCACATGGACACAGAGCTGATGCCACATGCTCCAATCCAGCTTTTTTCACTCACAGAACTAATATTTTCATCTCCAGCTGTCTGTCACCCATCTCTTTCTTACTTTGTTCTAAATACCAAACTCAGGCAGAGAAGTGTCATTTATCAGCCCTCTAAAAGTTCATCAGTCTATATGTCTGTCTCTTCTTCTTTTTCTTCAGAGAATACACTCGTATAAAGAAGAAAGTGCAGGAAAAGAAGTGCCCCATCTCCACACAGGAGTTTCTTACTGTTTCTTAAGTAGCATTGGCACCAGATGCCAGACAGAAGCTGCAGTGACATTCTTCCTCAGTGTCCCAGAATCAGGACTATAAATTAGTTGGGTCATTGCCCTTTAAAAGAGAAGAAAAATATGAGGTAATAATAGTCAAGGTCGCCTGACCAGGAGGTAGAGTAGTGGATAGAGTGTCGGACTGGGATGGGGAAGACCCAGGTTCGAGACCTCGAACTCACTCAGCTTGAGTACGGGCCCATCTGGGTTGAGCAAAAGCTCGCCAGCTTGTATCCAAGGTCACTGGCTCCAGCAAGGGGTTGCTTGGTCTGCTGAAGGCCTGTGGTCAAGGCATGTGTCAGAAAGCAATCAATGAACAACTAAGGTGTCATAAGGGCAATGAAAAACTAATGATTGATGCTTCTCACTTCTCTCCATTCCTATCTGTCTGTTCCTATCTATCCCTCTCTCTGACTCTCGTTCTGTCCCTGTAAAAATAAATAAATAAATAATAGTCAAGGTCATCGTTGTACATTCAATTAATTCTGTAACCAGCTGTGAAGATTCTTCCTTAGCCACCAGCATAAAGCCTAACATAGTTCTACAGATACTAGCTGACTTCCTAGATTGTCACATCAGGCATTTTTCCTAAGCAGCTCTTTTCTCTTTGTTACTATTAACTTGTTAGACAAAATATAGTAAACCTTATTATGAACCCCAACAGAGCAAACATGATTACAACATTTCGCTACAAACAAAGATGTAAAGTCAACAAAAATGTTGACTCTAGAATTTGAAGAAAGGTCCCAAACCAGCCTAGTTCCATACTGACATCTACTACTTGTAGAAACACTTACTGTGTACAAGGTCCTATGGCGATGACTTTCCTTGTGTTGTTCACATTAATAGTAGGAGTTGGAATTAACATTATCTTTTACAGATGAGTGCACTGAGGTTTAAAGAAGTTAAAGAAAGATCTGGCCAGATAGCTCAGTTGGTTAGAGCAGGTTCAATCCCTGATCAGGGCACAGACAGGAACAGATCGATATTTCTGTCTCTCTTTCTCCCTTTCTCTCTCTAAAACCAATACATAAATTTAAAAACATTAAAAAGAAAGTTAAGGTAACTTCCCCATGGTCAATGAAAGTGATGAGGCTAGGATTTAAATCTAGGCTGGAATGTCAAGAAGTTTAGGTTCTTAGCTATTGTCAGAAATATTAGTACCTTCTCTTTATAACTCAATTTTATCACTCCTCTCCCACAATCTTGTATCTTCAGTTCAAAATCCATAGATACTTAGGATGTCTAACTCTGTGTGTCTTTCACAAAATCCAGTAGTCCCCCTATTATCCACAGGGGCAGGTTACCTTCCAAGAACCCCAGTGGATGCTTGAAACCACAGATAGTAGCAAACCCTAGATATACTATGATTTTCCTATACATATATATTCTTTATGTCTTCTCTTTGGCATATTCAAATATCCAGCATCATTACTCTTGTGCTTTTGTTAAGTAAAATAAGTGTTACTTGAACATAAGCACTGTGATACCATGACAGTCAATCTGATAACCGAAATGACTACTAAGCAACTCACGGTTAGGTAGCGTCTACAACATGGCTATTCAGGACAAAGGAATGAGTCTCATCCTGGACGGGACTGAGTGAGACAGCCAGAGGTTTTATCATGCTACTCAGAATTGTGCACAACTTAAATGTTAGGAGTTGTTTATTTCCAGAATTTTCCATTTAAGATTGTTGAACCACAGCTGACCACAAAGAACTAAAACTATGGAAAGCAAAACTGTGTGTACGGGAAAACTACTATATCTAATTTAAACCTCATAACAACCATGTCACACGAGTCATATTATTACCTCAATTACATAGGGAAGCCAACAGACTTAGAAAATGAGTCATTTACTTGAGATCAAGTAAATGAAGTACCAAAGCTGACATATGAACCCTAGTCTTAACCTAAATCACAATTTTATAAATTCTGATAAATAATAGACTTTGGTGACAAGGATTCTTCCTCCACATCACCTCAGCCCAGCAAATCCTGTTGGAGGTAGGTGGCAGGGCACACAGACGAGAACAGCTCCTGCCTCAGTACCCTTGGGCACCAGCCCTTCTTGGACTTCCAATCTACCTGCATTTCCAGTAGGAATCGTCATTTGTTTGCTCTAAATCCTATTGAATACTGCTGATTCCTATTTTAGATAGCTACTTAAGACCGCAATAGCATTTCTGCACTTGGCATAAAGCCATTTGAAATTTTGAATGGAAAGTCATATAATTGTCAAATTTTCCTCTCAGATGAGAAGCGAAGGCTAGGAGGACAAGCTTCTGAACAGAGCTGCTTTGACATTCGCCAGCTCATTAGCAGGAGTCTTCCAGACATATCTCCAACTCTTGGTGGTCAGTCACATTCAGTGTTAACAGCAGTGACTGGCCCTGTGGGCACAAGAGTAACTTTATTCCCTCATTAAAAAATAATTGCAGCAAGAGGTGGGTTATAAGGCCAACACTGGGCTTGCCAGGAATAAAATGGACCATGCTTAGATTGGTTACTTAAAGAATAAAAACTGCTAGTTTGTGCAACTGTTGTTTTTGGCCATCCTTTGCATGGAGGTATTTAACATAATTGTGCTAAGTAGTGTGAAAGGAAAACGTGCTTGGAGGCTAATATGATAGTGCGTATTATCTGAGAGACCAGACGAAAGGCAGTTAGTAATATAATTTTTCATGCTTTTTCGTTGTCGTTCAGCTAAAATAAAAGTCTCATTAAAGCAAGTTTTAAATGAATTATATTTCTCCATTTCTCTCACAATTAATTTTTGTGCAACCCAATTGCAATTTGCAATTCTGATGCTTTTACCCAGAGCAGGGCGGCATGAATTGCTTGGGGACCGGTAGAGGGCAATGCTGAGCTGGAGCTAGTGCTGGAATCTTGCTTCTGGCTGTTAAATTGTGCTTGTTATTAAATGAAATCTTAAGGCTAACTTAGCCACAGAGGAAATTAAACTGCTAATTATGTGTGCATAAACCACTAAAACAGGGTCCAGTTGTTGCTCAAGATTTCAGAAATACCCACCTCTTCTCCCTGGTTTTAAAATATGTAATTGCCCCTAAAAGATAGTACCTATTAACGATTTTCTACAATTTTTAAAAATTTTAGAGTTATCTGTTTGCAAAGTTTATCCCCTTCAAAGTAAATAAACAAAAGATTTGTGGTTTGAGTATAGTTTTTTGTTTGTTATTTTCCAAATCGTTCATGATTTTATAAAATCTGAGTCATCCACATTCAGGCCACATCCAAAAGAGTTCTCATGGATTGAGAGAAGATCACTACATTTTCTTTATAGCATTTTTTCAAAACCAGAGTCTTCTGTGGAGGCAAAAATTTCAAAGATGTGGATGATTTAGAGAGAGACTTATTCTGATTTGCGAGGGGAAAAAGAGCAATTATTTCATACATGCACATAAGCATTTAGAAAGGTGATGTCACTGTGGACTTAGCTGCCTGACAAGGAAATAAATTTAAAGAAAAAAAACACATATTTCAAAGTAAGTGAGGTGTCAGTGATGGGCCAAGATTATTTTAGGTTCCTGGCACTGTGGGATTCAGGTTGGTAGCTGTCCATAGGTGCTCAGTTAAATGAAAGGAAAGAAATTTGATACCAGGTTTTAACAAAAACATAAATACAAACTGACAGGAAATGTCTCTGTCACAGTGAATAATTTGAATAATTTGCATGGCCCAGGCCCTTTAATTTGCAAACAGTTTTTCATTGCGTTTTGATCTTGTTAAGTTCCTCACTACTCCCAGGGTGCTGCCTAGATCGGCAGCCTCCCTTGGGAGCTTGTTAGAAACGCCGGGATCTCCCCTACTAAGTCGGAATCTGCATTTTAACACTTCCGCAATAGACGGGGATTGCAAGCTCAAGTTTGAGAAGCCTTGTTTAAGGTCTCAACTCAATAATTTGCTTCCTTTGAAAAGGGTATCTTCCTGCTTTTGTATAGAGATGGTTCAGAAAACCTAAAAGAGCGCATCTCATTTTGAATTAATTTTTATTGTTGTAGTTGTTTTCCACTTTGCAGAAAATAAAGCCTTTTGAAATTTTTAATGGATACTTGTTCCAGATGGTTTTAACTGGGCTTAAAACATCAGCCTGTCATGATCCCAGGTTCAGGAAGAATAAATGCACAACGAGGACAGGATATTTGCATATTTCTTTTTTAGTGTTCCTGGTCCTGCCAAAGACAGTGAAATGTTGTGAGTTCACCACCCTTCCACTGACTTGGCTCTCCGGTTCTACGCTTTTTATGGGTTTCATGAAAGGATGATAATGACCTATTTTACTTATCCATCAAGAGCTATGAAACAGAAGCTTTTTCTTCCTTCCTCAAGCAAAGCAAAAAGGGCAGCGTGGCTAGGTCAGCCAATCAGAGTAATGAGGCTCTCCGGCTTGGCAAAGTGAGATTAATCTAAATCAAATACTTTCCACCTTGGCAATTTTAACTAATTCCCTCAGGAAAACACAATACATGAAGCCCCCACCATCGTGCAAGTCTCCTGGTCCAGGGAGGCAGGGAATACCTTTTAAGTTTGTGAATATCTTATCCTGCTGGGTTCTACAACCAACTCAGAGAATAGCTCCAACTCCTCAAACCAGCATTACAAAGAAAGGCAGCTCATAGGGAGGAAGACTGCACGTGCTGCGTGCAGGCAGATGGCTTTATTCTGCGGCAATAGCTCCGACTGCCTTGATTAAATTGCTTCCCACATTGTCTTTCTGCCACTGTCCCAGCAATCATCAGAGGCTCAGAAAGGCCAGGATCTGCAAGCTGTACTGTGAGATATTCAGGCTGCATATTAGAGAGGCTTCCTTCCTTCCTTTCTCCCTCCTGCCAGCTGCATCTGCTTTCCAGTGTGGCTCTGTAGAGGGCAGCTCAGGTGCGCTGTGCCTCCTGGGGGCCCGGGGAGCTTCTCTCCTCAGCAGCGATAACCCTCTCAGCACCTGAGGCCCGCTCCATGGGAAGGGCTCCCTAGATAATTGCTGTGGGGCTTCTCAGATGACCTCTCCCTCTACCTCCAGCAAAAAGAAAGGTCTTACTTAACGCAGGCCCGTTTTCTTAGGTTTTCAAATAGAAACTGCAGCAGAAACAGGCCAGGTTTTATTTGACTGTGTGGGCACCAACCTCAGAGCTTGAAATTCTCCTCATACTTTTTAGTGGGAATAGAATGAGAACAAGTTCTCTGCGCCCTGGACAAGGTGTTCCCCCAGGAGCCTTTCAACATTTTGTTTGTTATTTTTATTTATGTCAGGTTTATTGAGGTGTAAATTGAAAAGCGTAAAGTCCATTCTTTTTAGTGTAGAATTCTGTAAGTTTGGACAAATAATACCACAATCAAGAGATAGAACACTTTTCTTAACCCCAAATCTCCCCAGACCATTTATAGTCAACCCTCCCCCAACTCCTGGCAACCACTGATGTGTTTTCTTTTCTTGTAGCATTGCCTTTAGTCCTGCAAGATTTATTTAAAAAATTAAAAACAATAATCCTCTTTCCTCATAAAAACTAACCAATTGGTCCAATTAGCACAAATAAAATGTAGTTAAAGGAGCAGTGTGGAGTTGGATAAACGCAGGTTGCAATACTGGCTCTACCCTTTGGCTCATACTAATTTGGAATATATTACTTAATTTAGTTCAGCCTCAGTTTTCTAATGTATTAAATTAGATAATAATAAACATCAACAGTTATTGAATACTACACTAATTGCTGAGACTTGTTTAAATCACGGTGGGGCAGCCCTGGCTGGTTGCTCAGTGGTAGAGCGTCAGTCGGTGTATGGATGTCCTGGGTTTGATTCCTGGTCAGGATACACAGGAGAAGCACCCATCTGCTTCTCCACCTCTTTCTCTTTCACTTCTCTCTTTCTCTCTTTGTCTTCCCCTCCTGCAGCTATAGCTCGATTGGAGCAAGTTGGTCCCTGGCACTGAGGATGGCTCCATGAACTCCCTTCCCTCTGCTGAGCAATGGAACAACACCCCAGATGGGAAGAGCATCGCCCCTTAATGGGCTTTCTAGGTGGATCCCGGTCGGGGCACAAGGGGAGTCTGTCTCTCTGCCTCCCCTCCTCTCACTAAATAAAAAAACAAACAAAAAATCTCAGTGGGGCACTACCCTACTGATGTAATAACTACTATTGAGCAGATGAGTTTGTAAAATATGATTTTTTAAGTTTGTTCTCTTTTATTGTTAAAAATGGCTGCCCAGATATGTGATCTGTGAAACTGCTAACTACCTTCCTGCTTGGGAAACAGCTTTCTTATGCTACTGTGTCCTGGAGGAGGGATTTCACACCAAAAAGTTTTAAGAAAAAGAAAAAAGGGAAAGAAGAAGAAGCCAAGATGGAGGGAAGGAGAGAGAAGCCAGTTTGTGCAGAAAGTAAGAAGCCACATTGGCAGATGGGGAACCAGAGGTGACTTAGACTGGTGGGGGGCCTTTGATTCTAGGAAAATCCGGATGTGTCAGTAGCTTTGTAAGCTCTGAATGAGTGGGTTTTGGAGCACTATGTGTTTTTACTTGCCTGATGAGTATGAGGCTAGAATAAAGGAATGGCCCACAAGTTTTTGGCTCTGCAGTTTCTTTGCCATCTGTCTGAATCTAATGGGAACCTGCACATGCCTGGCTGTGATGGCCACAACTATTGGCCATACAACTACTTTTTTAACTTTTGTGTTACTTGTTACTTTCTACTTAATCTTACCGCCCATATTAGAGGGCAGAGATCCTAAAATACACACATTTTATCCTCCTCAAACCTATCAGAATATATCTTAGTTGGTTCAGAATGCTATAAAGAAATACCTTGAACTGGGTGACTTATAAACAACAGAAATTTATTTCTTACAGTTATGGAGGCTGGGAAGTCCAAGGTCAAGGTGTCAGTAGATCTGGTGTGTGGTGAGAACCCATTTTCTGGTTCAGAGTCTAACATCTTCTTGCTGTCATCTAATATGGCAGAAGAGGTGAAGGAATTCTTTGGGGTATCTGCCCTCATGGCCTTATCACTTCCCCAAAGGTCCCATCCCCAAACACTATCACACTGGGGATTATGTTTCAATATGTGAATTTTCAGGAGACACAAACATTCAGTCTATAGCAGTGCATAACAGCTATGTGGGACACATACCATATTTCCCCATGTATAAGACACATCATTTTTCAAAAACTTTGGAGTCTATAAATTAGGTGCATCTTATACAGTGATTGTATATATCCCACTTTTTCAAACTTGTTTTTGCACTCATTGTGGTAGATTATTTTACTTGTCTGGGAACAATTTGACACCAGCAGGGAGATTGAAGTAAACAACTATAGAAGAAGTTTGTACCTGGGTGAAAAGATCTTGGGATAGTATCACCACTGAGATCATTGTCAAGTCATTTAAGAAGTGTGGCATTTCAAATGCCGTAGATGGAACTGAGGACGAGGCAATATATGAAGACAGTGATTCGTCATCAGACACAGTTAAGGACAAGCTAATGGATGTGAGTTTGACAGTGATGAGGAGTTGTATGAGTTTTATGATAAATAAAACTTGAGTTCAATAACTTTATGTAATACATTCTTTTTCAAATTTCGGGCCCTAAAATTAAGGTGCATCTTATATATGATAGCATCTTATACATGGGGAAATATGGTACATAGAATAGAAGAAAATTAAATATTACACTGAAAAAATAAACACACTCACATTTATTGTACTATTGCTTTATATATAGGTATTCATAAATGTACATGATTGATATATATTTTTAAAATCTACATGACTGGTGTACTTTTTGTATCCTTTTGTGACTTTTTCTTCTATTTATTAGTATGTTATTTTAGGTTTATTCATTATTTAACTACTAAATGCTATTACATCTCAAAAATAAACCAGTCTACTTATCCATTCTCATATCCAGGGACAATTAGGGTATTTTCATATTTTTTATTCTGCAAATGTACATGCAATCCCCTAAGTAGGAAAAATGCTCACCAAGCTAGAAAATGACTTCCTTTAGAGAGGGAGGGGAGAGGGGAAAAGGACGCAGGTGGAAAGGTTAAGGGGCAGGAATGGTTAACTGTAGTTGTGATATATATATTTTTAAAAAAAAGAAAGAAAGGAAAAGAAATAGGGCACTGGAGCAAAAGAGCTAGCATATTCTTAATATCTATCTTTTAATCCTGGGTGATGTATTCATGAGCATCCATTATATTCAGTATTCTCTATATTTTAAATAATTTTATAATAGAAAAAAAATTAAATAAAAAATATGAAAAAAATCAGTGAACATAGTTCTATGCTGGAATGTATGTACAATCATTAGCAGTGGCACTGAATTTGTGTCCTTGAACTTTTTCATAAATAACAAATATTTTTCCATGACCAATGTAAGGTATTTGTGATCTCTCCTAGTTAGTTTGGTAGTAAGAGGTCAAGACAAGCTTTTCCCTGATAAAGAACCACTCCTTTGTCGAGAATGACAGTGCTCCGCAGTGAGAATCCAATTGCAATTTTTTTTTTATTGCGGCTTTTGTTTTGCGGTTGAGGTTGGAAGTGCTGACCGTTGAACGCTAACACACATGCACAGAAACCCTTTAAAACTATCTAGATGGAGCTTGTATATTAAAGAGAATAGGGTTATGAAGCATCTAGCAATTCATCTCACCAAACTCTCTCCTGTTAGCATGACTTACCTAATACAGGGCAGCAGGGGAATAAGTATGCTTTTGCCTTCATTTTACTCATCATTTACAAAATAAAGAGAACTTGTCTTTGGACAGGAAATACCTAGGCTTTGAAAATAGTTGTGAGGCTTATCCCATTTTTTCATTTTAATAACTTTCCTGGGTATTTAGTCCCATCTTCCCCTTCTTCTGTTACTACACTTATTAATATACTCTTCAGATAGCTAAAAAAAACAAACAAGGCTATCAAAATACAGTTTACAACCAAGTCCCCCTGGCTTTGGTGGCAAACGAGCGTGTTTCCCTGCCCCCTTGTGGCTTGATTACAGAACTTCTGCCATGGTTACCCCCCTGGCTCATCAGCCAGCCTGTCTCCGAAATGCTGGCAGGGGCAGGTCCAAGCTTCAGCCCTGCTACTCACTGCAGAAGGAATGGACATTTACTAGTGACTGGGTTTCATGTTATATAAGGCATGTGCTTCTTATGGGAGTATGGGCTCCAGTGTTCCTGCTCACAGATGACCTGAGAAGGCATGAACTTTAAGTCCAGAAGGTCCAAGATAGCATTTTCCTTGCAGAAAGGTTGAGTCTATAAAATAATTCACAAGCTGGCCCCTTTAGCACTTCAGAAAAGCTCGTGACTTCAGAAGGTGACTGTTCCATTTGAGTTTATGACATGATCTTCAAGAAAAACCCTGCTTGTCAAAACCAATTGATAATTATAACAATTGAGGTTACATACAATCAAAGAATGTCTGTTCGATGGAATTTTGAGCTGAGTGGGATGTATGACACCATATAAAGTGAGATATAACTCATTATGGTTACAATGTAAGGAGTAAATTTTAATGTGAAGGAAATGACCAAAGAAGGATTTCATGGCTAGCCTATCCTGGGAGACCTTTAAGCAGGGCATAGAGAAGAGCAAGTCAGGGCATTAAATAGATCTTAAACTAGAACAGTACTCAAGTCAATCACATGTGATTAACTTTTACTTTAATTTCTCAATGTGTACTCTTCCAACATATCTATTTACTATGAAAAGACTGCAAATATAATCACTGCCCACAGATTAAAAATAATCATATGTCTGATCTGTGGTAGCGCAGTGGATAAAGTGTTGACCTGGACCCCTGAGGTTACCAGTTTAAAACCCTGGGCTGGCCTGGTCAAGGTACATATGAGAGTTGATACTTCCTGCTCCTCCTCTCCTCTTTTTCTCTCTCTTTCTCTATTCTCTAAAATAAATAAATAAAAAGAAAAAATTTAAATCATATATGTTGGGTCATGTCCATTTTATAGACAGAAAAACTGAGTCACCAAAGAATTAAAATTATTTGTGATCGATCTCATAGTAAATCAGTAGCAGAGCAGGAAACAGAATTGAGAGTGTCTTATGCTTTACATAGAAATTCTGGTCTCCAGAGCAGGCTTTTTCTGTAGCAGTAGTGAACTGTTTCACTGCTTCCTAATGTGCTATGTACCTTTGTCAGCTTGTCCTAGGCTGCTGGAGGTACAGGTCACTGTATCACAACACAATATCATAATGTCACAGTAATATCAGCTGGATGATGACAACAGGGATGCAAGCCAACGAGTATACAAAGACATATCAACACTTTTGTCATGCACCATATAGATGACATTATTTTTTGAAACAGTATTTGAAAAAAAATTGTTTGGGGAATAACATAAAATAACTAAAATTAAAATAACATACAACAACAACAACAACAAAATGAAAATGATGACCCTGGCCAGTTGGCTCAGCAGTAGAGCATCGGCCTGGTGTGTGGAACTACTGGGTTTGATTCCCAGCCAGGGCACACAGGAGAAGCGCCCATCTGCTTCTCCACCCTTCCCCCTCTACTTCTTCTCTATCTCTCTCTTCCCCTCCTGCAGCCAAGGTAGGCTCCACTGGAGCAAAGTTGGCCCAGGGCACTGAGGACAGCTCCATGACCTCCGCCTCAGGTGCTAGAATGGCTCCAGCTGCAGCGGAGCAATGCCCCAGACAGGCAGAGCATCACCCCCCTGGTGGGCATGCCGGGTGGATCCCGGTCAGGGGCATGTGGGAGTCTGTCTCTCTGCTTCCCCACTTCTCACTTTAGAAAAATACAAAAAAAAAAGGAAAATGTGTCTCTGCCCCTAACCCCTGATAAAATTGTTTATCATCTACTTGCTGGCTTCAGCTTTTCATCAGCCATTTATGTTCAATTTATACCTTGAAAACTGTAAAACAAGAATGAGGCTGTACTTATGCTAATATAATTATGCAAATAATTTTACACGACAATCATGGCTCTTTCCTGCTACTCTATAGAAGTCCAAGAGACCAAATACAAAATATATTGTATTATAATACATATGTGCAAGATCAATACCATTCCTTTATGTCTAAAGTAAAGCTTAGAAGAAATAAGAACACAATGAATATGTGTGTGTACACAAAAAAATTATATATATTGTAATATATGGATAATTTTTTATCATAGTCCAGAGGAAAATATAACTGAAGTGTGAAACAATATTTTTTTGATGCATTACATTCCATTGTCCAAACTGAAATAGTTTTTTCTGATGAAGTTGATGTAGGATACACAGGTATATTGACAGATGTGGAGATAGAAATAATATATACCTCTCCACCTTTGGTTTTCCCCATTCCTCTGTCTCAACATCTTGCTACTTCTCCATCTAGTGGTGCCCTCTAAACACTGTCCATGCCCCATTCTGCTACATGGCTCCATTACATGATGTTTGGTTCATTATAAATTAGGGGGAACCAATTATGGCCCTGATTCAATGCTTCTAGGAATATGTTTCTGTGGCCCACCTGAATACATAGAATTATCTGGGACACTTACTAAAATATGCTCATTAATGGTAGTTACCTCAGGCATACTGAAACAGATTTGTTGTAAGCATCCCTGTCTTCTGTTTTTATGCATATTCAAATTTGAATTTCACTTCTTTAGAGCAGCAATCCTCAGAAGGGAAGTTTCTGAAAAATACAAGTACATCAAATCATACTTTATATTTGGTGGTGATGGTGATGGATAGTAGAGTTCAAATTATCTCACCACATTCCAATTTGGACATAACCATATAATACCTATAATATCAAAGTATTATTTTACCACAAGAACTGAGCATTATGCCAGTAAAGTCACTATTAGGAATAGGAAATTTTCTTTCTCAAGAATGTGTTAAAGTATGAATATGTTGAGAACAATGGACAATTGCCCTTGCGTTTTGCAATGCTCTTGAAAACAAGTCATTATAAGAAAACCAAATGTCATTACACACTTGACTTTTTATATCCTAAAAAGATTAATTCTGTATGATAACATGGAAATGAAATACTGATAAATTTCATATATAGTAGAAAATGATTAATAAAGTCACAAGCTTTTTTTCTGGTTATATTCAGCATAAAGATTTTGAGAGGCATATAAGTATACACAATGCTAATTTTTTATTGCTACTTTTGGAGCCCATGACAATGTACCACTTATATTAGAAAGCATAATTAACTCTATGATATATGATGATATGACATTGATATGATATGATACAATATCATATGACATGAAATCAGCCGCATCTGCTGACCCTCCAGATCAACCATCACATTTGTATCAAAGCCTGTCTCCTCTCATAAGCTTCTCCCTGTTGGGCACATAGTAGGTAATAAAGCAGATCCTTTTCAGTGAGATGCAGAACTCCTGATATAGTGACTTTGGCTCAAGAGCTTCCTGCTGGCCAGGCTGTAGCTTTCTTGGAACTGCACTGCAGTCCACAGTTCTTCCTGCTCTATCCCCCTTCCTTACCTCTCTTCTGATCGCTTTCATCAGGGTCTGACTGAAGGGTTTCTCTGCCTCCTCTTGTTCCCTCTCCCCATCTTCTCTTATTTTCTCCCCAAATAAATCTCCAGTTTATTTCATTCTGTCTTGATATCTGCTTCTTGACAGACCTAAACTAATACACTATGCTTCACTGAAAGCACTAATTATTTTGTGTTCCACACATTCCACCAAACACACACACACACACACACACACACACACACACACACACACCCCTCATAGGTGGTAGATTGCCTATGCTTCCCTCAAATTACATACCTTCTCCTTCTTGACCATCAGAATTGCCCCCTCTGAGTCTCATTTTCATGGTTTCTTGCTCTCTGATAAACGATAATGAGTGGTTAGGTATCCTCTTTCTACCTTTTAATTATATATTATATATCTTCTCATTGGTATAATGCTTCAAAAAGTGAAGAGACCAAAGATTCCTAAAAAAAACTCCAAGAACGTCTGTGTGTGGAAATTTCAGTACTTGAGCATCAGAGGCCCTTCAAATCACAGGTAACTATCTACACTACTTCTGTGTAATAGTACACTCATCACTCACCATTTCTTTCCCTGTCCACTCCTGCCTCCAAAGCAGGAATGAAAGCTGGCAAAGTTTTTCTTTCTCTCCAAATTACCATGATGATGCTTTTCTTGCAATACAAAAGGAGAAAGTAACTCCAAGAGTTGTCTTTGAGCTGTTAGAACTCTGATGTGGAGGAAGTTAAAATCTGCGCAGTAATGTTGATTTATATAAGTAGTTTCACCCAAGCATTACAAAGTAAGAAAAATGGTGAGGAAGAGGAAAATCCTGCAGCTGTCAAGTTATTGTATCCATGGACACTCTGTAGTGACTATTAGTGCAGTTAGACCTTCTCTATCTCAGCTAATTCAAGTAAGCTGGCACCCTCAGTTAGTGAACATTACAAAAAGATCCTGAATGTTGAACCCTATAGAGCCTACGGTCTATGGCAGATAAAATAGTTCTTCCTAGTTTTTATCAGAGTATTCAACACATTTCAGAAAGAATAATATTTAATGGATGCTGAAGTGATTGTTTAAAAACTGATAAGTAAATATTTTAAGTTAGACCTAACAGTCTTTCTAATTGCCTCTATATTTATCCTCAGTTTATTTACTTACTCTCATACTTGCTAAATTTGAAACTTGACAACTTTCTTTGGATGATTGGTAACTATACCATTTGGAAAGATAATAAAAAAGTAAATGTGAAAGTGGCAGTATCTGTTAAGCAAGTCATGTTAAGAACTGGAGTTGCACACCAATTGTGCTAGCGAGTGCTGGGCTTTCTCAGTGGTGGGATTACATACTCTCACACAGTACTTTACTTGCCCATTTTAACCATTTTATCCTTGTCTTCACCCATTAATACTTAACTCTGAAAGAATACCTTTGGAGCAGCAGTGAGGATAAAAATAAATATGATAGTGTCTCATTGCTTAAAAACATATAATCTATCAGTTTTCCAAATCCTATTATAATCTGAATCCAAACTACCTCTCAATATTATATTTCTGCTCACCTCTACATGTATTTTACTCATCAGCCAAACTAAAAAACTTGTGTTCCCAGAGATGGATGCACTGGCCTCTCAGCCTTTGCTCATTCTATTCCACCTTGGCAATCATGAAGATGCATTCACTCAGCCCCTGGCAACCACCAGGTTTCCATGAGTTTGACATTGAGATTTCACATACAAGTGAGACCATACAGTATTTGTCTTTGTCTGACTTATTTCACTTAATGATGAATATAATTAATGATATTGTATTGAATACCTGAAAATCCCTAAGAGATTGTGAACACTCAATGCAGTGTACAGATAATGTGTTGTAGAATTGTGAACCTCAAACATGTATAATTTGTTACCAGTGTCACCTCACTAAATTCAATTAAAAAGGAAAATTTTATTTATTAATTGATTAAAATAAAAAAAGAAAATCAAGAGAGTAGACTTGACTGTTCTCATCACACACACACACAAAATTAACAGTATAAGGTGATGGATTTGTTTACTAAGCTTATTGTGGTAATCATTTTACAATCTACATGTATATCAAATCATCACGTTACCCTTACACAACGTTATATGTCAATTATATCTTAATAAAACTAAGAAAGGAAAAGATACAGGCCATCATCTAAGGCCCAATTCATATTCACTTTTCTATCATGATTTCTTTGACTCTCCAAGCAAGAAATAACCCCTATATTAATAAGACTAACAGAGCACAGGACAGTTTACAGCATAGATTTGGGAGCTGGGCAGGTGACTTAACTTCTATTTCTCAATGTCCTTGTCTGTTAAATGGGGAAAGCAGCAGTTTCAAGAAATGTTTGTTTTAAAAACTTTGTTAAATAATTTATTATTATTATGCTTATGATTTTAGTCTGATTTTATCTAATAGAGCTTTAAAGTGTAATTGTTTGCTTATAAGAGTCATCTCCTAGTATTTTGTAAACTCTGAGGATAGGGATTGTGTTTTCCTACCATAGTTACATATGAATGCTGGCTGTTCAGTGACTTTTTTGGTAAATGAATGAAACCAAGAGTGAATGAATCCTAGTTTCCGTGTCTATTATCACAATAGTTAATTCTGTTTTGGTGTAAAAACTAACAGTCCCAAAAACAGCAACTGTGATTTGAGGACAAATGAGAAATTTACCTTAAGGTACATCAGAACAAACATGCCTGGTTTTGATGTACTGAAGTAAACTTTTGGAGAAGCTTCCATTTTTCCTGTTTCTAAGTGTCTGCTTCCTAAGCTTTCTTCTTCTTTTTTTTTTTTTAGTAAAAACAATTAAGCAGGTATTAAAAGCCAATAAGTATGAGGGCAGAGAAAAGTGGCATAGGGCACCTACTCCTGTGGACTTGTATGAACGCCACATGATTCCTTCGTCAGAGGCTGAGTCTATTTGAACTAACACTGCCATTTTCCTTTCAGACTTCAAGTGACTGTCCTAACCTAGAATTCACCTTGCTCCTTTGAATTTATACCTGGAATCTGATATTTTTAACTAAAACATAATACTATGTGTTCAATATGAATTACATGTGAACATAATAATTATATTTCTACATATAATTGGTGATCAAAAGTTTGCAAAATTGTGTATGATTGCTTTTAACATGTGCACTTAATTTTGTCCCAGGAGAACACATTTCCAATTTGATCATGAAAACTAATGGTAAATGATTATGAGACAGAATTTAATTAGGTTCTCTGTATATACACACTTTCTGTCAGATGTCTGCCTGTAGGGTAGAAAGGTGTTACTACAGGGCTGGGCTGGGCAAAAGTATGTTTACAGTTGGAATATAAATAAATAACACTATAATGAATAAATACTATAGGAAGAATCAACTCTATGTTTTGCATTCTTATAATTATAAACCTACTTTTGCCTGCCCCTGCCGAAGGAAAGAAAAAACAGGCTGCACTAGGACCCATATAAACTCAAGAGTTCATAGCGCACTGCCAGAAATAGAGCCCAAGATGGAAAAAGTAAGAATAAGAACATGCTATATTTTAGTTGTTACTTAAAACACTATTTTTAAAATATAAATTGGACTCCATTTATATTGCATTAAATCATTAAATTATCATATGCCGTACAGCGGGCTTAGAATATCCACAGATACCCTAAATCTATAGACTAAGAAATTTAGCTATATTTTGCTCTACAGATAGTAACAAAATATTTGTAATCATACCATTATTTTATAACCATTTTTAAAACTTTTAAATTAATTTATTGGGGTGACACTGGTTAACATAATTATATAGGTTTCAGGAGTCCAATTCTATAACATATCTCTGTATACTGTATTGTGTGTTCATGCCCCCAAGTCAAGTCTTCCTCTGTCACCATTTACCCCTCCCACCTCCTCCAAGCCATCTCCACACTGTTCTCCATATCCATGAAGATTTTCTTTGTCTTTTTTTTTTGTTTCATCCCCTCACCTCTGTCACCCAGCACTCCCCACTACCACAGCTGATAGGCTGCTGTATGGTCTGTCTCTATTTCACATTATGTTACATTATGAACATTATGTTAAGTCATTTTGTTCATAAGATTATGCATAGAAGTGAAATCATATGGCATTATCTTATAATGTATAGTATATGATGGTTAAACTATTAGGGGCATCCATTTTATTTGTATGGTTTACTTCAGTGGTCATTAGGATGTATTTAATTAATGCTTCTATATTTTTTCACAGGTATCTCAGTATAAAACTTACATGATACAAATTCTTATTGTAAACATTGCCTATAATTGCATACAAAAGAGAAAAGATGCAGGTAACTTGTATCCCACCCTCCTAGCTTTCTATACCATTTTAATGTATTGTTATAACTATCTCTTTGGAAACTGTGTGCTCCATTGGGGCTGGTGCACGCAATGTTCACTACTGAATGCACAGAACTCTCTGTGGTATGTAATAAGCAGTCAATAAATATTTGTCCAGGGGAACTTCCTTGAATGAATGTATTTTGTTGCTTTAAGGAATTAACTTATGTTAATTATTCCATGTAATGCATGGTCCTCTTTAGGAATAATGGTTGGGTGATTATCCTGTAAGTTCTATGGCAATATGAAGAATTCATTTTCTGAAACATACAGCAAATTTACTGCAAGGTTTCTGGGTGACAATAACTGCTGTGTGTTCAATGAATGCATCAGATACTATGCTAAGTGCTTTACCTGGATTCTCTTTTTCATTCACACATGTACCCTACTGAGGCTATTATTAACCTCAGCATACAAATGAGAAAGGTGAGGTACAGTTGAATTATGGTTTAGCTATTCTTTAGTACTAGCCCAACGTCATTCCTAATAAGTGATTGATCTTGATTTCAAAACGAGGAAGTCTGACTTTATGACCTGAAGTCTTCATAGCCATTATATTCTACTGCCTTTTAAACAGACTTAGAAAAGGTAGAGTCTGTACAAGAAAACCAGGTGGGAATCCTATACTTCAAAGCCCACTCCTTCATTCAGTCAATAAATATTTATCAAGTACCTACTCTGTCTAGTTTTACTGCAGTCACTTGCTGGAGTTTTAAATCTGAAAAGAGAAACACCTCCCATCTTCAGTGTGTTCAGAACCTTTTAGGGGGTGACTCAAGATGGTGAGGACTATGCTGCAGGCTTGAACAAGGAACAGGAAAGTCATCTTCAAGGGACTCCATCCTATCTAGGTTGGCCTGGGATTGCTTAGAAGAAGAATTAAGAGATCTTCTCAGAGGATGAGCAAGGGTTTTGCAGAAGCACTAGACTGGGAGTGATCTAGGCAGAAGAACATCCTGGAGAAAGATGCATGGTGGGGGAAATTGTACAACAAAAACAGGGAATGTGACCAGCAAATAGTCATAAGTTATCCAAAAGCATTATGGCACCCACAGTTCAAAACCTGGACCTCCTAGAGTCAAATATGTCAGCCTAGAGTCATGGACTGAGTGGATAGAAGCTCAAAATGAAGGCATGTTCACGGGTCTATAAAAATGTTAGTTTTCCTCTCCCGAACTCACTGTCTTTCCATAGACTTATTTCATATTTGATTTAGTGTATTAATTCTGTAAGGACATTTTAATTAGCTGTAGCAGCAATTCCAGGTTGACCAGCAAACAAACAAACAAACAAACAAATAAATAAATAAATCAAGCTTCATGTTGATGGTAAAGATGATGAATGCTCTCTTCTTTTTGAATAGGTTTGCCAGGCATGATTGATTTAATAATAGGTAGGTTTCATTTTAATGCTAGTGACAATTGGGGAAAGAGTTGGCAAGGAAAATAAAAGTGTGGTACTCTATAGCAGGTATTTAACAAAGTCAGCCTCAAAATCAATATTAATCCTTCACTGGCAGCTGAAAATTTCAAACAACTTAAGCAGACGAATGGACCATAATGTCAGTCAGTAGTATTAGTCTATTCATGGGCTCACTCTTGGACTAAATGGGAAATGTTGTTGATTAAAAATCCATTCCAGAGATGCAACTGCACATTAAACAGTTTTTATTTTCCCCGAGGCCCATGCTCTTCCCTTTTCCTTTTTAGGTCTTTCTTTAATCCCATCAATATCCAAGTAGCTCAGTGCTTTTTCTGTGAGCAAATTCTTATAGACCTTTAGGAGTTGCAGGGTTATCTGCCTCCCACCTGCAGAGCAGGTGACCATGTAGAACCCTCCCCAACAAGACAGTGTGTCTCCTACACACAGCAGAGATAATCCGAGGCTGTGACAGCTGCAGAGCGAAGTCCTGTAGACCATATCAAACCTCAGGCATGGCCCTGTGGCTGGATTTTTTGTCTTTATCTGTGTATGTTAGTAGAAGAGGCATCACAGAAAAGCTGTGAGGAAAATTAACAAAGAAGGAACGTGAACTTTCTATATTTTGTTCCAGGGATTTATGAATAAGAAATAAGGTCTCTTTCTACAATCCCATGTAAGGCCTGAGGTTGGCTAGAGTGATGGACTGCTTGGAGAAATGAACTCTGAGCCAATCTCCCAGGAAATAAATTCTTTGTGGTTTTTACCTGTTCCTGGCACCTGGTTAGCAGAGAGGCACATGCCTGAAGTAGCCAAAACAATTAGAAAGTTGCAGAAGAGATTAAGACTTCTCATATGAATGGTAAACAGGAGCTTCTTGAGGGATATGTTGGACTCTTTTTGTCTTTCAAGGAGAGTTGTTCATCTTTGTAGGAACTTGATGTCTGAGGAAACACCTGCTTTCATTAGGAGTGCTATAGTGCCCCAATCAGTGAAGCATTCTTTTTCAAGTATGTCCTCCTGTCTTTACCTTTATTAATGCAACTCTGTATTTTTCTTCTGTCTTTTTATGTTTTTTTCCATCAATCAGATTATAATTATAGTGACAATGCTCAAGAACCTCAGTTTATAAAATGCCCTTTTCATATTGTTAGTTGGAAAAAATCTAGAAAAATGTAAAAGTTTTCCCAAGCTCCCTTTGATAGGAAAGCAAGAGAGGGAAGTTTCTATAATGTACTTCCCTGCAGAACTTTAATATTAGAGAGAATGAAGTACGGTAATTCAAATTTATAACTCCTGTGGTTCCAGGAGTCAAATACTGAAGTGTATACTTCACTTCCTAGAGGTAGTATATTCTAGGTCTCTTTCTATATATTTCTAAAGAGAGCAAACTGAAAACTTCAATTAGGAAAGCTTATAGAATTAGAAGTTCACAAATTGGAGGGGAGCTTGATTTAATTACAAAGAATATCTAAAATGGGCCTACTCATTTTATGGGTTTAGAAAAGACTGAGAAGTAAAATAAATTCAACTAATTTATTTCTTACTGTTACGTAGGCACAAAAATAGACATGTTACATTGTTATCTTGTTTTACACTCACAACTTTCGAAAGCTTGGTGTTCTTATACCATGTTCGATGAGGTCACTGGGACTCAGGTCACATTATTGGTGAGTGATGAATTCACTCAGATGTCCCTGGCTCCAAAGCTGGTAAACTTTTTCATGTACCATGTTCTGCTTTAAAAAACTCCTAATACGTGATCTAGGAAAAATGGATTAAGAAGTCCTCCTTGATATCTTTCTTTTTTCACACTTGACATTCCAACCTTTAGGCTATATCAAAACAGTTTTATAGAGTCCAATCTCCACTAAATTTCTATTATGTTGCTGCAAGTTATCAGCATCTCTTTCCTGAATTATGCAGGGTCCTTCTAATTGGTCTCCCTGTGTCTACCCTTGTCCTCATATTGTCAAGCTTGACATAGAAGCTTGAATGGACCTTTTAAAATGTCAGATCAAATCATTCCTCTGCTTAAAACTATCCAGTGACTCCCTATTTCACTCAAAATAAAAGGCGATTATAGTTCACCAAAAGTGGTGGAGCACACAACTCCAGGTCTCCATCCTTCCACAAAAGCAACTAATAAGCTGGCAAAAATTGTCAGAATCAACTTTTGCAGAACTCTGGAATCTAGTCATAAACACAAAAACTAAGGAAAATTGATGAAGTAAGAAGCTGCTGCAATGCAGTGAGAGAGAGAGAGAGTGATGCGATCTTTTAAAATAGACTATTTAGAGCAATTTTAAATTTACAGCAAAATTGAGCAGAAAGTACAGAAAGTTGCCATATGACCTTTAACCTCACATACACACATTCTCCTTCACTGTCAATATTCTGTACCAGAGAGGTAGCTGCATTTGCTACAGCCGATAAACTTACATTGACACATTACTATTGCCCAAGGTCCATAGTTGCATGAGAGTTCACTCTTGGTGATGTATTCTATCAGTTTTGAATAATATCCATCATTATGGTATTAAACAGAATAGTTTCACTGCCCTAAAATCCTCTGTGTTGTGTCTATTTATCCTTTCCTTCCCTATAACCCCTGGCAATCGATTATTTTTTTATAGTCTCCATAGTCTCAGCTTTTTCAGAATATCATATATTATAGTTGGAATCACACGGTATGTAACCTTTTCAAATTAGCTTCATTCAGTAATTTGCATTTAAGTTTCCTCTATATTTGACATTTGTATATCTTCTGTGGTGATTTGTTTATTTAAATCTTTTGTCAATTTTTAAATCAGGCTGTTCATTTTCTTGTTATTGAATTACAAGTTTACTCTGTACATTTTGTATAACCGTTCTTTGTCTCATATGACTTTTGAAAATATTTTCTTCCAGTTGTGGCTTGTCATCTCATTCTATAGAAAGTGATTTTACAGAGTAGAAAACTTTTGTTTAATGAAGTTCAACTTATTGATTACATTTTTTATGAATTATGTCTTTGGTGTTAAGTCTAACTAGCCATCACTAGACTTAAGGTCACCTAGATTTCCTCCTATTTATCTTCTAGCAGTTTTATAGCTTTTCATTTTACACTTAGATCTATGATCCATTTTGAGCTAATTTTTGTGAAGGATATAAGGTCTGTGCCTAGATTCATATATATATATATATATTTGCATGTAGATATCCAACTGATCCAGCACCATTTGTTGAAAAGACTATCTTTTCTCTATCATATTGCCTTTGTTCCTTTGTCAAAGATTAGTTGGTTATATTTATGTGGGTCATTTTCTGGGCTATTTTCTTTCATTGATCTATTTGCCCATATTTTCACCAATAACACTCTGTCTTGATTATCTAGCTTTATAAGTTTTGATGTCAGTTCATATCAATTCTGACTTTGTTCTTCTTCAATGTTGTGTTTAGTATTCTAGGTATTTTGTCTCTCTATATAAATTTTAGGATAAATTTCTTAATATCCACAAAAGAACTTGCTGAGATTTAAATTGTGATTATATGAAATAGATACATGCAGTTGAAAAGCAGTGACATCTTGGTAATACTGAGTCTTCTTATATATAGACATGATATATGTCTGCATTTATTTACTTCTTTCATCAAAGTTTTGTTATGATTTTTATATAGATATACATATGAGAAAGTATTTCTGTGTATGTATGTGAATTTATATAATTATATACATATTTGTTAGATTTGTACATAAATATTTCGTTAACATTACTCGTGTAAATCATATTGTATTTTTAATTTCAAATTCCAATTGTTTATTTCAGGCATATGGAAAAGTGACTGCATTTTATATATAAATTTTGTATCCTGCAACTTTGCAATCTTTATTTATTAATTCCAAGAGGTTTTGTTTTGTTTTTGAATATTTGATTCTGCCAAATATTCTACATAGAAAATTATGTCAATTATGGGATACAGCAAAAGCAGTTCTAAGATAAGGTGACCAGATTTTAAAATTGGTAAAGCAGGACACCATTGACAGGGGGTTCTTGATTAAAAATTTGGTCTATATGGAGCAAAAAGAATTTTTCATAGAATGCAAAAATAGTATTGTAATATATATTTTTCAATAGTATTGTAATATATATTTTAAAACACCACAGGACATAGGACAAATTGTTAAAAATCGGGACTGTCCCGCCAAAAGTGGGACATCTGGTCATCTTATTCTAAGAGGAAAGTTTATAGTGATAAACACCTGCATTAAGAAAAAGAAAAGATCTCCAATTAACAACTTTACTTTATAGCTCAAGGCACAATAGGAGAACAAACTAAGCCCAAAGTTAGCAAAAGGGAGAAAATAACAAACTTCAGGGCATAAATAACAAAATAGAAACTAGAAAAGCAACAGAAAAGATCAATGAAGCTAACAGCTGCTTTTTGGAAAGGATAAACAAATTTGAAAGCCATCACCAAAACAGAAAAAAAAGAAAGGGAAATTTCAAATAGGTCAGAAATAAAAGAAGAAACATTATAATTGATACCACAGAAATACAAAGCATCATGAGATAACTATGAACAGTTATACACCAACAAATTGAATAATCTAAAGGAATTGGATAAACATGTAGAGGCATATAACCAACCTACCAAGATTAGATCATGAGGAAATAGCAAATATTAATAGACCAATAATAAGTAAAGAAATCAAATTAATCCTTAAAAATCTCCTAGGAAAGAAAACTCCAGAACCATCTGATTTCACTGATGAATTCTACCAAACACTTAAAGAATAATTATGAACAGGTCTTCTCAACTCTTCCAAAAGAGAGGAGCAAACACTTTCTTATTGAGTCAATGACGCCAGCAACACCCTTATACATCAGTTGATGTAGAAAAAGCATTTAACAAAACTGAACACCCTTGTATGATTTAAAATATATACCAACAAACTATAAATAGACAGGAACTTCTTTAACATGATAAAAAACAGTTGGGAAAAACCCACAGCTAACATAGTAGTCCATGGTGAAAGACTTAAAGCTTTCCCTTTAAGGTCAGAAATAAGACAAGGACTATTGCTTTTGCTACTCTATACAACATTGTACTGGAAGTTCTAGTCAACAAAATAGGTAAGAAAAAGAAATATAAGGTAAAAGCTGAAATGCATGGGAAATGGATAGTGATTTCATGGGTACAGGCATGCTTTTGGGGTGATGAAAGTGTTTGGAACTAAAGAGAGGTAATAATGATGATAACAATAATGATATTAATAATAGTTCATTTATATTCTGACCCTAGCCAATGCCTGAAATAACGTCCAGGGATGTAAAAGGAATTCTTGTGGGAGGTTGCAGTCCTGGAAAAAAAGGTTGCTAAACATGTGGTGTGAGATTGTGTATGATATTCTTACCAGAAACCAAAGGGAGGTAAAAACCTTCAATGACTTCAGCCAACATAGCAAGGGAATGTAGCAAAGTATGACTCAGTGAGATCAATGTCAAAGTGACTAACTCCACATCTCATGTCTGGAGGGCTGGGTTGCCTACACACTCCCTATCATTTGCAGGCTCAGTTCAGAACTTGGGCAGTTCCCAGACTGCAGGTGGCAAGCATCAGTGACTCAGCTGCACGTGGCTGGGAGAGGCACGAGAACACACTTAATTATAGGTCTGGGACTACAAAGTAAAATGGAGAATTGAGACAGTTGCCCAAGGAGTTTTGGAAGAACAGGATCTTAACACCCCTCTCCCACCCTGCCAAATTTCTTTCCTTGTCTGCCTACTTTGGGTAATTATTTTTCTTTGCGTGAGACTAGGGTAGTTTTCTAAAATGTCCCCTGCAGTGTTAATAGGTGTTACTCAGAAAAGTAGTACTATAAAAGTGCTGCATTAAATAAAGTTAAGCAGACTTTATTATTGCAGGACTTCTGAGAGATTTTTAGTGTACTGACCATTTGAGAAAGAAATGTAACATTTGTCCAAATGTATTTGCTTATGAAAGTTTTGTGTGTGAGTGTGTGTGTGTGTGTGTGAAATTACTTCCCATACCAAACTGATACTTCAAGAAACTCATTTTGGGAAATGCTAATATTGATATTTTCTCCTCTTTGCTTTCTCTGTAGCTGACATTAGATGGTTTTCCTGAAAATAGTATGGTGCAAAGGAAAGCCCACCAGGCTTGGAATCCATGCATCCAGAACAAGAGTCTAGAGTCTAGACCTATTAGTGCCACTACATTATCTTGGGAAAGCTACATTCTCTCTGTGCTTCCCTGTCTATAAAGGGAAGCCTTGACCTAGCTGTTCTCAAAGATTCTTTCTTTTAAATAATCTGAAATTCCAAGTAATTTGAAGTGTAGGTGTGAGATTTCCCTATTTTATATAACATATGAAAATAGTCTACAGTGACACATCATTCTACCTAACTTTTCGAAAACCATTTTAAAAAAATCTTCATCTCCTCTTTGATTTTAGATGTGTCTTTGATCATATATTAATAATTTTTGCATAAACTTCAGTTTGTTTTGGGATTATTCTAATATCTTCCATTGTTTAGAGGTACTGGTACTGCACAAATTAATTGTTGAGGCATTTTAACTGGTTTTGAATATAATTTGACTACCTTAAAATGTCATCAACATTCAGGGAACTAATGGCAGTAGGAACTATAGTTCACTTTTATAACTCATGGCATAATTTGAATGGAAAAAATGTTATCCTGCTATTGTCTAGTTGATATTCTAGAAGAATGAATCAGCTGGGTGACTTTCTGGATAATGCCACAGCTGCCCAGAAGGTTACATCTCAGATACAGTGCAGAAAATAAGCCAGAAATCTGTATCTTCATCATCCTTCTAGACTATGTAGCCAACATTTATTACTAGTCTGAACACCTGGAATCATAACCTGGCTTACTCTGACTTTTAAAATTTAGTCCTGGTTATTTCTTTCAGTCTGTTTAACTCCTTGGGTTTCCCCATCATTGCTTTGAAATGCCTTTGCCCCAGCCTGACCTGTGGTGGCGCAGTGGATAAAGCGTGGACCTGGGAACGCTGAGGTCGCCAGTTCAAAACCCTGCAATGGTCTGGTCAAGGCACATATGGGAGTTGATGCTTCCAGCTCCTCCCCCCTTTCTCTCTTTGTCTCTCTCTCTCTCTCTCACTCTGTGTCTCCTCTCTAAAATGAATAAATAAAAAGAAATTAAATGCCTTTGCTCCAGCCAACCTAAAAGTCCTGCTTAATGATCTAGGGTAATAGTATGAATTGGTTACAGTCTTAAATATGCTTATTTGCCAATCTGTGTGCCTATCTTTGAATAACTAGGTTGTCCCTAACCAACTAAAAAAACTAAAATAATTGAAGAAAAATATGGCAGTGATTATTTCAATAAACTGGAAGCATATTTAATCTTGCTATCCTTAGGGGAAAAAAACAGGTATTTATTTTGTTCTTTAGAAGCCGTAAATATTCTCATGTTACATATTTTGCATTGAACCTTTATTGCAAGCCTTTAATAGAGGATGTTTTCCTTAAAAAAAAATAAGACTGATAACAACAGCAGGTAACATGGAGCTATTATTTGTTTTTAATTTCAAACAAACTGCATTATTTGTACCTAAAAGGAAGCTTTTATGTTCATTGGCTTACAAGTTTCTTTGGATAATTAACCAAAGCTTTGGTATACATTATGAAAGCCAATCATATTTATTTATCTTACATTCTGTGTTTCAGAAAATGTAGAAACAAGATGTATACTGCACATAAAAGTGTGTTTGGTATTTCTCTCCAGATATTTATTTGAACCTCCACCTGGGAGAGATTCAGCAAGCCCTTTGTGATGTCTGCACCAAAATATGCAAACTGAAAACTGGTTGTGAAGGTTGGAGGAAATGGAGCTGAGCCAAAGAATAAAAAACAAAACCAAATAAAAATAATTGCAGGGAGAAATGCTTGATAAATCTGGCACGGCATCTTTAGGAGTGAATGAGTATTCACAAAATATATTAAAAAGAAAAGGGATATTTAAAATAACTCACACTCACCATCCTATAATACAGACACAAATCTCAGAAGTAATTAAAATAAAGATATCAAAGGGAAGGGCAAATACTCCTGCAAACTCAGAATGGTAAAATACACACAGCCTGACCTCGGTTACCATTGAATCAAATAAGCTGTTAATTACAAAAGGATGAACACCCTCCGGAGATAACAGCAAACTCTGGGCAGTCAATAGGATGTGATAACATCCAATACAATCAAGAAACATTTGAGTTGAGCACAGGATTAGACATGAGGATTGGAGGATTAGGAAACATGGCATTTCTGAGTCTAGTAAGCAGAAAGCACAAGATGCCAGCTGAGGAAGGTATAGGATAAGAAAGACAGATGTGATGAATTAATCACTAGGAAAGCAGGGTGAAAATGGCCCCATTCGTTTCTGGCTGGCAGGAATGAATGCACCAAGATGACCTCTCTTGCATCTATAACCTTTCATTATGAATTGAGCACATGCATGACTATAATGTTAATAAATTCTAAAGTCTCTGTAATTGCTGTTGATTTTTTAGTTAAATAGGAAAATTGTTGCTTAGTATTTAAAAAATTAGGAGATAAACTGTGTTCCTAAAATTCTTGGTATTACAGTAGTATCTCTAATGGTTGAGATTATAGTTGAAGGTATATTTTAAACAGAGAAATGCATTTTGATGAACATAAATACCTGATGTTTGTCCCTGGCCAGTTGGCTCAGCGGTAAAGCATCGTCCTGGTGTGTGGAAGTCCCAGGTTTGATTGCCAGTCAGGGCACACAGGAGAAGCGCCCATTTGCTTCTCCACCTTTCCCCCTCTCCTACCTCTCTGTCTCTTTTTTCCCCTCCTGCAGCCAAGGCTCCATTGGAGCAAACTTGGCCTGGGCACTGAGGATGGCTCCATGGCCTCTGCCTCAGGTACTGGAATGGCTCTGGCTGGAACAGAGCAACACCCCAGATGGGCAGAGTATCACCTCTTGGTGGGCACGCCAGGTGGATCCCAGTCTGGCACATGTGGGAGTCTTTCTGGCTGCCTCTCCACTTCTAACTTTGAAAAAATGTAAAAATAAAAAAAATAATAAATACCTGATGTTTATTCTATGTATTTATTATTTATTGTTGTGTAACATACTTTTGTGTCTCTCCTATTAGACTAAGAGTAGTAATCACCAGGCTAGGATCTTATACATTTCTGTACCCCCAACATCTAATTCAGAGTCTTGCATAAAATAGGTGCATAATAAGGTGTAATTGAATGAACAAGAACATGTGTGCATGAATAGAAGAATGTTGAATTCTCACATTTTGACCATATGCAACATTTATTTAGTTTAATTTGAATGAGAACCCTGATTTTTTTTAAAGGTTATAGAGAGTATGATCCTAGAAATATGGATCCAGCTATCTCTCAGTCTCACCATGCTAGAAACAGTAGTTGGAATCCTTGCAAGTTCTTGGTTGAAATGGAGAGTCGCATTTTTTCTGAGCTGATTGCAAAACTATGTCTGCCAAGCACGTTCACCAGTTGACCTTCTGTGTCCTTTGTGCTTGCCTGTAATTTTCTTGGGGCTTCCAGCCACTTGGCTGCTGTGTTGTGATTTGTTACATTCAGAAGTTCCCCTGTTCTACGGGGGTGGAGCTTTTCCTCTGTCTGTGTCCTACTCTTCTCTCCTTGCGGGGACAGTGGGAAAGGGAGGTAAGTCGAGATTGTTAAGGTCTGCCTTTGAGGAAACAATCACCTTTGCAGGCACTTGGTAGAAAAATGGACAAGAGCTATAATGAAAGACTAACTTCAGTCAACGAAGTTCAAGCCCAGAGTTTCATTTGTGGTTGAGGTTCCAGAAACTCATTATAGTAGGATTGGTTATAATTCTGTTGAGTGATTCACAGGGTGATAATAACACAGCACAGAGTTGTTTTTGGCCTGTCTTATGAGTTTAAATTTCTTATAGATACCATCTTATTACCTTTCCAAACATGCCTGCATCTTAGAGAAAAGCATCAAACCTATGCTCACAGGTAGGTGCTTGAGTTTGTTTCTCTGCCTAGGGGCAGGACCACACCCAATTCATACTAGGAAAGTAACATCTATGCTGGTATACAATAATTGTGAGCCCTTAATACCTTTTATCCTCCCTGGAATGGAGCCCCTCAGCTAAATTAAGTCCATTTATCATAACTAATATCATTAACCAAGTATGATGATTTGGTGTCCTACATTCACCTGTGTGTGTGCATGTGTAAATAAAAATAAGATTACCTAAACCTGCCTGTGTATTCTTATATATGTAACTAATGTAAACTTTTAAGCTGATTTTTTTTTTTTACTTTTCTGAATTCATTTGTAGAGCACTGAGTTTCCATCCTCTATAAAACTCCCCAGCACACAGACCGTGTAATCCCCTTCCAGTTATCATCTAAAACGGTACTCTTTTTTTTTTTTCAGAGTGAGGTAAATTGTTAAGACTTTATAGACTAAATGTAGACTCTGAAAAAGGCAGTTTGTGACTAAAAACCTTTCCTTTCCTGGTAGGCCACTTCTCACTCCTTTCCTGTCCCTCCTTGTCCTATTTGCACAATCATCGTCAGGATATCTTTTTTCTCTCCCTGTTGTGTGATGCTTTATTCATTCTAATAGACCATACTTGACACAGAATGATACATGTGCTACTTTTTCTAAATTCATCAACATTTTAACTAAAATCAGATATATGGTGAAGGATCAAATCTCTTATGGTCACCTTTTTGTGTGTGTGTGTGTATTTTTCTGAAGTTAGAAGCAGGGAGGCAGTCACACAGACTTCTGCATGTGCCCAACCAGGATCCACCTGGTATGCCCACCAGGGGTGATGCTCTGCCCATCTGGGGCATTGCTCCTTTGTGGCCAGAGCCATTCTAGTGCCTGAGGCGGAGGCCATGGAGCCATCCTCAGCACCTGGGCCAACCTTGCTCCAATGAAGCCTTGGCTGCAGGAGAGGAAGAGAGAGATAGAGAGAAAGAAAGGGGGAAGGGTGGAGAAGCATATGGGCACTTCTCCTGTGTGCCCTGACCAGGAATCGAACCTGGGATTTCCACATGCCAGGCCGATGCTCTATCGCTGAGCCAACCAGTAAGGGCCTCTTATGTTCTCCTTTTAAGTATCAACCGACAGAAGGGAGAATTTTTTTTTTCAACTGAGAATTCTTCCCTCTTCTGTTTAGGAGACCACCTCACATTAACAGAAATACGATCCTCCTGCCTTCAACTTGAATTGACAAAACATCCCAAGCTCTCTGTATAGCCTTTCTTTGGGTCCAACTTTCTCACTTTTATCAAAACTATCATAACTACTACACATCAACCTGATTTCTTCACACCAAACTCTGACTTGTATTACAAGGTACTAAATATAGTTTAAGAGTTCTGATCGATAATATGCAATTAGAATATGCTTCGTGATTCAGAGGTAAAATCTAGCATTAGTAAGAATGTAGAGAAGCACACATTCACATACTTTATTGTTCCTGATGGGAGGTTTGAGATGTGAAAACTAGATCTGCTATATCGACTTGTTCCAACCACAAGAGAAGCCATCCAAGATTAAGCTAAAAAACCAATGGAAGAAACTAAGTCCTGGATGACATTATTGATTCATTGATTTAAACCAACCATGAGGTTACCCCACCTGTGTTCTTGCCAACAAATGAGCCTCTACATTCTTTTCACATTTTCAAACAGAAGCTACTTGTTGTCATGTTACCCTAAATCAGGGGTGCCCACACTTTTTCAGCTTGCGAGCTACTTATAAGATGACCAAGTCAAAATAATCTACCTACAATAAAAATGCAAAACATAAATTTATTTCTTCTATATTATCATTATTTAAGTTACTGTTATTACTATTTAATATTGTGTATTCTTCTTTCACCTTTCTCCTTCTCAGCTCTCTTTTCAGAGGAAAGTCAATGTCATAGTTTTTATGAACAGTCTGCAAAAGCCGCTCCACATTTCCCTTCTATGAATAGCAATGGCACACAGACAGATGAGGCAAACGCACTTAGAATATGACATAGTAAAAAAAGTCCCCTCCCATTCTGTATGAAAGTGGTAGGTTTTAGGCTTCTTACTCGGATTAGCTATGGCACTCATCTTTATACCCTTTGTTGTATTTAGTTTAAATAAATTGAAGGCTAACTACGCACCAATGTAACTGAACAAGTTGCCGCGGTTTAACGTGCATGCTTAGGGTGTCAAAAGTTCAGATGTCAGATTGGCTACCTGTATGCCAATCAAAAGACAAATGTCTTTTTGATGTCATGGGATCTACCCACACTTCCTTTGCGATCAACCAGTAGATCGTGATCGGCGTATTGAGCACCCCTGCCCTAAATTATACCCATAATATGGGATATGATGCAGGTTGTGAAAAGAGTAATGTAAATCTGTCATACTAATGTGAATAAATGGCCTACACCAAAGAGAAGATAGCATTCTTTTCAGCACTTCTTTTTTTTTTTTTTACAGGGATAGAGAGAGAGTCAGAGAGAGGGATAGACAGGGACAGACAGACAAGAATGGAGAGAGGTGAGAAGCATCAATCATTAGTTTCTCGTTGCCGTTGCGACACCTTAGTTGTTCATTGATTGCTTTCTCACATGTGCCTTGACCGTGGGCCTTCAGCAGACCGAGAAACCCCTTGCTGGAGCCAACGACCTTGGGTCCAAGCTGGCGAGCTTTTTTTTGCTCAAGCCAGATGGGCCTGCGCTCAAGCTGGCGAGCTCGGGGTCTCGAACCTGGGTCTTCTGCATCCCAGTCCGACGCTCTATCCACTGCACCACCGCCTGGTCAGGCAGCACTTCTATTTATTACTTCATGTTATTTACTTCATATTGTTTAATATTAACAAGGCTTAAATTCATTCACATGTTTACTATATAAAGAGAAATCTTAATAAGCACAGAAAGGCACAAATGTTTACTGAACACTATATATTTAAGAGGATGTTATACAAATTACAGCAACATTTAAAGAAGTACAACATTTTGGAACAATAGACAAGTTTCTTGGTAACTTTCAAGTTGTATCAATGATTTGTGTTTACAACCCACAAACCCACACTGAAGTCATTTTAAATAATTTTAAGAATAAATAAATACTCATGCTATATTTTCTTGGTTAGTGCTAGGAATTTTTACATACCTGTATAATCTGTTTCTAACCACATTTTGAAATCTTCCAGCCTCAAAAATTAAATTATTGATTTTTTTCTTTACTCAAAGATTTCCCATAATATTACTCTTCAAAAATTCTACCCAGGTAAATTACCCATTTTACTCTCTTCAAAATTCAAACCTCAAAGTTTCTGTTTTCTTCTTTTTCTCTAATTTTCTGGAAATTAAAAAAAGAACTAGAATTTTATCATCTTTTAAAAATTTGTGAAAAATGAAGATCAAAATAAAACAAAGTAAAAAATAGTGTCATGATCTTTTGTTCCATTTGATGATTCATCTGATCTGTCGTCTTCATCAGATATTTCAGCCCATTCAACACACCAATGCAAATAGACTCAGCTCCTTCTTAACAAGCACATTCACAGCTGTGTACAACTGTTCTGCTTTAAAAACTCTGTAACTCCTTCCCCCGTATCTAATGCTTCCAATCCCACTTACCAAAAACAAAATAAAATTTAACTAATATAAAAGTATTTACAACTAAATCAAAAGAAAATAATTTACACTCTGTCTTTGAATAATTTATAATAAGCTATATTAATACTAAATATTTATATTAATATAGAAATGTGAAACTATATAGTTTCTGTTTATAAAATAATGCATTTAATATAGTCTGTTAATTATATACAATAGTTATATTTATAAAATAAAGTCTATATGGTACATATATTATTTTATAAGCATAAATTTGTTTATTATATATAGGATATTATGCATATGTATTTATACCTTTTCTCTTTAATCCAACATTTACTGTTTTTCTAAAATAAAGCATTTCAAGAAGCCCCAAATCAAGTAACTTACAGTACCAAAATATGTTAGTTTTGTCTTCTTATTCAGACTATTGACATGAAGACTATTTCAAAGAGAATAAAAGAGTCACTAGAAGTTCTGTCAGAATGGATTGAGAAGTTCAGACTTCCTAGAGAAGGACACCAGTTAGGAGCTTATAACTATAATCCAGATAAATGCTGATCGGGCATCTTTGCAACATGGTAGCAGTTGGAAGGGACAGATAGAGATGGCCATAAATGACATTTTCGAAAAAGAAATAGCATGTTTAGGAGAACATTTACCTTCTTTAGTGTTTTGAAGAAAAGGAAATAACAGAGAACTCTTAGATTTTGGACCTGGAAACACGGGGAGCTGAATGTGTCATTGACTGTAAGTGTCAGTTTGGGGGAAAGGAGCTAAATTCCATTCCGTAGCTACTGAAATTCTAAATCTCTATGAAGTACCTAACATTGTTATTACAATTTTACAGATGGGGAACTTAGGCAGGAGACAGGAGATAATTTGTGCAAGGTCACACGGCAATTAAGTGATAGAGCCAAAATTTGAACCCAGGCAGCCTATTTTAATCACCCTAGTGAAATTATAAATCCCTTGATTAACACAGATCTGGTATTTTTCATTGGCAGCAAATATCGGTAATAAACAGCTGTAATTGACATCTTGTGTTTGTTGGCTCAGGACAAGTGTTTGAAAAGAAGATTCTACTTTCTTAAAGATCCATGGCCACCATTACCTGTGTTCCTGGCTCAACAGCTCCCCTAGTTATATAACCCAATACCCAAGACCAGTGGTTGGTTTAAAGATGAGCACCAAATCTAGGTTGACCCAATCACTGCATTTCCTCAAAAAACTTTTAGCTTGAGACCAGGAGTTTCTTGGGGTTTTCAGTTGGCATTTTTTATTTCCAAGGAAGGAACTGTGTAAAATAACTAAGCCAGGAATAATGGAAATTAGGAGAGTGACTCCAAGCAGCAAATCAAACGAGTCATGGTTAATAAAACACAAAACTGTAGGAATTTAAACAAGTTACTTAAAATCCCCAGATCAGTTTGTTTATTTGCAAATAGGAGAAGTAACAATGTACTTCTCAGAGGTTAAAGGTATATATGTAAACCATTTGCCTTTACATATAAAAACTCACTTTATTACCTTAAAAAGTACCAGTCACATTCTTTGAACTCACATACATGTTAGTGAACTATTATTCTTTTCTTTAGAATAGTTGAACACTTAGCATGGGGCACACCTGTCTCTCTAGAACTCTGTAGGTTACTTATCATAGGGACTCTCAGATCCCTGATTTACCCATTCCCTCCTTCTGCTGCACATCTTACTGTTTTGTATAATGGTGATCAATTCTTTGTTGTGGCTTTTTGTTGTTCGTTGATTGCTTTCTCATATGTGCCTTGATCAGGGGGCTAGAGCAGAGCGAGTGAGCCTTTGCTCAAGCCAGCGACATTGGGCTCACGCCAGCAACCTTGGGCTTTAAGCCAGTGACCTTTGGGCTCAAGTCTATGATCCTACATTTAAGCCAGCGACCCTGCACTCAAGCTGGTGAACCTGTGCTCAAGCTGGTGACCTTGGGGTTTTGAACCTTGGTCCTCCGCATCCCAGTCCAATGCTTTATCCACTGTGCCACCACCTGGTCAGGCAATATACAGTTTCTAACATTGGTTTCTTCCACTTCAACAGATGCTGCCAAGATCCTAATGACTAATTTAACATCTTCCTTATTTAGTATATGTGAGTGATATTTTCATTATAGGTAAGCAATAGGATTCTAAGAAATTCATTGCTTTTAATGCCTACTATGGACAGTTACCATGTATCATTGCATTTTAAACCAGTCAAGGATTAGAGGAGAACAACTTAAATGAGCCGAACTTTAATTGGGCTGGTAAGAATGGTCACAAAAAATGTCCCACTTTTTGAATAGGGGAGCACTTCATTTCTGAAAGTCTTCACAATGTATAGATATATTATTCTCTTTTTGAATTGAAATATTTGCGCCAAATTTAACTTTACTTTAGCACAGCCTGGCAATTAAGCTTTAACTTTAGTGGAGAATTTAGCTTATTCATTGTGATAATGGTAAAGGTTTTATTAAATATTCAGGGCCTGGAAGGAGCAAGATGGCGACGGAGTAGGCGGACGTACCAACTTCCAACTCCCAGAACCAAAGTGGATTACAACTCAATTTTAAGAACCATCACCTGGATAAACCAACTTTCAACAAAACTAAGTGGACTCTTCAACCAAGGAACACAGAAGAAGCCACATTGAGACTGGTAGGAATAGCGAAAACGCGAAGAGGGCTGCCCAGCTCCCCGGAGCAAACGGCAGCCCGGAGAGACCCGTGTGGCGGGAGGAGAGTTTGGCGGAGAGGGAGGGACCTAGGTCCCAGGAACCAAGCCCCAGCCTGCAGTCTCAGAAAGGCATTTGGACAGTTTTGAGCTGTGAAACAAGTGCGGGAGCTCCCAGGCCTACAGTGTGGAGTATTAGGCCCCTTCCTACTCTGCTGAGGGCTGCTTAAGGTTTTGGGGCAGCAGGACGCTGAAAGGCGGTTCTGTCGGCGTGGGCAGAGGCCAAGCCGGTGGGAGATCGGTCTAGCCCAGAGGGTCAGAGGGGACCGCGAAAGCGGTCCAGAAGCTGCGGGCCCGCCTTTAATCCCACTTACGGGGACAAAGCGGGAGGCCAGGAACGGGCAGGCCCTGCACAAGCCGGCCCTGACCGCGGGGACCGGGCTAGGACCAGGGACGGGCAGGGGCGGTGGCTGAGCTGACGTTACTACTCCCCCACTCCCCCACCCCAACCCCCCCGGGCCGGAGAAACCGCGGTTGGCCAGTATACGTGCGCGAGCGGGCTCCGAGCGCAGGAACGGGGTGGACCCCGAGACAAGTGGAGGCTCGCAGCTGAGCCCACGCTACTATCCGCGCCCGGCCGGAGAAACTCCGGATACCATTCATACGTGCACGAGCGGGCTCCGAACGCGGGGGCGGGGTAGAGTCCGGGACGAGCGGAAGTACGCAGCTCGGCGGAAGCCAGCAAACACGCCCGCCCCAATAAACCTTGGTTTCCGACCCTGCGCAGTAGGGCCTTGGCCTCGAGGGCGGGGCTAAAACTCCGGACGGGCAAAAGCTTACAGCTGAGAGCACGTCAAAAGCCCCGCCGAACCCGCTGAACTGTAGCGAGCAGGCTCCGACTGCTGGTTCTGGGCGGAAGTCCGGAAATAGGCTGGGCAAAGGTGCTCACCGCTACCCTTGGTGCTAATCTTGTGGCTTCAGTCACAGCCCCTCCCACGGAGGAGAGGCAGAAATCATAGCAAAAGCCACAGTGGGCCGGCGCTGGCAACGCTCATACCCAACCACCCTAGGCACCGGCAGAGGAGGTGGGGGGCCTGCAGATAGACCACACCTAGAGAACACAAAGGCAACACCTACTGGACTCCAGTGGCCACAACTCGCTTATACACAGAAAAAATGGGCAGGCAGAGGAATGCAAACCAAATGAATCAAGAGAAATCCCCAGAGAAGGACCTGAATGAACCAGATATAACCAAATTACCAGAAGTTGAATTTAGAATAATGATAGTTAGGATGTTCAAAGAAATTAGAGCAACAATGGATAGTCATTATGAACACCTAAATAAAGAGATAACAAGTATAAAAAATGAAATTGAAATAATAAAAAAGAATCAGACAGAAATGACAAATACAGTATCAGAACTGAAGACCACAATGGAAGGAATTAAAAGCAGGATGGATGACGCTGAGGATCGAATAAGCGAGTTAGAGGACACAATAAACAAAGACACAGAAGCAGAGAAGAAAAAGGAAAAGAGACTTAAAAAATGTGAGGAAACTCTAAGGGAGCTTTGTGACAACATGAAGAGAAACAACATTCGCATCATAGGGGTGCCTGAAGAAGAGGAGAGAGGACAGGAAATGGAAACTTTGTTCAATCAAATCATAGCAGAAAACTTTCCTAAATTAAGGCTGGGAAACACTCCACACATTCAAGAAGCACACAGAACTCCATTAAGGAGAAACCCAAAAAAATCTACACCAAGACACATCATAGTTAAAATACCAAAGCTAATAGATAAAGAAAAAATTTTAAAAGCTGCTAGAGAAAAAAAGACTATCACCTACAAAGGAGCCCCCATAAGGATGACATCGGACTTCTCAACAGAAACACTTGAGGCCAGAAGGGAATGGCAAGAAATAATCAAAGTAATGCAGAACAAGAACCTACAACCAAGACTACTTTATCCAGCAAGGCTAACGTTTAAAATTGAAGGAGAAATAAAGAGCTTCCCAGAAAAAGAAAGCCTGAAGGAATTCATAAAAACCAAACCAATTCTGCAAGAGATACTAAGGGGCCTCTTGTGAACAGTTTAAAGGGAGGAATGAATAGAGCAAAAGAAGAATACAGCTTTAAAGAATAAAATGGCAATAAACAACTACATATCAATAATATCCTTAAATGTAAATGGATTAAATGATCCAATCAAAAGACATAGGGTAGCTGCATGGATAAAGAAACAGGACCCATACATATGCTGTCTACAAGAGACACACCTTAAAACAAAAGATGCTCATAGACTGAAGGTAAAAGGATGGAAAAAAATATTTCATGCAAATGCAAATGAAAAAAAAGCAGGGGTAGCAATACTTATATCAGACAAAATGGACTTTAAAACAAAGGCTGTAGTAAGAGATAAAGGAGGACACTACATAATGATAAAGGGAACAATTCAACAGGAAGATATAACTATTGTAAATATCTATGCACCAAATATAGGAGCCCCGACATACATAAAGCAGACTTTGATGGATATAAAGGGCGAGATTAACAGCAATACTATCATAGTAGGGGATTTCAATACCCCTCTAACAACACTGGATAGATCCTCAAGAAAGAAAATTAATAAAGAAACAGCAGACTTAAAGGATACACTAGATCAACTTGATTTAATAGATATCTTCAGAACTTTTCACCCTAAAGCAGTAGAATATACATTCTTCTCAAGCGCTCATGGTACGTTTTCTAGGATAGACCACATGTTAGGACACAAAAATGGTCTCAATAAATTTAAGAAGATTGAAATCATATCAAGCATTTTCTCTGATCACAATGCCATGAAACTAGAAATTAACCACAAAAGAAAAACTGAAAAATACTCAAACACTTGGAAACTAAATAGCATGTTATTAAATAATGAATGGATTAACAATGAGATCAAAGAAGAAATAAAAAAGTTTCTAGAAACAAATGATAATGAGCATACATCAACTCAAAATTTATGGGATACAGCAAAAGCAGTTCTGAGAGGGAAGTTTATTGCACTACAGGCATATCATAAGAAGCTAGAAAAAGCTCAAATAAGCAACCTGACCCTGCATCTAAAAGAACTAGAAAAACAACAACAAATAAAACCCAAGACAAGTAGAAGGAAGGAAATAATAAAGGTCAGAACAGAAATAAATGACATAGAGGCTAAGGAAACAATACAGAGGATCAATGAAACAAGAAGCTGGTTCTTTGAAAAGGTAAACAAGATTGATGAACCTTTAACTAGACTCACCAAGAAAAAAAGAGAGAGGACTCAAATAAATAAAATTAGAAAGGACAGTGGAGAAATAACAACTGACACAACAGAAATACAAAGCATTGTAAGAAAATACTATGAAGAACTATATGCCAAAAAATTAGACAATCTTGGTGAAATGGACAAATTTCTCGAATCATATAACCTTCCAAAAATCAATCTGGAAGAATCAGAACACCTAAACAGACCAATTACAGCAAATGAGATCGAAACAGTTATCAAAAAACTCCCAACAAAGAAAAGTCCTGGGCCTGATGGCTTCACAAGTGAATTCTATCAAAAATTCAAAGAAGAACTAACTCCTATTCTCCTGAAGCTATTTCAAAAAATTCAAGAGGAAGGAAGACTTCCAAACTCCTTTTATGAGGCGAGCATAATTCTGATCCCAAAACCGGGCAAAGACAACACAAAGAAAGAAAATTATAGGCCTATATCCCTGATGAATTTAGACGCTAAAATTCTCAACAAAATATTAGCCAACCGGATCCAGCAATATATGAAAAAAATCATACACCACGATCAAGTGGGATTTATTCTGGAGAGGCAAGGCTGGTTCAATATTCGCAAATCAATCAATGTGATTCACCACATAAACAAAAGGAAGGACAAAAATCACATGATAATTTCAATAGATGCAGAAAAGGCATTTGATAAAATCCAGCACCCATTCATGCTCAAAACTCTCAGTAAAGTGGGAATACAGGGATCATTCTTTAACATGATAAAGGCCATCTACGATAAACCGACAGCAAACATCATACTAAATGGACAAAGATTAAAAGCAATCCCCTTAAGATCAGGAACCAGGCAGGGTTGCCCACTTTCACCACTCTTATTCAACATAGTTCTGGAAGTCCTAGCTACAGCAATCAGACAAGAAGAAGAAATAAAAGGCATACAAATTGGAAAAGAAGAAGTAAAACTGTCATTATTTGCAGATGATATGATATTGTATATTGAAAACCCTAAAGTCTCAGTCAAAAAACTACTGGACCTTATAAATGATTTCAGCAAGGTGGCAGGATATAAAATTAATACTCAGAAATCAGAGGCATTTCTATACACCAACAATGAAATATCAGCAAAAGAAATTAAGGAAACAATCCCCTTCACTATTGCAGCCAAAAAAATTAAGTACCTAGGGGTAAATTTAACCAAGGAGGTTAAGGACTTGTACTCAGAAAATTATAGAACATTGATAAAAGAAATCAAGGAAGATACAAACAAGTGGAAGCACATACCGTGCTCATGGCTAGGAAGAATAAACATCATTAAAATGTCTATATTACCCAAAGCAATTTATAAATTCAATGCAATACCAATTAAAATACCAATGACATACTTCAAAGATATAGAACACATATTCCAAAAATTTATATGGAACCAAAAAAGAACACGAATAGCCTCAGCAATCTTAAAAAGAAAAAATAAAGCAGGAGGTATCACTCTTCCTGATATCAAGGTTTACTACAAGGCCATTATACTCAAGACAGCCTGGTACTGGCATAAGAACAGGCACATAGATCAATGGAACAGAACAGAGAACCCAGAAATAAACCCACAGCTTTATGGACAACTGATATTTGACAAAGGAGGAAAGAACATACAATGGAGTAAAGACAGCCTCTTTAACAAATGGTGTTGGGAAAATTGGACATCTACCTGCAAAAAAATGAAACTAGACCATCAACTTACACCATTCACAAAAACAAACTCAAAATGGATAAAAGACTTAAATGTAAGCCGTGAAACCATAAGCATCTTAGAAGAAAACATAGGCAGCAAGCTCTCCGACATCTGTAGCAGCGGTATATTTGCCGATTTATCTTCATGGGCAACTGAAATAAAAGGCAAGATAAACAAATGGGACTATATCAAACTAAAAAGTTTTTGCACAGCTAAAGACAATAGGAACAGAATAAAAAGACAAACCACACAATGGGAGAACATATTCGGCAGCACATCTGATAAGGGGTTAATAACTAAAATTTATAAAGAACTTATAAAACGCAACACCAGGAAGACAAACAACCCAATCAAAAAATGGGCAAAAGAAATGAATAGAAATTTCTCCAAAGAGGACATACAGATGGCCAATAGGCATATGAAAAAATGCTCAACATCACTAATCATTAGAGAAATGCAAATTAAAACCACAATGAGATATCACCTCACACCAGTCAGAATGGCACTTATCAGCAAAACAACACAGAATAAGTGCTGGCGAGGATGTGGAGGAAAGGGAACCCTTCTGCACTGCTGGTGGGAATGCAGACTGGTGCAGCCACTGTGGAAAACAGTTTGGAGATTCCTCAGAAAAATTAAAAATCGAACTGCCTTTTGACCCAGCTATCCCACTTTTAGGAATATACCCTAAGAACACCATAGCACTGTTCGAAAAGAAGAAATGCGCCCCATGTTCGTGGCAGCATTGTTCACAATAGCGAAGATCTGGAACCAGCCCAAGTGTCCGTCAGAAGACGAGTGGATTAAAAAGCTATGGTACATATATACTATGGAATACTACTCAGCCATAAGAAACGAGGACATCGGAGCATTTATAACAAAATGGATGTACCTTGATAACATTATACGGAGTGGAATAAGTAAATCAGAAAAAAAGAAAAACTGAGAACAGCACGATTACATACATAGGTGGGACATGAAAGTGAGGGTATGAGACATGGACAAGAGAGTGGTGGTTATGGGATGGGGGGAGGGAGGGAAGAGTGGGATAGGGAGGAGGGGAGGGACGCAGGGAAAACCAGATTGAAGGTGACAGAGGACAATTTGACTTTTGGTGATGGGTATGCAACACAATTGAATGATAAGATAACCTGGAGATGTTTTCATTGTACATATGTACCCTGATTTATTGATGTCACCCCATTAGAATTAATAATAATAAAATATATATATTAAAAAAAAAAAAAAAAAAAAAACAGGGCCTGGACAATATACGGAGGTTGGCAAAAGTAGGTTTACAGTTGTGAGTATGTGAAACACAAAGTTTATTCTTGTACTTATTGATTGATTGATTATTTTATAATTTATTATTACCACCTACTTTTGCCCACCTCTGTATATATTATATGAAAAAGTAAGTGCTATTTTTAGAGAAATCTGTATATTTTCTGTTTATTATTAAATCCATCTTCTAAACATAAAAATTTATTATGTCTCTTATTTTACAGATGTGAATATGAGGCTCCAAGTGGTTTAGGTACATGCCCAAGGCTCTAGAAGTGATGCAAGTCCATCACTTTTCTACTAAGTCTTGTATCATGTTATGCATTTGACATAGCTGGGAAACAGGCAAAATTATAAAATTGGTAAAAATTGTCTTATTTGACTTTGTATTTTAGATTTTTATTTATTGTTATACTCTTCTTGAAGCTCTCTTGGCCTTGTTTTCTATTATACACTTCCCCCTAACTCCAAGGTACTTTTTACTCCTCTTCACAGATAATCTCTCTTTGTCCACTCATACCTAATATGCTGATGTTCCTCAGAGTTCTTCCCTAAACCTTTCCCTTCTTTATTGTACTCAGTATCCCTAAAGGCTATCTTTCTATAGCTTCTCCTCCCACCCAAATATGACCCCACCAAAATTTGATATTCCTCATTCAGTGTTCTCTCCTATTTGATATTTCTGCCTCAGTAACCAGAGCTAATACAAGCACAACATGTCCCTTAATTGAAATCATGTTCTATACATGCTCCTGTGGTGAAGGAAGAAACTTGACCCTACAATGTTCTTTTGGCTAGTCTAATAATTAAATATTCATGAGACAAATTAACAAGAGAAAATAACCAAATTTAATTGCATACATATGTATGGGAACCCCATGTATATGAGATTGTCAGAAACACTACATGCATGACAGGTTCACAGATAGAAAGAAAAATGAGTTATATATGACATTCTGAGCTAAGGATGAGATAAGGTGCCTTAGGGCTTCAGAGGGTCATTGCAGAATAAGAAGAGGAGCAGATGTTCAGTAATTAGTAGTTTGCCCTGCCCTATAGATAGGTCAAAAAAGATTACCTCTGATAATCTATTATTATGGGCAAGGCCCCTAATTTAAATTCTTCTAGGTAGGTAAGAGAATGGGACAAACAGTTCTGACCCCTACCACCATTGAGGTCACAATTGCCTTTGGCTCAAAACAATCTACATACCACAGAGCACATCTTGGGGCTATTCATCCTCTTTGTACTTCCTATATCTTACTCAATGGTACCACCATCTACCCAAGCCAAGAACCCCAGAGATCTCTTTCAGCCTTCTTTATTTCTTACCCTGTATATATAATTAACCTTGATATCCAATGATTTTAAGAAAATAGAGCTTTTCTGCCTTTTGTCTTTTAATTCTCATTGTCATTGCCATTTTGGTCCCGCCCATCTATCTCTAGAACTTTTACTATAGCCACCTATATATTTCCTTGCATTTCCCTAATTATCTTATTACTCGAGACATACTTCCTTACTCCTCCTACCTAGGCCACCTCCTCCTAATCATATCCAGGAAAATAAAGAATATCATATTCAAACTGTTTTTCTCTCTTGTAAGAGATCAAGTCTATACTTTATCATGTTCTATATAAACTGGCAAAGCTTTTCTGGTTTTAAACCAACCACCTCCCAAAACCTCATCAAGGTAGGAGGATCTGGCCAGAGAGGCCACAAGCCAGTGCTCAAGCAGCAGTAACTACTTCAGCCCCCTGGGTCTTGGCAGGTGCTGCACTGACTTAGCCAATTTCCCTATAAAATGATTACAACATGTTTTAAAGGGCCTTTGTTCTCGATTTGTTTGAGACGCATGTTATCTAGACTTTAACGCAATCCAAAAGGAAGACAATGGGCAGAAATAAATACAGCTAAATCAATGGTAGCACAAAACTATCTCCAGGTGGAATAATAAATGGAAACTCTTAGGCTCTTTGTAAAAGTGTGAACGCCCATGATACTATCTTGTGCTTCATTCCCAAAACTTGCCCCTGGGGTTGGCAGTGGGGTGGAATTTTGTAGCAAAGAAGCAAGGTAAGGTACACAGAACCTCAACTTTTCCTTCTGCCTTTTGTTTTTCTAAAGTGGAGCCTTCTTATCTTAATGCAGACAGGCTTTTTGATTTACGGGAATTTGAATTCACATATTTTCTTTTTCAGTTTTTGATGCCTCTACACTTGCAGGAATCTAAGTGAAATGTTTACTCATATAGCACATACTCTTAAATTGTTAGCACTAGAAGAAATCTTATAGATAGCTGTATTCAATTTATTATTCAGGAACAGGAGGCTCCAAGTAGGGAAACAATGTATCTGTGGTCACATGAGTAGTAGATATCAATCATATCAATAATACTTGTCTTGGCTTTACTTTACTTAAGTCAATGCCCTTTTTGAACTCTAACATAAATTTTGCATACAAAAAATAATAAATTGGTTTTCACAGAAAGTTTCATAATACAGTGGACAAGTTATAATGGACATTAGAGTCAGATCAACCCAATTCAAATGCTAGATGTCTAATTCTTAACTCAGGTAAGTTAGTTTAATTCAAGGCTCTATTTTCCCATTTGTAAAATGGGAATAAAATTAACTATCTCATAGAATTGGCGTAAGGGTTATATAAAAGTGTGCATATAAAATGTTTGCATTATGCATAGCATAGTTTCTTTATCTTACTAAAAGAAAGAACCAATTATATATTAACTCATTCACTAGATTTGTTTGAACTCTAAAAGAAAAGAAATGAAACACATAGCTCTTGGATTTAGGGAGTATTCAAAGCGGTGAAGATATAAGCACATCATTTAATATTCCCTTCCTTTAGATTTTCACTGGTCTAACATGGAAATTAGGAGAGCTAGCCTCCTTAGTCCAAGGATCATTCTGAAACCAGAAGAGAATAATTACCCATGTAACCACAGTTAATCAGATGAGTTTACGGTTATAATACGGTTAATAAACTACATACATTCTAAGCTATAATTATACTATAAATAATATGACTAACTAAGTTACATAGAGTGAGTGAGTGCCCAGTAATACAGAAACCTATGTTCATCAGGGAAAAGAAATAGTGGAGGCAGCGAGAGATAAACTGGGCCAAGCCTCCTGGACCAGATACAGCGATCTGCTGGCTGAGTTTTGCAGGAAAGGAGGAACCTGATTTAACAGCGAAAGGGCATTTATATGTGGGAGAAATTATTGCATAGATTAAGGTTAAGCAATTTGTTTCCTTGACAGCAGATGAAATATTCTGTTTAAATGCACTAAAAATCTATTGTGTAACTGGAGGTTTGTTTCCTATCGTCCCTTATCTTTCTGATCAGCACACTCATCAATTATACCCTTTGCTCCAAGGCACTCCCATCCTTAAGATTTCACCCATAAATCAGGGAGTAACTTTAAATATGCGCTTTGCCACCTTCTCTTGCAATAGAACATACCAACAGGACATAATCTCCACATGAGATTTTTGTGGGAGCTGTAATCAAATCCAGTTTAAATATGTACTTTCCCCCAATCTGCCTTTCAGCAAAAGATGCAGTGAAGAAATGAACTTTTTGCACAGTTGCCATAGGAAGAAACTAGTAATAGCAAATATATAATGGTGTCTCTAGGTTGTAGATAAAGACTTATATCAAAAGACGCTCTCTCTCTCTCTCTCTCTCTCTCTCTCTCTCTCGTGTGTGTGTGTGTGTGTGTGTGTGTGTGTGTGTGTGTGTGTGTGTGTGTGTGGCTTCCCGTTTCAGACATTTAAGAACTTGAGAACAGCTGACTTTTTATTGTATTTCTCATTTTAGAGCTAGAAGGATGCGAAAGATTATCTAGTTCCCTGGTTTTACGGCCACGTTCCCAAAAGCCCAAATGTTTCACAGAGGGAGTTAGCAGTTAGCAGGTTGAACCTCACCACACGTACACATCTGACGCGTGGTTTAGACCTACTTGCTAATGAGAGGAATGCATCTTGGAATGCACTTATGACTTAAAAAGGCAGGCATTTTAAATCGTGTGACTAAAGCATTTGTGACTTAAAATAATATTTGCTTCTAGACAATTATGATGAACAATTTCATTGTGCCTGTACTAGGTACCCGCTTCCAGAGAACTCGTGCGAGGGACTGCTGTTTTCTGTCAACCAAAATAGGAATCTGAATGTCGCCTGTCCCCTGACACTCAGCTCAGGCCCAGTCCTCAGCCAGGCCCCCAAATTCTCACCCATACAACTATCCGGGCCTTGTGGTCTCTGAGAAGGATTTTTATAAATTCCAGCATCAAAGACTCTCTCGGAAGCACTGAATAGTACTTTTCTGAGAATAACAAATTGTCAACTTAAAGCAGAAGTGGCCCCAAGAACACAAGTTATTTGTCAGTGTTGGCAGACAAATCTTATGTTTCAAATAGGAGTGACGAATATTTGGGATGCCTTGTGGGGCCATTCACTGGTATCTATTCATATCTCTTACGTCATTGTCTAATAACAATCTTACTGTGTGCTGTCATGACAACTTACAGTAGCTTTTATCTTCATCGACAAAGAAGTTTGTTTGAGCAGGGGTATATTAATAAAGCACCTAGCCATATAGGAGTTTAATATTCAGGAACCAAGAACTGGTTATTTGTGGGCTTTTAAATTTTAATTTACAAAAAAAGTATTCTACCCAAATAAAAATTCTAAAGACTGTTGATTAACACTAATAATTTCTTCTTATGAATAAGAAAACCAAAGGTCAAGGAGCTGAAGTGAATTTTTCAGTCACACAGCTTTTAAATGATGCATGTGGAACCAAGATTGTTGGTATTATTTGGCTAAGCATTCAGAGCTACTGGCTCCCACTCTTCCAAACAGAACCACAAAATTGCAGGTTGTCACAGTGAGGATGAGTACTAGAATCCAGTTCATTTTCTAAAGCAAGAGGAATGGTAAATGAATGCTTAGAATCCCAGCTTGATTCTTGAATTCTGACACTACCTAGCTATGCAGATATAGCCTTGTTAAACTTTCATATTCTCAGAAAATGAGTTTGCACTCAGTAATTGTTTGGGTGTCGATAAATTTTAACTGCCCAGTGTAGTTGTTTTGGGTATTAGTAATCCATTAACCTTTGGAGACATTCCTCTCTTTCAACATACATCACTTTGTGTGAGTAGGACTAAACACTCTGCCAAGATGGGCATGTATCCTAAATTTGACCAGTCAGCATCACAGTGCATGGTCCCAGCAGTCTACCTGACCTAGTCTCCACCAGGAAGAACCAGGTTGGTGTTTTGACCTCCCTTCCACAAGGATGCTTGTGCCATGACTGTGAGGGACACATGTGAAGAAAGTATGTGTGAGAATGAAGCCATGTAAAGAAACAAAAGTGCTACAAAAAGGAAAGACCATTATCTGAGGCCCTGGATTCAGTAGAATGAGCCAAGAGTTCTCATCTTTTCATATAAACTAGTTTAGATTAGAATTTGGCCACTTATAACCTAAAAATGCCCAAGACTAAATCCTTGAAACAGTTTAGCATTAAAATTGCACAGCTTTATGAAGAAGGTATAGGCAATAACAAATACACTCAGAAATATAGAGAAAATTTTGACATAAAATGCTTTTAGAATAGTTTCTTTAAAGGCTTTCTGAGCATTCCTCATTGTTTTTATTCTCTGAAGTTACCTACCAAGCTTTAGTGCTTTGGAACTGAGTACCTATTTTTTAAGAGCATATCCTACTTATGTCAGCTATATATTCTTTTACCCTGAATCATTAAAGAAATAAAAAAGGTGAAGAGGGTCAGTGGGAGGCCATGGCACCATATTTTTAGCATCTTTATAAATGTGTGTATTAGGTTTATTCAATTGATAGTTGTCTTAACAGATTGGACAATTTTATCATTAACTCAAGGTTTAATTCATTTACAGTATCATTCCCTCATTAAATATTTTTAAGAGGATTTCAGTTGAGTAGGAATATTTAAAACGAGGTACTGTAAATCTTTTCTCTGTAATAAATTTATTCCTTTTTATGGAATTAATTAAAATGAGTCGTGGATGAGAGATACACAGTAAATGAATCAAGTAGTGTCCAGGCAAAGGTTAAGGAGTAACTGCTGTTCAATGAAATAAAGCACATTCTGGAGGCAACTTGTTAATGGAGAAATTTTATACTCACTCACAACAGCATAAAGTTCATTATTCAAAGACACTGCATTTATCTGAGATTTTCTTCCTTCCTTCCTTCCTTTCTTATTTTCTTCTTTCTTCCACCTCTCCTTTTAAATAAAGAAAATTGTCTTCATTCTTGTTCTGAAACAAATCTATGCCTTTGTTGAAAACCTAGAAACTCTGAAGAGATCCAAGACTGTCATAAATCCTATGCTTAAGTCCAGAGGCTTCATTCTTAGAAAGGCCATAGTAAAAATGGAAAAGATAAAAGACGACAAGAATGGTGAGAGAGCTAAACTTGAAAACCAAGGGAAAGATCTTTTCAAACTTAATTCACAAACTGGGAATGAAAATGTCATTGCCTCACTCAGAGGGTTAATCACTTTCTAATTTGAACTGGCAAATTTTATAATGACACTGTGAAATTAGCAGCATTTTATTGTGTTAATTATCTACAGGACACTACATCATTACTTCTAATAAATGTAAATGAGATTGTGTCTCCTAGGACAATACAAAGACAAGGTGAATTTTTATTGGCTATTTACGGGATTCCAGCACAGTCTTTCTACATTTTTCCTTTTATAAAAAAATACTTTCAGTGTTGGCTTATCATGCCAATTTCCATGTATTTCATTTAATATAATATTTTAAAGATCATTAAAGTTCTTCTTTGCTCATTTGAACTCATTTTCACTAAAAGCAATGGTGATCATTAAAAACCATGTCATGTGTCAACCCAATCAACCATAACCACAGCCCGAATATAAGAATAATGAAAAAAATTTTAGCCATTCCCTTTAAAGACACTTAAAAATATTTTGCCTATTCACTCACTTGATTCAACTACATATCTGCAGACAATGAAAGGAACTGATATAATGTTGAAGTAAGTGGTAAAAAGGAAATAAAGGTGTATCTTTCTTCTAAATAATGTAATAAATGTGAACATTAACAAATACACAGTGAATAGCCAGTCAAAGTTAACAGATACTCTTGGAAACCTACTCTAAATGAGTCACCACATGAGACAGTAGAGGGTCTGAAGGAAAAGAAGAGGCATTTCTTTGGGTAAAAATGTAACAAGCTAAGAGAGAGAGGGAAACAAATTAAAAATAAGTAAGAAAAGAGAAAGTATTAAAAATATATAACATATGTAACACAAATAAAGAGATATTAAGATTAAAAGGCAAAGGATGTTGGTCATGTGCTAATCATGGATATCAGAGAAGAAAGAGGTATCATTTAAGATGAGCCTTGAAAAGAAAGATTAGAAAATTAGGTTTTAATAGCCTGTGATAGGGAGAGGGCAGAGTGATAATGAGTGGTAATTATTTTAACAATACTAGTAGCTACCAATTGAACAACTACCATGTGCCAGCACATTCTATATATACATTAACACTCATTACTCCAATAGCCATAACTCCTGTTTTATAAATGATGAAATTGGAGACAAGGATATTAAATAATATCACCAAGATCCCACAGAGAACAGAAGAGTCAATATTTTAAGCCATTTCTATTTAGTGTATAGTCCCTATACTGCTTTCAATATGAGATGCTGCATCTGAAAAAATAAAATTTGTCAATAGGTATTTTCATAATCAGAAACCAATAAATGTGCTGCCATAGTTCTGAGGATAAATCAAAGCAAACCTCTCCCCCTTATCTTTCCCATCAAATTTCTCATGTTTACAAAGAGGAAGTACAGTAGCTACCTATAGGTGTAAGGTGAGAATTGTATCAGATAATTAATATGAGCATTTAGCATCATGTCTGGCATTCACTAAAAGACATAGTTATTACAGTTGCATCTGATTATAATTATAATTGGTATTGTTGTAATTATAACTCAAGACAGTATTTCTGTTTCTCACAGAATTTGTTTCCTTTCTCATTTTAGTCAGTTGCGTACCTTTTTTTTTTTTAACTGTTTCATCTTTTTGCTCATTTTGTATATAGGATGAGGATCAAAAGTAAATGATGGGTAAGAACTAGGCTGCTATACTCTGGTTAACTCTTACAAACTTAAATGAAGGAAGAGATTTGAAAATAACAACTAAAATTTACCTTTAATATGTCAAACAAGCAAGAAATAGGTAGCCAGGGCCCACAGCATTCTTTGCTATTCTAGATGACTGTCATACAGAGAAAATAGAACACAACCCCACCATCAAAGAAATTACTATTTAGTTGGTGATATAAGATAAGCATGCAAACAATGAGAGATAATAGAAACTAGATTATAATTAATGGCTTAATTATGAAACATAAACTGAATATTATAAGAAGACAGAAGAGGATTGACTGCAAGGGAGAGGCATAGCCTCTTAAAGGAAGTGGGGCTTGCATTAATTATACCTCGTACAATGAAAATAAGATAGGATGAGTGGCATGGAGTCCCATGTGGATTATATTTGTCCAAGCCTTATTACCATGGCAATCTAAATATCTCTGTTGTGAAATTATCAGAATATATTACCTCTTGCTTCAGAATTGAGCTACACTAAGGTTTGAATGAGTTTTGACACCAGCTAAATATGACTGTGATTGTTATACAAATAGAAGTATTGTGGAATAAGACCCAACAATTCTATAGCTAGCAAAGTCGCTTTTTACATGTGAAAGAAAGATATAATGAAAATATTACTAATGTTAAACTGGGCCTACTAGATTAGGTTATACAAATCCCCTCTCATTAAAACTAACTAGTGGTTGGAAGTTGGTAGGAGGAAACAAAAGTATAAAAATTTTCTACTTATATTTGGAAAGAGAGAATTTGGTTCTTCCTTTATTATTATTATTATTATTATTATTATTCATTCATTCATTGATTGGAATTGGGACTTTGGAAAATTGAGGTATCTAAGTACTAAAGAATCATTTTTTTAAAAGATAACCAGTTGTAAGATTTAAAACAAAATTGCAATTTACTAATTTACTAGTTAAAAATAACTTAGAAAAGTAAATCATAAGATATAATAGAAGTACAGATTAGCATGTTGATAGATTAACATGTTTAAATATAAAACGTGTTACAAAGTCTGTAGATCAGATCAATGACTCAGAAATCAAAACCTAATAATAGATGTATGTATAACTAAGAAGTTAATTGACAAATAAATATCAAAAGGGTTAAACATCCTATTTAAAAAAAAAAAATTCTTGAATACAGTAAATATCTAACTATATACAGTGGTACCTTGAGATATGAATTTAATTTGTTCTGTAACTGAGCTCTTAAGTCAGTCAACTCGTATATCAAACTGCCGATACTGGACCCGTGTGCCAACGCGCCAACTAGCGGCAGCTTTCCGAATCATGACTCGTATCTCAGAATTTTGCTCGAATCTCGAACAAAAATACAGACCGAGTCGCAGCTCGTATCTTTAAAAAGTTGGTCTGTTCGTATCTCGAGGTATCACTCTATAACCTATATGAGCCACACATAAAATAGTGATTTAGAAATATTAGGAGGATAGCTAGGCAAGGGAAGACAAAAGGGAAGCAGGAGTGATGACATTTATTTAAACTAAAATAGAATATAAGACCAAAGGCATTGATGAGTAGAGTTTATCAATAGTAAAATCCACAATGAAAATATAAGTGTCATGAATTTGTATGTGGCTAGTTACATATGATTTTAATATATGAAACAATTGTTTTGAAATATTTTTAAAAGTTGATAGTTCAGCACAGCAAACACATTACTACTTGCCTCAATAATTCCACAGGAGTAATGTTATTACATCATTTCAATGAAATAATTTTTCAATAAAAATGCCAGGTTACAAAATAATATATTTAAAGTATGGTAAAGACTGATTAAGGGTTCAACACAGTCAGTTTCTTTCTTCCTGTTCACACAGATAAATGATATTTCCCAGCCTCCCTTGCACTTGGAAGGGGTCATGTGGATTGAGTTCTAGCCAATGGAATATGAATAAAAGTAATCCATGTCATACCTAGGCCTGTCCCTTAAAGCCTTCCATAGGCTCTTTGTTTTGTGGGAACATGCACAGCTAGGAAGCTTTGTTATGAAGAATATAAAGCCACAAGATGGAAGTAGTCTGGGTCTCTCATCTTGCTGATCACAAACACCTGTTTTAAACATTGTGCAAGAGAGACCTAAATGTCAATGATGTTTAAACCATTACAGGCAGTCCCTGGGTCACAAATGAGATAGGTTCCATAGGTTTGTTCATAAGTTGAATTTGTATGTAAGTTGGAACAGGTACATTTAACTATTAAAAGCAACTTAAATGTTTGTCTTAACATAGTATTTATTTTGACCTTCCTATTCATAAAATACTTAAACATTCTCAAATATAACTGTAAACAATCTTGGATGATGCAGAAGATGACGGACTTGTTGAAGAGATGGGACTGGTGTTAGAGAGTCAGGGCTTGATTCTGCTGCTAGAGTCAGTTTCTTGAAGTAGGCATCAAGGGATATTTGTGCAGAGCTCTTTCTTTTCTTATCATAAATGGCCCTGTAGCATCTCAGGTCTTCAGTAACTGTACGATAAACTTTGGGGAACCTCTCTGTATCAGAATCTTATTCCTCTAACTGCCTTTTCTGCTTCAATGAGGTGAAAAGCATCAGCTAACTGTTCTGTAGCTTCTTTGGTTCTGGAGTTTCTGGGTCCCTGTTTAGTTTCCCAAATGTTATCGTCTGCTGCTCTAGTTCTTTGTCACGGGAATGAAGTAAATATGATATCATTTTTGTTGATGTCCAACTGCAGTTGACTACCAATATCCCTTATGGTGCTCCATTCGTAAGTATAAGTGTATATAAGTTGAATGTTTGTAACTCAGAAACTTACTATATATCTTTGGGGGTTGGGTTTTACAGCAGCTTACATTACCTTAACTAATATAAAGAGTGACTGTAATATGTCTGTGTGTGTGTGTGTGTGTGTGTGTGTGTGTGTGTGTGTAAGAAAGGGAATTTAGTACATAATGTCTGTGTTTTCATACATATTGTATTTTGTCACGTATGCTCCCATGACCATATGGATGTATTTTTAATTACATGCAAATAAAAATTAATTGTGTTTATCATTAGGTAATAGGATTAGAGATGAATTCTGTTTTCATATTTACACTTATTTTTCAGATTTTCTGCAAAGAACTTGCATTACTTTTATTATTAGAAAATATTAAGCTTATTAAATTTTTAAACAAGAGAAAAAGCAATCTCCTCCTTCAAAGATTTTATAAGTGCAGAGACAAGCTTCTTGTACATTAATGACCTGTGAGTAAACGTACACATCTTAAGAGCTTTTAAGAGCTTACTAATCACAGAAAGGACTAGTCATTCTTTCATTTATTCATCAAACATTTATTGAATACCAATTCTCTGTCCGGCACTAGGCCTGTTACCAGAGATACATTGACACCATAGATATGCTTTTACCTTCACAGATAAAGCAAAGTTTCTACCCTCTGCATTCACAATCTATTATGAGATGTGCTTATATTAACTAATTATAGTACAACGTGATGATGACAGCAGTGTCGGCTAGTAATAGCCTAGACAAGAGAATAATTAACTCCATTTCAGTAGTCAGGGAAATTCTATGACAGGAGATGGAGCTGGGTTTTAAAGAATAAATGTGTTTGCCAAGTAGATAAGCAGAAAGAGCATTCTAGAAGCACTATTAATACACGCAAAAAGCATGGCATCTTTGCAAGCACCATGTTAATAGCATAGTGTTGGGTAAATGAGTTTGTAATATTTGTGTTGAGTTTGTTCACTTTTATTTTTTTTTATTTTAATGGGGTGACATTGATAAATCAGGGAACATATGTTCAAAGAAAACATCTCCAGGTTATTTTGACATTTGATCATGTTGCATACTCATCACCCAAAGTAAAATTGTGTTCGGTCACCTTCTATCTGGTTTTCATTGTGCCCCTCCCTCCCATCTCCCTCTACCTCCATCACCATTTGTTAAAGAGGCTGTCTTTACTCCATTGTATGTTCTTTCCTCCTTTGTCAAATATCAGTTGTCCATAAAGGTGTGAGTTTATTTCTGGGTCCTCTGTTCTGTTCCATTGATCTATGTGCCTGTTCTTATGCCAGTACCAGGCTGTCTTGAGTATAATGGCTTTATAGTAAACCTTGATATCTGGAAGAGTGATACCTCCTGCTTTATTTTATCTTTTTAAGATTTCTGAGGCTATTCGTGTTCTTTTTTGGTACCATATAAATTTTTGGAATATGTGTTCTATATCTTTGAAGTATGTCATTGGTATTTTAATTGGTATTGCATTGAATTTATAAATTGCTTTGGGTAATATAGACATTTTAATGATGTTTATTCTTCCTAGACATGAGCACGGTATATGCTTCCACTTGTTTGTATCTTCCTTGATTTCTTTTATCAATGTTTTATAATTTTTCGAGTACAAGTCCTTAACCTTCTTGGTTAAATTTACTCCTAGGTACTTTATTATTTTGGCTGCAATAGTGAAGGAGATTGTTTCCTTAATTTCTTTTGCTGATATTTCATTGTTGGTATATAGAAATGCCTCTGATTTCTGAGTATTAATTTTATATCCTGCCACCTTGCTGAATTCATTTATAAGGTCCAGTAGTTTTTTTGACTGAGACTTTAGGGTTTTCAATATACAATATCATATCATCTGCAAATAGTGACAGTTTTACTTCTTCTTTTCCAATTTGGATGCCTTTTATTTTTTCTTCTTGTCTGATTGCTGCAGCTAAGACTTCCAGAACTATGTTAAATAAGAGTGGTGAAAGAAGGCATCCCTGCCTGGTTCCTGATCTTAAGGGGATTGCTTTTAATTTTTGTCCATTTAGTATGATGTTTGCTGTTGGTTTATCATAGATGGCCTTTATCATGTTAAGGAATGATCCCTGTATTCCCACTTTACTGAGAGTTTTGAGCATGAATGGGTGCTGGATTTTATCAAATGCCTTTTCTACATCTATTGAAATTATCATGTGATTTTTGTCCTTCCTTTTGTTTATGTGATGAATCACATTGATTGATTTGCGAATATTGAACCAGCCTTGCCTCTCCAGAATAAATCCCACTTGATCATGGTGTATGATTTTTTTCATATATTGCTGGATCCGGTTGGCTAATATTTTGTTGAGAATTTTAGCATCTAAATTCATCAGAGATATAGGCCTATAATTTTCTTTCTTTGTGTTGTCTTTGCCTGGTTTTGGGATCAGAATTATGCTTGCCTCATAAAAGGAGTTTGGAAGTCTTCCTTCCTCTTAAATTTTTTGAAATAGCTTGAGGAGGATAGGATTTAGTTCTTCTTTGAATTTTTGATAGAATTCACTTGTGAAGCCATCAGGCCCAGGACTTTTCTTTGTTGGGAGTTTTTTGATAACTGTTTCGATCTCATTTGTTGTAATTGGTCTGTTTAGGTGTTCTGATTCTTCCAGATTGATTTTTGGAAGGTTATATGATTCGAGAAATTTGTCCATTTCACCAAGATTGTCTAATTTTTTGGCATATAGTTCTTCATAGTATTTTCTTACAATGCTTTGTATTTCTGTTGTGTCAGTTGTTATTTCTCCACTGTCCTTTCTAATTTTATTTATTTGAGTCCTCTCTCTCTTTTTCTTGGTGAGTCTAGTTAAAGTTCATCAATCTTGTTTACCTTTTCAAAGAACCAGCTTCTGGTTTCATTGATCCTCTGTATTGTTTCCTTAGCCTCTATGTCTTTTATTTCTGCTCTGATCTTTATTATTTCCTTCATTCTACTTGTCTTGGGTTTTATTTGTTGTTGTTTTTCTAGTTCTTTTAAATGCAGGGTCAGGTTGCTTATTTGAGCTTTTTCTAGCTTCTTTTGGTATGTCTGTTGTGCAATGAACTTCCCTCTCAGTACTGCTTTTGCTGTGTCCCATAAATTTTGAGTTGATGTATGCTGATTATCATTTGTTTCTAGAAACTTTTTTATTTCTTCTTTGATCTCATTGTTAATCCATTCATTATTTAATAATATGCAAAGCTCATACCCAACCACCCTAGGCAGCTGCAGAGGGGGTGGGGGGCCTGCAGACAGACCACACCTAGAGAACACAAAGGCAACACCTACTGGACTCCAGTGGCCACAACTTGCTTATACACAGACAAATGGGCAGGCAGAGGAATGCAAACCAAATGAATCAAGAGAAATCCCCAGAGAAGGACCTGAATGAACCGGATATAACCAAATTACCAGAAGCAGAATTTAGAATAATGATAGTTTGGATGTTCAAAGAAATTAGAGCAACAATGGATAGTCATTATGAACCCCTAAATAAAGAGATAACAAGTATAAAAAACGAAATTGAAATAATAAAAAAGAATCAGACAGAAATGACAAATATAGTATCAAAACTGAAGACCACAATGGAAGAAATTAAAAGCAGGATGAATCATGCTGAGGATTGAATATGCGAGTTAGAGGACACAATAAACAAAGGCACAGAAGCAGAGAAGAAAAAGGAAAAGAGACTCAAAAAATGTGAGGAAACTCTAAGGGAGCTGTGTGACAACATGAAGAGAAACAACATTCGCATCATAGGGGTGCCTGAAGAAGAGGAGAGAGGACAGGAAATAGAAACTTTGTTCAATCAAATCATAGCAGAAAACTTCCCTAAATTAAGGCTGGAAAACACTCCACACATTCAAGAAGCACACAGAACTCCAATAAAGAGAAACCCAAAAAGATCTACACCAAGACACATCATAGTTAAAATACCAAAGCTAATGGATAAAGAAAAAATTTTAAAAGCTGCTAGAAAAAAAAAGGCTATCACCTACGAAGAAGCCCCCATAAGGATGATATCGGACTTCTCAACAGAAACACTTGAGGCCAGAAGGGAATGGCAAGATATAATCAAAGTAATGCAGAACAAGAACCTACAACCAAGACTACTTTATCCAGCAAGGCTAACGTTTAAAATTGAAGGAGAAATAAAGAGCTTCCCTGAAAAAGAAAGCCTGAAGGAATTCATAAAAACCAAACCAATTCTGCAAGAGATACTAAGGGGCCTCTTGTGAACAGTTTAAAGGGAGGAAAGAATAGAGCAAAAGAAGAATACAGCTTTAAAGAATAAAATGGCAATAAACAACTACATATCAATAATAACCTTAAATGTTTTCAGGTGTGTCTCTTGTAGACAGCATATGTATGGGTCCTGTTTTCTTATCCACGAAGCTACCCTATGATTTTTTATTGGGTCATTTAATTCATTTATATTTAAGGTTATTATTGATATGTAGTTGTTTATTGCCATTTTATTTTTTAAAGCTGTGTTCCTCTTTTGCTATATTCTTTTCCCCCTTTGATCTGTTTACAATAGGCCACTTAGCATTTCTTGCAGCATTGGTTTGGTTGTAGTGAATTCCTTGAGTTCTTTTTTGTCTGGGAAACTTTTTATTTCTCTTTTAATTTTAAACGATAGCCTTGCTGGGTAAAGTAGTCTTGGTTGTAGGCTCTTGTTCTGCATTACTTTGAATATTTCTTACCATTCCCTTCTGGCCTCAAGTGTTTCTTTTGGGAAGTCAGATATTATCCTTATGGGGCTCCTTTGTAGGTGATAGCCTTTTCTTCTCTAGCAGCTTTTAACATTTTCTCTTTATCACTTAGCTTTGGTATTTTAATTATGATGTGTCTTGTAGTGGATTTCCTTGGGATTCTCTTTAATGGATTTCTTTGTGCTTCTTGAATGTGTGAGACATTTTCCTTCCCTAATTTAGGGAAGTTCTCAGCTATGATTTGATTGAACAAAGTTTCTATCCCTTGTTCTTTCTCTTCTTTTTCAGGAACTCCTATGATGTGGATGTTATTTCTCTTCATGTTGTCACAGAGCTCTCTTAGAGTTTTCTCAGACTTTTTCAGTCTTTTTTCATTTTTCTGTTCTCATTCTGTGCCTTTGTTTATTTTGTCCTCTAACTCGCGGATTCGATCCTCAGCTTCATCCATCCTGCTTTTAATTCCTTCCATTGTGTTATTCAATTCTGATATTGTATTTGTCATTTTTGTCTGATTATTTTTTATTTCAATTTTCTTTTTTATACTTGTTATCTCTTTATTTAGGTGTTCGTAATGACTATCCATTGTTGCTCTAAGCTCTTTGAACATCCTAACTATCATTATTTTAAACTCTGCATCCGGTAGTTTGGTTATATTGGGTTCATTCAGGTCCTTCCCTGGGGATTTATCTTGATTCAATTGGTTTGCATTTTTTTGCCTGCCCATTTTGTCTGTGTATAAGAAGGGTTTTGTCACTGGAGTCCAATGGGTGTTGCCTCTGTGTCCCTAGGTTTGGTCTGTCTGCAGGCCTGCCACTTCCTCTGCCTCTGCCTTGGGCGGCTGGGTATGTACTTAGCTGGCGCCAGCTGCCGCAGCTGTTGCTGCAGTTTTCGCCGCTCCTTCACTGGAGTGGCTGTGTAATCCAGCCAGCTATACAAGCCTCAGCCGGTCTTAGCCTCGGCACCAAGGGCAGGGGTGAGCACCTTTGCTCAGCTGTGGTCCCCACCTGTTCCCGGGCTTCTATCCAGCCTCCGTGATCAGAGCCGACTCGATCACGGGCTTCCACCCAACCCCCGTGGTCTGGGCTGTCTTGAGCAGAATCACAAACCTCCATGGCTGCGTGAGTGGTTGTGAGAGAGGTTTTCTGCGCTGTCCCTTTAAGAAGAATCCTGGGTCTGAGAAAACTGTCTCTTTCTCACAAACAGTATCCTAACTTGTTTCACAGCTCAATACTGTCCATACACATCTTCTAGGCTCTGGGGATGCAGGCTGGGGCTTTGTTCCTGGGTCCCAATTCCCTCCCTCTCCACTAAACTCTCTTTCCACCACGCGCGTCTCTCCGGGCTGCCATTCGCTCCGGGGAGCTAGGCAGCCCTTTCCATGTTTACGCTTTTTCTATCAGTCCCAATGTGGCTTCTTCGGCGTTCCTTGGTTGGAGAGTCCACTTAGTTTAGTTCATAGTTGATTTATCCAGATGATGGTTCTTAAAATTGTTATAATCCACTTTGGTTCCAGGAGTTGGAGGTTGGTACGTCCGCCTACTCCATCGTCATCTTGCCGTTTGGCCACTGGAGTCCAATGGGTGTTGCCTCTGTGTTCCCTAAGTGTGGTCTGTCTGGAGGCCTGCCACCTCCTCTGTCACTGCTGTGTAGGATGTTTGGGTATGGGCGTTGCCGGCGCCAGCCCAATGTGGCTGTCAGCTATCGTTTCTGCCTCTCCTCCGTGGGAGGGGCTGTGTTCTCATGCCCAGCTCTACAAGCCTCAGCCGGTCTCATCCTTAGCCCCACCCCAACAGGTGCGGTTGGGTGCCCCACGCAGGCCACAAGCCTCGGCACCAAGGGCAGGTGTGAGCACCTTTGCTCAGCTGCGGATCTCGGCCTGTTCCCGGGCTTCTGTGCAGCCCCCGCGGTCAGAGCCCACTTGTGTGTCAGGCCACAAGCCTTGGCTCCTCTGATGGGCGGGGCTGTGGGTGTGAGCTCAGCTGCAGACCTCAGCCTTTTCCTGGGCTTTCGCTTTGCCCCCACAGGTGGAGCCGGCTCTGGGTAGAGCCGCAAGCCTTGGAGGCCAGGTGAGGCTGCATGCCCGCATGCCCTCAGCGGCAGATCTCCGTCCATTCCCGGGCTCCCTGCCCTTCCCCCGCAAGTGGGGTTGCAGGTGGCCCGCAGCTGACTGGACCCCTTTTGTACGTTCGTTCCACCCCTGCCAGGCTAGACTGAGCTCATGCCAGCCAGCCTGGCTTCCACCCCCGCCAACTGAGCCGTGCTTCCGCGTTTCACTACCACCTGCCCTCCAGCAAGCCCTCAGCAGTGTGGGTGGGGTCGCTGAAGGTCAGACCCTAACACTCCATACTGTAGTCCTGGAAGCTCCCTCCTAAGTGACTATGCTCTGAATGCCACAAGAGAGCTTGTTTGATTGGTGTCCTGCTTCCCTTTGCTGGTATTGCTGATTCCAGGGGAAATATTCTTTTCTGATTTGGAAAGTGACTCAGCCCAGGGGTTAGAGTGGCTGTCCCTCAAAGTGTTTCTCTCTGTGCCTTTTAGATTACACTCTCTTCCCGCTGTTCCAGTCTACTCCTCTCTTCCCATCCCATGGAACTCCAGGTGAGTGGTTGTGAGAGAGGTTTTCTGTGCTGTCCCTTTAAGAAGGATCCTGGTTCTGAGAAAACTGTCTCTTTCTCATAAATAGTATCCTGACTTGTTTTACAGCTAAATACTGTCCAAACGCCTCTTCTAGGCTCTGGGGCTGCAGGCTGGGGTTTTGTTTCTGGGGGCCAAGTCCCTCCCCTCTCTGCTAAACTTTCTTCCTGCCATGGGAGTCTCTTCGGGCTGCTGTTCACTCCAGGGAACTGGGCAGCCTTTTTCGCGTTTCCGCTTTTCCTACCAGTCTCAATGTGGCTTCTTCAGTGTTCCTTGGTTGAAGAGTCCTATCAGTTTAGTTCAAAGTTGGTTTTTCTAGATGATGGTTCTTAAAATTAAGTTGTAATCCACTTTGGTACTGGGAGTTGGAAGTTGGTATGTCCGCCTACTCCATTGCCACCTTGCCGCTCCTGTTCACTTTTATTGTTAAAAATGGCACTGGGCAGTAATTACCTTCCTTCCTGCTTGGGAATGGCCATTGTTATGCTAATTTTTCTGGAGGAGGGGTTATTACACCAAGAAAAGTTTGTGAAGAAGCAGAAGGAGGTGAAGTGAGGAGGAAGAAGGAAGCCAGGATGGCAGGGTGCTGAAGGAGAAGCAAGTTTGTGCAGTGAAGAGAAGGGAGAAGGTGTGCAGATGGGGAACCAGAGGTGACTGAGACTGATGGGATCTTTGATTCTAGGAAAAACTGGAGAAGATTCTCCTGGTTGAGGAACTGGAGAATGTATGTGTCAGGGTTTTAGAGACCAGTGTGTTTATATACTCACCTGCCAGTACGAGGCTAGAATAAAGGAATGGCCCACCAGTTTTGGGCTCCATTGTTTCTTTACCATCTGCCCAAATCCAATGTGAACCTGCATGTGAATGGCCACAATGGCGGTGACTACTTGCCATACACATAGAATGGCAGAAGTGCAGCTCCATGGAGGCAAGACTAAGATGAATATGAGGCAGAAGGTGGAGGTAGGTGAGGACAGATCAAACAGGCTTCATGGCCAGACCATTGTTTCAGAAGGTTTTTAGGTAGAAGAAAACTGCGACCAGATCAGTATGGTAGGAAGATGTTTTTGTCAGAGTGAGAAATGGGTGGAGTAGAAAAAGCTGAGGCTGGATTAATGCAAGGGGCTTCATAGCTTCAGCCCCATCTCAGGCAAGAGCTGGATAAGGGGAGGGAGGAGTAGTCCTCAGCAATTACCAGATCACCCGCCACAGTATAAGCACCAGGCAGTTCTGTCTGACCTGATAATATTCTGTCACCAATCCTGTGTCTCGAGGAGCCAAACAGACCCAATCAGCACACAACATATACTGGCACTTATTCCTTTCTCTATTGCTACCTATACAGAAAATGCCTAATTGCTTGGATAATCCTTCCTGAAAAGTCAGAAAGACTTGCAAGTGACTGAAACTAATCTTGAGGTCCTTTGCCTGCAACTAAAACTTGAGTTTCAAAGATATGTCTAGCACATGGGGCCAAAATTTTACAACACTCTAGCACATTTTTGAAGACAATTTAATATGAGCTAATTTGCTGCTGTGCACCTTGAACAACCCAGTGTGTTGTTAAGCACTCCCACCAAGTCCCCCTCCACCAACTGCCACTGATCCCCTAATGACCTCCCATCCTGCTTCATTCCCATTCACTGTTCAACAGATTTCGGGACAAATTTATTCTCCCACTGCACAGCCCCCTTAAATCCCTTAAATACATATTTGAGGGGAAACAAATAAATTAGCAGTGAGCAATAAAGTTACATTTGTTATTACAGTATAGTAACCATTTACAGGTATCAGACATATTGGCTCTCACTGTGTATTATAAAATCAAATACATAGGAGTCAAGGCTAAATTAATCTAGACAAAAGTCAGTATTAGCTTGCTAGATCTGCTGTAATGAATCACCACCAATTTACTGGCTTAAAACAATCTTAGTGGCCTGACCAGGCGGTGACACAGTGGATAGAGCGTCGGACTGGGATGCGGAAGACCCAGGTTTGAGACCCCGAGGTCGCTAGCTTGAGCGCGGGCCCATCTGGCTGGAGCAAAAGCTCACCAGCTTGGACCCAAGGTCACTGGCTCCAGCAAGGGGTTGCTCGGTCTGCTGAAGGCCTGCGGTCAAGGCACATGTGAGAACGCAATCAATGAACAGCTATGGTGTTGCAACGGCAATGAAAAACTAATGATTGATGCTTCTCACCTCTCTCTGTTCCTGTCTGTCCCTATCTATCACTCTCTCTGACTCTTTCGCTGTCCCTGTAAAAAAAAAAAAAAAAAAAAAAAAAAAATCTTAGTGTATTTTTTCACAGTTCTGGAAGCCAAAGTCTAAAATAAAGTGTTAACAGAACAGTGTTCCCTTTGGAGGCTTTAAGGGAGAACACTTTCCATGCCTCTCAGCTTTTGGGGGCTGCCAGCAGTGGGTGGTGTTCCTTGTTCTGTGGCTGCATCACTCCAATCTCTGCCTCTGTACATATCAGCTTCTGCTCTCTGTGAGTCTCTTATAAGGGCACTTGTACTAGATTTAAGGGCTACCCAGGAAATCCAGGATGATCTTATCTCAAGACCCTTAACTTAATTACAAAGTGCCTTTTTTCAAAAAGGTCACATTCACGGTTCAGAAAGTAAGATGGAGTCATACATACATCTTGAGAAGTCCCCCATTCAACCTGCTACAGAGGTCAAAGAATTAGAGCCTCATAGTCAGAAAGAATAGATCACTCTGTAACTGCTCAGGGCACTCGTAAATACTTTGAGGACTGGAGCTGTGTTTTACACCATTTTTATTTTTTTCATTTTTTAGCATGAGCGTGGGGGAACAGGAACAAACAGGAAGGGAGAGAGATGAGAAGCATCAATCCTTTGTTGCAGCACCTTAGCTGTTCACTGATTGCTTTCTCATATGTGCTTTGACTAGGGGGCTTCAACTGAGCCAGTGACCCCTTGCTCAAGCCTGAGACCTTGAACTTCAAGCCAGCAGCCTTTGGGCTCAAGCCTGTAACCATGGGGTCATGTCTATAATCCCATGCTCAAGCCGGCAACCCTGCACTCAAACTGGTGAGCCTGTGCTCAAGCCGGATGAGCCCATGCTCAAGCCAGCAGCCTGGGGTTGCTAACCTAGGTTCTCAGCATCCCAGGCTGACATTCTTATCTATTGTGCCACTGCCTAGTCAGTCATATGTTTTATACCTTGATTAGCAACAGGACCTTGCAGATCAAATAGTGGAGATTAAACAGAAGCAAGAGTAGTATAGACTGGAGTCATTGAAAGAGATGATGCAGAAAAAAATCCGACCTTCTACCCCTTCTGAGAATTTCATTTCCGTACACTTATTGTCTCTTGAAAAGCAGTTCTCCGCATCTTAGCAGGCAGTTTTGTGTGAATTAAAAAAAATAAATGCCTTCCACAACCCTCAGATTAATTTTGTTATGTAGGAAAAGCACGCTGTTTCATCTTTTTCTTTGCTCAGATTTGTCTTGTAAAACACGGCTACCTCTTCCCAGGGTCACTAGCCTGCTGATGTGAAGGTTTCAAACCTTGCAGGCACCTAAAAGAAACCTTTCCTTGAAAACCTTTTTCAGCAGAAATGTACAACTTGAAGCAAGAATCCTTCTTTCACACACACATACACACACGCACTTGCTGTGAATGACACTCCTCGTTGATTTATTGATTCCCTGTAACACCACTGGCTTTTCTCAAAGCACTTGTGATCTTCCCAGTTGTAAGTGCTGCCCCCAGTGGAAAGTTGCTCCAAACTGGGATGTTTTGATTGCTGTTTGAGTTCCCAAACTTGACCGTCAGGGCTGAACCTTCTCAGCTTCCCAGGAATAAGCTCCTTCTTAAGCCTTTTCCCTCCAAAGAATCTGTAAACAGTTGAAGGTCATGATTGTTCACTCTGCAAGATCGATATGCCATTAAATTGTGACAAAAAGAACTGCCAGACCATTAAGGCCTCCCTTCTACCCTCAGTAATCCTGATAAAGTGATGAGCTGTTTTAACCTCGCTGGCTCCCATTGCTAACTATGGAGAGAACTCCTAACTGCTGCGATAACCCTTTCCGTAAAGTCACAATGACCTGCAAATGACTGACACTGATACACTGATTTTTGAGCTCCTCTGTACACTTTTTCCTGTTTTATGAAGCTCCTTTATTTATTTTTTGTGTGTGTGTGTGTCCAAACAGTCTAAAGTCTAGTCTTACTCTCAAAACTATTTTGTCTCAAAACTATTTTGTCTCAAAACTATTGTGTTCTACGGTAAACTAGCTTCCTGAAAATCTCATCATGATGATTAGGCCCACTGCCTAACCCTTAAATGACAAAAGTAACTTTATGGGGCCTGAAAATGACACAGAGCTAGTTCATCTCAGACACACAGGATTTGCCTGAACTGGATCAATCTTTGACATGTATTGAGTTTATGGCAGTGAAGTCAGATAAGTTTCTATTTTCTTTTTATTTTTTTTAGCAGTAAATGGTAAGAAGAAAGGAAGAGCGTTTTAATAAAATGGGAGAAATGGTGACTTTGGTGAACTGAAATAATTACAGTGGAACTAAACATTCTGGAAATTATTTTAAAATTAAATCTAGATCAACCAAGTCTTGCTCGACATTAGATGGTGAGGTCATTTATTATTTGAAAATTGTTAATTTCATTCAGATAAGGCTAAAATCAACTGCTACTATGAACTGATATCTAATGTGTTCAAAAAGTTCACGGCTCTTTAGCCAGATAAAGTCATTCTCACTCATTTTACTAATAATACAGATGCTATCTGATATCCAAAACATATTTTGACATTTTTGTTTCCAAGTTAGTTCTTCACCATCCATATTGGGTTTTGTAAGCTAACGTTATCACAATTCAGTGTTTAGATTTATTATTTTATCTGATGTGTACATGCATACACTTGCACGCACACACACATAAAACACATTGTCTCTTCTGAACTATTCTCAAAAATAAGTACATCGCCTGGGTTGCAAAATCAAGTTTGAAAAGTTAGACCTTGAGTGCATCATTTTATTATTGTTCTTTAAATCTTAAACTTTTCAGATTACTAAATCTAAAAAGATCTAAAGGCTGTTACCCCAAGTAGTTACTTAAAAATGCATTTCTGTTCCTAAGGCTTTGTTGTAGGTTTATCATCTAATTGCACACAGGACTTTCTGGGCACAGGTATCTCTTCGCTTACTTTATTTTTTGTTCTGTTGATTTGCAAGCCTGAATTTGCAGAGAAAATTTTACCTCAATTTAGGTCTGGCCCTAAAATTGCTTATTGTGTCAACAAAATTTACCTTCAAATGAAAAGCCAAATGTTTGAAACCAGCAGGAGTTGCTGGTAGTAAACAGAGAGAAAACAGGCTTCAGATCTGCTGAGCCCATTAGTTCTCACCTGCATGTCTGTCTTCAGCATATCAATGGAATAACCTAGGAGGGCACAAGAATAAGAACAAAGCTTCAAGTCAATGAAATAATTCACTGATCCACCTGCAAAGCACAATAAGTGGTGTATTAGCTTAAAATCTCCTACATGCTGCTCCGACATTATCGCGTAGGTTCTGAAATGAGGCCAACAGACCCTACTAAATGGTACCAAACACTAGAAAATTTTCTTCTCTTTAGTCTTGTCTGAACCCCCAAATGAATCCTGAACTTAGATTTTATGGCTTTGTATTGACTCTCCTGCTTCTGCCCCATGGGGTAGGTTAAATGGATAATGATGACTTAATGAAACAGATGATCTATCTCTCCTTTTATACTCAATCACATATAGACCGATATTACCTATTATCATATTAAATACATATTGCATGCCTACTAGGTGTTGCTGAATTTCTGGAGACACAATAAAGCGCAATATAAAGCAGCTTCTATGCTTCTTGAATAAGTGTTTCTGTCTGTAATAGCTTCTATTATATTATAGCAGGGGAATTAGGGCACGAAGACTTGCAACAGAATTGCCTTTTCCAACACCTTTAATCCTTTGTACTGGATGGATTTGAATACTGAATCAGATGAGATAGCATTGATAAAAGAAGAAGAGTGGATCACTATTTCCAAACAGATTATACAGATGTCCCTAAAGCCATTCCACAGAGTGCCTTGCTCTCTGGCTGATGATAAACTAGCTCTTTCTTCCACTTGATGTGAGTTTGATCTCTCCATCAGCAAGTGAGTTATCTACCCTTTGGTGTAAACTGTGGTAGGCAGTTAGACAGACATCAGCGGAGCAAGAATTATAGGCCAGACACAGAATACCACCAGGGCAAAAAGCCCCAGGTCTCTTAGCTGGTTCTGTAGTTCAGATCCTCCCCTGACTTTTCTTCCCTTAGCATGTCACTAGTTGTGTGGTTCTAGACCCCTTTAGAGGAGGAACAGGGGCAGGGGAATAGCCATATACAACCCCCATACATGCTCTTGCATGACCATTCCCTTAAGCATTAAGCTCTGGAGATAATATTCAGACCTCAGTTTTGTTCCAGCTCCAGGTTCAGAAAAGCAGCAAAGCAGACAAAGGGAAGCCATGACTGACCTCAGGACCAGTACATTGACTAATGATCCTCTGCCCTGGCACAGACCAAAAAGCAGAGACCAGGACTCTAAAAGGACTGAAGATCTGATAAATATTCTATTAAGATCCTTCCCTGGAACCTCCTCTAAGATCTCCACTCTTAAAAGACCTTAGGACAGAAGAGCCAGCTCACTTCCCTTCCAGAAGCATGCCCCCCACACCTTTTTCCCTCCTCTCCCACTTCCTTTTCTTCTTCTCCCACCCAGGCTCATTTTCCTTGCCCCTTGCTTTCTCCTAAGCTCTAAGGAACTCCATAAAACTTGCAACCAGGGGAACAGTAGGCAGTGACAGCTCATCCTGGGCCAAACCCTTAAACTTATCTCCAAGGCCCCCCTTTTCCCTGACTTTCTTCATGCACAGCCAATAAATTTTTCCTTTACTTGCTGAACTTTGTCTCTTGATTAAATATTTTCTCTCAAGAAGACAAGAATTGAGGTCTCATCATTTTGTCTGGTAACAAAACCACAGCTGATGTAGATCCATATTGCTCTTGGGGTAGAAAGCAGGTTGCCAAGCACATGTTAGAAAGCAAGTGTATCTATCATCCTTGCTCATGAACAGACTCATGGAGTTCTGGCCCATTCTCTCGGAGGTGCTTCCAATATCAGAAATCCTTCAGCAGGAAAATATTTACTCTTTGAATCAACCATCTCACATTCAGATATATTATCTGAAAATAAAATTTACAACACATTAAGAGAAAAGATGGGAGAAAGGAAGGGAAGAAAATGTGGGTGGAGCAGAGAAAATATCTTGGCACAGATAAAGCAGTCCTACCCACTAAATCATCCCAAGGACAGTGGTATAGATTGTTTATTTTACCATACTCTCTCTCCATTGTTTGGGATGGAAAACTTGAAATTTTAAAACTGTATTTACATTCTCCTTGGGAGGTATGGAGGCTTCTAATAAAAGTGTTTGGCTGACTTCAGGAAATCTGCCTCTTTACGTTGCATCACACCCAGCTGTTTGCATTAAAGTCCATCCAATTTGATTTTCATTTGTCAAAGTGATCCCTTTGATGTCAAAATTACTCTCTCCTTTGCATTTTGTCTTTAAGAGTTTCCAGCTGCTGTTGGCTCTGTAGTTGCATTGAGGTCTTAAGCCAGTGTTGGGTCATATTGTTCTGCTTTGCAGTTGTCTAAACTATAACTAGGTGACCTCATTCATCTTGATGACCTAACTTGAGATTCTTATCCAAGATGTCTTGGGAGCTGCTGTTCTTGAAGGTTCTCTTGTATTGTGTTCACCCCCTGGTAACCAGCTTCAGCTCCATCTACTTCTCTCTGAGAGCACACAACTCATACCAACTTCTTCTGTTCACTTGGACAAAGAATGTGTTTCATTCCCTTCGGAATCACTCATTGCCACCTGATTTACAATGTCTCTTTTTCTCCTTCAGAACAGATAAGCTCTTAGTATTGAATGTCACAAATTGGTTTGGGGATCCTAAGTAGACCGCAGAGTGTTGCATCAGCATTTAAAGAGCTCTTGAGTGTCACAGTATTCTGTCCTATTTCTTGGGATTCTTTATTAGAGAGTTGTCTATTGTTACCTGCCTTTTATAGAGGAGGAAACCAGGAGGTTAGGTGGAGTGTCCAGAGATTTTCTTTCCTAATAACTATCTAAGCCAGACTTTGCTCTGCAAACTTTTGGCCACATTAAATTCAATTTGTAAAATTCTGTATAATTTTACCCAATACACTTTTATACACATCCCCTTGTAAATTTACTTTCTAAAGGGAATATGCATTACTTACATTCTAATCTCTGCCCCATTATTGAATTTTTCTAGTTCTATCTGCAACTTGAAATGTGATGAATTGTTTATATTCTTCTGAGAATCAGATACTTCATTTGTAAATAGGAGCTGATACTTCCATTTTAGAGTTGTTACCAGGATTAAATGAAATAATAAGAAGCCTGACCAGGCAGTGAAGCAGGCGCAGTGGATAGAGCATCAAACTGGGATGCAGAGGACCCAAGTTTGAAACCCTGAGGTCTCCAGCTTGAGCATGGGCTCCTCTGGCTTGAGGATGGGGTCACTGGCTTGAGCATGGGATTATAGACATGACCTCAAGGTCACTGGCTTGAGCCCAAGATCACTGGCTTGAGCAAGAGGTCACTCGCTGTAGCCCCCAACCAAGGCACGTATGAGAAAGCAATCAATGAACAACTAAGGTGCTGCAATGAAGAATTGACGCTTCTCATCTCTCTCCCTTCCTGTCTGTCTTTCCCTATCTGTTCATTTCTCTGACTGTCTCTTTCACAAAAATGAAAAAGAAGAAAGAAAATATATCATCACTCTGACTACCTAGTAGAGATATAAGAAAGGAGAGCTCTTTTCCCCTTCTTCCAGTATGAAGTGACATGGACCAAAAACTTATTTAAAAAATTAAATTACTGATTCATCTGGCATAACCACTCATGAATCGAAAAATCCTGTCTGGAGAGTAATTGAGACTGATTGTGTATAATTTTTATTTTAAAAACTAACTCCCCCCCAACCCCCAAAATCTAGTGTATCGATTTGCCACACATTTAGTGTCTTAACAGAGATTTATCCTCTGTTTTGGAAGTTCAGAAGTTCAAAATGGGTTGTCAGTCTGCACTCCTTCTGAAGGCTCTAGGGGAGAATCTGTTTCCTTGTCTTTTTTAATCTCTAGAGGCTGCCCACACTGCTTGTCTTGTGGCCTCACACACCCATCTCTGTTTTAGTATCTTCTCTGACTCAGCTGCCTCCTTACCCCTTCACTTTTAGGAACTCTCATGATTACAGGGGGTTCACCCAGACAACATAGTATAATTTCCCCATGTCAACATCTTTAAACTTAATTCACATGTAAAGTATGTAAATTCCCCTTTGCCATTTAAAGTAACATATATACAGATTCTGGAGATTAGTACACGGACATCTTTGGGGAGTCATTATTCTGCTTACCATGACTGATAAAAACCTTACAAAATAATTATATTTTGAAGGTTTACTCTTTACCACTCCTTTGAGTTCAAATCCATTTTTTATTCAATATTTCTGTATCCTTTACTTGCCTTCTTTTTGATATTTTCAGTTACTAAAATCTAAGAAGGCAGATATTTAAGATAAAAATGCACGAAGCAATGACTTTTTTTTATACTGCATTCTTTCTGATAGTTTCTAACCCCCCTTTCCTTTACTATTATAGATAATGTTTAACTCCTATAACTTTTTTGTGTGTGTTGGTCTGTTCCTGTCTCAATTGCTCTCAAAATGTAAGCTCCAGAAAGCAGATACTGATTGTTGTGTCATTTTAGAAAAGAGTTTGCCCAGTCCCAAACATATTTACAGAACAAATTATCTTTAATTATTATATTATTCACCTTTTTCCCCTTAATTTTTATTTATGGGCTTAATTAAGAAACCAGCATTTTTAGAGTGGAGTTTTTTCAGTGTTTCTCTGTTATTTCTATACTTTGATATTATTAAAAAGTATTCTGCCACATAAAGTGGAGAAGTAAGAGGTGAGTAATCCTTCCATTATCTATCATTTTAACTATTACATGTGTGGAATTTATTATATAACAATCCAATCACTGTTGTAAGGGTTTTACAGAAACCTGTAACATATTCGGATGGAAACAGGAAAGTGTTTTTGTTTCTGAACTGTGTGTTTGTGTGCACAATTTTAAAGATATGTTCACTCAAATATTAAATTTATTAAAAGCAGTGACAGGATTATCAGATCTGAAAAAAATGCATCTCTAAAGTCAACTTTTCTTTCAACGCATGTATTAAAATATGATTAAAGGTAGCTGTCATTCTGGAGAGCATTTTTTTCTTGCAGGTGGTGGGTTTTAATGGGCACATGCTGCACAGTGGTACAATTTTAGAGGATGAGCAGGATAAGGAGTCAATAAATGCACTAACCTTTCATTTCTGGTCAGGGTGCTTTATCTCTAAGGACCTTGAATTCTGAAAACTTTCTTCAACTAGTTTTATCTGGTAGTGATGCCTTTCTTTTCTTTTCTACAGTCCTGAATATGCAAGCTAACTGTACTAATGGGTTTCCTCAGCCTAAAACTGGCTTTACAAAGTTGTTATCTGGAACTGATGTGATTGTGAAGGTAGTGTCTAATGTGTATCTGCTCCTCATTTTCAAATTATTCTCAGAATCTACTGTAATCAAAATTTCATCATATTGGAAAGATTACAGACAAGTATCATTACCCGAAAAAATTTGGAAACCATCAGTATGCACTAAGTTTAAGACTGGCTTTATAAATTTATCTTTAAGTATTAATAAAACTATGATTGATAAACTACTCCATAGAAATGCTGGGTTAACAATTTGTTTTCCTACCTTTCTTTCTTCCTTCAATTTCTCTTCTTCCTTACCTTTCTGTCTTCTCTTTCACACTTCCTCTCTTCCTCCTTCCCTTTTTCTTCTTTGCCTTTTCTTTCTTCATTATTTTTCTTTCTTATCTTCCTGTCTTCCTTTTCTCTTTTCTTTTCATTGCTCTTCTTCCTTTGTATTAGAACAGGGTACAGGAAATGAAAAAAATCTACCTTTCTGCTGTCTACATATGGTGGTAGATTCTAATTCCTTGTTCTCCCCATTTATATGATGGCATGCACAAATGTCTGGAAATATCTATGAATCGAGGGGCTGATTTTTTCTTTTTGACAGGCACACTGAATATTAAACAATGAAGTAATTCTTTTTCTTCAAAGTAGCCATCATAGGAGAATACATATTTAATCAGTGTCTCTCTTATTCAAAAAAATTTTTAATCTCCTCTTTTGAATCTGCCTTTTATGACAGTTTCAGAGTATCTCACTACATTTTAACCATCCTGTTAGAGTCAAAGTGCATTCTTTGGATTAATCATTTACCTTATTTACCAGACTTGGATCCACTATATTTTGCTTATTTTCAAATGACAACTCCAAGGATGAATGTTTGTGAACACAAAGGACTGTCAAAAGAATGTACCCACTTAAAGATCACAAGTCTTTAAACTTTTACCCAATAACTTGTCATAGCTGGTATATGAACAAAATAACCAATGTTGTGGTTCAACTCAATGTGATAGCTAATATTAAGAAGTTAATTGTACAGCCAAGTGTACATGATAAAAATTTCAGTGCAAAACCATTGTTGCAGTATTATGTAAGACACAAAAACAAATTCCTACACACATTTACATGAAATGAATTATTTTACAATGTTTACAGTGGTTACCTCTGAGTGATCAAATTACGGGTGGTTTTAATTTTCTTCTTTTTTCTCTAATTTCCAGAGTATATACCTTTGTAATTAAAGGGAAAAAAGACAATTAGGGCTCTTAAAGATAATTCTAGATATAAATGTAATTCTAAATACAAATTTAAAAGCACTGAGTAATGATACTATCACTAATATAAATACCTAACTTTTAAAGATTCACAAGTATCTGAATATGTTTGGGTTATGTTTATTTAGAAATTTTCACATTGTTAGAATTGTATACATATATGATTCATATTTGTACATGCACTTCCATCATCTTTTTTACAACTTAAAAAAATCAAAATACAGCCTGACCAGGTGGTGGCACAGTGGATAGAGCATCGGACTGGGATGCGGAAGACCTAGGTTCGAGACCCCGAGCTCGCCAGCTTGAGCGCGGGTCCATCTGGCATGAGCAAAAGCTTGCCAGATTGGACCCAAGGTCGCTAGATCCAGCAAGGGGTTGCTCGGTCTGCTGAAGGTGCGCAGTCAAGGCACATGTGAGAAAGCAATCAATGAACAACTATGGTGTCGCAACGGCAACGAAAAACTAATGATTGATGCTTCTCATCTCTCTCCGTTCCTGTCTGTCTGTCCATCCCTATCTATCCCTCTCTCTGACTCTCTCTCTGTCTCTGTAAAAAATAAATAAATAAAATAAAATAAATTAAAAAGATCAAAATACAATAGCATGGATAATGTCCACTGCTAAGCCATTGTCTGAGTGTCACGGAGCATTGTATCCAGTAAGTGCCTAACTACTATGGACAGGAGTCCTAGTTTCTCTGATCAGTTTGGCCTATAGAAAGTGTATCACACTCTGAAAGGTAAGCACTTACATTGACTGGGCCCACCATAAAATCAGCTTCAGATCCCCTCAATCTCCAAAACACAGGGAATCTTTTTTCTCACTGGTTTGATAATAAATAATTACTAGATAGATTGTTGTTCCATTAGTAATGCTACCCACAGCAAACAGAATTCATCAGAGGCAACAAAGAAAGGATTTGATGGATTGTCTCTTAAATCATACTAGAATTTCTCCAGATTAGTTTGGCAGTGGGTGTAGAATTTCAGGAACGATGAAGTTTAATCATGCCATCTCTAAAAGCTAAGCAGTGTATTTTCACCTTTTCTAAAGATAAGGGTGGTCCTTGCTTTTACTTTACAGTAAAATTCTTTTTGGAATCTCCTACTTGAGCATTTCAAGGCCTCATTCTACTTCATATAACTTGAGGAATCTGGAAAATATACACTACAAAAAATAGTAATGTGACAGTGAATCTTAAGTCATCACAACTTTCTTTTTACTTAAATTTTATTTTTCTAGCTACTAGTTTTTCAGATTCTATTTCTATACTATTCGGAGTAATGCTAGATGCCATTATAAATAAATGAGCTGGAAGTTCTCCATTTCCAGCTGGCAAGAAAGAGCCTACTGAGAAGTCCTATCTACTTCTTAAAAGCAGGGGCAGGAAGTGACACTCCCCTCATTGATTGGCAAGAACTAACCACATGGCCACCTAGATGTGAGGAGTGCTAGGAAATGTAGTTCCTGCTTGGCCAGTTGCTTCCCAACTCCAGGCTATAGAAGGGTGATTATAATATTTTATGTAGAGCCCCTTATTTCTGCCCCATTTCCTTGGCCTTCTTGCTTTAAAAAATGTTTTAAAATACATGAATATGTAAAATCTACCACGATATAATATGTATTCATACATGCACTGATTTTTCTCATTCCACAAATGTTTCTTTAATAGTCTACCGTGTGTAACACCCTCTATATTTTAGCATTGGAATTAAAATAATGAGAAAGACAGGCCTTGTATTTTTATCTTCAAGAGCTTACAGTCTAGTTATGGCCATAGATAGTAAGTCGTCAGACAAAACAAACAAATAAATCTTAAGAAAACAAACAGTGCACCATGACACTGAAGAGCTGGTGGGTGGTGAGAGGCCTGGTTTGATTGGATAATTAGAGAAAAGCCCCTGTGAAGGCAGCCATGTGATCCTAGACATGAAACCTACAAAGATGATATCTATGCAATGGCACAGATGTAAAAACAGCAATATACAAATCCCTTTAGGTAGAAGATAGCTCAATGGGCTTTAACTATATAATTTTTCTAAAGATTGTATGTATAGCTTTAAAAGAATTAGATTCATCACCCTGTATGTTACATATAAACTACAATTGGGAAAGAGAAAATTTACAATGAAAATATCTAGTGGTTAATAACCTTGACCAGATAGTTAAATTTCACATCACCTGTAACAGAATAAATTCATGGTTTGTGCCCCTGCTGTGATGGACTGAGGACGTACCCTCAACTTCCATAGTGTTCTTACCAAAAAAAAAATAAAAGATTTCACCTGAAGCTAGTCATGAGAAACAATCAGACAAATTCTAACTGAGATATTCTGCAACACCATGAACCTGAATTCTTCAAATTGAGAGTAAAGAGACAAGACAGCTAAATGCTATTCATACTCCTAGATTAAATCATGGATAAAGTATACATACTTTATAGAAGTATAAAGGCAACATCAAAAATCCATAGCTATAAAGGACCTTACTGAGACAATTGTGGAAGTTTGATTATAAGCATATATTACATAATAGTATTGCATTAATATTAAATTTCCTTAGTGTGAAAAAGGTATCATGGTTATGTAGAATGCCCTTATCTTAGCAAACACATGATGATAGGTTCAGGGATAAAATGTGAAACTAGGTGATGAGAACATGGAGGTTCATTGTACTATTCTTGCAAATTTTCTTCGGGTTTTATTTCCCCAAAGTAAAAAGTTAAAGAAAATAATTAGATTCCTGTTTTTCAAAAGTTACACAGTTCTGTGTAGGGAAGAAATTGGAGTTGGGGTGGGGATTGAGCGGGCATGCAAAAGGGCAGTCAGGAGGCTGTTAAGGTGGTCCAGAATAGAAATGCTGGTGGCTCCCTCAGCCACTGTCCCCTTAGCAGTGGGCATGAACAGGAACTTTGGAGGTGGAGTTGATGGATTCAAATGTATTTTGGAAGTAGAATCAACAGCTTTTTCATAGATTGAGTGTAAGACAATGAAAGTAAAAAAATAAAACAAGGATGGGTGTAATATTAGGGTATATATTAAATTTCATTGAGATACTTGACTGCTGGAGCCAAGAGAAAAGCATGAGTCCCTCACCCAAGATCCTCGGTGTCCAGGGACAAAGATGCCCCGGCTGTGTCAGAAGCAGCATGGCTCTCCTTCCTACTGAGATCCGCAAAGTTCTTGTGGGTTCTCATAACAGGGGTGACCGGATGTAAACATCATTTCTTCTTACATTCATGTACTTCCAGTGACCACAAGACCGACCATTTCAATGACTCAGTGGGGCTTTGGCAAGTCGACATATCATCAGTGGGCATCTTCAAAATTCCTGTGGAGAGAAAACCCACCAGGCTTGAAACTATAAGCTTAATGCAATTTGGAGCAAATAAGCAGTTTTTGTTCAGTTCAGGCCAACATGTTGCTTGGTGTTTTATGCAAGAGCTGTTATTGCAGTCACATCGAGGAGGAGATTCAATGTGAATGGTAAATTATAACAAATGCCCACACTTCCTATGTCCCATATCTATTTTAGTTGATGGCAGTTAGGATTTACTACGCAACACTCAAAATACAAATGGTGCTATGTTAAAGGATATATATGTGACAGATTTGCAACCTCAAAGCGTGACTTCAAAATATTGGTGCCGGAAAGATTTCCAGTTCCGGAAAGCAGTTGGGACGCTGCACGCAGAGCCCCGCAGATGAGGGCGGCAGCTTGGCGGAAGAGCCGCGCTCTGGATGTGGAAATGAAGCTGTGCGGAAGCTGGAGGGAGGTGCGGGGCAGGCAGATGGAGGGGGCCTTCCTGCCAATCGCGCGGTGGGATGGCACAGACAGTGAGCATAGAGTGAGGAAATACGGATAAGCGGGGAAACGGAGAGCATAAGGATGAGAGGAGAAAACCAGGAAGGAAAGCCAAGAACTTCAGGAAAATGTAGAAGCAGGGTTATGTGAGGAGAAGACGTGGGCGTCTTCCACTTGCCCCTCCAGCTCTGCTTTAGGATCCTGTGCGCGGAGCTTTGGCAGGGAGGCTGGATTCCGAGGACAGCACGGCCAGGGGCTCCAGTGTCCTGTCCAGCCAGTTGGTAGCACCCAGTGGGAGCCACTTGGAGAAAATCAGAAGACAAACATAGGGAAAGGTGTTTCTTCCCTAGCCCCTGCCTGTCTGGTCTCAGTGCGTTCTGGACCCTTGCTGACAGCCACAGCCATCACTGGCTCACTGCTCTTGCCTTTCAGCCGTGTTTAGTCATGGCTTCCCACTTTGCCACCCCCAGGTGAAGCAGCATCTCGTACTTGTTTCCCTCAATTGTGGCTCACACCTTGTAAGTAGTCGCTTTATTAAATGCTCAAGAAAATGCCATCTAGTTTTGGCTGGGGTCCTGACTGACACAGGGAGTTGCAAATACAGTACCCATATTCAACTTCAAGGACATCAATTAAGGAAATAGTGGGAACCATACTGAATTACATAATGAAAAGTCCAGCTTGGAAGTGGGAAATGGAGATGATGTCTCCCTATCCTAACACAGAAAGCTGTGGAGTTCTTAATCTTTCTGCAGTGCCATTATTCTTCAATCCTTATGACACCGTTATTCTTGCTAAGCTATGTCTTTGGTGTCCTGCCTTGAACCTAATCTCTGCCACTATCATGTCTTTGCATTCAGATGAGTAAGAACCTCGAGTTCTAGACAATTTTGGACAATGAGAAAATTAACTTAAGAGGAGTCGTTTCTGGCAGTTGGATATGTCCAGGTGAGTATTACGATCTAGGAGATGTGCAAACTTCAGAATTAAACTTCAAAGCTTCTTCAGTTATGCACCCATAGTAACTCCTCTTCAGCTAATCTATCCTGTTTCTTTTCTTTTTTTATTTTTGCATTATAAGCAGAGATAAAAAAATTGTGGAGAGTAATATGCAGTTTTAAAATATCTAGGAGGGTGCAGTATCACAAGTACAGTATGAATGAAAACTGAGATTCATACACAAAAGAAAAGAGATGTTAAACCTTACTTTAAATCACTACAATGCCTTCAGACTGTATTCTGGTCTCTAGGATTACAATAATTAAAGTAGGCTTTCAAAAGTTGCTTATTTGTTAAAATGGTGGCATAAAGTTAAACACACAGGCAGAGACAAAGAGAAAACTTCCTCCCTCTCTGCCCTCACTCACCTCCACCCACACAAGCTTTCTACTTCATTGATGGAGTGCCTATGATTGTCGCCTTTAGCAGGACGCTAATGCACAGGGAGCATCAATGGAGTGCAGAGAATAGGAAGCATCTCAGCTACAATACCTAAAATTAGAAGTTGCTCTTGAAAATCTGTCCCAGAAATAAAAGTAATCAGAGGACTATACTTGATTGAATACAAGTGACTCTGTTTTAAGCACAAATTGCAGAAGAGGGGGACATTGGTACCTCTTAGACACAATAGCAAGAATGGTTTGTTATTAAAAGTACTCAGAGTTCCTTTTAAAGAGTGCTTTTCTTCTCTACCTCTCTACTAGGAGCGATCTTTTTCCATCTGATATCAATTATGGTTCAAGTTTCATGAAACAAGCCTCTAGAAAGATATCTTTTCCTCTGCCTGAACTGACATTACAAGTTTGCATCAAAGTATGATGAGGATGGTTGCACAAAATATTAGTTATATTGTACAAAGGAAGATCTGGAAGAGATAACTATAAGAGCAGAACTATAGAATAATACTAGACTAATTCATGGAAATATGTTGATATAATAATAAGAACACAGAAAAATAAATCCAGGCCATGGAAGGGGACCCTAATGGTTAAGAAGAAAAGGTATGTCACATGAATGGTGACATTACAGAAAACAGGAGGTTTAATCATACCATCCTTAAAAGCTAAGTGACTAAAATTATACCTTAACCCGTCAAGAGCAACTCCTCTTTTTACTATGTAAAATTCTCATCACTGTCCCCCATTGAGTGTTTTTATGCCTAATGCTACTCTGAAAAGCAAGCTTTTGAATACTAGGAGAAAACAAAAACATATAATGTACAAAAATGAAAAGAAATTATCTCTAAGACAAATATACCAGGAACTGGAGGCAAAGGCAACCTCCATAGGAAAGAAGAAATTCTCTTATGACAAAGAAGGTGTGATGCAATCTTGTTTGAGCCATTCTTAGAATCTGGATAGAGCAAAATCTGGGAATCATAACATTTGAAGACAGGAAACTTAAAAGTTTCAAGCAGAAACATGGGCCAACCTATGGTAGACAAACATAGTCTGATGAAATGATAAAACTAGTCCACTTTACTGGCATGGGCGGAGGGGAATGTGGCTAATCAGAAAAACACAGATCTCAGAATTATTTTTATAGGAAAATATGTCAGAAGAATTCATTCTAAAAAGAATTATAAAATACTAAGAAGTGATCATCTTACCAAGAATAAGGAAGGTTTAATTCACAAAAATAATCACATTCTATCACACTTAAAACGGCAATTTGATTAAGTATCTAAATGAGTTGACTCTAGAAAAACCATGGACATATTTTATCTGGACTTTATAAGAAAGATTTTGATACTGTGTTATACACAGGGGTAATCTATCAAATAATTATTGAACTTGGGAGGCAAGCACAGGCCTTGGCCAGATAAGTACAGCCCAGACATAAGTATAAGCTACATCAGACAAGGGAGCCAGCAAAGTGCCACAGAGTGATTCATTTGAAGAGTAATTTGGTTCTTTGAATGTATTAATGATGAAAGGGGAGAAATAAAGGGAAGAAAAAGAACAGGCAGTCAAGTCTTCCCACTTGCAGATGAGAAATATGGGGAGACTGTGTGAGGGGGGAAGTCCTGTCATTCTTAGTAGGAAGAGATCCACCTTAGGCAGCACTTTTCAGTCATGTTGCACTATGTTCATGGCTTTCCAATTCCTTTGGACAGGTTTGCTTTTTCTTCCGTAGTACATTGGGTTTGTATAAGGCTTTTCTTCCTCAGAGCACAAAGTATATTCCATGGATTTTTTATTTTGTTTATCCTCATCAAAACCTGTGAGTTTTAAAAATTCAGGCAAAGTCATCTGTTTTACACTCAAGAAAGAGAAGTTAATATAGCCAACTGATGCACCCATGGTCACAGGGACATGCTATGCTTAGTTAACCACTTATCCTCATCAGTGGGTACATCAAATGGAGGAGGTTAGAGAGCCAATTTTTACTCTAGGCCAGCAACCGGCAGACTATATCCATTGGCCAAATCAAGACTGTGGCATCTGAGCTAAAAGTGACTTTTACAATTTCAAGTGGTTGAAAAAGAAGAGTAATATTTCGTGACATGTGAAAACTATGTGAAGTTCCAATTTCAGGGCTGCAAATGTAGTTTTATAGGAACACAGCTATGCCCACTCATTTACATACTGGCTCTGGCTGCTTTTGTGCTACAAAGCAGATCAGAGGAGTTGTGACAGTGAGCAGATGGCCCACAAAGCTTAAAATATTTATTATTTGGCCCCTGACAGCAAACATTTGTTAGCCCAAAGGATTTTTCTTTTTTTTCTCTCCCTTCTCCTTTCTTCTTTCCTTCCTTCTTTTTTCTCTTCCTCTTCCTTTCCCCCCTCCTCCTCTTCCTCCTCTTCCTTCTCTTTCCCTCCACCACCTCCTCCTCCTCCTTCTTTTTCTTCTTTCTCCTCCTCCTCCTTCTTTCTTTCTTCTTCTTCTTCTCTTCCTCCTCCTCTTCTTCCTCTTCCTCCTCCTCCTCTTCCTCTTCATCCTTTTCTTCCTCCTCCTCCTCTTCTTCTTCCTCCTCCTCCCCCTCCTCCTTCTCTTTCCTTCCCTCCACCTCCTCCTTCTCCTCCTTCTTTTTCTTCTTTCTCTCCCTCCTCCTTCTTTCTTTCTTTCTTTCTTCTTCTTCTTCTTCTTCTTCTTCTTCTTCTTCTTCTCCTCCTCCTCCTTCTTTTTCTTCTTTCTCCTCCTCCTTCTTTCTTTCTTCTTCTTCTTCTCTTCCTCCTCCTCTTCTTCCTCTTCCTCCTCCTCCTCTTCCTCTTCTTCCTTTTCTTCCTCCTCCTCCTCTTCTTCTTCCTCCTCCTCCCCCTCCTCCTTCTCTTTCCTTCCCTCCACCTCCTCCTTCTCCTCCTTCTTTTTCTTCTTTCTCTCCCTCCTCCTTCTTTCTTTCTTTCTTTCTTCTTCTTCTTCTTCTTCTTCTTCTTCTTCTTCTTCTTCTCCTCCTCCTCCTTTTCCTCCTCCTCTTCCTCCTCCTCCACTTCTTCCTCCTCTTTTTCCTCCTCCTCTTCTTCTTTTTTCTCCTCCTCCTATTCCTCCTTCTTCTTTTTCTTCCTATCAAAAATTTCCAAAAATATTTTACTTGAAAATGGAGTTTCACTTCAACACCCTCCTACTACATTCCGGCTCCCCAAAGTACAGCTACAAGCTTGCCCCTGAGGTCATTGTCAAAATGATGAAGCCAATGGACCAGTACTTGAGTCTGCCTCTCTCTTAAAACAAACCAACAAGATAAGCATGAACATGTAACAGCTGGTGCCATCTCCCTTCTTGGTGAAAGAAAGTGACTTCTCCTTCCCTATTGTGGCCCCTGGTGCCATAAACATGTCTTATTTATCTTTCTACCCCTAGCTCCTGGCACTTAACTGGATTTAATAAACACTGACTTAATAAATGTTAATGAGGGGGGGGAGCAAGATGGCGACGGAGTAGGCGGACGTACCAACTTCCAACTCCCAGAACCAAAGTGGATTACAACTCAATTTTAAGAACCATCACCTGGATAAACCAACTTTGAACAAAACTAAGTGGACTCTTCAACCAAGGAACACAGAAGAAGCCACATTGAGACTGGTAGGAATAGCGAAAACGCGAAGAGGGCTGCCCAGCTCCCCGGAGCAAACGGCAGCCCGGAGAGACCCGCGGGGCGGGAGGAGATTTTGGCGGAGAGGGAGGGACCTGGGTCCCAGGAACCAAGCCCCAGCCTGCAGTCCCAGAGCCAAAAAGAGGCGTTTGGACAGTATTGAGCTGTGAAACAAGTGAGGGAGCTCCCAGGCCTACAGTGTGGAGTATTAGGTCCCTTCCTACTCTGCTGAGGGCTGCTTAAGGTTTTGGGGCGGCAGGACGCTGAAAGGCGGTTCTGTCGGCGTGGGCAGAGGCCAAGCCGGTGGGAGATCGGGCTAGCCCAGAGGGTCGGAGGGTAAACGCGAGAGCGGTCCGGAAGCTGCGGGCCCGCCTTTAATCCCACTTACGGGGACAAAGCGGGAGGCCAGGAATAGGCAGGCCCTGCGCAAGCCGGCCCTGACCGCGGGGACCGGGCTAGGACCAGGGACGGGCAGGGGCTCGTGGCTGAGCTGACGATACCAGTCCGCCCCCCCCCCCGCCGTCCGCCGGAGAAACCGCGGTTGGCCAGTATACGTGCGCGAGCGGGCTCCGAGCGCGGGAACGGGGTGGACCCCGAGACAGGCGGAGGCTCGCAGCTGAGCCCACGGCTGCTATCCCCATCCGGCCGGAGAAACCCCGGATAGCGTTAATACGTGCACGAGCGGGCTCCGAACGCGGGGGCGGGGTAGAGTCCGGGACGAGCGGAAGTACGCAGCTCGGCGGAAGCCAGCAAACACGCCCGCCCCAATAAATCTTGGTTTCCGACCCTGCGCAAAGGGCCCTGGCCTCGAGGGCGGGGCTAAAGCTCCTGACGGGCAAAAGCTTACAGCTGAGAGCACGTCAAAAGCCCCGCCTAACACTCGGAACTGTAGCGAGCAGGCTCCGACTGCTGGTTCTGGGCGGAAGTCCGGAAATAGGCTGGGTCCGCAGCTGAGGAAAGGTGCTCGCCTCTACCCTTGGTGCTAATCTTGTGGCTTCAGTGACAGCCCCTCCCACGGAGGAGAGGCAGAAATCACAGCAAAAGCCACAGTGGGCCGGCGCTGGCAACGCTCATACCCAACCACCCTAGGCACCGGCAGAGGGGGTGGGGGGCCTGCAGATAGACCACACCTAGAGAACACGAAGGCAACACATACTGGACTCCAGTGGCCACAACTTGCTTATACACAGAAAAAATGGGTAGGCAGAGGAATGCAAACCAAATGAATCAAGAGAAATCCCCAGAGAAGGACCTGAATGAACCAGATATAACCAAATTACCAGAAGCAGAATTTAGAATAATGATAGTTAGGATGTTCAAAGAAATTAGAGCAACAATGGATAGTCATTATGAACACCTAAATAAAGAGATAACAAGTATAAAAAATGAAATAGAAATAATAAAAAAGAATCAGACAGAAATGACAAATACAGTATCAGAACTGAAGACCACAATGGAAGGAATTAAAAGCAGGATGGATGACGCTGAGGATCGAATAAGCGAGTTAGAGGACACAATAAACAAAGGCACAGAAGCAGAGAAGAAAAAGGAAAAGAGACTTAAAAAATGTGAGGAAACTCTAAGGGAGCTTTGTGACAACATGAAGAGAAACAACATTCGCATCATAGGGGTGCCTGAAGAAGAGGAGAGAGGACAGGAAATGGAAACTTTGTTCAATCAAATTATAGCAGAAAACTTTCCTAAATTAAGGCTGGGAAACACTCCACACATTCAAGAAGCACACAGAACTCCATTAAGGAGAAACCCAAAAAAATCTACACCAAGACACATCATAGTTAAAATACCAAAGCTAATGGATAAAGAAAAAATTTTAAAAGCTGCTAGAGAAAAAAAGACTATCACCTACAAAGGAGCCCCCATAAGGATGACATCGGACTTCTCAACAGAAACACTTGAGGCCAGAAGGGAATGGCAAGAAATAATCAAAGTAATGCAGAACAAGAACCTACAACCAAGACTACTTTATCCAGCAAGGCTAACGTTTAAAATTGAAGGAGAAATAAAGAGCTTCCCAGAAAAAGAAAGCCTCAAGGAATTCATAAAAACCAAACCAATTCTGCAAGAGATACTAAGGGGCCTCTTGTGAACAGTTTAAAGGGAGGAAAGAATAGAGCAAAAGAAGAATACAGCTTTAAAGAATAAAATGGCAATAAACAACTACATATCAATAATAACCTTAAATGTAAATGGATTAAATGATCCAATCAAAAGACATAGGGTAGCTGCATGGATAAAGAAACAGGACCCATACATATGCTGTCTACAAGAGACACACCTTAAAATAAAAGATATTCATAGACTGAAGGTAAAAGGATGGAAAAAAATATTTCATGCAAATGGAAATGAAAAAAAAGCAGGGGTAACAATACTTATATCAGACAAAATGGACTTTAAAACAAAGGCTGTAGTAAGAGATAAAAGAGGACACTACATAATGATAAAGAGAACAATTCAACAGGAAGATATAACTATTGTAAATATCTATGCACCAAATATAGGAGCCCCGACATACATAAAGCAGACTTTGATGGATATAAAGGGCGAGATTAACAGCAATACTATCATAGTAGGGGATTTCAATACCCCTCTAACAACACTGGATAGATCCTCAAGAAAGAAAATTAATAAAGAAACAGCAGACTTAAAGGAGACACTAGATCAACTTGATTTAATAGATATCTTCAGAACTTTTCACCGTAAAGCAGTAGAATATACATTCTTCTCAAGCGCTCATGGTACGTTTTCTAGGATAGACCACATGTTAGGACACAAAAATGGTCTCAATAAATTTAAGAAGATTGAAATCATATCAAGCATTTTCTCTGATCACAATGCCATGAAACTAGAAATTAACCACAAAAGAAAAACTGAAAAATACTCAAACACCTGGAAACTAAATAGCTTGTTATTAAATAATGAATGGATTAACAATGAGATCAAAGAAGAAATAAAAAAGTTTCTAGAAACAAATGATAATGAGCATACATCAACTCAAAATTTATGGGACACAGCAAAAGCAGTTCTGAGAGGGAAGTTTATTGCACTACAGGCATATCATAAGAAGCTAGAAAAAGCTCAAATAAGCAACTTGACCCTGCATCTAAAAGAACTAGAAAAACAACAACAAATAAAACCCAAGACAAGTAGAAGAAAGGAAATAATAAAGGTCAGAGCAGAAATAAATGACATAGAGGCTAAGGAAACAATACAGAGGATCAATGAAACAAGAAGCTGGTTCTTTGAAAAGGTAAACAAGATTGATGAACCTTTAACTAGACTCACCAAGAAAAAAAGAGAGAGGACTCAAATAAATAAAATTAGAAAGGACAGTGGAGAAATAACAACTGACACAACAGAAATACAAAGCATTGTAAGAAAATACTATGAAGAACTATATGCCAAAAAATTAGACAATCTTGGTGAAATGGACAAATTTCTTGAATCATATAACCTTCCAAAAATCAATCTGGAAGAATCAGAACACCTAAACAGACCAATTACAGCAAATGAGATCGAAACAGTTATCAAAAAACTCCCAAAAAAGAAAAGTCCTGGGCCTGATGGCTTCACAAGTGAATTCTATCAAAAATTCAAAGAACTAACTCCTATTCTCCTGAAGCTATTTCAAAAAATTCAAGAGGAAGGAAGAATTCCAAACTCCTTTTATGAGGCGAGCATAATTCTGATTCCAAAACCGGGCAAAGACAACACAAAGAAAGAAAATTATAGGCCTATATCCTTGATGAATTTAGACGCAAAAATTCTCAACAAAATATTAGCCAACCGGATCCAGCAATATATGAAAAAAATCATACACCACGATCAAGTGGGATTTATCCTGGAGAGGCAAGGCTGGTTCAATATTCGCAAATCAATCAATGTGATTCACCACATAAACAAAAGGAAGGACAAAAATCACATGATAATTTCAATAGATGCAGAAAAGGCATTTGATAAAATCCAGCACCCATTCATGCTCAAAACTCTCAGTAAAGTGGGAATACAGGGATCATTCCTTAACATGATAAAGGCCATCTATGATAAACCGACAGCAAACATCATACTAAATGGACAAAGATTAAAAGCAATCCCCTTAAGATCAGGAACCAGGCAGGGTTGCCCACTTTCACCACTCTTATTCAACATAGTTCTGGAAGTCCTAGCTACAGCAATCAGACAAGAAGAAGAAATAAAAGGCATACAAATTGGAAAAGAAGAAGTAAAACTGTCATTATTTGCAGATGATATGATATTGTATATTGAAAACCCTAAAGTCTCAGTCAAAAAACTACTGGACCTGATAAATGAATTCAGCAAGGTGGCAGGATATAAAATTAATACTCAGAAATCAGAGGCATTTCTATACACCAACAATGAAATATCAGCAAAAGAAATTAAGGAAACAATCCCCTTCACTATTGCAGCCAAAAAAATTAAGTACCTAGGAGTAAATTTAACCAAGGAGGTTAAGGACTTGTACTCAGAAAATTATAGAACATTGATAAAAGAAATCAAGGAAGATACAAACAAGTGGAAGCACATACCGTGCTCATGGCTAGGAAGAATAAACATCATTAAAATGTCTATATTACCCAAAGCAATTTATAAATTCAATGCAATACCAATTAAAATACCAATGACATACTTCAAAGATATAGAACACATATTCCAAAAATTTATATGGAACCAAAAAAGAACACGAATAGCCTCAGCAATCTTAAAAAGAAAAAATAAAGCAGGAGGTATCACTCTTCCTGATATCAAGGTTTACTACAAGGCCATTATACTCAAGACAGCCTGGTACTGGCATAAGAACAGGCACATAGATCAATGGAACAGAACAGAGAACCCAGAAATAAACCCACAGCTTTATGGACAACTGATATTTGACAAAGGAGGAAAGAACATACAATGGAGTAAAGACAGCCTCTTTAACAAATGGTGTTGGGAAAATTGGACATCTACCTGCAAAAAAATGAAACTAGACCATCAACTTACACCATTCACAAAAACAAACTCAAAATGGATAAAAGACTTAAATGTAAGCCGTGAAACCATAAACATCTTAGAAGAAAACATAGGCAGCAAGCTCTCCGACATCTGTAGCAGCGGTATATTTGCCGATTTATCTTCATGGGCAACTGAAATACAAGGCAAGATAAACAAATGGGACTATATCAAACTAAAAAGTTTTTGCACAGCTAAAGACAATAGGAACAGAATAAAAAGACAAACCACACAATGGGAGAACATATTTGACAGCACATCTGATAAGGGGTTAATAACTAAAATTTATAAAGAACTTATAAAAAGCAACACCAGGAAGACAAACAACCCAATCAAAAAATGGGCAAAAGAAATGAATAGAAATTTCTCCAAAGAGGACATACAGATGGCCAATAGGCATATGAAAAAATGCTCAACATCACTAATCATTAGAGAAATGCAAATTAAAACCACAATGAGATATCACCTCACACCAGTCAGAATGGCACTCATCAGCAAAACAACACAGAATAAGTGCTGGCGAGGATGTGGAGAAAAGGGAACCCTTCTGCACTGCTGGTGGGAATGCAGACTGGTGCAGCCACTGTGGAAAACAGTTTGGAGATTCCTCAGAAAATTAAAAATCGAACTGCCTTTTGACCCAGCTATCCCACTTTTAGGAATATACCCTAAGAACACCATAGCACTGTTCGAAAAGAAGAAATGCGCCCCCATGTTCGTGGCAGCATTGTTCACAATAGCGAAGATCTGGAACCAGCCCAAGTGTCCGTCAGAAGACGAGTGGATTAAAAAGCTATGGTACATATATACTATGGAATACTACTCAGCCATAAGAAACGATGACATCGGATCATTTATAACAAAATGGATGTACCTTGATAACATTATACGGAGTGAAATAAGTAAATCAGAAAAAAAGAAAAACTGAGAACAGCACGATTACATACATAGGTGGGACATGAAAGTGAGGGTATGAGACATGGACAAGAGAGTGGTGGTTATGGGATGGGGGGAGGGAGGGAAGAATGGGATAGGGAGGAGGGGAGGGACGCAGGGAAAACCAGATTGAAGGTGACAGAGGACAATTTGACTTTTGGTGATGGGTATGCAACACAATTGAATGATAAGATAACCTGGAGATGTTTTCATTGTACATATGTACCCTGATTTATTGATGTCACCCCATTAGAATTAATAATAATAAAATATATATTAAAAAAAAATAAATAAATGTTAATGAATTGAGAAAATAAATGACTTACAACCTTAGTTAAACCAATATTTATGTCAGACATAGAAGCTCCATTCTTTGCCTCTTGTCCTGCTTCTTACTTTTGCAATAGCATCTCTTTCCTGCGGAGCTCCCTAAACTCACAGGGTTCAGTGGAAAAGACCCAACACACAGCATATTTTTTCTAAAACAAATAAAACAGAAAAACAGGTATATAATTTCTTCCCCTGGAAGAAATAATATAGTCTAAAGAGCAGTTGGTAATATTTAGAAGCATTAGTATATTAATTCTTGTTTATCAACACGGAATAGTTCCACGGTGAGTGAAAAAAAGAGAAAAAATTTAAAAACGAGCGAATAATAATGCTATTTTGGAGAAAAATTGGGGTCAGTTTCAAACCTATCCAGTAACCATGCCCTTTTACTGGAGATATTTTCTCCAGGTATATTTTCTTATCCTATACTAATTCAGGCATATTTTTTCCCACTGAATGTTACCAGGTTCTACATAGAAAGACAAAGTTTTTAACATCAGTCTCTATCATTCAAGAGAAAGTGTTAGACTACATAGACATAAACCAAATATAACTTTTGCCTCTGTATCCTCCTGTCTGCTAATGATCTTTTTCACATTCGATGTCAACCAAACCCAAAATGCAAGTGGAGATGAGAGTCAATTCTCTGCTCAGCTGAGCTGCATTTCTCATAGAGTAACAGATCTGTGTGATATAAAATGAGCAAGAATTGATCCTATTCTTTTTCATGAAGGTTTTGCTGCTGCAGCAAAGAAGATAAATGGTGACTTCAGACTATGATTAACCCCAAATGAACTGTTTTAGTCAGTGCCCTGACAAGCAAAGAAAGCCTGCTCAGATGGAAGTATGAGACAACTTGTAGAGCATGAAGGGACTCTTTACAGAGTAGCATTAAGGGGACCTCCAGGGAACACAGAGCACCCAGGGACTAGCAACAAGTGGAAGCTATTACCATCCTGAGACCTGAAGAAGCAGGGGAAGAACTAGTTCTGGGGAATTCTAGTGAGTAGGAGGCATAGAGAATTTCACAGAACCTGCCTGCCAGAGCCATAGCACATGGCAGAGAACAAATAGTGGAAAGAATGCCCCTTCTTCTGGCTTCTTCTGCCCTTTGATCTCCGGCCAGGGCTTCCCATTGCTTATTCCAATCAGAAGCTAGTGATTAAGGGAGTCTGGCCAATGCAGGGGTAGAGGTCATAAATGTCTTCTGTCTCTCCCCAGCTCAGGCAAATACCAATGCAGAGAAGGTGAAGAATAGGTGGACAGGATGGGCTGACAAAAAATGACCAGCAGATGAGCCACAATATGAAACAATTGCTTATGCCTTCCTGTCTCTCATATCCAACTAACCATATACCTCTCTCTCTCTTCTGCATATTTTTATATCAGTGGTTCTTAACCTGGGTTCTATCGAACCCTAGGGGTTCAATGAGTTGGTCTCAGGGGTTCGGAGAAGCCTCTGCCGTGGAATAAAGTAATACCATAATTTGTTGTGAGTTCATGCACTTTGTTGGTTTTGTTCTTTGAGCAAGGTGATGTTCATGCACGGCTCATTTTGTGTACCAGTAAAAAAACATATACCTATGTCTTGAATTTGGGAAAAAAATCATGTTTTATTTATCACTAAAGAAGGGTTTGGTGAATGCGCATATGAAACTGGTGGGTTCAGTATCTCAAAAAAGGTTAAGAACCACTGTTCTATATTCTCCAAGTAAAGGAGAATAATTAATAAGCAACTGGATTTTCTAAGCCATTAGACATGCAGGAGAACAATTGGCAAGCTATAAGAAATCTATCTGCCTAAAATTTTGAAAAAGAACTTTAAAAAATTTACTATCTTCTCCCAGGATGCCACAAGAAAGTCTCTTGGGTACTAGTAAGAATATTTTAAGTCTTCTATAATTCAACTAGCATTAAGAAATCTTAAACAATCAAATTTCCTCTAATATATAACACTCTAAACTGGATTTTCTCCTTATTATTTCCCTTAGTTATATCCAAGGCCATCAAGTGACAGCTTTACTTCATTAGCAAGCCTCAGGGTTCTAGGAGATGAACACCATGCAAGGTAGTGAAGTGTAGGGCTGGCCTTGCAAACAGAGCCCATGGGCTGTGTGGTTCTTGACCCTCCACTTTTAGTACTTGATTGATCTTGCTCTATACAAGCCTCCTAACCTCTCCAAGGCTTCAGTTTCATCATTTGTAAAATGATGGAGTTGAACTGCGTTAATGGTAAGGTTCCTTTTAACTCTGAGATTCTGTGACTCTATGCTTCTACTTACTTATACTCAAGCAACTGCAAGTGTTGTACTGCAGGAAGAATATATTACTGACTTAATAGTGCCTGGTTTTGGACATGGAGGGGAGAGATCCAATACTGAGAATCAATACTCACTAACATAGAACAGGAGATGGGAAGTGCTGAGAACAGTCAATCAAGAGCTAATGCACAGCAGACTTCTTGACCAGAGCTAAAGAATAAAAGAGAAATGAAGAATGTGGATGGAGGGCTAGGGAGGAGTATCAAGATAAGGCTCCCTTTAGGAATAGCTGCTTATGGAAGCAAGCAATAACTTCTAAATCATGGCAACTTTTAGTTTTTCTCGTTTGGAATGCTGCAGGTCTGTCTGTTACCGTGAGCTGTTAACTAGAAGTTGGCATATTGCTCCCTAGGCTCTGAGTATAGTTCGGATATTCAGTATCTAAGTGAAACAGTCTTGGTCTATCACGCAGCTCAGTCATGGCCAAGAATTCTGAACTGAAAAGTGTAAACTGAGTATGTGGTGTGTTTGTATCTGGTTTCTCTTGCCCCCTTGCAGCAACTATTAGGACTGTTAATAGGAATCGTGTACTAAAAAATGCCTAGAGAATTTACTAATAGGGAAACCACTTATGTGTGGTGGTAAAAAATGTACTCTCTACTGTTGATGTTATTGTGTATTGCATACCTGGTGATATGGTATTGAAGAATATATTAGAAATAAGATATACTATTATATTAGATATTAGAAATAAGTTCTGATTATCTAAATAATTTATTGTCTCTTGTCTCTTTCTGTGATGAGGGACCATAGAACTTTTTTTTAATTCAGTGACGAGAAACCTTTCCAAGTGTTTAAAATAGAAGAAAAATAAGGAAGAAAAATAAATTGTTTATACTATTTGCTGTCAGTCTGTCCTAGTGCATACAGTTAAATTTTTTCCTCTCTTTATTGGTTGGCATAACCCCACTAGACATACTGAAACCAGGCCAGGTCGCTGAGTTCTCTGATGTGTTGGGATTAGTGGGCAGCTAGGTGGGGGGCCTGAACAGCAGACCTTTGGTGGTCTCTTCTCCCAGCCAATGTTTCCTTTGTAAACTTCTGAATTAAGAACAAGATTGTTATACAGTCTGTTTCTCACCCACATTGCAAATGATAACACTATTCAATCAAGAATCCAGTGGTCATCTTTGAAAAATAAGTAGCTAGAATTTTTCATGGTGAAAGGGACAACCAGAGAAGATTTCCCAGATCACAGAGATCGCTGCTGAAGAACACAATTAACCCTGAGCACTTGGCCTTCTACAGGCCATTCCCTAAAAGTGTGGCCTTGAGCTTCTGTCTGTGAGGATGCATCAGTCCCCAGCTCTCTTTGAGGCTGCCCATGCTTCAGGAAGGGCCATTCAAATTCTTTTGAAGATGAATAAATGAGCATTGCTCAATTCCAGCCCTTCTTCCTCAGTGGTGATTTTTTTCTTCCTTTTGAGTTGGTTCATTCAGAAACCAGCTCAAAAACAGCACACAAGCCTCACGATCCTCTTTGATATAAGATGTACATGATATTATTTTATTTTGTTCTGAAGTCTTTGCCCAGGGCCCAAAGTAGCTTCTTGATAATTTAGTCTTCCATATGACTCACATTCATTATAACACTGGCTGGGCCTTCCACACGAACTGGTTCTGATTTGAATTTAGAATTGTGGCTTTTCTATTCATGACCTCGGGAACAGACAATACTAACAAAAAAATCACACTGTAAGGTTTTATTTTGTTCTGTTTTGTTTTATTTCAGAGACTAAGCATCAGCTTTTACCTACCTGATTTTCAAACTTTTTTGATCCCAAATAATAGCACAGTATCTATAGCTGAATGAGTTCAGGGAAGTTTTATTTTTTAAAAAATGGAATAAAATATCTCCTCTCTCTTTTGGGAATCTATGAGAAGGCTTCTGATAGTGACTATCTTTAATGATCAGCTGTGTAGCTATGTTCAAAGAATTTGTAAGCTGATCATGATGGTCGGCCTTATTTATATTTATATTTTATACATATTTCTCTGGTGATTTTGTTCTGAATTTATGGAAGGCCTTTACATATTTTAGCTAATCCTGACGCTATCCATATGAGATATGTGGATAAAGATTAAGATGAGGAGAAAGGAACTCTTTACTTTTAACAATATAACCATAGTCAGAAACAGGCAGAAGGCATGAGAGAGAGACCCAGGGAGACAGAGGTAGGGATTTCCCACCAATCTAAACCCTTTGGGAAATTGTCCCCAGGTAAGACTATAACTGGATTTTTTTTTTCTCCTACCATTCACTACAAATTTTGTTTGTCAAAATTGTTTTCTTTTCCCCTGGCCCTGTCCACAGACCCCTTCCTTCCCAATTTCTTTCTCAGTATGGCTCTCCCACTGAAGAGATGATCTCTTCTCTCCATAAATCCCATTAGAACTTGATTTTTACCTTTGTAACAAAAACTATCCTACTCTATTTTGTACAATGCTTATATATGTCTTGCTTTATCTTGACTATAGGCTGTAAGTTCTTTGATTGTAGATCTGTGTAATTAATCTATTTTACTCACAGAGGACTTAGTATAGCATCCAATCCATGGTAGATGCTAAATATCTATTTGTTAAAATGAATCAAAAGAAATTTTTATTTTTAAATTTATGTTTTTCTGTAGGAAAATCTGTAAATGGAATCTTTTCCTAAGCTTTCCTTTCCTTATCCAATCACAGTTGTTAGTTTTCAGTCTTCTTTGCTTGTACTTCTCGAATCCATTGTCCTTTTCTGCTGTTGTCCTACTTTAAGCTCTCATTCAGTTCACCTAGAATAATTTTCTGGTTTTCTCTTTTTACCCCTCACCTGCCCTCTTCCTTCCTTTGTACTCTTGTTTCAACTCTTGTTCATCATGTACAGTCTTCTGTGTTAAACAGAAAGCAAGCAAATACAGTTGACCCTTGAACAACACAGGATCAAATTGTATGGGTCCCCTTATTTGTAAATGTTTTTTTCAATAAATATATAGTTGTCTTTCCATATCCCCAGGTTTCACATCAGTGAATTCAACAAACTTTGGTATAAAAACAGTGTTTTCAATCTGCAGTTAGGAATCTGGGAAGGCAGAGGGTCATTTGTATGCATTGTTTGATGCTGTTTATATTTAGGGACTTGAGCATCTGCAGATTTTGGTGTCCCTGGGGTCATGAAACCAGATCCTTGTGAATAACGAAGCATCAAAAGTCACTGAATCAAAAGTCATAAGTGGATTTTCCACTTTGAGAGAAGGTAGGTGACCCTCGCCCCCATATTGTTCAAAGTTCAACTGTACCCCCAAAGTTAATGTCCAATGTTCTTTATCACCTACAACATACAAACTCTTTCAATGTATGGCAGCCCTATTTTCCAGTAATGGTTGAAATGCAATCTGTGCATTAACCTAACTGGACTTTTGGTTGGTTCTGGAAGAATCCTAATACCCTCTATCTATGTCCTTTTATTCATTCAATTCTTTCTACCCTGAATGGCCACACCTCTAGACTGCCACCTGCAACCACTGGGACCATATTTGTCTTTTTAGCTCTAGCCCAAAGATACAATTTTTCATTAAATCTTTCCTTATTTTTCTCTCTATTTCTAACTGACATGAACTCTCCTTGTTAGAGATTTCTCTGTCTCTTCAACACTTGAATTCTTTTTCAATCAGGAATCATCTTTGAGTCATCTTGGTATAATACAGCACCTGGCAGAATGCTTTGCACATAATAGATTTCAGTAAATATTTGTTTGAATTGAGTCTTTTAAAATTATTTATACTTATCTATAAAGGGCAAAAGACTCTATCTGGTACTTCTCTAATTCTCAATATCATCTTTTAATTCTACTTTATTTCTCACTCTCAGAATTTAAATGTCACTTTACAATTTCCCAAACAAACTGAACTTCTTTTATTTTTTGTTCCATTGCTTTGTATCTCCACCTCCTTTCTCTGACATTTAAAAATAATTTTTTTTCACAACTCTTCTTCTCATCTCTTTCATTTACCTCCAACCCTGAGAACCCAGTGCATCATTCTAGGACATCAGATGTCAGTTTAGATGATCTAAAAAGTTTTATTTCTATTAGCCAATGGTTTAACAAACTTCATACTTGAGAATCCAAGGTAATACAAACTTGACATGTGTGTTCCCATGACTCTTTCATATTTTTAACTTCATTGTAAAATAAAGCAGTGTAGAGATCTTTGGGGCTATGGAAGGGATAGTGCAGTAATTCACTAGCTGATGCAGCCTCCAATCCAGGAAAGAATTCTGCAAAGGTTAGAGATCAAGATGTATTTCTAGCTGCATAGCCAAATTGCACGCTGGGAAACTCCACTGTCTGGATGCTCAAGGAAAGGCATGTAGCCCTGTCCCCTATTTATTTCCAACATGCCTTTGGGGGATATTTCATATATTTATCAAACTTTTAGTAACAAAATTGTCAGTTGCCAAAGTACCTTAAGGGATTGTATACCAAGGTAATGCCTCAGAAATATAAATCAAATAAGATAGTTTTAAAAGAACTGTATGTTGAAAAAGTTAACTGTTACCTAGTTTTCAGTTCTAGAACATGACAGAGTAATAGGGAATGTGTGTCTAGGGGGTAGAAAAGTTAATGCTAATAGCCAAGAAGATGTTGTTGAAGCATTTTCCAACTGTAATTAGAAATAAATAAGGAAATGAGAGAAGCAACACTGATTGGAACCACATTCTCACACAAAATATATGTGGCAGCAACGAGGGTAAACAATGAATATAAAAACAACAAAATAAGAATCACACATGTGGAATATTTACCAAGTGATAAAAATAAATGGTTGAAGAAATAATAAAAGAAAGCTCTATTGCCATCAATCATTATTATCACATATTATAAATATTATTTGTTATACAAAAATGAACATTTATATTATATCATTATTATTAGTCAAATGAATCTGTTCTCAGGAATCTAACAGGAGTCATGAGTAGCTGCATTGGCAAATAAATCTCTTAGCAATAATTAGGTAACAAGCAGTATCTCCCTTCTTAATATCTCCATCTCATTATTAATTTGTGGATATGCAATTAGTGTACATGAGAAGGACCCAGCCAGCAGACTGGAAACTGGGTTTTCCTTAGTACCCAGTCATGTTCCCTCCCTCCTATGCTATGTTGCTCTGCAAATAAACTTTATTTTCTTTTTTTCATGAAGCATATCATAATACATCTGTTTCATAAATCTTCTTACCATCCTTACAAAGCTAATAAAGGACACATATGTTTATTTCTCACACCTGGATAGATAGGCTGACAGAGACGTAACAGATGAGCTGGAAAGTCATTCATGATGTCATGCAGACCTGCCTTTGTGTCTTTTGACTTCCCATGAGACTTGGAACAACTTAAATTTCTTGATTCTGGACATGAAAATGTACTTAGTATCTATCTGAAAAGATTGTTGTGAGGAGCCAATAAGGCAATATATCTATACCCACACAGACATACATCAGCATCCATTGCACATGTATACTCTGTGTGATAGCTGGCATTTTGTGAGCATCCACCGAAATGTGGCTGGTATTTTTATCATTACGAAGCACCTTATTGGCATTAGCTTTTCAATGATGTAATCATACTATTCAATAATCCCCTTTAGAAGACTGGAGCCAAGCAGTGAGCCTCAGCACCCTCTAGCTTGTCATGGAAAATTGGACCACAATTTATTTCTCATGACCTCTCAGTGTTTGTGCTGTGGTCAAAATGTCCTAAAGAAAGTCATGAGGCAGCCTCATTCATATCATTATACTTAAATACAATGTGTTTTTGATAAGTCCATTTTACCTTTTATTTGGAACAGAAAAATAATCAAAACACTTAGCAGTGTCTGGCATGTAATGAGCTCTCAATAAATATCATTATCTATTTTGATGGCCTGACCTCCAAACATTTCATCCTGAGGAAAGAGCAGACACAGTAGGTAAGGTTTATCATTTACATTTTATAATTACTCTTATCACAGCTATACCATTACCATATTTTTTAACTTTTTCCTTAAAATAATTTAAAATTTACAGAAGAGTTACAAGAGTAGAACAAAGAATAACCCAGTATACTCTTCAGATATATATATATCATATAAAAAATATATAAAAAAATATATAAATATGGAAAATAATACAATAATTAATAACTAATAATACAATAAACTTGCATACTCACAACAGTAAACCTAATTTTGCCCCACCCTATATATGTATGTATTATTTCTTTACATGTTTTATATTTTTTATTTATACTTTTTTTTGACATCACACTCTTTTATCAAAATGCTTTGGCATGTTTTTCTCAAGAACAAAGACTTTCTCAGTGCAATGTTCAAATCCAGGATCTATATAATGCTATTTCTTATATACCATCTATATTAACATTTCACTGATTACCCCTGATTAGATCATTACAGTATTTTATTGCCTCGATTCAGTAACCAAGCTAGAATCCTGTGTTACATATAGTTGCCTGCCTGCTTTTTCTCCTTCCTGGGCTTTATCTCCTTGTTCTAGACGCTGTGCAACAGTGAAGTACAAGAAGACATAGCTTTTATTTCTAGTGAAAAGCAAAATATTTTTGTAAAATATAATAGATTCTTGACAATGACTATTAATTTATTTTGATTCTACCTAAAGCCCACCCCCTCAAAAGAAATCTGAGGGGTTTAAGTCCCCCTGTCTAGTAACATTTGCTAAGATCACTTAAGAAGGTCTTTTACCATGAAGCAGCCACAAGGCTGATCCTGTTTTGACCTGACCTGTTTTTCAGCCCACTTTGCGTGTAAATCAAGTCCCTACCAAGTCAAATCAAGTTCCAGGGTGAAATCTGTGCCCAGCCCTGAAAGGGTTAAAAGGTCTGGGCAGAGCTACACATTGTATGATTCCATTTATATGAAGTAAAGCAGATTAGAGGTTGCCTGAGGCTGCGAGGTAGAAACTGATATTGATTGCAAACAGGCACAGCGGATCTTTCTGAGGTGATAAAATTTTCGAAAATTGGATTGTGATGAGGATTGTGCAACTCTGTAAATTTACTAAATGCATTAAATCACATGCTTAAAACAGGTAACGTCTTTTCTATGTAAATTATACATCAAGAGAGCTAGAAAAAGGAAGGATGAGATATAGGATGGGAGGGATGGAGGGAGATTGGTAGGTCGCAGCAAAAATTCTGGACCAAGAAATCTTATCTATAGGACAATTTAGGCAATTTCAGGAATTGGGGCTTCCCAGGTAAAGGCGACAGAAGGCATTAGTTTCCCGTGGCTGCTTTCTTACCTGGGCCTTGTTTTGAGTGGCGAGCAATGCTTGTGAGTTATCTATCTAATCGTCATCAGTACCTAGAAAATGTTTCTTCCCTTCCGAGTAGAAGCCAGACTGTGTACTATTTGTTACCCTGTATAAAATTCCTACCTGCAGTCATAAGCATGGCATGCTCACGAAACCATGCTAAAAACTAAAGAGAAGTAGTCTCCCCAAATGTTTTGAAACTTTTGAAGAAAAAGAAGAGCCAATAGAAGTTCCTAAGCCTGTGTTTTGACAAGTATCTTTATAAAAATGGTTAGAGCAAACAGGTCTGCATCCATATCAGAATGTCTTAATGGTGGCATCCTGGAATAAAGAGCATCATGCAAGTTTCACTGCAGAAAACTATAAATGTTGAAAATGTTTATGCATCAACAACCTCAAAATTATTTTGGTGATTTAAATTAGGTGAGCTCTCCAAGCATCCCCTTCATGGCCTGAATATCCACCTTCTATAAAAAGCATAAAGAAAACTTCAGTGAAGCAACAAGGCTGTAACAGTGGGGGAAATGATTGATTTCACTTGAATACTGCCAACAACAAAAAATGTTTAAAAACAGTTTCACGGCTCAACTTTTCTCCTTGCTTTTTTTTTTTTTCCTGTTATAGTTGGAATGTATTTTATCGTCTGTCAGTTTTGCCCTATGATATGTCCTCTTAAATTGGATCTGTAAGCCCTTCATAAAGTTTAATAAATCTTCAGCATTTCACCCTAAGGAAATTATATTAAAAACCTTCAAATGTGAAGTTGGGCCCGCAGACACACAGCGCTGGGAATTTTATCACCATAATCAGCGTGTAATGAAAGCCTCTGTCGCTGTTCCTTCCCAATCATAATCTGCTTGTCTTTATGAAAAAAGGGGGGTTTGTCTGGGTTCATCTGCAAGCTTTAATTGGAAGATGTCTTCATTTCATTCCAGCCTACTGGGATAATAACTCAGCCCCGTGTTTAAACACAGGCCCTTGCCTCTGATATTTTTTCATTTAGTAAAGCATGTCTCTTTAAATGATTTAGCAAATCATCTTGAATGCCAAGCCAGGGTGATTGGCAGCTCATTGCTGGTGCACCATTTGCATGACATTTGTTCTTCAGCTAAGAAAGCTGCCACAGGTAAACAAGCAGGCCCTGTACTGACTCCCTTTGAGTCCCTTCCTGTTTATTTTCTCATAATCAAATGACATTTATGGAGAGGCAAATGCAGCTGCACATATATGAGGGAAATGCAATCAGGCTAACCATGATGACTTCATTCAGGTGATATTTTGATTAGGGAAAGGATATTTTTTTGACATGGGAGCTTTTTATTGAGAAATCTGGCAAATTCCCTTTTGGGTAACTACACTTTATGTTTTATCTATATTTTAATATAAAGACTGGACTCAAAGAATCGGTTGACTGGATATTGGCCGGTGAGGGTTTCATTAAAACACGCGGAAGCATCAAGCGGGAGTCTTTGATAACTTTCTTTGTGCCATTCAGAGGTAAATAGCCTTTGTCCTTCCAAAGGAAAGAAGCAAGGAAGAAAGAAAACAAGGCAATATAATACAAAGTTATTTTATGGCATCAATGAAGGTAGCTTTTCCTAAAGGAAATTTCACAGAGGAAGTTATTTTACAGTTAAACATTTTATATGTATTTTTCTGGGTCATCATCCTTCCAGAGGACATTGGTAATAACAAATCTGTTTTTTCTTCTACAATTTCTCTTTTTAAGCGTTGAAGAGTAACATAAAATCTCTCTAGTTGATGTGGTTAAGGAGAGAGACAAAGAGCAAGCTGCATGTTAGCAGCCTTGATAGGAAAGCAGGTGTTTAGGGAACCTACAGAAAGGTATGCTTTCCTTCTGGACAAGCTTCCCCTGCAGTATGGGCAGATACAATCTTTCCAAACTTCCTCGGCTTCTTTTAGAGCTGGATGCTAAGGTCAGGAGCCAGCTGTCATTTCAGCTCTATGATAAGGATGTATGTTTACAATCAGCTGCCAAATCCTTCTTATGGGGTACCAAAGATGCCCAGCGACCACCCAATTCTTCATGAGCTGTGACAGTCATGCTAGCAAAAGTTCTTTGCATTACTTCTACATGAGAGAAGAATGTGACATGATTATTTTAAGCATGAAAAAGTAATTCTAAACAATCCAAATTTCATTTTTTTAAAATTATTATTATTTGTTGTTGAGATATCGGGTTCCTATTCTGGATAGGCTTTCTCTTGTCCACTTTTCTCTCCCCTCTCATCTATCACTCTTAAATGCAAGGACTGCTTGACCCAAACCAAGAGTCCTAGGTTGCTCCCCCGTTCATCATGACTGAAAATAAAATGCTTCTTCAACACAATGCTGAGAGATGGACACTCAGCTCTTCCCAGGCTGGCTGAGAGAGCCCAAGAAGTAAAAATAGAAAATCTAGCAACACAGCGAAGGAGGTGCACTGGAATGAAAGGAAAGGTCTCATAGAGCTGAAGTCTGTATTGGTCTTTATACTTGAACACACAAAAGATATTCCTTTCAGCAACAACTTCCAACCTAAAAGGCAATAGTGTTAATAACAACAACTACATTTATTTGGTTCTTTATAAAATCTAGAATGTTTTTCATTTGTCATAATAATGTCTAGTGTAAGTTTCATATCAAGAGGGTGCTGTGTGTTCATCGGCTGAAGAAACTTTAGAAGGCACCTGTTTCTTTTGATACAGATGAAAGAAGTCAGTTTTCCTTTGTATGCTCAGTGTGGGACACTGTACCATGGAAATATTCAAGTTCTTGTACTGGGTCATGTGGGGGGGGGGGGATAGGGTCCTCCCAGCCCTTTCCTCACAGAAGATAACTCATAATTTAAAGTGTCTTTTATTCTCTTGTTTCATTTTACTCTATAAATCAAGAATTTTAAATATCTTATAAGACATGTGATTGGCCCTGGCCAGTTAGCTCAGTGGTAGAGCTTCAGCCTGGCATGTGGAAGTCCGGGTTCTATTCCTGGCCAGGGCACACAGGAGAAGCACCCATCTGCTTCTCCCCCCTCTCCCTCTTCTTACTTTCTATCTATCTCTTTCCCTCCCACAGCCAAGGCTCCATGGGAGCAAAGTTGGCCTGGGTGCTGAGGATGGCTCCATGGCAGCAAAGTTGGCCTGGGTGCTGAGGATGGCTCCATGGCCTCTGCCTCAGGTGCTAGAATGGCTCTGGTTGCAACGGAGCAATGGCCCAGATGGGCAGAGCATCACACCCTAGTAGACATGCCAGGTAGATCCCAGTCGGGCACATGCGGGAGTCTGTCTGACTGCTGCCCCACTTCTAACTTTGAAAAAATACAGAAAAAAGAAAAGGAAATGTGATTCAGATCAGGTGATGAAAATAATGTAATGATTTTAAGATGTGGACCACATTCAGTGAAAGCTTTTTGAGGGCTTGCTGAGAAATATGTAGACAGTGCTGTTGGAGGATAATTCTAACTCCATTTGCCTAAGTTAAAGAGACATGTGCTATACATATACATGTGTGTGTGTGTGTTTGTGTGGTGTATGTGTGTGTGTGTGTGTGTGTGTGTGAAAGAGATAGAGAGAGAGATTTAGCATAAGAATTGGTTCACGTTCACATGATTATGGGGACTTGGAAAGTCCCAAACCTGCAGGGTAGGCTGGCAGGCTGGAGACTGAGGAAAGGCAATGCCACCGATAAAGTCCAAGACAGTCTTCTGGAGAATTCCCTTTCACTTGAGGAAAGCTAGTTTTTTTGTTCCATTGAGGCTTTCAACTAATTGGATGAGTCCCATCCCAGTATGGAGGGCAACCTGCTTTACTCAACATATATCAGTTTAAATGTTAATCTCATCCAAATACACCATCACAGACACACCCAGAATAATGTTTGGTCAAATATTTGAGCACACCATGGCCTAGTGAAGCTGACACATAAAGGTAAGCACCAACCTCTTAAACTTATCTTTACTAAAAGGCAGGGAGGAAGAGAGAAAAAGAGAAGGGCATAAAGAGATGATAGAGATAGCAATATAAGCATCATCATTTGGGAGCTGAGCTGTCACCATGTGAATGACTCAGCTACTAGAAGGACCTAGCCAGGACCAAGGTTCCTAATGTTCTAATCCAGAAAACTCATGTCAGCCCCCTCAAAGAGGCCCCTCTTTGTTCTCTGGAAGGTAGGTGGTTTTTATTAGAGCATGGCATTCTCTTCTATTGCTGCTTCAAACAGAGAAATTGGCATTTAGGAAATTCCTGTAACTTATCCCAGTGGAAGGAGATATTTTCAGACTCCTGAGGTCTTGTAGCAAGACAGTAAGTAATAGTTTACCATTCTCCATTACCTTAAAGAGGAATTGGTACAAACACTGAGACTGTAGTAGAATTAAGCACATTGCATTGTACATTTGAAGTTGGTAAGCATTGACAACTGTAGATAAAGTTTTCTCACCTGATCTTTTAGCCCAAATTCTAAAAATTTTATACAAGATCATCCTCTTTTTACGTCACTGCCAAGGTACTCAGTTATATTTAACATCCTAGATTAGTCAAAATTTAACCTATAATACAACTTGAGGATTTCTTTTGCATGAGTATGTCCAAATCATTAAAAACTTGAAGTTGAAATAAAACCACAGGTCATTTGATCTTTACTATTTACTCACAATGAAAGAAAAACCTTTCTCATCAGTATCCTCATGCTAACAGTAAAATTTTTGACTTAGTTGAACTTTTTATTTCTATATTTTTCACATGAGACCGTTTCATCTAATATCAAACTGAATTCCATTTATTTTGTATATCTTGCTTTTTGTATGTAGATTGTGCAGCAAAAATCAAAATGAGAAAAAACTTGTGGCATGATAGAAAAAACAATTCAATTCTAGGCCCCTTTTAAATGTGTGAGTCTGGTATAGCAGCCAGAGAAGACAAAGTTTCCGAAAGTCTATGACACTGGTGAATTTAAAGATTGCACTTTTGGTGCTGCTCTGAGAGTGAAAACTTGACATTGGCTGATACATGCACTGACCTGCACAATAATGGTGTCTGCACATGGGACAGCAAACTGTTCATCGCCATGAGCACACAGTTGCGGGCCCACAGTCTACGCGTGTAAATGCAGATAGAGAGGAGCAAAGTGCACATCTTGTTACGTGTTCCTACCGATTTCTAAATACACAAATACTGGATTCTACCTGACTATTATAGATGCATATTTTAATACAAATAAGAAATTTTCTCTTTCTCTGTTCTTGTTGAAGCCAGAGAGAATTTTCTCTCATAAATATTTCTAGGTTTCAGCCAGTTGAACAAATTTTTCATTAGCAATGAAAATAAAGCCGTATAGAGCACAGAGTAAAAAATCCCAATACATCATCCACATGTCTTTCTCCCAGGAGGGTTCTGAGATTCTTCTGATAAAGGAAAAGTAAAATTTCTTCTGCCTGCCTTCCTAGTAGAAGAATTAAGGATAGGTTTTGGAACCTTCTCACAATTGTTTTCTGGAAAGTGGATTTAAGGAGCTTATTCTCTAGTGACTTAATCCTATGAGATAATTGTAAAAGGGAGATCGTCATGTCAGATATGAAAGAAGTATTTGCAGGTTCACTAAGGCAGCATTCTATCTTATTTTTATGCTTGTACTTCTCATCCAGGTTCCTTTGCACCATGGGTGAATATTGGTTTTTATATTAAAAATTTAAAAATTTATCATCTTTCCATTTTTTTATGTCAGACAGATTTCTTTTGAAAAAAAGTATATAGAGCTCCATGGAATGTACATTTGTTTCCTGGCTTCAGAGCTAGTTCAGTTTGATTAATAACCAATATAGGTATTCCCTTGCTTCTCTAAAAGTCAAAAGTCAGTTTGCTAAGAAATAAAAACCAATAAATTAAAATTAAAAAGTTTCCTTGAGATCTATATATAATGCAAAAATTAACTTCTGGTTAAAAAAATTGCATCAAATAAAATATAACAAGCCGATCTCAACAATTAATTAGGAAGTCAAGTTATCATTTTCTGAGGGTACGGAAGAAAATGGCTGTACATAGAATAACACCAGGAACTCTTTCTCTCCCCTTTCCCCTTGAAAAAGACAAACATCTCCTGAAGTGGGAGGAAGAGAATAGGAAGCCAAACTGGCAACTTCAGGAGAAAAGCTTGTCTGCCTGGCACATTCAGTGTTGTTGTTCTCCGTGCTTTTTTTTTTCTGTCCAGAGGCAAGCCAGAGCCAAGAATTTCATCTTGCCTTTTCTTTTAGTAGATCTGGCATGAGTTTCCTGGCTTTCAGGTGCCTTCCTAAATGTGAGAATCAGGTATAAGTTGGATTTTTATGATTTATCACATCAGCATTGACTATATCCACCAAAAAGAATCCAGGAAGATATGATGGGGAAAGGTGTTAATCTATACTGGTGGTTTTTAAATTGTACTCTGCCAGTTCCACTACAAAAGACAAAGGGACAGTTAGTTGACAAGAAGCCAGGCCCTGCCTCATGCCTCACTCCTGACCTCATTCATTTCCAATAGCAAAGTTCCAGCATCATTAATATCCAGGGGCCAGATTTTATTTAAAGAAAAAGATTCTGTGGAAATACACACATGCACACACTCAGAGAGATAAACTTAAAAAATAAAAGACCCTCTAAAGAATTTGTATTTTTCTTCAAATTCAAAGGGATTCTGATTAACTCTTGGTGGCCATCAGATATACCCATGATATACATGTCAGGTACCACCGTTTATTCTTCTATGCAAGTGTCTTTTATTCCTTTGCTGGGTTTCTATTGGCTCAGGGTATTGGGAGTAGGGAGAAGAGTTTGTCCCCAAATTTTGGCTGGTTCTCAGAATCACCTGGGAATTTGATAAAATGCAAAGACCAGACCCATCTCTTCAACCAACCTATTTGTCTGTGCTCTTTATTGTCCCTCTAGATGATGCTGATGTACTCTGAAACTTGAGGACAAATAGTCTAGAAGTCGGTTGTTATTGCTCACCCTTTGCTTATTCCTTTCTGAAATGCAATCTCCACCCTTTGATTTGGTCTGAGGAAAGAATATTACCATTGTTAATACTTAAGAGTGAAAATAAGTCTAGAAAACAATATGAGAAACCATGAGGCGCATTTATAATATAGGCAATCTGATACAGCATGGCTTAAGAAATATGAAATCAAAGTTCTCTAAAAAAGCAACATGTTACCACTACATCATTGCCTTGTGCATATTCACGGCTTCCTTTAACACACGTGTAATGAGGGAAGACAGAGAAATAAATCAGTAATTGCAGGACAATAAGATAAGTGATTAAAGGGAATACAGAGTGCATGTAGGTGATAAACTAAGTTTGCTTCTATATTTCAAGAGATCCTCACAGTGGAGGAGCATTTACATTGAGGCCCAGAGTTCAAATTTACTTTGTAACTTTGCCAGTGTCAGAAAATTCAAAGTATACGGTTATACCTTTTTAATTTTATTTTAAAAACTATCATAATAAGGTTTTTGGAAATAACTCTTATTTTCCTATTTAATTGGGCTCTTATATAATTTTTCTAATGACTCAGAAATGTTTGAGATTTTGAATTGGAAGCACACAGATAATCATACTTCAAAATCACTATTGCTCCTCTACTATCTGTTTCAGAATTGCTCCACTCCCAATTATGGGTCACATTTTTTTCTGAATGTCATCAAGAACCAAACTAAGTTGGTACTTGTTGTAGTGTAGAAAATAAGCTTCAAACTTTTATGATCCTAAAAGAATTTTTAATGTCCATCTGTTGTTAGTAAAAACAGACTTGCTTTAAAGTAGTCTTCCATCTGAGAGATGCTTGGACAACCAGGCATCCTGTTTAGCTAACACAAGGACTGTGTCACTCCCCCTTCACCTCATCCTGCTCTACCATCCAGCCCAGGCCCCACATCGTCCTTACAGTCTTAGGGACTGTAGAGCTAAACTGGAATCACTCTAGCCTAAAAATGCATTTCAATTGAATGAAAGAATAATTTGGTAGAAAAGTTTTGGGCCCAAACTGAAAGTATCTTTAGTGTTTCCGCTCCTCTGGTATAAAGAGTCTCTCTTACTATAACACAGGAAATGAATTTGACATGTATAACATAATGAAATAAGTCACAGATAAAGGTAAATTAATTTCAACATAAAAATGAGAACGTGTTTCAGTAGAGAAAATAAAGCATTGGGCATTGAGGTCAAAAGACCAATATTTAGTTCCCTATTTTGCTGTTTTTATACATTACTTTAAACAAGTAACTAACTCTCTTTAGTTTTGTTTCCTTATTATAAAAACATGTATAACTATACTTCCATTGCAATTATTGGAAAAATCAAATTTAGTACCTTATAGGAAATCACCTAGGAGTATAGTTGGCAGCTACACAAATTAGAAGTCTTATAAATTTATTGTTAAAGTTAATTTTTTTTCAAAAACTCTTTTGTTGTTAAGATAATATAGAGTAAATTAGATTTTTTTTTTAAGATTCACATGATAACTGGGCAGTATTACTTTTAGTTGTCTATTATGGAAAATGAAACATAAGTGGTTTATGTATTCAACAAATATTTATTGGGAATTTAATGTGTGTCAGGAACATGTCTAAATCAGTGGTTCTTAACTTGGGTTCTATCGAACCCTAGGGGTTCGATGAGTCGGTCTCAGGCGTTTGGAGAAGCCTCTGCTGCAGAGGCCAGAACAAAGTAATACCGTAATTTGTTGTGAGTTCATGCACTTTGTTGGTTTTGTTCTTTGAGCAAGGTAATGTTCATTCACAGCTCATTTTGTGCACCAGTAAAAAAACATATACCTATGTCTTAAATTTGGGGAAAAAAATCATGTTTTATTTATCACTAAAGAAGGGTTTGGTGAATACACATATGAAACTGGTGGGTTCAGTACCTCAAAAAAGGTTAAGAACCACTGGTCTAAATGCTTAAGATTCATCAGTGACTACAAAAGACAAAAACTCTTTCATCCGGGAGCTTATATTCTAGTGAGTAACCAGATGTTTTCCTCTTTGGTCTTTCTCAAAGCCCTTCCTCAGTAGACACAATACACACACACACACACACACACACACACACACACACACACACACACACACCCCATATACTTTGGGAGAAAAAAAAGCACCAGAACCATATACAAGGTTGCCACATAAGACTCTGTACATACGCTGTTATGAGAATAGAACCCTTAGACTTGTCCAGTTTAGTAGTATATACAATAATGCATAAAAGGAAATCTTTCTAGATAACTTCTAGCCTTAATGTTAGCCTCAGTCAAGATTTCTGGACAGACATGCCCTTCAGGGAATAACCAATGAAAAATGAACATTTGAAATTATTTTGTTAATGCCCTAAGTTACATAAATATTACTCTCGTACTCAAAGAAATTGCCTTAGATCTTACAAATAGCCTCTGGAATATAACCTAGTCCTAGTCTGAGAAAATTCTTAAGATACTAGGTCACTGAGGAGTGCTTTCATTAGAAAGGAGTTACAGGGAGGTTCTCCCAGAGGCTGACACATCACACAGAATTGCTTTTCTCTTTTTGAGGAGTGCATCATTACAAAACAAAGGTATTAAAATCTATTTTGTTCAGCCTCACAGAAGCTCATGTGACCATATACTTTTTATTCCTGCACACTCCTTAATTACAGGGCATGGGAAGAGGGGCCATATGAACTTCAGTTCATGGGAATCACTTGAGGACTACAGTGTTTTTCCTAGCCTCATAGATCCAACAGTTAGTTATCTGATGAATTAACTGAGAAAGAAGTAGATGAAGTACTAAAATGTGACATTCAGGTAAGCATTGTAGAGATTTTAATAATGGTGTTAGTACCTGATATTGAGGAAAGGAGTCTGACACTATGGGTGATTCACACTTCTAAAGTTTCTCAGGGCAAGAAGTAAATGAATGTTTTCCTTGTATCAACTATGGGCATGCATAAGAAGGGCTATTAGATTTGGAAAAACTGGGTATTTTCTTTTCCTTCCAAGCTGATGCAGATCTGGTGGATAGCAAAGAAATCAAAACATTATCTGTAACCTTAACTTTGAGCAAGGTACAATTATGTGATGTAATTTTCAAGCAAGTTTTATTTTTACTTCCACTCTCTTTCTAACTCCACTTTGTTGGACAAGTTCTTTTAGATCCTGGATGAAAAATAAAAACAAACAAACAACAATAACAAAACACACACACACACAAAACCTCAGTTCCCAATTGGTCAAATTTTCTAACACAATTTTGGAAAGACTTTTAACACTGGTGAAATTTTCCAGGAAGTCTTTGAGAACTTCAGATAAAGGCAAAGAAGAGGAATGAATGAAGCATAGTAGCCAGCTAATAGGACTCAAAGTTTCTATAAGTCATTGGCCATATGCCTAAACTTACACCCACTGGGGTGCTCCAATGCTGTCTTGTTTTCACGTGTATGTATATCTCCTTTCATTCAGAGCCAAGGGTTCCAGTTAAACCATATTACTGATAAATCCAGAATGTTTCCTAAGCTAAGTCAAGCTACTTAAGAGTTTGACATAGACACAGCCATAATAGAACTATTGTTTCTTTATCATTAGGAACTTTTTTATGCCATTCGGGTATAGTGATTCCAAGGGCCAAAGATAGAATTTCTTCTTACATGACAGGCGATTTCTTCATCTCAGAGCTGATGCTTGACATTTCTATAACAATAAATAGTCATTTATTCCATAGTTAATTATAAGGCTTACTTGATATGATATGTCAACATGTTGACTCAAACACACCTTCAATTTTAAAGGTCAGATCATTTCCTAAGAATGGATTTGGGGGTAAATGTGAGACAACTAAAGGTGTAGTAGAGAGTGCAGTAGGTGATAGAAAAGGAAATTTTGGCCTGGGCGAGCTGAGAAAAACTTCCTCTACTTCACACTTGTGCTTAAAATTCCCATCTATTTCTAAGGAGAATTGTGAGGGTGAAGCTTACCGAAACCATTTTTGGTCACTGAATTATAAAATGCACACCTTGGCAACCAGAGATACCGTGTTGTGAAGTTTAGAGTCTCTGGCATCATAAAGACGGTAGACTTCTTTATTCAGTCTAACACCCTTTGAAATATTTCCCGAGCATATAACTTTTAAACTGCTAGACTCTGCTATTACTGTCTCCTCACACTTTAGAGAGTTAGTCTTGTCAAAACTGGACTTCTGGGGTTCCAAGTCAGTGAAATGATTTCTGGAATACAAGGCAAGATCTGAATGACTGGTGGGAGTTTTATTTCAGTCAGTCACCCTGAAATTGAAAGCATTCACTTTTCTCTGACCAGTTCTTTTGATTGAAGCATACTATTATGTTCCTTGAATAACTGAATTATTTTCCTTATAAATGAAAAAGAATCATTATTCTTAATTACTATATATTATAATTAATTACTATTAATACATGCTGAAATAACTTTAATTCTTAATTATTATATTCCTAGCAGATCTGATACATTCTTCTGCTTTTATCAAAATGTGAAAATATCATCTTCAGAATTGCTTTTCTGTTGCTCCACTTTTCATACATGTGGTATTATTATTAAAGGTTTATTTTAATAAAAAATATTGTTTTCTTGAGAACTGACTCAGACATTTACTTGATAGTGTATAGTAAGAGAGAGATCACATGTCTTAGTACAAATGAGTTAAATGTTTCAGAATTGCTGTTTTTATAAAGATGTTTATTTCTAGTAGATTGTGCCTCTAATCTCTCAAGTAGGCAAACCAGAAAATAGAGCAAATGGTTGATGGATGAGCAAGAATACCATGTCTTTGTTCTGAGTCTGATTTTCTCATGGAAAGCCAGGACATGGTGGGGAGGCTCCCTGGTAACACCATGGCAACAATCAATCAATTTGCCATGAGTACAGTGCTTGGAGAGCCAATATAGGATCAAGGAAACTAGTGACAGTTCATAAAAGATACACGTGTCAGTCTGAAAGCAGTAATTTTACCTTATTTCTTCCCTGGGCGACTCTTCTCCCCATAATTTCTTTCCATATACTTCTGACCCTCTAAACACTCACATGTCTTCTAGCCAGTACTCAAAAATGACCTATCTTAGATGAAAATTTGTGTTTCTATGTTGGAGCTGGTCCAACTCAGAAGTTCCTGAAAACCCTCAACTGTCTCATCCTCATCACACTCATACTCTAGAAATAATGTAGGAAAGGCACTCATATACTAGCATTTGAAAACCCTGCTTTGAGATTTTAAAATAGCTAGAATTCTGGCTTTTGTTGAAATATTTTCAGGTTTGGCAATAATGGGCCAGTATTCCCACCTTGTAATAAACAACTGGAGAGGAGGGGAGCTAGTGTATATTAAACTGAACTCTTCTGTTTCTGTAGCCTTCAGTTCTTCAGCTAGGGTGACATTGCCCTCAGGGCACATCTGCCATTGTCTAGAGCAGGGGTGCCCACACTTTTTCAGCTTGCGAGCTACTTATAAGATGACCAAGTCAAAATGATCTACCTATAATAAAAGTGCAAAACATAAATTTATTTCTTCTACATTATCATTATTTAAGTTACTATTATTACTATTTAATATTGTGTATTATTCTTTCACCTTTCTCCTTCTCAGCTCTCTTTTTGGAGGAAAGTCAATGTCATAGTTTCTATGAACAGTCTGAAAAAGCCGCTCCACATTTCCCTTCTTTGGAATAGCAATGGCACACAGACAGATGAGGCAAATGCACTTAGAATATGACATAGTGAAAAAAATCCCCTCCCCTCCCATTCTGTATGAAAGTGGTAGGTTTTAGGCTTCTTACTTGGACCAGCTACAGCACTCATTTTTATACCCTTTGTTGTATTTAGTTTCAATAAATTGAAGGCTAACTATGCAGCAATGTAACTGAACAAGTTAGTGCAGTTTAATGCGCATGCATAGGGTGTCAAAAGTTCAGATGTCAGATTAGCTACCCTGTATGCCAATGAAAAGACAAATGTCTTTTTAATGTCATGCGATCTACCCACACTTCATTTGCGATCGACCAGTAGATCGTGATCGACGTATTGAGCACACCTGATCTAGAGACATTTCAATCATCACACACAGCTAGGGGTGGAGTGTGCTTCTAGCACTCATGAGTTGAGGACAGGGATACCATTAAACATCCAACAGTGCACAGGATAGCCTCCAACAACATGGAATCATCCAGCCTCAAAGGTCAAGGATGCCAAGTTTGAGAACCCCTGCCATAGTCCATACTTGGCTCACTCTACATTTAGGCTACCTGCACAGTTCTGTGGAAATTTAACTTTTTAATTTCCAGGTAACCATATACATATAACACACTTATATACATCACATATACAATCAGAACAGATCTCAAGGATTTTCCAGTCAAACCCCTTACTCTATATATAATATCCAAATTTTAGAGAAATTAACTTCAGCCAAGTTTGAGGAAGAATGAAGTTTAATCAAAATATTTGATCTAACTTGAACTTGAGAATCCTGTTGCTAATTAGATTACTAATTATTGAGCCATAAGAAGCAGGGCAGAGAGGAGTCTTTCCAAATCTGATCTTCATTTTGTACATTGCTTACACATGACAGAACAGTTGAGAAGGTGCAGCCAACAAATGGCCAAATTTCTGAACTGTGCTCTTCCTGGCAATGGATTACTGATCCAAGTTAATGTTATTTAGTATAACATCCCTATGTTTTCTTCGGGAGATAATTTTTCTTGGATCTTTTATGATTTTTTACATGTCCTGTATGTCTCTTTGTTCTGGATTATCTTTTCAAGAATGTCTGTATCACTAACAAACTTGAAAGATGGAGAAAGAGTCTCCTTTGGAGTAGAGAGTAGGTTTGCATACTGCCCATATAATTAATATAATGTCCCCTGATGGAGCAAAGGTCAGGCGGGTTTGCTCACTACGTAATTTAAAGGTTTTCTAAGCCTGAGGTTTTCAGTAAATTCACTGTGTATGCGGTGTCTACCTAGAACTCTCCATATCACCTTGGTAGGACTTGTTAGACAAACAGAACCATGCTTGCTGGGAAATGAGTAAGAAACTCTTTTGTCTCTGGGCCAGGACTCTCTTATCTTCTGCCATCAGGTGAAGAACTATCTTGCAGCTGGATAAATAGTTTTAAGGCCAAAGACTTTTTCCTCTGCTGGTACTAAGTGCTCTAGCTTCCCTGAAGTTCACATGGCTGCCTTAGTTCTGCATATATAGTATACCGCCGCTGCCAGTGTACAAAAATCCTTTCTTCTTCCTTCCTTTTCCCTCCTTTGCTCCTCTCCTTTCTCCCTCCCCGCCTCCTCTCCTTTCTCCCTCCCTCCCTTCTCTTCTTTCTCCCTTCCTTCCTCTTTTCCTTCTTTCCTTCCTTCCTCCCTTTCTTTCTTCTTCCTCCCTTCCTCCCTCTATTCCTTCTTTCTTTCCTTCCTCCTCCCTCCCTCCCTTCCTCCCTCTTTCCTTCTTTCCTTCCTTCCTTCCTTCCTTCCTTCCTTCCTTCCTTCCTTCCTTCCTTCCTTCCTTTTCCTTCTTTCCTTTCTCCTCCCTCCCTCCCTTCCTCCCTCTTTCCTCCTTTCCTTCCTTCCTTCCTTTATCCCTTCCTACTTTCCTTTCTTTTTTCCTTCCTTCCTTTCCTTCCTTCCTTCTTTCCTTCCTTCCTTCCTTCCTTTTCCTTCCTTCCTTCCTTCCTTTTCCTTCCTTCCTTCCTCCTCCCTCCCTCCCTTCCTCCCTCTTTCCTCCTTTCCTTCCTTCCTTCCTTTATCCCTTCCTACTTTCCTTTCTTTTTTCCTTCCTTCCTTTCCTTCCTTCCTTTTTTCCTTCCTTCCTTCCTTCCTTCCTTCCTTCCTTCCTTCCTTCCTTCCTTCCTTTTCCTTCCTTCCTTCCTTCCTCTCTTCCTCCCTTCCTCCCTTCCTTTTTTCCTTCCTTTGTTCCTCTTAGGTAAATTTGTAATCCATATACTTTTTCTTTGCTCTAAATTTATATGTTTTTATTCCTTATTGTAAGTAGAGAAAATGAATCAGAGTCAGAACAGCAGACACACTGTACACATCCACACATATCTCTAACAAACTAGGTTCTCTCATGATTAACTTAAAATTTTTTCTGAACAAGAGAATATTCTCTTGGGGAATTAAAGCAAAAAAGGAAGGACAAGAAAAAAACTAATTTACACTCAATTTTCTTCTTACCAATGACCATCTTATGTTTCTAGGAATTTCTTTGATAAATTTTGTAACTTCTGCTGGATTATTTTGTCAGCAGTTTCTACCAAGCAGCAAGATGTTTTTAAGCTTCTAAAATTTTTATATGCCTTTGAATAAACAGCCGTCTTAAAATGCACATACAGTGTTTCTCTCAGCAATTGTGTTGAATTGAATATATGATGCTCTTCAGGTCATAATGCTACTTCCTGCAGAAAGAATGCAGACTTTATTTTAGTTTAATTTAGTTTTGGGGAGAACAACTGATGAGTAGAGAAAATTAAGAATGGTCTATGATATGGTTTTATTATATGCTATATTAAACTTACGCCTTTGTCATATCATATTTGATGGTGCACGATCAGAAGACAGATGTAAGCCACAGGAGTCAGAGGGGCCTGTGACTGTCTTTACATAGAGTTCTTAGTCATTTTCGTACAGCACTGTTTGAGAAACCCCCTTTACTCATAATATTACTTTCCTCATCTCACTCTTTTTTTTTTATAATCTGGTAATCAATTAGGCAGTAATAGAAACAGCAAAAAAGTTATCAAACATACCAATTAATGTAATCTAATAAGGATGATCTCTGTATGCTAGATTGAAACATGGGCTTTGAAATATGAGAAAACTGAGTTCAAAAATCTGACTCCCTCACTTCTACTTCAACTATGAATAAGTTATTTAATATATTTGAGACTTAATTCCTACATCTGTAAGCACGTACATTGCAGGATCGTTCATGTAAGTTTCAAGCAGAACAATGTAGGCATTTACCATACTTTCTGGTGCAACACCAATATTTAGTCAATTTTGTCAACTTTCCTGTCATTATTTAGTGAGGCAACAGGTACAAAATGATGGCAAATGATTCTAAAAATTATTAATTTCTTTTTGCTTTCAAGAGATTCCAGGAGGTCTAATTTTTACCACTTGATTGGCCAGAAGGCAATGACAAGAGAGAAACTGAATGTTTATTTCCACCTGTTCTCTCGAGAGCACCCCATTGCAGGTACTGCAGCTGGACATCTGGCTGAACCCTGGCAATTAACCGTAATCATCACAAATGTAAGGATCCTGTGAAACTAGTTGTGCTGTTTTAAAAGCCCCGATCTTCATTAGTAGTGCATAAGCCCTAGTTTCTTTAAGTCTTTCCAAGACCTCCTGACCAAGGCCACATGCTGGGTACTACTGCTGCCCCAGGTGAGTTACATTAGGAGATGCTGTCAGTGGTGTGTTCTTCACTAAAACCAAGATTTTTAGATTATTGCTGAACAGCCTTTATTTGATTCATTTATAAAGAATAAATTATAATTTTTCTTCTAAGTTTTAATCGTTTAAAATTGTTTGCTTTCTTTAATGTTCAAAATGTCTGAGAACTTCACATTTTTATATATTAACTGTATCAGAGTTTTTATAACAAATAAGATGTATGTTGGCCCTGGCCATTTGGCTCAGTGGATAGAGCATCAGCTCTGCATTTGGACATCCTGGGTTTGATCCCTGGTCAGGGCACAGAAGAGAGGTGAACTTTTGCTTCTCTCCTCCTCTCTCTTTTCCCTTCCTAGTTCGAGTACTGACCCAAGGGCTGGGGATAGCTCAATTGATTTGAGCGTTGCCCCCAGTGAGCTTGCCGGGTGAATCCCAGTTGGGGTGTATGCAGGATTCTGTCTATCTCCTCTCCTCTCATTAAAGATATATATATATATATATATATATATATATATATATATATATATAGAGAGAGAGAGAGAGAGAGAGAGAGAGAGAGAGAGATAGATATATAGATATATATATAGATATATAGATATATATAGATATATAGATATAGATATATAGAGATGTATATATATAGATATATATATTATGCTATCTACTATTTAATATTTTAAGTTTTGTTTTATCTTATAAAACGCTTAAGAAACACATGCTATATATCATCAATTTACTGATAGTTAATAGGTAGCTAACAATTTCTTAAGAAGTTCATAATGTAGTAATCTCCCTGGGTTTAATTTTTATCCTATTTAAAATGAGAAAATCTAACTCAGTTTTCTCCAAGATCCCTCCTAGTTCAAGCCTACCACATTCAGTTATATTTTACAACTATGTAATATAATCAAGCATTCAGAGCAGTACCTGGCCTGTAGGAGGTACTCAGTAAATTTATTGCATGTTTAAATAACGTGGGTACTTTAGTATAGAAAGTATATCCTAAAAACTAACTTGGCTTAATGATTAAAACAAGTTAGCCATTATTATTAAATGCTTTTATTACTACTGTTAAGATTAAGGTGTTCTGTTAAAATATTTTAAAATAATAATTTAGTAACCTAATGAAAAATTTGATCCTTACACAAAGAATGAATCTATTATTTTAAAAAATGGAATAAGGAATATAAAACTAAAATTTAGATTTCCTATTAAACATGGCAGATATAAGACAAGGGCTGATTTCAACTTTCTCCCAAAAGAATAGCACAAAAAGAGAAAATAGGGTTGTGAAAAAACACAAAAACCCATGACGACAAATAGAAGAAGAGTTAAGGACAACATATAAAAAGATGTCAGCACAATTTTACAATTTCAAATGCAGAAGGATGACTAAAGCAACATGAAAATCAATTGCTGTGAAGAGAGATCCTTAGGGGAAAAAAGAAAAACCAAGAAGTAAATTCAGTTTTACCATAGAACAGTGATGGGCAATCTTTTGAGCTTGGTGTGTCAAAATTCGCCAAAAAACGGAGTATAACTTGGGTGGTGTGTCACTTCAAGAAAAACAGCCCAACCGGAAGTCCCAGAACTAGACGCTCTGTGCCGGAGTTCTGTTGTTTTGGCCTCCAGACCTCCGGCACAGTGTCTACACTACAGCAAATGTTTTATCCTCGGCTACTGCACCTGGCCGTGCAGGAGCCAAGGATGAAAAGTCCTCGGCATGGGGCCCCATACTTCTCTGGTATGTGGCCACATGGCCGCGTGTCATTGAAAATGGCCACGTGTGTTAGTGCTGACATGCGTGTCATAGGTTCGCCATCACGGCCATAGAAGCATGGTAAACTTAAGCATGGAGGCACTGGGTGCCTCTGAAGAATGGGAGTGCAGGCAGGTCTGGAAACAGGAAAATTACTTTAAAGTTTATGTAAGAGGTAGTCAAACACCTAAATCCAGGAGTGGCTTCATGGGCATGCAACCTGTGCATGTGCATAGGGTCCCTTGCAGTTTAATGCTCCCCTGTTACCATCATGAAATTCATAATAATTTTTTAGCAAGTGGCTTCACATTTTAATTTGGCACTAAGTCCTGCAAATAATGTAGCCATTGTAGCCTAAATCAACTCCCCTTACTCCCCAAGGCCAAGCATGTATTTCCTCCTCCACCCCAGCCAAAGACTGAATTATTGGAAGTACATTCTCAGGAAGATTCAACCAGAGGGGCTGCTTGGTGACACCAAGTACAGCTGAAAACAGGAGACTAAGTGAATGTTACATGGAAAACAGTGACGTTACCAGCCCCTATCCGGTACCAGGCACATAGAATATTGGTAGTAAATTAAGCTTATAACCGCAGGCAGGAAATTGATAGATCCTTCTCAGAAGAAACTGAAAGACTAGTTGGGAATCTCCCAATTAAACACGTAGTTCCTGTTGCCTTACCTGACAAGTCTTGATCATGGGTATAGAGCTTCCAATCGACCCTATAGTGCCTCAAATATAAATGAAACCTAAGCATCACCAGAGATTTGAGAAAAGCTTCTTAGAAACACAAGGATTAAAATAAGCAGAGAATAAGAGGAAATACTGAGGAATCACAACACTAACAGAAGAAAAATTTATATTGTAAAATATGGTTGCTATCTTTAGAGAGATAAGAGAAGCTATTACAGTAATAAAAAAAATACTGTTTTCTTTAAGGAACACTCAGAAAATTTAAAAAGTCCTATTGAAATTAATAATAGATAAGATAAATAAAAAATACATTAAGACTTATGGAAAATAAGGTAATTCCAGGGTTATTTCTTCAACCTGAAAGCAAAACAAAACAAAGCAAACAACAGAAGTGGGAAACATAAATAAATGAAAGGGTCTGTGCAGAAGGTTCATAATCTAAATAATAGAACTCCCAGGATGAGAAAATAAACAAAAAAGCAGAAGGAAAGAAATGATTAAATAAAAATAATCATACTCAAATATTTCAGAATTGAAAGCTATAAATCCTCAGATGGAAAGTGGTCATTCATTCAACATATTATCCTAAGTTTACAGAAAACTGTGGCTAAATATGTCCAAGGAGGTGAAAAATGAAACATGTCACAAAAGATTAGTAATCAATATGACACTGAATCTCTCAAAAGCAAAATTGAAAGGTAGAAGACAATGATGAAATGCCTTTGAAATGCAAAAGGAAAATTGTTTCAGCATAGAAAACTCATGGAGTCAAACTATCAACCAAATGTAAGGGTATAAAAAAAAAACATTTTCAGATATGCAAATTCTTAAGAAATGTAGTTCCTCCATTTTTATTAGAAATCCACTGAAGAATGTGCCACAACCAAAATAAGACAATAAATCAAGAAAAAGGAAAACATGTGATTCAAGGAACAGAAGATACAATAAAATAAAATCCCAAACTCAAGACAATAAAGTAAAATCCTCGAACTGTGGCTATATACCAGTACAAGAGAGCAAAAAAGAACATATTAGAGCAAGAATATGAATATATCCCAAGGGGAAAAAAGCAAAACTAGCTGATTACCTGAAGCTTTTGAGATATTTTAGGTGAAAAATTACACTTCCATAGAGAGTTTGTGACTAAAGAGTACTTAGGAAACAGAGAAAATAAAAGAGCAAGGCAATTACTAGTTCCAGGGAAACTAAAAAGTACTATTACCTAGAAATATAATCATTGTGCTTTACATGGTTTAACTCTAAATATCATTCATGGAGCCTTAACCATATAAGCATAGACAATTGATTCAAGTAAATTGTTACAGGAGTTTGAGAGAAATGGATGTGTCCTTTTCAAGGTAGTGGGGTTGGTCACTGGTCAATAGCTAATATCTAAACAAAATTTTAAAAATAAAAATATCATTTAGAAATATGGTGGCAATTATGAGAAGAAAATGCTAGGGGATTGACCTGCCAGAGATAAGAATCAGGAACAGGAAGAAGTGGAGCTGGAAATGTTGTTTTTTGTTCTGAGCCTCATGAAGCCTCAAGACATTTGAGACCAGGCTCATGTATTCTGTAATTCAAAAAACTAAATTAAAAGCATAAATCTGTGAATCACATATACTTGCAAAATGCCATTCTAATTCTTATTGAATCCCCAACTGGTAGTTAGGGCTAAAATAATGGCAACCTCGAGAGAAATAGTTTGTTCTAGTTGATAGCATAAGTAAATATGATGACTAAATAAATTCATCATTAATTATTTCATAAACTAACCTTGTAGCCCAACTATATGCAAAACATCTGACATTGTACAACATTAGCACATGCTCAGAGTGGAGGGCAGCCTGCACTTTGTAGGACATTGAAGAGAGACAGGTTGATGTCAATTGGGGAGGGAAGGTTTCCTCCAGGCTGTGTAACTATAATCCAAACCACAGGGTTCCCTGAGAAAAAAATGGATTCGCAAAGGGAAGCTGATGTGTTAATATGGCATAAGAGACAGTTTTAATAATAATTGGAGACAGCCAATTACAAGAGAAAAGGAAATTCAAAACCTGACCAAAGAGAGAAACTAAAGGGAAAGAAAACCAGCATAATTACATATGGCAGGTCCCCAAATCAGATCATGGGGAATTCCAGACTGATAAGGGGTAATAAGCACACCAAGGGCTCCAGGAAGGTGGGATGTTTGATAATTCAAAAAATAGCGTCTGGGGAATTGTTAACTTTCTGATACCCGCAGTTCTAACAGAGGCTGCCCCAGGCTGTTTGACCCTCAGGGTGTAGTAAGGGCAGTGACATTCTCTTCCCTACTTCAACTTCAAGAAGAGCAGCTTTAGATTTACACACTGGGTTTCCAGGTGAGATTTCTACTTGAAGAAATTGTTTCAAGGCTAAAAACCAAGTTTTAAAGTTACTAGTCCACTCCAAATTCTCTATTTTACAGATACAGAAATAATGATCTTTTAATAATCACTTGCCCAAGGTGAAAAAAAATCTGATGGCAGAATTAGAACCAGGAACCAGGCTTTCTGAAAACTAATCAATTTGATTATGTACTTTCACATCAATGATCCTGACACTGTCACCTTTTGTTATAGTAAATATATTTTATTAGCTGATATGTTTATTATAACTTTGTTTAATAAGCCTTAAGAAATTATACATACTGAACCTCATTAAAAGAAGTATGGCCTGACCAGGTGGTGGCGCAGTAGATAGAGTGTCAGACTGGGATGCAGAGGACCCAGGTTCAAAACCTAGAGGTTGCTGGCTTGAGGGTGTGCTCACAAGCTTGAGTGAGGGGTTGCTGGCTTGATTGTGAGATCATAGACATGACCCCATGGTAGCTGGCTTGAAGCCCAAGGTTTCTGGCTTGAGCAAAGGATCACTCGCTCTGCTCTAACCCCTCCCCCCATCAAGGCACATATGAGAAAACAATAAATGAACAACTAAGGTGCTGCTATGAAGAATTGATGCTTCTCATCTCTCTAACTTCCTATCTGTCTGTCCCCATCTGTCCCTCTCACTGTCTCTTTGTCTGTCACAAAAAAATAAAATAAAAAAGAGAAATACAAACACCTACATATAAGCACCCCAAATTAACTCTCTTCAAACACATACAACACTCATTTTGCTTTTAGCTTTTAATTTACTAATTTCATTTTTCTGCTATATCGCCAGTTCTACCTGTTACTTCATTCTGAGCTGCTTTGGTAAATAAAGTAATTAATTACTTGGCTGCAAATACTATAGCTTGATAATATACACAAGTAAAACACTGTCTCTTTAATACTTGTTGGTTTACTGATATATGAATCCTTCTCAGACTCCTTCAACTCCTACTCTCTCCTATATCCCTCCCTCCTCTCCCCTCTAGGGATAACTGACTGACTTTGCTCCCAACATTCCTCTGATGGATGTATTCAAGGTTTTTCCTTTCACAGACAGAGCAACATGAAAAAAAAGATATGAGATCATTTCCTGCTTACTTTCTCTGCAAAAATATCTGTGATTCTCCAAACCAGAAATGTTTTATTCTTAACAACCATAATTATTTCACCCCCTGCATCTAACTTTAAGCTCATCATTTTGACTATCCAAGCATATATGTTAATTAGCATAGGAGTTAAAATAATCTACTGATTAATTATCTAATAATAATAAATAATTGTTACTCTGTCAAAGATCTCTTATAGAATGAGCTTTTATTACTTTCCCTCTATCTTAATGCTTTAAAAGAAACAACTGAAATATAACAGGCTATTTAGAAAAACACACCCTTTATATAGGACCCTCTTCACAAGAGATTGTCAAGTGCTAAACTGGATATAATTATATTGGTTGCAGCATGCAGAACAGGATAAAGAAGGGAAGTAGGATTTGACAAAATGATGAATCTTCTGTATCAAGGTTCTCTATGCTAATATAAATAAATTATATGGTGTCAAATGAAGAAGCAACACCAGAACCAACCTGAAAGCCTTTAGATACTGTGAGCATGTGCTGACTAAATTTGTTCTTGTGTTCTATATTGGAAAAGATATTAAATCACAAATCTACTTGAGGCTGGGCTAGTAACTTCTAAGAGTTTATAGCTCAACAGATGACCTGATTAAAGGCAGTACAGCAGTGTTTAAAGGATGACCACTAAATCTTAGTTCCACCAAGCCTAGTTATAAAATACATTTCAAATTGTTCAGTCTCAAGTAGCTTCCTGAATATCTGATCAAAATATTTAAAAGAGAAAATTAAACAAAAATAAATTAGAATTTACAAGATGACACATTGCAGTATAAAAATATCACGCTGATGATTCAAAGGCCAATTTTAAGATATTAAAATATTTTTGTTACTGGAGAAAAATAACTTCAATGAATTTCATTTTAGCTAAATATTATGGTTATGTAACAAATATATTTTCCTCTGCTTAGATCCAAAATAATTTGAAATCATAAGGACAAATAATTATTGTAATAATTTCAATTTTAAGAAATCAGCAACTGCCATGAAAATTTGGTCTTTTCATGAGGAAATAGCATATTAGCTGGGGAACTGAACAACCACCAGTGTGCTCTAAGCTCTCCTGCTGATCAGGGCTGGGCTTGTATGATGTTGAAAGCAGTGATAATTAATTGTGCTATCTCTTTACTCAGAAGAACACTGATAGGCTTTTAATAAAGTAATATCTGCCATATAGTGATATTTTTTTCAAAGAAAATTACAGTATTAATAAATGATAATTAATTTGTAAAAGTAATACATGGGACCATATTCCCTGAATATGGAGTCAACATCTTTGAAAAAGCATAAATTGTTCAGGGATTGTTTGGTGACTTGGTGAAAATAAACATTATTGCTGTTAAACAGTGAAAATGCAGGAAGTTCTCACTAATGTGTTTAGTTAACACAGGCACCATCAATAAACTAACAAACTTAATAGCATAGCCTGTGTTAGAGGAAAAGAACTTTTGTTATAACACATCAGCTTTTTTTCACTGATGAAGATTTAGGTTTATTCTGTTTGTTAACGTCACAGTAACATCCCTCTTCTTGTTCCCTTTAAATTATCTACTGTGCAATTGTGCTTGAAGCGTTGTGGTACTTTCTAAACTAATGTCTGCCCATCAGTTAGGGCTCAGTCTGAGAAAAAGAACCCCTAGGGACTTGTAGCCAGGACTAGATGTTACATGATTATGAGAGCTGGTTAAATCTTCTTTGTAAGACAGTTGCAGTTGTATTTGCTTCTGAGCCTGAATTTTGAGGTCCACAGTACTGCCCTTAACCAAGTATCACAAACTGGGTGGCTTAAAATAACCAGAATTTAATGTCTCATACTTCTAGAAGTTGAAAGTCTAAAATCAAGGTGTCATGATTTGTACCTGCTTGGGAACTTCTTGGAGTTTGCTGGCAATCTTTGACATTTGTTGGCTTTAATGTGTCATTTCAGTCCTCTATATTCCCCTTGTGTTTCTTCTCATAGTCTTCCTTTTGTGCATGTATGTGTTCAAATTTACCCTTTGAATGACACCAGTCATATTGGGTTAGGACCCACCTCAATGACCCCTTTTTTACTTGATTACTTCTATAAAGACCTCATTTCCAAATAAACTCATATTCTGAGGTCTGGGCATAAGGACTTTAACACATTGTTCTGGGGGTTGGAAGAGGGCACAGTCCAATCCATTACAGTAGGATAGAGAAGGACAAGCTGAGGTCCATAAGCATGAGCTGGAACCCACAGGGATGGACTGAAACCACATCAGTTTACCCTGCCTCTGACTTTGATGTTGTGGAAATCCTGCAGGAGATGATGGTAAACTTCATCATGGAGCTAAACACTCACCTAGGACAGGAGTCAGAGGAGCTGGAGGCTCCAAGGAATGGTGGGGCATTTGCCAGCCTGTCTGCTGCCCCATAGTCAGGAAGTGAACCCACAGAGAAACAAAAATGTGTGAGTTACAAAGTGCCTGCAATTTTGGTTCTGTCCCCAAATCTCATAGAAGAATCTCCCTGGTGACTCACCTTAGCCAGAAACATACAGGTAAGAGAACTCCGGGAACTGGAATTCAGTATCACTATAGCCGTGTTGACACATAACAAAGCTAACACACTAACGAGTTTATATACTCACTGTTCAACATTTGATAATGAATGACAATAACTAAAGAAGTTATCTTCAAGTCTGTATGCTATCCCGATCAATTCAGACACAGGCAAGACATTTTATCACCTAATGGTGTATTCATCTTAACTACTAATAAAAAATAATATCAATCACCTAAAAAGTTTTAGGTGGATAACTGAAAATTAAATTCACTGGTTTAATTTGCCTTTGCACCATCAACTATAGCACCATTAGAAAAGGATTTGAAACCCATCAAGTCTTTAGATCTTAAATTTGTGTTTAGTTGAATTAGGTGCATTCAAAACAAATTAAAATATCAGACAATTGCCCTTCTTGATCTTCTTACTAGCAAGAGAGTAACTGCAGTAGGTAATCACACCAGCTTTGGAACAAATGGACTTGAGTTTCAAACACAGTTTTACCCCTTGTAGTGTGAAATCTTGGGAAAAAATTTTAATCTTATTGTATAGTATTCCCAGTTCATAATTATAGGGATAGTTTTAACAGTTGCTTCAAGGGTTATTTTGTGGTTGACATGAGGAAACATATGAGAGGAATTGGGCACAAAACGGGGTGTGAGGGTCCAAGAAACATTAGCTTATCTCCTCCTCCTTCTCTTCTATATGCCTCTCTTCTCCCTCTCTTCTTCTGTCTTTTCCTTAACTTTGAGAGCAACAAAATAGATGTCTTTAGTTCTCTGTAGTACTGAACTTTGCTTTCCTACTGTGTATCTGACATTAGTCTTATGAACAATAAGACATGAAACCCTTTAAATACCATTGAAGATACAATATGGGTGGTTTTTGAAGTAGCATTTCTGAGATCAATTGCGAATGAAAGTGCTTATTTTTAAGACATTAAAAAGGGGCAAATGTTCTATCTGAAAATACTCTGTTTTAAGTAAACATGCTGAACTTTTTCAAGGGAGGTGCTTGAAATTTCTTTAGGCAGAATTTAAAAAATAAAATTAAACACGATTGAATTTCCTTCCAGCCAAAAAGTGGGAAGTATGATTCCAGGTCTTTCTTCCATCTCTCTGTATTCTCCCTAAATACAAAAATCATCCCTCTTCACAGTCCCTGCTCTCACCCCCCACTTAGTTAAGGACAATCCCTTCTCTCATAACTTATCTCTGTTGTCTCACTTGAACATGTACTAGGACCTTCTATTGTCAATGGCCTCTTCATGTACTGTCCCTGTCTCTTTATCATCTAAGCCCCATGAAAATAGAGACTTCATCAAACATTTCAGTTTACCAAATGCTTAACACAAGGCACCTTGAATGTCCTCTAATAAAAATGAAATGGCATGGAAAAGAACAGACAATGAAAAGATGTGGAATAGGTTGGAAAAGAGTGAAAAAGAAACTCCTGGGGAATATGTGAAATCTTTCTAGATGCCATTACTAGAGATATGATATAAAGCATTGAATTTGGCTGATTGATGTTGCTTTTGTCCAATAGGGTCCACATTTTCAGCATCATTAAGTACATCTGAAATGTACTAATCTCCTGCATCACACATGGGCTCTGCACAGACTTATCAGTTTTATTGTTGCCCCTCCTGACCCTCCAACTTTTCTAACCATTCCCCCTTCCAAAAAGAAAATACACACTAATGCCTAATGTAGCCAGACCTCACAAATATAGAATGTTGAGAAAATGTTATTTGAAAAAACGAATAAAAGATATAGACTAAAATTATTTTTATGACTCATTAACCAGTTTTTTAAAGATTCTCAAAAGAAGGACAGAGACTCTTTCTTATAATCAACCTATTAAATTATTAAAAGATACTTAAATAAACACAAGTGTCAACTCTCTGTTAAATTTATTAACTCTTTCAATTCAAACTCCATTTTATACTCCTTTATAAATAAGCTAACAATTTGAAGTACTGTATTGGGTTGGAGGAAAGATCCATAAAGTTTCATGAATCCATTCTAAAAATGACATATTGTTTTGGGACCTTTCTACAGAAGACAATGCAATTCTTGGGCTGCTATAATTTGGAAAGGTGTCATTAAAAAGGAAAGACATATACTGTATATTCAAAGCAGCTACTTGTAGATGAAGAGTGGAGACAATAGTTATTTCAGTCCAGCCTAATTTAATGTCACAGTGGCGGGTCTGGATTTATTTATTTTTTATTTATTTATTTACTTTCTAATTTAAAGAGGCTAAAATATATGGAAGGAGGTGGTGTGCTTAGAGATGGGTAATGTTAGCAAGGCATGGAAAAGTTCTTTCTTTTTTTCTGAAAACAATAACCTACATTTAATGATAAGAAATCACCAGCAAATTCCATTATGTTTGCAGGCTTGACATGCGTTGCTTATTAAATGTAGGAACAAAGCCACTTTATACATCATAATGTTCACATTACCAATTCACTGCTCATAATGGTGCTGCGAGTATATGTGCAATTTTTCTGAACTTATGAAATATATTTCTGACACCTCAGGTATTGATGTATGCACGCATGATATTGTCCCAGTACAGTAGGGAGACTTAACTGATGTCTGCAAGATTTGATTTATTACAAGTAAATATGATTGCCTTCATAATCTGATTTTATTATGTTCGGGGCTCTCGCAGGTAAACTTTTAGTGGAAGGAAGAAGGCCAATTTTATTAAACCAGTGTGTTCCTGCAAACCATAGAGTTTCCTGTCAAGGGGGGGAGGGAATGCTTCTGATCCAGAAAGTCTATTGAAAATTTTTTAAAAATCTACTTCCAACATTCTCAATATTGTATATTCTCAATTCTCACAACTATTTCAAATGTGCTTTTGCTATCCTGAGCTCTATATTCCTTTCTTAAAAGCCACATGAAAGTAATTCACATATCTGAGGTCAACGGTAAATATGCCTAGGGGTGTAAGAATACCATCTCAAAAATATTGCAACAAGAATTTTTCTCTTTTGTAAGGGAGAAAAAGAGATTTGATAAATTTGAAAGAATCCGCGTTGCTATTAACACTTTTTAAAGCTTTTGATTGAAATTATTCCAAGTGTCCAGGTCACAGAGTTGCTATCCCAACAACTCAAAAGAATTAACAGCAGTTTATTTCAGGACTAGAGATGGACCTAGGCCTAATGCTGTAGATGAGGGACATAGGTAGTAGAAAGAGGAGTAATGAGTAAAGGACTGAATAAGGGATCTGTGCAACTCACCCATGAAGGAAGACTAGATACAGATGTAATGTATGGTATGCCTACTTTAGTTTACATAATATTGTATTGTTCCTTTGAAAGCTGCTAAGAGAATAGATCTTAAAATTTCTCACTACAAAAAAAATTTTGTAGGTGTGTTTGGTGACAGATGTTAACCAGATTTATTGTGGTGCTCATTTTACAATATGTACAAACATTAGATTTTTATGTTGTACAATTAAAACTAATATATTATTATATGTTAATAATAATACATCAATTTTTTAAAAAATAAGACTATGTATTGTACAAGACTCCCCCAGGTCAACTATATCTAATCTTATTCTAACTAAAGAAGAATAAAATTATTAACACAGAAGTATGCAAACCTTTCTTTTTCCCTGCCCACTAAAAGGGATACCAGCTTCACTTTCTCAATTTCTTCCCCACCTTTCTGAGGAGGCTCTGCTACTTCATTGCCAGCCATCTATTGCCAGGGCAGTAATTCAGGTCTATGTAATACAGAATAAAAGAAAGGAGTGAGATACAAAAGTAAGAGCAAGAGATAGAAAAAGAAAGGATGCACTGGTTTGGATTAGAGGAAAGCTTTGATGTAGGTGGGGGCAAGCCCTTTTTAAGGAGTTTGCTAATAAGTCAATCTAGAGCACCTGAGTTGTGTGAAGGAAGTTAAGAGACAAAAAAATAAAAAATAAAAAGAAAAGAAAGTTATGCTGTGAGCTATGAATTTCCTACACTGTTTTAAGGAAATAAAAGGAAAGTACCTAAATTAATTTTTAATTACTTTTTCTTTGATGATCTAAGTTTCTTAGGTGAAACATGTTTTAACCCTGTGGAGTAGAATACAGTAAGATTACATATAAATGGTAGTTAAGATGTTGTCATTTATTTTCCAGGAAGTGGATATCATGACAATGGGGTAACAAAGTAGATAATTTAGCCATTACCAATGAAAGAGCCATGGGAGGAGTTTAATGAAGATGCTCAAAGAGGGCTCACACAGCAAAACAAGCTCTTTTCAGTGTGAAGCATCCCAGAATAAGACACCTTAAAATATGCCTCTTTGGCATATGGATTATTTTGATCTAAAGGCCATTGAGAACCTGTAGACCAGAAACAGCTCTAAAAATAGGGAATATGGTTTCCTTTTGTAAAAGGTATTTACATTTATAAAGAAAAATTTTATTTGTAAAGATGTCTTTCTCTCCTGTTCAAGATTGAGAGGGCCTCTTAGTAACTCTTATCAATGGAGAAGGCACTGACTTAAATCCACCTAACAAACTTACTAAACAACCCTTATTTACCATACTTTCTCTGACCCCCTTCCCATAACTAGCCTCCTCCCCACAAAATCCCCTCACCCCTTTCACCTTCTTTAGACTAAGATGCTATATGAGCCAGAGTTTTACCATCCTTTTGGGTTACTCATTGCTGGGTACTCCTATATGTCAATATAAAATAATAAATTTCTGTTTGCTCTCTCTTTTTGGTCTGTCTTTTGCTAGTCTAATTGCTAGGGTTCCAGGCGGAGAACCCAAGACATGGGATGAAAAAGAATTTTTTTTCACCTTTACAACTGGAATGGGAGCCAATGGTCCAGAAAATGGTCCCAATAAGGGGAAATAAAAATTACATACCCAGTGGAGATCAGGAATCAGATCAAGATATCAAAACCCATATAGTAGTTCCTGCTATTTGGAGGTCATGATGTAGCAACTTTAAGACCAAAAACAAAATTGTATTTTAAGTTGTTTTTTTAGTTCCATGGGTTGTATATATTTGTATATATAGTCTAACCATATTATTTTGTCTGCCTTAGTAAAATTTCCCTTGAAAATGTCAACCATATTGATGGAAAACAAAAAGAAGAGTTTAGCTCTATACTAGGGTAGAATCAGTGGTGGGATTCAAATAATTTAACAACCAGTTCTCTGCCCTAATGACTGTTTTCATTATAAAAATATAATATACCAAAAGGCAGTTTATTATTTCATGTATTGAATACTTAAATAAGGACAATAAAAGAGGTACACAAAACCAAATTGTTATAAGAGTTTTAAAATATTAATGAAAAAGTATTAAATAATACCTAACAATAAAATTGTTAAGTTATTTCCATATTGCTTCTTTATTGGCATCCTCACTTGCAATTTTTTTCACTAGTGGTTGGAATAAACATTACTATGGGCGCATAGAATACACTCTTGTGCAGATGAACGTTAAAAAAAAAAGTAAGGAATGTAAATTAGTGATTTCCACATTGGGTGGCTGCCCAGGTGCCCACTTTAGAGAGAACCCTGATTACATGTGCCATTTTAACAACCGGTTTACTGAACTCAACAGAAAACTAGCTATTGGTTCTGCCGAACTGGTGCGAACTAGCTGAATCCCACCACTGGCTAGAATGCTGAAAGAGAATCACAGACCCTTGGCAGCTGAACACAGTGTTGGCATTAGGAATCACAAAGCTTTAGAAACTCCTCAAAAGTGCAATTTAGGGGTGTGAATGGGGAACTGGGGCCTAATCAAGTCCCCTTTTTTTTACTTGGAGTGTCTCCTTACTAATATCAAATCTAGAGATGGTTTTGAACTATATTTATCAAGAGAAGCCATGCACTTAAAATGCCCCTGACATTCATTCATAACAAACACCCCTCTCTGTGGAATATCACCAAGGCAAAATGGATAAGCTAGTCTCTCTCTCTCTACCTTGTTCTTCCAATCTGTTCATACTGTGCCTTCTCAAGCTCAGTTCTTTCTTTTGTCCAGACAGAGCTGCCAATCATTTTAACCTGATGTCACCTCAATCTGCAATGAAATGTTGAGGATGAGAAAGGAAATGCGGTATGAAGTCTTCCAACATATTGCATACCTTGAAAACTACTATCCAATATTGCTAAGAATTTTATCTTTAAGTGTTATAATTGGGACACTTCTTTTAGCTTCATATTGCACTATATAAAGTACTAACTCCTTTCTGCTTTAATTGAAATGTATTGTGTGCTGTACTATATCTAGTATTTCCTCCAGCAGCATATCCCAGTTGGTGATCTCTCTGTAAACACACTGAGGATTGATAGCCCATATATCAAGGGTTTCCTTGGGAGCAGCAGTGTGCTTGGGAGAGCTGACATGCACATCTAAGACATGGAGTACCTTTAACCAGGAGAGTGGTGTTTCCTCCATGCAACACTACTATAGACCCAGGGTAAGGCTTTCTGTCAACCTAGCGGGAGCTATGATGGAACATAAGACAATGAACTGTAGCTTTCCATGTGGGTGAAGTCATTGTATACTTGACATGAAAATATTTACTGCCAAATTTTTATTATAGTGAAGGATAGTTATTTGTCCCTCTCGGGTGCCACATTCAGTACATCAGTGTCTCTGTGATAAAAATAAACTGAAAAGAGATTTATGGACAAATGAATGTAGGGTGTATATATGTGGGGTATGTATCAAAATGTTTATTCTGGAGTGCTTCCCAAACACAAGTATACATGATTTGGGTTATCTATATTTCTGTATTCTCAGTTTTTCCTCTATCAGTGAGAATAAAACCTACAAATAGGTCTTTATCAACTTCTACTTTAAATGCCAGGTTAGCCTCAGATAGAAATAGTATAGATTTTTCACCTACAAGCTATTATTTAAAAGATCTTTAAAAAACTTCTATTTAGCCATTTAAAAAAGAAAAAACTTTCCTATGCATATACTTATTATTCCACTATGTACTTGTATGGATTGAGCATTTTCTATGGAGTAATTATTGAATATCTAGCCTCTAATTGTGACTTAGTGTATTAGCCTTCCTATGGAAAAATAAGAACTTTAAAAGGTAATGGTAGAAAAAGAGAATGGAAACTTTGTTGAGATAACTTTTCTGCTACCAGAGATTTTTTTATTTTGCCCCAGAGATCTCTATACTAGCCTGTGCTTTAAGTCTTGGCCACACAATCAATAACCATATGGTGTAGATGCCTTGAAATATTCTGGCTTTCAACACATGTTTAAAAGAACAGATACCTTCTTTTTAGATTTTTATTTATTCATTTTAGAGAGAAGAGAGAGAGAAAAAGGGGGAGAAGCAGGAATAATCAACTCCCATATGTGCCTTGACCAGGCAAGCCTGGGATTACAACTGATGACTTCAGCATTCCAGGTCTTTGCTTTATCCACTGTGCCACCATAGGTACGTCAAGAACATATACTCTAGCCTGACCTGTGGTGGCGCAGTGGATAAAGCGTCGACCTGGGAACACTGAGGTCCCCAGTTCAAAATCCTGCACTGGCCTGGTCAAGGCACATATGGGAGTTGAGCTTCCAGCTCCTCCCCCCTTTCTCTCTTTCTCTCTCTCTCACTCTGTGTCTCCTCTCTAAAATGAATAAAATAAAAATAAAAAATTAAAAGAGTGGCTCTGGATTAAAAAAAAAAAAAAAAGAACATATACTCTAAAGCAGTGGTTCTTAACCTGGGTTCTATTGAACCCTAGGGGTTCGATGAGTCGGTCTCAGGGGTTTGGAGAAGGCTCTGCCGTGGAGGCCAGAATAAAGTAATACCATAATTTGTTGTGAGTTCATGCACTTTGTTGGTTTTGTTCTTTGAGCAAGGTGATGTTCATGCACGACTCATTTTGTGCATCAGTAAAAAAACATATACTTATGTTTGAATTTGGAAAAAGAAATCATATTTTATTTATCACTAAAGAAGGGTTCAGTGAATGCGCATATGAAACTGGTGGGTTCAGAACCTCAAAAAAGGTTAAGAACCACTGCTCCAAAGTTTATAGAGCAAGCAGGAATAAAATCTAAATGTCTAACATTTTAAATGAATATCTTCATTCTAGACCATCAACTTACACCATTCACAAAAATAAACTCAAAATGAATAAAAGACTTAAATGTAAGTTGTGAAACCATAAGCATCTTAGAAGAAAACATAGGCAGTAAACTCTTCGACATCTGTCGCAGCAATATATTTGCTGATTTATCTCCACGGGCAAGTGAAATAAAGGACAAGATGAACAAATGGGACTATATGAAACTAAAAAGCTTTTGCACAGCTAAAGACAATAAGTACAGAATAAAAAGACAAACCACACAATGGGAGAACATATTCAACAATACGTCTGATAAGTGGTTAATAACCAAAATTTATAAAGAACTTGTAAAACTCAACACCAGGAAGATAAATAATCCAATTTAAAAAACGGGCAGAAGAAATAAATAGACACTTCTTCAAAGAGGACATACAGATGGCCAATAGGCATATGAAAAAATGCTCAACATCACTAATCATTAGAGAAATACAAATTTAAACCACAATGAGATACCACCTTACACCAGTCAGAATGACACTCATTAACAAAACAACACAGAATAAGTGCAGACGAGGTTGTAGAGAAAAGGGAACCCTCCTGCACTGCAGGTAGGAATGCAGACTGGTAGAGCCACTGTGGAAAACAGTATGGAGATTCCTCAAAAAATTTAAAATGTAACTGCCTTTTGACCCAGCTATCCCACTATTAGGAATATATCCTATGAATAACAAATTACTGATTCAAAAGAAGAAATGCATCCACATGTTTATTGCAGCCTTGTTTACAATAGCCAAGATCTGGAAACAGCCCAAGTGTCTACCAGTGGACGAGTGGATTAAAAAACAGTGGCACATATATACAATGGAATATTACGCAGCCGTGAAAAAGGAAATCTTACCTTTTGTGACAACATGGATGAACTTGAAAACTATTATGTTGAGTGAAATAAGCCAGGCAGAGAAAGAAAAATATCATATGACCTCACTCATTTGAGGAATCTACTGAACAATATGAACTGAGAAGCAGAATAGAGACAGAGGCGGGATCAAAGGGACTAGAGGGAAAGAGGAAAGAGGAAAGGGGGATGAGAGGATGGGGGCAGAGAAGGGAAAGAGATTGATGAAATTATATATACATAACACAGCGTTATAGAGAGCAGGAAAACAAATCCTGGAGGGAAGGGGCGAGGGTATTGGAGGGAGGAGGGCAAAGGGGAGGTTGAGGGAAACACAGTACTCAGTGGGACACTTAAATTTTTGTAAACACAATAAATTAAAATAAATTAATTTAAAAAAGAGAGAGACTCATTTCAACTTCCCAGGATTGCATGTCTTGACCTATAAGGCCCAAAGGGAAGGATAGTCTTACCAGTAACAAAAAAGAAAACCTATAGAGGCTTAAACTAAGGGGGGTTTTGTGTCATACAGTAATTCCAAAGATTTGTGGCTGCTCAGTGATGTCCAATACAACATGATTTCACCTCATAGTCACAAGATGTGTACTATAGTTCTTGTTCTTATTCAAGGCAGGAAAGAGAGAGAAATGTCACTAAATATAAATATATCAGGAAAAGGAAAAGTCTTCTAGAGCCTTCAGCAAGTCTTCTTTGAACCCTTTTTCCAGAAATGTGTCCTGTGGCCAAACTTACTTGCAAAGGATGTTAGGAACATGATCTTTCTTAATGCCAAATGCAATGATTCACCCTCCTCCAAAAATTAAACGTTTGCTTTTTGTTAGCAAGAAATCAGTGGATGTAGACATATTGGGCAAATAATATTACAGGTGAGAATTTCACTCATATTTTCCAAAACCTAGATTCCACAGCACCTCAAACTGTCATGTGAGGTTTCAGAAGAAAGAAAGGGTCTGAGAAGTCAGCCAGTCCTCTTTCATTTTATAAAAGAGGGACCAGAGATTTGGAAAGGTTCATTCACACAAGCCAGTTCTCTCTGAGAGACTGGGAGCCAGCTTTCCTGCTGGTTTAAACACCTCCCCTTCTGTCTCAGTGTTTTCTTATGATTCTTTTCAGATGCACATCCTTGAAATAACTATCCAGAAATCCATTGTGCTCTTGCCCAAATCCCTTTCTTTAGACCCAATAACAGGAACTATCATCTTTGCTATGGAAATGTCAACAAGTACTTAGCAGGCAGTATTCATTTATTCAAAAGAATGATGAAATTGATCACCATCTCAGAAAGGAACAGAAAGAAGAGATGGCCTTTTCCTATTAGCTGCATTATTTCCTCAGAAGATAAAGGGGGTGGGGTGGGGGGGTGAACAAACAGGAACATCAGGCTTTATAAGTAAGCAGACATGGTCATTTCTTTGTTAACTCTGACCTATCAGGTAGCAACCATTTTGCCTTCATTGCTCAGAATGTGCTCAGAGGCAATGCATATTCACATAATATTGGCTGAACATCTCTTTGTCTCCCCAAATTTCCTGCAACCTGAGTTCTTATTAAATCTGCATAATGCTACCAGACAAGCAGGGTTGAAAAGCTACCCACGTTCCCAAACAGAAAATCTCCTCAGCAAAACTAATCACAGACTCAAGCACATTTGGAATGTTTAACAACTCAAAAGGAAAATTAAGCTCACTGTATAACTAATCCAAGACAATCAACCTTGATTGTCACTACACAGAAATGTGCCAAGGTGACTGGAGAATGAAAAGAGGGAAGACTCTGGTCTACCCTTGAAAAGGGTGACGTGAATGTAACAAGAGTAGGTATAGCTGAATGGTATGTGCCCATCATATCTTCCACTTGGACGATCTGGCAGGGCATTTCCCTATCTACATAATGTTGAAATCAGTCAGTGACATTGTCAGGCTCTCATCTTCTTTATTATTTAGTCACTTGCTGAACTCCTTTGCATTCTCTGAGTTCTGGAGAATACAGTTCAAATGCTGCTGTTTCTAGGAAGCCTCCTGGATTTTCCCAGGAAGAGTTATTTCCTACCTCTGGCTTCACCGTACTCACCCCATGAATAAATCTGTCAAACTGTATCATATTATATCAATTTTGTCTGTTTTCTGCTAAACTGAGATGGCAATTTAGGTAACCATCTAAGGCCAAGCCCAAGCATATTATTATTAGGCCTTTTGTGACTTTTCTGAGTGGAATAAAATTAAATTGGGACTGAGTAACTTTGGTAGCTGCCTATGAGATATCATTTATGATGTCTGACTAATTCCCCATTCTCATTTTCATTGACCTCTGGTTACCCCAAAACCCTTTCTCAGAGGTTAATGGCTTCAAGTTTATTAGGTTTGTTTTTCTGTTTGTTTCATTTTTCTAAGATACATCTATTAAAATTCTGACCTTCTTGGGAGAGGACATTAAGCTTAAGACTTGACCTTCTCACTCTTTTATTTATTCAACATATATTTTAGATTCCTTACTAAGAGACCATGACCTTGTTCATATTTATGACAGGACAGAAACTTGTGCAGGATATAAACAGCACATCAAGAACATAGCATGGGTTGCTAGAGAGTTTAGAAGTGACCAGAAATTAGGAAGAGGAAACTCAAGGAAATATTAAAATAGAGATCCAATTACATGGAGTAGACTTTTATTCCCTGGAATTATAAAAAAAAAAAAAACTCAAAGATTCTTTTATACAAAAAGACTTTCATAACACAATATCACATTTCTGCCCCCCAAGTAATCACCTAGGAGTCTCTCTATCTAAAAAAAAAATTTAATTAAAATTCCTCCATTCTTCACTTTTAAAATGAGATGAGATCCTTCTATTAGTTTATGCCAGAAATTCCTCACAAGTTAACCATCAGGGAGAAAAGGACATGAGAAGGTACTGATAGTTAAATGGGACTCAAAGCACTAAATTTAGAATTCTCATTTTCAAGAAAAAAAAAAGATCTTCAGAAAATAAACATCTTTGGACTAAAAAGTACATACAAAAAAATATCACACTATCAATGAATGACACATATAATTTCACTAAATTAATATTGTTTTTAACAATATTATGAGTGTTAAAAACCAGCTGGCAAGAACTATTTTATTTATTCAGCCCTATTAATAACTAAGCAGCTAGGCAAAACTAAAGTGTATTTACTCTACAAAAAAGCCCCTCCAACAAGACATAAATATTGTAAGGGAGGTTGTACAATGTAACATAGTCTAGTTTTTCCATGAACCCATACACAACCCATGGGCAACTTAGTTTCTTTTTGAAAACCTTGCTAAGCTTGTAGTCCCCACTGACTTCTGGTCACCCCAAAACCCTTTTCTAATTAAATAGAATTTAGTATATATCTTCCTGTTGCCCATAATAAACCCTCTTTCTCTAAAACTGATGCTCAAAGGTACAAAACTCTGTATGCCATTTCTGTGGATTTTTATCACAGCAGGATTTGAATAACTTGGGTCTGGCATGTCAAAGCACAATTAGCATTCATCTTCTTGGCACAGAGCAACTGAGCATTGGAAAAATGGGCAAGGATTTGCTGTGTGTGCTGGGAGAAAAGGAATTGCTGAGAGACTGTTATCCCACCCTAGAGAGTGAGGCATTCCAGAGAATGTGGACTGACCTAATGACTACAAGGACACTTCGTCCATGGAGAAGCTAGACCTTAAAGTGACATAAATGTGCTATTTAGAGAAGAGGGAGCTCAAAATGTTATGAGCTCAAAGCAGATTAAGAAAACAATAAGGTATCTTTTTGTACAATTCAAAATAGTGCAATTCATCTGGATGTTGCAAGTATTGGTGAAGATGTATGAAACCTGGGATTTTCATGCCCAGCTGCAGGGGGGGAAGGACTGTTTCATTTATCCTGGAGAGTAAGCTGATGCAACCTAATCAAATTAAATATATACATATCCTGGAACACATTCAGCTCCCAAACATAAATATGACAAGTAAATTCTTACTCAGGTCCATAAGGAGATATTGGGAAGACCATGGCAACTTAGTCGTGGTGACACAATGTGAAAGCAACAGTTGGGATGCCCATCATTAGAAGAGAATATAGTGAGATATGTTGGGCACACACAACAGAGAACTATGGAGAATGGAATAGCCATATTAAGGTTCTCTACACTGAGTGTACAAATAACAATATGAATGGGCCTTAAAAATATCCAATCCATGCAAAGGGCTGCATGTGAATGTTATAGTAGCTTTATTTATAATTGCCAAAACTTGGATGCAACCATTGTCTTCTGGTAAGAGAATGGATAAACAAACTGTGTTACATCAATATAATGGGATATTATATTCAGAGCTATAAGGAAATGAGTATTTAAACTTTTAAAAAAAGACTTAAATGCATATTAGTTAGTAAAAGAAGCCAATCTGAAAAGGCTAGATACTGTGTAATTCCAAGTATATGACATTCTAAAAAAGGTTAAACTATGGAAAAAGTAAAAGAATCACTAGTTGCCAGGGGAGTGGGGGGGGGGGGGAGAAATAACACATTGAACATGGGATTTTTGGAGCAACGAAACTATTCCATATGATACTATAATTATGAGTACATGTCATTATACAATACATTTGTCCAAAACCCATACATAGAATGTTCAAAACCAAGAATGAACCCTAGTGTAAACTGTTGACTTTAGTTAATAATATTGTATCAATAGTAGCTTATCAATTACAGAAAATGTACTACACTAATACAAGTTGTTAATAATAGGGGAATCTCTAAGTATGTGGGGAGAAGGGATGAAGATAGAATATGTAGAAACTCTATACTTTCCCTTTTAATTTTTCTGTAACTTAAAACTGCTCTAAAGATAGTCTATTGATTTTTTAAAATAGTACCGAGTTTAAAAAGGAAACTAACTGTGATATACCAGACAATATTATTTACATAAATTAAAAATGTGTGCAGAGACTTGACTGGTGGTGGTGCAGTGGATAGAGCATCGACCTGAAACACTGAGGTCTCTGGTTCAAAATCCTGAGGTCTCTGGCTTTAGTTCAGGCTCACCAGCTTGAGTGCAGTGTCACCGGTTTGAGTGTGGGATCATTCATATGATCCCATGGTCGCTAGTGTGAGCCCAAAGGTCACTGGCTTGAAGCCCAAGGTCGCTGGCTTTAGCCAAGGTTGCTGGCTTGAGCAAGGGGTCACTGGCTTGGCCTGGGCCTCCCACTCAAGGCATGTATGAGAAGCAATCAATGAATAGCTAAAGTGACCCAACTATAAGTTGATGCTTCTCATCTCTCTATCTTACTCTCTCTCTCTCTCTCTCTCTCTCTTGCTCAGTCTCCCTCTCCCTTGGGAAAAAAAAAGTGTGGAGAAAACAATGCACATCTTAAAAAAATATATTCAAACAAAATGATGTGCATTAAACTGATGAGAACGGCTGCCTAATGAGGAGGGGGAAGAGAAAGGCTGTGGGCTCTGGGTAAGGGAGAATAGAGACAGCAAGGTGACTGCACACACAAGTCATGAGAGACCACCGTGAACGGGGAGTGTAATGAAGCAACCATTTAGACATGAGGTGGAATAAAACAAACATGCATTAAGGAATTAAGTGAAGGGACAAAGTCTGTGTGTCTCGGAGGCTATTGGCTTAAAAGGTGGCTGAAGTGATGGAGTGTAAGAGTAGGGGAGGGCAGGGTTTTGCAAACCTGAGTGTTCTTTCCTGATCAATTTCATCCACTCAGTTGCTCAGGAAGAATGAGATGGAGATGGAGAGTTTTAAACAGAAAAAGAAAATAACCTGTGAAGCAAGTTGCAGTTTATGTTTTTAGAATGAGTTCTTTCAACAAATGAGTTCTTAAAAATTGCATACTGTGAAACCAACAATTTTGCAAGTTTCTGCCAACCAAAACCGAAGTGCCTAGGTGATAAAACAATGGATCTGTGTGTCCTCCAAGACCTAATATGTAGATTGTGTTTCAAGATTCCTGGAAAATGGTATATGGAGCACAGCATCTTAAGCGATCATTTGTTGCCAAGCCTATGTGAGCTCAATTCTATTGACAAGCATGATTTTCCAAGCAAATATTTACAAATATTGATTCAAACTCTGATGTTAGGTATTTGTGGCAGGGTATGACAAACATTTTAAGAAAGACTCACCAGTGGATCTAAGGCTATCTGGATAGTCCTATGAATTGGAAAGAAAAAGCTGACCCATAATCTAACTACAGGACATCTTTGCTACTTTATAGTCATCCCGCAGGCTCTGCATTTCCTAGCTTTTTGGTTTAGTATTTTGGCTTAAATGATGGCTGAGGTTAGGGAGGGAAACAATAGAGGAGGGCAGTGGTTTCCAAAGCAAGGAGGCTTCTCTGATGGAGATGGTGGTTCGTAGGCAATGGGAACTAACCCAAAAGCATTGTGAAACTTTCTGCATTTCCACTGCGATTTAGATGACATTTGCATGACTCCTGAAATGGCAGAGCCCAGATCTTGGCAGTGGCCTGGGCTTGGCTGTGAACTAGCTCTCTGTGGCTTTAGAACCTCAGTACTGGCTTCATAGCAAACCAATCTACCCATGAGAAAAGCTCATAAAAGGAAGCAAAATCTTCTGGTTTTATAATGAGCTGCATTTAACTCGTGGCAGAGAGAAAAGGCAGGCGGGAGCAAAGTGGTTTCATTCCGCAGAGACATGGCCATTCCAGGCCACTCTTCTTCTTTGTCAGGAGACCTTCTTGGGGGGAGGGGCATTGCACTCTTGTTTTTCTTCTTAGAAGATCTTATTAAATACCTGGATCATTGAGAAAATACGGAAATACCATGTGCTAGGATATGCAATATTCATGTTAACTGTACTGAACAACTGAAAGAATACAGAACCTAGATAGGAAACTCTATTTAAAACTCCTGAAGAGACAAACCCAACCAGGCCTCGGGAATTTTGCATTTGCCAATCCTTCTGCCTTAAATGTTCTTCCTCTCGGCTACTTCCCTTATTTCACTCAGGTTTGTTCAATTGCCACCATATCGAAAAGAACATCCCTGACCATCCTGTATGAAATAGCATCTTTCATTACCTTCTATCTCCAGGTCCTGCTTAATTTTCTTCATAGCACTTTTCACCCCCCACATATTGTACATTTGTTTGCCCTTGCCTTATTACCTGTCTTTCCTCAACAGAAATGTGAGTTTCATGATAACTGAGTTCCTAGAACGGGGAACACTTGTGTGGGATACAGCATTCAATAAATATTTGTTTGATAATGAATATGTCCCACCTATGATATATTTTAGCTCTGTGACTGAGAGTAGTTCACATATCTCCTATTTCATTACTAGTGAAATATAGATTAAAACTATGTCGTTCTGCCTACTTCCAAAAATTTGTATAATGTGTACTATAAATTTGAGGGATCAAACATTTAGATTTCTGGTGTTCTTTGACTGGTATTTCTCAGACAGGATCAATTATGGCATAATAACACTAGGAGATGCATCATGCTAACCAGATAAGATAGGAGCTGCATTTATCTCCCCATAAAGAGTCAGCAAAGCAACTTCTCTAAATAGCAGCTTGGCATGGAATCAGGGAGCTCCCCCCTCTTCCTCCTGACCTCACACCTACTGTACAGCACCACCCATGTGTGCTGGTTGTGAGGGCCTGTCATTCACAGGATGGGCCTTTATGCTTTGTGATATAGCCTCCTGTTAGCTGCATTAAGATGATAAGCAATATTGTTGTCTTAGCTCAACAGTGTGTAAGAGAAGTGAGCCAATTGCTAGAGAAGGTCTCCCATTATCCTGCTGTTTTGCTGTTAAAGGACTGAGTTATAAAAGCAGTCACTGAAATCTCACTTTTCCTTGTTTGTAAACTGTGTGCATGTGTGTATGTGCATTTGAATCATGTTGGACAACATGCAAAGTGTGAAAGAAGTAGTGGGCTACTCCTTCTAATTCTTCCTCTCTTGATAGGCTGAATCAGTAGTCCTCACTCTGGGCCCAACACAGAACTTTCAATTCAGAAACTCTGGAGTGAGTCCTGGCTATCATTATTAAAAACAAACAAACATATTTGTGGCTTTAATATGTTCATTCACAGTTAAGATCCACTAGGTTAAATTAAGCACAGATAGTTGGGCAAAGCAATGGGGTGGCAATTCTGAGGAAGGGGAACATCATTCTCAAAGAACACTAAAACAATAGGAAGAACTAGGTTCAAATTCTATTTCTATTGTTTATTATTTGAAGAGTATAAGTGATGGCCCAAATCCTCTAAGCTTAAGTTTCTTCACCTAACAAATGGACAATACTGTTTACCTCACATGGTTGCGTGAGGGATAAATGAGAGAGCACATGGGGAACACTCCATCACTGTGTCCCAAAAAAGACAAGCATCCAATAAAAATGGCATTAATATATACAATTGTCCCTTAAATTTAGTATAGTTATATGTTGTTGCCATGTTAGAAAACCTTGTTAGTAATAATGGTACCATGACTACAATTATAATTGTCTTCTATATATTTAATATCATATTTTATAGATTCTCGAGTGCTTTTCCATGTTACTCTCTCTTGATTCTAGCAACGATCTGTAGGGAATGCAGAACAGGTATTATCTCCGCCCATACCCCCTTTATTAAAATGAGGAAACAAATTCAGATTAAGGTGCTTGCCTATGACTGCACAGCTGATAAATGTCAGAGACACACTAGAACCTGGAGTTCCCGATTCCTAAACCCGACCCTGCCCTCAGATCCATGCTGTCTCCTACCAGCTTTTGGAGTGCTGAATTCAGACTGTGCCCATAAAGTAGTTAAATTTCTTTCATCGGCCACCTGTGAACATATGTGGCATCACTTTACTGACCCCTTTCAAACATCCATAAATGCTGAAGTCCCACAATTCCATAGTTTTTAGTTCAAGCTCCCTCTAATCAGCTTAGGAAGCATTTCTTCCCTTTGAACAGCTGGCAGACAATTTGCTGGGGTTTAAACACTGACTCCAACTCAGTGATAAAAATGGCAGCTGCATCCCTGATTCATAGATCCAAATCTCACTCGCTGGACCTCCTGTGTGCAAACTGACTCGAAACCAAACGTGGATGTGTTAGGGACATTGTCTTGAAGGCCAGCCCTGAAATACACACAAACATATGCCTTCAGCTGCAAAGATCAAACTCTCTGCTTAGCGACATTATTAATTTTGTCCTTTTGAGTTACATCCTAGATTAAAAAAATTATTTTTGTCCTTTTGGGTCATGAGGTCTAGGCAGAACAGTTAAAGAGGAAAAACACCTCCCTAGTTAGATGGGAGGTAGGAAAAGGATGCTAAAGGATTGTCCCACAGTGAAACTGTTTGTTGTTAATACAATTAACCTTTCGCTGTTACTAATAAGGTCATTTTCCTTGAAGACTTCAGGTCAGTTTCTCACTTGCTTTGAATGTATGTGCTCGCCCTATTTTATTCATATCCTATTCTCTCTATCTGTCTCTATCTATCATCTATCTATCTATTTATCTATCTATCATCTATCTATCATCTATCTATCTATCTATCTCTGTTTCCCTTTCTTCCTTCCCTCCCTTTCTCCCCTCTCTCTCCAGGAGCCTTCAAGGGACCTGGCTATAATCTGTAATTTCTGTTTGTATGACTGTGGGTGTTTCAGAATGTCCCCTGGCAGTTATGAAACTACTGACCAGTAGAGCCTTTTCTGCAGATGGATTTCATTCAGGACTGGTGCTATTATATTAATGGGTTTAATTTAAACAGGACTAGCCTCGCTGGCCAAATTACTGCCATTTAAATCAATTGGTTTAGGGGGAAAGACAGCCTGACCAGAGCTATTAGACTGCAATTTATTACTGTATCGGCTTTTAAACTGGGCGAAGCAAGTTTGCTAATGTATGTCCTCTGTCCTTTGAGCTCGAGTACAAAATACAGTAATGAGAGTCTTTGGAGTTAAAGAAAGGGGAAGAAGAAGAAGAAGAAGAAGAAGAAGAAGAAGAAGAAGAAGAAGAAGAAGAAGAAGAAGAAGGAGAAGAAGAGGAAGAAGAAGGAGAAGGAGAAGGAGAAGAAGAAAAACATTAATTCTGAGTCAATGTTTCATGAGCCAAGATCAGGTAACCCTTGAAAGAATCCCCACCATAGGATACTGCAGATGCCTTTGATGTCCCTTCATTAAATTGAGATTCAAATGATCTAACAGATGTATTAGTTTAAAAAGACTTTTTACTTGGATTTTTTTCCCCTTCATAAAAAAATAAGTGCTGCTTTTCCCCCCTACACATTTCAACCTGATTCAAATAGAAAAGCAAAAGGGAAGAAAATGCTTTAGATGTGCTCTTTTGATTTTTTCCAACCTTGCCTGAATAAAATGGAATGGGAGATCAAGAACACTCAATTAATTGCAACACTGGGTGTCACTAGGAAAAGGAGGGAGAGATGAAGGGGGGGTGCATTGGGGATGCACAGCCCTTAACAAATGCATGGATTCAAAGAAGGAAGAAGAAGGGGGAATAAAAAAGCGTGTCTGTATTTTATTGCACTCGGTAAGCTTTTCGCTTGTATTTATAGCTGCAATTATATCTCAATGAGGTTTGTCTACAGTGTTGGCTTCACGCTAATTTTCCCCCTCACTGCATTCTTGGAATAGGCTCGGACTGTTTATGAACCAGACATATTGACCTCATTTACAGCTAGCAGTTTAAATCCATAATTTTTCCACCCACAATCCCTCTTTGACATTCCGGCGGTGCGGCCGGCTCAGCGAGACTGAACTAAAAGTCTCACACTTCATTGAACACCATTATGCGGCTTTATGCTTATAAGCCTGTTTCCCTCGGCTGCCTTTCAGCTTTGCTGGAGATCCGTTTGGCCACAGGCCGGCAGTGATTAACTGGAAGAATCCAATAAATCACCCTGTCAGCCAGCAGGCTCTCCTCACTGTGTCTACACATCGACATTTGGATTTGCACTTCTCTCTCTCTCTCTCTTTTTCTCTCTCTGTTTTTTTATTTTCTATCCCCACTTCACTCTCCTCCCCTATTCCTACAGAGCCATTTAAACACCTCTTTTCCTTCCCACAAGGTGAACTTGAACCGCTATTGTGAGCATAACTGGGTCCCACGAGCAGCCCTCTAGGGAGATAAACCCCTTTGATTTGCACGTTTTCCCTGCCCTGGCTCTCCCGCCCTCCTCCTCCAATTAATTCACCCCTTAACTCTTCTGGCTGCCTCACCCAGCCAGCTGCCTAGCTGGGGAAAGGACAAACAGATGGGGGTGGGAGAGAGTGGCCAGAAGTCAGATGCTGAAGAGGAAATCCCACGGATTCCTGTCAACTCCCGTGCCTTTCTGTGAGCCCAGCCGTCCAGGAGAGGAGGGGAACAAGAACGCTGGACTCTGCGTCCCAGGCACTGACCGGCTCGGCCTCTAGAGTGGGAAACTAGATCAGGATCAGTTTCTTTCATGGGGGTCTGTCTGGGGTGGGGGCAGTGTGTACATGTGTTTACAACTAAAGGGCCAGGCCTAATTTTAGAAACATTTACAAGACTGCTCAGTACTCTGCTTGCAAAGAAGATAAAGGGCTGTAACTAAAGATTCAGGAGAAAACCAGCCTTCCTTGGCATGTCTCCATTCAGGGTGCCTGGGGACAGTGTCCTGAGCAGATTCCGGACAGCCTCATGCTTCCCGTTTCTCACGGGTGAACTGGTTTGGAAAAACAACCTCTTCTTTGACTTGACTGGCAATTTCCCATGCCCGCTTCTTTCGTATTCTCCACATGGCCATAGTCTTCTTTTGTCTGGAATTATTTCTGCACGGTTAGCACAAGCATTTGTTTGATGTTTCAAACATCAAATGTACTGTATGCTCTCGGAGTGACCAAAGAAAGTGAAGTTCTCACTTTTTAAAACTCCATTGGCATGAATGACAAAGGCCGTCTGAACTGTGGACACAAAGGATGGGACAGAAAGAGGAAAGGACCGCCAGGACCAGTCAGGGGTGACTGGGATTCTCCCCTCCCAGCAACACCCACAGGGACGAGGCTGTGCTGTGTGTACATGTAACAGTGTACGCAGAACAGCAGTGTTGAGCAGATAAAATATATTATGCTCACTTTGTTAAAGATGGCGCTGCCCACATGGAAGTTCGTTGATATTAATGTGTGTTCTGGGACAGGCTGTGGGCAGGCCAGGTCGTTATGGCCTAAGGCTTGGTTTTAAGAGTAAGCTTTTCCCCACACCCTTGACTGATTGGATGATGTAGGGTGGTGCACTCTCCTGAGGAATCCCATTGTACCTCCGATGGGTGGCTTTGTATTGGAGACTTCCTTGTTTGTGTAATTGGATTGGAGGTTTTGATTTTACACTATAAAGTGGGACAGAGCAGTAGCTTGCTCGCTCTTGGTTCCTGAGGTATTAGAGAGGAGAGCAGATTAAGGACACATGGAGGCCAGGAGAAGCAGCCAAGATGGCAGAGTGCTGAGGGAGAAACCAGTTTGTGCAGAGTTTGAGCTGGAGGAGATGGGAAACAGAAGTGAATAAGTCTGATGAGCTAGACACCTTTGATTTTAGGAAACTCGGATAAGTCAGTAGCTTTGTGAGCACTGAACGTGTGGGTTTTGGAACCCAGTTTGTGTTTTTGCTTGCCTGCCGGGTGCAAGCTAGAATTAAAGCTGATGGCTCACCAGTTCTTGGCTCCTGTGTTTCATTACCGACTGTTCGAATCTAATGTGAACCTGCACGGGTCAGGCGGCTGTGATGGTGGCCTCGACTACTGGCTTTACAAGCAGTAAGCCACCTTCAAGCGAGAAAGGAAGTCAATACAGCTGCGAAGGGTGGCCTGCCTTTGTCGGGGAGCTTTCATTCTGTGCTAGCTGAGAGGGAGCCCTTCTTGAGAAAGTAGCACCTCCGTATCCATGCCTCCACCTTCTGACTGACTGTTAGTATTATGTCTTTTTCTAAACTTCTGCATTTTTGTAAACTGCTTTCTGTCTTTTTAAGTGAGCTAAGTAGGTAGATAGATAATTAGAGGAGATGACTACAGAGAGAAACTAGGAAGTCCTCATTATCTTGTATATAACTGGTAAGTATACCAATGTGCCTGGCACCCAGTAAGAGCTTAAAACATGTTATTTCCCCTGAAATTCCACATGGCCTGATCAATATAAAAGCCAATCGGGGGTCATGGGTATACAGCATAATCGACTGTCTAAATACATAATGTGGAGATGTTTTCTCTAAATCTATGTGCTCTGATTGACAAATGTCACCCTGTTCAATTTATTTGTCTTAATTAATTAATTAATTAACTTAAAAAGCCAATCAAGAAAAAGAATGTGGCCTTTGGGGACACGGTGACCTCAGAATCCATATTTATTCCCAGGCTGGTATCCTGTAGGCTTTCTGTTCCCTATTTGCATCATCAACTCTTATTCTTTGTTCATCTCACTCCATCTAATCCACCGCCACTGATGAGTGAGCAAATTTTAACCAAATCTCTCAGTCACTGTCCAGGAGATGAGACTCAGTCTGATCCATGGCTGCTCTGCCAACATTCCAGTGCATTCGTGCAGGGGTGTTGTTGTAGCTACTCATGAAAAGGATGTAAAGAAATTATCTTAGGGATTCATTCCTATTCCCCATTTCTATAGCTCACCAAAGTGAAAAATAAAAAACACCATTGAGAATACTTAAGTCAAGAACATTTCTTGTACACCTACTAGATTCCCAGTCTGTATCATTATATAAAAATAGGAAGACTGCACACAAATTGTTAAGTATGAGGCAAGGAAACAGATTTCACCAGCCACCCATTAATTGTTGCAATTGTAAGAAGGTGGGGTAGGGAGCATGTTCTTTCAAAAAGTAACTATCAAGCCTGACCAGGTGGTGGCGCAGTGGATAGAGTGTCGGACTGGGATGCGGAGGACCCAGGTTCGAGACCCCGAGCTCGCCAGCTTAAGCACGGGCTCATCTGGCTTGAGCAAAAGCTCGCCAGCTTGGACCCAAGGTCGCTGGCTCCAGCAAGGAGTTGCTTGATCTGCTGAAGGCCTGCGGTCAAGGCACATGTGAGAAAGCAATCAGTGAACAACTAAGGTGTTGAGATGGCAACAAAAACCTGATGATTGATGCTTCTCATCTCTCTCTGTTCCTGTCTGTCTGTCCCTGTCTATCCTTCTCTCTGATTCTCTCTGTCCCTGTAAAGAAAAAAAAAAAAGAAAAAGAAAGAAAGAAAATAAAGTAACTATAAAGCATGGAAACATCAGTGACACTCATGTAACTTTATTGCCAGGAGCACTGAAGGTACATTCATCTTCAAATGGCATTGGAATTATTGTGCAAAGGAAGTTACCTCAGCATGACTCAGTTTCTCTGTGTATAAAAGGAGAATAAAAGTATTTGCCATATTCCTGTGGTAGATGACTCTTTTGAGAAAGACAATCTATTTAAAGTGCTTTGTGCACTTTCGAGACAAGGTAATATTGAAATTTATGTCAGCGTTATCATTAAATCTTTCCTTTAGGGGACTCAATATTTTTTAATATTGTCACATTGATTCTAGCAGCATAATAAACAAGAGGATGAAGAATAGTATCATAGCAAAATCCTTCAAACACAAGCAAGAGAACTAGATTTTCTTTCTAGTTTTGCCCCAAACAAGCTCCTCACTTCAAAAAATTCTCAAAGGGCCTCTGTTCTTTCTCCCGTAAAATGAGAGAGTTGAACTAAATAATGTTCAAGGCTTCCTTTATGATACTAAGCACAACAATAGAGCAAAGAGAGTACTGGTCCTTGGTGCTAGAATTTTGCACATCCACCTCCTTCATAGACTTTCTTCTGGGTTTTATATATGTGCTCTCCTTGGTCCAATGTGGCCTCTTCATTAATTTCAGTTTGATCCCCTCCTTTCCTCCTTCTGGCCAGCAGTAAAGGTACTGTCCAAAGGTCTTTCCTTGGCCTTCTTCTCTGCTCTGTCTACACTCTTTACCTCCACTGCTTCACCCACTTGGTTCTAGCTTTGATTTATTATTTGTACAGGTAAGACTGTCTTGTTTCTCTCTCTAATCAAAAGTCATGCCCATAAGTCCAACTGTCTGCCATATACATTTTCACCTGAATATGCCACCAACGTCTCACAGGTGTGAAGAAAATGGATTCCTATCTTCTGACCCCACTGAATTAGAGTTCAATCAGAGAAGCAGAACTACCATAAGTGTATATAGAATAAAGGATACAGGATGGAGATGAGACCTTCTATAAATTATGGGAGTTGGTAGAGAAGTGTCTGCTATGCTTTTGTTTCTGTGCCTGGTGTTGAACTTGAAGTCCTGGGGTGTAGTTAGATTGGTGGTTGGGAAAAAAAGCTGGGTGTGGTCAAGAACAAGAATACATGAGTATGAACTACAACCCCATCGGTCTTTCGCTGTTTCCACCTGCTGCCATGGCTTATTTGCAGCAGAAGTTGGTGCTCTTCTCCACAGCTACACTTGTACTTGGGTTTGAAGAAGTTGCAGGAGGAGATCTGTTGGGAGCAGGAAAAGTTTTGTATCTAGGTATGACCCCACACTGAAAAGGTGAGCTGGCAGATGGGTGGTGACCCCATAATCTGTCGTAGTTCCTGACACTCTGCACCAAACTTCAGAAGAGTGAATATATGCTTCTGTTCCACTTCCACTTCCAATGTTCATGGTGCATATATCTTATGGCCAGCACTCACTCATAATCACACAGGGAAGGGAATTCTGGGAGAGATAAGAAGACAAAACCAACTCACCCACAGACTGCTCCTTCTTTACTTCCTAATTCTGTTTGTAGCATGGTATCTTCCCATTTTCCAGATTAAAAACCATAAAGTTCTTTTTTTTTTCACATCCACTGGCTAAAAATCAGTTCACTCTACTCTCACAAAATCTTTTCTATTCATCCCAGCCTCTTTTTTTAATCTCTATCCTCCATGCTTGGTAATCAGTTGAGGTTCTCATCATCTGTACCTGGACTTCTGCAATAATCTTCAAAGAGAACTCAATCACTGTCATCTCTTTCCCCTTTCAATCCATGTGCAAATATAATCATCTTTCTCCCCTGGCAATAAGATTCCATCAATCCCTGCTGTTCAAAAATAAAATCAAACTCCTAGGCCTGGCATAAAAACCCTGCACAACCTGGTTCTAATTACTGGATTTTAGGAGACTTATGGTCTATCCCAGTGGTTCTTAATCTTTTTTGAGGTACCGAACCCACCAGTTTCATATGCGCATTCACCGAACCCTTCTTTACTGATAAATAAAATGATTTTTTTTCCAAAATCAAGACATGTTATATGCCCCAGATTAGACCATAACTTTCTGAGGATGGGCACTGCATTATCTCTATCCTTGTGTCTCTCCTAGTGCCTTGCATGTAGTGGGTGAACAGTCCAGACTGTATCCCTGAATGGATGATTCATAGACCAGACTTTTACAGGGAAGAAAAGTCACAGGACAAAGGCAGCTCAATGGATCAAATGGTTTCAGTTATTTTTAATTTGAAAGTAAACTTCCCAGCCAAAGATAAATGAGAATTACATTGGGTAAGATGCTTTCAGTTGCCAGCAATCAAAACCCAAACACAACATGAGCTTAAATTGTGTTTGTAAGAAAGGAAACTATTGATTCATGTGATTGAACATCCAGGCATAACTGAATGTAGAACTCAAATGAGTTTATAGCAGGACTTGGTGCTTTATTCCATCATTTATTTAAATTGGCCTCACTCTTCTGAAATTTCTCCCCTGCTGGTGGCAAAATTCCCATGGTGTCTCTCACCTTGCATGATGTTCTGTTACCAACAGTTTCAACCCAAATTCTGGGGTTTCCTCTGATTTGAGCTACATACATCACATAGTAGTTCCTGAACAAATAACTTTGGCCAAGGAGGCAAAATTTATTGACTGGTGTATATGTGTGTCACGGGCCATTCCCATTCAAACCAGACTGAGAATGGGAGAGTCGAATCCCCAAAGGAGGCTCAAGTACCATCAGAAGAGGGAAAGGATACTGGGCAGGAAAAACATTCCATGTCTTCACCAGGAGCTTAGCGAAATGGCCACCCCAAAGACCTCTGTTTCCTTTTACTTTGATATATTCTCCATCCACTCTCTAACCTGTTGTGTAAGTCTTTTATGTTTCTCCCTCAACATTTTAATCAAGAGGTCATTAATTCCAAAATATTTGGTGTTTATCATATGTTCTATTGTTTATGAAAGTAATTCAAGGTGTGTTCCTTGAGCATTGGCACCTAAGAATGATATTTATGTGATTACAGTAATATTAATTCTTACCACTGTGTGTGTCTTGCATCTTCAAGACATATCACAAACATTATTAACTAATTAGTCTTTAGATGCCTCTCTGGATATTACCTAGTGGGTATTACCTAGAATTACAGATAAGGAAACAGTGCACAGAGAGGTTACACAGCTTCTATGAAAACCACCAATGCACTGAAAATAATTACCTCATCATGAGTCCTCCCTCAAGTGAAAGTCTTTTCCAAGTTCACATACCAGAGAATAGCTGTCTGCTACACAGAGGAATGCATTTATCTCTGAAGAGTGTTTGCATCAATTTCATTACGGATTACCTGAACAGAATCCCACACACATATTTACAGGTAAGAGTGGTCAATTTCTAACAGGAAAGATGGCTGCCAAATGAAAAGAAATAAGACCTAGTAATCAAAGACCAGTGGACAAAAAGGGGGATAAAAGAGGGATGGAGTTCCTTTAACTCTCTTGAAAGTGAAAAGGTGAGTTACTGGAAAGACTCAATACAGCCACATCTGCAGTTCTGAGCATTATTCAGGCAGAAACAATGCACTTTACTACCAAGCAAGTGAAAATCCACTTGCTTGACAATCAGTAGAAATGCCCATATTTGCAGATAGCCTAGTGTCTTAGCTGGACACCCAGGTGCTGTGTTGGCTGTTGGTGTTCTCTCTTTCTCTCTCTCTCTCTCTCAAATGGAATCCACAAACTCAACTTGTCCCACTGAGTCTTATGTAGCACCACAATAAACTGCTTCATGGGAGCCAAATCTTTCAGTATTATAAAGAATTTATCTGTGATGGTAATAATTCTTTCTCTAACCAGTACCATAGCCTGTACCTGGAGATCAGGTGGTCTTTTTTGGATCTCTGTACTTTTCTCTGTAATTCAAGCAAGCACACATCTTCCTATTGGAGTGTTCATAAGCTTTGAAAATGAAATCCTGTAGGGAACTCCTTCTAATTGCCAAAGCATGTCACTTTTCTTTCCAAGCAAAGAGGTTTCCGTTGGTGACATTAGCAAGCAGGCGCTTGTCTGTATTGTAACAGCTTAATTATAAGTATGGGTATAATGACACAATCTGTCATTATACCTTTTTCCACCCTGAGAACTTGTACTGCAATCACCATAACACTATAGCAACATGAACAACAGACTGTCTGGCCTCCCATGATCGTTTTCTTTGCCATGCCTGGTAGGGATGAGCAGTCGGCTTTGGAGGAAAGAACTGACTCCTATCTACCAGCAAAAACAAGTCTGAATCCTTCACAGGGGTTTCAGGGCATCCTGTTCATTTGGTTTTCTCTAAAGGACAGTCAAGTCCCTCACTTTCCTCCCAACCTCGCAAACCCTCCCTCTGGTTTCATCTGTTCGAAAATTGCGCAAGAAGAAACCACCCTTCTGCTATTTTATACCCAAACCAAGTGAAGTGGAAATTGCATGAGGAAACCTATCCATCTGTTACCCTTCAACTCAGCAGTGGATGGAATTTATTACACTGTGCATCATGCTCCCTGCCTCTGCCAGGCAGCCTGTGGGGTGAAGTATGGATGGGGAGGAAGGCTTGGGTCTCAGACAGGGGGCGATTGCCTTTGTGGCTCTATCCGCAGAACTAGCAAACCTATTTATTAAAGAGCAAGAGGGGCAGTCGGGGAACAGCAGCAGAGGAGAGGAAAGGTGTCACAGTTGAACTGAAAGTAACCTTGCCTCCCACAAGCCACTGACCATTTCACGCTATACCTCAATTAGGAGGTAAGACAGGGGCTCTACTCTGAGGGGCCAACAACCCACCTCCTGGGGCAGAAAGAAGATATTTTAGAAGGAAGCCCTATTTTTAAAGAGACTGTGAAAATTCACCAATGACCTGTTTTTATGTGCCAACAATTCTTGGGAAAATGGCTTCAGGACAATAAGAAATGATACCTGGTCATCAGGTATCATTTGGACCCAGGAGAGTTGGTGGCATCATCCCACACTTCACCTTCTGGGAGTGGTTGTGAAATAGCTGTCCTTGTCATGTTGGAGATTGACATGTACCACTGGTTCCCTGCCAGCTTTGATGATTCTTTTATTATAAGGGAAAAGCTGATTGAATCCCAAACTTGTCAAGGATGAACAGGAACTCAACCTCATTAAAAAAACAAAATTCGCCTGACCAGGCAGTGGCGCAGTGAATAGAGCGTCAGACTGGGATGCGGAAGACCCAGGTTCGAGACTCTAAGGTCGCCAGCTTGAGCACGAGCCCATCTGGCTTGAGCAAAGAGCTCTCCAGCTTGGACCCAAGGTCGCTGGCTCCAGCAAGGGGGTTGCTCCATCTGCTGAAGGCCCGCGGTCAAGGCACATGTGAAAAAGCAATCAATGAACAACTAAGGTGTTGTGATGGCAACGAAAAAGTAATGATTGATGCCTCTCACCTCTCTCCGTTCCTGTCTGTCTGTTCCTATCTATCCCTCTCTCTGATTCTCTCTCTGTCCCTGTAATAAAAAGAAAAAAAAATTAAGAAAACAAAATTCAACTGAGTAAATTTAAATATTAAATTGACTTTATTCAATGAGTTATGAATTGAATTGTATATAATCTAGCAAGTAGAGAGGAGCTCCAAGGAACTGTATAAAATGTAAGCCTTTTATAGGCAAAAGAGGGTGAGAAAAATTTATAGCAAAGAGTGAATTATTTCAGTCAAGGTCACTTTCTTTGGGGAAGAGCAGGGGCTATCAGGCAGATTACCTTACTAGTCCTGACCAGGAAATTCCAGACCGACTAGTTAAAAGTTACATTTCTGGGAGAGGCTGAAACTACAACTAGGTAGGTAATAAGCCTTGGTTTAGTGATATGGGCTTAGCACAAGTGACTCCATTTTGGGCCTGTTCTCTCTCTCTTTCTTTTTTTCAGCAGTATACTATACCCTGTTTTATTCAGATGCTCAGTTTACCTGAGAGATGTATTTATAACTTAAGATTTAAATACCTCTCTCAGCTATGGCTCTAAAATTTATCTCAAAGTTTTGTTGATTCTTTATGTGGTATTCTCACATCATGTTTTCTTCTGTAATATTCACTGGTCACAACTTCAGGTTTATAAATTTTAAATTTGTCATTCTCTTTATTTTCTGACAATTCAATCTTAGGGAGATCATCTGCTTAGTGGTTACCGACTGCAGACATAGACATACATTTAAAGCTGTTAGGAGAATACAGTGTATCAGGTAGGTTATTATAAGCAGGATAATTCCCAATGTCAGCAGTGTACTTCAAACTATTGTCCCCAAACCGCAAACCCATCAAAATTAAATAAGTTGAAGAAAGACCCCATCAAAGGTATCTTTTTAAGTCAAGTAGCTTGCTCAGTGATCCTGTGTAACTGAGATTTTGTTTGTTTTAATTTTTATTAATTGGTAAATTATTGTGTTTACATGGATTCAAGTGTCCCACTGAATATAACTCCCTCATCCCCACCCCTGTGTCCCTTTTTATACCCCCTTTGCCCCCCTCCCCCCAACTCCCTTCCTCTTTCCCTCTAGGATTTGCTGTCCTGTTATCTGTATCTCTGTTATGTATATATAGTTTCACTAATTCCTTCACCTTCTCTGATTCCATCCCATCTTCCCCCTTCCCTCTGACTGCTGTCCCTCTGCTTCCTGTGACCCTGCCTCTGCTTCTATTCTGTTCCTCAGTTCACCTTGTTCATTAGATTCCACATATATGTGAGATCATATGATAGTTTTCTTTCTCTGCCTGGTTTATTTCACTTAGTTTAATAATCTTCAGGTCCATCTATGCTGTCACAAAAGGTAAGATTTTCTTCTTTTTCACAGCTGCATAGAATTCCATTGTGTATATGTACCACAGCTTTTTAATCCACTCATCTATTGATGGACACTTGGGCTGTTTCCAGATCTTGGCTATGGTAAATAATACTGCAATAAATATAGGGGTGCATATCTTCTTTTGAATAAGTGATTTGGCATTCATAGGATATATTCCTAATAGTGGTATAGCTGGGTTAAAAGGCAGTTCCATTTTTAATTTTTTGAGGAAACTGCATACAGTTCTCCACAGTGGCCACACCAATCTGCATTCCCACCAGCAGTGAAGGAAGGTTCTCTTTTCTCCACACCCTTGCCAGCACTTACTGTGTGTTATTTTGTTAATGAGCACCATTCTGACAGATGTGAGGTGGTATCTCATTACGGTTTTAATTTGCATTTCTCTGATGATTACTGACATTGAACATTTTTTCATATGCCTATTGGCCATTTATATATTGTGTTTGGAAAGTGTCTATTCAGTTCTTTTGCCCATTTTTTAAATTGAATTGTTTACCTTCCTGGTATTGAGTTTTAGAAGTTCTTTTTAAATTTTGGTTATTAACCCCTTATCAGACATATTGGCACATATCTTCTCCCATTTTGTGAGTTATCTTTTTATTTTGTTCATGGTGTCTTTTGCTGTGCCAAAGCTTTTTAGTTTGATATAGTCCCATTTGTTTATCCTCTTCTTTATTTGAGTTTTAACTTCCACAGAAGTGTTAATGCATGTCCAGCAGGTGGTATTGGCCACAACACACTTTCTCACTCAGCTAAAACATAATCAAAGCCTATCTTATTAAGAACAACTTTGGCCTTAAGACCTGAGGATTTCTGTTGGGTAGGATTTCTGTTCGCAACAGATTCTGTAATATCTTCAAGAGTTCAGAAGAGGTTCCTAATCACAGGCTCATTTGCACTTACTCCTAGGCAGGGAAGCAGTAATTTCTATTGCCATGAAAAGGATACTCAAAGGCAGCTAATTCTGAATCTGAATGCCTTCTGGTAGGTTCTTTCCAACTCAACAATGCAAATCTAGGGAAGTTGACCAGTAAGATGTCTCTGTTAATTAGCGGGCAGGTAGGGGCACAGTTAAATAACCTAAGAGGCATTGCCTGGTTATATGCCAGACATCTAGGCATTTATAGGTCCATGTAGAATAATAACCACCACAGTCAAAGGTATGTTCTGCCAGGGCACAAACCACTCCCTCTAGGCTGATGTTGTTAATGGGATTGTTATACTTGCCTGTTAACGCCAGGGGTCAGTTAGGTTTTCTCCTAGTGTGAAATAAAAAGTTGTTCTAAATTATTAGACTTGGCAATGGTATGAGAAATACAGGTGGTGGCATTATGTTTCCAGGCCAATGCCAGGGTAAAGTAAGGGAATTTAAAAGGGGTTCTGTGTTTAGTTAAAGTATGAGGTCTTGATCCAGTGTCTTGGGAGAAATTAGTTTTCTTCATGTCAGCTACTTCTCTGCTTAGTCAGTTTGATTTGGAGGTCTCCAATACCTGTACAGGACCAGAGGACAGGTGAGGATGTCCTCATCTGTGAGATATAGATCCCTCAAGTATGGCTGCCATCTGGGTAGTGAGGAGGACTTGGTATCATCCCTTCCAAGAGGAGATTTTGATCCTAGTGACTCAAATAAGAAGGGTGTGAGAAAATTGAAAACATTAGCTTGGAGATTTGTAGTCAGATCTTTGTGGAAACTAGAATTTAGAATTCAATCCAGTTTACAGGTATATAACAAAACTTCAGAGACAATTAACAGGAATATTGACAAATGTGCAAACATCATTTTACTCCCTACAATTATCCCCATTTTTTTTTCAAGGATAATCACAGTAAAACTAATTTGTTTGCATTAGACTCAGCCTGACTATTTACATAATGCAACAAGAACAATGATTGACTATCTAGTCTTTCTAAGACTGCTTTGTTGTTACTTTATAAGCAAGGTACCAGGTCGATTTTCCCAAGTAGCGTTACAAGGATAACAGATTTTTATTAAACTTATGCAAATAACTAACTGTATTGCCATGAAAAGAATACTCAAGAGTTTCTGAATTCTGGAGAGAATAGGTAAGAGAAAAAAGTAAATGTTTCACTTTTATTTACATAGGTATACTTTACCAAATTGTTGCATGTCAGAGATAGCTTAAGAGAAAAGGTTTCCTTAAATCTGAAAAAACAAAGCATTAAGAAAAATGAGGACGGCAAGATGGCGATGGAGTAGGCATACGTACCAACTTCCAACTCCTGGAACCAAAGTGGACTATAACTTAATTTTAAGAACCATAATCTGGATAAACCAACTTTGAACTAAACTAAGTGGACTCTTCAAACAAGGGACACTGAAAAAAGCCACATTGAGACTGGTAGGAAAAGGGAAAATGTGGAAAGGGCTGCCCAGCTCCCTAGAGTGAATGACAGACTCTCGTGGCAGGAAGAGAGTTTAGCGGAGAGGGAGGGACCTGGGTCATAGGAACAAAGCCCCAGCCTGCGGCCCCAGAGCCTAGAAGAGGCGTTTGGACAGTATTGAGCTGTGAAACAGGTTAAGATACTGTTTGTGAGAAAGAGACAGTTTTCTCAGACCCAGGATTCTTCTTAAAGGGACCGTGCAGAAAACCTGTCTCACAACCACTCATCCGGGGGCTCTTGGGGATGGGGAGAGTGGAGAGGACTGGAGCAGCAGGAAGAGAGTGTGGTCTGGAAGGCATAGGGAGAAACACTCTGAGGGAAAGCCACCCTAACCCCTGGGCTGAGTCACTTCCCAAATCGAAAACGAATATTTCCCCTGGAACTAGTAATACCAGCAAAGGGAGACAGGACACCAGCCAAACAAGCTATACCGTGGAACTTAAAGCAGAGCTGCTTAGATGGAGGGAGCTTCCAGGACTACAGTATTGAGTGTTAGGGTCTGAGCTGCAGTGCCCCTACCCACACTGCTGAGGGCTTGCTGGAGGGACAATGGCGGCAGGACGCGGAAATGCGGTTCTGTCGGTGGGGGCAGAGGCCCAGCCAGTGTGAGCTTGGTCTAGCCCAGCAGGGGAGGAGGCGATGCACTAAAGCGGTCAGGCAGCTGCAGGTCCACCTTCGGCCCCACCTGCGGGAGGAAAGCAGGAGGCCAGGAATGGGCAGAGATCTACAGCTAAGCAGGGGGCCCGCGGGCGCACAGCATCAACTGGCCTCCGAGGTTTATGACCCTGCACAAGCCAGCCAGGACCGCAGGGGCAGAACTAAAGCCAGGGACAGGCTGATGCTCACAGCTGAGCGCACGCCAACAGACCTGCCTGGCATGAGAAAACCGGGTTTATGATCCTGCATGTGTGAGCTCCTTCTGACCGTGGGGGCTGGGTGGAAGCCCAGGAACAGGCAGGGTCTGCAGCTGAGCAAAGGTGATCACCCCTACCCTTGGTGCCGAGGCTTGTGGCTTGAGTGTGGTGCACAACCCCACCTGTGGGGGCGAGGCGAAGGCCCAGACAGGCTGAGGCTTATAGATCCAAGCACAAGAACACAGCCCCTCCCCTGGAGGAGAGGGGAAAATCACAGCAGCAGCCCAGAGGCCAGCACTGGTATTGCCCATACCCAACTGCCCTAGGCAGCAATAGAGGGGGTGGTGGGCCTGCAGACAGACCACACCTAGGGAACACAGAGGCACCACCCATTGGACCGCAGTGGCCACACCCTTCTTATACACAGACAAAATGGGCAGGCAGAGGAATGCAACCCAAATGAATGAAGAGAAATCCCCAGAGAAGGACCTGAGTGGACCAGATATAACAAAATTACTGGATGCAAAGTTTAAAATAATGATAGTTAGGATGTTCAAAGAGCTTAGAGCAACAATGGATAGTCATTACAAACACCTATATAAAGAGATAACAAGCATTAAAAAAATTTGAAATAATAAAAAAGAAGCAGACAAAAATGACAAATACAGTATCAGAACTGAAGACCACATGGACAGAATTAAAAGCAGGATGGATGAAGCTGAGGATCAAATCAGCGAGTTAGAGGACAAAATAAACAAAGGCACTGAAGCAGAGCAGAAAAAAGAAAAGAGACTCAAAAAATCTGAGGAAACTCTAAGGGAGCTCAGTGAAAACGTGAAGAGAAATAACATCTGCATCATAGAGGTTCCCGAAGAAGAAGAGAAAGAAAAAAAATAGAAACTTTGTTCAATCAAATCATAGCTGAAAACTTCCCTAAATTTAGGCTGGAAAACATTTCACATGTTCAAGAAATACAGAAAACTCCATTAAAGAGAAACTCAAAGAAATCTACACCAAGACACATCATAGTTAAAATTCCAAAGCTAAGTGATAAAGAGAAAATATTAAAAGCTGCTAGAGGAAAAAAGGCTATCACCTACAAAGGAGACCCCATAAGGATGACATCTGACTTCTCAACAGAAACACTTGAGACCAGAAGAGAATGGCAAGATATATTCAAAGTAATGCAGAACAAGAACCTACAACCAAGACTACTCTATCCAGCAAGGCTAATGTTTAAAATTGAAGGAGAAATAAAGAGCTTCCCAGACAGAAAAAGCCTGAAGGAATTCATTAAAACCAAACCAATTATGCAAGAGATGCTAAGAAACATGTTGTGAACAGTTCAAAGGGGGAAAAGAATATAGCAAAAGAAGAATACAGCTTTAAAGAATAAAATGGCAATAAACAACTACATATCAATAATAACCTTAAATGTAAATGGATTAAATGATCCAATCAAAAGACATAGAGTAGCTGCATGTATAAAGAAAGAGGGCCCATACATATGCTGCCTACAAGAGACCCACCTTAAAACAAAAGATGCACATAGACTGTCAGTAAAAGGATGAAAAAAAATATTTCATGCAAATGGAAAGGAAAAAATAGCCAGGGTAGCAATACATATATCTAACAAAATGGACTTTAAAACAAAGGCTGTAGTAAGAGATAAAGAAAGACACTACATAATGATAATGGAAACAATTCAACAGGAAGATATAACTATTAAAAATATCTACGCACCAAACATAGGAGCCCCGACATACATAAAGCAGACTTTGATGAATATAAAGGGCAAGATTAACAGCAATACTATATTAGTAGGGGATTTCAATACCTACTAATATCACTGGATAGATCCTCAAGAAAGAAAAGTAACAAAGAAACAGCAGACTTAAAGGATACACTAGATCAACTCGATTTAATAGATATATTCAGAACTTTTCACCCTAAAGCAGTAGAATATACATTCTTCTCAAGCGCTCGTGGTACATTCTCTAGGATAGACCACATGTTAGGACAGAAAAGTGGTCTTCAACAAATTTAAGATAGAAATCCTATCAAGCATTTTCTCTGATCACAATGGCATCGAACTACAAATTAACCACAAAAGAAAAACTGAAAAATACTCAAACACTTGGAAACTAAATAGCATGTTATTAAATAATGAATGGATTAACAATGAGATCAAAGAAGAAATAAAAATGTTTCTAGAAACAAATGATAATGAGCATACATCAACTCAAAATTTATGGGACACAGCAAAAGCAGTACTGAGAGGGAAGTTCATAGCACTACAGGCATACCATGAGAAGCTAGAAAAAGCTTAAATAAGCAACTTGACCCTGCATCTAAAAGAACTAGAAAAATAACAGCAAATAAACCCCAGGACTAGGAGAAGGAAGGAAATAATAAAGATCAGAGCAGAAATAAATGACATAGAGGCTAAGGAAACAATACAGAGGATCAATTAAACCAAGAGCTGGTTCTTTGAAAAGGTAAACAAGATTGATGAACCTTTAACTAGACTCACCAAGAAAAAAAGAGAGAGGACTCAAATAAATAAAATTAGAAATGAGAGTGGAGAAATAACAACTGACACAACAGAAATACAAAGCATTGTAAGAAAATACTATGAAGAACTCTATGCCAAAAAATTAGGCAATCTAGGTGAAATGCACAAATTCCTTGAATCATATAATCTTCCAAAAATCAATCTGGAAGAATCAGAACACCTAAACAGACCAATTACAACAAATGAGATTGAAACAGTTATCAAAAAACTCCCAACAAAGAAAAGTCTTGGGTCTGATGGCTTCACAAGTGAATTCTATCAAAAATTCAAAGAACTAACTTCTATCCTCCTCAAGCTATTTCAAAAAATACAAGAGGAAGAAAGACTTCCAAACTTCTTTTATGAGGCAAGCATAATTCTGATCCCAAAACCAGGCAAAGACAACACAAAGAAAGAAAATTATAGGCCAATATTCTTGATGAATTTAGATGCTAAAATTCTCAACAAAATATTAGTCAACTGGATCCAGCAATATATGAAAAAATATATACACCATGATCAAGTGGGATTTATTCTGGAGAGGCAAGGCTGGTTCAATATTCACAAATCAATCAATGTGATTCAACACATAAAAGAAAGAAAAAAAATCACATGATAATTTCAATAGATGCAGAAAAACATTAGAAAAAATCCAGCACCCATTCATGATCAAAACACTCAGTAAAGTGGGAATACAGGGAATATTCCTTAACATGATAAAGGCCATCTATGACAAACCCACAGCAAACATCATACTAAACGGACAAAAATGAAAAGCAATCCCCTTAAGATCAGGAACCAGGCAGGGGTGCCCCCTTTCATCACTCTTATTCAACATAGTTTGAAAGTCTTAGCCATAGCTATCAGACAAGAAGAAGAAATAAAAGGCATCTAAATTGGAAAAGAAGAAGTAAAACTGTCATTATTTGCAGATGATATAATACTGTATATAGAAAACTCTAAAGTCTCAGTCAAAAAACTACTGGACCTGATAAATGAGTTCAGCAATGTGGTAGGATATAAAATTAATACTCAGAAATCAGAGGCATTTTTATATACCAGCAATGAACTGTCAGCAAAAGAAATTAAGGAAACAATCTCCTTCACTATTGCAACCAAAAAAATAAAATACCTAGGAGTAAATTTAACCAAGGAGGTTAAGAACTTGTACTCGGAAAATTATAAAACATTGATAAAAGAAATCAAGGAAGATACAAACAAGTGGAAGCATATACTGTGTTTATGGTTAGGATGAATAAACATTATTAAAATATCTACATTATCCAAAGCAATTTATAAATTCAATGCAATACCAATTAAAATACCAATGAAATACTTCAAAGATATACAACACATATTCCAAAAATTTATATGGAACCAATAAAGAACACAAATAGCCTCAGCAATCTTAAAAAGAAAAAATAAAGCAGGAGGTATCACTCTTCCGGATATCAAGGTATACTACAAGGCCATTGTACTCAAGACAGCTTGGTACTGGCAGAAGAACAGGCATATAGATCAATGGAACAGAACAGAGGACCCAGAAATAAACCCACAGCTTTATGGACAACTGATATTTGACAAAGGAGGAAAGAACCCACAATGGAGTAAAGAGAGTCTCTTTAACAAATGGTGTTGGGAAAATTGGACATCTACCTGCAAAAACATGAAACTAGACCATCAACTTACACCATTCACAAAAACAAACTCAAAATGGATAAAAGACTTAAACATAAGCCGTGAAACCATAAGCATCTTAGAAGTAAACATAGGCAGCAAGCTCTCCGACATCTATTGCAGCAATATATTTGCCAATTTATCTCCACAGGCAAATGAAATAAAAGGCAGGATAAAAAAATGGGACTATATCAAACTAAAAAGTTTTTGTATAACTAAAGACAATAAGAACAGAATAAAAAGACAAACCACACAATGGGAGAACATATTCGACAATACTTCTGATAAGGGGTTAATAACCAAAATTTATAAAGAACTTATAAAACTCAACACCGGGAAGACAAACAATCCAATCAAAAAATGGGCAAAAGAAATGAATAGAAATTTCTCCATAGAGGACATAGAGTTGGCCAATAGGCCAATAGGCATATGAAAAAATGCTCAACATCACTAATCATTAGAGAAATGCAAATTAAAACCACAATGAGTTATCACATATCATCAGTCAGAATGGCACTCATCAGCAAAACAACACAGAATAAGTGCTGGCGAGGATGTGGAGAAAAGGGAACCCTTCTGCACTGCTGGTGGGAATGCAGACTGGTGCAGCCACTGTGGAAAACAGTATGGAGATTCCTCAAAAAATTAAAAATCGAACTACCTTTTGACTCAGCTATCCCACTTTTAGGAATATACCCTAAGAACACCATAGCACTGTTCGAAAAGAAGAAATGCGCCCCCATGTTCGTGGCAGCATTGTTCACAATAGCGAAGATCTGGAAACAGCCCATGTGTCCATCAGAGGACTAGTGGATTAAAAAGTAATGGTACATATATACTATGGAATACTACTCAGCCATAAGAAATGATGACATCGGATCATTTACAACAAAATGGATGGACCTTGAAAGCATTATACGGAGTGAAATAAGTAAAACAGAAAAAAACTGAGAACAGCATGATTTCATACATAGTTAGGACATAAAAATGGGACTATGAGACATGGACAAGAGTGTGGTGGTTAGGGGGTGGGGGGAGGGAGGAGAGGGAGGGAGAGGGGGGAGGGGAGGGGCACAAAGAAAACTTAGATAGAAGGTGACAGAGGACAATTTGACTTTGGGTGATGGGTATGCAACATAATTGAATGACAAAATAATCTGGAGATGTTTTCTTTGAACATATGTACCCTGATTTATTAATGTCACCCCATTAAAATTAATTTAAAAATGAAGTAGCAATGACAAAAAAGCCATTCATAAAAACTTAGTTAAATTTAAAAAAATGAATGATGTTTTATAAACATTATAAATATCATTCTTAGTTTATTTTGGTCCATGTCATTAATTCTTGTTCTGACTGAATTCAAGTTTTCCATTAGTTTTTGAAATTCCAACCCAGTTCAGTATTATTATATTAAAGTTACAAAAACCTTTACTTGTCAAAGTCTTTTTCATGAATCTCCTTGAAGTTTAGTGCTTTGTAAGAACACTATTGCAAAGTACCAGAGTAAACCAATAACTTTCTGTAAATTACAAAAGATTTTAAAATGCCCATTATTGAGGATTTGATGAGAATATTGTGAAATTTACAAGGAAATTTGGTTATTTCTGTGTTACTCATTTTAAGATAATTATTGAAATTATGACTGAAAATGTTATACCAGGATATACCAGATTTCCACAACTTTCACCAAATTTTTGGAACAATCTTAACATATATCTATATAAATCCAATATAAGGAAGACTTCGTCTTCTTAGTTGACAATGCTTCCCATGTAATTTAATACATCTAATATGCCTTATTAGTTTAGTATCTCCCTTTTTATAAAGAGAGAGAACAAATCTTTTGGGATGTCTTAATGTCCCTTCGATAAATTCCAAAGTTAGTCTGAGGTCAAAAAGTCTTCATTAAGAATGTGATTTTGGGAAGTTTCTCAAAAATATAATAGCTTTTAAAACACTTTATCAAGTAGGTGTATAGGTCATTGTAAAACAATACTTAGTTATCTATTTAGCCATAGTGGTGATTAAATATTTTTCAGGCAAATACAGAAATATAAGTAGTTGGAGACAAAATAGCTATTTCAATAGTGAAGATTCAGCTTTCTTAAGTAATCCAAGATCTGATGAAGATAAGACAGGAAATTATTTTGACAAAACACAGAACTGTTTTTTTTCTAGGCAATTTATTTTAAAAGTTAAAAAGAAACATTTTACAATCTCTAATTAAGAGCAAAACAATAATTCAAGAAAGTTTGTGTTTTTAACAGAGAAAAAAACCAAATTTTAATTTTAGACCTACTTACTTTTGATATTAAAACTCATTCACTAAATTAAATTTTAAAATACAATCTATATATTTTAAGAAACATACACTTTTTTGTAGTAAATTTTCCAGTGTGGCACAAGATATGTTTACTAACAAACCTGAATATTTTAATTTTTCAGCAATAAGAAGTGAAAAGAAGATATACCTATATTCAGTGTTTTATCTTATTTAGAAATGTTCTAGTTTTCAATGAAATTTTATCATTTAACTTAGTAAATCCTTAATACTTCAGGTTACCACAAAGATTTGGGGAAACTTTTTGAAAAGTTTACTTAAAAACCTTTTAGCCTACTGTATGGCCAGGAGCCGCCATTGTGGCCATTCACATGCAGGTTCCCATTGGATTTAGACAGATGATAATGAAACAACGAAGCAAAGAACTGGTGGGCCATTATCTTTAATCCTAGCTTGCACCTGGCAGGCAAGTAAAAACACACACTGGGCTCCAAAACCCACTCATTCAGTGCTCACAAAGCTACTGATTTATCCGAGTTTCCTAGAATCAAAGGTTTCTAGCTCACTAGAATTATTCACCTTTGTTTCCCATCTCCTTTCTTCTGCCTGTATAAATTCTGCACAAATTGGCTTCTCACTCACCACTCCACCCTCTTTGCTGCTTCTCCTGGTCTCCACGTGGCCTTACTGTGCTCTCCTCTCTAATGGTGATCTCAGGAACCGAGAGAGAGCAAGCTCCCGGTCTGCCCCACTTTATAGTGTAGAAATCCAAACCTTTAAGCCAATCTACAAAAGAACGTCTCTGATATAAAGCCACTTATCTGAGGCATAATGGCATTTCTCATGAAAGTGCACCACCCTATATATCATGTAATCAGTCAAGGGTGTGGGGAAAAGCTTAGTCTTAAAACTAAGCCTTAGGCTGTAACGATCTGGCCTGCTTACAGCCTGCCCCCACACACAATAATATAATTATGCCCATCCCAAGCATAAGGGAAACTAATATCACCTGGGCAACGGGCTTCCACGTGGGCAGCGCCATCTTTAACAAAGTGAGCATAATATATTTTATCTTCCCAACAATCCACCCCTATGCTCACTTTACTACCCACAATCTATACCACCAGCATCCCTGTGCAAGGAAATTAGGCACATTACACAAATTACAATAACATGACAAATCATACAATTTCAACAATTACAAAGGTACATTTCACCAGTCTCTGATCACTTTGCCAAAAGTGCAAAATGTCCTCAGCCTTCTTTCTTGCCATTTGAAAGCCTTCCCCGGGGCAGGAGGGTCTCCAGCAAAACCGCCCCCAACCCCCACCAGGGCATTTTACATTGTCCAAAATCTGTAAGTCCATCCAACAAAGGAGCCAGTGCTCACTCCAGTCGAAGTCCAGGAAATCAGTCCACGCACATGGGGCTTTAGCCTCCCCCCTCATTCCTGCCATCATGGCAGGTCTCACACTGTCCTAAAGAGAAGTATGTGGCAATGGCAGTCAGCATTTCCATCTCTGCTATGGGGAGCATGATGGCATCCACCCCTATGTCCCAAAATCGCAGGCCTACCAGCAGCTTAGCAAGCACTTCCTGCCATTCCAGTGACCACTCGACGATGCATGCCTGGCTCCCAGAATGTCTGTTCATCCTCTGACTGCAGCTGCCGCTGTTTACCTTCTGGAGTCTGCGAATCACAACTCCAGCTCAATTCTCCTCATTTTCTGAATAGGAGCTGGAAACGCCAGCTCCCACTGATGGGTTTTTGAGCTCCAGGCTGCCACTGTCACAGGCCTTGCTGCCCCAGCCCCAGTCTCAGCCCTGGCCTCCTGCTGCAGCTGGTTCTTGGAAATCTCCACGACGTCCAGGGCAATCTGCAACTCATGAACCTGTGATTCCTTCTCCAGCAGCTGCTCTATTTCCAAGCGAATCTCTCGAACCTTGTCAGCCTCCAGCTCTAGGGTTAGCATCTGTTTCTCCCACGTTTGCTCCAGCTCCTTCCACTGCTCAGTTTGCAGGTCTCAGGCAGCCTCTTCCATAGAGCTCTCAGTTTCCTCACACATGGCTTTAAAAGTCAGCCTGCCTATGGCCCCCAAAAGGACAGCTATGGGGAACCATAACAGCAGTTAGTCCTCTACTCCACCGCTCAAAGGTGGTGTTGGCTCCATACCAATATCCAAGTCCTGCCACAGACTACACCAAATGTAAAGCCAGTATCCACAGCCACCATCACAGCAGCGTGGCCCATGCAGGTTCGCATTAGATTCTGACAGTCAGTAATGAAACAGTGGAGCCAAGAACTGGTGGGCCATTAGCTTTAATCCTAGTGTGAGCATAATATATTTTATCTGCCCAACACCTACTTATTTATATTTATTTAATTTACATGCTCATGAAAATTGTGTTTTAAGCAACCCACAAAATCTTTATGAGACACATTAAGCCAAGTCATCTGTCATCTGAAATCATTTCTCTTGCTGAAAAATTTTGTAATATATGACATGAACTTTTAGTAAACCATGTAGAATAAAATATTTCATGTGTTAATGTCATTTTTAATTCTGATAACCCTGAAGACTACCTATTTTAATTGAATCAAAAAACTTAAATTAGCTTTTATTACTAAAAATTAATTTAGATCACATGAACTTGAAAAACATTTGTGTTAGTTTATATTATATTTTTGAGAGTTTAATTTGTATAAGCACAACTTTCTTTAAGCCAATTAAATAGAGCTCTTTTACAAACTAATTTTGACAATACCATTCAGAGGTAGAAAAATACCGTAATTCTATAACACACACAAACATATGTATACATATATAGAGATTTGCAAAAAACATACAGACACAGAGATCTTATAGCTTTCATTCTAAAATTTTAGCATGAATAAGGTACAGTAATAGAAAACTCAGTAGTTTATAGAAGGAACAGTTGAATCCAAATTTTCTTTCAGCAATTGAAGGAGTTATGTTTACTTACTCAGATGGCTAAAGCTTTTTAATAATATTTGTAAAAAAGATATGATTTTTTTCATTTGCTTAAATTTTAAATGTCCTCTCCATCCTTTGATTATTCTCTTTTGATTATACCCCATGCCCTGGTGGGGTAGCTCAGTTGGTTGCAACTTTATTCCCGTGGGTTCAATCCCAGTTAGGGCACATACAATGCATAAATGAATGCATAAATAAGTGAAACAATAAATGTATGTTTCTCTCTCTCTTTTTCTCCCTCCTGCCTATCTAAAGTCAATAAATATTTTTTTTAAAGAATTACCTCTCTCAAGTTTATAGAGCATTTTCATTTTAAAGGACAGAGAAAAAAATGTAAATTCCTACAAGAAGGACTGTGATTTCCTAAGAACAGAGTATTTGCAATACTTACAAGCTTTTTCAGCTAAATAGGTGTTGGGCAGACAAAATATATTATGCTCACTTTGTTAAAGATGGCGCTGCCCATGTGCAAGTTTTAAGAGTAAGCTTTTCGCCACACCCTTGACTGATTGAATGATGTGGGGTGGTGCACTCTCATGAGGAATCCTCCCATTATGCCTCAGATAAGTGACTTTGTATCTTGTTTGTAGATTGGATTAAAGGTTTGGATTTCTACACTATAAAGTGGGGCAGACCGGGAGCTTGCTCTCTCACGGTTCCTGAGGTTGATATTAGATAGGAGAGCAGAGTAAGGCCACATGGAGGAGAGGAGAAGCAGCCAAGATGGCAGAGTGCTGAGGAAGAAGCCAGTTTGTGCAGGGTTTGTGTAGAGAGAAGGAGATGGGAAACAGAGGTGAATAAGTCTGGTGAGCTAGGAAACTTTGATTCTAGGAAACTCGGATAAGTCAGTAGCTTTGTGAGCACTGAATGAGTGGGTTTTGGAGCCCAGTGTGTGTTCTTGCTTGCCTGCCGGGTGCAAGCTAGAATTAAAGCTGATGGCTCACCAGTTCTTGGCTCTGGTGTTTCATTACCGTCTGTTCGAATCTAATGTGAACCTGCATTGGCCAGGGGGCTGTGATGGTGGCATTGGCTCCTGACCTTACAATAGGGGAAGTTTGGGTATTGAGAATAGGAATAGGTGGACTTTGAACTGTGTCTGGAGCCACACTGCAGTTCTGGTTTTGAAAAGATTTTAAAATAAGGGCAGTAGCTTTTAATTTCTCAAATGACATCATGAACATTTTAAATGAGATTAGCCCACCCATAAGTCCTTTCACGAGGGCTTTAGAAAGTTTTTCTTTTCCTCTGGGTACATTTAACTTAGGGGAGAAGGCCTATTTATCAGGTTCTGAATGTCAGCATCTAATCTGGCCAAAGTTCTGATCATAAAGTTATTAAATGCTTTTAGGTTTCAGCTGGGAGAAGCAGGAAGTATTCTGGCAATATTGACCAACCACTGAACTCAAGTTGTGTCCTGAAAGAGGCTCTGAAGGGCACTTTATTTTTTGCTCTCTTTATCAGGTATACAGACAGGAACCTGGGTGGGCTGACTGGTAAGATTTCTCACCAATATCCAGCTTTTGCCAGTTTTCTCAGGAACCCATCAGTGCTAATCAAGTTTGCTAAAAACCAAACTTTAAACGTTTTTGATCAGGCAATGTTCCACTTTAGGAGGTCCAAGTAATTATACAAAAAGCAAGGTTTTTATAACAGAAAGGGTCAGAAAAAAAGAAAGTTTTTAGCAGAAAGTGGATTATTTCAGACAAAGTCACATTTTTGAAGGGAAAGGTGGAGGTCTATCAGGCAGATGAACTCACTACTGTTGATCAGGAAATTGCAGACTGAGTGGTTAAGATTACATTCCTGGGAGAGATTGAACCTTTAATTAGGTTAGGTATTAAGTCTCAGTTTGGTGATGTGGGTTTAGCACAAGTGACTCCATTTGGGGCCCACTGTCTCCTTTTTAACAACCTAATGCTTCAGATTCTTGTTTTCCTACTATGTTTGTGGATCTCTTCATCCTCCCAGAATATAAGGTTATTTGCTGGCGTTTTGTGAATTTTCTTTGATCTATAATTGAGTACTCCAGACACAAAGAAAACATTGGATATTTGATTTTTAATCATTAATGATATTCCTCACAGACCATCAATTACTACCTAATCCTTTAATGTTGCTTTATATCTGTCCCCAGGCCTTAAAAGGGATAAGGCAATTAGTATAGGATCCATTCATTATTTTTTTTCTTTATCAGGTTGAAATTTAAACTAGCATCATTAGGACTGCCAGTATCTCCTCACAACAAAACCTAGTAAAGAGGGTTTAGGAAAGCTTGGCATCTAGCTGTCATATTAATGTCACACGTTGTGTGAATTTGTCATTTTTTCTAACAATGCAAAGTTATGTTCCTTTTAATTGATCCATTTATTCAATTTGATCATTTATCCAAGAGCTCCTTTTATGAACCAGATACTTACTATATTGCGTTGGGGATAAAAGTCTGAACAAAGCAGACATAGTGTCTATCCTTACAGAGCTGAGAGTCCAGTAAAGAAGTCAATAAAATGGTTAAATACAGTGTAGAGTCTAACAGTGTAATATTCAGTAATTGGGAGAATATTTTAGGGTTCTGTAGCCTGGAATTTGAGGTAGGTATTAATAAGTTGAAAATTAATGAAAAGATATATTCCCTTTATAAGACAACATGGCAAATGTTCAGAGTTAAGAGAAACATGGTACTTTTGAGAAATTTGAAAGAGATAGATAGGTAGATGATGATCGATAGATAGATGATAGATGATAAATAATAGATAGATAGATAGACAGATAGATAGATTTACAGAGGGATGGGGTGGGGGAAGAAATTCATAGAGCTGGCCTGTAGGCTGGAGACTCAGTGAAGAATTGATGTTGTAACTCAAGTGCAGAGGCAGACTGGAATCCCCATTCTTTCTCAGAGGACACCAGTCTTTTCCTCTTAAGTCTTTCAACTGTTTAAATGAGGTCTACCCACTTTATGGAGGGCAATCTGCTTTAAGTTGTCTATTAATTTATTTTATTTTTATAATCTTTAAAATTTTTTATTGATTTTAGAGAGAAAGGAAGGAGAAAGAGAGAGAGAGAGAGAGAGAGAGAGAGAGAGAGAGAGACTGATCTGTTCCTATATGTGCCCAACCAGGGATTGAACTGGCAACTTCTGTGTATCAGAACAATGCTCTAACCAACTGAGCTCTCCAGCCAAGGCAAGTCTATTAATTTAAATGGTAATCTTACATAATAAATACCTTTGCAATGACATCTGGACTGGTATAAAATTAGTCATCATAGGTAACGAACAACTTATAAAGGACCTTGTTAAGGAGTTTCACATTTATCCCAACAGTAGTAGAGAGCTATTTGGGATGAAATTGGGGTAATTTCACAATGATGATAAAATAAGAGCTGCTATTTAGGAAGGTGATTCTGGATACATCATGCAGAAGAGAACCCCAGAGGAGGGAGCCAAGACGGGACCAGGAGACCAAAAGAGACTATTGTAGTAATTGTGGTGAAAGGAAATAATTTCTTGAACTAGAGAAGTACCAATAAGAATGGAAGAAAACAGATTAAAGATATTCAACAGATTTTATTTGGAGGGGGAGTGATGGAATTATTAAAACTTTATAACTGGTAAGCAAGGCTGCATAATCTGTGGGACTCAGTACAAAATGAATATGGTGGCTCCCTCATTATAAAAGAAGGAAAAAGCTTTTTCTTTTTTCTGGAGTCTTCCTCAACTTATCATAGTATGCTTAATCTGCTATCTAATACCATTCTCTCTCAGGCACAAGAACATTCACAAGGCATGTGGAAACTGTCACAGGAGTCTGGAGCCTGGCCCTATGACTCAGTGGGTGGGTGTATATGCCCACGTCCATGACCACACCCAGACAACTCCACTGTCTTATCAGACTTCTTTTACAAACCACGAATTCAAAGAAAAAGATTATTAAAAATTTCAGGACAGTAATCTCACCACATTAAACCCCAAGAATGAGGTCCTTTTGAGCTCAGAACCCTGAGTGACTGCACTGGTCACAAGACCATGAAGCTAATCCTTCCAGTAAGATATAATGGGTGGGCTGATGGATGGGAAAAAATAAAGATAATACCAGTTTTCTGTCTTAAAAAAATGTTTGGCAGACAGAAGTGCCATTAACAAAGAAAAGAAAGACAGGGGGTAAAAAATGCTTACAGCTTTGAATTCATTAACTATGTAGAAGACAAATCCAGCAGGTAACTAGATATATGTATTTGAACCTCAAAAAGGAACTGGAGCTAAAGATATAAAATTGGACAATCTCAGTTTATAGATTATATTTAACCATTTATTCTGGAAGCTGTAACAGATTTGTGCTCATCTATGTACATATAACCATTTTGTAAAGACAGTGATCTGGAAGAACTAATGTAGTCTGTGGACCTAGAAGCTGGAAGCCCACTGGCTATCATGAGAACAAGCCTCCTCACACCCTAACCTCTCTTATACCACACACTGAACAAATAAGCTATGAGACATTCTCACAGCTTAAGCTAAACAAGATAGCACACGGGAAATGCCCTGATCTTGGGTTCAGAAGGACCTAGCTAAGATCTGAACATTTCCTAACTGTGAGACTTTACACAAATCACCGACCTTCACTAAGCTCTTATAATTTTCCTTTGTTAAAATCAAGATCATTAAATATCTGCCATTTTATTGGGGGCCAAAACAAAAGAGTGAACATGAATGCCCTTTAGAGGCTGAAAATAACTGTAGATATAAGACTGTATTATGATTGTGGTAGGTTGGGGCAGCTGGAAAGCCTATGTTAGCTCTTTCATGCTTACACACATGACAAGGCATATGAAAGCTGAAGCATTCTGAGTGGCATACAAGTGCCTGCCTGAGAACTGTGTGGTCATGAGCAGCAATTTCCAGCTCAACTTTATAAGAGAGAGTTGTTTTCCTTTAAGCCAAACTAGGTGACCATATATAGTGCCTATTACTACTTCTGCCAGTCTATTTGAAGGGACCCACCCTCTTCTTTCTTCCCACTGATTGCATTGTCTTTGCTGCTTCTGGTTCTCCAGCCAGCCCCTGGCACCAGCTGTCCAGCACCTCATTTATGAGAGCCATACCTCATCATTCCTGCCATGCTCTGTGTTCCTTGCAAGAGGCACGAGGTGGAGAGAAAATAATTAGTAATCCAGGCACTGCAGTCCTGATGAGACACCTGCAGCATAATCATCCAAATCAAATATTTGGCTTGCCTTCTTCAGATGATATATCTCTTCCTGCAAATGCTGAATGGCAGCTTAGCCGAGTTTGTCCCCAAAATGAAGAATACAGCGGAGTAAAGACAGAAACTTCCATTTTGCCACAGTCTGGCCCAGTGCAGCTGAATCTCAGCCTCAAACCCCATCTTATATGTTCAAAAACCTTCCAATTCCATCAGCCAGAAGGGACAGTAGTGGGAGAATAGGAAGAGACCACTTAAATTACTCAAAGTGACTCAGGAATGAATAGTTGCACCACTAAGGAAATGCCCGATTGCGTTCTCTGAAAATCATCACCGTCTGACATTGGGGCTGGCAGCTTTCTGAGTCCCTGGGAAGATATCTGAGTTTATAAAGCATCGATTTATCCTTATTATTCTACAATTTAGAAAGCTGAGACCCAGGCCTCATAGTTTTTCATGGTAGACCCAGGACTAGACCCCTGGGCTCCTGCAGCCTGATTGAATTTCTCCCTCCACCAGCCACACTTCATCTTGAAGGCAGTCCATATCCCTATCACATAGAATTGAGTACAATAGCTCTGTCATTGCCACATTTATTCAGTATCGTTTCTAGACTGCCACCTTCAAAGCTCTTTTCACTTAGAAAACTATATTAGGGTTGAGAATCAAAGAAGATACTGGTCTAGCCGATTTCTATAGCCTATCAGTTTAGCTGATTGTTTTAGCTTGTAATTTTTCTGGACCCATCAAGATATATTCTAAGAACTATAGACAGAATATTAGGGAATTTCCTTCTTTGTTTGGGGTTAATAAAGTATTAATGCAAATAATGTAAGGAGAGCTTGGGTTCTTCGACAGCTTAATTTCTCCTCTAATATAAGCCAGAACCCCTTTCACATCCTTTAATAAGCACTTATCTCATTGAAAATTGGTTGTTTTTGTTTAAGGAGTTGTTTATGCTCTGTCTTGAAAAGGCCACAAGGGCAGGATCCATGGCCATTGTCCTGTCTTCAGTCACATGCTCAGCACTCAGTATTTGCTCAATAAATACTTTTAGGACTGACCTGTGGTGGCGCAGTGGATAAAGCGTCGACCTGGGAACACTGAGGTCGCCAGTTCAAAATCCTGCACTGGTCTGGTCAAGGCACATATGGGAGTTGATGCTTCCAGCTCCTCCCCCTTTTCTCTCTCTCTCTCTCTCTCTCGCTCTGTGTCTCCTCTCTAAAATGAATAAAATAAAATTAAAAAAAATACTTTTAGGAAGTTTTAAATAATTTGGAATTATATAAAGAGCAGTAAATTTGATGGATGGGAGGCAGCTTATGTAATCCTTCCCTCTCTTTTATTTATTATTTTGTGACAGAGACAGAGAGAGAGAGCAGATAGGGACATAAAGACAGGAAGGGAGAGAGATGAGAAGCACCTCTGCAGCATCTTGTTGTTCATTGATTGCTTTATCATGTGTGCCTTGACCAGGGGGCTACAGCAAAGCAAGTAACCCCTTGCTCAAGCCAGTGACCTTGGGCTCAAGGCAGCTACCATGGGGTCATGTTTATGATCCCACACTCAAGCCCTCAACTCAACGCTCAAGCTGGTAGCTAGCGCTTAAGTCAGTTGAGCCTACGCTCAAGTTGGCAACCTCAGGGCTTCGAACCTTGGTTCTCTGCATCCCAGTCCAACAGTCTATCCACTGCATCACAGCATGGTCAGGCGATCCTTCCCCCTCTTTTTACAGATGAGTAAACAGTGACTCAAAGAAGTTGTAACTTAACCAAAGTGTCACAATTAGTTGCCCTATTTATTCAAGATATATTTATTGAGCACCTACTCTATGCTTGATGATTATAGAGGATATTAAGACATATCACTGTTGTCAGAGGAATTCATAGTTTAAGGGGAAAATATGCAATAAAACATAATTATAATACAGTGATGTAAGTGACAGAATAGAGATGTACGAAGTAGCATGCTTAAAGAAGTTAGGATAAGTTTCACAAAAGAGTAAATCAGAGAATGAATTGAAGGATGTGTTGTAGGATTCATTGAGCCTGTCAGTCAAAGAAGGGGGTAAGTCAGTCCAGGCAGGGGAAACAGCATTGAAACCTCAGAACCATAAGAGCATAGAAGGATAAAGGAAGAGCAGACCAGCATGTTAGAGACATATAAAGAAACTGGCAGAAGATGGTGTGAGTGGGAGATGTGGGTTCAAATATTAAAGAGCCCTGTCCATTGTGTTAAGGATTTTGGCTTAGACCAGTGTTCCTCACTAAGCATAGGAATCACCCAGAGGTCTTGTTAAAATGCAGATTTTAATTCAGTTGGTCTGCAGTGGACACTAAGATTCTGAATCTGTAACAAACTCCCTGGTGACATCCATGCTGCTAGGCTCAGATCTCATTGTACAAAAAAGGGTAAGAAGGAGTAGCAAGTCCACAGCGGTATATGGATAAGGCAGTGATTCTCAAACTGTACTCCCCACATTTTTCACCTCCTGAACTAATACAGTAATGAGAAACTCTGTGTGGGGACCAGCACTGTGTTTGCACAAGCTCTTTTAGGTGTTGCTGAAATTTTGCACAGAAATTTGAGCACCACCAAACTAGGACAATGATGTGATTATGTTACTGTATAGGATCCAGCATACCCCCAGTGCAGTGCTCTTTCCATTACAACCTCCCAAAATTATGCATAGATCTCTAGGGACAATATTTTGAATCTAAGAACATTCTAAGATTTTTAAATGACAGAGTGTTAATGAGGAATAAATTTACTTTTGCTGCATTCAGAATCATCTTTATGATTACAAATAGCATGAATTACTCTGTGTTTGATGACATCTTTAAGTGTTAGTAATTGAACTGCACATTTAATGAATATGAGTAGAAAATTAACACAAGCCAATATTCAGAAGTCAAAGTTGATCTCCACCAATTGGTTTTGGAATTGTTTAGAAACAACTTATACTTTTTAAAAATATATTACCCTCAGCTACATCTGAGGTAGAGGATGAAGAACTGAAATATTTTTATTCTCAAGAGTTTATTCTTAGACTCAGAAAAATTCTGATAATCATTATTCTTGAATCATATCATTAGATCTGATTTTTTTTTGGTATTCCTTTTTTAAAAAATTTTTTTATTAATTTTAATGGGGTGACATTAGTAAGTCAGGGTACATATGTTCAAAGAAAACATCTCGATTTATCTTATCACTCAATTATGTTGCATACCCATCACCCAAAGTCAAATTGTCCTTTGTCACCTTCTATCTGGTTTTTTTAAAATTCCATTTTAGCCTGACCAGGAGGTGGCACAGTGGATACAGTGTGGGACTGGGATGCAGAGGACCCAGATTTGAGATCCCTAGGTTGTCAGCTTGAGCGCGGGCTCATCTGGTTTGAGCAAAGCTCACCAGCTTGAGCCCAAGGTCGCTGACTTGAGCAACGGGTTACTCGGTCTGCTGTAGCTCCACAGTCAAGGCACACATGAGAAATCAATCAATGAACAACTAAGGAGCTGCAACGAAAAAATTGATGTTTCTCATCTCTCTCCCTTTCTGTCTGTCTGTCCCTATCTGTCCCTCTCTCTGTCTCTGCCACAAAAAATAAAATAAAATAAAATCCCATTTAATAAACAACAACAACAACAAAAAGCTTGCTCCAGGGTTTCCTCTCCTTTCATTTTAAGGTGTATTGCACAATGCCTAAAATAAACAAGAGAGATAAATGAATATGTGGATCAATGAATCAATTAATTTATAGAAAGGTAATAAGCAGATACAAATTGACAAAGGAAGGAAAGAACAAATAAAAAAGACAATTAGTTAGAGAATATAAAAGATTAATTCTATTATATAAAGGCCTAGAGCACATTTGAATCACTGGAAAGCTTTTAAAAATTTCATGCCAAGACCTCATTCCAGATTAATTCAATCAGAATCTGTGGCAGAGGATGCAGGCATCAGTAATTTTTCAAACTTTCCTGGTATTTCTCGGGTACTAGCCAAGCTTGATATCCATTGGCTTACAAGTATTAAGCTTCCATTAATAATATATTTTTATAGTTAAAATTGTAAATGACATTATAAAAAATCTTTTAGAGTTTTTGAAAGCCTAGCTCCTTACATTCTTGTAGATCTTGGTCCATGTAAAACAAGAATGTTAAAACATTCATCTCTTACTGGAACCCAGGACTATGTTAAACCTATAAGAAGACAAGAACGAGACCCAGAGACAGTAAACTAGAGATATTTAGGTGGAAAATCCCTCCTGGACCATACAGAAAGTGTAAGTTCTATCAAGGGATCCTTGAATGCCCTGCTCAGATGCTGGTGACCACAAAAGCATGCCTTGCCACAGCACTTTTTTACTCTCACACAAACTGACACTTAAGTGATTTTCCGTAACATGAGGAAGAGTGCTGACTGTTTGCAGAAGCAGCACGTGTGGGCGAAACACACCTCTTTTAGTTGTTTCACGAAGCATCGTGAGGTGTTTTGCCTGACTCTAGAAATGATACTGAGGCTTCCATTTCAGCTCTGGATGTTATAGGCAGGCCAGATGGAAACCTGTCGATTATGTGATTGAGCATATTTTTCATTTGAAAGTAGAAACCACTGGGTACGTCATCTGTAGGGTAATCTAGGAGGACATTTTTCTTCATTCTATCCAATAGACCATGCAGAAACACCTGTTTCATATCTTGAAATCCTTTGCAACTGCTATCTAAGAAATAACTGTTGAAACAATATCATTAAGCCACTTTTTAAAATTCATATACTTGGGCATGGAAGGAAACAGTAAAATCCAGAGCTTGTTTTGACATTTCTGCCAACATAGCACTTAGAGCTTTGGATAATTATATATTCCTGTTTCCACCAGTAGGCCAGGCTGGCCAATGGTCCCAGTTTTCCTGGGACTGTAGAGCTTCCTAGGATGAGGGAAGTTCAGTGTTAACACCAGAAAAGGCCAGGACAAGCTGCTCAGATTATAGACCCATGACCTGATGCATTGAGAGGCTGCATGATTTCTTAGTCACATCTGTTGGTGGTAGAGTTATTTCTGGGTTTCTACCCAGACATCTAATGTATATTTGCCTGAGGAAATCATAGCACTATCATATATAACGGTCCTATTTTCTGAAAGTCATTCTGGAACCAAAGACCATCCAAAAAGGCAGGTCATTGCATGACTTGAGAGGACACTAGGAAACACAGTCATGTCTCCCCCAGAGGACCTAGGCCTGTGGCGATAGATGCTGCTCTGAAAGAGTCATGAGTAATTTCTCTCGTGTCTCAGTAGTGGCCACCAACACCCCAGGTTGGATAAAACATCAATTCTGACTTAAAGTATACCAAAGAAAAATAAAGTTTAGGTAACTTCAATTTTCTAAGTAGACAAACACCATATCACATTTTGGAAATGGTTTTGGAGAAACCAAATAAAAAACCATTTGAATCTAGTCTGTCTTCATGAGACCACTGAAGTAAACCCTGGACCAGTGTTTTCTAATAGTGCTCTGTGACACCTTCTTCTATTGTTCCTTAAGCCTTAGTGTGCATTGGAATCACCTGGGATCTTGTTAAATTGTACACTGTCATGCTAGTGGGCAGAGATGGGGGTCAAACTCCTGTATCTCTAACAAGCTCCAAGTGACCTCAGGTGGCTCAGAGGCCACACTCTAAGTAGCAAGGCCCAGAGCCTCTTGAAGGTACCCCATGAGGCTGAGGGAAGGACCAGAGGGAGTGATACCTCTTCCTTCTTTGCCCTTTTCAACAGGAGCAGCTATCTTTATTTGTATAGAAGTGTCACAGAGAGTTTGTTTATAAATGCATTCCACTGCTTGAAAAAAAGAAAAAGGAAGGAAGGAAGGAAGGAAGGAAGGAAGGAAGGAAGGAAGGAAGGAAGGAAGGAGGGAAGGGAGGGAGGGGAGAAAAAAAGCCACAGCCATTAAAAAATGCACATCAGTAAAAAACAAATAATTCTGCAGAAGTGTGACAGTACCTCCTGACAGACTTTTCTGCCACTCACTGATGTTTCCTTCAGCGTGGCCAAGGATAGTGCTCCAGCCCGTGAATCCACTGTCTCATCACCTGCTTTGTGACACAGCCGGACATGAACTCTATGGCAGCAGTGCCAAATCTGTAGTTTAATTAAAAAAGAAAGGGAAAAACAAACCGCTCTCCAACACAGAGAACAACAAAAGAAAAGCCCCATAGAGGATGACCCCATAGTCCCTGACTAAATGATGATTTTCATTTGCAGAACCTTCCACTTGACCCATGTAGACAGGAACAAAAACAGATGTTCAGTAGGCTGGTACCTGGGGCCAATTTCAGGAGGGAGCCACTGGTAAATGTAAGCTGTAGGTGGATGGGGCCAAACTTAATTAGAGAATGTTTCAAAATTGAAGCAGAATAGAATTGTTCCTGTGGAAGGGTCTCTTTGGAGCACAGTGCTTGCGAGAAGCCTTTCATGCAAGTTTAAAGCATCCTTTATATAATCAAAAAACTTATTAAACATGGGCACAAAACCACTGTGCCTTCAAAGACACCTAAGTATCTCTCACTAGAGCAATATTCTCTAAGATTTAATTTAATTTAATTATTCATAATGAAACTTAATGGTTTTTCAGTTGTGTTGTTTTGGTGCCACGCTAATATTTTTAAGGGGCTTGGCAAGGTCGACTCTGAGACCAGGTGCTCCGGACTCCAGAACTCATTCTGCTAACTCACGGTTCAAGGTTGCCTGCGATCTTTGCCTCCCAGACATGGGACAGAGCCAGTTCAGATGGAAATAAAGTGGTTAGTGACAGAAGATATGTATAGATGGGCAGGAACTGAGAGAATTATGAAAATTAATTTTACATGAGATCTGGAAATGAAACCTCCTCGCATAATTCTAGATCAGTGTCTGCTTGGGGAGGCAAATGACCGTGGCCACAGATACTGTAAAGAGAATTGTGGTTTGGAAGGAAGGCTGAGCCCCAGTTCGAACGCAAGTTGTTGGAGCCCTGTAGAAACCAAAGACAGGTGCGGTGGCCTAATTGATCATTTAAATTAGTTCTTGTGGCTAATAAGGTGAAGTTGGGTCATTGCTTTGAGCTGCAATAATATGTTGTAAGGTTACTGATGAGTAGAGTTTGGGCCCAGGGATAAAATGTTTATGAAAAAGCAGAATTTACTGTCGATAATTTAAAATAAGACTTTTTGACACAAAAGTATACAGTTAGAAATAATGAGAGACAGAAGACCTGAGAGCAAAGGGCCCTCCTCCCGCACGGCAGCACGCAGTCCGAGGGAGTAACCACCCCCTTTATTACAGCGATGCTTCATTTCGCTGCAGTTTTGAATTAGATCATGTCACTCATTTGGCTTGCTGGCCTGGCCCCTGTAGGCAGGTGAATTTTCAACCTCTGAAATAGAATTTCTCCTCAGAGACCCATACCAGGATTTTTTTAAAAGGGAGGAAGGATGGTTATCAAGAGAATAATTTTTCTCTCCAAAATGACCCTTGTGCTTTCCAGGTGACAGAGACAGCAGAACAGAGCGCTCACTAATGAAGTCACATAAACAAGAAGAAAGCCACATGTCCACGTTGCACTTCCATGGAGACACTTCATATATTAAACAAATATTTAATGGTACACTCTGAGGTGATTATTACTATGTTTTATTTATATATTTTTTACTGTGGTATATTTAAAGAATCCTGGTATGTGGTGTAAATTGGATTCCTGAAGCTTTGAGGGGAGGTATTCCACTGGTCCTCTCATTTGTGAGGGAAAGGTGAGGTGAGACATTGCATGGAGGATGCTCAGCAGGTGTTGTGAGAAGGATACCTGATCAACTAAGGCTCAGTTGTGCTGGAGACCTCTGGAGGCTGGTATAGAACATGCCTCAGGTTTGTTCACCTTCAGGGTGAGGAAAATAAGACATATATGTACCTTTCCCCTTTGTCATTTGGTGAGCACTGCTCCCAGGCATCGGCTCTCCAGCAGTCCTGCATGTGGTCTGGGCACACTAGAGACCAGAGAAAGCCATTGGGCAGAGAGTGGCTGATGCTTCCCCTAAGAGCTGCCAACATGCATGGGTGCAGTGAATGTTAAGGAGATCTGGGCAGGACGCTCGTTGCCTCCACCATAATAATGATCTCTAACTTTAGAGATGATAGTTTCATTGGGAAGATAATAATAAGTAATATTATTTATTGAGCAAATGCTATCTATATACAAGGCACTGTGTTATGCATTTTTATTTGATCTTCACAAGTTTATGATGTTAGGTAATATTATTAGATTCATTATATGGATAAGGATACTGAGTCAGAGAGGCATTAACTAACTTGACCAAGTTCGCCCCAGCTAGTAAGTGGTAATATTAGTAGTCATCCAGACAGGCTGGCTCCAGAGCCCATGTTTGTAACAACTTTTCTCCATTGTTCCTCTCTATGACTCATGAGCAATTAAAAAGAATATGAGACAACATAGAGGAATATATCCTTACACAAAATGTACTCTCAGGAGATGCTTTCTTCCTGAGATAATTACATTTCACAGAGGACAAAAACTTAATCCAAAAGCATGTGTATCTAATAATGGAGCCACCAGAACTGGTGACAATGATAGAGCTTTGGAGAGACTGGCAGGAGGACCCTCAGCCCTCAGCAGCCAAAGCCCAGAGCCCAGAGGAGGAACTGATTGAGGGAAATGTCACTCCTCTTGGCCACCTGTCTGTGGAATAAAGCACTTCTGATCCCTGTGCTGAACTATATACAACCCAACAATGCTGACTTGGAATAATCAGAAAATGAGAAGAGGTCTATGAAGAGGGTTGTCCATCCTAGAACTATTTATGATCACAAAACATTTAACAGCAGGGACCTTCTCAAGCTGCAATGGATTCATACAATGGAATAGCATGCAGCCAACGAGGGGTGAGGGAACGTTCTAGAGATGCTTTTTCATGTGCAAAGTCATTGCTATCCAAAAACCTGTTTGGAAATTTACTTGTTTACCAAGCCAGATGGAAACTATAAAGTGACTCCTAATGTTTCCTCTTTGTTAACATGCTTTAGCTTCAGTGCTTAGCTTTCTTTCATCCTTTGAACTTTGTAAACCAAAAGTTTATCACAAGGAAATTTCTGTATTTATGGACATGAGGGAGATATGCATAAAACACTGTTAGGGGAAAATCAAATTAAAACCAGCATTTCTGGTGTGACACCAATTTTGAAATTATGTTGATGTAGGCACAAATAGTGTCAGGCATGCACATCAAAATACGGACAGAGTTTATTGCTGCCGCTGAGTCTCTGGGTGGTTTCTATTCTATTCTATTTTCTCTTTCTGTGTTTCTAATTTTTCTATCAAAAACATGCCTTCTCTTTATGGGTATGTGTGTGTTGTGTGTTTGTACATGTGTTTATCTTTCCTTTAAACAAGATTTAAGATTTGGGTAAATATGCTGTATCAGAAGCAATTGTGGAATCCCCTCCCCACCCTGGAACCAATAACAGCAACAGTATAAAGAATTTGGAATTAAAAGAACCCGAATCCCTGACTTGGTTCTGCCATTTATATCTTGGCCTCTTTCCTCCTCTCTTTTATTTAAAAAATGAGGGTGACAAGCTCTTTCACAGGGTAAATTATAATGCACGACCCTGGTATGGGTAGGTATTATTATCAAACTCTCTGCGAATGGTCTTTGTCAGGTATAGTGGGACACTAAGGGAACATGCTCTGAAAACTAAATGGAGTGGAAGTCTTCGATGTTAGAAAAGATACTGTCAGGCATACTTGGAGCAGGGGGAAATGACAGTGCCTGAGGGGAGCAGTCTACAGGCTGAGGCTGGACAGGGAGGAGCAGGTAGACACCACATTCCAATCAGCCAGACCCACAGCCTGACTTTCAAGGGCCCCAGAAAGGCGGGCTTGGATTGGTCATCGCTTTTAATAGGGGAAATTTCCAGAGGGTGGAATCTTCCTGGCAAATTCATTTCTGAAGAATTATGAAATAATGTGTTAGTATCTGTTGTTGTAATTATGTGGGAAGCTAACTGCTATTTTTGTTGATGAAGCTGACTCTCTCTGAGGCCTCAGCTGGAACAAAAAATTCATCCTCCTTCTCCTGGGTGATGTGAGCAGGGGGAAGCCTTTGTCTCATTTGGTGCCTTTTCTTTTCTGGGTTTTCTGGGTTTCTTTTCTGCAGCTATGACTGCTGCTACCACTGCTGCTATTTGTTTTGTAATTGTTCTTTGAAGGCCTCCAGCGAGAAAGCTATTCTAATTGTATGAATCAGGATGCAGCTGAATCCTAGAAGCAGTCCCAAGTAATATGTGCAACCATTTGACTGAACTTTCATACTAGCTAGGGGGCTTCCCCAACTTCCACGAGGCCAGCATCTGATGATGAACATAAAGCAGCCGCCAGATGAGATGCGGGAAACAGTTGTGTGTCATAAGCATCAGTTAAATTCTGGGCAGTAAGAAGTCAGGCTGCCCTGAGCCACACATGATTGGCAGTGTGCTAATGCAAGTTGCCAAGCTACATACCATCTTGTTACAGTGGGGTCCCAGATGCAGCCTGGCAAAATGTAAGTGAATATTGCATGGGACCAGTCAGTGCTGGGTTCAAATTATTCACTGCCACTATAAGCTGCATGAACTAGGCAAGTTACACGGAACTTAATAAATGCAACCTCACATGTTGTCTTCGAATTCCAGTTAAAGCCCCCCCGCCTCCAAAATAGCTGACTACATTTCACTTATCTATCCATGCTGCCTTAAGAAATGGCTTAAATGTTCCTGTAACTTATATTTCATCACTCCAAAATCAGATAAGTCTAAGGATGCATTGAAGAGATCTACCGGGGAGAGTCTATGAAGAACATCGTGTCCTAGTAGGAAATTCCCTAGTAGGAGAAAGGAAGTGGTGCTTTCTATTTTTTCAGTTACTTCACAAATTTGAATTGAGTTCTCGTTAGGTTGCAAACACAGTGCAAGATGCTGGGGATACAGCAGTGAAGAAAAATTGCTCACTTGCAAAGCAGACAAGGAGGGTACTCTGAGCTGCACTTCGGGAGATGGAACGGCCAGGGAAAAGGGAGACCGAGATCCCATATATATAACTATATACAGTTGTACAGTTGAGCATACAATGAGCAAGCTGAACCAAAGATCTTCTCAGGAACAACCCAGTGGAATATAATGCTGACAATTTCCCACAGTTTGAGTAAAGTCTGTGGAAGGTGGATGGGTGTGGGTTCTCTTGAAAGACCCATACTCAAGGGCCATAGCATGCTGAGACCAGGCAAAGGGAGTTCATGCCATGACCCCTATACCTCAGCCAACTACTCTAGCCTTTTTCCAGCCATGTTCTTCTCTATAGAGAAACTGTTCATGAGGCCAAGGACTCATGCTCACCTTAGGGACACACCCACCTCAAGACCATGCCATCTCTCTCCTAGACTGTGACCTGGTAACAGGGACTGAAGAATTCCCTTTCCAAATGGCCTCAAGTCAAGCCTACTTCCAAGGGTAGGCCCTATCACCATGTGCGCAGTTGTAGGTCCAAGGGCTCTTCAAAAGCTGGCTTTTGGTGGGTGGGTGTGAGGACAAAGGTGTCCACACACATTGCACAGACTCCTTGAGTCAAGGGTGAGAGAAAGGAAGGACCAATAGTGACATGAGTCTCAGGCTTAGAGCCAGCTTCTAGCATGGAATGCCAAGGAGTATAAAAATTTTAGATACAAGCCTGCCTATATTTATATAAATTATATATAAATATATATATGATTTATATATATATATTTTATAATATATATAATCTTTCAGGTTATTATGAAGGTGCAGGTGTTAGGGAATAAGGATAGAACATGTTTTATTAAATAATATCTATCATTTTATTAATTAAACTAAATATATTTTAAATTGTGGTCTTCTGTTTGTCCTCTTGCCAAGGGCCCCACAAATATCAGAGTAGTACTGTCCAAAGGGTCTGCCTGCCTGACAGGTCAAGTCCCACAGAAATAGGCTGAAACGGAGAGTCTAAGTGGATAGCACGAGGATATGTCTCCAAAGTCAAAGAGCATGGGTCAGAAGTCCCCAGAGCCAAAAGGAGGGATGGGGAAAATTGGAGGAAGGTTAGGGAAGGCAAAGTAGAATGAAATAAAGTGGTTAAGGAATATCAGGGACAAGATCTTAAAGAACCCACCAAAGCCTTCCATAGCTGGTTTGATTCTGGGCATAAGCCTTGATACAAGGCATTTTATAGCCAAGAGGCAATACAAACACGGCGCTCTAAAATGCTGTCACAATCTTCTCCTCATTCCTTGTCCTGCCTTGATCCTAGAGAAAGGGGAAGGACAGGTGCTAAAAGAACAAACTGGAACAGAAACACCCTCATGGAAACATCGAGCAGTGTGGAGATTACCAGGAGGAGGTGGGTGTGAGGTGGAGGAGGTGGGTGTGAGGTGGAGAAGGGCATAAGAGGGATAAATGGTGATGGGACAAAGACTTGACTTGTGGGGAGTGAACATACAATATGGCATTTAGAGATGTGTTCTAGAATCAGGCATCTGAAACCTGCTTAATTACATTAACCAGTGTCACCCATTCAAAATTCAATTAAAAAATAAACAAGTACATATAATAAAAAGAGCAAACCAGGTTTCATTCATTATCCTTCACAGAGTCTGGGTTTGCATAAAGAGGAGATCCTTGTATTTAGATGAGAAATTGCAATTTGACTTTGATGTAACTGGACTTTTGAAAAACCTGAAAAGGATGCTCTTTGAATATTTCAAAAGGACTTGAAAAGCTATGGGATCAGCCAAGATATTTTCAAGGAGTGATAAAAAGAAGTTTTGACAGTTGGGGTTTGAACACCAATGGTGAACAGGAAGGAAATAGTATTGTTTATTGACTATATCACCTTCATTTCACAGTAATCAGTTGATGGTTACTTTTCTGGCCTTCAGCTTCCTCATCCCCAGTGATATACACCAACTTTGAAAAGATGCTGTGAAGGCCCTGGCCAGTTGGTTCAGCGTTAGAGGGTTAGCCTAGCATGTGGAATTCCCGGGTTTGATTCCCAGCCAGGGCACACAGGAGACACGCCCATCTGCTTCTCCACACTTTCCCCTTCTCCTTCCTCTCTATCTCTCTCTTCTCTTCCTACAGCCAAGGCTCCAGTGGAGCAAAGTTGGCCTGGGTGCTGAGGACAGCTCCATGGCCTCCGCCTCAGGTGCTAGAATGGATAGAGCTTCGCCCCCTGGTGGGTGTGCCCAATGGATCCCTGTGGGGCACATGCAGGAGTCTGTCTGACTGCCTCCCTGCTTCTACAACTTAGGAAAAATACAAAAATGATGTGAAGAATAGAGAAGATATAAGAAAAGCTTCCAGCAAGTTTCATGTATCTAGTGACGTAGGTATTAAAATTGCTATTGTTGTTATGAATAGCATTATTATTTAATTTGTGTGCTGCAATACAATTGTGAGCTCTACTTTAGTTCCTTTCACCTACTCCCCCTTTCTTTACTGGCTCTGAAACTAGGGTCAGTAGAAGTTTCTAGAAGGCCCCCACTTTGTATTCTGTAGGCATTAACCTGTCAGCTATCTACTACATAGTAATTGTCCCTTGACATAGGGATTTCATCACTGAATCAGTCATCTGCAAGAACCCTGTTAATATTCATGAAGAGCCTACTGGGTGTCAGCCATAATACTAGGGACTTTTTACATATGTCTGCCATCAGTTAATTCCCTGAAAAGTGAAAAAAAAATGTGCCTATAATATCGATATCTTAGAAGTTACTGCTCTACAGAGGCTGCCGGGGAAGGATTTCAGCTTTCTGCAGCCAAGACTGGTTAAAAGCTCTTTAGATAGCACTTGCAATGACAGGAAGGGAGGGACGGTGCATGAAGGACATGAAGCAACACCTTCTTCAGGAGTGTTTGTCCTGAGCCTATGAGTCAGGCTTATGTTAAAGCTCTGAGAACTGGGCAGTCTGGTATGATGAGAGGATGGCTATTCACTCCTCTTTTAAAATCTGTCATTTTGGTCAAATTTGCCCATTAAATTATTTCATTCAAGAGTCAATAACAAATTTTAGGGCAAGAACTCAAAGCCAGACTACTGGCAAAATGGGTCAAAGATTTAAAAAATTTGTGAAACACTCCTTCCTAGGATGTTCTTGCCAGTGGTCTCATCTAGAAAAAAATATATTCCTTGTTTGCCTCAGTTTGGTGGCCAACGTAACACTGCCCAGGATGGTTCTCACCCTTCATGGTTCACAAGTAGATTTTTACCTGCAGGCTACAGACTGGTGTCCACTAGTGAGGATTGAAACACATGTGACCCACTGGAGAGCACTTGTACCACATGGTGTCTTGTCACCACAGGAAAACAGAAAGCAAGTGTTAAAGTGGCCTTGAAAGACTATTCACAGAAAAAAAATGATGTATACACCTGGAAAATGAATGAGAGAAAGAATTCAACTACCAGTGATGTATACACCCGAAAAATGAATAAGAGAAAGAATTCAACTACCCAAATAATCAAGAAAACATAAAATCCAGTAGCAACAAACATTTCATAAGCATCTACCACCTGCCAGGTATTAACTCCTAAGAATTCAAAGATGAAAAGGCAGATCTAGCCCTCAAGGAAGTCACATGTTCTGATTGGTGAGAAACTAATTGACTACATATCCCAGAGCCATAAGGCATGAGAGACAGGCTGGTCCACTGTGTGAGGAGATATCCTAGGACACCTTATGCAAATGTGGGAGACCTGGAATAACTTTGTTTGCCAATGGATTGATGTCCAACTTAAGACCTGAAAGACAAGGGAAGGTTGTTAGATAACAGAGATGGCATGGAGGGGTTAAGAAGCGGGAAAGGAAGTCAGAAAGTCACTCTGAACAGGGGGAATATCTTGTGCAAAGGCCAGATGGGAAAGAATAGGGTTGGTGGTTTAATGCAGCTAAAGCCAAAGATAGAAAGAGAGGAGTGTTGAGTGAGGAGCCTGGGGAATACACAGTAGACAAGTAGAGAAAAGTCTTTGACACTAGTTAAGTCTAAGATGTTTCCTGGGAACAGTAAGTGTTACTGAATGGCTCTGAGTCTGAGGATGCCAAGAGTATATTTGCATTTGAGAAGGATCACTCTCATGGAGGGTGGGGAAAATATGTGGGAGGTCTAAACTAGTAGTGGGAATCGTGGGTTTGAGACAGAATCAATCATGATTAAAAAAGAGGTCTTATTTTGAGACCTCTCTCCCCTACCCTCTATGCACAACTTGAGACCAATTTGTTTGCAAATGCTTTGAGAAGTGAGTCCTGAAGTATGGTGAGGGAGCAGAGAAGAAAAACAAGGAAGTGAATGAAGCCCAGGACTAGTATATTAGTCGTTAAGCCATTGCTATGGGCAATTGACTATGTAGAGGATGCCCAAGAAATCGGGCTATTTATCCTACCACTCCTGTCTCTAATTGGTTTACTCCCTGGCTTTTCCCAGGCCAGAGAGAAATCTCCAGCAGTGAGATGCAAGAGCTTGAGTTAGGAAGCCACTAGGGGAATGTCCACAAACGCTGCAGGGGACCTCCAAGGTGGGCCAAGTGGATATAGGTGACAATATTGAGTCCCTTCCATGAACCAGACTTCCACAAGCAGATCTTCCAATATCTCCACATTTCTATGGAAATTTACACATGCCTGAGGTATAAGCAGACTGCAAGTTAGACCCAAGGAAAGTGACAAAGTCTCTGGGGACTAACCCTCATTGTGTCTCCATGCAAACACCCTGCCTGGCTCTGGGCTGGATTAACAGCTCCTCATTTCTATAGTTGTCAAATATGTCATGATAATTACAATTATAATTATTTATTGAACACTGACAGGATTCACATAGAAAATGTTTTATGGAATAATTAACATTGTAAAAATGCAATTACTAGAATTTATTTCTTGAAACGGATCCAAATGTACTAGAACTTATTACTGATAACAGGAGGAATGTGCAGTAGTCAACCAGCTGCAGGTCATGTAGGGACAAAATGTGTACTTCTTGTTTTTCACCTGAACTGAGCTGTAGGCAAAAGAAATGATGGCTCGAAGCTAGATATTTTCTCATTTTAAAATGGTTGGTAATTCTAGGTGATTGGTGTATGTGAAATGGTTTAGATTATGGATTTGAAGTCATGAAACTAAAATTTTGGTCTTGATTCTGTTAGTTACTCGCAGTGTGACTTTGTGGATATCAGTTAAGTTCTTGTTAAGTCTCAGATCATTAAAAAGAGCAAATAATTCTTGCCACCCTGTACAACTTCTAGATCATAGCAAGTACTCCTGTTGGTCAAATAAATGAATGAAAAAATATAAGCATAAAGCTCTTAGCAAATAGTCAGGGTGCAAAAAAGTTAATTATTATTGCTTTTGTGTTTATAATAACCCAAAGCTACTCACCAGTCAAATTAACTTCACTATAATTCTTATTGCTGTTGCTATCATTAGTTTATAGGTCATATAAAAGCAAATTAAGCTATCTTGCAGGGATTGCTGAATTTGGAGAGAGAAAACCTGGACCCATCTTTTGCTGGCTGTTTGATCTCGAGCAAGTCACTTAATCTCTCTGAGTTTCAAAGCTCCATCTGCAAAATGACCATGCCTACCCTGTCTACCTTACAGGGGGTTTGGGGGTCAAAATTAAAATAATATTCCCGAAAGTACTCATAAACTACAAAGTGCAATGAGGGTAAAAGCTTTTATTGTTTTTCTTACAGTATTGTGCTTTTTTTTGACGGACTTAAAACATCAATTTAAGACATTAATTTCTATCCTTAAAGACTTACTTAGACTTCTAAGAGGCCATATTTTAGTATAACGCTGAAATGATTTGCAGCTTTGGACTGGGGGCTAGATTTCAGAGTTTCTAAACCTCAATTTTTTTTTTCCTGAGTACATCGCTTCTAGATCTTTTGGCTAAGGTCAAGTGTATTATTTGAGTACAAATTAGGGTGAACTAGAATGACATATCTTACTAGAAGTTAAAGTTACTGAGATCAAAAGACAGGAAGCAGATCCTTAGCTCTTGGAAGGTAGTACAAGATTTAGCTAACTAAGGCATATAAGCAGCAGAATGTAATGGATGCTCTCATAGGGCTCTGGGATCCACAAAGCTGAGGACACATCCCCGCCTGGCACCTGATTAGCTGTGAGTCATTCATCAAGTTACTTAACTTCTCTGACCCTCTGAGTGTTGTATCTCAATTGTGGATAAGAAGACTTCATAACATTGTCCTAGGAATTAAGCAAGGTAGCTTTTTACATCTTCAAAATTAATAGCCCAGGGGAAAAAAATGGAGAATCTGATGAGGCCAAGAAACCTTTCAGTAATATGACGGATGGCAGAGCACAGTGGCCAAGAATATGGACTCTGGAGCCAGACAGTGAAGGTTCAAATCCTGGCTCCGACCATTAAAGCCTCATGCCATGTTGGGCAGGCCACAGACCCTCTCTGTGCTGTCTCGTCATCTGTATCACAGGGAGAATAAGACATAAGGTGTGAGGATTAAATGAGTCCATATTTGTAAGGCGCTTAGTGCCTAATATAGTGTCCTATAAGCACTTGTTGAGGTCCAGTCCTGTCTGCCAGTTTTAGAGCAACAACACAAGGCAGACCTTTATCTGCCTGGAAGAACTCAGACAGAGAAGTACCAGTACTTCAAAGGCATCATTCGGCCTTATTTTTTGACTGACAGCTTCAAAACCATATGTGCTACTTCTTCAACCATCCCCCATTGCTACATAAATCTTTATAGAACTGGATTGTAAAGAGGCAAGTATTGGAAAACTGAAAGCCCTAATATCCCAATCGATCGCCTGAGAGCAGTTCAATGGCATTTCTGTAAGCTCTCTAGCGTCATCCAGGCCTCGCTGTAATAGTCCACCACCTAAGACCCAGGAGGCAGAGGGCAAGGGCAACTTGCAGTTTGTCCCTATGCTCATCTGGCTGCTGTCAGGTAGAATAAAATAAATGTTCAAAAGAGTCAGGTTATTCTCATTTAGTTCCAGTGCATGGGATCCAGCTGTTGGAACATATTCCCTATAGCGTAATCCCTAGATTGACTACAGCTAATTCTATGTCTGAGGGAGGGGAAGGGACGAAAGAAGAGAGGTGCTGAAGAGTGGGAAAGGACACTTTTGTTTCAGCCACACGACAGTCTCTTTCTGGGTCAAAAAAATGAAAAATAGAAAACCTGTAAGAAAGAAAATGCTCTTAGAAATAAGCTGGGGTTTTTGTTTTGGTTTTTTTTTTTTCCCTTTACTTGGATCCTGTGAATATAATTCAAAGCCTTTTCTTTCCTTGAGTGACCACAGATAAAAAAAAATGATGGATAAAATCTCCTCTAAGGATCGCAGCTGTCCCTGGTCACAGTCTCTGCCTTTCAGCTCCGGCAGCCACAGAGCAGGCTGAGCCCCAAGGTCCCCACCAAGAGAGTGTCAATGTGCCCAAAGAAAGGAGCACTTTGGAGTCTGAGCTTTGTGGGCTGCGCAAGAGAAGCAGTCTCCCCATGCTGTTTGAGCAGGTCACCCCGCCTTTTGTTTCCTCTCTCCACCATCCTGAGCCAGTTTTGAACAGCCAGTCTTAAGACTTATTTGGATTCCTTTGCACTCTGCTTTCTGAAATCCTTAAAAGCTTGAGAGGAAACATTTAAGAAGCATGATTGAGGCCAGCTGTGCTACACCCCAGCCAAGCCACGCGAGCCACTCTTCTCCATGATAGGTTTTGACTGCTGTGGCTGCGGGCTTCCTACCCTGGTCTGCAGCGATGGCTAAGGTGGCTGCAAGGAATGAAGTGGCCTGGCCCCGGGCCACACAATCACACCGGCCCGGGAAGCAGTCCTCCCTCAGAGCGCCCCTTGTGTGGACATCCTTCTTAGGTTTTCCAAACTGACAGAATCATCACAAAGGAAAGAGAAGGAACATTTAAAAATGCCTTCTGAATACTCAGTCTTTCATCAGCTCAATTGCCTGACACATTTGCTCCTTAGGCTGCATCTTATCTCTCATATTGGTCATTCCAGAGGTCCCACACTGGCTGGAATTTGGAACTCCAGTGGTGTGGTGGATTATAATCCTTCCCCCTCTTCATGTCAAGTCATTGTACACTGTGACTCTCTAGTTTGTCCTATGAGGAGGAAGCATCTCTTTACCACCTCGTGAAACTGGATTTACCTTGGACTTGCTTTGGCCAGTCAGTAGATGGTTATAGACATGACAGGTTGACATTTTCAAACTTTTGGCCTCAAGAAATACTTCGGTGGTTTCTCTCTCTCTCTCTCTCTCTCTCTCTCTCTCTCTCTCTCTCCCTCTCTCTCTCTTCCCTCTGTCTCCCCTCTGTCCTTGGGGAAGTGAAAGCCTATTGGGTGGACAGGCCATTATATGCAGGGACAACCTGTTTCTTGTATGGTAATTTTCCCCAGAGGGAAAAATGGTGTGCTCTGAATATGAAGTAACTTTATTAACATAGAACAGCACTGTTTCTTGTCTTTAGGGCTGCAAAACTGAAATGCTCCAGAGGCAGCAGAATGTCTTATGAAGCAGCGGGTTCTCAGGGCCAGTGTGTGTGTGTGTGCGTGCACGCACGCGCATGCCTGTGCTTCTTTAAATGTTTTTGTATGCATGTTGCAAGTGGTGGGGAAGTAACAAGCATTTATTGGTTGCCCGCTGCTTGCCTGGCATGTGCTGTGTCTCTGCCACTTTTGATAAGATCTCACATCAGTGAGGAGTTTTGAGGAGCACTGATTTATTTGTGAGGCCAGGAAAGTCCCAACAAGTTGAGGAAATTGCCCAAGGTCATGCAGCCAGCATGTTCTAGAGCCTGTTTGTCCTGTGCTGTCACCCCTAGGAGTCTTACACTGTATTACCTAAATGAGAAGTTTCTGTAGAAGGGTATCAGAAGGTCTTCACATATATGAGTAAATTAGTTTTTCTTGTATTTACCTATTTAAAATACTGTAATAAAAATTCACATGCCCCAAATATACTATATCCCGTATATTAGAGAAGACCATTATCTTGTCACTGTAAGGTCTCTGTATGCATTTAATTCCACAACCTTCAGAATACAGCGCTTCCTGATGGATTGGGGATGTATTTGAATATCTATTATATATGCTATTGCTTAGGAGTACAGGACATCTACACTTCTTTTTCTTCTCAATTTAGACTAATGCATGTCATCTTAAGTAAGGGAGCATGCTGCCGTGCACAGGTGCATATTTCTTTTGAATTTTATTTTTTTTAATTATAGTTGACATACAACATTATATTAGTTTTAGGTGTACAGCATAGTTAATTCAACATTTACATATGTTATCACCACAATAAGCCTAGTAATCATGTGTCACTGTACATAGTTAATACAATGTTATTGTCTATATTTCTTACTTTGTACATTATATTCCTATGACTTATTTTATAACTGCAAGTGTCTATTTCTTAATCCCCTTCCTTTTTCCACACACCCCTCACCCTTTGCTAACCATCAATTTGTCCTCTGTATCTATGAGTTTGTTTCTGTTTTGTTTGTTCATTTATTTTGTTCTTTAGATTCCACATATAAGTAAAATCAAATGGCATTTGTCTTTCTCTGACTTTCCACTCAGCATAATACTCTCTAGGTTCATCCATGTTGTTGTAAATGGCAAGGCTGCATTTGTCTTATGGCTAATGTTCCATTGTGTAAATGTACCATATCTTTATCCATTTATCTGTTGGTATACATCTAAGTTGCTGCCAGGTCTTGGCTATTGTAAATAAGGCTGCAGTGAGGATAGGGGTGCTTATAACTTTTCAAATTAATGTTTTCTTTTCATATGGATAAGTAATGCCCAGCAGTGGAAATGCTGAATCATATGGTAGTTTTATTTTTAATATTTTGAAGAACTTCCATATTATTTTCTATAGTGGCTGCACTAGTTTACAACCCTACCAAAAGGATTCCCTTTTCTCCACACCATGGCCAACACTTATTCTTTGCTCTCTTTTGATAATAGCCATTCTGACAAATGTGAGGTAGTATCTCATTGTAGTTTTAATTTGCATTTCTGTGATGATTAGTGAAGTCGGGCTTCTTTTTATGTTTCTGTTGGCTATCTGTATGTCTTCTTTGGAGAAATGTCTGCTCAGACCCTCTGCCCATATTTTTGATTGCATGTTTGCTTTTTGATGTTGAATTGTATGAGTTATTTATATGTTTTAAATAGTAACCCCTTATTAGATATATCATTAGCAAACACCTTCTCTCATGCAGTAGGTTGCTTTTCACTTTGTTGATGGTTTTCTTTGCTATAAAAAAGCTTTTTAATTTTTTGTCATACCATTTGTTCATTTTTGCTTTTGTTGCCTTTAAATATATGCACCATTCTTAATTAAATACCCGGCTTGGCCTGTTCCCAGATTGTAGCATGGTAAATATTTGTACAGTTACTTTGAAAGAGTCATGATAAATCTCTTGTGAATGGTTTCAAACTTTTTTTGATAGTTTAGAGTCTTCCCATCCTGATGTTTATATTTATGATCAGAAGGGCCAACATTTTTTTTTTTTTTTTTTTTTGGCGAGGGGAGAAAGCCAAGGTGAGGATATTCCTGCAGTAAGAGTGCCTAAACAAGCTTGGCGTTATAGTTAAGAAAAACTGAGGGCATGACACAGTGTGCCATGGTCTAGGTGAAAGCTAATCCCCAGAATCGTAGCTACCAGCCAAGCATTGGGACCACGAAACTTTCAGGTTTGTAAAAGATAACTAGCCCTGGCTGGCAAAGTGGACCCTGGCAAACTTCAGCCTGGCCGATTCTTCACTGTACCATCTATGTCCCTCCCATTCTTCAGGAGAAGAAAGGAGGAAAGGATAAAGCAGGGATGGGCCTGCTTGAATGAGAAGAAAGATGTTTCCCTCTTTTCCAGAGCACAAAAATCCTAGATTAACAAGGCAGAAGGCCAGAGCTATTTCTCCCAAATCTGAGTAAGTGGGTGATTCACCTTTGAGACTAAAATATCTTTTTATTGCTCTTCCAAATTCTGTAACAATTTCAAGTGTCTTCAGAGATTGAAAAGCAGCTACTTGCAAAAATAAAAACAAACAAATAATAAAAACTGTTTCTATTCGTAAACTATCTATATGAATGTGGACCCTCTTTTTACAAAAAAAAAAATAATAATGATCAGAAACAGAGTCAATAAAGTCAATAAAGCTTGTCTTTGTCTTCAAATACTGCAGTATGAAAAGCGTCTGTTTTAGGATCTGACAGATCTGGGATTTAAGTAGGTTTCCTCTTACACAGTATGAGTTTGAGCAAGCAACTTCATTTCTTGAAATTCAGTTTCTAATCTGTCAAGTGTGGATAATACCAATGTGCAGAGTTATTTATAAGATTTAATAAGCTAAATATATTAAATTCTTAGCATAACAAAGAGGGTGCCAAATAGATACATTCAACCTATTTCAATTCCTAGAGCTCCTTCCACCACATCACTTGATGTACAATCTTTTTTCTTCTTCTACCTTCAATAAAATCTGTAAGAGTCTGATGTACTAAATCCATCCTGAGTTGCCAGTGGTACTTGATGACTTTAATTTTCACAAAGGTCTGGATGTGAAATTATATAATTTCAGGGTCAGATACTCAGAAAGCCAGACATTATATTGGACATGAAGACCTTTCTGGCATCTTTATCTAGTTAATTAGTAAATACACAGTCCAGGTCAATGATCTTTAAAATGATCTTCAGCTGTATTCACGCCTGGATATTGTATAAAATATCCCACTAAGGGGCAGGAAGGAAATATTGGACTCTTAATTTACATTTATTTTAAAAAGTAAGAACAAAATTAAACTTTCCTAATACTTATTATGCAGACTGACACTAGCACTATCTGTGGACTTTTATGTCTAAATGTCGCACATGGGGAAGAGTCAAATTTCTGTAACACAAAAGAATTGACATTGACACATTTTCTCATTGTTTGCTTCTCTCATCTTTGCTTACCTGGCTGGTGATGCATACCTTTATTCCAGAGAACCATTTGTGCCAGTACTGAGTTCTATGATTTTCCATTAATGTATTTTATTGGACATGGGATTAACAAGAGACTCCTAGCAATGTCCTGAAATCAGATATTGTCATCCTTCCACTGTATAGAAATGATCTAAATTTCCCATTGGTGATCAAGAAAAATCATCCCATTCAGTGTAGTAACTGCTCTTTATTGGTGCAAGTCATGAGAATCTCAAAATGGCCAGATAGAAGCTTCAGCTTCCAGCTCAGTGGGACCCTTGTATCTTCTGTGGAAACATTCATCCTTTGTGAATATGACTTCTCAACAGTTCAAATTTGCAATCAAGAAAAACAAAAAATTTGCCAGTGTATCATTAGGCATAATAGAGAGGAGCAACTCCCATCTCTACCCCTTGGTTCTGTCGTCTATGTGTTATTCAGCTACAAGAGAAATGACAACAGGTAGGTTACTAGATCATAATATGTACCATATTATATACAATGGTACCCCAGCCCCATATAAGTTTTACTTAGCCAGTGCTACACCTGAGTTTTCAATAGACCACTCAATATTATATAAGGCCCACTGCCTTGGATGACAGAGTATATGGTAAAACAGTGAATTCCCTGGGCTGAGGTGATCGCTGCAGGACTTCACCATAAAATGAGTCCCTAGTCACAATGTGGTGTGGAATACCATGGCAATAAAATACATGTAGTGGTGCTAATTAAAGCACTGCAAGCTAGAAGGCAAATCCAAAGTATATTCCAAAAAAACCAAAACAGTTTCCATTAGGGAAATCCCTACTGTTGGCTAACTTATTCATGATCCCCTTGGGCAAAGACTGAAGTGGCTGGAAAAAGAGACTAACTGATACACACAATAGGTCTTCTAGACTACTTGATTAATTACTTTCCTCTACAGTGGTTTTCCTTTGTTAAACATTCATATGGGACTTAAAAATCTTTTAACTTTGTGTTTATTCCAAGAGTCCCATTCATAAACTTCTTCCCCAGATTTTTTTTCCTTACAAACCAATGACCATTGATCAACTATTAGAGTCTCTCCACAAATCAGTAGAGATCCATACTTCTGCCATATCTTCTTCCAGATGAAGCACACAATCACGAACTGAGCTCCTTGTCGGGAGAATTTCCCTTCCCAGTGTGTTTCAGGGTCACTTCTGCACAGGCAGAATTCTGAGTATGAACTCCAATGACTCTCACTGCTTTGAGTGTGGGTGGAATTTATAAATATGATGAGATATCACTTTTATGTTACCTTATAATGCGAAAAGGAGATTGTCCAGGTGAACCTGATGTAATCACATGAGTCCTTTAAAATCAGAGTTCTCTCCAGCTGGTGGACAGAAGTTAGAGACTCTAAGAGTGGGAGGGATTTGTGGGCCCATTGCTGGCTTTGAAGATGCAGGGGTCTGTGTGAGAAGGAATGTGGGTGGTGTCCAGAAACAGAAAGAGACTTTTTTTGCTGACAGCCAAAAAAGAAATGCATACTTTAGATCTACTGCAAGTAACTAGATTCTGCTAACCAACTGAATGAGCTTACAAGTGAATTCTTCCCCAAAACTTCTAGTAAGTTAATTTTCACCTTGTGAGATCCTAAGCAGAGAACCTAGTAGAGCCCACCTGGGCTTCTGATGTGCAGAACTCTGAGATAATTTTTGAAAAGTGCTGTTTTAAGCTGCTAAATTTGTGATAACTTGTTAGACAATAGGGAACTAATAAAATTCCAGAATGGAGATGTAATTCTACAGCTATCCTCTTCCAGGTGGTAACCAGAATATCATAGTTTTATTATATTTTTATGGCTCAATCAATCATAGGGATCACCCATGAGACCGAAGATATGGGTTGAAAGAGAAGGAGCAATAGGGCAGAAGGATGTGAGTATTATTTTCTTGGGCTGCCAAAACAAAAGACCACAAACTGTGTAGCTTAAACAACAGAAATTTGTGCTCTTACAGTTTTGGAGGCTTGAAGTCTAAGATCAAGGTGTCTGTAGGTTCGGTTTCTTTTGAGGCCTCAGTCCTTGGCTTACACATGGTTGCCTTCCTACTGTATCTTCAAGTAGCCTTTTATCTGTGCATCCCTGGTGTTTCTTTTTGTGTCCAAATTTCCTCTTCTTATAAGGACTCTAGTCAGATTGGATACCGTTCACCTCTTTAAAGGCTTTATTTCCAAATACAGCCACATATTGAGATACTAGAGTTTAGGGCTTCAGCATATGAATTTTGAGGAACACAATTCAGCCCATTGATAGTACCATGATAGTCAGAACCACCAATGAAACTTATTTGTGCTTTCTAGACCTGCTTGAGATTTACCTTCCACTTCTTGAGAGAACACTACTGTATACTCCCAATTTGATAACTTGGTCAGTCAGATAACACCAGTTCATGATAGGCAATTTAAGACCCATGAAAACTTGGTGTTGGGCAAATGTTAAGTTTCTATCAGGGTCCAGTAGCAAAATAATTTTCCAAAGGAAACTAGCAATTTTCAGAAGAGTATGGCTTGGCTTCAAAACTCTAAAGGCTTACTATACTGTGATTCTCTTATCATGGCCTGTGTCTCTTATCAGAAATCTCCAAACATCATCTCTCTTATCCATAAATATGGACTTCATGCTGGATCCTTTAGCACAATTGTTCAAACAGCTTAAGTGGAAGTGTCGATCTGCTGGAGAGACTGCTCTTGGTCTGGACTTCATGCAAAACAGGTGGCCTTGGGTAAAACTGAGTAAGAACAACATACCAAGCATTAACTGTGTTTCTTCTGGAATTCAAAGAAGTTGAGCAGGCACTATGCCTCTTTGTCAGATATAGGTGGTGTAAAATTAAGAACTATGCTTTTTTTGTACAATATATTCCAAATTTTATAAGGTGGATGTACAAGTCTGATATTATAAGTTAATATAATTACTCCAGTCTGTGTGTGTGAGGGGGGGGGATGTTTCAATTTGTATGACCAGAGCATTATTCCCATTTCATCAGACCCACAGAAATGAGGTCTGGAACAATCCATTCAAACCACTGGGCCTGACTGTGGCAGAAGCTGTGTGCATCAAGGCAAGTCAGCCAGTTTATACCTTGGTAAGAGTGAAACAGAAAGCCAAGTGAACCTGTTATATAGACAGTGAATACAGATTGTGAACAACCTATCCAACAGAGCATGGATACTTGGTCAAGACTAAACATTAAAGTCACTAAGGTCATGACTACAACTAGCCCCATACAGCGCCTTTGTGCTAATTAGACATGACATCCCATGCTCCAGGTCTAGGCAGACTGGCAGCATGGCCTGGTGAGAGGAGCCCAGTCCCATCCATGAACTCATTCAGGCACCCTTATGCAGGATGCAATGTGCACAACAGTTTGTTCACATGACCCTAGAAAAAAATTATGAACGAATTACAAAAATACAAATCAATTTATTTAGAAAACGCTTAAGGAAAGTGTGGTCATCTATATTTCTCTGAGTTCCTGGGTTCTTTTTTCAAAACCAATGGTAGATGAGAGTATTTATAGGCAGATGGAGAGATACACCCCTTAGTAACCTAGGCATCCAAGTAATGTTTGCTGAAATGGACTTAAGTTTAATAAAATCTCTTTAACATGACCTTGTCTAAATGCTAGATGTGGTGCATTTTGTTTCTTTTTTTTACTTTTATGAACACGTCATCTAATAATGAAAATAAAGTAATAAGCAACCAATTAGTTTTGTATTTAATTAGCCATCAAGTAGTTATTTACTTTATGATATATTTAATTCTGGACTAGGAGATATCAAAGTCTTATAAGAAATAAAACCCTGAAATTGTAACAATCTAGCTAGGGAGACGTTATTGATGCATAGGATGAGATAGGACAATTTACCCCTTCCACATTTATTTTCTCCTAGCAAGATATGTGAGAATGACATTTGTTTGACTATTTTGCTAGTTCTGTAAATATTTTTTTCTCTAACTTTTCAAAAGATATAGCTCTCATTTCACCAGGATTTTGGTATACAAGAAAATTTCATATCACTAAATATTTTTTCTACATCAAACTTTTAGATGAGCCAAAACTATAAAAACAGTCTGTGGTGTGTGTGATGTGGGCCTGAGCAAGACTGTTTCCTAAGTATTCAGTAGCACTCCATGCATCACTAAAGTTGCTGAGGCGTTGAGACATCCAGCCCCATAATATTTCTAGAGCCAGGAGCCCCCATACATGTCCACAAATATAAATCACTTGCAGAGATGGATGGAGCCCTGTGTGGCCTCTGCTCCATCCCATTCATCACCAGGCAAGCCTGCTGACTGCACCACTGATGTTCTCACCCTGACCTAGAGGCACCACCTTTGCTGAGAGGCAGAGGTGAATGAACCTCCTTCATCACTAGCATTGCCAGAATATGAGTCCTTCCTACCTCATGAGTCATTATGCTCATACCCTGAGTTGCACCCGGGGGGGAAGGGGGGCTTGTTTTGAAGTTTGTGTCACTGCAGTACCTAACACTAAGAAAACGCTCAATTGCAAAAGAAAACAAAAGTGAATGGGACCCTGACATTTTAATGGAGAACTCAATTTCTTTTGTCTTCTTCCATTTTATTAGTGAAAAGTCAAAGCATATGACAGTCTCCTTTTAACAATGAAATTATAGATTATAATTTGTGCTGGATGTCTTTGTCCACTCTTGTTCATACAGTGATCCTCAAGATTAAGAGTATTCAAGAATCACATTTAAACACAGCAGATAAGACTCTCTGATATGAGTGGTTCTTGGCCTGCACTCTGAGAACATTATCATTTGGTGATTGCTGTTGCTGCTGTGTATTGTTGCTGCTGCTGCTGCTGCTATTAGTATTTTCAACAGCCACTCTTTTTATATGGACCCTGTCAGCTGCTTACTCTCTATTTGCTTGTAGTGAGTTTTCAAATCTAGACACAATGTCTGGGGCAGAATATTAGGCAGGAGTGAGAAAAACCAAGCCCAGATTTTACCAGTAAATATCTGTGTAGCTGTAGGCCAATCAGCTAGCCTCAGTAGTGTCTCCTTAAAATATATAATTTTTCAAGGGCCTTTTCACCCTAAGATATTTAGATATATGAACCTCAGTTACCGTGACCAATCTGTGCGTTCTTTATTTCATCTTTTGGAAGGGGTTGGAAAGCTGTCATTCCTGGTTGCAGCCACCATGTTAAGATCCATGTTAATCTGAAAAAGTTAGTCAGTCTCCCCAAACCACATTCTTCTCATTTGCATAAAGGAAAGATAAACTCTCCCACTGTTTACCTCCTGGGGTAACGTTAAACTCAAGCGCGATTAGAAATACAGAATTTACAACGTATAGTGGAGGCATAATGCCTCATGCCCTCCAAGTCGGAAGAGGCAGCTGGGGTCATAGGCAGAATTTGCCTCATGATTATGTGCTGAAGAAAACCTGGTTTAATTGAATTCAAATAGAATAGAAGATAAGACAATGGAATCAGGGACTATTAGGACATTTTTAGGAATTTGCCTTGGGAAAGGAGCAGAGAAATAGACCAGTCACTCTAGGGCTATATTGGGACAAAGGGGAGGGAAGTAAGTAAGGTGAGAGATATTACAGCTCATTTATATGTTCTGGAGAACCAGAAGAAAAGGTCAAATTGTAGGAGGCTGTCCACAGAAAGATGATAGAGGATGTTACTCAGTGTTAGGTTGGAGCAATCACAACTTGTCAGTTGTAACATGGGAAAGAAAAGTTCAGAAGTATAGAAGTAAAGAAGTTGATAGATTTTTGGTGGAGAAGGTAGAATCTCTTTCTTATTATTAATTATATTTATCTAATATAATAAAATTAAGATCAATATATGAGACTGAAGAAGGAGATGGGGGTATTAGAGATTTGTGGAAAAATGAGAAGATGCCAACTGGTTTACAGAGTTAGTAAAAGAGAAATGACAACTCTAAGAATACACTTAAGGTCGAAAGTCATGAATTTCAAGTAAGGCCATTCTGCATAATTGCGTGTTTTTCTTTAGCCATATTCAGCTAATTGGTTCAGGTGGAGAGTAGGTGTAAGATTGAATTTTTCAGGGTTGATTTTTTTTTTTTTTAAATAGTGGAGTATGATGGAGTGAATGAGTCAAGGAGATGAGGATATAATATGTAACACGGTGAATTTGATGATGGATCATTATATCTAAGCTTGTAAGGAAGAACATGTAACAGTGAATTGGTAGCCCAGGTAAATTTGAAGAACTGGCATCTGATTATCAGAGGGAATAAACTGGAAAATAGGAAGTGATAGAGAGTGAGGCGTATTTAATCAGAGATAGTGGCATTGATAAGACATAGGAAGTGGGTGACTAAGGTAGAGTGGAAGAAATATCATGGAATTTGAGGAGGCTATAGAAGTTAGATTGCAGGGCATTGGATGGACCATCCACATCAATGTTTGATTTCCATAAATGCTGCATGACTGTGACAGTGACACTGACCCTAGGCCAAGGGCCAATGCCTTTCTTCAATGAATAAAGGGGATGACTAAGGGAGTGACAGAGGAATGAATAAGATAGTCCTGGCTTTGTTTGAAAGGAATAAAATTGGAGGGAAGTGAGTGATGGTAAGAAAAAATGGGTGAAGAGTCCCTAAGGAGTATAGAATACAACTCTAGTGCTAGTGGTGTGTACGTGATTTCATTGGGAAATACAGACTTTATTTATCTTGATGAAAAAAATTTCATTATAAGGGATCCCATTTTCACAGGTTAACAAATGGCTGAAACTGAGTTTGGCTGCCCCTTTTTTGTGGGTCATGTAGTCTCCATTTTTCCTCAGTCCCTACCACATCCTCTCTTTTCTCTGAAACAGGGAGCCCAGGTTAACCTCCACTACTATGAACTGTTTTCTAAAAATAGACTTCAACCATAAGCAAGAGTTTTACCATATTCTTATTTCTATTAAGTAAAGAGCAGAAAAAATAGACCAATAAGACTATATGCTTAACTTAGCCTTCTTCTCTGTATTGTATTTTTTGCTTGACCTTAGCAGGCATTTGATCATAAGACTCCTTACCTGAATCAACTGATGAAGTTATCCCAATTAAAATCTGCCAGAAGTTTTTTTCCACAGACCAAAAATTACAGTTTCTCTTATGTGATAATCCTAGGACTTTGACAGTCCAACTAGGCTGGACAGCACAATAAGAAACAAAACTCAAAAATAATCAGACAACCCAGTTGCAGCTCAAAAGAAAGTAGTTGCCTAGAATATGGGTGTTATAAAGAGTAGATATGGCCTGAAGTGCACTTTCTTCGAACCTCCCACCTCACCTCAAGTTCTACCAGTCTTATAGCAGGTAGAACTTGAGAAAGCTCAGAATTCTGGGATCCTCTGCCCTGGTGGGTCCCTCACTCTGCACTATCAAGACTGACCTACTTTGGATGTACCTCCAGGATTGGCAAAGAAAACAGCAGGGATTGCATCTATTTGCTCCATCATGCACCTGGGACCTCAAGTGTGTCTTTGACATTTCTCAAAAGTTAAAAAATAAATTATAAACTAAAAGGAAAGCAAACAAGATCTAGTTATTTCTGCCCAACATTACATATGAACCAGTCTTCTGGTTTTGGCCTAGTTGCTTTGAAAGGTAGTAGGTCCCTACTATCTTCGGAAGTGGCATTCTTACAATTTTCTCTAATAAAGCAGTCATCAGAATAGGTCAGGCTTGGGAGATTTATTTGAAATACTTTATAATAGTTACAGAGTAGAGATAGGTATTTCTGGGAGCCTAAAACATAATTAGGATGTTCTCTTGTGCGCTCAATTGCCTGAAGCTGAGTTTTGGGTTATATCTGGGATCACCATATGATTTATTGTCCAAACTAGGACACATTTCATAAGAAAGAGGTGTTCCTATTAAAAATTACTCTGGGACAATAGGTATGAATAGGACTTCCAAGCAAAATAGGTGGCATGCTCATCTTATTACTTGTAGCTCACCTTATCAGACTTCAAAAGTTGTTGCCCAGGGACCAGAGAAGGAAGATATGAAAAAGGTTTAGCAGGATTTACTGTTCAACAGAGTTTATAGAGCTAACCTGGGTTTTCTCTCCATCACTGCTCACAGCTCAAAGCTCACAGCTCCCAGGCAGGTTTTCCAAAACATTATATATTTAACAAACTAACTTAATTTGATCTCTGTGAAGAGCTTAGAGGGGATTTAAAGAAGGAATGGGTAAGCCAGTTTTCCAGCAGTGGAATTTTATGCCTAGTCCTAAATTGTTCCCTCCACTCCCACCCCATCCCCTGTCTCCTTTGCACCCAACTCTGCCTTCACCCTCCCTGAGCATAACCCTGTTCAGACCTTAGCATAATTGGCATCGTGATTTGTTGTTGATTTGCCTTGCTGATTCCTCATTACTGGAAAGTTGTCAATGTTACCGTACCAGCTACATGCACCAATGGTCTGATCTGGGATGGATGGGAAATCATGCTGTATATTCCTGTGCAGGACAGAGTGCACTGAACAGCTCTGAAAAGGTACTAGACAAATGTTTGAATAACAAGCAACCAGAGGGTAACTGCTAATTCAAAAGAAGAAATGGTCCCAGCTGACTTCCTTGGCGTCCTTCCCTCCTAGATTCTCCTGCGCTCCTTTGTTACCTGTGGTTTAATCCTCAAACACAGGTCTGGTGCTATTCTTGAGACAACATTTCTAAGTGCTAACATATTGGCTCAATTACCCCAAAAGACAGGAACTGAACATGGTTTTTCTTTTCGCTGCTACCACAACTTTGTACAGCTAGCTTAAAAACAGAAGTGTATAAAACAGTTCACCCCTTGCATCCTTGCCTATTTACTTCTCTTAAAGAGGCCGCAGGAGCCATGATAAAATAGGGGGCATGCAGAAAAAAACGTTTCACTTGTTTATATCATTTTTTGAAAGCTGAGTTAAAAAAAGGCTTCAGGTTGGATTTTCTAATATGTTTTTATTTCCCACTATAAAACAAAGAGCTATATATGTGTTTTGCCCCAATCATGGGATCAGCAAATAAATATTGAAACTATCTTAGTAAAATTTTAGAAACTTTTTAAATCAAAATTTCAAGGTTTTAGGTATACCTATTTGTGTGTGTATGTTCCTGTTGCCCAGAGGCAAAGAATGTCCCTACTCAGGATTCGTAGGGAATAACTAGTGATTGCTTTTTTTTTTTTTCATGAGTGAACTGCTCCTGAAGGTTGCATGAAGACTTTTTTTATAATCTGCTAACTAGCTTCCATTGTATTTATGAAAATCCCCCAATCTACTTTTGTTTGTCTGCTGTCTTCCTTCGATGGAAAGCAAAGAAACAAAAGACAAGCAAAGCCCTGACTTGCTCTTGATAAATATGGCCCATGCAGCACTCCGTACAATTTAGAGCTGAGACCATTATTTCAGTGAAGCCTGTGATTGTTCATTAGCACAAAGAGTTTGTAATAAATATAATGAAAGACTGCTGGCTTTACTCTATCTTTGTTATCTAAAGCAGTTCCATGAACAACTATAGGGATTTGTCTCCAAATGACTTATTTGCTTCCTTCCTAATAAATAACATGTAGTTAGGGTAATATATTGTTTCCTATTTATGTTAGCAATGTAGTGAAAGGAAACAAATGCACAATTTTTAATATGAAAGAATAGTAGATAATTTTTATATTATCCCTTAAAGTATTTAGACTCATTATGCACAAGTTAAACTGCTGGGAGGTCTAAGTACAAAGCAAGAGCCGAGATTCTACATTTAATGAGTTTCTTTATTACTCAGGGCATGAATTACTACCCTGATACTATAAAACTGCAGCGAGTGCTCTGCATCTCTGATGAGATTCTCTTTGAGGAATGCACTCGTCAGTGAACTGTCAGCAATGGGATGGACTAATCTGATTTAGAAAGTATTAGGTTGGGAACTGTGTCTCTGAATGTCAAGGTATCTACATCTCTCTACAGAGGAGTGAAATGTTTAACTCTTCATGTCCAGGTCTATGGTGATAGCAGAACCTTGTGGGACACAAGGTCACATCTATTAATGAGCATGTAGGCAGAAATAAATTACACTAATGGCCTCCTTAGGTCCCCTGAGAGAAATCCATCTTTAGTTCCATGATACCAGGGAGCTACTGCCAAGCTATGGTCTTGGAATTCAAAACATCTTTCTGGAAAAAAAAGAAAAAGAAAGAAGACAAAGGTCTCTCTTAATTATTACAGGAAAAAAAAGAGAACAATATGAACAGAATCTAATTCCTCCTACAGCTCTCACCCTTCACTGGGCAGGAGTGACTAGATAGCTACTAGAGTTGGAAACTGCTAACTGTCTGCATGTAGATAGAGCAGGGAAGGAGAAGGCATCCGCGGTTATATCTTAGTGGACTGAAGCGAGATCTGTGTTTATGACATTGCCGACTCTCCATAGCTCGGGGTTAATTACTTTCAAAGACTAGATTGCCTATTAATAAAACAGACATTGGTCCACTGTGGCCTTTCTTCTCTAAATCTTGTAGGACAGAAAGCACTCTTTGCTCAGTTCTAGCCCAGCTTGCAGAAAGCTGATCCCTGTCCCACCAGTTCACCATTGCTGACAGGCTCTGTGCACACATTTGGCATGTATTAAGTGGAACCTTAATTGGAAAAATGATCAGTAAATTTCTTCCTGGCCTCAGTGTGGGCATTAGGACGTGGGTCCTCTGGGCTGAGGATAAACATAGGAAGAGGCACCTAAGAAGTAATTGCTGATAGGGTTTGTTGCATATTTACTTTGTGCTAAGCTTTGATCTAAGTTCTTCACATTTTGACACTTTCGGTCTCATGCAATCTCTGTGAAAAGACACAGCCATCGCAGTTTTACAGATGAAGAAATAAAGGATTAGAGGCTCCGTGCTCTGGCCACTACCCACAATAAAGTATCATGATCCAAATCTGAACTTAGCAGACTGGTCGCAGAGCCCATGCTTTTAAGCCATTTTGGTGGCTCTCTGGAGATGTTACCTACTTCCTCAGTTTACCTTAAAAATAAGTTAAATTGGCCCTGACCAGTTGGCTCTGTGGTAGAGTATTCACAAGGCGTGTAGAAGTCCCAGTTTTATTCCCAGTCAGAGTACACAGGAGAAGTGACCATCTGCTCTCTTCTTCCTTTCCCCTTCTTTCTCTCTCTTTCTGTGTCTTCTCCTCTCACAGCCATGGCTGGATCAATTCAAGCACATTGGCCCCAGGCTCTGTGGATGGCTCCATGGAGCCTCTACCTCAGGAGCTAAAAATAACTGAGCTTCAAGCACGGCCCCAGATGGGCAGAGCATTGGACCTAGATGGGAGTTGCCAGGTGGGTCACGGTCAGGATGAATGCAGGGGTCTATCTTCCCTTCTTTCACTTAAATTAATAAAAAATAATGAGTTAAATCTGGAGCTAATAACACATTATTTTGGAAAAAGGTGATTTCCACTTGGGAAAACAAAAAGCACTAGGTATCCTATTGAATAAAGAAAGAAATTTAAATTTGAGACTGAGGGTTCCAATTTTGCTCCTCACACTTGGAAGTGTAAAGCCACAGCCTAAAAACATAAAGAACTAGTCATTTGGAGAGTAAAAGTTTAGGTCCAAAGTGTCTGACTTGAAGCACCCTTATGAAAGAGCTTATTTCAACAAAAAGTCATTTTAACCAAGAGCCAGATAGAAAACTAAGGAAGGCTTTTTTCTCACATTCAGAGTGGAGAGTTCACCTCCATAGGTCGTACAAAGTTCATCAAGAATAGGTTTGGGCAAGATGTGAAAACAGCGACCAGCTTTCTAAGCCGGTAATTGGAAAACATAAAAAGGCGTGTTGGAACATATCCTTTAATAATACATGCCACAAAACTAATTTCTATTAATTAGCGTGTGCATTATTAATAAAATATTTAGAACTCTTACCTTAATTTAGGTGTTATCAGGAAATTAAAAGTGCTACTAATTCCACCCTAAAGGTTGATGGCTGAATATTTAGAAGGTAGCGGGCAAGTCCAGACAAGCTGCCAATATACAACTTAACGGAGAGGAAAGAGCTCTGTGGCTCACGAAGGACGTGCCTGATTTTAAGTGAGGCACATCCCATTTTTGCTCTCATCCAGCATGCACACCAGCTATGCAACTTCTCCCTTAGAAATTCTTTTGGCACTTCCACTAAATAATTCTATCTGTAACTCTGTACACCATTAGCTCTGCATTCTGCAAAGGTGATTAGCCTGTCCCTTCACATTTAGCTCTTAGGATGTAAAGAAAACCTCCCCAAAAGTCCTGCTTTATACATAAGCAGATATCAGGGGTTCCCTGGGGCCTAAAATTTCTTTCTCATTGATGCCTAATATTTCTCCACTGAACTTTACCTACTGCCACCTGTCTCTCCTCATTCCAGTTATTTCACTGTCATTTTTGGATTCATCTGTCCCCGATACCAAGGACCCAAGGCTCTTTTGGTCTCGTTTTTGGGTGTTATACTCTACACTGTTAGCCTGCTACTCACATCATTCCCCATGGCCTCGTCTAGAATGTTCTGTATCTCTCTAAGGGTACATGAATGCATGGGTTATATTCAGCTCAGAGTCCCCTTCTCCACCAGATGGTGTTGACTCTTCTGAACTGCCATTGTGTTCAGTGCCTCTGTAATCAGTTTTGAAGTTAATAATGCATCACAATTTATGAAATCATTATTATTGTTTTTATGTGTGCAGGAATAGATTTCAGTGCTTGGCCCATATCATTTCAAAAAAATGTCACAGCGCCCTGTGTGATAAAATTACTGTTTTCTCCATTTTATAGATGAGGAAACCACGGCACACACACTAAATATCTTGGCAAAGATCATAAGGCTGATAGGTGGCAGACTGTAATTCAAACACAACCAGTCTGAGCAAGGAATTTGTGTAGTGTTATTATTTTACTTTTGTAGACTTATTTTTGGTCGACCCCATAAAAGATATCAGCTTCTGAAATCATTTCTGAGCATCTTCACCCTTACCGTGCCTTATACATTTGGCACTCAATAGCCAGAGCTGATAATAGTGCTATTATTCTTTCCCTGATCACTATTAACTGCTGGTTGATTTTATATACTTAAGCACTGTCCTATTCCTGCAGTCCTCTTTCAAAATGCAACTTCTCTTCATTCCCTAAATATATTGCCATGCTTTCCCAATACTTTAATGTGGATTCACTTATTAGATTTTATGGCCAGAGGAATTAGCAACAGAAGAGATGAAGTGTTGGAAGGACAAGCAGAGGTGATGTGGTGGCCACTGAAAGCAAGCCACCTACATCCCCCTTATCCCTACAGCTGGCTCTGTCTTGTGACATATTGTTCTTGATTAATTATACAATTGTTAATAGAAAACATTAACTAGTGGATATTAATATTGATTTGTGATGAATAGTCATTGCCATGAGTTTCTGCAGCTTGCATTCTGACTGTCTGAATTCTATTTTAGAGAATCTGCATTTATTCCTATGGAGAGCCTTTTGAAGACCATAGAAGCCAAGGGTGTAGAGTGCATATGGAGAGAATAATGTTCATTATCTTATTAAACCCCTGTTCCTCCCAGGGAGGTTAGGAGACAGCTGGCAAATTTTATCCCTCATTTGCAGATGGAGACTCATTGGCTTACAGTAATTCCATAATATGCCTTAAGTCCAGAAGGGAGCAAAATGAAAACTAAGAATGAACAGTGGATCCTCTGCTGCTGCCTGGCACCTACCTGTAGCTATCAAATATTGAAGAATACAGGGGCATAATGACAGTGTCTAGTACAATTAGGCTGCCCAGGACAGAAAAATGAACACTTTTATGCCTTTTTCAAAGCATTTATTGTTTATGCTAGTACCTAGCATAATTTAATGCATTCTATTATTCTCTGTATCTTTACCAAAGATGCTGTGAGCTCAATTCTAATATACACATTCATTGTGCTCTAAAGTTTTTAAAGCCTGTTGATACACCTGATGTTAGTGCACTCATAGGATCTTCATGAGGTATGGTTCCACCAGCCTCAATATTTATAATCATTTGCCCTGTAGTGTTTTGACTTGAAGAATAAAATGCGTGCTCAAGTGCATCCAGCTGATAAGTGAAAGAATAGGAACTGCCACCCAGATCTTGCTGTGACATGGTCTAGGGTTCTCCCCACCACCTTTTGAACTTTCCATTCCTCTGTTTGCATCTGTCTTCACCATAGATGCCTCTCATATAATATAGACAAGTGAGTTAGTGATGCTGGTGAGGATCAAAAAATACTCACCTGAATCTTGACTTCTACATTTAACCTCCTGATTTGCACTTCTTACAGAAGAAGCAAGGTTTTTTAGTTTTAGCTTTTCTTCTCAAATCCCTTTACTCTAGATTTCTAGCATAAACAGGGAGCACAGAACAATGTTAGTCTCTCCTGGATATACAAAGTATTCCTTTTTCTTTCTCTAGGGAATACTTTTGAGCATCTGCCATGTGCCAGCCACTAGGTGCACAATGCTAGGTAATAGAAGTACATCCCGTCCCAGTCCTCATGAAACTCACAGCTTAGTGTAAGGTGACCAGACATCTTGCTTTTGGTGGGACAATCCCAATTTTTAACAATTTGTCCCGAGTCCCACGGCGTTTTAAGAAAGTCACAATTTTTGGAAAGAATGCACAAAGAGGGAATGGCAGGAGAACGTGGTTTTCAGCGGGGAGACCCCGCCTTGACCTGGAAGAGCCCACACTGACGCAAGGGCTGGCTGCCCTGTGTGGGGCCCCAAAACAAAGTACTTCGGGCGGGACGTATCTGCTGGGGCAGTGGCTGTCAAGTCCCCTAACTACCCATAGGCCTGCGTCCTGGACACTGGCATGCAGCTCTGGGCTCCGTGAGGCACAAGCCTCTCGGTCTCCAGCGGGCAGCGGGGCTGGACATGGGGAGCACGACTATGTAACCCATCCCTCTGACTCACTCAAAATTTCCCATATAGTAATATTTCTGAAAAATGATCTTTTTAATGAGGTATCATTATTAAAAATATATATATTGATAAGGAAAAGCTTAAATCTTGGGCATTAGCAAAAATCACAATAGAGAACAAATGCTTAGAAATATTTCATCATTTTGAAATAAACCATGCTTCATACAATAATGCACTAAAAATCATGGAATTCGCACTGTTTTTACCAGGAACTAATGCTGTGACTGAACACATTTTTTCTATGGTAAATAAAGTGTGGACATCAGAAAAATCAAAATTAAGTGTTGAGACATTGAAAGCCATTTTATGTGTGAAATATAATTTAACAAATTCTTGTGAAAAATTTCATGACCTTTTAAACAACAACAGCAATCTACTAAAAAAAATTCACTCAAATGACAAATATGCCAAAGAATAAAATACTATACATAATTTTTAATGTATTATATTTGTAAATTGTACTTATGTTGAAATTTAAAAAATATATTGCAATACTATTTTTGCATTCTATGTTAATTTTTTTGCTCCATATAGACCAAATTTTTAATCAAGACCACCCCCCCACCCCCGCTTTACCAATTTTAAAATCTGGTCACCTTAGTCTAGTGGAAAACATACAAATGAATGTGGTCTGTCCTTGGTTTGGGTTGAGGTCAAGCTGCCATTTAAGAACTCATTGAATCCCTTCCTTGTGTTTTGTATGTGTTAGTTCTGTTCTGCATCATATTTTCAATAGGCACGAGACTCAGTGCTCTTTCTTAATTTACACACACACACACACCACTCATAGTACTGCTTTAGTGAGTGAGCAAGACTTAATGGAAGCTCTGAGAGGTGGAGATATATATTGCAGTAAGCCTGACAATTACATTTTCTAAATATATCTAGAATATGACCATGTCTCACCACCTCCATATTGACATTATCCCTCACTAGGGTTATTGGAACAGCCTCCTAAGTGGACTTCCATTTGTCTCCAGAGTCTATTCTTCACACAGCACCTAGAGAGATCCTTTTAGAATTTGACTCAGATCAAGTCTCAGTCTTTCCCACACCTGCCAAGCACTTTCCCTCCTCCCTCAACATCACATTCTACAGGGGAAGCTGTGCACAGCTCTCACTTCTTTGCTGACCTCATCTCCAGCATTCTTACCATCCTGGTCCTGTTCCAGGCATGACAGCTTTCAGAAAATTCCTAAGAAACAGCAAACATACTGCCCCCCTGAGAGTCTTTATGTCTTCTGTTCCCTCTGACTGGATCACTGTTTTCCATATAGATCTGTGATTTATTTCCTTGCTTTCTTTAGGTTTCTAACTCATGATCAGTTAATGAGCAAGGTTCCTTCCCCCTACCTCTGAACACAGATCTGAAAGTGGAGTCGGGCATGTAGTAGACACTCAATAAAACTTTTTTAAGAATAGATAAATGCATTTCAAGTTGAAAAGTTAGAAATTCCATTTCTTAAAATACAGCCCCAAGGACTCTCAACAGCTTCATCTTACCCTCTCTCAAACTGTGTCACTTTCAAACATCACTTTTCTGCTGCTTGTCTCTTTGGCTACTTTTGTGGCCAAAGAACATATTCTAGCTACATCACTTATTACTTGTGAAATCTTAGGAAAGATATTATTTTCTTATTATAAATAGGGACAAAAATGGTACCTTCATGAGAGCACTGTTGTGTGAACATTGAGTTAATACATGGAAGACACTTAGAACACACCTGGCATGAAGTAAGTGCCTAATAAATAAAAGGAAAAAGCAAAACAAAAACTTCTCTTATTGTTTTATGAAAAATAATTCATATTACTCTAGGCCCTAAATCTAGCTCAGCTCTAGCCTCTACTTTGATTATCCAGACACTTCAAGACACTCCACAGAACCAAAGGGCTTTTCATACAATTAAGAACCAGCCACTTAGAAGGGAGAGCACAAAAGACATAACCAAAACTAAAGTTCTCCAAGGAAGTGATGGTTATCCAAGACCTAGAGAATATAGGAACTGAACTTTAAAGAAAGGAAATTTACAGGCTAAAGAAGAGTGTCTGTGAAAGCATGAGAAGTGAGATTATGGTGTGCTTCAAGCTCTGAAAATGGAGCTCAGTTTGTACCACCAGGTCAGAGCAAAGATGGAACACTAGATGATCCCCAAAAGGTGGTCTGGGGCCAAATCTTGGAGCTTTGTAATCCGAATGTAAGCTTTTGATGTTATCTCAAAAAGAAGGGGGAAAGTCATAGAATCTGTTAGGTTTGATAATAATAACATTGGACGTGCCTTCCAGAGAGATCATTATGAACCCAGGTCACAAAAGGATCTGACTCATGTCATAATTTGAATGGGGGATACTGCTCCCCAGTAGGCCATCAGATAGCTGGGCAAGAGAGGGAAGTGTCAGTGGAGAATGAAGGCCATAAACCCCCATACTCTAACAGAAAATTTCTTTATGACCCTTCAGAGTAGCTCTTCATACTACATCTCATGGCTAATAGTGCCACTATAACTCATAAGGGATTTTTTTGAGGTTAGATATAGGTGTCCCTATCTTGAGATACTTATAGTTTGCCGTCTACCATCAAAGTATTTGATTCACTTGCTAAAAAGTAAGTCCATTCTTAATAAGTAAGAGTTATTTTCTGGACCTAATTATTATTATTTTTTTAATTCAGTGAGAGGAGGGAAGGCAGTGAGACAGACTCCTGCATGTTCCCAACCAGCATCCTCTCAGGAAGCCCACTAGAAGGCAATGCTCTGCCCATCTGGGGCATTGCTCTGCTGCTCAACAACTGAAATCTTCATCACTAGTGCCTGAGGTGGAGGCCATGGAGCCATCATCAGCACCTGGGGTCAACTGTCCAATTAAGCCATGACAGCAAGAATTGGGAGAAAAGAGAGAGAGAAGTAAGAGGGGGAAGAGTGGAAAAGCAGATAGGCATTTCTTCTGTGTGCCCTTACCAGAAATCAAGCCCAGGACATCCATATACCAGGCTGATGTTCTACCACTGAGCCAACTGGTCAGGGCCTGGACCTAACTCTTGAGTGCCCCTTACTCCTCTCATTCACAGGAGCCTTTTTTTAGCCATTTCTTTCTTACACATGTCCCTGTCTCTAAAAACCTCTCTACTGTTATGCTGATCCAAGATTCTAAAGGAATATTTGGCAGCTAATGTGACTGAATCAAATAATTCATGTAACGTTCAATTAATTTTGGCAAATCTAATTTGTCTTGGTTGTGAGTGGCAGCCATCTAGAACTTTGCCCCAGTAAATCTCTTGTATGTATAAAATTGATGTGCTTCCACTTGTAAATGCAAGTTCCTAAGGCAGTCCTCCCACTAGCTCTACTTGGCATTCTTTTCTTTTGTATTATATATCTATTAAAGAGATAATCTGCTTCCACTTAAAATATTCTATTTTTGGCAAAGTGCATGGGGGAACAGTTTAGTACCTACCTTGTCTGGCCAAAAATTGGTTTATGGCCAAGAGCTACAAATCTGAGCCCCAGAAAAGTGTCATAGTATGATATGAAGAATGGTCAATGAGTAGGAGAACTGGCTCAAGGTCTGATCTTCCTGTGCTTAAATTCATAGCATTTGGCAAACCTCAGCACTTTCTGAACCTTGAAGTGGCTATAAAATATTTCAAATGAAATCTTACCAGAACTTCTGGCCAATAATTAACACTAATTAAGCCTACTCTGGCAATAGGGCTAGGGTTTGGTTTGGATCCTATGCATTTGAATGAACTCACCCTGCCTACATTACTGCCCCAAAAGTAACACTTCTTGAAACCAGGCTTTATAGGATTCCATTTGAAAACTTGGCCAGATCACCTCAAATTTCTCTGCCACTCAGTGTCATTGGTGGTATTGGCTGTAATTTGCATTTCAGAACATTAAGTAGAAATGATTCCTCCAACTTTAATATTTACCACTGTGTCTATACTATGGTGATACCACATGATTTCTGTTCTTATTAACTCATCTCTTGATCCCTGTGCAATATAATTCAACAAATACTTATTATAAGAATAATAATATTATTTTTTCTTTCCTTTTATTGAATTTATTGGGGTGATATTAATAAAATTTTATAGGTTTCTGGAATACAGTTTTATAAGACAGTATCTGTATATTGTATTATGTTTACCACCCCAAGTTGTCTCCTTTCATCACAATTTATCTCCCCTTGACCCTTTACTACTACCCCCACCCCCTTTTCCTTTTGTAATCACTGTGCTGTGTCTATGCGTTGTGTTTTATTTGTTTTCTTATTTTTTGTTTTTATTTTTTGTTTTTTGCTTAATCCCTTTATTTTTATGTTTGAATAACATTTGACAGTTTTTCAAAGATTTCTCTCCATCTAATTTAGCCATCATTGCAACCTATAAACTCTGTATATAATTGACACCTATCTCTGATAGCCGAGAAAACCAGAGTGCAAAGAATTTAGCTCACTTGTCCAAAGGTACAAAGACTGAACTTTGTTTTTGTTGTTGCTCTTGTTAGCTTACAGTAATCATAATCTGCTTCATTTTATAAAGTATTTGAAATAATTTAGAGAAAATTATCTTTCAATATATTATAATACCTTTACAATATCCTTCCTTTTTACCTTACAATAAAAAGTAATAGATAAATAATTAGATATCATGACTACTAAAAATTAAAATAGAAAATCAAGACCAGCAATGAGGAAGGAGAAAGATACACATGTTATATATCACTTAACTACTTTGAGGAAGAGAAAGAACTCCAGCCAGCCTTCCTGCTCCATGTCCAGAGCTTGTTCTAATCCACTATACCTGCCTTTCATGCTCAGTGCACTGCTTAGTGCAATTGGGAATAGAAAGACAAGAAAATCTCTGTTATAACCTTCTAATGAGAGCACATGTGATTGGATGGTTGAGGGCCTCTACTCCTTGGGGGAAGACATGAAATGGTCTTATTTTTACTGACAACTAACATCCAGTTCTGCTTCCTCAACCTCCCTCTCTCACTGGGTCATCAGTTCTCTTAATAATATCTCAGTTCAGTTCCATTAACTTTTCATCTCTATTGGGTATTCGAATAGCCTAATCCTGGCTGTTCAGAATTCAGTCCTCTTCTTAAAAATCTAAATCTCACACTTGGTTCATGTGATGCTTTAACTCCCCATCAAGGACAGGTTGGGCAGGAGTGTCCTTGGCCTAGGCAGGTGAGAGGTGACCTCTCATACCTCCCCTCCCTCTGAGCCAGCCTCCTGCTCTGTGCCAGCTCCCACCTTGACTGTCTTTGGCAAGGCTGCTCTCCTTTTCTCGGTTGCCATTGCTTCTCTCTTTCTCCCTGACCAGCCAAAGATTCTCCTATATGAAAGGTATTCAACTTCTGGATCAACCCTGTGCTCATGTATTCATTGAAGGACACGTGCAGAGCTTCCACTTCACAGTCCCCTTCAAGTAAATTTGCAACTTCAGAGTGACCTTGTCCTTTGTCTCACATGACTCCACAAGTAACCCAACCTTCACCCTTTTGCCACTGGGTTTCCCTTGCCCAGCAGGCAGCCCACTAGGGCTTTGGCATTGAGTTCATTCCAGCCAGGAAGCTCATGCCCAGGCAGCTTCAGCTCTGCAGTCCTGACTCACAGGAAATGCATGTTGCTATGCAGTTGGCCCCACTCATACCCTTTTCGTGGCTCCACCATCTCTTCTGACTCTTCTTGTTATAGAATCATTAATAGTTCTAGGATGTTCTAGAAATGTCCTAGAATCATTACAAGAAACAATCACCAGTCCCCAACACAAGGGAAGGGACAGAGACACTAGAAATATTTATGGAGAAGTAAGGAGATGAGATCCTATTTTGTAACTTTACTCTCCCAACAACCAACTTCCTCCTCTCTCCTCAGGCCTTCCCTTTCAGCAAGGACAGATATGGGAGAGGAGGGAGAGTTCATGGAAATGGTTTCCCTCAAGCCCTCTGGAAGCACTTTCAGGGTAAAATGACACAGCAGGTAGAAGCAAAGAAAAACACTCAGGGAAAAAAAGCAAAAAGATTAGGTCAAATTCATGCCCCTGTATAGTTAAAGCACATATGATTCTGGGAGAGAGGGAAGAGCATGTAACATGTTTATAAGATTGGGAAGGGAGATGGAATTTAATTTGTAGAGAATCTCAAATGCCTTACTAAAGAGTTTTCTTTCTTTAATTATTGGAGAATCATAAAATAATTATTTTGTTAAAAAATAACATGCTCAAGTCATGTTTAAATAAGATATACACATGTACTAGCCGTCACCTTGGGATGTGCCATACAAGGTGTCCTGGCTTCCATAACTCATTCCCTTTGGCAGCCAGCATGTTGTGATAGGTAATGCTGGGTGGAAGAGAAGAGGGCGTGATGATATGTTCTGTCCATATATTCCCACGGAAGAAGGGAAGGTGAGAAATAATCATAGTATTACAGAGAGATTCCAGGGTTAATCCGCGGATGTAGGAGCAGGTAGGACAGGGAACTGAACAGTTCATTTACTGAAGAATTTTGGCCTTTTTCATGAAAAGGTTAAAAGTATATGATGACAGAAGAAATTACTCACTCAATCTTTTATTAGTAGTATTGTCTCTACAATAGATATTTGTAAAAAAAAAAAATCTTTTTAAGGATGTGCCTCCCATTTAACTTCAAACTCCAGAACTTCTGCTCTTAAAAATAATAAATAAGTGTGAAAAGATCAAATCATTTATTTCTTGTTTCCATAATCAATCATTTAGAATGGTTGTTTTTTTATTAGACACATATTTATATAAATATAAATTCATGGACTGACCTTGAAAATGATATGCTTTTATTTTAAAGGGAATATTTCTCTATGTGTAAACTGTTTTTCTCTTTCCTCTCGTGGGTCAGAGTCAGTGTCACACTGTTTCCTTTCATGTCACATATACACATGCAAAATGATGGCAAACTGCAAGTACTTCAACTAGGGTCCTAAAAGTTATTGGGATCTTTGCATTTTCACTTCCTGGAATTGCCTCTCTTCTCAAATGAGACAACTGTCTACTAGGATGACCGGTGTAAAAGAAAATATGTATAATGTTAAAGTACATTTTTCTGGGTGGAAAGTTTCCATTTTTCCAATTTATTAGTGTCAAAGTAATTTTTGGCAGTGGCCATAAAATAAGCAAGGAAACTGTCCTCGAACTTGAGTAACATAAACATTATGGGATGGGCATGTGGTGCTAGAAGTTGACTCTTGGCTATAGTGGGAAAGAGAGCTGAGGAATAATGAAGGAAAGAATTGCCTGTCCTCCCAGATGGTGTGCACTATCTATCATGCTGACTGGGCTGTCATATCAGTAGGAGGACCCTGGAGAGTTTTGACGGTGAGATTGAAGGTTGGTGCCAATTTCAAGCAACACAAATGCATTGAACAGGAAAGAGATAGCTCCTAATCTCTTCAATTTTCTTACATTACCTTGAAGGCCAGAGAATTAAATGAAACAGCAGCTGATGACAACTTTAGAGGGTCCTGAATGCATGACAGAAAAAGTATTAAAATAGCTCAATAGTTTTATTGTATATGTGTGTTCATCATGCCCCTGAAGGAGGAACAAAAGTAGAAAATGCTGCCTTTTGGTTATACCTAGTTCTCCCTGGGAGAATGATACACCAATTCTGTTTGCCTGTCAGAGCTACTCATATGTGGACAACAGTAAAAATGGAGAATGTGAAACACAAAGAGAAAATCTGATAACACTCCACCACACACATTATCTGTGTAAGATGACTCACGGTTTGGTATGACTTGATGGACATAGCGAATCCATGAGTCTGTTTCTGCCAGCAGTGTATTTCAGGAGAATATCTTTTTAAAAATTAAAATTAACCCCTGGTCACATTGGGTAAAATGGTCTCTGACAAAATATAGGTTCCATGTATACAAATGGTTGGTTTGGATGGGCCCGAAACATCCAAGCCCTTCCAGGGCCATCGATTACAGAAATGGAGCAAGTGTGCAGCCAAACTGGCCCTACTTGGCAGGACTTCCCAGAATTATAGTCTTTTTTCTAACTTACTAAATTGTTGTGGAGTATCTACGAAGTTCCAGATACTGAGTCAGGTGCTAGACATATAAAATTACATATGTTGTTATTTCTGTCTTTAAGTTAATTTAGTAAAGAGTGGTGATATAAGAAGCACTTAAGAGCTTCAGGCTGGGTTCAAATAATCTGTCTCAAATCCTGATAATAGACACTTATCAGAAGTGAATATTTGGACAAGTTATCCTTCCAATGCTTATATTCTCTTCAGGTGATAATAGCACCTGACTCAGAGAGTAAGTGTGAGGAAGGGCATGGTAAGCATTAGATAAATGTTTATTTTTACTAGCTATTAATATAATATGTAAAAACATATGGGCATATGGGAACACAGATGAGAGAACATCTAATTCTGTGAGGAAAAGGGAGCTGAAATGAGGAAGTTGTGGTATTTAATCTGTGTTTTAAACTACAAATTAAATTTGCCTGCCAGAAGTGATGATCTTAAGAGCCTGAATATCAGTTCAACTCAACTCACCCAGTCAAGTAGTTCTCTGCCTTGGTCAGAGCATGGAGGTCAGCAGTCAAAATTAGAGCAAAAATGAGAGCATCTGTGCCTATTGGAGAAGTGCCACTTCATGCAAAGAGAAAATTACTGTTCTATGACTACAGGTCATATGCTCAAGCCCTATTTAATGGACAATGATCAGTAGTCTGTTTGAGGGTTAAGAGAGTAGGTTAAACCTATGAACACTTTAGCATTATAAAAACTGCTGAAGATCACAAGTATGAACTGTCTACAATACTTGGAAGTTACTAAAGTAATAAATCAGGAGATTGAATTATTATTTATTTATATAAAACTAAGATCATAGAAAACTTTTAAGGTGAAACACACATCATTCAATTTATTCAAAAAATATTCCTGGAATAGCTGTGTATACCAGGAAATGTGTCAAGCCTTGCAAATACAAAATTAAAACAATATAATCCAAGACCTAAAATTTTCTTTTTAAAAGGAACAGTTAATGGACTTGAGTGAATTCAAGCAGATGATATGTAAATTTATAATGCAACCAAGTGCCATTATAGTTTATAAATACCCCAAAGCAAAGAATGGGCAAACTTTCTAACAATGCATGCAAACTAGGAACAAATGATCAAAGAAATAACTTATATTTAATAACACAAGAATAACAAACTTCACTGAATTATTTAAAAGAAGTCACAAAAAATATATAGTATAATATAAATATAAATAGAGTTTAAAGGGTTAATATCTATTATTAGCTTTTTATATTAATGTGACATGCTTTCATATTAATAAGACCCTTCTAGAGTCAAAGGACAGAAAACACCAAAAGAATAAAAAATACTATATGAAAAGGTCAGCCTCACTAGTAATCAAATAAATGCAAACTGAAATAAGGAATTTGTTTTGGCTATCAAATTAGCAAAAGAAAATAAAGGATAATTCCATATACTGATGAGGATGTGGTGAGACAGATGTTTTTGTATGCTGCCGGTTGTCAGTAAATGGAAATGACCTTTTAGGAAAGAAGTTTAACAATACATATTGAGACCTCAAAATTAATCCTAGTCTTTGGTACTATAACTTTACTATCAAGACATATCATAAGAAATTGTTGAGAAATTTGGGCAATGATTTATGTAAAAAATATCCCATTTTTTTACACTAGTAAAAATAAATAAAAATGATAATAACATTGGTATCCCCAGCAGTAAAACATTTCAATAAATTCTGGTATACTTTCTTGCTGAGCTACCACACACCCCTTGAAAATGCTGATTGTAAAAAGTAAATGTTAAAAGGGCCCACGGTACAATATTATAGGGGAGAAAAAAAAAACAAATGGAGATTTATTCAGCAAATAAAGTCAAGAAAATAAAAATGTTACTATTGTCCAGACATGTATTAAAAATTAAACATAATCTAAAATATTATTATTTTTTATCTGTGTGCTAGTTTATTTTATTTATATTTTATTGAATTTGGGAGGCATTGGTTAACAAAATTATATAGTTTTCAGGTGTACAATTCCATATGTAGCATCAGTATATTGTATTGTGTGTTCACCACCCAAGTCTCCTTCCATCATCATTGAACCCACCTTTGCCCTGTTCTACCTTCCTTCACCCCAGTTTTCTAATAATAATCACCATACTGTTGACTCTGTCTATGATTTTATTTCTTTCTCTTTTTTTTTGCTTAATCCCTTTACTTTTTTCCCCAAATTCCCTTCCCTCTGACATCTGTCAGTCTATTATCTATATCTATGAGTCTGTTCTCTTTTCTTAGTTTACTTTGTTCCTTAGAGTCTAAATATAAGTATAATCATACAGTACTTATCTTTCTTTGGCTGGCTTATTTCACTTAGCATACTAATCTCCAGGTCCATCTATGCTGTTACAAAAGGTAAGATTTCCTTCTTTTTATGGCCACATAGTATATCACTGTTTATATGTACCAAGACTTTTTTGTAAATTCAAGAAGAGAAAGACTCCTAAGCTCATTTTATGAAGCCAGCATTATTCTAATTCCAAAACCAAATAAAGACACTATAAAGAAAGAAAGTTATAGGCCAATATTTTTGACGAAGATAAATGCAAAAACCTTGCAAAATATTAGCAAACTGAACCCAGCAATACATTGAAAGGATCATATACCATGATCCAGTGAGATTTATTGCAGGAATACAAGATTGGTTCAATATCCACAAATCAATAATGTGATACGCCACATAAACAAACTGGTAGATAAAAATCACATTCATATCAATAGATGCAAAACAGAAAATGACAAAATTCAGCACCTATTTATGGTAAAAACTCTCAGCAAAGTGGGAATAGAAAGAACATACCTCAACATAATAAAGGCCATACATGACAAACCCACAGCCAGTATCATACTCAATGGGCAAAAACTAAAAGCATTTCCCTTAAGCTTGGAATAAGACAGAAATGTCCACTTTCACCACACTTATTCAACATAGCACTGGAAGTCCTAGCTACAGCAATCATACAAGAAGAGGAAATATAAGGAATCTAAATTAGAAAGAGAAAAGTGAAACTGTTATTATTTACATATAACATGATACTGTATATATAGAACCTTAATGATTCTACTACAACCCTAAAAATTTACTACAACTGACAAAGGAATTCAGTAAAGTAGCAAAACACAAAATATCCAGAATACAAAATATCCAGAAGTCAGTTGAATTTTTATACACCAGTAATGAACTATCAGAAAGGGAAACTAGAAAACAATCCTTTTTACAATTGCTTCAAATAGAATAAAATACCTAAAAATAAATTTAATAAAGGATGCAAAAGACCTGTACTAAGAAAGTTATACAAAATTGAAGATGATACAAATAAGTGGGAGCATATACTATGTTTATGGATAGAAAGAATTAACATCATAAAAATGTTCATCCTAACCAAAGCTATCTATACATTTAACACAATTCCTATCGAGATACCAATAGTGCATCTCAGAGAACTAGAAAAATTATCATAAAATTTTATATGGAAGCACGCAAGATGCCAAATAGCCATAGCAATGTTGATGGAGAACAAAGTTGGAGGAATCATGCTACCTGATATCAAACTGTACTGCAAGGCCATAGTAATCAAAACAGCATGGTACTAACATAAAAACAGACATATAGATTAATGGAACAGAACAGAGAGTTCAAAAACAAACCCATGCCTTTATGGTCAATTAATATTTGTCAAAGGCAAGAACACACAATTTGGTAATAATTATCTATTCAGTAAATGGCGTTGAGAAAATTGGACAGATATACACAAAAACGTAAAACTAGACCACTTTCTTACAACATACACAGGAATAAGTGAAAAAATATTAAATACTTAAATGTAAGACTTGAAACCATAAAAATCCTAGAAGACAGGCAGTAAAATCTTAGGCATTGATTGTAGCAATATTTTTTTCTGATATATCTCTTTAGGCAACAGAAACAAAAGAAAAAAATAAACAAATGGGACTATATTAAACTAAAAGGATTTTGCATAGCACAGGAAATTATCAACAAAATGAAAAGACAGCTCACTGAATGGGAGAACATATTTGCCAAAGATACATCTGATAAGGTGTTAACATAAAATATTTATGAAGAACTTATGTATCTTAACAGCAAAAATTAATTTAATTTAAAATTGAGCAAAGAATAAATAGACACTTTTCCAAAGAGGACATACAAGTGGCTAATAGACATATGAAAATATGATTAACGTCAGTAATCATCAAAGAAATGCTAATTAAAAGAAATTATTTTTATAAATTAATAAGAACATGTAGCAAGATTTCAGATATGAAATCAATATACAAATACTAAAAGCATTTTTATTTTCAAGTAATAAATATGTGGAACAAGTAATTTCAAAAGAGATACCATTTTCAATAGCAATAAAAATAATATACAGAGAATAAACCTTACAAATTATGTGTAAGAACTTTGACAAGAAAGTTACAACATATATAGTGACTACATTAAAAATAACTTAAAGAGGAGAAAGTTACAAAATATATAATGAATACATTAAAGTGAATTCAAAGGCAGTGATCAACCTTGTTTATATATGGTAAGATTTATTATTCCAGAGATTGTCAGCATTCCCCAAATTGATTTATGAATTTAGTAAAATTTGTATTAAAATCCCAACAAACCAACTCAAAAGTTTATATGTAAAAACAAATGGACAAGAATAACAAAGACATTCTTGAAGTAGAAAAACTGCTGGTGTGGAAGAGCAATGAAAAAGAAAAAACTTTTGATAACTGTTCCCGGGGTAGTTGGGTATCTAATAATATAATATGGAACTGAATCTATACCTTATTCCATTTGTAAAAATTAATGCCAATGGAAAGAATAAAACGTGAATAGCAAAACTTTAAATATTTTAGAAAAAATGGGAACATTTTCATGCATCAAAGCAGAAAAAGATTCCTTGGACAAGACATATAAAAGTATAAGTCATAGTGGGAAAAAATCCATATTCAACTACATTAAATTTTAAAATTACTGTTTATCAAAAGACACCATTTTAAAAGTTTTTGTAAATCCCCAAAGTTGATATAAAAAAGATATTTGCAACACATACAGCTGGCAAAAAATTAACTTGTAGGATATAGAAAAAACTCTTAAAATGTAAAAAACAAAACCTGACTTGTGGTCCTGCCGTTGATAAAGTGTTGACCTGGAACACTGACTTTGCTGGTTCAAAACTCTGGCTTCCCTGATCAAGGCACATATGAGAGTTGATGCTTCCTGCTACTCCCCCCATTCTTTCTCTCTCTTTCCTCTCTAAAATGCATAAATAAAACAGTAAAAACAAATTGTTTTAAACAACTTTAAAAGTATAATTACTAAAGAAAGCCATGAAATAGTCCATTTATACACTAGGAAATGAATGGTCACCATTGTATGAAAAGATGTCCAATCTCAGAAGTAATCATGAAAAGGCAAATTAATGAGATCAATTTATAGGCACTCCAGTGTGGCAGAAACTTTAAAGATTGATGATATCAAATTCTGGTAACAATGTGAAGTGATAGAAACTCACCCTGCTGGTGGAATTGTGAATTGGTAAAGTTACAGTGAATGGGGGATTGACCTAGAGTGCTGGGGTCACTGGTCAGGGGCCCTGGGCTTGCCTGGTCAAGGCACATACAACAAGCAATAAGCAAGCAATGAATGGCAAGACTAAGATGGCTGTGAGCTGATACTTCGCACTCCCTGCTCCTCCTCTCTCTGTAAAATTGATAAATAAAATCATCTTATTAAAAAAAATTTGATTTTAGCCCTGGCTGGGTAGCTCAGTTGGTTACACAGAGGATCGTCCCAAAGCACAAAGATTGCCAGTTCAATCCCTGATCAGGGCACATACAGGAACAAATTGATGATCTTGTTTCTCTCTTGCTTTCTCCCTTCCTTTCTCTAAAATCAATAAAATAAACATTTTTTAAAATGTGACTTTAGTCTATACAGGCTTACCACACAGATAGTGTGGGTTCATTTCCAGACCACTGCAATAAAGTATCACAATGAAGCAAATCACACGAATATTTTGGTTTCCCAGTGCATATAAACATTATGTTTACACTATACTATACTATATTATACTATACTATAGTCTATTAAATGTGAAATAGCATTATGTCTAAAATAACAATGTACATATATTAATTTATAAATACTTTATTGCTAAAAGTCACTAACCAAAATCTGAGTCTTCAGCAGGTTGTAATCTTAGTGCTGGTGGAGGGTCTTGCCTGGATGTCAGTGACTGCTCACTAAACAGAGTGGTGGTTGCTGAAGGTTGGGGTGGCTGTGGAAATGTTTGAAACAGGACAGCAGGGATGCTTGCCACATCAATTGACTCTTCCTTTCAGACAATTTTTCTGTTGCTTGCAATGCTGTTTGATAGCATTTTACCCACAGTAGAACTTGCAAAATTGGAGGTAGCCTTCTCAAACGTTGTCACTGCTTTATCAACTAAGTTTATATAACATTCTGAATTTTTTGTTGTCATTAAACAGCCTTCACAGCATCTCTACCAGCAATAGGTTTTATCTCAAGAAACCAGTTTCTTTGATCATCCAAAAGGAGCAACTCCTCATCCCTTAAAGTTTTGTCATGAGGTTGCAACAAGTTAGTCCCACCTTCAGGCTCCACTTGTAATACTAGTTCTCTTGCTGTATTGATCACATCTGCAGTTACTTCCTCTACTGAAGTCTTAAACCCCTCAAAGTCATCCATGAGGGTTAGCATCAACTTCTTCCAAACTTCCTCTTTTACTGAATCAAGAATGTTCTTAATGGCATTGAAAATGATAAATCTTTTCTAGAAGGTTTTTCATTTACTTTACCCAGATCCATTATATAGTATGAATCACTATCTACGGTAGCTATATAGCCTTACGAAATATATTAGCAGACATGAAAACAACATTGATCTTGTAAATCTCTATCAGAGTTCTTGGGTAAACAGGTATGTTGTCAATAAGCAATAATATTTTAAAAGAAATCTTTTTCTGAGCAGTATATCTCAACATTGGAGACTGTTAAGAATTAGAATATTCAGTAAAAAATGTTGTAAAGAGATATGCAGTTATCCAGGCTTTGTTGTTTCATTTATGCAGCACAGGCAGAGTAGATTCAGCATAATTCTTTCGGGCCCTCAGACTTTCAACATAGTAAATGAGCATTGCCTTTAATTTAAAGTCACCAGCTGCATTAGCCCCTAACAAGAGAGTCAACCTGTACTTTGAAATTTTAAAGCCAAGCATTGACTTCTCCTTACTAGCTATCAAAGTGCTAGATTACATCAGCACTTGCTGCTTTACCTTGCATTTACATCTTATGGAAATAGCTTTCTTTCTTAAACCTCATGAACCAACCTCCTCTAGCTTCAAACTTTTCTTCTGTGGTTCCTCACCTCTTTCAGTCTTCATAGAACTGAAGGAATTAAGAGCATTTCTCTGAATGAAGTTTTGGCTCAAGGGAATGTTGTGGCTAGTTTGATCTATCCAGACCTCTGGATAGAGGCTGTTTTGCTTTTTTATCATTCGTGTTTTCTAAAGTAGCACTTTTAATTTTCTTCAAGAACTTTTTCTTTGCATTCACAATTTTGCTAACTGGCATAAGAGGCTTACTTTTTGGCCTTATCTTGGCTTTCAACATGCCTTTTTCCATTAGGTTAATCATTTCTAGCTTTTATATATTTATTTTATATCCTGTTACTTTACTAAATTTATCAGTTCTAGTATTTTTTGGTGGAGTCTATAAGATTTTCTATATAGACTATCATGTCTTCTGAAAATAATGACAGTTTCACTTCTTCCTTTCCAATTTGGATGCCTTTTATTTCTTCTTGTCTGATAGCTGTGGCTAGGACCTCCACTATTATGTTGACTAGGAGTGGTGACAGTAGACATTACTGTCTTGTTCCTGATCTTAAGGAAAATGCTTGTAGATTTTGCACATTGAGTGTGATGATGGCTGTGCAGTTGTCATATATAGCCTTTATTATGTTAAGCTAGGTTCCCTCTATTTCCACTTTGCTGACAACTTTTACAATAAATAAGTGCTGGAATTTATCAATTGCTTTTTCTGTATCTATTTGTATGATCATGTGGTTTTTATACTTCATTTTGTTTATGTGGTATACCACATTAATTGATTTGCTAATATTATACCAACCTTGTATCACCAAAATAAATCCTGCTTGATCATGGTGTGTGATCTTTTTAGTGTATTGCTGGACCTAGTTTGCTAATATTTGGTCAAGGATTTGAGCATCTATGTTCATCAGAAATATTGGCCTGTAATTTTTTTCTTTGTGCTGTTTTTATCCAGTTTTGGAAATAGCATAATACTGGCCTCATAAGATGATGAGAGTCATTCCTTCTCATAAATTTTTTGGACTAGTCTGAGATGGATAGGTGCTAATTCTTTTTTGAATGAATGTTCAGTAAAATTCCCCTGTGAAGCCATCTGGTCCAGTACTTTAGTTTGTTGAGAGTTTTTGATTACTGCTTTAATTTTACTAATTGAAATCTGTCTATTCAAAGTCTCTGATTCTTTCTAATTCAGTGAGATTGTATGTTTCTAGGAATTTATCCATTTCTTCCAGATTGTCAAATTTGTTGGCATATAGTTGTTCATAATATTTTATTACAATCCTATGTATTACTTTGATGTCAGTTGTTATTTCTCCTCTTTCATTTCTGATTTTACTTATTTGGGTCCTCCCTTTTTTTTTTTTTTTTTTTTTTTTTACAGGGACAGAGAGAGAGTCAGAGAGAGGGATAGATAGGGACAGACAGACAAAAACAGAGAGAGGTGAGAAGCATTAATCATTAGTTTTTCATTGCCGTTGCAACACCTTAGTTGTTCATTGATTGCTTTCTCACATGTGCCTTGACTGCAGGCCTTCAGCAGATGGAGCACCCCCTTGCTGGAGCCAGCGACCTTGGGTCCAAGCTGGTGAGCTTTTGCTCAAGCCAGATGGGCCCGTGCACAAGCTGGCGAGCTCGGGGTCTTGAACCTGGGTCTTCCGCATCGCAGTCCGCATCCCAGTCCAACACTCTATCCACTGCTCCACCACCTGGTCAGGCAGGGTCCTCCCTTTTTATTCTTGGTGATTCTGGTTAAAGGTTTGTCTATCTTTTCTATCTTTTCAAAGAACCAACTCTTGATTTCTTAGATCATTTGTATTTTTGTATTCTTTATTTTGTTTATTTCTGCTCTGACCTTTATTATTTCCTTTCTTCTACTCACTTTTGGCTTTGATTTTTGTTTTTGTTTTTATTTTTTTCCAATTTCTTTTAAGCGTAAAATTAGATTGTTTACTTGAGATTTTTTTGTTTCTTGAGGTAGGTCTGTAATACTATAAATTTTCCTCTTGACTGCTTTTACTGTGTCCCATAGATTTTGAGTTTCTGTGATGTCATTTTCATTTGTTCCAAGGTATATTTTGATTTCTTCTTTAATCTCATTGTTAACCTATTCATTGTTTGGTAACATGTTATTTAGCCTTTATGTCTTTTGTATGTGCTTTTGTTTTTTTTCTTGTGATTTGTTTTTAGTTTTACACCATTATGATCAGAGAAGATGTTTGACATACCTTCAATCTTATTAAATTTACTGAGACTTGTTTTGTGTTCTAATATGTGGTCTATCCTAGGAAATATTCCATATGTACTAAAAAAGAATGTATAGTCTTCTGTTTGGGGGTGAAATATCTAAAGCTATCACATTTCTAGATTTTGACTTAAAGTAAGAGATGTCAACCTTTCCTTACATTTGAGCATTAGAGGCCATTATAGGGTTATTAATTGGCCTAATTTTAATATTTTCATGACTCAGGGAATAGGGAGACCTGAGGAGAAGAAGAAAGGTGGGAGAATGGCCAGTCAGTGGAGCAATCAAAAAACATACAACATTTACCAATTAAGTTCCTCTCATATGGGCACGATTCATGATGGCTAGTCTCAATAAATTTTCTTTTCTGTAACATAAAAATTCCTAGCAAAAGTTAATTTGAATTTATAATCAATTTACCCAAATTTATCATCTGGCCAATTATCTATTAAAATATATTTCTGATAATGTTAATGAGTAAAGGTTATCCTTGCAGTGAAATGAAGTTAAAATCATATTTATTTAAAAAATAGAGTACTTATTTTAAGTTATTTTCACAAGTATTTATGATAAAAAGAAATCAGTTACAATGAGCATTTCTGAGATATTTGTTGCCAGCCATATAAACCAGTTGTTTTTGTGATATTGCTTCTAGTATCTGCTTTTCAGATAGTTTATATTTTCTAACAGTGGAGGTACAAATAGCTACCTGCCATCATTTCAAACAATTGCTTTATATTATAAACTCGCAATATTCTAAATATAATAATGTGCCACATAATGATGTTTCAGCCAATGATGTACAAAATATGTAATGGTTGTCCCATGTGATGGTAATGGAGCTGAAAAATCCATATTGCCTAGTGATGTCATAGCCTTTGTAACATCATAGTGCGATGCATTATTCACATATTTGTGATGATGCTGGCATAAACAAATCTACTGTATTGTCAGTTGTATAAAACTATAGCACATATAATTATATAGTATATAATACTTGATAATAAATGACTATACTACTGATTTGTGTGTTTACTATACTATATTCTTTATTATTATTTTAAAGTGTACTCTTTCTAATTATAAAGAAAAAAGATTGCTGTATAACAGCATGCCATGTTACTACACTGGCAGTGGCCACACACATCTCATATTTATGTCTTTTGATTACATTATTTTCTTTTGTGCTTAATTGAATATCATGTTGTTTTATACAGTAATATGCTATCCAGGCTTATAGCCTAGGAGCAGTGGGATATACCACAGAGTGTAGGTGTATAATATGCTATACCAATTATATTTGTGTAAAGTACATTTGATAATGTTTACACAAGGTTGAAATCACCTAATGATGCATTTCTCAGGATGTATACCTGTGGTTAAGTGGTACATGATTATACTAGTTCAGGTGCTTCAAAACTAATTTGTCAAGTGTCTATTTAAATCTTACATGCTTTCTGCACTGTAATTCCTTAATATTCCCTAAAGAAATTTTTATATACATGGAAAAAGTAGCATGTATATGACTATCACTTACAGCACTGTTAATGATAGCAAAAATAGAATGTAATCTAAACATCAATAAGTATTAATCTATGCTACATATATTCTATAAAAAATTGAGATGAATGATTATATCAATAAGGCAGACAGGGAGTATCCTTCAAGGCGTAGAACTATGTAAAAACATGTCTAGCAGAACAATTATTACAATAGGGTCAACTATTTATACTCAATGATAATGTATCTGGGTATAAAATTCTAATTTGGGTGTTCTTTCAACAATTTTGGAAATACAAATCCATTAACATTTGATATGTAGTTTATGTAAAGTCTTCTATCAATTTCTCTGTTTTTAGTAGGTATTTTATCAAAACTATAATTATTCTATATATCTACATTTTTATTGTAATGTATCTAGATGTGAATTTATTGTTATTTATGTAATTCTGTACTTGGTATGAACTTTCTACTAAGGATTAATATTTTTCAATAGTTGAAAATATTCAGGGGTTTTTTTTAAATACAGTAGTACCTTGAGATACAAATGTAATTTGTTCTGTAACTGAGCTCGTAAGTCAGTCAACTCATATATCAAACTGCTGATACTGGACCCATGTGCCAACACGCCAACTAGCAGCAGCTTCACGAATTATGACTGGTATCTCAAAATTTTGCTCGGATTTCGAACAAAAACATGGACCAAGTAGCGGCTCATATCTTAAAAAAAAAATTATACTTTGGTCTGTTCATATTTCAAGGTAACACTGTACTATTTTACTTCTGCTCCCTGTTATCTATTACTGGACCTCCTATTATAAATATTTTAGAGCCTCTTATTCCACCCTCATTTTACTTAAATTCACTTTTATATTTTTTATTCTTCCACTGTTCTAAAAATTGCTTTGGATGATTTATTGTTATATAGCAAGTAATTAATTCTTTCTTTAATTTCAAATTTATATTATTCTCATATATTAATTTTTTAATTTAAATGATTATATTTTTATATCTATGATTGCCATTATATATTTCTCTATCCTAAAATAATATTTTATTTTGTTTTGTTTTAAGTGTTATTAATTTTTATCTCTTTTTAAATCTTAAACTTGTAGATTTTATAGTCACTATCAGATTGTTCTATTATTTGAACTTTTTGTGGCATGAATTCTTTCAATTATTGCATTGATTGACTTTATTTTTAGGGTTATTTCTCTTCATGCATTTTGAAATTTTATTTAATGAATAAGTTTGAATGAGAGTATTCTCTTATCCCTCTTAGCCCATTAGTTTTAAATAGCTGACCCACCACTTATTGGTAAGCTTTTTTATTTTTTATATAATTTTATTTTATTCATTTTAGAGTGGAGACACAGAGTGAGACAGAGAGAGAAAGAGAGAAAGGGGGGAGGAGCTGGAAGCATCAACTCCCATATGTGCCTTGACCAGACCAGTGCAGGGATTTGAACTGGCAACCTCAGTGTTCCCAGGTCGACGCTTTATCCACTACACCACCACAGGTCAGGCTAGCCCATTAGTTTTAAAGATGCCTCTACCCAGTCCCTGAAGCCCCCAGTGTGTAACTCTTATACTGACATACTAGAAGATTGGTCCTCTATCAGGAATAAAAAAATTCCAATTGTTGAGCCAGCATACACGTTGGCACAGTTCCTCAGTATGTCATCATTTTTATGTGTGCAGGGCACTTTTTGTCTGCCTTTCCTGCAGTGGTTTAATTGTGGTCATCTCTGGCTACGTGGGATCCCACAACACAAAAAAATTGTGGTTTCAGTCCCCAAGTGGTTCTGTCACATTTCTCTTCCACAAGATTTCCATCACATATTTCAATCTCTGTTTTATCATTTGTTTATTTTTAATTGTGGTGGATAAACACTAAAAGCAGGAACTCGTAATGCTATTTTCACCAGATATGTAAAAGGAATTTACTAGTTGAAAAGAAAAGTATATTGTCTGACCAGGCGGTGGTGCAGTAGATAGAGCGTCGGACTGGGATGCGAAAGACCCACATTGGAGACTTGGAGGTCGCCAGCTTGAGCATGGGCTCATCTGGTTTGAGCAAAGCTCACCAGCTTGGACCCAAGATCACTGGCTCCAGCAAGGAGTTACTTGGTCTGCTGAAGGCCCGTGGTCAAGGCACATATGAGAAAGCAATCAATGAACAACTAAGGTGTCACAACAAAAAATTGACGATTGATGATTCTCATCTCTCTTCATTCCTGTCTGTCTGTCCCTCTCTATCCCTCTCTCTGACTCTCTCTGTCTCTGTAAAAAACAAAAGAAAAGAAAAGTATATTGCACTACTCTTTGAGAAGATGGTTAAACAGAGCTTATGAGCAGTACTAAGTGGTTTGATTTGTATCAGAGAGGACAACATTGATCTGACTGCATGAAGCTTTCACTGAAAAAAAAAAAGAAAGATCAGAATTAATAAACACAACAAATAAGTGAAAGTTTCCACAGTTCTGCTAAGTATAAAACAATTGATGTATGTGTCATGACTAACCTGAGTTCAAAAAGAAATTATAAACTGATTGAAAGGATTGAGTAAAGTATACATTTCAAATAAATGGGTTTTTAAAATTCTTTTTGTAAATTTGCTTTATTTAATGTCATATAAATTGATAATTATTATTTGTGTAACTTACTCAAAATGTTATGTTTCGGCATGAACATGGAGTATCTAAAATCTTAAATATCTCTGTAGATATTTCAATTTAAGTGTTCTTGACTCTATTGAGTTATTGAATCAAAACAATGGTACCTTAGCCAATTTTTCAAAAAGGACTTTATTAGACTCATAAATCTGCTTATATATTAAAAATTCTAATTAAGAATTACTTTTTCCCTAAGACAATAATAATAGTTGATAAGCATTAATTTTGGTAAATGCTATATACAGAAAATGAAACTTCCTTATCATCAAAAACTGAATTACTTTAAATTCCCAACAAAGATGTTTCCAGTTTTAAACATCTCCTCTCCTAAAAAGAAACCCTCCTTTCTCTAGTTTTGTGAGACTGTGTTTGAAGGACATTTTATAAAGAGCACATTATATTATCCTTTGAGGATATTAGTCTATCAGGTATTCAACCTAGATTAAACAGCCCTGAATCCTCATCTTAATTTTTTCCTTTACATTTGAATATGTCACACACCATTTAAGAGACAGCTTTAAAAGCTGCTGCTGAGCATTTTTTCATATGCCTATTGGCCATCTGTATGTCCTCTTTGGAGAACTTTCTATTCATTTCTTTTGCCCATTTTTTGATTGGGTTGTTTGTCTTCCTGGTGTTGCGTTTTATAAGTTCTTTATAAATTTTAGTTATTAACCCCTTATCAGATGTGCTGTCGAATATGTTCTCCCATTGTGTGGTTTGTCTTTTTATTCTGTTCCTATTGTCTTTAGCTGTGCAAAAACTTTTTAGTTTGATATAGTCCCATTTGTTTATTTTGCCTTTTATTTCAGTTGCCCATGAAGATAAATTGGCAAATATACCGCTGCTACAGATGTCGGAGAGCTTGCTGCCTATGTTTTCTTCTAAGATGCTTATGGTTTCACGGCTTACATTTAAGTCTTTTATCCATTTTGAGTTTGTTTTTGTGAATGGTGTAAGTTGATGGTCTAGTTTCATTTTTTTGCAGGTAGATGTCCAATTTTCCCAACACCATTTGTTAAAGAGGCTGTCTTTACTCCATTGTATGTTCTTTCCTCCTTTGTCAAATATCAGTTGTCCATAAAGCTGTGGGTTTATTTCTGGGTTCTCTGTTCTGTTCCATTGATCTATGTGCCTGTTCTTATGCCAGTACCAGGCTGTCTTGAGTATAATGGCCTTATAGTAAACCTTGATATCAGGAAGAGTGATACCTCCTGCTTTATTTTTTCTTTTTAAGATTGCTGAGGCTATTCGTGTTCTTTTTTGGTTCCATATAAATTTTTGGAATATGTGTTCTATATCTTTGAAGTATGTCATTGGTATTTTAATTGGTATTGCATTGAATTTATAAATTGCTTTGAGTAATATGGACATTTTAATGATGTTTATTCTTCCTAGCCATGAGCACGGTATGTGCTTCCACTTGTTTGTATCTTCCTTGATTTCTTTTATCAAAGTTCTATAATTTTCTGAGTACAAGTCCTTAACCTCCTTGGTTAAATTTACTCCTAGGTACTTTATTTTTTGGGCTGCAATAGTGAAGGGGATTGTTTCCTTAATTTCTTTTGCTGATATTTCATTGTTGGTGTATAGAAATGCCTCTGATTTCTGAGTATTAATTTAATATCCTGCCACCTTGCTGAAATCATTTATAAGGTCCAGTAGTTTTTTGACTGAGACTTTAGGGTTTTCAATATACAATATCATATCATCTGCAAATAATGACAGTTTTACTTCTTCTTTTCCAATTTGTATGCCTTTTATTTCTTCTTCTTGTCTGATTGCTGTAGCTAGGACTTCCAGAACTATGTTGAATAAGAGTGGTGAAAGTGGGCACCCTGCCTGGTTCCTGATCTTAAGGGGATTGCTTTTAATTTTTGTCCATTTAGTATTATGTTTGCTGTCGGTTTATCGTAGATGGCCTTTATCATGTTAAGGAACGATCCCTGTATTCCCACTTTACTGAGAGTTTTGAGCATGAATGGGTGCTGGATTTTATCAAATGCCTTTTCTGCATCTATTGAAATTATCATGTGATTTTTGTCCTTCCTTTTGTTTATGTGGTGAATCACATTGATTGATTTGTGAATATTGAACCAGCCTTGCCTCTCCAGAATAAATCCCACTTGATCGTGGTGTATGATTTTTTTCATATATTCCTGGATCCGGTTGGCTAATATTTTGTTGAGAATTTTAGCGTCTAAATTCATCAGGGATATAGGCCTATAATTTTCTTTCTTTGTGTTGTCTTTGCCCAGTTTTGGGATCAGAATTATGCTCGCCTCATAAAAGGAATTTGGAAATCTTTCTTCCTCTTGAATTTTTTGAAATAGCTTGAGGAGAATAGGAGTTAGTTCTTCTTTGAATTTTTGATAGAATTCACTTGTGAAGCCATCAGGCCCAGGACTTTTCTTTTTTGGGAGTTTTTTGATAACTGTTTCGATCTCATTTGCTGTAATTGGTCTGTTTAGGTGTTCTGATTCTTCCAGATTGATCTTTGGAAGGTTATATGATTCAAGAAATTTGTCCATTTCACCAAGATTGTCTAATTTTTTGGCATATAGTTCTTCATAGTATTTTCTTACAATGCTTTGTATTTCTGTTGTGTCAGTTGTTATTTCTCCACTGTCCTTTCTAATTTTATTTATTTGAGTCCTCTCTCTTTTTTTCTTGGTGAGTCTAGTTAAAGGTTCATCAATCTTGTTTACCTTTTCAAAGAACCAGCTTCTTGTTTCATTGATCCTCTGTATTGTTTCCTTAGCCTCTATGTCATTTATTTCTGCTCTGACCTTTATTATTTCCTTCCTTCTACTTGTCTTGGGTTTTATTTGTTGTTGTTTTTCTAGTTCTTTTAGATGCAGGGTCAGGTTGCTTATTTGAGCTTTTTCTAGCTTCTTATGATATGCCTGTAGTGCAATAAACTTCCCTCTCAGAACTGCTTTTGCTGTGTCCCATAAATTTTGAGTTGATGTATGCTCATTATCATTTGTTTCTAGAAACTTTTTTATTTCTTCTTTGATCTCATTGTTAATCCATTCATTATTTAATAACAAGCTATTTAGTTTCCAAGTGTTTGAGTATTTTTCAGTTTTTCTTTTGTGGTTAATTTCTAGTTTCATGGCATTGTGATCAGAGAAAATGCTTGATATGATTTCAATCTTCTTAAATTTATTGAGACCATTTTTGTGTCCTAACATGTGGTCTATCCTAGAAAACGTACCATGAGCGCTTGAGAAGAATGTATATTCTACTCCTTTAGGGTGAAAAGTTCTGAAGATATCTATTAAATCAAGTTGATCTAGTGTATCCTTTAAGTCTGCTGTTTCTTTATTAATTTTCTTTCTTGAGGATCTATCCAGTGTTGTTAGAGGGGTATTGAAATCCCCTACTATGATAGTATTGCTGTTAATCTCGCCCTTTATATCCATCAAAGTCTGCTTTATGTATGTCGGAGCTCCTATATTTGGTGCATAGATATTTACAATAGTTATATCTTCCTGTTGAATTGTTCCCTTTATCATTATGTAGTGTCCTCCTTTATCTCTTACTACAGCCTTTGTTTTAAAGTCCATTTTGTCTGATATAAGTATTGCTACCCCTGCTTTTTTTTCATTTCCATTTGCATGAAATATTTTTTTCCATCCTTTTACCTTCAGTCTATGAGTATCTTTTGTTTTAAGGTGTGTCTCTTGTAGACAGCATATGTATGGGTCCTGTTTCTTTATCCATGCAGCTACCCTATGTCTTTTGATTGGATCATTTAATCCATTTACATTTAAGGTTATTATTGATATGTAGTTGTTTATTGCCATTTTATTCTTTAAAGCTGTATTCTTCTTTTGCTCTATTCATTCCTCCCTTTAAACTGTTCACAAGAGGCCCCTTAAAATCTCTTGCAGAATTGGTTTGGTTTTTATGAATTCCTTCAGGCTTTCTTTTTCAGGGAAGCTCTTTATTTCTCCTTCAATTTTAAACGTTAGCCTTGCTGGATAAAGTAGTCTTGGTTGTAGGTTCTTGTTCTGCATTACTAAAATGCTCAACATCACTAATCATTAGAGAAATGCAAATTAAAACCACAATGAGATATCACCTCACACCAGTCAGAATGGCACTTATCAGCAAAACAACACAGAATAAGTGCTGACGAGGATGTGGAGAAAAGGGAACCCTTCTGCACTGCTGGTGGGAATGCAGACTGGTGCAGCCACTGTGGAAAACAGTTTGGAGATTCCTCAGAAAATTAAAAATTGAACTGCCTTTTGACCCAGCTATCCCACTTTTAGGAATATACCCTAAGAACACCATAGCACTGTTCGAAAAGAAGAAATGCGCCCCCATGTTCGTGGCAGCATTGTTCACAATAGCGAAGATCTGGAACCAGCCCAAGTGTCCGTCAGAAGACGAGTGGATTAAAAAGCTTTGGTACATATATACTATGGAATACTACTCAGCCATAAGAAACGATGACATCGGATCATTTATAACAAAATGGATGTACCTTGATAACATTATACGGAGTGAAATAAGTAAATCAGAAAAAAAGAAAAACTGAGAACAGCACGATTACATACATAGGTGGGACATGAAAGTGAGGGTATGAGACATGGACAAGAGAGTGGTGGTTATGGGATGGGGGGAGGGAGGGAAGAGTGGGATAGGGAGGAGGGGAGGGACGCAGGGAAAACCAGATTGAAGGTGACAGAGGACAATTTGACTTTTGTGATGGGTATGCAACACAATTGAATGATAAGATAACCTGGAGATGTTTTCATTGTACATATGTACCCTGATTTATTGATGTCACCCCATTAGAATTAATAATAATAAAATATATATATATAAAAAAAAAAAGCTGCTGCTGCTGCTGCTGCTGCTGCTGCTGCCACTGGTGGTTTTAGTTCATCTGTTTCAGTTTGTTGGCAGCACACTAAATTAACTCTGACTAGAGACAGTAAAATTAATCTCTCTATACCCCTTAGCAAGCACCAGCATTGGAAATAATTTTTTTTTGTCTCCCACAAAAACCTTAGTGCCCAGCAATGCAGAATTAGAAAACTAAACCTTAAGAATGCATTCCCTTTAGAGACAAAGGTATGTCCATCTCACCTGTACTTTTCGATTTTAATATAATTTGCTAGACCACTTCTTGCATCCATTAATCAGTTTAAGAACCTTTATCCTATATTCTTAGAGAGGATGTAATATAAATGCATTTACAGGGGTAAAATGATTAAGAGCTTAAATATGGAGATACTGGCATCAATTTTCAACCTTACTGCCAATTAGGCTGCAACTTCTGGGAGTGACTTAACCTTTCAAGTGAAACACACCTTCAGTTCTGCTTGCTTTACTTTCCATCTCTGCCAGTGGGTTCATTTGAATCAGGGCTACTCAGCTTTCCTTTATGAAAAGTGGATTCTAATTTGCACACATCTTTTAATCTCAAAGATGAGGGTGGAAGAAATTCAAATGAGTGAGACAGTGAGAATGGACAGTAAACATGTAAGTCAATGAAGGAAAGGGGAACAGGGTCAGCAACAGCTTCCTGCTTAGGATTCAATTACATCTTGCTCTGCTATTTCAGGCATGGACCCATAGTCTGGAAGGTTGTCTCAATTTCTTGGGGATGATTGAACAAGTCCCATTTATTTCCATTTCTTAGCTTCACAAATATCTTCATCACTGCTTTGTTTCTACTTTTTCTATATCTTGTCATGGCATTTTGTCAGAATTCATCCTTAACTGACATTGTTTGTGGTTAGTATGGTCATCTGAAATGCAGGAATGCAGATTGGCTTTCTAGTTATACTTTGACCTTTTTATTAATATAAGAATATGATTAAACTATAAAGATTTACTTTTTATACTTTAACATAAATTATGAAATTTATAAGGCTAAACAAAATATTCAGAATGGACTTACAATAAATGGAAGACTTATTCTAGCTCTTAACTTTTGATTTAAAAAATCAGCTACAATCTATTACAACATAGGAGTCAGTTGGTCCCTTCACATTACCCTACCACTGGACAGCTCAACTGTAAGTTCCAGGTATAACCAGTATAGTTTTAGCAGGTCTATAACCAGGTTTTCAGACACAGCGTAAGTTCACCTATTTACACTTGTCATATTATAGTAAATGTCATGCTCAGTTTCAAAAATGACAGAATTATTCATATGACATCTTCTTACAAGAAATATAACTTATCAAAGTTTGTTTCTGAAACAATCGATTTATCTTTAGCTTCAACCCAATAGCCTCAGTAGCAATGCCCTTTTAGGTAGAAAATACCATGGCATTTGATCTAGCCACAGAGGCATCATATGTGAATTTACTTCAAAAGAAAGAAATGATTAAACACTTCCTTTACCAGAAGAGTAGAATTGAATTACCGCTCCCAAAAATAAAATGATGATTGATGAACTAATTAGCCTCCAAGATTTCCTTACAGAGAGATGAGAGAAGGGTTGAAAAATTCACACATACTACCCAAAAGAATAACTAAGTATTCACAGCAAATGAGCTAAGGGATGTGGGTAATGTTAAAATGAATAATTTGACAATATAAACTGTCATTAGAGGGTCTATCATTAAATTGTCATTAAAACAGCCTCCTGTTATAGAGCAACACTTTTAGGAAAAAAATAAATATTGCTAATCAAGTGAAGAAATCGAATTATCCTTTGTAAATCTCAAGACACAGTCTCAAGAGAGGTTTATTAAAATATTAGTTTTAGATAAAGAGGGCAACAAAAAACACACTCTCTACAATAGCAACTAAAGCCACAAACAGTTCCAGACAATCCTGTTTATTCTAGAGCATAAGAGATTCTTAAAACTTAACTATTTGTAAAAAACTATTTCTTCATTTATCAATTGCCAAACCACTATCCTTAGGATTTGAGGGCCCTATTTAAATAATTATTTTAATCAAAATTATATAGCTCTATTATTGATTATAATAATAGAATTCTCTCTAAATTGATCAATTTTCAGGGCACAAAGTGAACTAGAACTAGGTCATTAATAGTTATGTTTGACTGAGAGAAGGTGAGAAATTAAAGGCAGTCTCTCTCTAACTATCAGTTTGGTCAACAGCTTCAACATTATTGTTAAGCATTATGCCATGCCAAAGATAAGAAAAATTGACAAAACATATTTTCTATTTTTATTTTTATGTATTGCATATCTTGATCTAAAATTAAGCCTTAGAAGTAAGAAAAGAAACCTTCTTTTTTTTTTTATTAAATATATATTTTATTATTATTAATTCTAATGGGGTGACACCAATAAATCAGGGTACATATGTACAATGAAAACATCTCCAGGTTATCTTATCATTCAATTGTGTTGCATACCCATCACCAAAAGTCAAATTGTCCTCTGTCACCTTCTATCTGGTTTTCCCTGCGTCCCTCCCCTCCTCCCTATCCCACTCTTCCCTCCCTCCCCCCATCCCATAACCACCACTCTCTTGTCCATGTCTCATACCCTCACTTTCATGTCCCACCTATGTATGTAATCGTGCTGTTCTCAGTTTTTCTTTTTTTCTGATTTACTTATTTCACTCCGTATAATGTTATCAAGGTACATCCATTTTGTTATAAATGATCCGATGTCATCGTTTCTTATGGCTGAGTAGTATTCCTTAGTATATATGTACCAAAGCTTTTTAATCCACTCGTCTTCTGACGGACACTTGGGCTGGTTCCAGATCTTCGCTATTGTGAACAATGCTGCCACGAACATGGGGGCGCATTTCTTCTTTTCGAACAGTGCTATGGTGCTCTTAGGGTATATTCCTAAAAGTGGGATAGCTGGGTCAAAAGGCAGTTCAATTTTTAATTTTCTGAGGAATCTCCAAACTGTTTTCCACAGTGGCTGCACCAGTCTGCATTCCCACCAGCAGTGCAGAAGGGTTCCCTTTTCTCCACATCCTCGCCAGCACTTATTCTGTGTTGTTTTGCTGATGAGTGCCATTCTGACTGGTGTGAGGTGATATCTCATTGTGGTTTTAATTTGCATTTCTCTAATGATTAGTGATGTTGAGCATTTTTTCATATGCCTATTGGCCATCTGTATGTCCTCTTTGGAGAAATTTCTATTCATTTCTTTTGCCCATTTTTTGATTGGGTTGTTTGTCTTCCTGGTGTTGCGTTTTATAAGTTCTTTATAAATTTTAGTTATTAACCCCTTATCAGATGTGCTGTCGAATATGTTCTCCCATTGTGTGGTTTGTCTTTTTATTCTGTTCCTATTGTCTTTAGCTGTGCAAAAACTTTTTAGTTTGATATAGTCCCATTTGTTTATCTTGCCTTTTATTTCAGTTGCCCGTGGAGATAAATGGTCAAATATACCGCTGCTACAGATGTCGGAGAGCTTGCTGCCTATGTTTTCTTCTAAGATGCTTATGGTTTCACGGCTTACATTTAAGTCTTTTATCCATTTTGAGTTTGTTTTTGTGAATGGTGTAAGTTGATGGTCTAGTTTCATTTTTTTGCAGGTAGATGTCCAATTTTCCCAACACCATTTGTTAAAGAGGCTGTCTTTACTCCATTGTATGTTCTTTCCTCCTTTGTCAAATATCAGTTGTCCATAAAGCTATGGGTTTATTTCTGGGTTCTCTGTTCTGTTCCATTGATCTATGTGCCTGTTCTTATGCCAGTACCAGGCTGTCTTGAGTATAATGGCCTTATAGTAAACCTTGATATCAGGAAGAGTGATACCTCCTGCTTTATTTTTTCTTTTTAAGATTGCTGAGGCTATTCGTGTTCTTTTTTGGTTCCATATAAATTTTTGGAATATGTGTTCTATAACTTTGAAGTATGTCATTGGTATTTTAATTGGTATTGCATTGAATTTATAAATTGCTTTTGGTAATATAGACATTTTAATGATGTTTATTCTTCCTAGCCATGAGCACGGTATATGCTTCCAAAGAAAACTTCTTGAATCAGCAACTGACTATGGTCTGGTGGGTTAGCTATGACAATGAGAACAGATTTAAATTCTCAATTGTCAAAAGGCAAAATAATCCCAAAGTGAAGTCTAAAGCACTATGAGCCATTATAATTACCACCTAATGCAGAGACTCCAAATAACTTACATATCTATAAATTACATCACCTTCTGCCAAAGATTCAAGCCAAAACCCCAGGAATCATCATGGAGACCTCTACTGAACTCAATCTTCAAATCTTTCTCTTCATTCTCCCAGTGAGTCCTGACAGCTCCACTTTAAAATTATATGCCTTGTTGCCCTGCATCTCTTCATTTCCAAGGCAATCCTCTAATCCAGGCCACAGCCATATCTCCCCTGTTCTATGGCAATAACTAGTGTTTCTGTTTTCTTTCCCCACAATTCATTCTGGAAGCAGAATGGTTAATTCTTATAATTGATACACCCAAAGTTTATTATATGTATAATTTAAACTCCTTACCTTGACTCACAGGATTTCATATAATCTGTCCCCTTCCCTCCTCTTCAGTTGCATTCATTCTCCCCTCTCCCACTCTTGTTCTACTGTTTTCCTGCCAATAGTACTAGTCCCAATCCTGAGGCACTTGGCCTTTAATGTTTTCTCTGGAAGGCTCACAAGCTAGCTCCTTATCATCAGTAAAGTGTTCAAACCTCACATCTCCATAAGAACACCATAGCACTATTCGAAAAGAAGAAATGCACCCCCATGTTCGTGGCAGCATTGTTCACAATAGCAAAGATCTGGAACCAGCCCAAGTGTCCGTCAGAAGACGAGTGGATTAAAAAGCTATGGTACATATATACTATGGAATACTACTCAGCCATAAGAAACGATGACATCGGATCATTTATAACAAAATGGATGTACCTTGATAACATTATACGGAGTGAAATAAGTAAATCAGAAAAAAAGAAAAACTGAGAACAGCATGATTTCATACATAGGTGGGACATAAAAGTGAGAATATGAGACATGGACAAGAGTGTGGTGGTTATGGGGTGGGGGGAGGGAAGAGAGGGTGGGATAGGGAGGAGGGGAGGGACACAGGGAAAACCAGATAGAAGGTGACAGAGGACAATTTGACTTTTTGTGACGGGTATGCAACACAATTGAATGATAAGATAACCTGGAGATGTTTTCATTGTACATATGTACCCTGATTTATTGGTGTCACCCCATTAGAATTAATATATATATATATATATATATATAAACCTCACATCTCCAGAGAACCTGTCCTTAACTGGTCTTCCAAATAGCCCTTTAGATTACTCTTTAGCACATCCTCTACTAATAATTGTTTACTTGCCTTTCTCTGTTCATTAAAATGTGAGTTCATAAATAAACTAACTTATTTCATTCAAAGTTTGAGGCTTTATTTTCATTTATTTATTCATTCCACAAATGTTTTGATCTCTTACTATTTTTCAAGCATTAGGCCTAGTGCAAACCAGACAAAGTGTATAGCCTTGAGCTTATGTTATACTATGTAGAGAAAGAAAAAATACATCATAGAATTTCAGTAACAAGAGCAGTGAATAAAAATTAAAGTAGTGTACGAGGATAAACCTAGATGAGAAATGTGGGGTGAGTGTATAGATAGGGTAGGCATTTTTAAAAACAGACTTTTGAGCAGAAACTGAATGAAGTAAGAGAGAAAGCTATAGAATAATCTAGAAAATGACAAAGCCCCTGAAAAAGACTATATGCTCATAGATGATAGAAAAAGCAAGCATAACTGTCTTGGGTATCCTATTCACTGTCAAATTTCTAGGGCCTAGCACAAGGTCTACTATACTCAGTAATATTTGTTGTATACAGTAAATATTTGTTAAATGAGTGAATGAGAAAGTACTACTTAAAGATTTACTGAATAAATGAAAAATTTTTGGTGTACTTCTTAGTGCTGCTAATCAAAAGTGGGAACCTTGGGAAGTTAATAATTGTATTACAAACTATATGCAAAAAAGAACACACACACAGGTAGTTATCTTAAAAATGAGTGGCTGGCTACACTGGTGTGATGAAGATCCAGTTGTGTAGAAGATAGCAAGAATAATAATGAAGGCTTTTAGATGGGCGTGTTAGTATAAAATGTGCTAAAACAATAAAACTATTTGATCCAGTTGTCCAGTGTAGAGTCAAATAAGAATTTTCAACTGTTGTAACAGGCTACCAACCCAATTGGTACAAAATTTATCAGATATATTCTAAGTATTTCCAGATTAACCATCAAAATGAGCTTTTGAGGATTGGTTATTATTGTCTTTTGACATAATTAGATGTCTGATATAGGCTATGAGTTAGGAAAAATGATAATAGGAAAAAACCATGGCACTTGGTCAGGCCTTTAAGAAAATATCTGTATGAGATAATTTAAGTGGATATTACTCAAAAATATATTGCACAATGAATAGTGCCTTCTTTAAGTCTTGTAAAATTTTCCAACTTTGGATCTCATATTTCAAACCAATTTTCAGTATCTCAATAAGAGTTCTAAATCAGGAAGTCAGATGTTGTTAGGCTACAGAGATAACCAAATGGCACCAAAACACAGGTACATATTTGCTTGTTCAGTTTCGATATCTATTTTTTTCCTCTCACTTCTGAGCCTTATATAAAGACATTCTTTCCCTGAGATAGTTTTTTTTTTCTTTGCCAATGCTGGGTGCCCAGCCTCCTAGATTTCAATTTCTGCTAAAATTGTAGCTGGTGCAGTAGAAGCAAAGCTGAGTCACTGATGGACTTCCCTAAGCAGCTGCATGATGCCTTCCTTTAACATCCTTTCTCCAGTTAATGGGCAGAGTGACAAAGTTCTCTGTGTCACTCATTTGTATCTGTCATTATGACTGCCAATCTCAGAAATGAAATTCTTACTGATGTATTATCTGAATTCAATAACATCAGGTACTTTCGATCCCCAATTTTTTCCTCTTATCTTTTTTAAAAAACAGGCAATAATCTCTGTAACATGACTCTGTCATTTTCACTTTTTCCCATATCTTACAGCCTTTTCTTGCTGAAGATGAACTTATATGGTGAGAAAACTCCCCATCCAAATGGAGAAAAAAGTGAGTCACCCCGCTTAAGGAATCTCCTTTTACCAGAACTGTCCTAGATTTTCTCATTCATGGGCATACTTTTCCCTAAAACCTTTAATTTACATTTTTAGCTATAGCTTTTAGAAAATTATCTGTGCTTTCTTTACTTTTCTTCTGGAATTCAAAATAAATAAGAAAAGTGTTCCACATTTCCAATATTTCAAGAAATCAGTAGGTATGATTTCTTAGACCTTGTCTTACCCTTTCCTGGTGCCTTCTGAAGTCATTTCATGTTAAGAATATTATTTGAACAGTACTTAGTGTATATCTCATTTCATGCTCAGGCACCCTGCAAGGTAAATATTTGTTTAGTCTTCAATTCACAATAGAAAACTGAAATGAATAAAACTGAAATGATTTGCTCAAGGTCACCCACTAATAAGGGGGTATAACTGAAACTTAAACTAGAATGTGAATTCTTGTGACATGAGATCAGTGAATTGAAATTGTACCCTCCTTGAGCTGTGCCCAAACATTTTAGGCCAGTTTATCTATATCATAAACCCAGTTTACTCTGATTCATAGTTTTGTGTAACCCATGCAGTCTTTTCTCTTTTCTTTTCTTTTTCTTTTTTAATTCAGTGAAAGGAGGGGAGGCAGAGAGACAGATTCTCACATGTGCCCCAACTGGGATCCACCCAACAAGTACCTTAGAGGGCTGTGCTTTGCACATCTAGGGCATTGCTCCATTGCTCAGAAACTGAGCTCTTCTTAGTGCCTGAGTAGAGGCCATGGAGCCATCCTCATCACCCAGGGCCAACTCGCTGCAGTTGAGTCATGGCTGCAGGACGCGGAAAGAGAGAGAGAAAGAAAGAAAGAGATAGAGAGAGAGAGAGAGAGAGAAGTGAAGGGGAGGGGGGGGTGGAGAAACAGATAGGCACTTCTCCTGTGCGTTCTGACCAGGAATCAAACCCGGGACATTCACACGTCAGGCCGATGCTCTACCATTGTCAACTGGCCAGAGCCACCCATGCATTCTTTTAAAATTTTATTCTAAAAATAATACTTTTATTCCATACCAAATTGAAAGCTATGCATACTGATTGATTTCTTTAATATTTTTCATAGTATTTTTCCAAAAATACCTGGATAGTAATGTACACATTCTTTTGGAATCTGCTCTCTTTATTAATAACTGATTTTGAATATTTCCCACAATCTTGTACCCATGTCATTTTTAATGTCTTTGGTGGATATTTCTTTCAGTGGTTCTCCCATAATTTATTTAGCCTACTTCCTATTTGGGGACATTTACTTCATGTCTAATTCTCTAGTATTACAAGCTGTATTGCAACAAAGTCTTTTGATTCTATATTTGTACCCATCCATAAACATTTTGTTGGATTATGTTACTTAAAGAGAAATGTTTTGTTCACAGAAAAATTAAAATTAGCTAAAAAGCTCTCCAAAAAAGTTTTTTTTTTTTTGCCTTACTCTTCTAACAGAACCATAGATGTATGTGAATTTTTAGCACTCTCCACCATAGGATATTATAACTTAAAAAAAAATTCTAGTCCAGTTTGATAGGTATACTGTGGTAGCTTGTTTTCATTTATGATTTTTTTATTTAGAGTGAAATTGGATATTTTCATGTTTATTCGTTTTTTTGTAGTTTGTCATATTTTATAAATTCTCTTTTTCGAAATTATTGAGAGAAATTTATGTAAGACTTGCAAACATTTTTCTAGTTTATCTTTCACTTACAAATTATGTTTATGGTAATTTTGACTTATAAGACCTTTGTTTTAATTTGTTATACATAACAAAATACATATACACATATTTGCAAAACCTAGGAATATTTTTTCTTCTACAGTACTATCTGGTATTGGTATCCTAATTAGAAAGGACTTCCACTCCCAAGGTTATTTAGATGTTCACCTAATTTTTTATCTTCCTCAGTGGTTTCACTATGTCTTTAACTAAATTACTTTGGCTTGCTTTGGAAGCAAGGCTTTATCCTTTTTTTTCCTCTCCAAAAGATCAGCCAGTTACACTAATAATATCTGGAAAATAATCCTTTCCCCTACCAATTCCAAACACCATGATAAATATGCCTCAAAACTTCATAAATTCTTGAATTTGTTCATAGAATTTTACTGCTCTCCCATTTTTTTCTTTCACCATCTTGGGGTCAGTTCAACATTACATTGTTTTGTTTGTTTTTTATTGTTGCTGTTGTTTTTATCTAGAGTAAGTATTCTCTCAGTGCTCATCTTTCTCAAGGATTTCATAGCTATTCCCAAGCAATTAGTCTTCCAAATGAGCATTACAATAATTTCATTAACTTATAAAAATATTACTCTGGAGACTTCCTTGCTAGGAATCAAAATCTTTCTGTTAAGTATTCCCAATGAATAGCATGATATAATTCTCCATTTACTCAGATAATCTTTTATAAAATTTCTCTTATAGTCTGTGCCATCTATTGCCACATATATGCCATATACTGAAGAATACATTTGCATATATATTGATGTAAATAGAACAATTGATTTCATTATATTCCACCTGGCTTTTAGAAACATTGGAAACCAATTTGTTTTGTGTATTTGTTTTATAATCAACTACTTTCCTGATCTTTCTTATTAGTTCTAATACTTTGAACCAATTATTTACATTTTTAACAAATCTTCTACAACTAATAATTTAGGATCTTTATAAATATTTTTGTATTTCCCCTTATCTTCTGAAATGAAATGAATCTCCCAGATGAATAGTAAATCATATGTATTTGCTTATTTTAATAAAATATTTGAAAGTTTTATTAAATATAATGTAATCTGTTGGCACAAGAGATATTCTTTACTAAGTTAAAGACAATTTCTCTTATATTTTATTATCTTAGAGTCTTTTATTGAGAAGAGATTTCAATTTTATCAAATGCTATTGTACCATTTATTAATAACATTGTTTTTTCTTTTGGCCTTGTAAATGTGATGAATTATATTAGTGCAGTTTTTTGCATCAAACTATCCTTTTATTTTTGAGAATTAGCCATACTTGCTTATGTTATGTTGTTCTTTAATCTTTTGTTTGTTGATTATTTCTTATATTTTAATTTTTAAATATAAGTAAAATTTGTTCCTATTTTACTCTTTTGTGCTATATCTTTCAGAATTTGCTATTAGCCTTATGTTATTTGTATGAGATAAATTAAGATAACTGTGTGTGTCCATGCACACATACACACACACATACTTTAGAATAGTTCTAAATCCACATTTGTTTTCTTTTATTTTAAAGATATAATAGAATTTTTAACTGAGTCCAGTAACATTGATAGAAGATTTTTTTGGCATGATTTTTTATTTCTTATATAGTAATTGGTATGTTCTGAATTTTTACCTCATTTGAAATCAATTTTGACCATTTTCTGAAAATTAATTCATATATAAATGCTTCTTTCTAATTACTATAAAGGGGTCATAACATTCTAATTTTAATTGCCTATCTATCTGAGATTATATCTTCTCTTTTATTTATAATATTCTTCATTAGAGATTTTTTTCTGTTTTTTATATAGTTTCTTACATTTATTTAATTGTTTTAAGTAATTAGATCTTGTTTATTAGAAATTTTTAGATACAATATCTAATTAATTGTAACAGGTACTCAATTTGTTGCATTTATTTAAAACAAAATGTTTGATCATAATAGATCATAAAAATCATTTAATAGAAATTTTAAATTATAGAGATGTGGACATTCAGGCCCAAAACGTGTAAATTACTTGTCCAGGGTCAGTCACGAATATAGCCAGGGGCTGTGAATTGGGATTTCTTCTTCCTAGACCAATTACTATTTTCTTTACTTCATGATATAAAACATTATAGAAAATTTCTATGTATCACTGTATAGTATTATGCAATATATTTTTTTATGTTTTATATAGCTTGAAGCAGTGCTTGTGATGGAAAAAATACCCTTATTTTAGCCAATCACAAACTCATTATAAAGCTGGTGGAGAATCATAAGGGTATTTTGGGGAAAAGAAGGTCAGATAAAGACCAAATCCTGGACACTACCACTTACTCAAGGAACAGGACATTTTGAAGCATGTAACCACTCAAAAATCTTGACACATGCTGCTGAGAAGAAAGGGATAAAATAATGCTACTCATCTTCAAAGTTGTCAAGTTGACAATCAGTGCTTTGATTCATCTCTGAGGCCTGCTAACTTGGCACTAGCATGCAAGAAATAAATGTAATCTAAGTAACAGTGTTTGAATCAGGACTGATTTGATTGTTCACTTGTGATAGATACCAGGAACAGTCTAAGAACTTTTTCAACATCTCTTTAAATAGGAGAACTTAAAGGAGACAAAATGCTTTGATTTTAATGTATAGTTATATATATATTAGTGTGTCTATGTCAGAGAGGAGTCAAATTTTCTATTGAAATTCATTAAAGTATGAAATTATATTTATGTTGACAACTGAAAATTTAAAATGTTTCAGTGTTGTCTTCACAAATTAAAATAAAATAGTTTGAGAGAACCTACAACTTACAAACTAATAGAAATAACACAACTCATTTATATATTGGAAGATAAGATAAAAGCAGACTGAACTAGCATGATAAAAGGCCTTTCTCAAAATTGTATACCATGAACAAACTCTCCGTTGCTTTTTGAAAATAAAAAGACATGATGGATCAAAATTTCCTCTTTTGTTTGTAAGTATACTCAGTAGCCCAAATTTTAAATTTAAAAGTGTGCAGAATTTCATTATTTGATAAACAGACCTTTATTGAGTGCTTACTATATGTTAAACAATTTGGTAGAGAATAAGATGAATAAGATATGGCATGAAGTAATGCATACTATATAGAGGAAAGAATTAACAGATAATTTTATTAAGTATAAGTGTATCCCACAAAGAAGAAAACACAAGTATCAAGAAACATGAATGAAAAGAAAAAAAAAAACATGGATGCCTGAGCAGTGGTGGCATAGTGAATAAAGCGTTAACCTGGGATACTGAGGTCCCAGGTTCAAAACCCCAAGGTCACCAGCTTGAGCACAGGCTCATTCAGCTTGAGGATGGAATCATCGACATGACTCCATTGTTGCTGGCTTTAGCCCATAGGTTGCTGGCTTGAACAAGGGGTCACTGGCTAGACTGCAGTACCCCTGATTAAGGCACTTATGAGAAACAATCAATGAACAACTAATATGCCACAACTATGAGTTGATACTTCTCATCTCTCTCTCTCAATCTCTCCTCCTCTTCTTCCTCCTTTTCGTCCTCTTCCTCCCTCAGAAAGAAAGAGAAAAAGAAAGAAAGAAAGAAGAAAGAAAGAAAGAGAGAGAGAGAGAGAAAGAAAGAAAGAAGGAAAGAAAGAAAGAAAGAAAGAAAGAAAGAAAGAAAGAAAGAAAGAAAGAAAGAAAGAAAGAAAGAAAGAAAGAAAGAAAGAAAGAAAGATGAAGCACTATCCAGGCAACTCAGTTGATTGAAGCCTCATCCTCATACACCAATATTGTACATTGAAACCCCAATCATGGTTCATACAAGAATCAACCAATGGTCCTAGCCTGTTGGCTCAGTGGTAAAGCATAGGCCAGCATGTGGATGTCCTGAGTTTGATTCCTGATCAAGGCACATAGGAGAAGTAACCATATGACTTTCCACTCCTCCCCCCACTGCCATCAGCCATGGCTTGATTGGTTCCAGTGAGTTGGCCCCAGGTGCTGAGGGTGGCACCATGGTCTCTGCCTCAGGCACTAAAAGTGGCTTAGTTGCCGAGCAGTGGAGCAATGCCCCGGATAGGCAGCATGGCCCACTATAGGGCTTGCCAGGTGGACCCCAGAAGGGACATATACAAGAATCTGTCTTTCTGCCTCTCTTCCTCTTACATAATAAAAAAAAGAATCAACCAATAAATGCATAAATAAATGGAACAACAAATCAATGCCTCTCTCTTTCTCTTTCTCTCTTTCTCTCCCTCCCACTCAATTTTTTAAAAACCTAAAAAAAAAAAAAACATTGAAAGTAAAGTTATTATTGGGTGGGGAGGGAGGGAAAGAGACAAATGGACTAAAAAAATATTTTTTGTAAATCTGCAGCCAAGTTCAAAAAGAATAAAGTAAATCTCCAAGAATAAAAAAAAAAAAAAAAGAACTGACAAAAATGTAAGCAGAAACGGATACAACCTGACCTACATGAAAAATGGGCTTGGGTATAAACCCAAGAGACTGAGGGCTAAAATTATAAATACCAATGGGAAGGCAGACATCATGGATTCTAGCACGGCAAGACAGGGACTGGTACCAATAACTATGATTGGAACCCGGGATCATGAGGGACTGAGCAGAAAAAAGTATAATTTGCAAGATTATTATGCTTGGGTTTGAATTCCAACTCAGCTTCTCAGATGTATGATCTTGGCCAGGTTACTTTGTGTTTCTTTATCTATGAATAAGATATGATAGCAGAACCTATTTATAAGATTGTATCAGTAGGTCTCAATGGTATAAAATTTTGCCTCCCTAGAAGACATTTGGAAAAATTTGAAGATATTTTCAACTGTTACAACTTGAGAAGTGCTACTGGCGTCTAGTGTGTAGAGCCCTAGGGTGCTACTGAAACATCCTACAATGCACAGGATAGCCACCACAAAAAAGAATTATCAATAGTGCTGTGGTTGAGAAAACTTGGCTTATATTCTAATGATTGAATGACTCAATATTTGCAAATTATTTAAAGCAACACATATCATATAGTAAGTACTAATTTTTTACATGCATGCATCATATGTGAATATAGTACATATGCAAATACTTCTTATCCAGGGTTTCTGTGCTAGCTGCTCCCTCTTCCTGGAAGGCTCTTCCCAGAGGGGCTCTCCTACTTCTCACAAATCTTGTTCTAATATCATCTTATTACAGGGAATATCCCTGACCACCTGATCAAAATCTCACCAATCCTGCCACTTTCTTTCCTCCTTATTCTTCTTCATTTTTCTCCATTGCATGTTCAGCATTTGAAAGACTATGTATTTATTTATTGGTTCTTTGTCTGGACTCCAACAATTATTAGTGGCTGCTCCAATATTGTACTTTTTTTCTGCTGTGCATTTGTATTAATACAACAAAATAGATTGTAAGATGCTTGCACACAGAAATCCTAATTCATTATGCATTATATTCTGTAAATTCTACTGAAGCACTCTGCAAACAGTAGGTGTTCAGGCAATTGTTATAGAAATGTTCAGCATGCAGTTGAAGACATGCACCTAGAACTGACAAAGGAGTTTGAAGTCAAATATAACAATTTGGGAGTCATTTGAAGTACGCAATTATCAGAAAATTCAGACCTAGAATATCTTTTAATAAAAAAGGTACTTACCAAGGAGAAATTAGCTACCTCATTGGTCTTCATTAATCTTAGTCTTATTATTTTCCTTCTGCAGATACAAATATTTTGATGATTGCATACTGGAAGTCAAGCAGCAGTTCAGAGTTTCAGAACCAGTTGCCAGAGAGCAATATTATATCAGGAATTGGAAAAGGAAGGGGAAGGAGAGCAACTGAGATTTTCTTGAGTAAATATAATATAGAATAATTCAACTGTGAAGAGCACATATGAGACCCCCAGTGCATCTACATTTGAGGAAATGGAACTTTAAAGATGTGCTTTCATGTGGGAAAAGCCCTTTTTATTACAAATATACTCCCACTAAGTGGCAGTTTTTATACCAAAATGGTGCGGCATTCATAGCACATCACCTATCTCATGTGACCAAAGCCTGGAACATACAAGCCATTTCTGAGTGCTCTCAATTCTTTGGAGACTTGCAGATTATACTCTGGTGTGTATGGAAGTGAGCACTGCTTTAGTCAGTTGGCAGGAGTATTTCCAGTATAACCCTCTCCCACTTCCACAAACACAGAACTTTTCAGACAAATTTTCAGGGGTTAATGATAGCAAATATGTAGTGTTCATTGACTTTGTTTTGTATTAGACTTCCTAATAGTATGATTTAAAATTATCTTGACAAGTCAGTTATAAAAATTATTTTTAATTTTATTTCAAGAGAAATGTTTTAATTTGAACAAATAATAGACAAAGGAGCTTAAACTTTAGATTTTGTGAATGTCTAATTCCTTGGCAAATTATAATTGTACTTAGATAATAAAAATTTGTCACAAATTGACATATGCTCATTTCTTATCATACTTTCCCATTACATATTTTTGTGTGTGTGAGAGAGAAAGAGATCTCAGGAGTAAGGAATATTCATTCCCTGGTGAGGAAATATTTTTCTATTTTCTTGGGATTTTTTTTCCCTTAAGTTATTCTTCAATGCTATTTATTTAATGTGAACTCTCCCTTTCTCTCCAAGCTTATTCACAGAATTCCATTTTAGATATGGTTTATGGAAGAAAAATGACAAGGAATTTCAATCCTCAGTTTTATACTAAAAATAGTAACAATAAGAAGCACCAGTACCCTACAGTTTAACGCTAAAAGATCAATTAGTGTGACTTTAATGTTTATAATTAATATAAATTTATACAATTTCTGTTTAAATACATTTTAAGGCATCATTTAAAATGTTTTTCCACCACTTTTGACCTAATTAGCAATAATAATGGCAAGCAGTGATTTAGGAATGGAAAAATATCTTAACTTGAAAAAGAACTTGGGAAGTAATATTGGCAAGACCAGGGTCAATGCTAGGGAAAAGGAGAGAGAGGAAATGAAAAGCATTCTGATTTCTAGCTTTGGACATTTGAGTGTCAATATGATAAAGAACAGATGAAGGGAAAAGTCCGTGATGGGGAACAAATGATGTTTGTTGGTACATAGTTTGAGTTTCAGTTGTCTAGCAGATCCTTGGGAAGCTGCAAATAAAGAATTTGAAAATTTGAGGATGTCAGTTGTACCTGAAATCATAAATATTTAAAAACCAACTAAAGAGCATATACATTTAAAGGATAGATTGAGGAAAACATACCCTCAAAAGAGAAACAAATTAAGTAAAGTTCATTCTGGTTAGTCTCTGTAGTTAAATCTATTCAATCACTAAAAAACATTCAATTAGAGAACCCTAAACCATTGCTTATGAGGGAAGTACAGGGTTAGGTTCCCCCAAATCTCTAGTCACAATGTTTTTATCAACAGATAAATATATATATACTTGTTTTCTGTGTGAAGACACCTTATTTAATATATATTATTGATTCATTAGTATTGAACTCATGGCCTGAAAGGACACATTTTCTTCAACGGCACATCAGTCTTCTTGCTCCTGGAACATTAGATAGCTCTTCAGCACTATGCTTTGGGAAAACTTTAAGCAGGGAAATCATCAAGAAGAAGCATAAAAATGCAAAAAAATATATATATGGTACTCTATTGACTATAAAACGGATATTTGTTTATAGTACAATACCTGAAAGTAGACAATTGTCTTGTACGATCTCGTGCACGAGGCGTGCCTCAAATTCTTCACCACTCTGTGCATATCCACAATTGACCATGAAAATGCCACAAGTACAATTTGGGAGTTACAAATAAATTTTAATAAGTGGGCTAATTTTCACATATGGAATCTTCTGATAATTAGGATTAACTAGTTAGAAATGCTTTAAGGAGCTGTGGTGACATTATCAGTTCTTAGATTATGTAAAGGAATAAAGGCAGTTTGCACTGGATTGAGGAGTAAGTGCCCAGTCAAGTAAAATGGAGAGAGTGTTTAAGGATTAACTCTAGAAAGTTTGATGGGGAAGAGCTAGAAAACTGAATGCTTCTTAAAGATTAAAATAAAAAATGTATGCACTTTTCCCAACCAGATCAATGCTACAGAGATTAAGCTGATGCCAGTATATGTTTTTGGATTTTTGTTGTTGTTGTTTTACCTATTTGGGAAATCAACCAGAAGAAAGTAGGTATTTTAAAAATTAGGAAATGTACCTGCTTGACAACACTATATACAGTGTTTGCAATCAACTTGTATTAAAAGAATTCAGCCTTTCTATAGGGCACGCAGTCCAGGAAGGAAGATCAAATGAAACCAATTCAGTGTCTTTTTTTTTTTTTTTTTTGCATTTTTGTGCTTCTTGTTAATAAGATGCCCATGAAAGAACACAATAGCATTTGACACATTTTTCTTGTAAATTGTAAGCCTCTCACGCCTGCTGCAACATTAGCTGACTCAGTAGAAGAAAGTGGTTTCCAAAGGAGAGCTATTACTTGGGATGCACAAAGTAATGCCTACCTAAACTCAATCATAACAATAGGTGTTTCTCGCATTGAAACAATATGAGTAAGAAAGCAAACACTGAAAACACTGTGCCTTCCAAAACTTTGTATAATGCTGGGAAATTATTTTAATTGAAAAATTATATATCCTTATTCTGTTCTTCTAAAGGACCACTAAACATACTCTTTTACATATAATGGCTTTTGAACCAAAGAGAACTTATTACAAGAGAAGGCAGATGTTTCAACTTTTTTCCCCACATAATCTCTAAACTTATATTTTACATGGGAAAAGAAATCATAGTTTATGAGAAAGACCCCAGTGATACTGTTTATACAGTATGATTTATATTTTCATCATTTCTATTACATGCTTGGAAAAAGGAAACATTGAGTATTCAGAATAAAAATAGACATTTAAAAGCAACAGAAAGAAATTGACAATGTAAACATAGTTTGACAATTTAGGTCAATATCAGGTAAAATGCTTCTCAGCATACAAAATAATGACCTGTGAAGCCCTCAGTATAATAAATCTGCCATAATGAGTGATAAGAATGGCGAGTGTGAAGTTCGACTTTAAACATGTTCCTCTCAGACTGACACCCAACAGCCCCCTCTCCCAGATAAGCACCATAGACTCTGTGGTCAAGCTGTAAAAGCCAACTACCTGAATGCACTGAAGAGTAAACAACTATACAGCTTCTTAAGTAAGTCAACAAGTTAAAGAAGGAAAATGCACGGGATGTATTTTCCATTTTTTCAGCTTTTAGCCTTGAAGTAGGTTGCAGTTATTACCATATGGAGCAGCTAGAACTTCAATATGAAGCTGGTAGGTTCTTTTCTGGCCTAAGGAACCAGAGAACAGAGTCCAGAGCAACCATAGTCATTGGAAAATGGGGGGGGGTATCTGGAGACACAACGGGGATGAAACCCCAAATTCTATGTATAAACCCTGACCATATGTTTAGCTAAATCCTAAGCATGCATATACATAGGACAGACAAACTAAAGCCCTAGTGAGACTAAAAGAACTGGACTGACATATTTGAGCTCTCTGCAAAACAGGTAGCTGTTTGAGTCTGAACAACTTGTCTGCTAAAACAAAAGTATCAACTCTTTTCAAAGAAATAATGAGAATCAGAGAATACACACCTAACATTCCCAATATATAGGATATAATATAAAATTTCTTAATATATAAAAAAAACAGGAAAATATGGTCCTTTCTCAAGAGAAAATGCTATCAACAAAAATCAATCCAGATATGTTCTAGATGTTGGAATTAATAAACAATGGTTTGAAATTTCAGACCAGCAATTATTTTAACTATGTTCAAAGATTTAAAGAAAAATATGTTCACAGTAAGTGAAATAAAATAAAAATTCTAAGCAGAGAAATAGAATGCATTAAAAAAATGTAAACCCTAGAATTAAATACATTTTATTTGATATATCTATCAAATAACAATTTAATGAATGTACATAAAGAAGAATGGAAATAATAGAAGAAAGAGTCAGTGAACCTAAAAACAGACCGATAAAAATTATCCAACTGAAGAAAAGAAAGAAAACAAGTAACTGTGGCTGAGACTATATATTTACTTATCAAACACATTTCCTTTTTCTCCTTGGCCTGACACTGGACTATACTTCCAAGCTTCATGCTGTCGGGCATAAACATATGGTGTGTTCTCACTGATGTAATATAGCTGGAAGTGAGGTCCATCAGTTTCAGTGATAAACCATATACACATTCCATATCTTTCTCCACACTCTCTCTTCAACAATCTATCAGTTGAAGGCAAATACTGTACATTGAAGATGGCCCTGACTCCATTCCTGAATGTTTGGTGGAGCACAGCCATCTTCTCCAGCACACCACATTAGCAGGAAATAAAGTTCTATCTACTTGTAGTAGTTGCTTCCTGTATGTGCCTTGACTGGGCAAGCCCAGGGATTTTAACTGGCAACCTCAGCATTCCAGGTTGATACTTTATCCACTGTGCCACCACAGGTCAGGCTGACTTTTTTCAAAGCACATTGTTACCATTCCAAAAGTTGTTCTTACCTTTGATGTCATTTTTAGATAATGATTTTGTACTTTGTTTTCAGCATTCTTTTAGTCCAATCTTCATGTTGAAAATGAAAGATCTTTGGAATAATTTTTGTATGACTAATACTTTCTTCCCAGACTAATCATCAATACTAATAGTTAATAAAAAATTTTGAACACACTTTTTAATTTAAAACTTTCTTTTGCCAAGTCAACTCATTTAATACTAACAATATTCCCTTGATAGCATAGCAGTTATTAATTTTTGCATTTTCTGGAATACAAAAAAGAAAATAGAAAGGAAGGACTGAAAAAAACAGGAGCTTAGAGAAATTTACCACACTGGCTGACAATGATATAGTTTCTATATCAGGCAGACAGAACTCTCATATAGTTCTACCTAGTAGCTACTTAAAGATTACCTTGCCTACTGATATATTTTATATCCGTATTTTATCTAAAAGTGAAATTCAAACCCCAATTCATTCTAGACTCTCTTATTTAAGAGGTATACAACCTATAGGATAGGTTTTTCAGTTTTCTTTTAGGTATCTTCCTTTTCAATACCAATAAACTAGTTTGAAAAGTTGAAAGTTTTCACAGAGAAGATCTGCAGGGCACCAAGTGTCTGGTTGAAAAGCTTTGTTGCCCGAATTGACAGTTTTCAGATGTTCAGTTCAAACTGCACAGGAGTCCAGTCCTCTGGTTCTGTGACCTCTGCCCCATCCTTTTTTTGCTGCTGAGCAAGTGCTCTCGCAAAAGTGAGCCTTAGGTTTTTAGAGGTGTGAGAATTTTCCATCAACAATGAACCTTGTTGGTACAAATCTGGTTAAAATCCACTCTTCATCTGTTTGCTTGTCGAATTGGGAGGGGCAGGGTGGCAGAGAGAGGTTAGAAATGTTGTTTTATTGTTTTTATTTCACAGTAAGAAGAGGAATAACCTTGCTGAGAGAGTGACAAATTCAGTTATAGTCAACCAGTACTTGACAGGTTTTATCAGAAAACCAAACAAGGAAAGAGTGTGTATGCCTGCTACCAGCTGTCACAGTATTGAACAATGAATGTTTGATGAAGCCGACCTGCAAATACACACATCTCTGTGGATGTTGGCTTTAAGTAGCAACTAGCTGACAAAATTAACAAGAAAAGGCCTTGGTAGAGGATATCAAAAGAAAAGAAAACAAAACCCAAGAAAAGAAACCAAAAACACTCCCAGTTCCCTTATTTGTTTAGGGGCGTATTGGAAGAGACTCCATGGAAGATAGAATTTGAAATGCAGTTGCAGTTCTGTTAAGATAAATGCACGGTCCTCTTCTCAGCCCGCATTGAAAATACAGTTTGGATAAGTGTCAGATTTTCCAAATTAGTATGGCTATGGAAAACCGGAGCTGGTGTGCGGGAAATGTGAGGGTGTGGTAGTGCTTCCTAAATGGCTCCTGGCTTCTTGCTGATGGGACAGGGGATGGAGAGGTTGCCTGCTTGGCACAGGTGGAGGAACTTGCCCTATTGCCTTACATTACACAGGCCCAGCTTCAGATTTGGTTATCCTTTTCAAAATCTGCTTTTCCTGAAGCCTGAAGACAAACAAAAATTCTCTTTGAGCCAATAAAATGACCTCTAGCTAAAGATTTCTGCTTTTTTTTTTTTTTACCTCAACCTCTCCCTTCCCAAGTCAAAGTCAGTGGCATTGCCCACCTTTAAGTGAACACATCACATGATAATTTTAAGCTGCTATACAGAGAATCCAATTTTAGAAGCTTATGAAAGTATTTCAAATTAAGGAGTGATCAAATTGTTATTTATTTTTTAATAATAAAAGTATTATTAAAATAATATTTCAGGTAAACCAAAAAATACTTTTCTGTCTTTATTTATCCCTCCCAAGTATTTTCATTGCACTGTTTTGACACAGTAAGTCCACACTTAATGTCACAGGTAGATTGGTTCTTGGAATCAGGAACTTTAAGTACACTAAGGCATGACGAAACCAATTGTGTTACAGACTAATTGATACAAATAGGAGTAAAGGTCCTATGGCATATTTCTGATCACAAAACCTCTCTAGACTCTAAATAAAGACCCTCCTTATAATATTAAACATTAAAATGAATATAATGTATATATATATTTTAAAGAAAGATGAATAAAAACAAGATAATGACTTCCCAGCCCACTTATTGCAGTTCAGGGTTACAGGTGGTAGAAACATTTCCAGGCAGTTCAGCTCTGTACAAGGCAGGACCCACCCTGGACAGGACAACCTTCCATAGAAGGGTGCTCTCACACATACACCTGCACACTCACAATGTGATAACATAGACAGTTCACCTCACATGTACATCTTTAAGATGTAGGAGAAAACTAGAGTCCCCAGAAAAAAACCAGTCAGACATGGGGAGAACATGCACACTCCACAAAGACAGTAATTCCAGACACAAAGATATTTTTTTTCTCCTCACTGTTATAATGAAACAACATTAAATAAAAAACAATATTCAAAGACCTGTTGTACTTCTATTACTAAGCCCAAGTCTCATGTTGACTTGCATGACTTTTGTATGTTTAACTGTGGGATCCCTAATTTTATTTCATCCTTATTCCTCTCCATCTCCAGCCAACTCAAAGCACTGCTTGGAGCAGGTCTCACTGAGTGATGATGAAATTGAATCTAAACCCAGAAATGTCCAAGGGATCAAACTGAACCACACTGTGACCATCCCAGATAGAATCCTACAGTTCCTTCATTATCATTCAAATGAGGTGTGTGTTTTTTAGTCCTTTCTTGGCAAACCAGAATAATATATCTACTAACCAGAAGAAACCTAAAGATTATACCCCATGCTTTTTATTCAGCCAACTTTGAAGTAAACAGAAAACTTAGGAAGGAAATTTTATATCTATATACCCTGATAGAGGATTTAATAAAATGTATGACACTATAATTGAATTATCTTTCAACCCAATAATAAATTTTCACATGTGCATTTTCCCTGTGAACTTTCACTCTGTCCGTGCATTTTTTAGCTCATCTCATGATAGCATCTAGTATTTTATGGTGAATAGAGTGGTGTTATAAATATAAATTATGTGTTCTGTCAATATGAAAAAGCCACAAATATTATCTATAGGGATTTTTTGCTTATCTCTGCTTCTCCAAATTTTTCCAATCCATATCGAGTTAAAGAATTATAAAGATTTTTTTTTTAAATCAGTTCTATTATTTATCTATTCCCAGAGTGGTGAATAAGGTTAAGTCTTAGCAATAGAGATATAGAGATGAAAAATGTCTATGATGGATTCTATAAGTAAGGAATGTCTGTAAAAGTAAATTATCCTTCATGGTGCATAGACATGGGTCCCTTATGCACGTGAGAGTGCAATTGTTGACTGTAGTTTGATACTTTGCCAGTTAAAAGCATGAAGTAAAGAGAGAGTGGAGTAAATGAATGCATTTATATAAACAAATGTTAGGAGATAAAACTGCACAAAGAGAATGATAATAAAACATGCTCTATGAAGATTAGTGAAAAGAAACAGAGGTAAGACTTAACTTTACAATTGCTATTGTGAAGAAATAAAACTGCCAGTTAACTTATTTCTCCTTGAGAATAGGAGAAAGGGCCAGTTAAAATGTCTGAAACTTATCTGTAGTGTAACTGAGACAAAATTTAAATATCCTTATAGCCAATATCAGAAGCAAGCCTAGGTGACACTTCAGGTGACCTATCATAATCTCAGACATCTAGAAGGAGGAGGAGGAGGAGGAGGAAGAGGAAGAAGAAGAATAGTAGTAGTTATGCAGAAAAAATAGAGAATAGAATAAATGGTCAAATGCAGTTATATTGATTGTGGGTACGTGTGCCCTTTAACCTAGAGTTCTCAAATCACTGTAAAAATGGAGAAAAACTCAATTTTAATTCTGACCCTCATCTTTCTCTGCTTCCTCGGTGTCTGTACCTATATTACAAATTCATGCCACATTTGTGTGAACTCAATATGATGTGTACATGTAGCAAACTTTCTTACAAATTATCTTGCTGAGCCAGAGATTCAATTACACACACAGTCCACTCTTACCCCAAGATCTTTGCACTCAATGAAGAAAATCAGGGCTCTTATTGACATTATCAGTGCTATCATGTGGTCCAGCAATCCCATTTCTGGGGATATATCCAGAGAAACAAGAACATGATATCAAACAGACATCTGTACTCCCGTGTTCACTGCAGCATTATTTGCAACAGCCAAGATATCAAAACAACCTAAGTGCCTATCATGGTAGAAGTGGATAAAGAAGATGTGAGAGATGCACACACACAAACACATACACACCACTGGAATATTACTCAGCCATAGAAAAAATTGAAATCCTGCCATTGGACAAAACATAGACTTGAAATCATTATCTAAGTGGAATAAGCCGAAGGAGAAGGGCAAATACTGCTAGTATCACTTATGTGTGAAATCTAAAAACAAACAACAAACTCATAGAAACAGGGAGTAGAAAAGTGCTTGCGGAGGCTGGACCAAAGGAGATGTAAGGAGAGGCCAGAAAAAGTTACAAACCTTCAGTAATGAGATGAATAAGTCTAAAATCGAATGTATAACATGGTGACTATAGTAGAAAACACTGTATTATATAATTGAATATTGCTAAAAGACTAGAACTTAAATGTTCTCACCAAAAAAAAAAAAAAGATAAATATGTGAGGTGACAGCTGTGTTAATTAACTACTTTGGCAGAATCATTTATATATTTAAAATTGTGACAATGTACGCCTTAAAATTTTGTCAATTATACTTCAGTGAAGGTGAAAAAATATCAGTGTATTCGGAATGACTTTGAAACCAGTCAGGAAACTGAAATATAGAGGGATAAATTGAGTTTCTCAAAGTTTAATAGATAATTGGTGACTGAAGAAGCAGAATCCTTTTTCTGGCAGAAAGTTGGCATTCATTTTAAAGAATTTATTGAATCCATGAATACAGTGTGCAAGGAATAGTTTATCAATGTATGTATATCCATATTTTTTTAACTTTTCTTTTTGAGCACTGGAAAAAGGCTCAATGAGAAAATATGGCTGATTTCTGCAACACATTGGCTGAGAAATCACTTAAGTAGACTTATTGCCTATACTCTGAGTGTTTTTCTGCATAAACATGTATATACATACACACTATAGCATGTATAGATTCATACAATTGTGATAGAAAAGTATAACCTAATGAGAGCTCTCACAATTGTCTGCTTTTAAGTATAACAACCAAAGATAGCTGCCATAAAAATCATTTGAATGGGACAGACTAAACTTGTAGAGAAACCCCAAAAACTGACTTGAAGGATTTATGGATGTTAACTGCTATTACAGCCTCTGTACTAAGAAAGAAAGTGGCCTCCCTGGTGATTGGACTTTAAAAGCACCAGAAAGGGGCAAGTTCACTAACAGCTTCCTTCTAAATACCATCGCACCTGAAATTCTACCTCTAGAAATCTATCTGCTAAGACTAGAAGGAAATAATTAATGATTCTTATTGACTGGTGAGATTGCACATGACTATATATATATATATATATATATATATATATATATATATATATATATATATATACACACACTTTTGTTTGATTTTTTTTGTGGCAGAGACAGAAAGAGTCAGACACAGAGAGCCAGAGAGAGGGATAGGGACAGACAGGAAAGGAGAGAGATAAGAAACATCAACTTCTCATTGCAGCTTCTTTGTTGTTCATTGTTTGATTTCTGATATGTGACTTGACCGGGGGGTGGGGGGTCATGGGGGGTCTACAGCAGATCGAGCTGACCCCTTGCTCAAGCCAGCAACCTTGGCTCCAAGCTGGTGAGCCTTGCTCAAACCAGATGAGCCCACACTCAAGCTGGCAACCTCGGGGTCTCAAACCTGGGTCCTCCACACCCCAGTCCGACGCTCTATCCACTGCGCCACCACCTGGTCAGGCTCTTTGCATAATGTTTTCTTACTTTTCTTGATTGTTTGGGATCTCTATGTAAATTAAACTGTGATAAAAGTTATTTTATAAAAATGGTTCTTGAAAAGAGCAACTATGTAAAATAACTCTTCAGTCCCAGGAATTTGTGGTACAGTGATAAAAACATAGTTGACACATAATAAATACCTGCATTGGACAAAAATATCTATTTCTTTCCTGGGGGAGTATTATCTCTAAGAGTTGTCAAGTCAAGTTTGCTTAAGGCAATGAATAACACATTTTTCAGCAGTTCTCTGATTCCAGCTTTGGTACATATCTGAGTATCCTCATTCCCAAACCTACTGACACTAAAATGCTTAGTGTATGCATTTGAAAGGTGAGCAGGGGTGTGCAGGGGCTACCAGGAAGATTGGGCTGAGGAAATCCACTTATACTGACCCTGCTGTTATCAGAGAGTTGTCTACATTTTAAAAATAGCTGAAAGAGTGGTTCTCAGAACACATGCCACTGAGTCATGGGGTTCAATGTTGATTTATCAAAAGAACTATTAGAAAGGGTAAGAGACTGGCATTCTTAGTAGCTTATAGGCCCCTCACTTCAACTTTATTGCTTTTTAATTTATTTATTAATTTAAGAGAGAGAGAAAGAGAGAAACGGACAGAAATACCAATCTGCTTCTATATGTGCCCTGACCAGGGATCAAACCAGCATATTCTGCATATCAGGAGTATGCTCTAACCAAGTTTACTACCTGACCAGCTTTCTCCTCAACCTTAATTAGAGCAGTTCAGTTTTAATCCATTAAATACATTGACAACTCACATAATATTTCAGTGTGAAGAAAGAATCCCACTCTCTGACAGAAAAAAGAGAGAGAGAAGAAGAAGAAAGGGAGGGGAGGAAAGGAGAGAGGAAGAGAGGAAAATAGTGAGAGAGAGAAAGAGAGAGAGAAGAAAGAAAAGAGAGGGGAAGGGAAGGGGAGGGGAGGGGGGAAAGGGGAGGGGAGGGAAGGGAAGGGAAGGACAGAATTTTACTGTTTTCTAGCCCTAGTGCTGAAGAAAATGTCCATTCCTAAATGCAAATCATTTCAAAGGGAAAGGGCTGTCTACTTTGTGAACTGATAACAAAATCTCTGCTCCATTATGCAAGTCTAGAGAAAGGAATGGTTTATAAACATTGGTTTTTCAGTCCATCAGGCGCCTGGACCCTGCGTTGCCAAGAGACACCTCAGTGCTGAAATGAAATAAGAAGACCCATGTTTACATTAACATCCCCATTTGATTCATTGTTTGATTAAGACAAAGGAGAGGGAAGAATCAACTTGCTCAGCATCCTGATTGGCAAGGACATCACATGAAGAGAAGCTGTGCACACAGCCCCCAACAGTGGCAAAGAGGAAAACATGCATTTTATGCCCCAGATCATCCTTCCTCCCTTTGCCCCACACACAGCTCTGGCGGCTCCTGCCACCCCACCATTATAACCCAATCTTAAAAAAGAGCCCCCCTAAACCTCTGGGCCAGTGCAAAGATTTATGAGAAAGTTGTGCAGAACACAGAAAACAGGATATAGGTTTTTCGAGTCAGACAGAGATACAGTTGGGAAAAAGTAGTTTATTTTCACAGGAAATGGAATAAGAAGCCCTTGTTCACCATGAAGTCTGCCACCTATTAACTTCATCTGCCCTAGATTTAATTACTTTCATGGAGAGAGAACCAAAGTGAGAGTGCTAGAGCTGAATGCCTCAAAGAACACTAGAATAGTGTTTCTATGCCTGCTCTATACCTATCCTTTTGAGAAGAAAAAAGGTCAGAAGACGTATATGCAAAGAAAGATAGTGTGTGGCGCTGATTTAAGGCAAGTGTTTTTAACATGACTCCAATGTGTGATAGACGCATGCACGATTTGCAGTCGGTTGGGGGATGGGAGGAGACTGTAAAATAATATTTCTAGTAACAGCTAAAACACCAATATTTATAAATAGTTAATTTGCTTGTTATGCATTAGACAAAAGTCAAGGTCATTCCTACAGTGACATCAGCCTTCCTCCACTGCATGTCAAACTTCTGGAGGGAGAGAGAAACAAGTGGTCATATAAGTAACCAGGAAGGCATTGGAAAGAGCACCCTACCCCAACCTCTACTCTGTCATCCATGCAAGCACTTTGTGGGAAGCTATTTGAAATGATGTGCCAGTAAGTTTTTACTTACTCTGCTGAATTTTCTATAAAATTTTAGTATAAGAGTGTGTTACAGCCCTAGCTGGTTGTTTCAGTGGTAAAGCATCAATCTGGTGTGTGAAAGTCCTGGTTCGATTGCTGATCAGGGCACACCAGAGAAGTGACCATCTGCTCCTCCACTCCTCCCTATCTTTTTTTCTAACTCTTCCTATCCTGCAGCCATGGCTCGACTGATCTGAGTACATCTGCCCTGGGTGATGAGGATGGTTCAGTGGAACCTCTGCCTCAGATGTTTAAAATAGTTCAGTAGCCAGCATGGCCCCAGATGGGAAGAGCATCAGTCCCAGATGAGGGTTGCTAGGTGGATCCCCTGGTTGGGGCACATGCAGGAAACTGTCTATCTCTCTTCCTTTCATTAAAAAAAAAACAAAAGTGTGTTACACTTATAAATGTGCCGTGTGTCATGGTTGAAAAAGCTGAAGACCTCTGATTAATAAGAAAATATGTTTTCCTTGATTTTACCACATCAATTCCTGAATTGAATAGCTTTAAATCATTTCAGGGAGCTTTTAAGTGGGTTAAAACATAAAACACTCAGAACAATGGCTGATGTTATATATGGTGGTTGGTGGTGGTGGGTCCTTAATAAGATGAGTCCCGAAGTTTGGAAAATGCTGATAAGACTTGTTTCCAAGATTTGTTCTGATATGAAAGGCATACCTTTGCATTCTCTAACCTCTGTTTTAAAAGCACTAAAATGCTATAAACCATTTTTGAGAGGAAATTATTAACGAATCAACTACTCTTTTATCTGTTCACTAATTTAGTCTGCCACTGATTCAGTCTTTCCTTCATTACAACTTTCTTCTTTTTTCTCAGATCACTTGAGGTTTCTTCCTCCTTACTTTTTCTTAATTCACTTTTACAAACATTTGTTGACAACCTAATATGTGTCAGAAATTGTGCTAAATAAGCTCACAAACAAAAACACTACTCACATTTTATTCTGCCATCTTCATTTTAAATTTTTGTATCTTTGTTTCTCGTGCTATTTATCTGTAATGCCCACTTCTCTCTTCAATTTTTCTCTCTTTTCACAGTCATCTATATAACTCATAGCCAGTTCCCATCTTTAGTTAATATTTGAACTCATAGTCTTCTTCTCCATCCACTGAGAAACCCAGTGTCTTCAATTTCCAATGGGCAAACTTTTTTAAAATAACTTAATATCTCAATTCTTCCTTGACTTTCTCAATTCCAATGAGCTTCATTATCACCCCATGTATTCAACCAGTGTCCAGTCACCAAAACCCATGACCATGCATGCCTTAGACCAGGAATCGGGAACCTATGGCCTGCGAGCCAGATGTGGCTCTTTTGATGGCTGCATCTGGCTTGCAGACAAATCTTTAATAAAAAAAAAATAATGTTAAAAATATAAAACATTATCATGTATTACAATCCATTCGTTTCCTACCGCTCATGTTCATGGTTGCAAATGGCTGGAGCCAATCATAGCTGTTCTCCGGGACAACACCAAATTTTTATTGGATAATGTATAATGTACACAGGTCGTTGTGAGGTCAAGAAGTAAACTTCCCTCCTTTTAATCAAGTAGTCAGCTAGCTAATTGCAGAACCCTTTTGACGAAGAAGATGGCTAAAAGAAAAAAAGATGAGGAGTATTGTATTTTTCAGCAGGAATGGACAGAGGAATTCACCTTTGTGGAGAGAGCAAGTCCTGCAGTGTGTCTAATATGCAATGATAAAATTGCATCAATGAAATGGTCAAATATAAAGTGGCACTTTGACACACACCATACTACATTTGCATCAAAATATCCAGCGGGGAACAGCAGGAAGAAAGCATGTCAAGAGGTACTGTGCAGAGTGCAAGCTAGTCAGCAGCAACTCCGTGTTTGGACCCAACAAGGTGACTGGAATTCGGCTAGCTTTGCTGGTGCTTTAGCAATTGTGAGAAATGGAAAGCCATTCACAGATGGGCAGTATGCCAAAACATTCATGCTTGATGTTGCCAATGAACTTTTTGACAACTTTTTGGATAAAGACAAGATAATCAAACAAATAAAAGACATGCCTTTGTCGGCAAGATCTGTTCATGATTATACCATCATGGTGGCAAATCAAATTGAGGCAACACAAGTGAAGGACATAAATGCAGCACCATTCTTTTCTCTTACATTGGATGAGTCAAAAGACATAAGTCATTTATCCCAGTTCAGTGTGATTGCAAGGTATGCTTCACATAGGTGACATACTATGTGAGGAAAGTTTTGCTGTTTTGCCTATGAAAGAGACAACAAGAGGGAGGATTTATTCAAGTCTTTCACTGAGTTCACTAAAGAAAAAACTCTACCAATGGATAAACTTATTTCGGTGTGTACTGATGGTGCTCCATGCATGTTGGGGAAAAACAGAATTCGTAGCACTTCTTTATAAACTTGAAAAGAGACCCATCCTAAGTTTTCACTGCATCCTACATCAGGTGGCACTTTGTGCTCAGATGTATGGAGAGCAGCTTGGTGAGGTGATGTCACTGGTCATTTTGGTGATCAACTTTATTGTTGCCAGAGCTTTAAATGATCGCCAGTTTAAAACACTGCTGGATGAAGTTGGGAATAATTATACTGGTCTGCTTCTGCATAGCTATGTGCATTGGTTGTCAAGAGGGAAGGTGCTTAGCCATTTTGTGGCTTGTCTGAGTGAAATCCGGACTTTTCTTGAAATGAAAAATGTCAAGCATCCTGAGTTAGCTAACACTGAGTGGCTCCTGAAGTTCTACTATCTCATGGACATGACTGAACATCCGACCCAGCTCAATGTGAAAATTCAAGGCATTGGAAATACAGTCTTATCCCTTCAACAAGAACTGTTTGCATTTGAAATGAGCTGGAACTCTTCATCACCGACATTGAAACAGGTTGTTTACTACACTTTGAAAAGTTGGGAGAGTTAAAAATACATGCACAGCAAGTGACCCTACTCAACACCTTGATCTCCAGCATCTAGTGGGCTTCATATCTAATCTCCTGCAGTCATTCAAAGCATGCTTTGGAGAATTTCATGAGCGCACTCGTTTTTTTAAGTTCATCACCCATCCTCACGAGTGTGCAGTGGATAGCGCTGACCTGAGTTACATCCCTGGTGTCTCTGTCAGAGATTTTGAGCTACAAACTGCTGACCTGAAGGCCTCAGACATGTGGGTGAATAAGTTCAAGTCACCAAATGAAGATTTGGAAATACTTGCACGACAGCAAGCTGAGTTGGCGAGCAAACACAAGTGGGGAGAAATGAAAAAATGTCAACCCTCAGACCAGCTGATTGTCAAAACTTGGAACACACTTCCCATCACACACCACACACTGCAGCATGTGAGTATTGCTGTACTAACTATGTTTGGCTCTACATATGCATGTGAGCAGTTTTTCTCATATCTAAAGAAAGTTAAGCCCAACCTACGATCACGTTTAATGCATGGAAGTCTCAACGCCTGCATGAAGCTTAACCTCACCACGTATCAACCAGACTACAAAGCCATCAGCAAAACCATGCAGCACAAGAAGTCGCATTAATGGTAAGAAGTACTTTACTCATCATTGGTTAGCAACAGCATAATAACATTATTAAAAAGAATTCAGAGACTTATTGTACTTTAAAAGTGTTGGTCTTACATAAAATGCACAAATTTACTTGTATTTAGTGTTAAACATATTGTATGGCTCTCAAGGAATTACATTTTAAAATATGTGGTGTTCATGGCTCTCTCAGCCAAAAAGGTTCCCAACCCCTGCCTTAGACCTTTTCATTATTAAGACTGTTCTGCAGCAGAAATACTGTTTCAAATGTGCTACCTCTGACCACTACCTCCCATCTTTCCAGCCTTTTTACTCACCAGTTACTTAGAATTTATTGAGATCTGCAGCCTTTGGGCCCTCTTCTTTCTCCCCTCACTTCTCTGTCTGCATTTTCATCCCCCTCCAACCCAACTTCCATGGTCCACTGCCTTCCTGATACTCAAAAGAGTCCAAATCCTCCTATCTTTTGTCCTCCCCACACATGCAAACCAGCAAGCACCCACTTGGGAACACCTGGCAAAAATAGTATCTCCTTCTATCTGTGCTCACTCTCTCAGCACAACTGAGGAGGCTAAGAAAATGAACTTCCAAATCACCCACACTTGGGTTGATATCCCATCATCCACTGTCTGTTTATGTGATCTGGGACAAGTCATATGTTTACCCTGTGACTTCATCTTGTCTTTTAACTGGGTGTAGATATAACATCTACCTCATGGGTTTATTGTGAGAATTTTATGAGATATCAGTAATTAGATGCTTAACACTGTCTCATGTTGTTATTGTTTGTTATTTTCCCTTTTGTTTCAAGACTTCCTTTGACATTTATTTTAACCAGAGCTCACTAAGATAAAATATAGAAAGAGAGAGCCCTATGTAGACTTTGACTTTGAAGATGGCCTCATCAGAGGAGAATATTACTTTGATGATGCCTAGCTCATCATTTTTTCAAGGGACTAATGTGTGCAATCTTTCTTCAGGTTCTGGCTCCACACCTACTGAGAGGTGTGGAAAAAGATATGATTTAGCTGAGCATGAACAAAATTTATGGATGCTTCATGGCATTTAATTACTTCACTGCATGTCAGAACTTGCATGGTCACGAGATAGAGAAGAAAGCTAGCTAGCACTGTGAGAAAATCTAGCCAGACACACATTTGATTTTGTTCATTATTAAAAGGTAAGGTAGTTAAGTTTTCTGACAATTCATGGAGACAGTCTTTAACTGCTCAGAAACAAGAAACCTCAGAACTAACTAGAATAGGGAATTGCCTACCATAATTTCACAGAGGTTTCTACTCTTTTCCCTTTGTGGTATCTGAAATTCTATTGTTTGAGCTTGTTTCTTGGTCCTTATTAAAACATAAATGTCCATTGGGGGAATAAATACTTTAAACTGTTATCAGTTTTTTGTACCTTAGGATTAATAAACTTCAGAATATGTCCTGAAAATATGTTCATTTGTACTTTAGGATTAATAAACATCAGAGTCAGTCCTGAGGATATTTTTTAATAAGTCAGGCTGGAAAAAAAGAAGTACCAGGTCACTAAATTTCCGAAATTCTGGGGACAAAAGCTACTGGAGGGAAAGGGAATTTCAACCCAGGAGACTGAGTGTAATATACGTTCATTTCTCACACTTCATCCCTGTGCCTGGCAGCAGGCCTGCATAGAGGGAACAGATGGAACATTTTTTAACAAATGTGACATTCTTAATCTTAGCCCAAAGGTGCATCATTTTGAGAATGTCTGAGGAAAAGTTCCTGAAGCATTTTGAGTCCTTGGAGAAGAAAAAACAAATTAATAGGTAGGTAGATAGATAGATATTTTTCATTTTAAAAATAGATTGTTTTTAATAGGCTAGCAACTTAATCATTAATATTTTGCACAGTATTAACACTCAGAAAGTATATTTATTCATTTGTTTATTCATTGTTATTTTATTGTAAAGATTACAATAAAAATCTCAGCAATACCTTCTGCTAAAGTTTATCAAAGGAAGGCATTATCTATCTGAGCTCAAGCCTCATCATACTTAAAGTTAATGCCAAATCAGAATGAAAGTATTTCTAGCATTTAGATCTTTTTGTTGTTGATGCTCTAGTAGTACATGTCTATAGCATACAACTTTTTATATTTGAGCCTAAATATGTTTTAATGCAAGATTCTTCTCCTAAAATACTCAAGTGGTACCCACACACATAAAGAGGCATGTTTGTTGGGAAGGCCAGATTTAATGGCAAATGATTTGTATGCATCACCCCCACCACTGGAGCATGTTTTATGTATCTTTCTGTGCTTCACTTTCCTCTCTATGAAATGACAATAATGATAATAGTCACCTGCAGGTACCGTGAGGTATTATGTTGTGAGGCTTAAATGAAATGATGCCTGTGTCTGTGTTTTGCAAACTCAAGTACCTGTATGGTTTAGTTTTATGATTGTTTCATAAATTATGTAAAGATATACAAAAATCATAAATCTCTATGTACAGGCATAAAACTTAGTCACTGAATTCTCCATGTGAAGAACATAATCTACCCATGTCAAAAAAATAAATAAAAATTAAAAACACGGTCACAAAATTCTGTATGTGTACGTTTAACACACAATCATTAAATAATTCTCCATGTACATATAAAACATGCATAAAACCAAAAGTGAGATCAAAGAAATGACTGCTTCAGCCCTCAATCTCTCAATAAAATACCCTGGTTCAGCTCCAAGGCCCACGGAGCTTATCATTGGCTGATTCACTGGGATAAGATCAACTACAGTCTCTAAAGACTTATATACACTATAGACTACACACAATGCACTTACACAGTGACATATGTCAATGTATGAACACTACCTTTTCAGAAGGGACTTTCTTATTATCCACTCCAAAGAAACACCAGTCCACTAGTCACTCTCTATGCTAGATCTGCTTTATTGCCTTTATAACAGTTATTACAATTGAAAATATCTTGTTTATTTTGTGCACTATATGTCTACACAATTTCCCTTATTCCTATCCCCACACAAATACATAAAACATGAAAGAAAATCTCTAAAGGGTAGGTATTTGTTTGTTCACTGTTACAGTACAACACTTGGAAGAGTGTATGGAATCACATTCAATACATAGACAACAACTAAATGAACATTGAACAATTCATTATGTTAAAGAATATAGAGCAATTAGCCACCTCAAAAAGATAATATCAACACTTAACATAAGTATATGGTTGTTTGTTTTTTCCCATCAAATCTGTTCCTTTATCTCAATTAGGTCTGTTGACATTGTATATTATATCTTTTTTCTAAAACTTGAACTTTGAAAGTACTGGATCAATGACTTGATATCTGACACTGATTTCTCCCTGACAATCCAGGCATTGGGTCTTGAAGTATTGAGGCCATTTCCCCTGAGTTGTGGAAATATGAGCTAACAGATTGTGAACTGCCAAAAATCTCCTTCCAGCTCAGTCAGAACATTGTCAGTGACAGTAATGTTGACAGTTTTCACTTCAGAAAATATAGGTATAATGTGATTTCAGTTATTCATCTCTTCAGGTTGATGGGTGGAAGGCTTAGCACTGTTTTTAGACACTTGGTGAGGAATCTATAGTCATCCATTTTTTCTTCCTTTTGACAAGGCTGCCATCACACTGTCGCATCTTAAGAAGTTTCCAGTACATGAAGAACAGACAAGTTTTTGTTAGCTTACTTCTAGGCTGGCTTCATTGTATGCAAGTATCAAGATTTTATGTTCAGTTACTTATACCCACTCCTATTATTTCTTCAGCATCATGGTTATAAAAGCACCTTTATATATATGAATTCTTTTTAAAAATATATTTATTGATTTGAGAGAAAGAAAGGGAGAGAGACACACACAGGAACATTGATCTGTTCCTGTATGTGCTCTGACCAGTGATTGAACCAGAAACCTCTGCATTTCCAGGTAATGCTCTAACTGAGCTTTCTGGGCAGGGATGTATATGGAATTTATCACTGTTTAAACTAAGGTTTGTCAGTTTTGCCAAAACAGTGTACCTGATCACACTATTTTGGGGGGGGGGGGTGATACTGAAACTCCTGTGATATTATTAGTGGCTTGATGACAAAATAGTAACTTGCCCCAAAATAAGACAAACTATAACAGTTAATCCATAAATAGTAGACTACCTTTATCTTGCAGGGTGAGCAGATAATGTTAAAGATTACGAATGAGAATTTATAATGCATAAACAAAAATAAAGACACTGTGTTTGTTTGTAAGGAGGTGGTTGTTCTAATAAATTATCAGGAGAAATTTTCTGGTGTCAGAAAGCTAGACTTTATAAAAGGGACATTCAGCTCATCTCTGATGCAAGTACTATATATACCCATCTTTGGGTGATAAAACAAATGTTGGTGCATATGATGATTATATGTCAATGTGTAAGCACCACAGTATGTCCAGATATTTGGTTAAATATTATTTTGGGTGTTTGTGTGTCGGGGTTTCTGGATAAGATTATCATTTGAATCCATAGACTGAGTAAAACAGATTTCCTTCCCCAGTGTGAGTGGCCATCGTCCAATCTGTTGAGGGGCTGAATAAAGCAAAAGGGCAGGGAAAGAAAATTTACTCTCTTTTCCTGGCTGGTTTTGAACTGGGGCATTAGTGTCTCCTGCAGTTGAAACTAGAACTTACACAATTAGCTGTCTTGATTCTCAGGACTTCTTAGTTGAACTGGAACTAAACTAGTGGCTCTCCTGGGTCTCCAGCTTGTAGATAGCAAATCAAGGAATACCACAGCTTCCATAATTACATGAGCCAATCTCTTATAATCTGTCTGTCTTAACTATCATCTGTCTATCCATTAATTCATCTATGTATCTATTGAAAGAGAGAAAAAAGCACAAGAAAGAGGTCTCTTATTGATTCGGTTTCTCTGGAGAACCCTGACTAATATGGTCCATATATATGGTCCTCGAAGAATCCACAGGCTAAAAGAACCAACACTTACAACCATGTATATTTAAAAGAGTTTCTGTAGACTAAAACACAAAATTGATTCCAATTTTTCTTTTTCTTTTTGTTTGTTTTTGGTTCCAATTTTTAAATGGCTGGATAAAGTTGGTTGTTTTCACTTTCTTTTCTTTAAAAACACCCAATAGCAACAAGGGCATTGACAAAAAAGAAAAACTCATCCTTGCCAAATTTTGGAGGCATCTATAACCTAAAATCACAAATTCAAGGAAGGGCTAAGAAATGAATTGATGATCCAACAAGGAGACCACTGAAAATGAATGCCTACATTTGAGATCTCAGAAACAACCTTACGAAACAGACCTCCAAATCACTGGCCCAAACAAAGAGGTAAAACCAAAAGACCCTTGTCTAGAACAATGAGGACAATAATTTTCCCGAAGCAAAAGTAGCACAAAGCCTCAAGAAAAACTCTGGCCCGTCATATTTGTAGGATGTGTTTTGTTTGTGAGGCTAGAAGGGAAGAAAAACTTGACATTGTGAGTAGTTCTGCAGTGTCAAATCTGGTTAGGAAAAGTAAAAGCTAAAAGAAATTTTCACTTTCATAGCACTCCACTCTTTTTCTTATGGTTTTCTTATAGCCTAGAACCTGACTTTTATTCCTTTCACCACATGAACCTCCAGTTAACATACTCAAAAAATAAATAATAGCCAAAAAATTAGCAAGTACTGGAATTATATAAATATGCTATGAGGAGAAAAGGAAGACAGTAAATGGGAATAACAAATAGAAAATGAATTAAAAAAACACTTTGAAGAGACTGCTATGAATACATGAAAAGTTGGAACAGATCAATAGACATTTTTAAAAGCTAAATATAACAGAAGAATGTAAAGGATATGTACTAAAATTAGGAATGATATAGCTAGAGAATAAATAAATAAATAAATAAACCATAAGCAGGCAGAACTCAAGAAATAAAATAAAATAATAACAATAATAATAACAACAACATAAAATTAAATTAGAAGATAAATGAGAATAGACATTTCTGAGAACCCACTAAGATATATGGGGCCTAAGATTTTAAAAAGGCAAATTAAGTTATATAGAAATGAATAAAGAGTTAAAGAAAACCACAGAGAGAATTATAGATATGAAACTATCTAAAAGTTGTGGTCCTTAGACCTATATTCAGAAACTGAACTCAGCTGCAACTGGCAAGTTTGAATGTTTGCTCTTGAATTTTGGAAAATACAAGAAAAATAAATGGTTTTGCAGTAAATACACTCAGATCTACATTTCACATTTATCATGAGATAGATCGTATCATAACTCCCATATTTAAAAACATTACCTCCACTTTTTAAACACTTTTTCTCAAAGAACTCTTCTCTTAGTATTTCTACAGTTAGTTAAGAATTCACTGGGGAACATTTTTTATTTTCTGTTGCATGAGGTTTTAGAACTGTTTCTATATATGTATGCATTGCTGATTCCAAATCTGAAATATGTTTTTCGGTGCATGCTCTAGTTTTTATGCAATTTTAATTTTTTGTTACAATTAATGGCATGCATTGGTTTTTAAATTGGAGTTAAAAGGCAATGACTCTTGGATTGAACATAGACACAAGGCAATTAATGTCTTACAAACATCACTTTTACATAATTTTAGTTGTTTTTAAATGTAAAAATTATTATCTGATAAAAACACCCTCTTATTTTGTTTTAAGATTGAACAATGGCTTCTTTGAGTAGGCATAAATATAAGAATAGTCCTGATGTCTTCTGTAATATATGTGACTATTACACATTTCAACATCAAAGGTGCAATATTTCATCATTTGTGACACGCACATAGATTGCCTATTTTCAAGTTCCCCTTGATGATCAAGACAAAATTTGGGTTCCTCATATTGTGTGTCATAATTGTGAGGAATGCTTCATGACTGGACAAAAAGAAAATGCAAAGGAATGCCTTTTGGTATTCCCATGGTTTGACGTGAACCTAAGGATCACAGCAGTGACTGTTATTTCTGTCTGATCCATACAAAGGGCATCAGCAAGAAAAAACAGCATATGATCACATATCCTAATATTCCTTCAGCAATACGACCTATCCCACACTCTGAGATACTCCCGGTCCCAGTTTTCAATGGTTTTATTTCTTCTAAGGATGAAGAAAGTGAACATGCTGATCAAGTGTATTTTGATAAGATGCATGAGGAAATGGTTATAAAATCAGAAAGGTCTTCTTCTGATGCCAAACAGTCATTAAGCCCTCAGCAATTTAGCCAACCCGAATTGAATGCCTTAGTAAGAGATTTGGGCCTATCAAAGAAAGCAGCTGAGTTAGTAGCCTCCAAGCTTTAAGAAAAGAATAGACTTTACCGGTCAGCTAAAATATCCCATTTTAGGAAGTGTGAACAAATTTTTGTGGACTTTTTTTCTGAAGACAAACACTTTGTTTACTGTCATAATATCAGTAGTCTTCTCAGCCAGCTAGGTGTTACCACGTGCAGTCCAACAGAATGGTGGCTATTTCTTGACAGCTCTAAATGGAGTCTGAAATATGTTTTCCTACACAATGGTAATGTTTATGCAGCGGTTCCAATTGATTATTCAACTCATCTGCAAGAAGATTCTAATGACATAAAAATTGTCCTCAACTTTCTAAAGTATAAGGAGCGTAACTGGATCATTTGTGTGGATCTTAAAATGGTGAATTTCCTGCTAGGACAACAGAGAGGTTTCATGAAGTATCCTTGCTTTCTGTGTTTGTGGGACAGCCAAGCTCAAGAGAAACACTTGACACAGAAGGAGTGGCCAAAACGTAAATCTTTGGAAGTAGGGATGCAAAATATTGTGAATGAATGTGTAGTAAATTGAGACAGAATCATTTTTCCCCCACTTCACATCAAACTTGGCTTAATGAAGCAGTTTGTTCAGGCTTTGAATAGAGAAAGTGAATGCTTTCAACATATTATTTTTGCTTTTCCAGCCTTATTTTTCGAGAAGATAAAAGTAGGTGTATTCAATGGACCTTAAATTCGAACCCTCATATGTAACGAAGAATTTGCCAGGAAGATGAATAAGGAGGAGAAAGCAGCATGGCAGTCTTTTGTTGCAGTTACAAAGAACTTCCTTGGCATCAAAAAAGCAGAAAACTATAAACTTCTGGTTCAAAGGGTGCTGTTGGCTTTCTGTGACATTGGATTTAACATGAGCATTAAGATTCACTTCCTGAACAGTCACCTTGATAAGTTTCCTGGAAATCTTGGAGCTGTTAATGATGAGCAGACTACTGCTGGAGCATCAAACAAGGTTGTCCTCAACAAGTACACAAATGCAAGAGCTACAAACGCAAATTTTTGCCTGAATAGAATTTAAATAACTTTTGCACAAATTGTATGATTAAAATAAGTGTTTTAATATGTTCTATTTTGAAATTGTAGACAAATTTTGTATTAGTGTATTTACTGCATTATATAAATTATTATATTTTCATAAAAATGATGCCCAAGAAGACATTCTACTTTATTATGTTAAACTAAATGTTGAAAATTTTACAATAAAATGAAAACCTAAAATCTTGGATTGCAAAAAAACTATAGCTTACAGAGAAAAACTAATGTCAACCTTAAGATCAGCACACTCGACTTAGGTAATAACAAGTGTTTTTGTGGATGCAACAAAAATTTTGTTCCCCAGTGTTATATGAAGCTAGGCAGTGTGGTCTCCTTTTCAAGCAACCCCAAAAGATATTGTATTCATTTTATCCTCAACCTACACACTCATCTTCTAACAGCTGAAAACTGAACAATGGCTGGATTTTGACCATTTCTCTTTACAAAAATATCTGCATTTGAAAGGATAAGGAGGACCTTCTGTAAGTCTCACCAAAAAAAAAAAAAAAAAAAGGAAAGAAAGATAAAAAGAAAAATGCTTTTACTAAGGAAAACAGAGCAACCTGTAATTTTCTTAATGCTTTTATCTACCTTTGTTATGTTCATATGTGGAAGAAAGACAGATGTCCAACACTGTTTAGTCTAGTTTTAGAAAGAAATTATTATTTAGTTGTTTTAAACAAATATCAGGCTACCAAATTTTGTGCAATAGATGAAGAATGTTGATCATTCACACTTTGCTTTCTTTACTAGTGTTAAACATCACTGTTCCTTTAAACTGAACAATAAGACATCATCAACATTGAAAGGAATTTGCTATATTTATAAATGTAGGAAAACAGATCTTATTCTAAAAGTGACTATTGATGCAATTTCTTAGTGAAGAATGATCTGATTGCTATTGCAAAATATCTGTTGAGGAATTGAGGGTACATATTAAGAACTATTAATTCCACACCTCCATTTTACAGTTTTAATAAAGGTGACCAGAAAAGTATGTAATTATAAACACATATTCCAAAGGTTAAACAATCTCAAAGAATCAGAGGATATCGCAATGTGTTCCAATAGTTCATTTTCTCCTACAATTTTTGCCTTGCCAAACATCCTTCAAATGTTAGTCCTCATATGATTTTATATTTTAAAATATGCAAGAAGGACTCACAGGCAATACCAATACACATGTATGCAAACATAGCCTTTCCATTTCCAAATACAGCTATAGGCAATCAGTTTTTAAGACACCACCTGTGAAGGCTTCATGGTCATGAGGAAACATGGTCTAGCTTCCCCATCTCCTGCCATCATCAGTCACAAATTTAAACTCATTTTAAAGTTAGACATATGAAATAAAGTTTGTGCTGTGCAAAAATATCTTCAAGGTCCACAAGCTAGAAAGGGGTGAAACCCCAAACCCTTTCCACAAAGACTGAAACTTATTCCAGGTTGCTGTTGTTGTTACTGTTTGTTAGTTTTATGAAAATAGTTGACCATGTGAATGGAAAGTTATTGGCTATAGCTAATTTATGGCCATTTTCTTGTAAAACCAAAAAGAGGTTTTCTTTTGGATTTCAGTTCCAAGAGATAATCCATTGGCCTGGAAATGAGGAAAGTTATTGGCTACAGCTAATTTATGGCCATTTTCTTGTACAACCAAAAAGAGGTTTTCTTTTGGATTTTAGTTCCAAGAGATACTCCATAGACCTGGAAATGAGGAAGAGGGGTCAGCCAGGGGGCAAGGAGGAGGTTAGTGAGCTAAGCTTTGGACCTGTCAACCAGCACTCCATTTCTACCTCTTTCATATTGAGGAGTCTTAAGTGAAAACCAGCTGGGAGTAATTTTTCTGCTGCTAAAATTATTTTGATAATTATGAGTGTTAACCTTTAAGGACTTTTATGGTTCCTAATGTGTCTATTATACATCCAATACATTTGTGTGCATGTGCATATGCATGAAGATAGAAACACAAGAAAGGAGAGAGATAAAAGAGCCTGAATCTTTACATAGTAGATTCCTCAATCATTTTTGCCATCTCCAAAATATTTGCCCATGCCTCTTGACAGTTCAGCCAGACAAGTCTTTACGGTTGTGAACCTGGCTAGAGTGAATGAACTAGGTGTGATCCACACAACATGCTCAGCCACTCTTTCTAGCCACTGTGATCTCTAGTATGCCACTTCTGTTGTGCAGTCTATCTTCACAACAATAAACACTTACAGCCCTCTCAACATCAGCCATTGACTTCCTTCTCAGTGAGCCACATATGCGGGCACTTCAGTTTTGTCTACAAACACACCCTGGTAGGGGGAAAACAAAGTGGAAAAGCAGTGTTTATTTTGCAAACAACTGTTCAGAAACCATATATTCTTCTAAATTCAGTTAATTATTTTAAAAATAACTTGGCTGGATACAGTCTTTTTTTTTTACACCTTCCAACAGGTGTTTGTTGACTCATTCTTTTATATTTGTGAGAAGCACATAGGACTTCTGCAAGGTCATGCAGTTCCTAGTGTAACCAGCTCATAACCTTGGCTTACACAAGCAAATAATATAGAAGTTACTTTTCTATGCGCCAAACCCCCAAGAAGTTGAAAATCTGCATGTACATTTTGACTCCCCAAAACTTAGTTGTCCCTCTATCTGTAGGGGTTTGGTTTCGGGAGCATCCTTGAATTCCAAATATCAGCAGATTCTCAAGTCTTCTATATAAAATGGGGTAGATCAATGCATACAGTCAGCCCTCTGCATCATGGATTGAAAACAGTATAGGTATTTACTGAGAAAAAATCCACGTATAAGTGGTCCTACACAGTTCAAGAGTCAATTCTACTTGATTTAAAGCAACTTCAAAAGTATTAACTCAAATGAAGTTATTTCCCCCTCTGTACATGGCCACTCTTTCTTTTATATTAGTAAAATGACAAAAGCATCTGGTTTTAATGTGACAGCCCATCTTTAGAAAATAAAGTGAGTTGTGTTATCTTTCTTAACAATTATTTGTGGAACCTGCCTGTTTCATATACATTTTTTCCCCAGTGCCCATTGAAAGGAGAGGTAATTTAAGTCAAAAAGAAAAAATAAAACTTTACTGGATATATTCCAAGCAAAGACAATTGATTGAATGTGCAACTTTTAAAATGGTGCCAATTTTTATTATTTGTAAAACATTGAAGAAACACATTTTTCAAACGTTTGTAAGAGCCCATGGTGAGCATACAAATACCATCACTCCTTGTCAATTTATTTTTTAGAATAAGAGTTCCAGTGAGTAGTGTAGAGTGTACGGTGTCACTAAAGTGGGGTGGGCAAGGTAGGGACCGCCACACTGACAGAGCACTATAGATATATACAGAGGAGATAATCAGTTGTCACTGGGAAAGGCTTTGAGGTAAGTGGTTTAACAAGCATTATTAAAATTGCCTCTGGCAGCAAACAGTCAGCACAGGGGAAGGCTGAAAAGGCAGTAAGGACACCAAGGTCTTGAGGGCAGGGAATTGCCCCCCACAAGAACTCACCTTCTTAAGATGATTCCCTAATATGCATGTCTTTAGAAGGAAAAAATCACTGCTTGCCAGTTGGGCTTGCTTACAATTATTTCTTGTATATCTCTTTATCTACCTTTAATCTGTCATATCCCATTTTGCTTCCCACAAAGACTATGTTCCTAAAGCATGCTCAAGTTGAAGTGGAGTTGCCCAGATGAGCAGACGGTAATGCCAAAATCAATTGTAAGGCAGCAGAATGGGGCTCTGGAATTGGAGGACCTGGCAGCAAGCTCCATGTGCTTCCCTCTTCTCATGAACATGTTGGCAGTGTGCACCAGTAAGCCAGAGTTCAAGTGCTATTATGAGTCACATTTCACACCCCTTGGCTACTGCAGAGTGTTTCAGAGGCAAACATCTCATCAGCCTTGAAGACATGGACAAACAAGCCTCTTGAGAATCACAAGTGATTTTCCCGCCTTCTTCTGAGTAGGCATCCTCGCTGTCATTGTTTCAGTGTAGACTCCGAAAGGCAATCCACAGAACAAAAACTCAGAGACTCAAGCAGGTGAGACTTGCCAATCAATGAAATTGCAAGAATACAACGGAAGACAATCAAAGGCTGAACAGAGAAAGGTTGGTAACATCCTCCCATTTCTTCTCCTGCTTTTCCCTGTTTCACTTCAATAGAAAGAACGTCTGGTCACAGGCATCCTAGTCTATGAACTTATGGAAATCCACGTTTACTATTATCTCCTTTTATGACTATGAATCCCATGATACCAGCCAATTAAAAAACCCCAGTGTCTTTTTTCTGATGAGGCCCATTTATTTTTACTCTAAGACAGTGGTTCTTAACCTGGGTTCTATCGAACCCTAACGGTTCGATGAGTCAGTCTCAGGGGTTTGGAGAAGCCTCTGCCGCGAAGGCCAGAATAAAGTAATACCATAATTTGTTGTGAGTTCATGCACTTTGTTGGTTTTGTTCTTTGAGCAAGGTGATGTTCATGCATGGTTCATTTTGTGCACCAATAAAAAAACATATACCTATGTCTTGAATTTGGGGGAAAAAATCATATTTTATTTATCACTAAAGAAGGTTTTGTTGAATGTGCATAAGAAACTGCTGGGTTTGGTACCTCAAAAAAGGTTAAGAACCACTGCTCTAAGACCTAACTCAATCTCTAATTTCAGAAATTTTTCATCATCAAAAATGTGTCAAGGATTTGAAACACAAGGTACTTCTGGGGGAAAATGTCATAACCCCATGGTAATGCAACAAGAGTCTGCTTCTCTAAAATGGTGAATTCATTCATACATTCAATAGATGTGAAACAATGTTGGAGAAAATCTCACTTGAATTAAAGTGGATTCTTTTAGTATATTTTTTAATTATAAAAATAATTTTGGTTTTGTTTAGTACAATTTCTAGAGTAGTAAAAATTAACTCACATATAAACTGGTTCTGCCTCATCAAAATGACTGGAAATCATCTGTTCTCTTGCTCTTCTTTATCAAGATTCAAAACCAACTGTGGCTCCCATCTCTGCTTCATGAATGTGACCTGGTCAAACAATGATTTGGTTACTGCTGCTCCCTTACCTAATTTTAAAGTTCTAAGATGATGTGCTATCTTACCAGTTGGATCTTCAGCTTCAGTACTTTTCTGGAGACTCCCCAAGGATAGTCTTTTAAAATGCCATGCCCATTGCAAACTAAAAAAGCACAACTCTATGCCTTTCTCTTTCTACCAAAACTCACAGTGACTTACCACATCTGTTCCACCACCATTAAAAGTTGAATAATAACAACACTTACAGAAATATTGTAAATATTGTCACATAAATGCTGTATTCATTTGACAGGGATACGGTAACAAAGCACCACCATCTGAACAACTTAAACAACAGCAGTTTATTGTCTCACAGCTCTGGAAGAAAGAAGCCCTTGATCAAGGTGTTTGGAGGCTAGGTTCCTTCTGAGGGCACTAAAGAAGAATCTTTCAGTGACTCCCTCCTAAATTCCGGTAGTTCTGGTACCCCTGGCTTATATCCCAATGTCTGCCTTTATGTTCACATGGCATTCTCCCTCAGTGCATATCTCTCTGTGTCTAAATTTCCCCTTTTTATTAGTACACCAGTCATACTGGATAGGGCCCACCCTAATGAACTTGTCTTATCTTGATATCTGCTAAGACCCTATCTCCAAGTAAGGTCACATTTTCTGGTAGTAGGCATTTGACTTCAGCATCTTGTGGGAGACACAATTCAACTTGTAACAAATGCTAAATAAATCTCTGTTAAAATGAAATTAATTGTGCTCTACAAATCGCAAGCCTCTACCCAAATCTGTATATTCTATGACTATAGAAAGAGTAGTGTGTGTCCCTCCTGTTCCAAAGAGGGCACAGTAGGTGTAGGCAGCAAACATTTCATTCACTAGATACTTCAAATGGGTTCAGAGAAAAAAAAGCTAATTGTAACTAAACAGTTAATCATCAAATTCTTTAGCCATTGATGCTTTAAAATTGTAGTCCATATTGTACACTCCAATGTGTAAGTTAACTTCTTTTATAAGTCAACCTGCATTGCTTTCCTTATTTGTGTTCTGACCTAGACAAGTCATGTAGGCTGAGCCTTCTCCTGTGGTGGTGTTTCCCATGACTTGCTGTTAAAGAGCTGCTCACTCTCAAAATCACCCCCACCCTGTACTGGGTTTGCAGTACAGCTAAGTCAAAAGCTAAGTGGAGCAAGATGTGGGAAGGCTGCATCACAATCTAATGCAAGTTTCTCTTAAATACATTAAGTTTAAAGAGTTGATTTATATCCCCCAGTCAATGGGATACACTTTCACCTCAAAATTTTCACAATGTTTACTATTCACTATAGCTTTTTCTATTTAGTGAATTTTCCAAGATCAACCACACATTTTTTTTTCCTTTTTCCCCCAAGAAATACACAAACTAACTTCCTTGGGTTCACGAAATCCTCTAATAATTGACAATAGATGAGTACAAAGTCTTAGTTAATAACAGAGAAAACTTTCTGCTTTTGTTCTTCAGATTATTATTTTCCCAATATGTCTATAGTGTTTCTCTTCAGCTTACCTAAGTGTCAAACGCTACTTGGATTAAGCAGCTAGTGGCTGCAAGTTATAACAAAATTATGAAGTGCCCCTACATTTTCATTACAATTTTAAATATCCACAGGAAATCCTCATTACCTGTCCATATTTTACAGAGATGGTTCAAGCTCTCAGAATACCAAGTTGATAACTCTTCAGAAGGAGTGAAAGAAAGAATGATAAATTATATTTATTGCAAGTGGATCATGCTCTGGAATTCTGGTAGATGCTCACATATATTATCTCTAACCCTGAAACCAACAATACAAGAAAGGTGTTATTATACCAATATGTCAGAAGAGGAAACAGAGACTCTGAAAAGAGAAGTAGCTTGCTCAAGAACACAGTTGGCAAGAAATAAAATAAGCATTCTATTCCAGATGCCAAAGTCTACTCTCTTTCTCTTTTATCATAACATTAGCACTTAATATATTTCAATTTGTCAACTTAATAAAAGGTAACCTCAACACCACTTTTTTTTTGATGGAGATATATAGAGTGAGAAAGATAGGAAGGGAGAGAGAGGGTGAGAAGCATCAACTCATAGTTGCTTTCACTTTAGTTGTACATTGATTGCTTCTTTTTTTAATTAATTGTGTTTACATAGATTCTAGGGTAACCCCGACTGCACCCCCTCTCCCCTGTATTCCCCTCCACATCTCCCTTGTGCCCCTCCCTACAGTGCCCTCCCCCCTTCCCTTCAGGTTTATCCCATCCTATCATCCCCTCTCCCTCTGTCCTCTTTTCATCTGGTCCCTTTGATCCCTCCTCTGTCTCAATACCTTTCTTCAGTTCTCAATGTTCCTTGGATTGCTCAAATGATTGAGGTCATATGATATTTTTCTTTCTCTGCCTGGCTTATTTTACTCAACCTAATAGTTTCCAGGTCCCTCCATATTGTTGCAAAAGGTAACATTTCCTTCTTTTCATAGCCCCATAGTATTCCATTGTATATATGTACCACTGCTTTTTAATCTACTCGCCTATGGATGGACACTTGGGCTGTTTCCAGCTATTCACTATTGTGAACAATGCTGCCATAAACATGGGGGTGCATTTTTTTCAGTCGGTGATATGGTGTCCTTGGGATATATTCCTATAAGTGAAATGGCTGGGTCAAAGGACAGTTCCATTTATAACTTTCTGAGAAATCTCCATACTGTTTTCCACAGTGGCTGCACCAGTCTGCATTCCCACCAGCAGTTCAGGAGGGTTCCCCTTTCTCAACATCCTCGCCAGCACCTATAATGTGTTGTTTTGTTAATGAGCACCATTCTGACTGGTGTATCATTGTGGTTTTAATTTGCAATTCTCTAATAATTAGTGATGTTGAGCATTTTTTTCATATGTCTATTGGCCATCTGTGTGTCCTCTTTGGAGAAGTGTCTATTCATTTCTTGTGCCCATTTTTTGATTGGATTGTTTGTCTTCCTGGTGATGAGTTACAAGCCTAGACTCAACGAGCTCTACATACAACACACCCAAACACAGAGACATAATGAGAAGACAGAAAAGTGCAATCCAAATGAAACCACAAGAGAATCCTCCGGGAAATGAACTGAGAGATATGGAAATAACCAAACTTCCAGATGCAGAATTTAGAATAATGATTGTTAGGATGCTTAGGGATCTTATAACAACAATGGATGGTCATTATGAACACCTAAATAGATAGCAAGTATAATAAAGGACATTGAAATATTAAAAAAGAATCAGTCAGAGATGACAAATACAATATCAGAAATGAAGACCACAATGGAAGAAATTAAAAGCAGGATGGATGAAGCTGTGGATCAAATCAGCAAGTTGGAAGACAAGATGAACAAAAGCATGGAATCAGAGCAGAAAAAATAAGAGACTCAACAAGTCTGAGGACACTCTAGGAGAGCTCTGTGACAACATGAAGAGAAATAACATCTGCATAGTAGGGGTTCCTGAAGAAGAAGAGAAACAACAAGGGATAGAAACTTTATTCAATCAAATCATAGCTGAATACATTGATTGCTTCTTGCACGTGCCTTGACCATGGATAAGACCTCGTGCTCAAGCCAATACAGTGTCCCCTTGCTCAATACAACAACCTAGGGCTTTACATGCCAGCAACCATTGGGTTTAAGCTGGTGAGCTTTGGGATCATTTGGGCAATCCCTCGCTCAAACCAGCAAGCTCACACTCAGAGCCAGCGACCTTGGGGTTTCAGCCTTAGGGTCAATGCTTTATCCACTGTACCACCACCAGTCAGGCCCCCAACACCACTTTTGTTATATTCATAAGAAAATATAAGTCACTGGTAATTGCTCTTATTTGAAAAAAAAATGATATATGAATTATCCTTTCTATTTCTCTTTTAAATGGTAATCACTCATAAGAAATCCTAGATCTAACAAGATAGGGAGAGATATCATTTCACATGCCATTTTTGAAAATAAAACCTTATAAATAAATTGTCATACTTAATTGAATTCAGCAGCAAACACTAATAAAAATGTACAGCTTACAACAGGGGCCAGGAAGCTGTCACAGTAGGCCAAATCCAGCCTGCTGCTTCTTTTTATGTGACCCATGAGCTAAAAATGACTTTACATTTTTGAATGGTTAAAAATAAATCAAAATATGGAGGCTATTTCATGAGCATTATATGAAATTCAAATTTCAGTGTCCATAAATAAAGTTTTTTGTGTGTGTGTGGGGAACACAGCCTTCACCCTCATTCATATATGTGCTGTGTCTGACTTTGAGTTTCAACAGCAGAGCTGAATAACTGTGACAGAGATTGTATGGCCTGCAAAGCCAAAAATATTTACTACCTGGCCTTTTACAGAAACAGTTTGCCAGACAGACCCGATTATACTATGGAAGGATCTTTTTAATTGCTCTCAAGAAAAGTACAACCTAGAAGGACAGGATGTATAGTTATCTTAAGGACAAAGAAAGATCAGTGACATAAAGGGTGTTTGAGCTTTAAAAGGAGGGGAAGATGTAAAAAGACATCAGTGGAATCTATGGGCAGGGGGAATGAACTCATAAATACGGAGAACAAATCGGTGATAGCCAGAGGCTGCTGGGATCAAGGTGTTGGGGTGAAATGAGTGAAGGAGGTTAAAAGGTATAAACTTTTAGTTGTAAAAAAATTAGTCCTGAGGATATAATATACAGCATGGTGACTATAGTTAATAACACTGCATTATATATTTAAAAGTTGCTAAGAAATAAGTCTTAAAAGTTATCACACACAAAAATAAATGTGTAATTATGTATGGTAATGGATGTTAATTTGACTTACTGTGGTGTCCATTTTGAAATATATACAAATACCAGATCATGATATTGTAGACCTGAAACTAATATAATGTTATATATCAATTATATCTCGATTTCAGAAAAGGCATAGAGATGGACACTTGTGCTCTATCTTACATCCTCATCTGATTTTTATAGTAACCGAAAATCATAATTAAGCACATAGGACCCATTTTGTCTTTCTTTACTCTGCTTTACACACACACACACATACACACACACACTGAAGATTATAAAAAAATATTTTTCAGGGATGACTTTATTTTCAAAATTCTACTTTTACTCAGTCCCCAATATATACCAGCTAAGCCAAAGTCATCATATGGAACTCTCATGCATTCTCCATGAATTTTAGAACTCAAAAAAATTTAGGCATCATCTAATCTAACACTTTTATTCTACAGATGAGAAAACTGAGCTGAGAAAGGTAAAGAGAATTTTCTAGGTTCAAAACCATGGTATCTTAAACTACCTCACATGCACCTGACCCTTTGGCTTAGTTCTGACAAGCTCTATAAAATGGCATTGGTCACTTATAGATTTGCTTTATATCATTCTTTCCTACAATTAAATTGGTCAGGGTGAATAGCTAGAAATGTTGAGTCCCTTTCAGGAGGGCATGAGGTAAAAATCTGGCAGTACTACTCCTGTCATTCATTAGACATGCAGTAGGCCAAACTAATGAATGAAGCACTGATTTTCATCACAAAATATAGGCTTATGTGTTCTGTCATTCAGCCCTAAGAACTCAGACTCTTGGTCATTTATTAGTTACAAAGTGTGAGTATACACACTATAACTTTTACCTCTCAAAGGCTCTGTGTGTATCAGAAGATGAATCAGAAACTGGCTAGATGTTTACTCTGACCATTTCCTCTCCTTCCTAACTTTATGACTAGACTACACCTCCCAACCTCCATTGCTATTAGGTATGGCCATGTGACTGAACTCTAGCCAATGAAATGTGGGCAAAAAGCAATCATGTTTCCCCCAGGCCTGCCAGTAAAGCCATCAGCAATACATTGATATTTCCTGTCTTTTCTCATCTGGCCACACAGAGACAATCTACTGGAGATCCTAAAGACCATCTAAAAGGTCACTCACTAGGTCCCTAAAAGAAAAAATGCTGAATCCCTAAATGACTCCTTTAAGGGAGAGCACTTCCCTTTGAGCCCCACTGACCTGCATTGAACTGCTAGGAAAAGTTATTAAGTCATTAAAATTTGGGGTTGTTTTTGTAGCTTTTAGTCAGCTCTAAATATTCCAAAGTGATTCCACTGGAAGATGACGAGCCATGGCTCAAATGTTTCTAGCTGTTCAATTTTATTTCCTTTGCATCCTATTTCACTTTATTTTGAATGTTCATATTCCCGGTAGAGGTGTCTCTTCATTGTTCAGAGCAAATTTGAATATTGGCAAGAATCAAATGACATTTGATACCAATTTTTGAAGTAAAGCTTAACCAAACTATAATCATCTGTAACAAAAACAGATTAATTAAAAGCAGTATGTGACTCTAAAGCAGTGGTTCTTAACCTTTTTTGAGGTACCGAACTCACCAGTTTCATATGCACATTCACCGAACCCTTCTTTAGTGATAAATAAAATATGATTTTTTTTCCAAATTCAAAACATAGGTATATGTTTTCTTACTGGTGCACAAAATGAGCCGTGCATGAACATCACCTTGCTCAAAGAACAAAACCAACAAAATGCATGAACTCACAACAAGTTACGGTATTACTTTATTCTGGCCTCTGCGGCAGAGGCTTCTCCGAACCCTTGAGACTGACTCATCGAACCCCTTGTGTTCGATAGAACCCAGGTTAAGAACCACTGCTCTAAAGCAAATCCAGGCAATAGCTTATATTTAAAGGTAAAGTTTTATTGGAACACTTCCACACTCACTGGTTATATGCTGTCTAAGATTGCTCTTATACAACACAAGAGTAACATTGAATAGTTGCTACTTTGCCTACAAATTTTAAAATATTTACTACCTTATCCTTCATAGAAAAATGTGTTGACCCTGCTCTAAAAAAACAAATCTCATTTTCTTTTTATATTGGCCTACTGACTTTGAACATAACTCCAAGATACAAATTTCAAAAAGTTTTAAGTGTGCCAGCATTGTAGGACCAGTAATAAAAACCCCTTAGGAAATGACAAAAAATGTTACTCATGAAAATATGTGTTCCACAAGATGAGTGGATTAAAAAGCTGTGGTACATATATATAATGGAATACTATGGGGCCATGAAAAAGAAGGAAATGTTACCTTTTGCATCAATATGGAGGGACCTGGAAACTATTATGTTGAGTGAAATAAGCCAGGCAGAGAAAGAAAAATATCATATGACCTCACTCATTTGAGCAATCCAAGGAACATTGAGAACTGAGGAAAGGAATTGAGACAGAGAAGGGATCAAAGGGACCAGATGAAAAGAGGACAGAGGGAGAGGGGATGATAGGATGGGATAAACCTGAAGGGAAGGGGGAAGGGCATTCTGGGGGGGGGGGACAAGAGAGATGTGGAGGGGAATATGGGGGAGGGGGAATGCAGTCGGGGTTACCCTAGAATCTATGTAAATACAATTAATTTAATAAATTTTTAAAAATCAATAATAAAAAAATATATATTAGAATAATTTCAGTTATGCACACCCTAATTGTGTTTTCTTTCTTAAAATTTATTTTTAATTGCAGGTGACATACAATATTAATTTCAGGTAAACAGCATAGTGATTCAACTATACCTTACAAAGTGATCATCCTGGGAAGTCTAGTACTTATACAACACTATACTTAGTTATTACAGTATTATTGACTATATTTCTTTTTTGTTTTGTTTTTTTACAGAGACAGAGAGAGAGTCAGAGAGAGGGATAGATAGGGACAGACAGACAGGAAGGGAGAGAGATGAGAAGCATCAATTCTTCATTGCAGCACTTTAGTTATTCACTGATGGCTTTCTCATATGTGCCTTGATGGGAAGTGGGGGAGGGGCCACACAGCAGACTGAGTGACCCCTTGATTAAACCAGTGACCTTGGGTCTAAGCTGGTGAGCTTTTGCTCAAACCAGATGAACCTGTGCTCAAGCTAGCGACCTCTGGGTCTTGGACGAGTCCTACACATCCCAGTCCAGCACTCTATCCACTGCACCACTGCCTGGTCAGGCTTGACTATATTTCTTATACTGTACTTTACATTCTTGTGACTATTTTTATAACTGACAATTTATTATTAATTCCTTTCACTTTTTCACCCATCCCCTCAACCTCTCTCATCTGGCAACCATTAACTTGTTCTCTGTATGTGTGTTTGTTTCTGTCTTGTTTGATAATTTATTTTGTTTTTTAGATTCTACATATAAGTAAAATCATGTGGTATGTTTTTTCTGACTTCTTTTGCTTAGCATAATTTTCTCTAAGTCCATCCATGTTGTCACAAGTGGCAAGATTTCATTCTTTTTCAGGGCTGAGTAATATACCATTATATAAATATATACCACTTCTTTATCCATCTAATAGTAGTTCTGTTTTTAATTTTTTGAGGAACACCCATACTTGTTTCTATAATGGTTGCATAAATTTAAAATCCCACCAACAGTGCATGAAAGTTCTCTTTTGTCCATGTCCTGACCAACACTTGTTTATTAATTTATTGATGATGTCCATTCTGACAGGTGTAAGGTGACATCTCATTATGGTTTTAATTTGCATTTATCTGATGATTAGTGATGTTGAGCATATTTTCATATATCTTTTGCCCATCTGTATGTCCTCTTTAGAGAAATATTTGTTCAGGTCCTCAGCCCATTTTTAAATTGGATTGTTTTTTGTTTGTTTTGTTTGCTATTAAGTCACACTAGTCCTTTGTAAATTTTGGATATTAACCCCTTATCAGGTGTATTATTAGTGAATATAATCTCCCATAGGTTGCCTTTTTTGTTTTGTTGATGGTTTCCTTTGCTGTTTGAAAAACTCTTTAGTTTGTTGTAGTCCCCTTTGTTTGTTTATTTTGCTTCCTTTGCTGGAGGAGGCATATCCAGAAAAGCATCGGTATGAGTAATATCAAAGACTTTACTCTCTTATGTTCCCTCTAGGACTTTTATGGTTTCAAGTCTTACATTTAAATCTTTAATCTATTGGGAGTTTATTTTCATATGTGGTATAAGAAAGAAGAAAGGGTCCAGAAAGTATACTTTTGGGTATTTATCAAAAGAAATCTAAAACATTAATTTAAAAAGGCATATGCAGCCCTTTGTGTATTATAGCATTATTTACAATAGCCAAACTATGGAAGCAACCTAAGTGTCCATCTATACACACTAATTCTTTTAACAAAATTAAAAGACAAGTTATACATTAGAATTGAATTTGTTTATAAATGATTAGTGTCCAGAATAGACATAGAACCACAAGTCAATAATTAGAAGGCAATCATACTATTAAAAATATGGCGAAAGGATATACACAGTCAATTCACCCAACACAAAATTTCAATGTTCAATAAACATATGAAAGTGGTCTCTACTAATAATCAAGGAAATGCCAGTATGTACAACAATGAGATACTGTTTCACATCCAGAAGACTGGCAAAATTTTAAAGTGTGCAAATCTCAAATGGTGGCAAGAATGCAACAAAGCAGGAACTTTTTGCTCATGGGTATATAATTTGTGTTACCACTTTGAAAAACAACTTGGAAAATATTGGGCTGATTCTAAACATGTGTATTTGAAACCCACAGATTCTCTTTCTAGAAATGTACCATAAAGGAATTTTAACGTATGATAAAGAACATAAGGAGACTGGTCAAAGGTGTTTGTTTATCGCAGCCCTGTTAAGTAACAGGAAAGAGTGGAAGCCACCTGCAACAGTAGAGCACTGGATAACAGAACTGGGGATTATTGATATGTATACAATTATACAAGAATTAAAATGAATTAACTACTTCTACCTGGATACATCCAAAAAACATAATACTGTAATGAATTAAGAAGCAATTGCAGAAAGAAACACATAGTAGCATACCTTTGATATAAAGTTGTTAAATTGCAGAGGATTATACATTTTTATAGAAATGTTTATATAGTAAAACCATAAATACAAGTTTAAGTTAAAACCAAAGTAAAAGTTTAAAAAAAGTACAGATTGATTTCAGATGATAGTTATCTCTGATAAAGGAGGGAAAGAGCGTGGATGAGGTGTTGCTCCTTAGCTGTAATCTCATGTTGGGTCCTTAAAACAGAAAAAGAGTGAAAGCAAGTGGTGTAAAATCATAGCATCTGTTTATTAAGTGGTTGACAAATATCTATGTATTATATTTTTGGCTTATTTGTATATTTTGTATACATATTAGATAACATATAATATATTTTTTAAAGGGGAAAGTAGTCAGTCTCCCCTTTACAATTGCAACAGGTTCTCAGCTCCCTGTTCACAGCAAGACACTAGTCAGAATGCAGCACATGACACTGAGGAGACTCCGAAGTATCTGTCAATTCAGGGTTGGACCTAGTTAGAGAAACCAATTCCATGACATGTTCTTGCTGTAGGACTTTTGGAGAAAGCAAGTGATCTGTAGGCTTAACATAGGTGTTTACCTTCTTACTCTCCAGGGTATTACTGGTTTTACAAAGTCACAACATTCACATCTTTTGTGTGCTGACTCATGACTAGGCATCTCCTCCTCTTCTCCCATGACAGCAAGGAGTTTCCTTCCTTTGCTTTTCACACAGACGTCACCGAGACAGACTACGGATATGAGCCTAGCGCGTGCTCCCGCACAGGCCACATCCGTTTTCAGGTCTCTGCTGCAAAGTCACTTTCTCATGATACAGCTCCTGAAAATAAGTTCAATACCTTCCTCTATTTTATGCTTTCATCACATTCTTCCCTTCTTAACACCTGTCACAGTCATAATTGACCATTTATGCTATACAGTTGATGTTTGTATTAGTCAGAGTTCTACAGAAAAACAGAACCAATAGGAGGGGTCAGCGGAGGTTTATTATAGAAATTGGCTCATGCAGTTATAGAGGCCAAGACATCCCACAGTTAGCCATCTGCAAGCCAGAAAACCAGAAAAGCCAGTGGTGCAATTCAGTCCAAGACTGAAGCCCCAGGAATTGGGGCTGTTGGTGTAAGTCCCGGAATCTGAAGGCATCACAATATGTGGGTGTCCCTCTGGACAATAGGCCTTGTTCATGACAGTGTCACCAGAGCCAAGTTCTGTGCCTAGAATAGATACTCACTAATTATTTGTAGAATAAAATTGTACTTTCTACTTAAGTCTAGAGAATCTTTTCTAGAATCAAAGCCAGGACAAGAACAAATAGGTTCTATGTCGGCTAAGTATTACCATAACAGGAAATGGATTAGTAGTACTGTAAAGACCTGATTTATTTTTTCAGTATTTTATTATTATTTTTTTTTATTTAGAAATGAAATTTAATGGGATGACATTGATCAATAAGAGTAAATAACCTGACCAGGCAGTGGCACAATGGATAGAGTGTCGGACTGGGATGCGGAAGACCCAGGTTTGAGACCCCGAGCTCGCCAGCTTGAGCGCGGGCCCATCTGGCTTGAGCAAAAGCTCACCAGCTTGGACCCAAGGTCGCTGGCTCCAGCAAGGGGTTGCTCGGTCTGCTGAAGGCCTGCAGTCAAGGCACATGTGAGAAAGTAATCAATGAACAACTATGGTGTCGCAATGGCAATGGAAAACTAATAATTGATGCTTCTCACCTCTCTTCGCTCCTGTCTGTCTGTCCGTATCTATCCCTCTTTCTGACTCTCTCTCTCTGTGTCCCTATAAAAAAAAAAAAAAGAGTATATAGGTTTCAGGTGAACATCTCTATAACATTCGAACTGTTGATTGCATTGTGTGCTATCACCCAAAATCAAATCATTTTTCATCACTTGTATTTATCCCTCTTTAGTTTCTTTCCCCCCATCTCTCCCTCCGGTAACCACTTCATTTTTTATCTGTGTACAAGAGTCTCAGTTTTATATTCCACCCATCTGTAAAATCATATAGTTCTTAGCTTTTTCTGATTTACTTGTGTCTCTTAGTATAATCTCAAGGTCCCAATACATGTTGTCATAAATGGCAATAGATCATCATTTCTTGTGGCTGAGTGGTATTCCATTGTATATATGTGCATCTTCTTTATTCAATCCTTATTGAGGGACACTTTGGTTGTTTCCATGTCTTCGTCACCATGAATAATGCTGTGATAAACATGAGGGTGCATGTGTCTTTACATACCAATGTTTTCAAGTTTTTTGGTTAGATACCCAGTAAAGTGGTATTCCATTGTATATATGTGCATCTTCTTTATTCAATCCTTATTATGGGACACTTTGGTTGTTTCCATGTCTTCGTCACCATGAATAATGCTGTGATAAACATGGGGGTGCATGTGTCTTTACATACCAATGTTTTCAAGTTTTTTGGTTAGATACCCAGTAAAGAGATTGCTTGGTCATATGATAATTCTATTCTTAATTTTTTGAGGTACCACCAGACTGTGAAAATATGATTTCTAACCCTGGTTTGGCCACTTACCAGTGTTAAGAACCTCAGAATTTTAGGAGCACCATGGGAAACCTGATACCTCAAAGGAGAAGCAATGAAATAGTTGTTAAAAGGCCCAGCACTCTCACTTACTCATTGTGTGATCTTGGACAATTTTAAATGGAAAGAAATAATTGTACCCACAGTATGGGTTGCTATAGGAATTATTGTATGAGTATGAAAACATTGAGTAGTGATCTTGGACTGTTAAAGCAATAAAAAATATAAAAAATTAGAGAAAGAGAAGCTACAGGAAGGCTTGTAAACTAGAAACAGTGGTGGGATTCAGCCAGTTTGCACTGGTTTGGCAGAACTGATACCTAATTTTTTGTTGAGTTTAGCAAAAAGGTTGTTAAAATGGCACTTGTCATCAGAGTTCTCTCTAAGGCAGTGGTTCTTAACCTGGGTTCTATCGAACCCTAGGGGTTCGATGAGTTGGTCTCAGGAGTTGGGAGAAGCCTCTGCAGTGGAGGCCAGAATAAAGTAATACCGTAATTTGTTGTGAGTTCATGCACTTTGTTGGTTTTGTTCTTTGAGCAAGGTGATGTTCATGCATGGCTCATTTTGTGCACCAGTAAAAAAACATATACCTATGTCTTGAATTTGGAAAAAAATCATATTTTATTTATCACTAAAGAAGGGTCCAGTGAATGTGCATATAAAACTGGTGGGTTCGGTACCTCAAAAAAAGGTTAAGAACTACTGCTCTAAGGTCAGCTCCTGGCCAGCTGCCCAATGTGGAAATCACAAACTTACATTCCTTACTCCTTTTTAATGTTCATCTCTGCAATAGCATATTCTAAGTGCTTGTAGTTCATGTGTCCATCGGTGAAAAAATTTGCAAGTGAGGATGCCAATCAAGAAGCAATATGGATATATTTTAAATAACAGTTTTAATTTTTTAAGTATTATTTAGTATTTTTTCATTAATATTTCAAAACTTTCTTATAGCATAATCTAGTTTTGTATACCTCTTTTATTGTTCTTAAGTATTAAATGCATAAAATAATAAACTACCTTTTGATATATTATTTCTTTATATTTAAAATGATCAGTAGGGCAGAGAACTGGTTGTTAAATTATTTGAATAGCACCACTGTCTAAAAATTATAATATAATGTGGTATTATTATCCTTTGTAGAACATTATATCATGCTCTGCTGAAAATGCAGAGATATAAAGAGATATCACATGTGTGCCTTTTCTTCAAGTAGCTCAGTCTCAAAGAGAGAACATTGTATGTACATGTGCAAAACGAACAAATGAGCTTGTACCTGTGCTCCTTGGTGTGCATGTAATGAGTTGAGAACTTCTATTCACATAAAAACCTGCACTCCTATGTTTAAAGCATCTTTATTCCAAATTACCAAAAATTGGAAGTAACCTAGATGTTCTTCATTCAGTGAATGGATAAATTAACTATGGTACATCCAGACAGTGGAATAGTATTTAGAGCTAAGAAGAAATCAGTTATCAAGTACGAAAAAAACATGGAGGAATTTTAAATGCATATTACTAGTGAATGAAGCCAATCTAAAAAGGCTATATATTATATGATGCCAACTATATGACATTCTGAAAAAGGCACAGCTCTAGACAGTAAAAAAAAAAAGGAGAGAAAAAGTCAGTGGTTGCCAAGAGTAAGGGGAGAGAGAAGTAAAAGGGAATTTTAAGACAGTGAAACTGTCCTATATGATACAGATACACGTTGCTATACATTTGTCCAAAGCCAGAGAGAATGTACAACACCCAAAGTGAACCCTAATGTAAACTATGAACTTTGAGTGATAATGACATATTCATATAGGCTCATAGATGTAACCAATATACCAGTCACATGCAGGGTGTTGATAGTGGGGGAGGCTGAGTTTGTTGGGGGCAGGGAGTATCTGAGAATTGTTTACTTTCTGTTCAATTTTACTGTGAACTGAAAACTTCTCTAAAAACTTCTTTTCTTAAAAAAAGAAGAAATATTGTGAGGCAGTCCTAAGTGTCACAAGAGTATAGGATAGACCAACGTGCTAAAGGAGATCAGCAAAGACTAATGCTGTCAATAAAAAGGCAACTTGAGTTCAGCCTACAAGGCAGAACTGGGATGTGTCCATGAACCCAGCAAGAATCTGTGAGACCTATAAGAACTCACCACCCAAACATTGCTGAGGAGGTGGGAGAGGAAGCCCCCATTTCCCAAGAACAAATTTCAAGAGCTATCATCTGAACTGTTTGTAGTGAAAATAACAATAAACACATCTCAATAAAACTCCTTAAATACAAAAATATTTAGTTGTCTCAGTCTGGCTCCTTTTGTTTGTTTGTTCATTTGTTTGTTTGTTTGTTTTTTACACTCAATATAGAGTACAATTTATTTCTCCATTTAAAAAAATTTTTCTTTTCCCATTCTGTTTTGGTTTGTGGGTTTTGTTGTCATTTCTTCTTAAAGTGCTGTTTCCTCACATTTGCATCTCCCAGACTTTTTAATGTGATATTCCATTTAAACTGCCTTTTAATTGTACGTGCTGCCTTGGCAGCACATGACTGATGTACTCGCGTTAATTAGGGCTCCCGTCAGCAGCCTGTGCCAGCTGGAAACTGAGAAACAAGCGTAAATTATTCTGTCATCAATCAGCTCGAAAATGTTTGAATCACTAATTAGTTTGTAATTTGGGTGACAGTTTATCTGACGCAGGCAGTGTCAGAAACTTCAGATCTTAGATGAATAATTTGCCAGGAACAAGCCTAGATTCCCTGCTTTTAAATACATGAAGGTTTATCTGCACGTTGAAAGGTGGCTCAGCAGTCTTCATTAACTTCCAACTGGGACTATGTAAATCAGGAATCAGTGTGAGGCTCTTCAGGCCATGGTGGCTTAGCAGATGATATTTAGAAAAAAGAAAACCTCTTTTCTCATCTTTTTTTTTATTATCAATAATTCATAAATGGATAGACAAGGATGTTTGGGCTTTAAGAGTTTTAAAAGTCACAATGTTGTGAGTTTTTTTAAAGCAATCACCCCCCTTCTACAGGAAAACTAGTTGTGCTGTATCTTGCTGTTTTAACTGATTTATTCTTCTCCACCATCATGTGCCTGGAATATTAAATGGGGAGTGATTATTAGCCCTTTCAGGAAGGATTGTTATTGGGACTTTTGGAAATGGCAGCCTTCTGTTTCCATTTAAAGAGAAAGGTACACAGACAAAGGTGAGGGCAGGGGGAAGAATAAGCAGTGAAAAATTAAAAAGAAATTTTTGTCTAAAAGCATCAAAAAATCTATTATTTATCCAGTGACAGATGCTAGAATGGCCCAAATTATTTGAGTCAAGGGCCAAATCTACATAATAATAATTCCGTGTTAACTCTTAATGGGATGGATGTCATCTGTGGGCTACCTTAGGCTTATGGTGTGATTTGGAACTGTAGTTTCATTATCCCTTCATTTATAGGCCACACATTGCTGTATCCATACAAGGACTGAGGATAAAGAGAGTTACCACCTTTCAGAATTTGTTTGCAAGAGGTCAAGTCAGGCCATCCTGTTAATTATAATAGACCTAGTGAGCTGAGAATAGCAAAAGCAATGCTGTCCACTGCTATATTGAAAAGATAGGTGAGCTTCGGACACTCATCACCCTCTTCACGGCCAGCTTTGAGCACCAGTGCAGCAGTCCGGGAGGGATGGCAGAGGGACTTGAGGTGAAGTAGGAGAGTCCAGGCATCGGTGGGCAGTGCAGACTCCGCAGCCTGACTCCGTGCTGAGGTCTCCGTATCCAAGAAGGGAAACACAAGGTGAAAGGAGCTAAGCTAAAAACTTAGCATATCATATTTTTCCCTTAAAGCAAGGTCCTAATTTCTTTTGTCTTTTAACGATCTCCCAGAGCCCCGAAGCCACTGTCAATCATACTTCCTCACAGAATACTGCTCACCAGCTCACCCCCAAAGCCACTTCCTGAGTTCAGGATGGGTGATCTCTCTTCTAAATCTGCAAAGTAAGTTCCTAACCAGGCAGTCCCCCTTCAGTCTCTTCTTTCCTCCCCCACTCACCCTGCACTGCCGCATCAGTCCATTGACATTGAACTCATTCCCACAATGAGGGCAGAGAAATGGAAAGGAGGAAGGAAGCTGCGTTTGGCAAGGGCAATAAAAATAGCAAAAGATGAAATGTCCAGAATCCCCGCGATGTATTGAGAGGACAGTAAAATAAATAATCTGATTGATGAATACTGTAAAATCCTGGGTGTTTAGGTTTAGGAATGGGGCGTTTATCCTGTAGATAATGGGAATTCATTCAAAATTTCCCAGTGAGGAAGTAACATAATGAAGTTATCTAAGTGAAATATTAAATGTGTACTATTTGAGTAATACTATTATGGTTGTTTGCCTTAAAATTGGCTTATTTAGAAGAGAAAGGTCTTAAATATCTTCCCTTCTGATCGGCCAAAGTCTTTCATTCAATTAAAGGAGGATTTTAAGAAACATTTTATAAAAACCAATAGAAAAGATCTGATGAGACAAGCTACAGCCTGGAAGAAAATATTTTTAAACCATATACTCAACAAAGAACTAGAATACAGAATATATAAAGAACTGTCAAAAAGTCACACTATAAAAAAACAAACAATCCAATTCAAAAATGAGCAAAAGACAAAGTGAGAAATTAGACTGAAGAGGATATACAGATCCACTCATCCTCTGACGGACACTTGGGCTGTTTCCAGATCTTCGCTATTGTGAACAATGCTGCCACGAACATGGGGGCGCATTTCTTCTTTTCGAACAGTGCTATGGTGTTCTTAGGGTATATTCCTAAAAGTGGGATAGCTGGATCAGAGTGGATTAAAAAGCTTTGGTACATATATACTATGAAATACTACCCAGCCATAAGAAATGATGACATCGGATCATTTACAACAAAATGGATGGACCTTGATAACATTATACGGAGTGAAATAAGTAAAACAGAAAAAAACTGAGATCAGCATGATTTCATACATAGGTTGGACATAAAAGTGAGACTATGAGACATGGACAAGAGTGTGGTGGTTACGGGGTGGAGGGAGGGAGGAGAGGGTAGGAGATTGGGGAGGGGAGGGGCACAAAGAAAACCAAATAGAAGGTGACAGAGGACAATTTGACATTGGGTGATGGGTATGCAACATAATTGAATGATAAAATAACCTGGAGATGTTTTCTTTGAACATATGTACCCGGATTTATTAATGTCACCCATTAAAATTAATAAAAAAAAGAGAATATACAGATGACAAACAATCTCATGAAGAGATATTCAGCATCATTGGCCATTAGGGAAAGGCAAATAAAAACCATAATCAAATATCACACATACCTATCAGAATACTTAATATATAAAATAATGGTATCACCAAACATTGGCAATGATTCAAAGAGACTGGGTCACTCATACAGTGATGGTAGAAATATAAAGTGGTACAGCCACTCTGGAAATGAATATGGCAAGTTTTCACAAAACTAAACATGCAATTACCATACAACATATCAATTGCACTCTTGAGCATATAGTTCAGAGAAATAAAAACTAGTTTTCACAAAAACATGTACATGAATGTGCATAGCAACTTTATCTGCAATAACCCAAACTATAAAAAATTCACACATCCTTCAACGGTTGTTAAACTAATATACATCCATACCACAGAATACAGCTCAGCAATAAAAAGGAACAAACTCAGACATGCAATAACTCGGATAACTCTCAAGAAAAATCATGCTGAGTCACATCCAAAAAAAGTGACATTCTGTATAATTACATTACCTGTAACATACATGAAATGAAGAAAGTAGAGAGATGGAGAACATATTGCTAGGATTCTAGATATTAAGGGTGGGGGAGAAAGAACAGTTAAAGGGGTTATAAAGGCAACAGAAAGATCTGTGTGATGATGAAACTATTTCTGCATTTTGAGTGGTGGAGGATACATCAACCTATGAATGTAGTAAAGTTGCATAGAACTAAATGCACACATACACAAGTCCAAGTAAAATTGGGGAATCTGAGTGAGATTTGTGAGTTGCATCACTGTCCATATCCCAGTTGGGATATGAACTGTGGTTTTACATTATGTTACCACTGGGGAAAACTGAGTTAACAGTACACAGATCTGCCTGACCAAGGGTGGCACAGTGGATAGAGCATTGGACTGGGATGCGGAAGACCCAGGTTCAAGACCCTGAGCTCACCAGCTTGAGCGTGGGCCCATCTGGCTTGAGCAAAAAGCTCGTCAGCTTGGACCCAAGGTCGCTGGCTCCTGCAAGGGGTGGCTCAGTCTGCTGAAGGCCCGTGGTCAAGGCACATGTGAGAAAGCAATCAATGAACAACTATGGTGTTGCAATGGCAATGAAAAACTAATGATTGATGCTTCTCACCTCTCTCTGTTCCTGTCTGTCTGTCCCTATCTACCCCTCTCTCTGACTCTCTTTCTGTCCCTGTAAAAAAAGAATAACAAAAAACAGTACACAGATCTCTCTGTGTTATGTCTTTACAACTGCATTTGAATCTACAGTTACCTCTAAACAAAAGTTTAATTTAAAAAATATGTAGTCTAGAACAAAAGTTGTCAGTGCCTCTGCTTGAAAGAGATGCAGAAATGCAGGACCCATGGAGAATTTTCTCCCACCATTTCAGAGATGGAAATGGGAGCAGGTGTTATTCGGGATCCAGATTGATGGCAGCTCTACCATGTTCAAATCATGGCTTCTAGGTCACTCTGGGTGTGGGGAGGATGGGTTACCACCCCAGACAGCTGGGAAAGGAAGAGGAGGAGGAGGAGCATGTGAGAAAGTTTTTATGAGACAAGCTTGGAAATGGTGCACACTACTTGTTCAAAATGCCAACAAACAAGAAAGTGTGTCACAGCTCAGGAGACTCTAGCATTATTTCAGTTCTTCCCTTCTTATTGCTTAAGAAGAACCAAAATAGCCTTTTATCATGAAATTATTAAAAATTATACTTGTAGAGTCATTGGTAAATAAAAAGATGAAAGTGCTGCTTACTACGGCCACCAAAAGCAATGTATCTTTAAATTAAATTGTTTTTTCAGATTATTTGTTTGTTTATTTGTTTGTTTTTGTATTCAGTGAGAGGAGGGAAGGCAGAGAGACAAGAGTCCTGCCTGTGCTCAACCAGGATCCACCCGGCAAGCCCACTAGGGTGCAATGCTCTGTCCATCTGGGGTCATTGCTCTGTTGTTCAACAACTAAGCTCTTTTTAGCACCTGAGGCAGAGGCCATGGAGCCATCCTCAGTCTCCAGGGCCAATTTGCTCCAATCAAGCCATGGCTAAAGGAGGAGAAGAGAAAGAGAAATGAAAGGGGGAGGAGTGGACAAGTAAATGGGCACTTCTCCTGTGTGCCCTAAGTATTGAACCCGGGACATCCACACACCAGGCCGACACTCTACTACTGAGCAACTGGCCAGGGCCAGATCATTTATTTTGTTATCAAGCTGTTTATTAAAAATAAAAAGTGGAAAAATAATCCAATGATTACCATATTAACTTAGTGGCACCTAAATCACCTTTTATAACCCTTAGGACATTAGTATAAATCAAGCATCTGAGACAGTATAAAAGGGTCCAACTTATGTTTGTTGTAAGAAAGCAGGAGGAAAGATGGGCTTGGAGCCTGCTTTTGGTAGATCAGTCCTGAATAGAGCATGACAGAAAAGTACATTAGGTAGCTAAGATGCATCATAAAAACGTTGGATATCAGGCAGAACCTACAAGGAGATTAGACCTTACCTACTTCACAACCAGCTATCTGATTTCTCCAATCACTCATTCAACTAATGTATACAAGTGTGCACATACTGCACAAGGTACTAAGAATTCAATGGAGAGTAAGATAGACCCAATCTATGCTCCAAGGGAGTGTACAGCCCCCTTGAGGGTCACCCATTTCAAATAAAGTTGTTAAGTACTCTGATAGAATAAGTAGAGTTTCCTATTAAAGTAAAGCTTCCTATTAAGTCTAGGCATAATCAGTGATGGCCCCCTTATGGAAGGTAAAGTTAACATGTGATGAGTAATTAGTAGTCAAGCCAAGAGAAGAGAAGGGAAAGAGGCAGACCTGTATATGTTGGGTCAATATTTTTTTCTTCTGAATAAGGGGAATTATAATAAAGAAGTGGGAAAGTTTGGATGAGCACCTCATATTTCTGCCAATGTAAAGAAATGGGAAGCTTGATCATGAAACTCAGAGTCTAGTGACTATGAAGGCAAATACTGGCTCTGTAATGATGATGATCAGGAACAGAGTGGTCATAGCAGAAAAGAAGTCAGTAGAAGAAAACATACTCTTCCCAGCACTTGCTCTTTCTCCACCCTTTAACTTCTTTCCTCTGTCCACCCATCAGTGATAGAGAACACTAAATCTCTAGTTGTGTATCTCATTCTCTTGGGATACAGCTATTCCCACGTAGGTTTTAACTTTCTTAACTCATCCAGCAGCATGCTCCAATTTTCTGGAGAGTTGCTAAAATACTGTTTACAATTTGTATCACTAGGCTATGGGGTTCAACTATTCTATCTCATTTCTTCAGCATCCCTAAAGTGTTACACTCAACTGAATGGTTCAAAATGACTCATAAACTTGTCCACAGTCCAACCAGCAAATTGTGAGGAAGGAAAGTAGAGGGGAGAACGTCCCTTCTTTATAGTGTACCTCCATCCCCCTGCAGTCTACTGGCCAGAACTTAGCCATGTGTCCACATCAAACCATAAGAAAGGATGAGAAATGTATCTTTTGTTTTAGATGGCTATGTGCCAAGCTAAAAATTAGGAATTTGATTACAATGAGATGAAGGGGAGAATGGATATTGGGACAAACAGCAATCTCTGCCACATCATTTTCTTTGAGAATGATTAATTCCTTGTGTAAGAGTTTACTACAATTTCAATTCAAACTAGGCCAGTGGTAAAACCCATTTATGTGGAAGTACAAAGAAAGAAAAATTATATTTACTAAAAGCTCTGATTATTCATTTGGTGGGGGCACATCAGGACACATTATTTGGCTCTAGAAATCTGTAAACTAAAGGAAAAAATATTCCATCCTCCAGACATTTTGAACTATATACTCAGAATTCCCATAGCTTTGGGTAGTTTGTCTGAAGTTAGGGAAACAAAGAAAGTTTTAAACCCAGTGTGATTCATTACATCTCTTAAAAGATGGAGATAATCATTAGCCTGCTACTTTATCCTATCACATAACATCAGTGGATGTAATTCCATCCTATAATCTACACAGATAGAACCACTTAAAATCTGTCTATAGCTTCTGACTCACTCCAGACTCCAAGCAGCTTCCTGGAGATAAATATAAGGTCAGTACATCGCTGCTGTACTAACTATTGATCCAGTTTATTCCAAGTTCTTCTCTAACCTTGGCATCCCATTTTCTAAGAGACTAGGTTCCTGTCTGGTCCTTATGATTAAGTTTTTTCTTCTTACTTACTGGCCAAATAATGTGAATCAGTTCCCTTCTCGTTGTTCCTTATTATTGCATTTCTTCCTTGGCCTCCTTCCCTTATTTAATCTCCCATTAATGGATTCCTTTATTCTTTTAGTGGAATCACTGCCCCATTCATCACCCAACTTGATGATTAGATGCTTGAACTCCAGTTTCTTTGGAAAACAAGCCATTGCTAAGCCAAGAAATCTTTCTCTCTCTCTCTCTATCTCTCTCTATCTATCTATCTATCTATCTATCTATCTATCTATCTTTCATATGCACACATGCACGCCATATATAGATCCAGTATTTGTTTTTTATTAATAGTATAGTCATGCAGCACATAAGGATGTTTTGGTCAACGACAGATTACATATATGAAAGTGGTACCAAAAAGATCATATTGGAACTAAAATTTTCCTATTGCCTAGTGACATTGTAATGTCCTAGCATCATAGTGCAATGTATTACTCATGTGTTTGTGGTGATGCTAGTGTAAACAAACTTACTGCATTTCCAGTCATAAAAAAATACAGCACATACAATCATGTACAGTACATAATATTGATAATGATAATAAACAGCTATGTTACTGGTTTATGTATTCATTATATTATGTTACACTTATTATTATTTTAGAGTATACTCTTTCTACTTATAAAAAAAGTTTGCTATAAAACAGGGACTTGTGTTTTGTTGGCAGCAGCCTCATACATCTTGTGTTTACTGTGTCTCTTAATTGCATCATTTTTCCTTGTGTTTATTTAATCTCATGCTGTTTTGTACAATAACTTGCTGTACAAAATTGTAGCCTAGGAGCAATAGACTATACCAGATGGCTTAGGTGTGTAGTAGGCTATACCATCTAGGTTTGTATAACTATACGTTATGATGTTTACACATTGACAAAATCATCTAACAACACGTTTCAGCTTACCCCATTGTTAAGCAGCACATAACTACATTGTCAATAATGTCTAACACGTCATTTTTCCCTCAGAGTCATTTTTCTTAGTTTGAGATCAGCCTTCAAATAACTGTCTCAGTGTTTTCATCTTTGGAATCACCAATTTGGGGCCTAATTTCCATTTGTTGACTGCTAGCCCTTTGGTAGTACATCAATTCCTGTTACTGCCTTTTACTTTTGGAGATAGTCCAAAGCTACCTTATTTGGCACATGACTTTTTGGAGTGATGCTGTAGTCAGCTTTCACCAGTTGTGCTGCAGTAACAAACAAACCCAAAAGTTTAACAGCTTACTGCAATAAAGGGTAATTTTTCACATATGTTGCATGTTGGCCACAGCTCTATTCCATCCCCTCATTACCTGGGAAGAAGTCTGTAGGCGAAGCCCCATCTGGAACGTGCCAGTCTCAGAGTGGATGGAGAAGAGAGGTGGCAGGGTCAGTGATGGTTCACAGAACGTCTACTCAGAAATGTTACATGTCACTTCCACATACATACCATTGCCTAAAGTAAGCACAATACGAAGTCAGACACTAATAGAGCAGAAATTATAATCCTTCCACAGACTCAAACCTGTTAGAAAGAAAGAAAGAAAGAAAGAAAGAAAGAAAGAAAGAAAGAAAGAAAGAAAGAAAGAAAGAGAGAAAGAAAGAGAGAGAGAGAAAGAAAGAACCTTTAACTTTTAACAGAAATACTGTCTATGAAAAACTTTCCCAAAAAACCTCCAAGAGCTTTCTGAGTGGCCTGGCAATTGCTAGTTAGGACTAGACACATCCTCCCTGAAGTTGAGGAAGTTGAAGCTCCTCTATACATCTCTCATGGACTGGGTAACTAAGTAGCTTTTCCATTTGTTACTGTAAACACCTACCCTTAAGCTAAGTCTGTTTGATATCCAAACAGTCTTTTTGATTCCTCACTGATAAGCCTGCCCTTAAACTTGATCCATAGGGAGAAGAATAATGAAGTAGAGGGGTGTTGGGAAGGGTGTCACCCCAATAAAGCAAGCACACAGTCCCCAGCAGGTCCCAGCACAAACATGTTTCTATTCAGGACATCAAGAAATGACAAGGCTGCTTGCTGCCTGCTCATACTAAACTGAGATCTATCATCCTCTTCCTTAGTCTCTGCTGCGTTGACATTTTAAAATTCATTCTCACTCCAACCTTCCGTGCTGGGGCTTCGACTGACAAGACCTAGTCAAGAAATGATTTTCCATCCTCTTCAATATTATAATCAAATGTGGACATGCTGCCATCAAGGATATGTTGGTGAACAAACCACAGGCTTGAACTCCAAATAACCCGGCTTCCCATATTCACAATGAACTACATCAGAAAGGATTTAGCAAGCCCTTCCACTCTATGTGCTTGTTCTGTTAGTAAGGGATGGAGAGACATAGCTACTAAAACAACAAATACCAACAATTGTTAACAGTCGTCTATTACCCTTCATTTAAAAAAAAAAATGAGCAAAATCAAGTAAATACCAGGACAACTCTAAGGAATTATCTTGATTTTGTTTTCTTTACCCACTCAAGAAATGATGTTTAGCTATATTTCTCTTACTATATTAGAGTTATAAAGAGGCCCCCGGCTTGAAGTGTTCCATGTTCTATTAAAAGGTAGGAGGTATGTTTGTTTGTTCAACAATAGTCTATGATTATTTAGCTACTAAAGTAACTCCTAATGAATATATTGTATCTTTGTGATCATCATTTCCCCAAACCATATCTACATCAGACATTACTAATCAATCTCAGCATTCTTTCCCTCCAACCCTAAAATCAGTCTTAGGATCCAGCTCCACACAGTGCCTACCACTGAAGGGAATGGCACTAAGCACAGAACTTGAAATGAACTTGTTTTCTGTGTCCCCGTGGTAACTCAAAGTCCTTTGCCACTATGACAACTACCTGTGACAAACTCTTCCTCACTTTGCCCCTGAGGTATTTCTCCAAACCATGTTAGCTTCCTTGTACTAAGAATTCAATCTTTTCTATCTACATAGCTTGGGAATGTGATTTACCCATCACTTGATTTTAATTTAGTAAGAGTTCTTTTATTCAATATTTAACCTTCGTTGACTCCTCTTTTGTGCCTTGAGTTTTTATTAACTTTATTTTACTTTCACTATTTAAATCTACATAGAGCCTGACCTGTGATGGCACAATGGATAAAGCAACAACCTGGAATGCTGAAGTCACCAGTTCAAAACTCTGGGCTTGCCTGGTCAAGGCACATATGGGAGTTGATGCTTTATGCTCCTCCCCCTTCCCTCTCTCTCTCTCTCTCCCCCTTTCCCCCCTCTCACTGAATAAATAAAATACTTTTTAAAATCTTCATAGAAACTTGAGGCAAGACTATTAATATCTATAGCAGACTCCTAACTCAAACACTTTTTCTTTCTATACCTTTGCAAGCATCACAGTTTTGAGCAGAGATATAAAATGATTGTTATTAAATACATGTTTAGGATTCTAAATACACAATTATAATTTCATTATGTATTCATTTCCTTGGACTGTCATAACATAGCACCAGAGACTGGGGTGGCTTGAAACAACAGTAATTTGAAGTCTGAAATCAAGGCATTGGCAGGGCCATGCTTTCTCTAAAAGCTGTAGGGAGGATCATCCTTGGCCTCTTCCTAGCTGCTAGTGGCTTGCCCTCAGTCTTTGGGCTTCTTTGGCTTGCAGCTGTAAGATTTCAAACTTTGCCTCTGTTGTTACATGGTGTTCTACCCTCCTGTAGTTGTCTCATTGTCTCCTCTCTTCTTCTAATAAAGACACTTTTATTAGGGTGACCACATTGGAAGATATATAATTATCTAATTGCTCTGTCCTATACCTGAAATTATTACAATATTTTATGTCAACTGTAACTGAAAAATAAATTTTAAACAAAGAGACCAGTCATATTGAATTAGGGCTCATCCTAATTACCTTATCTTAATTTCATTGCATTTTCAAAAATAATAAAGTGAGATTCACAGGTACCAGGGTTATGTCCTCAACATACATTTTAGATGGATACAATTCAGCCCATAACACCAGGGAGCATAGCTTTAGACATAGCACTAATTATCTGCGTTAGCAGATTTGAGCCAGTGCCTAATTGGGACAGGTAATTCATCACCTTTTTGTTGTGAGAGGTATATCTCAGGTAGTTCATCTGCCTATGAGGGTGTGCCACTCTCAAACATTTGTGTTTCCAAATGAGACATTGTATACCCAGTGACAGATTTATTAGCTACTTTTCACATATATAATCTTGCCCTGAAGGAGCAGTTATTTTTTTTAATTTTTTTATTGGTTTTAATTTATTGTATTTACATAGATTCTAGTGATCCCCCAAATGCATCCCTTCCGTGATCTCCTCAGCATCCCCCTCTGAAGAAGCAGTTATTAATCCAGCAAGTACTCCAAATAGGTTATATTTCCTATTCCTTAAATGATATTTTAACTCTTGATAGTGTCCTTTGTAGAACATATGAATCTGGATGAAAATAAAGTATCATTCAATTTACACAAATGTTGTTTACAAATGTTGTTAGTTTGTTCTTTTTATAAAAATTACATATTACCATTAGAGAACATGTAAAAGAAATTTTGAAAATTGTTAAGGAAAAATATTACATACTAGCCCACCATCCTTACCTACCTTATTATTATTTCCATGTAGCTCCTTCCAGTCTTTTTGCATAAATTGGAAGAATAATTATGAATATACTACAAATATAAACCTGCATTCTTTTTTTAAGTGAGTAGCATTAAATTCATAGTATAATTGTGATCAAAGAAGCAAAAGTCACTTGGTTACCTGTAAGGGGACAAAAGAAAAAAGAAATTTCCTATTTGTTAACCCTAAATCTCAAAAATTGCATGATATGAGTAAACAGCTTTAGTTTATAATAGATGAGAAAGTATTAGTTCTTTAGTTTATATTAGATAACTAAGAAATTAGGTCTACCCATCAGTTTAGAAAAGTGGTTTAAATAATGCCAGCTTTTGTACACAAAACATGAAAAAATATTTAATGGGAATAAGTTTGGCTGTGGTCATAACAAAAGCCTAAATACTCAGCAATGTGGAATCCCCAGATTAAATAGATAGATATGTGCTTTCTGTTTTTCTTGAAGAAAGTGGTATGTGATATATCTTAGCACTATATATGATAAATATATAGTGAAATATATTATATATATATATATATATATATATATATATATATATATATATAGCAACATCTTTAGTTTCTGACTTGTTTTTCCTCTCTTCTTAGAATTCTCAGCAATTTCATCAATGTATTAACTCTGATATTTCTCCTGACATTTGACCTCTCAGTTTGTCATCCTCCTCAACTCATTACTGTCATCTGTTTCACCAAAGTTACTCACTGATAAACCTATCAATTTATTCAAAATTCTCTCTACTTCTCTAACCACCACATTCTTAACTTCTAACTTGTTCATTGTCTCAATCAAAGAATGTTCAATTCCTTGAAAATTATCCATTTTCTTGGCTTATGGTATCTCATCTTTACCTCATATTTCTATACAACTTCTATTTCTTTAGCCATTCACTCACTATTTTCTCCACATCTATTACCGGGCAGAAGAATTTTTAAAAGTCAAGAACTTATGCTTTCTAACTTCAACTAACCCTTCACTGAGTGTCTTATTTCAGCGTGTTACAGCCTTCACAACAATTTTTATGTTTTCACATTCTTCTGCATTTTGGAATGATGCTTTAACAAACCAAGCCATCTGCCCATTTTCACATTCTTCAACCCTCAGTTCCACCCCAAGATTTACTCCCCACATCCAGGAAATGGCCACACCTACACCTTCAAAGGAGAGATCAAGGCATTTGTGGTCAGGCAGACATAGGACCTCCATATAGTAGCTGTGTAGCCTTGAGAAAGTCATTCACTTCCTGTAAACTTTCTGCTATTGTGAGAATAATAAATAAATAAATAAATAAATAAAATGAGAGTTTGTGAAAATCCATTGCCTAGTGCCTGAAAGGTGGCCAGAGCTCAATAAAGGTGAATAAGACCCAAAAGCTGAATATTAGACAGCCACCTACATCACATTTGCACAAGTGTGGCCCAAGCAGAAGTTCTAATATTTATACTCTACTCTCAGACACAAGAGATAGAAGTTGGTGATGAGATCCAAGAACAATTGGGTTGAGTTGAATAGCCTAGTTTTCTTCCTTTTTTTGCTCTTCCTAACCTCTTTCCAAGATGGCTGGGGGAGAAATTGTGAAAACCTTTGAAGAGTCAGCAGAAAAACACATGAGGTAAAACTGGGAGGGAGCAGATCAAGGTCTGTCAGGATGGGTTACGTTTTCTGTATTCACTTAGATTGCCAGTACAGTATGTTTATGAGCCTTGACTCGCTGTCCTTTTTCAGCTAATAGATTTTCATGTTAATGCAATTCTGATTGCTCTCATACTGAGAATTTGGGCCATTTTGACCAAGCTTGGGGAGATATTTTTAAACATGCACCCCGGTCCCTCTGTGGGGGTGACTGTCTTTACAGTGTATGTGAAAGTTTAATCTGCTGTCAACAGCCCATAAATAACAAAAACCCATCTACTAATTGAAAGTAAATTGAGATGCTTGAGTGACTAGACGGTTAACGACATTCTGACTCAAGTGGACTGGTTCAGGAGGAGCAGGTGTCATGGACCAAACCAGAACTCTAAGGGACTTGGGTCCTTCTCTAGAGATTTTCCGGGATTTCATATAGCATTAAGGACACTGCAAATACATAGTAGGGACTCAGTAAATTACTGTTAAAACAATGGGTTTGATGTGGCTGAATAACACAGTTACTAAATAAGCACCATGTCATTTTTTTAAATGCCACCTAAAATAAAAGTCCTTACCTAAAATAGAGGAGGGGAGGGATGGTGCTAATATACATTGACATCCTCTGTGTGGCATAGCCCAGGTTAGAGACTTCACATATCCTATTATGGGGGCCTACTATGTACCTGGTGTTATTCAAAGCACTTTTTATATAACAACTCATCTGACGTTCACAATAACTCTGTGAGGTAGGCAGTAGTGTTAGCTCCATTTTACAGAAATAAACACAGAGGTGCACAGCTGGCAAGATTCAAACAAAAAGCTTGTGCTGACTCATTCAGCCTTCATCACGATCTATGAGATGCACGTTGTTATCTCCCCACTTAGCATAAGAGGAAAGTGAGTCTCATAGCAATTATGTGGTGGCAGGGAAAGGTTACATAGATTTTGGCTTTAGGGTCCTGAAGTCTGCCTCTTCTCATCACCTCGTTCATGCTGCCTCATACTCTGAAGTCACAATTCCTCCTCCATGCAGAAATGCCCACTGACAACTGAATGGCTTCTGTCAACAGGCACGCACGGAAAGGATGAGCCAGCTGTCTTGGCAGGCTTCCCCTGTGCACTACAGTCTCAGCGAGGAGGGCTATAAAGCAGGGACAAAATGAAAGGCTTATGAGTACTAAAAGGCTATAAAATCTCCTTGGATTTTGTTTCTAACAAATCAAATACAGAGGAAAATTCATCCTGTCTCTCTCTGAGTTCTGCAGAGGTGGCCAAATTCTGAGTGCTTTTTGAATGCTTCTGCTCATCGCAACACAAAACTTTCCTCTTCTTTTCAGGATGCTGTTATTTTGCATGTGGAAGTTATAAAGCTGGTCCCTGTTACTGTTAAAAATTTGGGATTAGTACCTGAGTCTAGATTGTCTAAGAAGGAGTTCCCTTCCCAATACACTGAAAAAACACTTTTATTCTCTCTCTATCCCACCTCATGGAACAATGATTTCTGACACCAAAGGAAATCCTTTAAGACATGTTAGTGTCCTACAGGTGTAGTAAGTAATGAAAAAGAAAGAAAGAGCCCTGCTGAGATCAGTAAACAAGACTTCCACCGAGTTAAGAAAACTGAGAAGAAAACAAACAAAACAAGACCTTAAAGTGGCTCTACTAGAAAAGCCAAATCCTATAGTTGATTATAAACAACAGCTGATGCCAACCGAAGAAGACCTAGAAATAACACAACTGAAAATTGGAGGCAGAAAACACCAAGCCTAGACTCAACCAGTTCTACAAACAACACTCCCAAACACAGAGACATAATGAGAAGACAGAGAAGTGCAATCCAAATGAAACCACAAGAGAAACCTCCAGAAAGTGAAATGAGTGGTATGGAATAACTCATCTAGTGGATGCAGAGTTTAAAATAATGATTGTTATGATGCTTAGGGATGTTAGAACAACAATGAATGGTCATTATGAACACCTAAATAAAGAGATAGCAAGTATGAAAAAGGACATTGAAATATTGAAAAAGAATCAGTTGGAGATGACAAATACAATATCAGAAATGAAGACCACAATGGAAGGAATTAAAAGCAGGATGGATGAAGCTGGGGATTGAATCAGCAAGTTGGAGGACAAGATGAATGAAGGCATGGAAGCAGAGCAGAAAAAAGAAAAGAGACTCAAAAAGTCTGAAGAAATTCTAAGAGAGCTCTGTGACAACATGAAAAGAAATAATATCTGCATCATAGGGGTTCCTGAAGAAGAAGAAAAAGAACAAGGGATAGAAACTTTATTCAATCAAATCATAGCTGAAAATTTTCCTAAATTGATGCAGGGAAGGCCCTCTTAAGTTGAAGAAGCACAGAGAACTCCATTAAAGAGAAATCCAAAGAAACCTACACCAAGACACATCATAATTAAAATACCAAAGCTAAGCAATAAAGAGAAAATATTAAAAGCTGCTAGAGAATAAAAGGCTATCACCTACAAAGGAGCCCCCATTAGGATGACATCCAACTTCTCAAAAGAAACACCTGAGGCCAGAAGGGAATAGCAAGAAATATTCAAAGTAATGCAGAACAAGAGCCTACAACTAAGACTACTTTATTCAGCAAGGCTATCATTTAAAATTGAAGGAGAAATAAAATGTTTCCAAGACAAAAAAAAAAAAAACTCAAGGAATTCAATAGAACCAAACCAATGCTGCAGGAAATGTTAAGGGGCCTGTTGTAAACAGATCAAAGGGGGAAAAGAATATAGCAAAAGAGAAATACAGCTTTAAAGAATAAAATGTCAATAAACAACTACATATCAATAATAATGGAAATGGATTAAATGATCCAATCAAAAGACATAGGGTAGCTGCATAGATAAGAAAACAGGACCCATACATATGCTGTCTACAAGAGACACACCTTAAAACAAAAGATGCACATAGACTGAATGGAAAAAGATAGAAAAAAATATTTCATGCAAATGGAAATGAAAAGAAAGCTGGGGTAGCAATACTTATATCAGACAAAATGCACTTTAAAACAAAGGCAATAGTAAAAGATAAAGAAGGTCACTACATAATGATAAAGGGAGCACTTCAACAGGAAGATATAACCATCATAAATATCTACGCACCTAAATATATAAAGCAGACTTTGATGGATATAAAGGCAAGATCAACAGCAATAGTATAATAGTAGGGGATTTCAATACCCCACTAACATCACTAGATAGATCCTGAAGAAAGAAAATTAACAAAGAAACAGCAGACTTAAAGGACACACTAGATAAACTCGATTTAATAGATATCTTTAAAACATTTCATCCTAAAACAGGAGAATATTCATTCTTTTCAAGTGTTCATGGTACATTTTCTAGGATAGACCACATGTTAGGACACAAAAGCAGTCTCAACAAATTTAAGAAGATTGAAATCATATCAAGCATTTTCTCTGGTCACAATGCCATGAAACTAGAAATCAACCACAACAGAAACACTGAAAAATACTCAAACACATGGAAACTAAATAGCGTGTTATTAAATAACGAATGGGTTAACAATGAAATCAAAGAAGAAATAAAAAATTCCTAGAAATAAATGATAATGAACATACAACAACACAAAATTTATGGGACACAGCAAAAGCACTTCCGAGAAGGAAGTTTATAGCAGTACAAGCATTTCTTAAGAAGCTTGAAAAAGCACAAATAAACAACCTAACCCTTCATCTAAACGAACTAGAAAAAGAACAGCAAGTAAGGGCCAGAGGTAGTAGAAGGAAGGAAATAATAAAGATCAGAGCAGAAATGAATGACATAGAGGCTAAAAAAACAATACAGTGGATCAATGAAACCAAGAGCTGGTTCTTTGAAAGGGTAAACAAGATCGATAAATCTTTAACAAGACTTACCAAGAAAAGAAAAGAGACAACTCAGATAAATAAAATTAGAAATGAGAGTGGAGAAATAACAACCAACACAATAGAAATACAAAATATTGTAAGAAAATACTTTAAAGAACTGTATGCCAAAAAATTAAACAACCTAGGTGAAATGGAAAAATTTCTTGAAACATATAATCTTCCAAAAATCAATCTGGAAGAATCAGAAAACCTAAACAGACCGATTACAACAAAAGAGATTGAAACATTATCAAAAAACTCCCAAAAAACGAAATACCTGGTCCCAATGGCTTCACAGGTGAATTCTACCAAACATTCAGAGAACTAACTTCTATCCTTCTCAAGCTATGCAAAAAATTCAAGAGGAAGAAACACTTCCAAGTTCCTTTTATGAGGCGAGCATAATTCTTATTCCAAAACTAGGCGAAGACAAAACAAAGAAAGAAAATTATAGGACAATATCCCTAATGAATTTAGATGCTAAAATCCTCAACAAAATATTAGCAAACTGGATCCAGCAATACATGAAAAAAATCATACACCATGATCAAGTGGGATTTATTCTGGGGAGGCAAGGCTGGTTCAATATTCGCAAATCAATCAATGTGATTCATCACATAAACAAAAGGAAGGAGAAAAACCACATGATAATTTCAATAGATGCAGAAAAAACATTTGATAAAATCCAGTACCCATTTATGATCAAAACTCTTAGCAAAGTGGGAATACAGGGAACATACCTCAACATGATAAAGGCCATCAATGACAGACCCACAGCAAACATCATAATTAATAGATAAAAATTAAAAGCAATTTCCCTAAAATCAGGCACAAGGCAGGGATGCCCCCTTTCACCACTCTTATTCAACATAGTTCTGGAAGTCCTAGCTACAGCAATCAGACAAGAAGAAGAAATAAAAGGCATCCAAGTTGGAAAAGAAGAAGTAAAACTGTCATTATTTGCAGATGATATGATATTGTATATAGAAAACCCTAAAGTCTCAGTCAAAAAACTACTGGACCTAATAAACAATTTCAGCAAGGTGGCAGGATATAAAATTAATACACAGAAATCAGAGGCATTTTTATACACCAACAATGAAATGTCAGAAAGAGAAATTAAGGAAACAATCCCCTTCACTATTGCAAAAAAAAAAAAACTAAAGTACCTAGGAGTAAATTTAACCAAGGAGGTTAAGGACTTGTACTCAGAAAATTATGAAACATTGATAAAAGAAATCAAGGAAGATACAAACAAGTGGAAGCATCTACCATGTTCATGGTTAAAAAGAATAAACATTATTAAAATGTCTATATTACTCAAAGCAATTTATAAATTCAATGCAATACCAATTAAAATACTAATGACATACTTCAAAGATATAGAACACATATTCCAAAAACTTATATGGAACAAGAAAAGAACACAAATAGCCTCAGCAATCTTGAAAAAGAAGAATAAAGTGGAAGATATCACACTTCCTGATATCAAGTTATACTACAAGGCCATTGTATTCAAACCAGCCTGGTACTGGCATAAGAACAGGCACATAGATCAATGAAACAGAACAGAGAACCCAGAAATAAACCCACAGCTTTATGGACAATTGATATTTGACAAAGAAGGTAAGAGCATACAGTGGAATAAAGACAGTCTCTTTAACAAATGGTGTTGGGGAAACTGGACAGCTACCTGAAAAGAAATGAAACTAGACCACCAACTTACACTATGCACAAAAATAAACTCAAAATGCATAAAGGACTTAAATGTAAGTCGTGAAACCATAAGCATCCTATAAGAAAACATAGGCAGTAAGCTCACTGATATCTCTCGCAGCAATATATTTGCTGATTTATCTCCACAGGCAAATGAAATAAAAGACAGGATAAACAAATGTCTAATTCCCAATGAGTCGTATAAGTGGATATCTGGAAATAAATTAAGAAGAATGAGAAAAAATTGATCAGGAGCCATTCAGCCATGCTTGGTTGCACTGGGCATGCTTACTTAGTGCCCAGGGTGGGGATGAACCAGAGGTGGGGTGTGTGAGTAATCCAACATGGCATTAAAGAAATGTAGGCACAAGGAATTCTACAATTGGTCCAGACTTCCATTGAAGGTGTGGTAACTCTGTGGAGATACCAGGTGTCTCCTTTTTAGCTTGGAAAAGCTAAGACTGTCCTCAAACTTCTCAGGCTAAGATTAAGGAGACAATCAAGGCTATATACTGCTTGACAATCCCTGGTTGGTTCCAAAATGATGGTGAAGTTCTGGTGAAGACTGGGGGAGGGAGGATATTACAAATAATTGAGAGTTCAGGATTCATTTACTTAATAGGAAATTATTGAACACCCACTATTGGCAAGCATACAGTTGTGGACAAAAGAGAACATGAAAAGCAATAATAAATACAAAGTGAAAAGTGCTATAATGGTGGTAGTCCAAGGTTTGATGGGAAGACAAGAAGAGGACCAGTCTAATCTTTGGGAGTTAATTAATGTTTCCAAAAGTGACACCTAAACGGAGACTTGTGAGTAATGAGTCATTCTGCAGATAAAAGGGTGAGTGGAGTATTAGAAAGAAAGAAAAATTCAAGGTTTAGGGTATGGAGATTGCACTGTGTACAATGGAGAACTGAAAGTTATCCAGGTTCGCTGGAGTGAAATGCATTCAGAGGTGTGGCAGGAGAGATACCCAAGGACCACATGATGAAGCGCTTTCAAAAACGATGTTTATACATATAAGCCCACCCCTGTGCTTTTGAATCTAGGATACAAAAGGTCCAACTCCACCCTGTATTGTATTAAGACAACTTTATTTTTTTAGGGTTGAGGAGTGCTGGTTTAGATCCTGGCTCTGCTGTGTAATTGGTGAAGGTGAATGATTTCTCAAACACTCTGAACCTCAATGGTTCCTGCTGTGAAATGGGAATTCTTTTCATACATTGAATGGTTATTTTTCAAAATAGAGGGTTTTGCACAAGGAAAGAAAAGTCAACCATTTGAGAAGAAACATTCCTTAATTGAAAATAATGATTCATTTATTCTCATACTGTTCTTAATATCTATGACACTATTAGAATTCATGATGTTCCCAATAAGACAGGACTGTGGATATAAAAGACAGATTTAAAAGCCCCTCTCTAATGTTCTGCTAACAGTGTGAGCTGAGGTCCAAAGAACAGTTTCCTATCTGTAAAACAGGGAAATAACACTTAATTTCGCAGTTCTAGAAATGCTGTAAAGTTTAATTAGACGTTATCCATAAAACACTATGAACTTCTCGGAAGAAGGCAGCATATAAATACAAGTTACAGAGCTCTCACTATCCATCTTCCTTCTCTGATTTATCTGCATGCCAGTCCTGTGTCACTCAGAACTTCGGCATTTTCTCATCAAATACTCTTGGACTTTCTTATAGGAAGACTCTCGTTCTTTTTCTCCATCTCTGACCATCTTGGTACACTGACTGTCACTCAGCCCTCCCTCCATCACTCATTTCTTACATCTGCTGATACATTTCTTTCCTTTGCTCACCTATGGACTTTAGTCAAAGGATGTTTCAGACCAGAGAGACAGCTTGATCTTCCTTAGTCCTCTCTTGAACTTCCAACTTTAAATTCTAATGGGCACCGGTGGGATTCTCATCCAGGCAAGGCAGATTGATTATTTGGTCCTATCATTACACATGACTCTCTAAATCTTCTAGACCCTCTTGGTTTAAAAGTAATTGGTAAGTGATTAGGATTGAGACAGTGCCCTTCTAAACTGAAGACAAATATCTAACGTGTTCAGGTCACTTGTGGCCTAGTGCCTTAAGCCTGTCATTTCTGCCCACTTTTATTTTTCATATATTATTAAGCAAGACAGATGTTTTCACCGGCTTTTTATTTTCTATGAGTGGGATTTTTACAGACAAAACTAAATGTGATGTAGTCCTGTAGGACAATTAAAACCTGTAAAGAGGTTTCAGCTCTTGTTCTTCCTCAAATGAAATCATTGTTTTTTGTGCTAACTGCAAAACAAGAACAAATTTTATTAATTCATAATGAAAATTTTTGAATTTTAATGAAAATCAACAGCAAAGCTTTTTAAGGTGAGGCTCAAGTATTAATAATCTCTCTGGCACTTTCAGTGTTTACAACAGATAGTGCCCTCTGTCACAAGCACAACTATCTTGAATAAATAAATACTTTTACTAGGAGTGGGGAAGGACCAAACAATTTTAATTTATTCTAGAAGTTTCAAAGAAAATCACTAAGATGCTATTTGGGGGGATAACAAATATGATATTCTGGGGAGCAGAATAGGTAAATGGGTTCAGGGAAAAGCCTCACAAGAGTCTAAAATTATATCCATAATATTTAATTTTTGTAAGAAAGCAAGATCCAAAGCAAATAAGACAAAATGCTAAGATTCTATAAGTGGCAAATGCATGGCTCTTCGTGGTATTATTTCTATTTTCATCCCAATGTTTAAAATAAAAATAAAGTTTTATAATAAGAGTAGTACTTATAATACATGTAATTTTAAAAAGGAAAAGGATCATAAGTGTAAATTGGTTTCCACCGTATGGGAGTTTCAGGACTCCAGTTGAGGACCTTGCAAGTTTTCCTTGCTGGTAACATGTTATGGATGAAAAAGTGGCACTGAACAGAGAAACAAAAGTCCTCAGATAGCATTGAGAGTGCCCCTGATGAGTCAGTTTGGTCACTCTTTAAAGCTAAAAGCAGAAATCAAATCTACATCTGTCCTTGTTACTCTTCAGCTTATGGGCCCACAGACCTAGCCTATTGACAAATTTTTCTTTCTTTCTTTCTCTTTTTCTCTCTTTTTGTGACAGAGAGAGAGAGAGAGTCAGATAAGGACAGACAGACAGGAAGGGAGAGAGATGAGAAGCATCAATTCTTTATTGTGGCACCTTAACTGTTCATTGTTTGCTTTCTCATATGTGCCTTGACCGGGGGACTACAGCAGAGCGAATAAGTGACCTCTTGCTCAAAGCAGTGACCTTTGGCTCAAGCCAGTGACCTTGGACTTCAAGCCAGTGACCTTTGGGCTCAAACCCAGCCACGGGGTCACATCTATGATCCCAAACTCAAATCAACAAGCCCGCACTCAAGCAAGATGCATCCACACTCTGATCAGCAACCTTAGGGTTTTGAATCTGGGTCCTCTACATCCCAGTCTGATGCGCTGTCAACTGGTCAGACTGAGATATTTCTTTTAAACCATTTATTGTTTTTATAAAATCAATATACACGTAATTTTTTAAATAAGCATTTTAGAAGAAAAGAAAGCAAGAAGTCTCTGAAAATGCCACCGTCCAGAAATTTTTTAAAAAAACATTATTCATACACTTTTTCCTTCACAATTTGAAAGATAAATGAGTGTTTGAGTGGATAAGAACAATTTCATAAAAGGTTAACATTAAACATATTTTTATTTAAAATATATTAGATGTAATATTATTTTAACAGAAAAATAATCTATAAAGAAACTGAAGGAATTTCTGAACTTCAGATAAATGAGTCTTTTCCACAAGAGATATTAATTCTGTGCTATTGTTTTAGTTTAAAAGCAGACTGTGAACTTTCTAGGTCTGGTTCAACATATAAGGAGCTGAGAAGTCATTTCTCCATCCTAACAATAATTAAAAAACTGAAAGAGCTGAGAAATCAATAAAACTTAGATGCATCAAAGAGGTGACATCACATAGCAAACCATAGCCCCAAAATTGAAGAGAAATACAGGAAGATACAGACAATCCCTTATAGAAACAGAAACCCAGAGACCAGAAATTTCCAAGGGAACCAATTCTATGGTAGAAAGCTGAACTGTTATTTAAAAAATTTTGGAGGATCAGTGTGGACAAGTCTGAGTGCCAAATACTCCAGGAGGATCCAATAATAGAGGGCCTCACCCTTTTGTGAGTTTTATTTCTAAGAGCTCTACCAGGTTCTCATAGTGAAGAGTAGAGAAAAATACCCTCTCGCTTTCCACAACGAGAGGGGAAAATGACCACTTTAAGACACACCAGAACAACTTGACCAGGCGGTGGCAACCAGGCGGTGGCACAGTGAATAGAGCATCAGACTGGGATGCAGAGAACCCAGGTTCAAGACCACGAGGTCACCAGCTTGAGTGCGGGCCCATCTGGCTTGAGCAAAAAGCTCACCAGCTTGGACACAAGGTCGCTAGCTCGAGCAAAGGGTTACTCGGTCTGCTGAAGGCCTGTGGTCAAGGCACATATGAGAAAGCAATCAATGAACAACTAAGGTGTCGCAAAGAAAACCTGATAATTGATGCTTCTCACCTCTCTTTGTTCCTGTCTGTCTGTCCCTATCTATCCCTCTCTCTGACTCTCTCTGTCCCTGTAAAAAAAAAAAAAAAGACACACCAGAACAAAATAAACTAACATACAAAATAGAAAAAGACTCATAAATTGAGACTAGAATGACACTGGCAGAGAAGACGGAGGTTGCAGTAAAAAAAAAGGGATTAAGCAAAATCAAACAAACCACAAAACCCCATAAACACAACAGCATAGTGATTACCAGAGGAAAAGGAGGGTGGGCAAGGTGGAAGAGGCTATTGGGGGGGTGGGGGATAAACAGGATGGAAGACTTGACTTGGGGTGATGAATACACAATACTCCATACAGATGATATATTATACAATGGTACACCTGAAGCCTGTATAATTATATTAACCAATATAATTATCTCCCCAATAAATACAAAAAAGAAAACATACCAGCATTCTGTTCTTAACAAGGCATGACCTCAGGAGAAATTATTTTGCCAGAGCCTTAGCTATTGGGATTTTATCAGAGCCTAACCAACCTAGCGGAAGGGAAATACCCAACTCCAACACCTTATCCCACCTAAGAGGGTAAAAAGTTGGAATAGCTGGTGAAATACCTATGTTCTGACACTCTCCACCCACTAAGAAAACCTCTCTCCACTATTTTCTTGACTTAATTTGTCATAGTTCTCTGAAGTATATCATGCTATCATATACCTATTGATTATGCTATGACCTGGTGGTTATGTTTGGAGATTTCTACTATAGGAAATATCTCCTTGACTCTATTCCAACCTTATTCTTCAGTCTGTTTCTCTTCTTACTTGAGGATTTTAGTAAAAATTTTCATGACTTTATTAGCTACCTTTATTTCCTCACTTCTACTTTCAAGGTCAAAAGGGTAGAACTAGGAGCTAACCTGTGCCACCAAAGGAAAAAAGAAATTCACTTTTCTTTTTTGGCCACATCTCTTAAATTGTACTATAACATAATGTTGATTCTCTTTCCTTGTTCAGATACTGTTTTTTAAAAAAATTATGTTCTCTTTGCTTCTTTATTTAGGTTTTGTATGTTTGTCTCTTCTTACTTTTTAAATTGATTGCATTCAGTGCAAAGAGAGAGTAATTCTGTAGTCTCACTTCCTTTGAAATCTTTACCCAGAATTTTATCAAAATCACTTTGAGTACTGATTATTTTCTTTACATTAGCTTTTCTTTCCATCATTGTAGCATCCTCAAATGTGATCAATATTCCTGTGATGGTTAATTTTCTGTGTCAACTTGACAGGGCCACAGGATGCCCAAATATTTGGTCAAACATCATTCTGGATGTGCCTGAATGAAATTAACATTTGAATCAGTAGAATGAGTAAAACAGATCGCCTTCCCTAATCTGGGTGGGTCTTGTCAATCAGTTGCAGGTCTATCTAGAACAGGAAGGCTGAGTAAGATAAAATTCTTCCTGCCTATCTTCAGACTTTTAACTGAAAAGTTGGCTTTTCCTGGGTCTTGAGCCTGCTTGTTTTCAGGCTGAAATCACACCATCAGCTTCCCTGGCTCTCTAGCTGGCTGATTACAGATCCTGGGACTTGTTAGCCTCCATAATTGCACTATACATAAAATATTTCCTATTGATTCTGTTTCTCTGGAAAACCCTAACAGATACATTTTTTTTTTTCAAATAAAGAGGTGTGGCATGGCACATATACTAACTGCTAAATATTTAACTCTTTTAGAAAACATCAGCTTACTCACATCCAATCAAACCTTAATTATGCTATCACAGATAAATATATATAGCTTTGAAATTCATAGAAGCTGTCTGGGCTAGGTATTATAAATCACTGTTCTATAATTCCAGAATCCACCTGTAAAGCCAGTAGTCGCGGTCAGGATCACAGCCACCGGACCCATGCAGGTTCACATTAGATTCGAACAGTCGGTAATGAAACACCGGAGCCAAGAACTGGTGAGCCATCAACTTTAATTCTAGCTTGCACCTGGCGGACAAGCAAAAACACACACTGGGCTTCAAAACCCACTCATTCAGTGCTCACTAAGCTACTGACTTATCCGAGTTTCCTAGAATCAAAGGCTTCTAGCTCACCAGACTTATTCACCTCTGTTTCCCATCTCCTTCTCTCTACACAAACTCTGCTCAAACTGGCTTCTTCCTCAGCATTCCACCATCTTGGCTGCCTCCTCTCCTCCACGTGGCCTTACTCTGCTCTCCTTTCTAATACTTCAGGAACCAAGAACCAGAAGAGAGATCAAGCTACTGGTCTCTCCCACTTTATAGACTCAAAACCTTTAATACAATTATACAAACAAGGAAGTCTCTGTATAATGGGATTCCTCAGGAGAGTGCACCACCCTACATTATCCAATCAGTCAAGGGTGTGGGGAAGAACTTACTCTTAAACTAAGCCTTAGGCTATAACAACCCGGCCTGCCCACAGCCTGTTCCAGAACACACATTAATATCAACGAACTTCCATGTAGGCAGCACCATCTTTAACAAAGTGAGCATAATATATTTTATCTGCCCAACAATCCACCCTTATGCTCACTTTACTACCCACAATCTACACCACTGGCATCCCTATACAAGGAAATTAGGCACATTACACAAATTACAACAAGACAAATCATACTATTTCCACAATTACAAAGGTACACACATTTCACCAGTCTCTAAGCACTTTGCCAAAAGTGCAAAATGTCCTCGGCCTTCTCTCTTGCCATTTGAAAGGCTTCCCGAGGCAGGAGGGCCTCCAGCAAAGCCATCCCCACCCCCATCAGGGTATTTCACATTGTCCAAAATCTGTAAGTCCATTCAACAAAGGACCTTGTGCCCATCCGGTCATAGTCCAGCAAATCAACCCACACATATGGGGCCTTAGCCTCCCCCCTCATTTCTGCCATCATGGCAGGTTTCACACTGTCCTAAAAGGAAGCATGTGGCAATGGCAGTCAGCATTTCCATCTCTGCTCTGGGGAGCATGATGGCATCCACCCCTATGTCCCAAAATCGCAGACCTACCAGCAGCGTAGCTACTGCTTGCTGCTGGGTTCTGACCTTCTGGAGATTGCGGATTGCAACTCCAGCTTGATTCTCTTCATCCTCCAAAGAGGAAGTAAAAACATCAGCTCCTGCTGCTGGGCTCGAGCACCAGACTGCCGGGCTCGAGCCCCAGGCTGCCGTTGCCTTCTGCTCAGCAGGTCTTGCAGCTCCAGCCCCAGCTGCAACTCCTTCCCTGGCCTCCTGCCACTGCTGGCTCTCCACAACATCCAAGGCAAACTCCAACTCACGAATCTGTGATTCCTTCTCCAGCGTCTGCTCCATTTCCAGGCGAATCTCTCAAACCTGGTCGGCCTCCTCCTCCAGCGCTTGCTCCAGCTCCAGGGTCAGCATCTCTTTCTCCCACGTTTCCTCCAGCTCCTTCCACTGCTCGGTTTGCAGGTCCCAGGCAGCCTCTACCATAGAGCTCTCGGTTTCCTCACGCACGGCTGTAAAAGTCAGCCAGCCAACAGTCCCCCAAAAAACAGCTATGGGAAACCAAAACAGCAACCAGTCCTCTACTCCACCACTCAAAGGTGGTGGTGGCTCTATGCCGATCTGTATTGAATCCTGCCACAGACTACGCCAAATGTAAAGCCAGTAGTCGCGGCCACTATCACAGCTGCCTGACCCGTGCAGGTTCACATTAGATTCGAACAGTCGGTAATGAAACACCGGAGCCAAGAACTGGTGAGCCATCAGCTTTAATTCTAGCTTGCACCCAGCGGGCAAGCGAAAACACACACTGGGCTTCAAAACCCATTCATTCAGTGCTCACTAAGCTACTGACTTATCCGAGTTTCCTAGAATCAAAGGCTTCTAGCTCACCAGACTTATTCACCTCTGTTTCCCATCTCCTTCTCTCTACACAAACTCTGCTCAAACTGGCTTCTTCCTCAGCATTCCACCATCTTGGCTGCCTCCTCTCCTCCACGTGGCCTTACTCTGCTCTCCTTTCTAATACTTCAGGAACCAAGAACCAGGAGAGAGATCAAGCTACTGGTCTCTCCCACTTTATAGACTCAAAACCTTTAATCCAATTATACAAAAAAGGAAGTCTCTGTATAATGGGATTTCTCAGGAGAGTGCACCACCCTACATTATTCAATCAGTCAAGGGTGTGGGGAAGACCTTACTCTTAAACTAAGCCTTAGGCTATAACAACCCGGCCTGCCCACAGCCTGTTCCAGAACACACATTAATATCAACGAACTTCCATGTGGGCAACGCCATCTTTAACAAAGTGAGCATAATATATTTTATCTGCCCAACACCACCTTTTCCGTCTTTGAAGAACAATGCTTAATGTTCGGCAGATAAAATATAATATGCTCACTTTGTTAAAGATGGCGCTGCCCACATGGAAGCCCGTCACCCAGGTGATATTATTTGGCTTTATGCTTGAGATGGCTGTGGGGGAAAAACTGTAATGTAGGCAGGCCAGGTCATTATAGCCTAAGGCTTAGTTTAAGAGTAAGCTCTTCCCCACACCCTTGACTGATTGGATAATGTAGGGTGGTGCACTCTCTTGAGGAATCCCATTATGCCTCAGATGGGTGGCTTTGTATCAGAGACTTTCTTTACGTATAATTGGATTAAAGGTTTGGATTTTCTAGGCTATAAACTGGGGCAGTCTAGAAGCTTGATCTCTCTCTTGGTTCCTGAGTTCCTGAGGTATTAGAAAGGAGGGCAGAGTAAGGCCATGTGGAGGAGAGGAGGCAGCCAAGATGACGGAGTGCTGAGGAAGAAGCCAGTTTGTTAAGAGTTTGTGCAGGAGGAGATGGGAAACAGAGGTGAATAAGTCTGGTGAGCTAGAAACCTTTGATTCTAGGAAACTCGGATAAGTCAGTAGCTTTGTGAGCACTGAATGTGTGGGTTTTGGAGCCCAGTGTGTGTTTTTGCTTGCCTGCCGGGGACAAGCTGGAATTAAAGCTGATGGCTCACCAGTTCTTGGCTCCCATGTTTCATTGCCGACTGTTCGAATCCAATGCGAACCTGCGTGGGTCGGGCGGCTGTGATAGCGGCCTTGACTACAGGCTTTACACTTACCATCTCTGTTTGGCAAATTTTCAAGTGTTCAAGACAGCTACAATATTGCCCGTAATATGTAATTCAACTGGGCTTGGACATCTGAAATTCAGTTAGCAAGTCCAGGTGTTTCCTCAGTCTCCTCTTCCATCTAATACTTTAATTTTCTCTTAGAAATGCATTATATGTCTTCCCCAGTTTGCAAATTATTCTCCTGAGGAGAACACAGAAGCAAAATCATGTTTTGTAGAACACATGGGCTTTGAAGATAGAGGATCAAAATCTCAAGCCCTGGAACTACCATTATCTCATTGTGTAATCTGTGGCAAGTTCTTTAGTTTTTCTGACATGTGGAGTCTCTACCATAAAGTGAGATTTAATAATAGTCACAAGGTTTAATTGGAATAATATTGTGTTGGGCAGATAAAATATAATATGCTCACTTTGTTAAAGATGGCACTGCCCACATGGAAGCCCGTCACCCAGGTGATATTATTTGCCCTTATGCTTGGGATGGGTATGAGAGAAAGGCTGTAATGTAAGCAGTCTGGGTCATTATAGCCTAAGGCTTAGTTTTAAGAGTAAGCTCTTCCCCACACCCTTGACTGATTGGATGATGTAGGGTGTTGCACTCCCCTGAGGAATCCCATTATACAGAGATTTCCTTGTTTGTATAATTGGATTAAAGGTTTTGATTCTACGGTATAAAGTGGGAGAGACCAGTAGCTTGATCTCTCTCTCGGTTCCTGCTATCGCCATTGCAGGGGCCTCCCTGATCCCTTGACCTCCATGGGAAAAGCTGGTTTTCTGCTTCTCCCTTGTCTTCTCTTGTGGCTTGCCTGTATTGGTGAGACACCAATAAACAGAACGGCCTACCATCCTCCGACTCTGCCATTTCTTCACCGTCAGCCCGAATCCAATGGGAACCTGCATGTGAATGGCCACGATGGTGGCTCCTGGCCTTACACCTAGAATCAAAGGTTTCTAGCTCACCAGACATATTCACCTCTGTTCCCCATCTCCTCCAGCACAAACTCTTAACAAACTGGCTTCTCCCTCAGCATTCCGCCATCTTGGCTGCTTCCTCTCCTCCACCTGGCCTTAATCTGCTCTCCTTTCTAATACTTCAGGAACCAAGAGAACAAGCTCTGGGCCTGTCCCACTTTATAGTGTAAAATCAAAACCTCCAATCCAATTACACAAACAAGGAAGTCTCCAATACAAAGCCACCCATCGGAGGTACAATGGGATTTCTCAGGAGAGTGCACCACCCTACATCATCCAATCAGTCAAGGGTGTGGGGAAAAGCTTACTCTTAAAACCAAGCCTTAGGCTATAATGACCCAGCCTGCCCACAGCCTGTCCCAGAACACACACATTAATATCAACAAACTTCCATGTGGGCAGCGCCATCTTTAACAAAGTGAGCATAATATATTTTATCTGCCCAACACAGAGGAAGTTCAAATATATGTTATCCTAACTCTTTCCTTTATATTATACTTGGTAGGGATGGGCAGAGGTGTGAATGTAACATGGAATGGGGTTGAAGAAAACCAATGTATTTTCTTTTCCCTTAAGGGAAAAAATCCATTTAGTAATATTTAAAGGGGTAAAATTTTTAAAAATGAATCTGATTTCTGACATGGTACCAGTTTAGAAATCCTTCTTCAGTCTTCTTCTTCTCTATTCTGAGTTTTCTATCAGTGAAAGTAAAAAAAATTTGTGATGTGAGAAAGAAGCCCTTAGGTTGATTGGCTGATTTTATGCCATTTTGTTTTTTCCACACTCCATTAGCCCAGATAATTGACAGCTGACTCCTTGTCCCTCTCCTATTTAGGTTCTTCATTTTACATCTGTTGGGCAGATAAAATATATTATGCTCACTTTGTTAAAGATGGCACTGCCCACATGGAAGTTCGTTGATATTAATGTGTGTTCTGGAACAGGCTGTGGGCAGGCCGAGTCGTCATAGCCTAAGGCTTAGTTTAAGAGTAAGCACTTCCCCACACCCCTGACTGATTGGATGATGTAGGGTGGTGCACTCTCTTGAGGAATCCCATTATGCCTCAGATGGGTGGCTTTGTATCAGAGATTTTCTTTATGTATAATTGGATTAAAGGTTTGGATTTTCTATGCTATAAACTGGGGCAGTCCGGGAGCTTGATCTCTCTCTTAGTTCCTGAGTTCCTGAGGTTGGTATTAGAGAGGAGAGCAGATTAAGGCCATGTGGAAGAGAAGTATCCAAGATGGCAGAGTGCTGAGGAAGAAGCCAGTTTGTTAAGAGTTTGTGCAGGAGGAGATGGGAAACAGAGGTGAATAAGTCTGGTGAGCTAGAAACCTTTGATACTAGGAAACTCGGATAAGTCAGTAGCTTTGTGAGCACTGAATGTATGGGTTTTGGAGCCCCGTGTGTGTTTTTGCTTGCCTGCCGGGTGCAAGCTAGAATTAAAGCTGATGGCTCACCAGTTCGTGGCTCCTGTGTTTCATTACCGACTGTTTGAATCTAATGTAAACCTGCACGGGTCAGGTGGCTGTGATCCTGACCGTGACTACTGGCTTTACAACATCTCTCTCCCTCCCCTTTCTCTCTCTCTCTCTCTCTCTCTCTCTCTCTCTCTCTCTCTCACACACACACACACACACACACACACCACACACACACACACACACACACATGCATACTAGCTATCTCTTTCACAATCTATCCCTTTCCTCTGTCAGTATGAGGTAATATAAATATTCCTGTTAGCCTGAAATCACTTGACAACTCTTATAGTGAGTTGAGGATGCAGAGAAAGGTGGTCAAATTTAGTGAAAATTTTTTTCAGCTGAAATTTTTGTGGGTCTTAAGGAATTAAATTATGTGCATATGTTTTCATCAGAAGTTCATTAATTATTTTTTTAATTGCTCCAACTTGAAATACTTAAAAACCAAGTAGTCAGAAGCAAGGTTTGATAATCATCTTTCCTGCATATGCAGTCAGAATATCAGGAACATATCTTATATTGTCAACCCCACCCCTGCCCCACCCTACTCACAAAATACCCAACAATAGTTTCTCAGATTTTTAACTGATACTTGTTTCTACGAAATACTTAACCACATATTATTATTCTCACAAACTTTGAAACTCAACAAAACCAATTATAAAAGATAGGTGTGCACATTCCTTCTTAATTTCTGGTAGAGATTTTGTTAAGAAAACTTCAACCATGATTTCACTTGCCTCCTAATAAGAGAATTTTTATCTTTGAATAGTGCTTTCTCACTAAGAAGTTAGTATTTATTTTAGCTCATTTGATACTCTATTATAACAACATAAAACACTTTCCCCATTATTTTTATCATAACCTAATTCACTTGGATATATTTATTGTATAGGTGCCAAATTGATGTAATTACAATGAAAGATTAGGTTCTAAGCCAACAGTTAACTGAGCCTTCTGACAAATGACAAACATTAGCTCTTAATACACAAATAAGTGATTTGTTCATTGATATTTTTACTTTAAAAAAATAAATGACAATACTATGCATCTCTATTATAAACCCAATAAAATTCTATTTTTTTGTACTTCCAGATAAAATGTTCTAAGATAGAGTCATTCTTAACAGATTACCTTTCCAGGAAAAATAATTACTGTTTCTGTTTGTTGCTTTTTACCACAAGCACTTTCCAAGACTGCTTAGAATTTAGAAAGCAGTTGTACTCCAAGGGAACCCATGAGTCCTACCACATAATGATGGAACCAAGAGAGTGAAATGGCTGATAAGATCAGTTGTAGATAAGAAGTAACCAGAAATACCACAAATGGAGAGGAGATAGAATAGCATTATCAAGTCACAAAACCTGGGGCTAGATCATTGGAGATAGATGGAAATGAATTAGGGGTCACAGAACATGATAGAAAGTCAGATGGAGCCACTCTGGAAAGGCAGGCTTTGCCACTCCTTTATATCCACAAAGTGCTTCCATTGGTGAGTCTTGAGTTTCAATCTTACAACACGAATTTGAAGAGTGTGTTATGTAGCTTGTTGGTAAGGGAAGCATCATAAGTAGATTTAAGATATTTAAAGATGAAAGCAATTCAGAGTTAGTTCTCTCATTTTTAGTTCTCTTCTTTTCTCACACAGACACACACAAAGTTTACAAAAGGTATTATCCATACAAAGCCCAGCAATTTCATGGCCCCTTCTGGGCATAATTTCATGTTAAAGAAGCATAAGTTTAACATTCGAAATAATTAAAAAACAATGTAAAGTTTTACTGCAGCCATTTATTAAAAAACACCAAAAAGAGAATGCATCCAGAAAAATTTTGGAAACATTTTCTTTTCAATCCTGTCCACTGCCTTCCCAGGTATCAGCTGCCCCAAAGTTCCTGCTTCTCCCCACAGTTCAACTCTCCCAAACTCTCACTCAACCTGCTATTGCAGCGTTTCTTGTATCCTCCCTATCAATCTCTGGTTCAACCTCTAATATGTGGCTCATTTTTACCTCTCTGCCTCTTAATATTCCCTGTCCTTCCATTACTAAGGTTTTGTGGAGCAAAAGTATGCCTAAGAACTCACACAGCCAGCAAAAAATAATAATAAAATAAATACCTCTCCTTGCTTTCCACAATGCTTTGTTGAGGGTTGAGAGAGGTTGAAAACACTTGTAACTTGTTTCTTTTATCCTGTCTTGCCAGTAACATATATGATCTTTCTCTTTTATTAAGTAGCAAGGTTAAAAAGAAAAGCTCAGGCTTTGCCTTTGAATTACAGAATACAGACAAAGCATTCCTTTGAAAGGTAGCAAAGCCCCAAATCCTTGACCATGTACATACACCAAGGAGACCTTGATCCAACTTTACAAATTTCAGTTGAAAAAACAAGTTTGGGGATAAACCAGGGTTAGGCTTTACAGTAACTCAGAGCAGCTCAGAGTGAGTGTTTGTTTATATTTCTTTTAGAAACTTGATTTTGACATTAACAGTTTTATCTTATATGGTAAATATTTTTATTTGAACTAACAATTATCAAGTGGGCAAAATTACTCCCTCATCCCAGTAATATCTGTGCCTAAGGTATGACTGGTTGGATCACAAACTCCTAATCAGGTCTGACTATTGGCAGAAAATTCTACTTTCAGGTAAAAAAAGAAATAGAATCACTTGAATGATGATTAGTAATTGCAAAATCAGATGGAATATGTGCAAAAGTATGATAAGAGTACAACAGGAATCATTTATTTTGTGTTTCTACCAGTGTTTATTGTTTATTACAATCATCAGAATGCCCTTTTTAAAATTATGTTACTTTCCATTAGTCTCTTACTAAGGCATTAATGTCTAAAGCAGATAGGATGCAATCAAGAGTCATAATATATTTAAATATATATTGGAAAAGAAAATTGGGGGTAGAGGGCACATCCAATAAGACATGTTACTATTTGATCATTGTTTAATCAGCAAACCCAAGAGAAAAGTATAGGCAAGAAGTAGCTAAACTAAGGTCTACAACCAAGATAAATTTGACTGTATAGGCAATTAGAGGGCAAAGTAAGGGCATAAATAATTTACTGTCATCAAAGTCAGGTAAAAAGGATATAGACCAATTACAGTAAGTATATCAATCTTTATTTTTGGTATATATATTAATTTTTCTACTGTATTCATTGGCCTATATTCTAGCCCAATACATAGAGTATAGTGGGTCCTCAATAACTTCCAATTCCTTTTTTCTTCCGGTTTCTTATTCTGGATTTATTCTAATGTATATATAATTGTCACTAATAATGTGTATGTATGTGTGTATATATATATATATATATATATATATATATATATATATATATATATATATATATATATATATATATATATATATATATAACTTTGATTCCTACCTGAAAGTAGCTATGGTTCAAATTACAAATTCCAAAAATTACATTGTACTTTCACCAGTGCTGTGGAACACCTTAGATTAGCCACAAGCACTCTGTGCTCTGACATCTTCATCTTTCAACATGGATAATAGCTACTCAGAACTATATATAACACATTGCTGGCAGCTTGACTTTTGGGATAGAACTTTTGGGATCTCCTCTCTTCCATGTGATGACTGTGGAACATGAGGCTACCCCCAACATCAAGTGATAAGGAAAGGAGATTGAGTTATTGGAAATAAGATGGATAAACTGGCGTAGCCAAGTAGATGATAGCTGACCACATTTCAGAGGCAAAGGACTATAGTTATTCCCATCAGCAAATGCTTTGGAGATATGATCTACCTTAGCTACAATTGCCTGTTCCTGTTTAATTCTTTATTTCAAATTGCCCTCAAAACTTAGAAGATTAAAACAACAAACATTTATTATGTCACAGTTTCTGTGAGTCAGGAATTGAGGAGTGTCTTAGCTGGGTATTCTGGCTCCAGAATCTTCTTCAGGTTGCAGACAAGATGTAAGCTGGGACTGAAATCATCTGAAGTCTTAACTTGGACTGGGAGATCTACTTTCAAGATACTCATTCACATGGCTCATTGCAAAAGACCTCAGTTTCTCTCTGGCTCCTGGCAGGAGAGTTTAGTTCTTTCCCACATGAACCTCTTCTGAGGGCTGCATGAGTATCCTCACAAAATGGCAGCTGGTCTTTCCCCAGAGAGAGTGGTGAAGTGAAACAGAGAGCAAGATAGAGAATGAAATACCTTTAATGACCTAGTCTCAGAAGTCACATACCATCACTTCTACCATATTCTATTTGTTAGAAGCCAATCACTAAATCTAACCCCAACTCAAGGGGAAAAGAATTGGGATCCACATCAATTTGGGAAAAGAGTCAAACATGTCATGGATATATTTTTAAACTACCAAACCTACAAAGAAGCATGAGTTCTCTTACCCTCAAGCAATTCTGTGCCTTGTGCACATGGTCCAGGATTTCATCAAAGATATTATAATACAGAATATATGACAATACTGTAACTGTAAGAATTCAGTATGTGACAAAGCAGACATCACAAATTAGTAAAAAGAAAGAATTATTTTAAATTATGTTATAAATATGTTGAATACATTTTGTGTATAATTTATTAAGCTTTTATGTTCTTACTGATTTTTTGGAGTGACACTATACAGTAAGAGCCAGAGCATACAGCCACCCTTTTCTCAATGCAGCGTTGCATAGCTTGTATTTTCTCTGTAATAAGTACAAAGAACATGGACACTTCTATATTTTATAGTGCCTTTCACAGCAACATCAATTGACCTATATTTGGCATTCTGGGAAATAACCATGTTCCATAGATTGCAAATTTAGTACAAAGGAAGGTGAGATAGAAAAGGGCAAAAAGTGAAAGGGGCATTTTACATTTTTTCATTTAAGAGTGAAAGAAGTACAAGATAATACAGAAGGGAACGGAAAGAAATCTCAGGAAGGTCCAGGAAGATAGTAGTCACACAGAGGATGTCCCTGGTAACAAGAGAACACCAACCACCAAAGACAGGGAAGAGTTAGCCAAAATCCCGGGGAGCCTAGATAAGAGAGTTTGGGAAAGATAGAATAGAGAAAAAAGTTGCACTTGGAATCTACATTAGGTATATGAATAAAGAAAATGGAAACTCAAATTCAAACACTCCTCAGGATAAGAGAACTCTTCTAAGGCTGCACAGAAGAGGTGGAGATTTGGGAACTCAGATATTGAAAGTCTGGTTAGAAAGTATACACTCAATATAGCTTCAAATGATTTGAGACTGTCCAAAGAATTACTGTAAGTGAAAGGAATGTGGGAAGTAGAGACCCAGGTATAAGTTGGATTTGGAAGAATCACTTCTGAGTTCTCAGGCTTACTAATTAGAGGTTTTACTACATGGAAGTTGCAGGCTACTATATCCTCCAAAAACTTGAGCAATACTATAGTTGTTAAGACTTCAAACTCTGTTCATAGAGTTCCATAAGACAAAGGCAGATTCATGTAATATGTACACTAAGTTGCTAAAGAAGAGAATCAGGACAACTACTGTTTATCATTAAATTTAAGATATTATGTATTCAACATAAGATATACCATTATTTTCTGTGTATTGATGCTGGCAATTCAATTATAATGTAATCTTTCTTTTCTCAAAAAAATGTTATACTTATTTAGATTTCTTTAGGCAGATGTGTTGTCACCATGTCATCCCTTGTGAAGGATTAATAATATTTTTAAAAGTTCTCCACTACTATGTCCAATATTTTATCCCTAATAACTTACCCTCACTTTGCACGTTTTGATATCAACACTTTCATATTCAACTGAATTACATGAGGCTGGTAGCTGAACAGCTTCTGTGTAAGTCAGCAAGAAGTTACCGATAATTTAATGTGTGGTGATTTACAAACAGTTCAGCACAATTCATGAGCCAGTCACATATGTTTCTCATTGCTTGAAAATTTCTTTCATCTATACCAAAGACCTGGCAATTTCTCCTGTCTTTAGTTGCACCCCTTAGTGAATGACAGATGATCTTTGTCTTGTAACTTAGTAACAACTTCATCTACTTGGAGGCATCTCCCTCTGTTTAGGTCATATAAAACACATAGGCATTTCTCTTGCTAGATAGTATGCAATTTAAGTCACTCTTTCAACAACCAATATGCCTTCTGTTCAGTTTTTACATCCTCTGCATATACAATAATTTCTTTTCAATGCACAGAGTGAGGAGATCTTAAATTGTACAACTTTTACATATATAATTTCAACAATACACAAAATTTAATTGCAGTGATAGAGACAACAATATGGCCAAACTAGTGAGTGTAATAATGACAATTTTATGACTGCTATTTGCTAACATTAATTACAGGACAAATCTCAGTTTCATAGGTAAAATTCTAAATGAGCACACATTATAACTAATGAAATAAATATTTTAGTGATTTATTAGTAATTAATAATAATTAGTAGTAATGCTAACTACTTTGGGAGCACTCTTCCTGAGAATGAGGGAGGGAACTTATTCACCTTGCTCTAACAAATGCATTATATTATAATTTTATGACTATTAAAATGCAGTAAAAATAAATAAGCATTGTTAATAAATCAAGAAGGAGAACCCTCACAAAAAAGACACTGGTACATATGCAAATTATGGTAAAGATGGGATTATGAGGGATGAGAAGTGAACAAAATGAATAAGAGAAAATAGTTCAGTATTTGGGGGAAAATTAAATTTTTATTTCATATCATACCACAAAGTAATTTCCTGATAAAGATTTATATAAAAAAAGAAAAAAATATATAAAATTATTAGATTATCTCTGGTGCCAGAAGACATAGCAAAAGAAGAAATAGATTTGGTGACATAAAAATTAACTTCTATACATAGAAGAATCTTATACATAGAAAGGCAAACAGCAAATGAAAAAATTCTTGCCACATAAAAATAATATACTAGGTTGGTATTCTTATATATAAAGAGCTCTTACAATTCAATAAGAAACAGCCATAGGGAAGATGGACTAAAGAAATAATCAGAGAGAGGGAAAATGGTGACGGAGTAGGTGGATGTTAAAACTCCCACCTCTCAGAACCAAAGTGGATTACAACTTAATTTAGGAATAATCATCTTGAAAAACTAACTTTGGACTAAACTAAGGGGAATCTATACCCAAGCATCACCAAAGAAGCCACCCTGAGATAGGTAGAAAGGGTAGAGACGTGGAAAGGGCTGCCCCACTCCCAGGAGTGAAGGTGGCCCAGAGGGTCTCTTGCAGTAGGGAGGGTTGCCCAGAGAGTTGTGGGTCCTCAGTCCCAGGACCAGAACACCATCCTGGAGCACCAGAGACTAGAGGAAGTGTACAGACAGTATTTAGCTGAAAGAAGAGCCAGGTTACTATTTATGAGAAGTAAACAGAACTCTCAGATCCAGGTCCCTTTGTCTTAAAGGGACCATGCAGAAAACCTCATTCACAGTCAATTACCTGAGGCTCTGGGCATGGTGAGTGCCAAGAGGACTGGAGTAGTGAGAGGGGAGTGTAGTCTCAGGGGTACAGGGAGAGACTGTGGGGGACAGCTACCCTGAACCCTGTACAGGGTCAATCACCAAACCTAAAGTGACCATTTTTCCTGGGAGAACCAAGCCAGCAAAGGGAAGCAATTACCCCACCTACCAGAGGCTCTCCTGCTTCTGTCAGTGCAGAGATGTTTAAAAGCATGGGGTACATCAGGAACACAAGTTTTGAGTGCTGAGTTCTGGACTTCACCGCCCCCACAAATTGCTGAGTACTCTTCAAAGGGTGGAAGGGCCTGGCTGCAGTGGCAGCTGTGGTGCTTGGCCCACACGGTGGCAGGGGGCAAAGCCCAGATAGGGAACCCATGCAGTGGCGATGAGGGACAGAACCTGGAGAGACCTCCTGCGTGCCAGTAGGGGTTGATTTGCAGCCTGCAAGCCTGCGTGCCTGGCAGTGCCAATGCCCAAGTTCCAGGGGAGGCAACAGCAGTGGGGACCGACAGAAAGACCACACCTTGGGAATACAGAGGCCACAAACACTGACCAAGAGTAGATAAAATCCAGCATGGAGTACAGCTGATATTTATAAGGGCATCAAGGCAGCAGAGGCAGCCACAAATTCTGGATCACCTGTAACCTCCAAGAAGGTTGCTAAGAGCCAGTAATAAACAGTGAACCCCATTGGTCTGTGCCATGCTCCAGCCAGGAGGTCCAGAGCTGTTATATCCAGTGGCCAGATACGGAGAGCATCAGCTCAGGACTTAACAACCCTAGTTAGAGTGATATATTAAGGAAAGGCTTCTCACACCTGACCCAGCTCAGGAATAGAAAACACTGACACAAGTAATTAAAAGAGCAATAGCAGCAGACAAGTAGCCCACAGCAGATTACAAATAACAGCTAAGGCCAACCCAAGAAGATCTAGGAACAACAAAACTGAAAGCTAGAGGCAGACAATACCAACCCTATACTCAGCTAGCCACACACACAACACATCAAAAGGAACAGTCTATACAGAGACAAAATGAGAAGACATAGAAATGAATTCAAATGAATCAACAAGAGAAATCCCCAGGAAAAGGGCTGAATGAGATGGAAATAACCAAGATACCAGATGCAGAGTTTAGAATAATGATTGTTAGGATATTCAAGGATCATAGAGTAACAATATATGGACATAATGAGCACCTAAACAAAGAGATAACATGTATCAAAAAAGACATTGAAATCATAAAAAAGAATCTGACAGAAATAAAAAACACAATACAGAAATGAAGACTACACGAGAAAACATGAAAAGCAGGCTGGACAAAGCAGAGGATCAAATCAGTGATTTAGAGGAAAAGATAAGCGAAAGCATGGAAGCAGAACAGCAAAACAAAAAGAGAATCAAAAATTCTGAGAAAACTCTAAGAGAGTTCTGTGACAACATGAAGAGAAACAACATCCACATCATAGGGGTTCCTGAAGGAGAAGAGAAAGAACAAGGGATAGAGAACCTGATTGAAAAAATCATAGCTGGAAACTTTCCTAAAATGAAGTAGGAAAAAGTCACACAAGTTCAAGAAGCACAAATAATCCCATTAAAGAGAAAGCCAAAGAGACCTACACCAAGACACATCATAATTAAAATACCAAAGCTAAGAGATAAAAAAAAGAATACTAAAAGCTGCAAAGGAAAGCAGTCAATCACCTATAAAGAAGCCCCATAAGAATGACATTCAACTTTTCCACAAAAATGCTTGAGGCTGGAAGGGAATAGCAAGAAATATTCAAAGTAATGCAAAACAAGAGCCTACAATCAAGACTTTTTTATCCAGCAAAGCTATTGTTTAAAACTGAAGGAGAAATAAAAACCTTCCTAGACAAAAAATCCTTAAGGAATTCATTACAACCAAACCAATGCTGCAAGAAATGTAAGGGGCCTGTTGTATACAGAACAAACAGGAAAAAAAAATCTAATAAAGGAGGAATGTAGATTTAAAGAACAAAATAGCAATAAACAACTACATATCAATAATAACCTTAAATGCAATGGTTTAATGCTCCAATCAAAAGACATAGGATAACTGCATGGATAAGAACACAGGGCCTGTACATATGCTGTCTACCAGAGACCCACCTCAAAACAAAAGATACACATAGACTGAAAGTAAAGAGATGGAAAAAATATTTTATGCAAATGGAAATGAAAAATAAAGCTGGGGTGGCAATACTTATATCTGACAAAATAGACTTTAAAACAAATGCTATAGTAAGAGATAAAGAAGGTCACTATATAATGATAAAGGGAATAATCCAACAGGAAGGTATAACCAACATAAATATCTATGCACCTAATATAGAAGCACATAAATATATAAAGCCAATTTTGATGGACATAAACTGTGAGATCAACAGCAATAGTATAATAGAAGGGAATTTCATTATCCCATAAACATCATTGGATAGATCCCCAAGAAAGAAAATTAGCGAAGAATCAGCAGCCTTAAAGAACATACTAGATCAACTGGATTTAATAGATATTTTCAGAACCTTTCACCCTAAAGCAGTAGAATATACATTCTTTTCAAGCGCTCATGGTACATTCTTTAGGATAGACCACATGTTAGGACACAAAAATGGTCTCAACAAATTTAAGAAGATTGAAATCATATCAAGCATTTTCTCTGATCACAATGGCATGAAACTAGAAATCAACCACAACAGAAAAACTGAAAAAAATTAAAACACTTGGAAACTAAATAGCATGTTATTAAGTAATGAATGGGTTAACAATGTTATCAAGGAAGATATCAAAAATTTCCTTGAAACAAATAAAAATGAACAACTCAAAATTTATGGGACACAGCAAAAGCAGTCCTGACAGGGAAGGTTATAGCACTACAGGCATACCGTAAGAAGCAAGAAAAAGCTCAAATAAACAACTTAACCCTGCATCTAAAAGAACTAGAAAAAGAACAGCAAGTAAAGCCCAGAGGAAGTAGAAGGAAGGAAATAATAAAGATCAGAGCAGAAATAAATGACATAGAGGCTAAGGAAACAATACAGAGGATCAATGAAACCAAGAGCTGGTTCTTTGAAAAGGTAAACAAGATTGATGAACCTTTAACTAGACTCACCAAGAAAATCAGAGAGAGGACTCAAATAAATAAAATTAGAAATGAGAGTGGAGAAATAATGACACAGCAGAAATACAAATATTTGTAAAAAAAAATACTATGAACAACTGAATACCCCAAACTCAGACAACCTAAAAGAAATGAACAAGTTCCATGAAACATATAATCATTCAAAAATCAATGTAGAAGAATCAGAAAACCTAAACAGACCGATTACAGCAAATGACATCAAAAAAGTTATCAAAAAACTCCTAAAAAGCCCTGGGCCACATGACTTCACAGGTGAATTGTACCGAACATTCAAAGAGAGACTAACTCCTATCCTTCTCAAGCTATTTCAAAAAGTTCAAGAGGAGGAAAGACTTCCAAGCTCCTTTTAGGAGGTGAGCATAATCCTCATTCCAAAACCAGGCAAAGACAACACAAAGAAAGAAAATTATAGGCCAATTACCCTGATGAATTTATATGCTAAAATCTTCAATAAAATATTACCAAATGACCAAACGATACAGCAACACATGAAAAAAATCATACATCATGATCAAGTGGGATTTATTCTGAGGAGGCAAGGCTGGTACAATATTTGCAAATCAATCAATGTGATTCATCAAATAAATAAAAAGAAGGAGAAAATCACATAATAATATAAATAAATGCAGAAAAAGCATTTGATAAAATCCAGCACCCATTCATGATCAAAACTCTCAGCAAATTGGGAATACAGGGAACATACCTCAACATAGTAAAGGCCATCTTTGACAGACTCACAGCCAACATCATAATCAATGGGAAAAAAATTAAAAGTAATCCCCTTAAGATCAGGAACAAGGCAGGGGTGCCCCCTTTCAACAATGTTATTCAACATAGTTCTGGAAGTCCTAGCTACAGCAGTCAGACAAGAAGAAGAAATAAAAGGCATTCAAATTGGAAAAGAAGTAAAACTATCATTATTTGCTGATGATATGATACTATACATAGAAAACCCTAAAATCTCAGTCAAAAAACTACTGGACTTGATAAATAAATTCAGCAAGGTGGCAGGATATAAAATTAATATTCAGAAATCAGAGGCATTTTTATACATTAACAATGATCTGTTTGAAAGAGAAATTAAGGAAAAAATTCACTACTGCAACAAAAAAATAAAGTACCTGGAAGTAAATTTAACCCAGGAGGTTAAAACATTGATATCAAAATTATAAAACATTGATAAAAGAAATCAAGGAAGATACAAACTAGTGAAAGCATATACCGTGTTCATGAATAGGAAGAATAAACATCATTAAAATGTCTATATTACCCAAACAATCTATAAGTTCAAGGCAATTCCTATTAAAATACCAGTGGCACACTTCAAAGATAGAGAACAAACATTCCAAATATTTTTATGGTACCAGAAAGAACACGAATAGCCTCAGCAATCTTGAAAAAGAAGAATAAAGTGAGTGGTATCACACTTCCTGATATCAAGTTATACTACAAGGCCATTGTACTCAAAACAGCTTGGTACTGGCATAAGAACAGGGACATAGATCAATGAAACAGAACAGAGAACCCAGAAATAAACCCACAGCTTTATGGACAACTGATATTTGACAAAGGAAGAAAGAAGATACAATGGAGTAAAGACAGCCTCTTTAACAAATGATGTTGGGAAAATTGGACAGCTACCTGCAAAAAAATGAAACTAGACCACCAACTTAAACCATTCACAAAAATAATCTCAAAATGGATAAAAGACTTAAATGAAAATCGTGAAATCATAATCGTCTTAGAAGAAATTATAGGCTGTAAGCTCTCCGACATCTCTCGCAGCAATATATTTGCTGATTTGTCTCCAAGGGCAAGTCAAATAAAGGACAGGATGAACAAATGGGACTACATCAAGCTAAAAAGCTTTTGCACAGCTAAAGACAATATGAACAAAATAAAAAGACAAACCACACAATGGGAGAACATATTTGACAATACATCTGATAAGGGGTTAATAAGCAAAGTTTATAAAGAAATTGTAAAACTCAACACCAGAAAGATAAACAATCCAATCAAAAAATGGGCAAAATAAATGAATAGACATTTCTTCAAAGAGGACATACAGATACCTATAGACAGATGAAAAAATGTTTAACATCACTAATCATTAGAGAAATGCAAATTAAAACCACAATGAGATATCACCTCACACCATTCAGAATGGCACTCATTTAACCAAACAACACAGAATAAGTGCTGGCGAGGATGTGGAGAAAGGGGAACCCTCCTGCACTGCTGGTGGGAATGCAGACTGGTGCAGCCACTGTGGAAAACAGTATGGAGATTCCTCAAAAAATTTAAAATGGAATTGCCTTTTTCCAAGCCATCCAACTTTTTAGGAATATATCATAAGAGTACCAAATCACTGATTCAAAAGAAGAAATGCACCCCCATGTTTATTGTAGCATTGTTTACAAAAGCGAAGATCTGGAAACAGCCCACGTGTCCGCCAGTGGACGAGTGGATTAAAAAGCAGTGGTACATATACACAATGTAATACTATGGGGCTGTGACAAAAAAGGAAATCTTACCTTTTGCGACAAAATGGATGGACCTGGAGACTATTATGGTAAGTGAAATAAGCCAGGCAGAGAAATAAAAATATCGTATGACCTCACTCATTTGCGGAATCCAATGAACAATGTGAATTGAGGAATGGAATAGAGGCAGAGGCCGGATCAAAGGGACCAGAGGGAAAGCAAACAGAGAGAAAGGAGATGAGAGGATGGGATCAGAGAAGGGAAAGAGATTAGTGAAATTATATGTACATAACACAGCGTTACAGAGAGCAGGAAAGCAAATCCTGGAGGAAAGGGGGAGGTGGTTGGGGAAAGGGTGACAAGGGGGATGTTGAAGGGAACTCTGGGGTAAGGGGGTGCATTCAGTGGGACACTTGAGTCTATGTAAACACAATAAATTAAAATCAATAATAAAAAAGAAATAATCAGTAAATTTGCAAAAGAACTATATTAATGATAAAAAGCTAAATCTCAAGAACTTTACAAATTAAAATTAAAACTATAAATATTTTTCATTCTTTAAAGTTTTAAGACTTTTTAAAAATCCAATAGCACCATAAGTAGACATGTAAAATAATTGTTTTTACACAGGACTGTAATTTAAATCAGTACACCTTTCCTTAAAAAAATTTAGACTTTCAAATGTATATATTTCCTTTGGCATAATTAGCCTATTACTCTATAAATTCTTTCAGGAATTTATCCTGAAGGAAAATTTAGCTATGTGCAAAGAGATTTATAGGCAAAAATATTTATTACAATGTTATTTGTGATATTTTAAAAACAGAATCAACCTACATGTGCAGAATTAGGTGAATAGTTAAATCTATTATTTCAAAACCCTCTGATGATAAATTTGCAGTAATCAAAACTTATATTTTTTTTGTAATTTTTAATAACATAAAAAGGTATAGTGATTAGGGATAATATCCAGATACAAAATCATGTTCAAAAAGGTAATATTTTTAATGTTTGAAGTAATTACACTATATGGCAGGTAATTTTTATTTATTTCTGATACTTTTCTATATTCTCCAAGATATCTATAATAAGTATATATTATTTTTAAAATGACAATGGAAGAAAAAAGGAGAGCACTTTGGTCAGCATAATGAAAGGTAAGAGCAATGAACTCTTTCTTATTAGGTAATGCAAATGGTTAAAGACACATAACAAACATTAAAACAATTGTAATTTACAACTGTTTCTTGCACTTGAAAGAATGAAAATATATCACTACATTTTAGATTGTGAAGACTAAAAAGACAATATTTTACTGGTATGAAAAAAATTTATATAATTTGTATCTATTTTATATAACTACCATATACATTTGGACTTTAATAACATTATGTCATAGTGTAAGGTCTTGAAATGACAATTAGCAGCCTAATGTATGCTAATCAGACTTTCATTATGTAAGGATTAACAAAGCAACCAATCAGAAACAATTAAAATGCATTGTTTATCAGAAGAGCTTGGATATTTATTTCTGACTCACTTAGACAATTTGACCAATAATTGTAGATAATATTTTAAATAAACCAAATTCTTCTAGTACCAGAATAAGGAATACTCCACTAGGTACAGAACTAGAATGATCATAACCAAACAGAGGTAAGTTTTCTCTAAAATGGATTAGAGGAAAAACTTGTCATCTTGATGGGTCTGGCTTTCCCACCGTGTTCCTTCAAAGCACTCCAACTCTGATTACCTTCTCCAGGATGAGGCAAAATTCAGCCTACATCCTCATTAAAATGGGAGATATTTTGAACATCCTGCCACTTTCATCAGCTTACTATGAGAGACAAAATTTCTTTCATTTTTTTTGCTAGATCCCTGACATACAAGAGAATTTAAAACATCTCCCCAGAAGGTTAACACTTAGATGGTGTTTAGCTTTCTTTACTAGTATCTGACTCTGAAAACAAAAATTTTCTAAGGGGATGAAAAACTGAACTCACAATTCATCTTTCTTTGATTGATGGATTTATCAATAATCACACAGCAGTTTTGTAAGTAGTGCAGTTCCCCCAATTGTATTATTAATTGAGAAATACTGGGGTGGGGGAATCACTTTTAGCAAATATGAAATTTTAAAACTGTTCCAAAAGTAGAAGAAAATTGAGTGGCTGTTTATCTTCACCTCATGCTGCAGGATTTAACGCACTTTTTTTTTCTTAAGCCACAGAATTTTAAAGTGATATTCGTCTGATTTAAAGTGTTTAAGTAAAAAGATTTCCCAAAACATATCTCATTTAAAACTGCTACTCAGGTGGCAGTGGCAGGCATCAATTACAGAGATGTTACTGACAACAAAAACATTCAATTTACCAACAAAGGTCAGCAGTAAATCTCTAAAATATGTATAGTTCATAAAAGTAATGGGTTTGCAACTGTGATCAAAACAGATGTTCATAAAATCAGCATTTAAACAGAAAGACACTGTAAAGTAAATGAAGATGAGATTAATTTAACAAGTTAATTCCCAAGCTGAATGAGGAAGAAAACTGACAGTAAAGGCATACAATTCAAAATGAGATGATTTGGGTGGCAAAGACAAGAATATTGTAATGAGCTAACAAACTGGAAAACCAACAAGGGTTTATTGTAAAGAGTGATTTGAATTGTGCACAGATATTGATTTTATACTGTTTTATTACAGCAAATTACCTTGTATTCTCAAAATATATCAATATTTATAACATGAAAAAGATATTTGGTCAGTTTTTGTTTGTTTGTTTTTACGTTGAAGATGAGGCAGTTTCATCTCAGCTAACTTAATTCTAGTTTTACCAAAACCCCCACTAAAAAGAAAAGGACACTAGAATCATTAACAGCTATTGTTTTCAAACAAGTTGGAGTCGTGAAGGCAGCAGTGGAACCAAAGTTTGAGTTTTCTAGAACACCTACGAAATACAGAGTGTCCGTAAAGTCATGGTGCACTTTTAACTTTTGACCGGTTAAAAGTGCACCACGACTTTACCGACACACTGTATTTAAAAATTTCTTTCTGAAGCAGGTGCGAGCAATTATCCTAGCCTCATACCTATGAGCCTATATAGCCCAGCTCTGTTTGCATTTTATTTCTACCCCAAAAAAGGGCAAGGGAAAGGTGCAGGAGGGTGATTTTTGGGCCAGAAAGGGCACAGGCTACTTTACATATCCACACACAATGCACAACCCTGAAGCCCAAGGCATTTCCCATTATGCTCCTGGTGTGAAGTAAAGTTTGGACTGAAGTGTGTTCTTACCATGGGAAGACAGCTGGCAGAATTTGGGTGGCCTTGCTGTGTCTGGGCCTCCTGCTGTTGGCTGCTGCAATCTTTCTTGTGGACATTGATGTAGGGCATGAGGGCATCCCTGACTTTAAATCTTCATAAAATAAAGACAACTGTGACTGAAGTCTGGTTTGGACTGCTTACATAATAGAAACACAGCCAGGAGTGTTTTGTACAAACTTTCTTTCCTCACAAAGCAGACAAAGAAGTTAGCACTGGCCTGGGGCCAGAGGACTTGGCCCCTGAAGGCAAGTTTCTGAAATTGATGCTCTCATTGAAAAATTGATTTATACTGAAATAATCCTCTCAGTGCCCGCTATAGGACAGACTCCTCTGATTGTAAAGTTAGCTTTGGCAGAAACAGTAGTTTTATTCGAGGTCTTTCTTTATGATTTTTGACATAATTTACCATATAGCTCAACTTGGCCAAATAGATTGGCATAGCTATAAACCCTCAGACAATTAGATGCCCCTCTTAAAACAAAAGTCAGGTCTAAGGCAGCCGATAATTAACATGTTGGATTTTGTCTTGAGCTCTTTTCTGTTTTATTGACTTTTCTTCATACATATTTTGACCATATAGTTGATCTCATTAAAAGTGAACAAAAATAAAAACTAATAATTTCTCAGAGGGACAAGCTAAGTCAATAAAATTAGTTAACAAGTGTGTATTGAACTAGCACTGAGTAGGGCACTATGATAGATAATCTGAAGTGAAATACAAGGGGAAGAAAGAGAACAACAAAAGAATATTAGAACTACACTCCAGAAACCTATGGCATAAAAATAGTTTCTTTTAAAATAAAGTATATATATTTGAATACTAGAAAACATTTTTTCTAATTTTAGAAGCAATATGGGTTCATTATAAACAATTTGGAACACTCAAATATACCGAGAGAAATTTTTTAATTACTCGTTATACCACCACTCAGAGAAAAACCACTACTAACATTTTAAAATCAACATTTTAATTAAAACAATTTTAGATTTACAGGAAAATTGTGATATGGTACCGAGAGCTCTTATATACCCCGTTTCCCTATTATTAACATTTTATATTTGTTATCATTAATGAAGTAATACGGATGCATATTACTAACCAAAGTCCATACTTTTTTACATTTTCCTTTTAGTTTTTACCTACTACTTTTTCCAGTAGAGCTTTTAATGCATTAGGCCTAGTTCTTTCAAATTCCCTGTGCAATCATTCTAACAGCTAACATCTGAATTTGGTTCTGATACCAGCTTTGCCTCTTCAGATTGTGTTTCCTTATCTTTTGGTAGTCCTTGAAATATTGTGTTGAAAGCCAGACATTTTGTACCAGGTGAGAGTAACTGAGGCAACTGGTCCTTAAAGCTAAGGATTAGTGGTTTTAATCTGTCTAGAGGTTGGACTGAGTTTAATATTTAGTGTGGTTTATAAATTCCAGAGTCTTTAAATTCCGATAGTGTTTTTTGTTTTGTCCCCTCTCTTACCTTTGGACTTTGCTAAGTATTCTACCTCAGAGAGTTTGTGTCACACAGCTCTTTCAGCTGTGACCCGCTGTTATTGTCCTGGAGTCCTGTTGGTGTAATCGTCAGGTGAGGGGCGGGGGGACATATATCCTGTAACCTTATGATTAAATCTCAGTCTTTCGGTGGGTGTTTTTATTTGGTCCATGACCTTTACAGGTGTTTCTCTAGTAGTATAGCATTTTTTCTTACATTTTTTAAAAAAATTTCTTTATTTTAGAGAGGAGAAACAGAGAAGCGAGAAAAGAGCAGGAAGCATCTACTCCCATACGTGCCTTGACCAGGCAAGCCCAGGGTTTTAAACTCAGTATTCCAGGTTGACACTTTATCCACTGTGCCACCACAGGTGAGGCCCTGACCAGGTAGATCAGTTGGTTAGAGTGTCATTCTGATACACCATGGTCACTAATTTTATCCCCAGTCAGCACATACAAGATTCAACCAATGAATGTGTAAATAAGTGGAACAACAAATCAATGTTTCTCTCTCACTCCCTTTTTCTCTCTCTAAAATCAGTCAATAAATAAAAAAATTATAAAAGAATAGTACATTAAGTAACCTACCTCAAGTGAGATAGGAAGTCGAGAGGAAACTAGAGTGAAAGGAAGTCTCTTTTCCCAGCTGGAATAAAACTCTGGTAAAACATTCTTCCCAGGACAGTGGCCTTCCTTAGGTAGAACCCTCTGGGTATGCTTTACAATGATTAGTCTTCCCTGTCTTGACAGAGTTACAAGGGGGCCCATTCTTGGGTCATTGCTGGGAGATTCTGGGAGATTTCCTGGAGGTAAAACTCATTCAAGTGTTGGCATCTGCAAAACTGATTTCTAAAGGTTTTTATATACTCTCTGACATCTGATTGCGAATGTTTTTTTCATAGTTTGCCTATTGCTTCTTAATTTCATTTATGGTGTATTCTGGATATACAAATTTTTAACATTTATGCATTCTAAAATTATTTTCTACTTTCCTTTTGTGCTTAGAAATGCCTATATGTTTACTAATATCAGATGTCTTTATGGGCCAAAATAGTTAATGCCAATTTGTGAAGCAGCCAGGTCTAAGAAGAATGAGGTCTGTTGTCAACTTATGGCTTATGCAATGTAGAAAGACATTCAAATTCAATTATATAGATGTGTGGTGTCCAAAGCGGGGTGAATACAAACCAATGGGCATGTCAAAAATCTACTGGGCTGCAATAAAATAATAAGCTTTATTAATGTTGAATGTCTGAATAGATAGTAATGAATATATAAATGTATCAATTAAAATATATTGGGAAAGGATGCTCAAAATTTTTTCAGTAATACATGATTTTAAAAGAATGTTTAGACACAACTGATACAGACCAGTCACCCATCCTTGAACAAGTTACTTAATTTCTCTGAATTTCTAACTGTAAAATGAAAATAATAACAACTTTCCTTGCATGGCTGTGGTGAGATTTAAATTAGACAATGCATACAAATCTCAATGAATGTTAGATACTATTAGAGTCAGTTAAGATCCAAATGAGCTCTCCTATGGTCCACTGAAACCATTTCTCATCTGGCCTTTCTGTTTCAGATCCCCCCACTATAGTGTTAACTCAACAGTTTTCCTAGAACACAGTGCAAACATGTCACCATCCTGCTTTAAACACACACTTGTTTATGTACTTATGCACACACGTAGATCAGTGGTTGCTTCTGTGTCATCTGCAGAGCAAGCTCAGCAGCTAATCCAGTGGTCAAGACCATTCACAAACTGGCTTCCGCCCCACCCACTTGGCTGCTTTGTCACCACTCCTCAACACAGACCCAATGGTTCACTGGCACTGGATAGTTTGTCCTTCTTCAATGTGCCACACATTTCTGTATCTCCTTGTTTATCTCTTTGGGGAATTCCCTTCCTCTGCTTTTATTCCCTCTAACAAAGTCCCACAGCCTATGCTTGTTAATTATTTAATGTTCCTAGAATATGCCTGGTACAAATGGGAGTAGAAAAATCAGAACTTATTTGGGATGCCTTGGAAAACATCAAAACTTGCCAATTGTAACTAGACAAATGACGAGCTGTTGTTAGACTTAAACTCCTCAAGTCTAAATCCATTCAGGTTGATGTGGACATTGTCTAGTAGGCTTGATATTTATTTTGACAACCAAAGAAAGCTAGAATTGGAATTAAGAACAAGGTAGGTTCTCAGGAGAAATGCAAGACAGGAAAGAGGAAGCATTATCTCTATTAAAATGAAAGGACTGGAGCTTAGGTGTTAAATAAATAGGTGTTGAATAGGTGTGCCATAATCTACAAATCAGTCAGTAATTCTTGCTCTTTCTTCATCTGTAAAATTGTGGAAGCAGAAATAAACTACATGATTAACATTTTAACATTCTATCCTTCTCTCTACAAAGAGCCCCAAAATCATAAAGTTTACATTTGTGTTGCTTAACTTTAATTGTGTGTGTGTGTGATCCTAGAATCCAAGGGAAGATTTGGTACATCTTGAACATAAGAAAATATCTATGCTGATCAAAATAAATAAGTTTCAATTAAATCTGAGTAAAGATAAAGCACTAGTCCTCCCACAGTTAAGAGATAAGAACAATAAATAGGTATTCCAGATGTTTTATCCTGATTCACTTTTTACCTCTTCTCTATTACCCAGGAGGGCTGAAGTTTGAATTCCATTAAGATTCCTTTTATGTAAAAATATACAGGTGTTTCTTGGTTTCTATAGTGCTTGTGTAGCTCCTTAAAAGTTGTTTGAAAACTGCATTTCTGTAAATTAAATCATTTGAAATAAACCAGAAGCTCTCACTACTCAAAGGAAACTTAGGATAAATCACAAAAAATACACACCAAAAAAACAAAAGCACTTTTGGTAGGGTAGATACTCATCAATGTCTGAACAATGAAGTTTTTAAAAGTTTAGAATTTTTTAAAATGCATCTATAAACATAAATGATATAAACACAAATTGCACATATAAATATAAACATACATAAAACTACTATGAAAGGCAAAACGTTTCAAGTGAAAATAGTCATCTAATATTGCTTGTGCCATATTATGTAATGTGGTAGCCACTAGCCACACTCAACTATTAAACACTAAAATATGGCTAGTGCATTTGAGAGGTATTGTAAGTGTAACATACACCAAGTTTTTGAAGATTTAATATCAAATAAGTAAAATATTTTATTAGCAAGTTTATACTGATTACATCTTGAAATAAAATTCTTGATATATTGGGTTAATAAAATATATCACGGAAATTAATTTCACCAACCTGACCTGTGGTGGTGCAGTGGATAAAGTAATGACCAGGAATGCTGAGGTCACCAGTTCAAAACCCTGGGCTTGCCTGGTCAAGGCACATATGGGAGTTGATGCTTTCTGCTCCTCCCCCTTCTCTCTCTTTCTCTTTCTCTCTCTCTCTCCCCTTCCTAAAATGAATAATTTTTTTAAAAAATCTAAAAACAAAATAATATTACCTATTTCTTTTTATTTTTAATGGAGTTACTAGCAAAACTAAAATTAGGTATATGGCTCACATTACATTTCTATGGACAATGCTAATCTAAAGGCCTTAAATATGGAGTTTTACCTGGAGTGACACATGCATGAAACCTCCACACCTATATTTGTCACAGGCACAGGAAAACAGTAATCATGGATTCTGAGTGATTTATTTTCTTATTTTAGTAAAATGTGCTTTTCCCATTTCAAAGTGAACATCTAATTTGGAATGGATTCCTCTGATGACATTTTCCTCAAATTTTATACATGAATATGATGGGGAAAAAATATTGTCAGTGATGCCAAAAGCCTATCTTCATTAAAAGATTTTCTAGAGGCTCTCAACATGAGCTTTGTAGAGCTTGCTCAAAAAAAATAAAAGTGCCAGAGGTAGCAGGATGTACCAAAACAAACAAACACAATGCAAATACAGGAAGTGCAGAACTGGCTTCAGTTATCGGGCAACACTCCATAGCATCTAAGTCAGAAACAGACATTCTCCATTTAATTAGTGATTGAACACCTAGAAGTAGGAGTTTTTATCTGGCTTAAAGAGTGCTTTTATTAAAATATATATATATATATTTTTTTGTAAAGTTCTGAGCTTCTTACTTAAAAAAAAGGTCAGGCTTGACTTAAACATATAAATTATTCACAGACATTAATATCCTTTTGTGGAACATGCTTGAAATGGAACTGATAGAATAATACGTGGGGCTAAATATTTTTGATCCACAAGAGACTCTTTTTCCACTAAGGTCTGGATCTGTAACTAATTAAAACTTAGACTTGTCTGTGGAGATTCAAGTTCATGATAAAACTGTCTCAATGGCCAAGACCTTTCACATTTTAGAAGACAGAACTTTGTTTTTCTCTTTCCCTGTTGTTTTCTTTAATGACTCGCAATAAAACAGAAGGAAATACATTTTAGCCCAAAGATACATCTGGAAATGATATTTCAAATAATCCCCTCATGGGCCCCTGAGTTTAAGCACCCTGGTGACCTACTTCCTTTACCTCTGGAAACTCTCTAGATGAAATAAGAAGAATATTGACAGTACTACAATACTCTTGGGGGTTGGGGGAAATCAGTATGCAGTCATTTTCTTTCAAACTTGGCAGTAGTTACACCCACATTTATAACAACACTATTCACAAAAGCCAAAAGGTAGAAGCCACACAAGTGCCATCTGTGGATGAATGGATAAGCAAAATGTGATAAATACATGCAATGAAATAATATTCAACCTTAAAAAAGAAAGGAAGGAAATCCTGCTATTTGTAACAACATGGATAAACCTTGAAGACATTATGCTAATTGAAATTAGCCAATCACAAAAACATAAATACTGTAGGTATGACTACATTATAGAAGGTAGCAAGTAAAATTCATAGAGACAAAAAGTAGAAGGATTGTTTTCAGGGGCTGAGGAAGGAAGAGTTATTATTTCATGAGTATAGGGTTTCAGTTTGCAAGATAAAAAGTTTTGGAGATTGGTTACAAAAACAATGGGAATATACTTAAGATTATTGAACTCTGCACTTAGAAATGGTTAAGGTAGTAAATTTTGTTACATGTTTTTACCACAATTAATTTTCTCTTTAATTTGGCAGTAATGCCCTTTTCCTTTGACTCAACTATTTGGCTGGTTGATTCAATGATATTTATGCTATTCAGAAGACATATTTGGCAGGGAAGTTCATTGAGTATTCAGTGTTGGAATTCAAAAGCCCTCGACACAGGTAACCCACATCCTCAGACAGATAAAGCCACTTTTGTACATGCAAATCAGGAGACTGAGATCTAGGAAGGCAAGATGGCTGTGACCTAAGACTATGAAGTTAATTGGAAGTTTAGCCAGAACAAAAATCAAATCCCTTTACAACACAAAGCTCTGTTTTCTTGCACACATCTGTGACCCAGCAAAGTTTCCTGAATAACATGTTATTATAAAACTCTTTTAAAAAAAGAAAAGAAAAACCAGCTTAGGTGTTAATCATTGCCAAGGTCTTGTTTTCATCAATTGATTCCTGGCCCCAAAGCTCTTCAGCAAATGCAAACAGAGTGAAACGTAGAAATGATGGGATCTCATTAGTATATGACTTCCCGGAATGTCTAGGTTTCAGCAATTCAGTTTTTATGGTTTTGATCTTCCCCAACAGTAATGTGAATTGCTGCTGAATCATTTGTTCAGAGAACATCAAAACTGTGAATGGCCTATAAAGAGATGTGATTAACATGTTTAGAAGGCCAAGTTTTTTTAAAGAGTTGTGATTAATCATAATTATTTGTATAGAATACCTACCTAAAGAGATTGACACAAAATACAAAGATTAGAGTTTCTCCTTGTTACTTACAAACTTCCAATGATGCACTCATACTCTAAAGTGTTTCATCCCTCTGTACCTCATTTCGCATCTAGCCCTCCAGAAAGCACAATATTTTGTAGGAGCACAATTTTTTTGTAATCCTATTTCCCTGTTGAGAACAAAAACAATTCCCAAGTTTCACAACCAGTACTGTCCGCAACACCCACATTCTCCCTCTAATCCAGACAACTTGTGACTTCAGAAAACATGGCTTTTAGTTCTAATTTTCTAATTTGGTCAGTCTCTTGAGCACACTATCTCAATAATAGTTTTATTATTTTTGTCCATTACTCTTTGGAACCACAGCTGCCCACTGCTCCATGAAGGTGACCTGAACATCTGCAGTGAACTCCAAGGACATCACAAAATATTTTAAATTGTTGAGGGAACATAGCATTACTCAGTCACAAGAAAATTGGACACTGTGCAAACTACTAGCTCCAGCAAGTTCACCGTTTCAACATTAGATCACATACATTTCTTGGAAGATGTAATATCATTGTGTAGCTGGGCATTTAGTGGTTGCTGTGATATAAAGCATATGCTGTGCAAAATCAGTGGGAACCAACAAAGAAGGGTGACAGTGTACAAACTTGGACTCAGGTCCAAGTTTGAGAAGTTGTGCCCTGCACAACAGGTCTACCCACCCTGTTAGTACTGCTGGTTACTGAATATAAAATAAAAACAGTATTTTTATTTTTTAGCAGATGTGTATAATTTTTTTTTCAAATGGTCATCAACTTGTTAGGACAGAAATACCTATTGAGTTGTTGGGACCAAAATACTTAACACACAACTATTCAGTATTTCTTTTGGCCTAAGGACATCATGAAAAAATTACTGAGACACTATAGAGTTACCATGAAGTGACAAAGTTGCGGAACATCGGGTCTAGGAGACATTATGGTTGACATTGTGGTTATCTAAAATGGTTTGAGTCCTCATAATGAATTGTTGTAAAAGGTTTGCTTTCTTTTTGCCAGATTATTGATGTCCCAACATACCTTGTGATAGTGATGACAAAAACAATTTCTATTACCAAAAAAGTTAGAAAAAAGAAGGGGATGAAAAGCTGTTCAGAGATACCACTGCTAAGCAACTGATGGGGTTTAAGCTTCTTCCAATTTAAGAAGCTTAAATAAATTTTTTTGTGTGTAAATCAGCTATCACTGACTCCACTTCTTGGAATCATATCCTAAGAAATTCTCATTCTATTTTAAAGCAAAGTGCAGGAGCCCTAAGCAAATTTCCTTTTAGCCTTGACATTCCTAACCTGCTAAAAGATAACAGCAAATGAACAACAATGGGGCATCTCAATGATGTTCTTTTCCACTGGGATGCATTTTCAGGTGGGTACTTTGAAATAAAAGTTTTTATTGCCTTGCACATTTTCCTGGAAATCTGGTTTCCTGGATTCCAAGTGTGATTGTAATGTCATGATGAAGCTCAGGGAAAGACGTCATATATGGCTTTCTTATCAAAGAAAAAGCAAGTGATTTTGGATTTTCTAATATCATATTATTAACCATGTTCTTGATTGTAAGACAGACTCAAAAGCTCGTAATGCTCCCTGTTGGATTTCAAAGTCCTCTGTTACAATCACAATTCTGTACCAGTTAGCTGCAATACATCTATTGCTGGCAGTGATCATTTCTGACCATGTTCAGGTTTTGCCTTTCCAGTCCAATTTTCCTCACTTATGCCTTTTGTTAGAAGCCACCTCAACTATATTTGGAGGGGGAAAAAAGTAGAGTAACAAATTCCAGTAAAAAATTAGGGTGACACTTACTTGGACTTCCTTGAAGCAGATTTGTCAACAAAATTGATTTCTCACCATTCAACATGTTTCTCCATGTTCACCAATAGCAGCTTATCCTGACAAATGGGGCAACTTTGAGAGACTTGTCTTAATTATCTTCATCCATAATTAGCTAATGACCAGCAGACACACAAGAATGTACCCTAGATGCTCCTTTGCCTGTATCTAGTCTTCATTCATTTTACCCTAAGCGATTTTCCTTGTTAAGAGCCATGTGGCTGGAACAGATGGCCTGCATGTGTTATCTCCATCTTTATCAGCATCACGGACATATCTGTTGGAGTGACTTGACAGTAGCAGAATCTTTAGGGGTATCTGTCCTAAAACCATCTGGCATTGATTTTTCAGCTACAGCCCCTGAGATTTCATGAGTGTCTCAACATGAAGGAAGTAATAAGTCTCTGGTCACTGCAGTTATTAACATGGGTGACCAGGACTTTCTATACCTACTAATGTAAGGCAGCGATAATCTCTTATAAAGCTGCTGTCTCTTTCATATTCAAAAGATTACACCATTAAACTGAGAGTTTGCTTTATTTTTATCAGATAATATCTAAAGCTAGAGAACCTGAGTGTAATCTTAGCCCTTGAACTTAGTAGTAGTGAAAGATGGAAGATGGCACAAGTACGCTTGGCCTCGGCTTCCTTGTGTATTAAGCAGGAATAATCTTAACACCTAAATCACAGAGTGATTGGGAGATTAAACTCAGAAATGATATTCAAATATGAATTAATAATAATTTATTAATATTATGTGGGGAACTGGTATTTTGAACTCAGCAGGGTTGGGTAATCTATTTGGTTTTAGCATGTTTATTGTCTTAAAGTTCTTGTTTATATTTTATTGATTGTGAGTAACTAGTAAAGTTGTGATTGCTCAAGAGAACTCTTGCAGCAAAAAGCTTCTCTTTTAAGACAACCTTATATTGCTACTTTCTGACCACAACAGATAAGTTCTCATCTCCTTAAAAAGGCCTCTGTTTAGCATCTCAGTATTATCTAACATAAAATTAGTGTTGAGATTATTTCAGAAACCTCATACTTTTAATAAAGCTTTTCATAATGATCATGTTATAACTTTATAACCTTTTCTTTTCATCCTTGAAATTTTGACCTTTAGAAAAATCTCTTCTCGATTTAAATTCCAATTTTTAATTCTATCATTTTTTCCAAAAGCTGAAGGATTTTTTTCCCTAGCTTTGTTTCCTCCTTAGTTGCTCTCAACTTGATTTCAGGGGTAGAACATTCTGAAAGTCACTCCCTTAGTGGAAATTAGTAAATAAATAGAGAGGGATGCATTCTATGGGCTCAGAATTTTCTTTTTCCACTGCCTTCTTATCATATGTCACCCGGGGACAGTACAGTTAGTTGCCTTAAACAATTTCAGCAGAAAATATGCAATTTTTAAAAATTGATTTAACACTGACTCAGCCTGAGGTCTGCTTTGGATGCCACAGCTGATGGTTCCATTCCTATCCAGGTCTTGGGAAAAAGGGACTTTTCTTGCTCATCAGTCCATCCACATCACTTGAATTCCATTTTCCACTCATTGCTGACTCTGCTGGGTAGTTAATTGCAAAGACATTAATAGGCACTGATTTCTCAGAGCTGAATGAAAGATAGGTGCTTCTTTCTGTACTCTGGACATCAGCTTAGGCCCTCCTTTTCTTTTGATTTACTTTTGATGAATGCTTCCTCTTTCATCCCCATTCTGTGGTAGTATTTTTAATTTTATTTTAAATTTCAATCATAAAGACTTCCCTAATAACACCTCTATTGAGTGAATACTAAGTCATCATTTAAGGCAAGCTTTACATATAAACGTTTAGACATTTTTTCCCAGAGGCCAACCAGCTTGAGATACTGTTCAGGTAATCAACTTGTCCTGGTTTGCTCGTGACTGTCCTGGTATTAACAGGAAGGAATCAGAATCCCAAAAGCTCCTCAGTCCCAGGGAAACCAGAATAGTTGGCCATCCGAGCACTACTGAACAGTGTGATTAATTTGGCCTAAATTTAGATTCTCCTAACTTTCTCTAAAATCGTTTCCACACAAAGCTCTTTTTATAGATTCTGACACTCTGTATGAACAAGTTCAACTTGTTTAACAGTGACCTGGGGTCAGAGAACCCTTTGCAAGCTTGCACTTCATTTATGAAACACTCTCTTTTTTTAATTCCCAGCATCCTATTTTTGTCCCTTTTTTGTTGTATCCATTTGTAAGCGCTGGAGAATTTTATAAAGTGGGGTCACTTGAACTCTGTTTTTATGAATTAATTGGCCATTTTAAACTTATTTTAGTTAAGAGAAAAATAGTAAATAATGCAATTTAAAATATTAGCTGTGGGTTTATTCCATATTAGAATTATGGGTGTCTTATTTTCTTTTTTTCTAAATCATACTGTGCATGTATTTTATAAAACAAAATTATTTTAAATAACTTTAAAATTAGGTTTTATATAATTCCAATTAAATGAAATTTATAATGCTCATCAAAATTCATCCATAAGACTCACCAGTTCTGGTCAGAGCTTCCCATGGGAATATACTAGAAAATTATCTAGATCTTTTGGCCAGAAAGACATCATACCAGGCAAGGAAGATACTTGGGTTCAAGAAATAAAGTAGGAAAGGTTGAGAAGTGGGAAGCAGGTCATCCATGTAACAAGCTGACAACATCAGTTAAAGAATAAACAAAATTCAGGAATGAGATGGCCAGGAGCAAGATGGAATTAGAAAAGGAGGAAGCTGTTAGATAAACTAAGTTTTATAGTATATTTTATTAGACCAGGAAAACTTTCATTCATTTGTGTACTCATTTATTCACTTGAAAATATTTATTGAATACATTCTATATGTAAACATTTGCATCAATGAACCAAAGTTATAAAAAAAATTATAACCCTTCCTTGTGGTACTTATATTCTAATGTGATAGTGACAATAGATAGCAAATATAAACATATAGTATTTTAAAAAGTAAAAAGTGCTGTGGGAAAAAAATAAGAGTAGATTTAGGGACATCAAGTATGCAAAATAGACCATGGTGGCTCAGTGAATAAAGTGTTGACCTGGAATGCTGAGGTCACCGGTTTGAAACCTTGAACTTGACAGGTCAAAACACATACACACTCCCCCCCACACACTGCCTTTCTCTCTCTCTCCTCTCTCTAAAATCAATAACTAAAATCTATTTTTATTATCTTAAAAGCCTGACTAGGTGGTAACGCAGTAGATAGAGCATTGGACTGGGATGCGGTGGTCCCAGCTTCGAAACCCCAAGGTCACCGGCTTGAGCATGGGCTCATCCCACTTGAATGTAGGCTCAACCAGCTTGAGTGCGAGGTTGCTGGCTTGAGCATGGGATCATAGACATGACCCCATGTTCGCTGGCTTGAGTACGAAGGTTGCTGGCTTGAAGCCCAAGGTACTGGCTTAAGTCCAAGGTTGCTGGCTTGAGTAAGGGGTCACTCTCTCTGCTGTAGTCCCCTGGTCAAGAAACATATGAGAAAGCAATCAATGAACAACTAAGTTGGGCACAATGTAGAACTCATTCTTCTTATCCCCCTTCCTGTCTGTCTGTCCCTATCTGTCCCTCTCTCTGACTCTCTCTCTGTTTCTGTCAAAAAATATATATTAAAAAAATTCAAATTAGAGTGGATAGAGAAGGAGTATAATATTAAATTGCAAATCAATGAAGAGCTCAACTGATAAACGTTCTTAAAAGAACCAACCTTTAAAGAAACAGTGAACAAAATTGATGACTTTGTAAAAATTCACTGGGATTCAGAATGTTATTTGACATCTCACCTGTATACTTGATAAGATAAAAGTGGGTTCATGTCAACTGAACCTGGCTCAAGTTGGGTCTTGGACAGAGTAAATATTAGTTCTGCAAAAAACTGCACAAAGGATATATGTCAATGTGAAGTAAGAATGAATGAGAGCAGAGATGAATATCATAACAACTACAAACCTTATGCATTCTAAAAACTTAGTCATATATACACTGTTGCTTTTATTAAGAAAACTAAGCCTCCCATGGGGGAAACATTATATAAATTGTTCTGTTTAAAAATTGCTGTGTTCATTATGAGCAGCTTAATTATGGTCATCATTTACCAAAGAAAAAGCCTTGTCAAAGAATTCATAATAATGAATGTTTCTCATTAAAAATTAATGAACAAGTGGCTTATTCTGATGGCGTAAAGTCTATGGAATACCATCATTTTCCTTTCTTGTTTAAAAAAATTAATATTCATGCAAATGAGATTCAAATTACTATAGTTTAGGTGGTTACTTAGTACAGCAGATTATGGATTTGTTTATTACCATAGAAGCCAATTATATTTGTCAGCATAGGCTAGATTATGTTATGAAAAACAAACTTTGAAATCTCAGTGGTTTAATAAAATAAAGGTATCCTCTCACTCATGCAAAATGAGATGTAAGTTGTAATACCCCTCAAAACAGTTTTTCTCTGCACAGTGACTCAGAAAACCATGCTGCTTCCATTTTAGACCATTTCATTGTAGACTATTTCAACCTTTAGGATCATCACACAATAAAAAGAAACCTGTAGGAGGTTGTGCATCAACTCTTAAATGCTTCAGCCTGAAGTAACACAACACTTATGTTCACGCCCAATGTCACATAGTTTCTACTAACACATCTGAGATGTGTGGGGGAAGTAGATGAATATCCAGTGAATAATAATGTGCCTGTAACAGTAGGATCAAAACCAAAGGAAGAAATTAGTTACAAGCATGTTACTTACTAGGTAAGGAGTGCTAGGATATTTTGCATAAAACTGGGAGGACAGAAAGAGCAGACTATTCCAAAACAACCAAAAACAGTTCTGTGCCTTGAAAACACTGAGTAGTACATGAATCCATAAGTTAGTGATATAACTGCCCTTGTATCCCTGTGGCCAGAACGGTGCAATAATAATTACTCATAACCCAAGAGGGAATGAACCAACCCTTGAAAGAAAATAAGAGTCACTTTTTTGAGTGTGGGGTTATGAATGGCAAAGGCAGTTCCCCTCTTCAGATGGACACACTATGCTGTTAGTCTTAGGAATGCTCTCTTAGCCAGATTAATAAGGAAGACCATGCTTTGACGGGAAAGGAAAAACTCTCCATTCCAAAGACATGTTTGAGAACACACATTTTAAGTTCACTTTCTTCTTGATCTTGAGGCTAAAATAGCAAATAAATGAAGAACTGAGTTAATTAAATGCATATTTTAAAAGCATTTATCTGGCATTGATTGGCTGAAGCCACTTAAATAAAGTGTGGAATAGTTAATATGAGTGCTGGCCATCTCCTAAAGGAGGTGACCTCAAGGTTAGATAATTGTAGCAGTAATTTATTTAGCTTAAAATGAATGTGTTCTCAATTAGGTTGGTAGGCATTATAATAACACAAGTGGGATTTATATTTGCTTAGGTTTTGGCTGTGAGGGTATAGTTATTGGATTTGTTTGCCTATAGTTAGTCCTCCGATTCATGATTCTTCCCAGTAAAGATCAAGAGGCTTGTTCATGTTGATTAATAGGGGCCCAGTCCTCATGTTGCCAATATTGGCCTGAATTCGCCAGAGGCAGTGGAGGAGCAGACACGTAGTGTAGCTACCAGCAGACATTATGGGGGGGAGGCTGCTTCTCCCCCAGTACAGATACAATGGCATCTTGAATGTGCACATCAGTTGGGGCACTTCAGGACATAATGCAGGATTTATCTTGCTGGAACTTGTATTTTACATACATACTTCACCTCCTCTAATCTGCTGGTCCTGTGAGGCAGAAACACTGTTATCCATGATGCTGTATGCTCAACTTTGAGCTTCTCATTTTCTTTGTTTAGATAGGGGAACTGAAGCATCTTTACCATCCCGTGGACAGATGTGGTCAAGAGATTTTAGAAGTCAACGTACAAATGGCTGATTCTTTATCAACCATGCCCACTCAGACCTCTCTAAATTTTTTAATCTTTGCATGCATGCCAAGTATGCAACTGGTAATTCAGCATGAATAAACATAATAATTACTATATTAATTTTTATTTATTTACAAGCTATCAAAAGATGAGAGGTTGGTCAATCCCAGAGTCTAGCAGAGACTGGTCTGGATGGACAGGACTCAGTCAGTAGATGTCCCTGTTAGACTCACAATAGTGGAATATTCATGCACCTTTGGGAGGGTGCCAGTTTCTCAGAATGAGTGTAGCCTTCTTGTAAAATGTGTATATCTGTCCAAAATAATTTTTAAAATAATCTAAAAAGGAAATCTGGCACCAGTTGTATTTGTGTTCCAGTTTAGACTGTCAACTTCAAAACATAGTATGTGTTTAGATCACCCAATGAGGGAAAAGGACCCATTGTTGTCTTGATGAAGAGAGGATCACTCTCCTCCATTCCAGCCCCCACAAAACAATACAGCCATGTGCAACCTTCCTTCTCCATGGGACAGAAATGAATGCTCAGCTCCCTGTCTGCTCAGGGGCTACCTGCTTTGCTATGCCGGCTTTCACCAGCACAAGTGTAGGGGCCTTGGGAACAATAAAGACCCTTTCTTTCTCTCTCTCTCTCTTTCTTTCTTTTGTCCTTCTTTCCTTCCTCCCTCTCTTCCTCCCTCCTTTCTTCCTTCCTTCCTTCTTTCCTTCCTCTCTTCCTTCCATCTTTGGTCTCTTGTGCAACATATTCATGTAATAATCAAGCCTGTGAAACTACCAGACATGAAAACTGTCACCAAAGCAAGAAGGAAGGTGAAGAAATGTGTTCTCCAAAGCAAAGAGTGCTCTCTACCAATTCATTTTTATTCAATGTATTTCAGTGGCTTTGCACCCCTGAGAAGCAACTTATTCAAGTATCTGACAGTACATAAGGGAAGGATATGAGGACTTTATTTAAAGGTTGTATAACTGAGTCTCAATTACTATGATGCTTCTAATCTCAGGAAACACTGTCCAGTGGAGAGAAAATGAATTCAACAATAGGAGACCAATGTTCTACTTCTAATTTCTTTTTCATTCTCTGTGTGATGTCAAATAACTTAACTTTTCTGATCCTGCTTAGTTCTCTGTAACAGGTCGATGATAACAAAAAAATGAAGGGAAAACAAATTTTTCAGAAGTTAAAAATGTTTTACTTCTCAGGATTGTCCCGAGGCATAAATAATCAGTATAATCTTCCTGAATTATAGTCATTCACTGCTTATTTCTCCTTTTCTCTCTCTTTTTTCATTGATCTTATCAACAGGATAGCTAAGAACACTTTTAAAAATTGATGAGGGGATTAAGCTGCTAAAATGAAGTTTGGGGATTATTTGAGCATATCAGAGGTTTTCATTTACTCTGCACCGTAACAGCCTCTCTATTCCTTTGAACACAGAACATGCATTCGGCATCAGAAGAACAATGCAGATTACATGTCAGATTACTCATGGACTCTGGTTTGAAAGCTGTGGACTAAGCTGTGTTTTCTTAGCTAGCAAACCATGATAGAAAAAAGTCATTTGCACCAACAAATATAAAATACAAAAAGCAAAGTATGAATAACTTCTCTAACATCCATACTTTTCTCTTGTATTTATTTGCATGTTTATTGCTAACTGCCTTTCTGACTAAGTCTCTGCTGATAAGAAGATGACTCTCAGATCATGGCTCTTTCTGCTAGAGAAGCCATGATCACACTACAACCAGGGAAGAACATCTCCAAGAGGATATCTCCAACTCTAATGAATTAAATGATAGATATAATTTAAAGAATTATGAGAACCCAAATAAGAAGATTTTGCATGCTTGAAATAGTTACAGGAGTGTGGGTCAGAAAAAATCCGACAGAAGAACTACTATGACAGGTGGGACTGAACTGATAATTAACCACTGTGGCCCCTAAGTTTCAATCCAGCATCTCCTTCATTTCCAAGGGCAAACCAGACTTCTCAGTCCATCCAATGAAACTCTAAAGATGGGAGGGCCAGACATACTTTCAACCCTGGTACTTACTGCCTCAGTCTCCTCTCTCTCCTCCTCAGATCACCGTATGCAGAATGACATCTGAGATTCAGTGAGAGAAACCAACTTGCCTATCAAGGACAGTACATTGAGAGATAATTCAAAAGTAATATATCTATTTCAAAACCATGCAAATCCAACACGGAGTTCTTATATGTGTATCCAACAGAGAGTTCTTATGTGTGTGACTACAAAGCACTTTGAAAAATTTCTCGTTCAGTACAACAGAGGAACTTGAGCCGGGTTTGCATCTTCTTCATGTTTTAGATCATCAGCCTGTAGACAAGATATTGACTCTCATTGTTTTAGGCTTTTGGCTGTAGAACAGTAGATGGGAATGGGCTCATTTCATATAGAAACAGATATTTCTCTTCAGCAATGATGGGAATGCCATATAAAATTTACACCTCCCACAATTAGGATAGCACCATACATTTGAATCTATTTCATGCTAAAAATTTTTCTAAATATACAATTTGTAATGCTTACGAGCCAGGCCAAATGGAAACACAAACACAACCCAAAGATTCTAACTACCACCACAGCCTCTCCATAATAACTTTTTAAGAGGGAAGTGTCTAGAAAAGAAAAACGTTGAGACAAACAAAGCTCTGGAACACGTATGCTTTAAGTCGGTAATTGTTCTGATCAATGGTGTTTGTGAAGGCTCTCCCCAAAACACGACGAAGGCTGGCCTTGTCCAGCCACTGTTTTCTAGGAGCCTGGAGTAAATTTTAATTTAAATTTCAATAACTTTATTGGTATGACAGAACAGATGTATTTGGGAAAGTCAGCATAACTGAACTTCTGCCAAGGGACTGGTTTCGTAGCATCTCCCTGTGCTGTCTTCCCCGTCCGCATCTGACTGTGTAACAGACTGCCATAGCCAAGGTTTACACTTTACACTTTCTCCCCTACCTCCTTTCCCTCTCCTCTAATTTTATACTATGAGTGGGGTTTGGGAAAAGAGGGATTTAAATATATATATGCTACATTTAAATGTTTCCAGTCCTTGGATTTTGACCAAATATATCCCTATATTGTGGTCAGTGAGCCTGAAATGGATGAATCTGTAGAGTTTGTGAATAAGCCTTTTAAAAAAACAATTTAGGATATTTCTGAAATATTCCTTTTCTGGAACAGAAAGTATAAATATTTCTACATTTATGACAATTGCCCATTTGAGGACCTTTAATAGTCATGCCAGGAATGGAACTTGTGATGGCACAGAAAAAAAAAAACTGTCTGGAAATATATGCTACTCATATAAAGGGTGTCCATAAAATTAGAGAAACATATGTGAATACATATAATTCCATCAATGACATCTACAATTTGCAAGAAAAATAAAATAATATGGAATAATTTTAACATATCTTTGCTCTTGTCAGCACGTTCAATAATATTTATGTATTCACGCAGGCATGCCTCAGAGATACTGTGTGTTTGACTCCAACTACCATAATACAGTGAGTTGGGATCATTTTGTTGCTGGAGGATCTTGCCTTCAATCTGTGGAAAATGTAACACCTATGCAGTACAATAAATCGGAGCAGAATAAGATAAGGTATGACTGCAATGATCTTAACATGGGTGATGTCTTTTCTCACCTATGTTTTCAGACTTTATAGAAACCTGGCACAGTATGATCCCCAATTTATTTTTAATGTATGTTTGTATGTGTGTGTGCATATTTAAAACACTGGAAAAACACACATTGAAATTTTAAGTGTTTTTCTCTGTGAGATAAGGTTATATAATATTTTATCCTCTTTTTTTTTTTGTTTCTCTGATATTTCCAATATTTCCAGTACTAATATGCGTTGCTTTTTTGTTGAAGAAACAATAGAAATAAAAAAAAAAAAACAGGATAGACTATGTGTCTACACATCTACTATGCAATATAAAGACTGGTAGGTAAATTCTACCACAAACATGTTCAACTCTTTGGAATAATGGTTGTGAGGTTCATACCTGAAAGATAAATGACATGTTTTGAGAATCTGGGAAGGAGAGAAGATGAAAATGAGAGTAGAAAGAAGTACCATAGCAGCCCAATCAACATCTCCTACTGTATTCTATCGTAACCTGTGGAGTCACTTTCTCCCACAGACAGATTTCTGAGGGAAAGGACAGAATGTGACAGAATACTTCCCTCCTCTTTTATATCTTTTGTCCTTAACCATCCTGCCAAAAGCCTCCTGAAAAGAAAACACAACTAAAGCTCCATAATATTCGTAACTAACAAATTATGCAAAATACAGTCTTGAAAGGTTAACAGAGGAGCGGCCCACATACCTATGCTTGGTATTTTTAAGTATGAAGATAATTTTAATCTATGTGGTAACAGAAACAATTGTCAGTTCAATCTATGAGGTTTAACAGAAGAGAATTTCTAGTGCTAGTCCACAACTCATTCTGAGAGAGACTTTTTGTAACCCAAGTGTATGCGTATAGAATTATTACTGCACTCTACTGTGGGAATGGTTGATTTCAAGTACCCTGTGATAACAGATTGAATGATGCGATCTAATAACTTTGGAAAGAGCTTTATTATGAAACTGGATGTGTCCAGTGGTTTTTTAGATGGCTCAGATCTCTTATAGATTGTTTTCTCTGACACAATTTCTATAGCCCTATAAAACTTCTCATATGTTTAACCTGTACAAATGAAACTCATGAGACGGAAGCCCAGTACTGCCAGAGTAGCCAATTGCTTTCCCCACAAGAAAGACCTCCTGTTCCTATGAACCTTGAAGACAGAACATAATTGTGCTTTTCTCCTATGGAATATTTCTAATGCATAAGTGTGCCACATGACCCAAGCACATTTGAGGCACATGTTAAAGCTGTTCAATGATAAAAATGAAAATAAGCAGGGATTTGAATGCTGTTTTTGCAAAGGGCTGGACATTTCACCAAAGACTGCTGACTTCACATATCTTAGGCATGTGTTTTTCCTTGCCTTTGAGAAAATGGCTTGTACGCTATTATAAGGAAAGAGTTATTTTTTGTATAAACACTGGCACTAGTAGATGAAGATCTAACCTCAGGAGAAAAATTGTTACAACTCCATAGAAAACACCACATCACCTTCACCAATCCACTCTGAATTATAAGAACTCCACAGACACTAGAATATGACACTGTCACCAGCTATTTCAGTACATTTTTAATAAAAACTCTTCCACCTTGATCAATCCGTGCTCTACAATTTAGAGCTGAGATTAATTCTCCAAGACACATTATGGTTCAGTATTAACACTTGAAATCATCTTATAACTGCTTGCTTTCATATTTGGCATAACTATTGTACCACCTTAGAAACTGCTTCTATTGACCTTTAGATTAAAAATATGTTAGATTACGATGATTGACACTTTTAAAATGACTCATTCTTGCCAAACACAGCATAACAACATTTTAACATTCTCTTCTCTTTACAACTGCCTCTACTTTCATTATATGAAACATGGCTGTATTCTACACCACCTTTCATTGCCTAACATGCTTTTTTTTTTTTCATAGTTCAAGAAGATTTACATTTGGAGCTAAATATTTCAGTGATTGCTCTGTTGGGTTTCATTATACCAGTGTAGTTAATCAAAGCAAGTCTGGCCTTGCTATCATGATTCATTGTATGGTTTTTGAACTTAATCATTTACACAGAATGAATATACACATTATCACCTGGGCTGGATTTCTTTAACAGCCTGCATGACGTGGTGCTGCAAATGCCTCTGTAGACTGCTTGTTTCCAAGAACTGTTGCGCATTTGCAAGGGTTTTAGTTAAGACATTTCATTAATGGGCTTTCAATTAGGAAAAGGTCAATGGAAAGCCCATAGGTGGAGCTACAGAAAGCAGAGGAAATGCTGGTTGACTTTACTTATCTCCAAGTTGGGCTAACTGGGAATCCTTTCATTTGTACATAATGTTTCACGTGTGTGGTCTTCACAGTCATATTTAACAAGTAACCTTTCTTCATTCTCATTTCTAATCCCACCGTAAATTACTGGCTGCTGCCATCTGGGTAGGGCTTGGCAGATCTTGGATTTTAAGTACAGCCTGAGGGAATTACAGGATTGTTGTGTTTAAATTGAAGAAGCTAATTGTGTAAGTATTAACATATGTGAACTAGGCCAATAAGGGTAGTTTCTGTGTCTAACAAGCCAAGTCCAGGGATGCTCCCATTGACACTCTATTCCTAGACAAAAAGAGCAGATCCCCATATAACCAGAAACAGTGGCATGTGGGAGCATGCTCCAGGCTCGTGATGGTTGACTGTCAATTTTTCAGATGTTTCATGCACTGATTGTTAAGCATAGACATTATTAAAAATCAAAAGTATATGATATTTTAATTAAATTATATTTGTAAAAAGTAAATAGTCATAACTCATCACTTCCTAAATATTTTACTACAAAACTAAATACTTTACTACTAATCTTTGAGTAATGATTTGGCCTTAGGTTTCCACTGCAGGTATTTTCTGATTTCATTGTACTATTATCTATATTCTTGAGGTTATTTGTGTCTAGGTTGTCTGTACCATGGAAAATACCATAAACAGTAGTGCCCTTTATGAGGGTTTGGCTTTCCAAGGTTTCATTTTCAGATTGCGTGCCATTTTGAATGCTGTGATGAAATCCCATGCAGTCCCATTCCTTCCTGCCCAGGAAGTGAATCATCCATTTGTCTGGGATATCCACACTGTATACGTTACCCGCCCTTCAGTCACTTAGTAGTCAACTTGTTTATCAGATCAGTTATCAGAGAGAGAGAGAGACCACATTCATGTAACTTTAATTACAGTATATTGTTATAATTGTCTATTTTATTATCATTGTTGTTCATCTTTGACTGTTACCTAATTTATAGATGAAACTTTTCCATAGGCATGTATGTGTAGGAAAAACCATAGCATGTATAGGATTCAGTACTGTCCAGGATTCAGGCATCCACTGGGGGGAACTAGTGTAATGACACACTGCTGCACATCTTCCCCAACTCTACATTCAGTGATGTCATGGCCTCATGTCAGCCATGATGAGCATATCTACGTCACCAAAATTACAAATACCATAAACCAGGACTTGATTTATTTGTTTGTACCTTCCTTGTCTATGAAGGGAGTACTATTTTATTTTACCTACCAAGAAACTAAGTCTTAGAAAAGTTCAGTACATGATTTGTCATCAGTAGAAGTCCACGGTAGGAGTTTTCTGACTTCAAAATCCATTCTCCTATACTTCTCTTTTAGTAGGCCTTTTACCTACCCCTGTACCAATATACTCATAAAAACTACTCACGTTTGGTTGATTTCTTCATTGTGTTTCTCGAGTAAGGTACAACTTCAGTATGTTTAAGTTAAGTCGCATTTTGTTTTCCAGAGAACCAGTTGTTTTGCACTTATCAGCGCATCACTATCCAGCACTGGAGGTTCAGTTTAAACAAATCTATCCCCAGAAATACTGAACTCAGCTGAAGCAACCCTCTCATTGACTTTAAAATCTTCACTGTCTATCTTTCACACCATCTCCTGCCCCCAGTAAATATTGAAATGTAATTCCTAGAAATAACTATTTATTTTCTGCTTATAAAAACATCCCAATTGCCTGACCAGGCAGTATTGCAGTGAATAGAGCATCAGCCTGGGACAATGAGGACCCAGGTTCAAAACTCCAAGGTTGCCAGCTTGAACGTGGGCTCACCAGCTTGAGCACAGAGTTTCCTGCTTGAGTGTGGAATCATAGACATGACTCTATGGTCACTGGCTTGAGCCCAAAGGTTGTTGGCTTGAAGCCCAAGGTCACTGGCTTGACCCAAGGTCACTGGCTTGACCAAGGGGTCACTTGCTCAGTTGGATTCCCTTGGCCAGGACACATACGAGAAATCAATCAATGAACAACTAAGGTGCCGCAACTATGGATGGATGTTTCTCATCTCTCTCTCTTCCTTTCTGCCTCTCTCTCTCTCTCTCTCTCTCTTTTGCTAAGAAAAAAAATTTTCAATTACTAGATTTTACAGATTGTCAAACCTCTTATTTGCTCTCATTCTTCAGAACTCATCATCACTACGACCAATTTTGTTTTGTCAAAAGGCTCTTATTTGATTTCAACATGCAAGTAACATATAGGCAACAGAATTAAAAATGTGAGAAGGAGGCAGTTACACAGACAAGCAATGAAGCACCATCCCCGACCCCAGACTTCATGGGCTTTGAAAGAATCAGGTATTGGATGGCCTGAATTTGTCCTCTCTTTATGCATTCTGATTTGCTTTCTATGGAGAACACAACCTCTCAATGGGAAACTCAGTAACTTTTTCACCAAATACTACCATGCTGATGTAGAATGATGGAATCGAGTGGAGTTAGTTGTAGCTGAGAAACAGACTACAAGTCTATGAAATTATTAGGGGCCCACTCACTTCTGTTTCATATTTTCTTAGCATTATTTGTGAGTACTCGCAAAGGAAGTACTAAGTTACTCTGTATGTGTGTTCAAACATCTTATCAGCTTTTCTGCTGTTTCAATTTTGTGTGATAGTGAGGCTAAAATGTGCACATGCTCTGTGGGTGGAGATTCTCTGATGGGGTCTTGTATCCTACCCAGACCCCCAAAGCTCTTTAAATGGTAACTCAAAAACTTGACCTCCTGACACATTTTGGTCTTTCTGTTTGCTATTGGTACCATATGCAGCAAGAATTACCTTCAGCTCTACATCTGACCCTGGAAGTCATGGCTTTCTTATAACTTTACCTACGATGGTATGATAGTTATTTCTTCAAATTACTAGTCACAGTAAATACTTTCCTTTCTTGTACGATCAACAACATCTTCGCCTGTTTGGAAACTTCAGATAAAAAAAAATTGACATGTTTCTGCCTCGCTCCTGATGCAAAGAGGCCCATAGATAGCTCATAATGAAAATTGTTTGGAATGTTGGTGTGGAAAAAAGAAATGAAAGCAAACCTCTTTAGTTAGAAAACATCTACACAAATGATATTGAGGAAAGAGGGTAAAATAACTCCTTAGTTAAAGTAAAAACCTAATAATTAAAGACTGCTTGTCACAAAATTATTGTCAATTGTTGGGAATCTATTCATTTTCCCATTAAAAATTTACTATAGGACTTGTTTTTTTCCCTGTCTATGTATACATTTTCCTCCTCAGTTGGACTAAAGGTAAATTATCTTTCAAAGAATAATTGCTCAAAAATATTAGTCCACCAGCTGACTTCAAAAGCTGTGGGATTCTGGCCCTGACTGGTTGGCTCAGCAGTAGAGCATCAGCCTGGCATGTCGAAGTCCAAGGTTCAATTCCCGGTCAGTGCACACAGAAGTGAACATCTGCTTTTCTACCCTTCTCCTTCCCCCTCTGTTTCTCTCTTTCTCTGTTTCTCTCTGTGTGTTTCTCTGTGTGTGTGTGTGTGTGTGTGTTTTTCTCTCTCTGTCTCTTTCTTGCCCTCCCACAGCTATGGCTTGAATGGTTTGAGCAAGTTGTCCCTGTCACTGAGGATGGCTCCATGGCCTCATCTCAGGCACTAAAATAGCTTGGTTGCCTGAGCAATGAAGCACTGGCCCCAGATGCGCAGAGTATCTCCCCATAGGAGGCTTGCTGGGTGGATATCAGTTGGGGCACATGTGGGAGTTTGTCTGTTTAGCTCCAAGCCTCTCAATAAAAAAAAAAAAAAAGAAAGAAAGAAAAAAAAGCTGTGGGATTCTATAAATTGACCCATTAAGCAGATGCTCCCACCTAAAAGTTAGTACTGATATCACTAAAATGCAAGGTTAGACCCCATGTAGGCTAGTTATGACAATCTCCCCAAGTATTTAAATCCAGTATGTCAAAATTCCAAACAGATAAAAGTGGGAACATAGGTGTTGGGGTCCCTGACGATTTGATGCTATTCCATGCTATTTTATTAAGGTAAGCTTCTAACTAACTTACTTTGGAATAAAACTCAAAGCAAAATAAGCAGTGAGTACATACAATAAAACTGTTGAAGAAAAATAAATTAACAGTGTATTTTGGCATAATACAATTTGGTCAAAGGAACAGTTTCTATTCTGGAGTTTGGTTTTAGACTGTTAGTATATTCTGTGACTTTGGCCAGGTCCCTTTAACTCACCCAGTGTTGCACTTTTTATGAAAAGGGGAACATAATACACTCTTAGTCTGTGTGGGCTACCGTAACAAAGTACCATATGTGACTTATGTGCTATGATAAAATGCCAAAGTGACTCATAAACAAGAGATTTATTTCTCATGGTTCTGGAAGCTGAAAGTCCAAGATTAGGTGCTGATAAAGACCTACTTTCTAGTTCAAAAATGACCATCTTTTTGCTGTGTCCTCACATGGTGGAGAAGCAAGGGATTTCTGGGGTCTTTTTTCTAAAGGCACTAATCCCATTCATAAGGGCTCCACCCTCATAACATAATCACTTCTCAAAGGCCCCACCTCTTAACACCATCACATTGGGGATTAGGTTTCAACACATGAATTTTGGGGGGGGGAGGGAGGATGGCACAATCATTCAGTCTACAGCAAGTGCTTCACTGGAAAGTTTCCCTAGACTTCCAAAAGAATTTTGTCCTTGATGGCTGCAAGGGCTCAGAGGGCTTGGTCTAGGACCGTGATGGTAAACCTATGACATGTGTGTCAGCAGTGACACACATAGCCATTTTTGATGACACGCGGCCGCAGGCGGCCACATACCAGAGCAGTATGGGGCCTCATGCTGAGAAGGACATTTCATCCTCGGCTCTTCACTCCCAGGTGCAGTAGCCAATGATAAAACATTTGCCATAGTGTACACACTCTGTGCCAGAGGTCTGTAGGCCAAAACAACAGAACCCGGCACAGAGCGTCTAGTTCTGGGACTTCCTGTTCGTCCGTTTTTCTCGAAGTGACACACCACTCGAGATATGCTTGGTTTTTTGGCAAATTTTGACACACCAAGCTCAAAAGATTGCCCATCACTGATCTAGGAGTACTGTTGTGTTTCTAGCACAATGGCAAGGGATAAAGAAGTCAGGTTGAGGAAGAGAGACACAGCTGCAGTGAGAAGCTTTCTCAGCACATAGCAGGATTCCAACCTCTTGGGTCTCTGACACTCCCAGATTCACTGAATTCAGAGAGGAGGAGGAGGAAATATATTTATATATTGATCTGCATGCTGGGGTTTCAAATGTGATTCATTATGTACTATTTCCTTTACCCTAATCCATCTGCTAAGGTTTTCTTCTGCTGTGCAGAAGGAATTTAAAAAAGAAATGCAACTTTAACTGAGAAGAGAATAACAGCATGACATAGTTAGAACCACCTGCACTAAGAAAGATTCAAGATGGTATTTGTCAAATATTGTAAGATGTGTGTCTGCTAGCTGAGGGATAACGGGATGTTTTCAGAGACTGTTTTAAAGTCATATGGCCAAGAAAGAAAAAAGCTGCATTTGCTTCTCATAATAGTGGTTATCATTTCTCTTGTGAAATGTTTATCTACTGGTGATCTCACTATGGCTTCCTTTGGATTGTCTTCTTGTTTTATTTTCTCTCACTAGAAAAAGCAAACATCTTGCTTCCTGTCTCTTTCTATTCTAAGTACCAAGCATGTGCAAAGCTAAAACAAAGGGAGCACATTTCCAGGGAACTAGATAAATACAGTCAAGTATATCCTAATGGAAATGCCATGGTGTGGGCATTTGGCAACAAATGCTCGTTGATTCCGTAAGCAATGGAGGAGAGGTAGATAAAGAAAAGGGGGAGAGAAGAGAGAATAAAATAAACATTTAAGAGATCCTCAGGTTGAAGTGAATGCCAGCTTAACTTAGAGCTGATTAATTATGTTCTATGTACATGTCATACTAAATTTCATTTGTTAAAATCAGCTGATCTTCAGTCAGGGCTAGGCAATATTATATATCATAGCTATATGTAAATTTAAGTTTTAGTCTAATGATTTGTTTATTATCCACACATATTGGAAGATGTTAACTTGACAAAATTGCATATTTGAGCTTTACCAAGGTATTAATTGTAGCTGCATATTTTTCTTTATTTTTAAATATAAAAAAAATTCCTTATTATAAAATATACCTATGTTGCTAAAAATTTGGAAAAGAGTAAAAATATAACCAGAAAGTATCTAAAATATATCCCTAGACTGACTACCTTAAGAATGTTGAATTATGACTTTTTGCCTTTTTGTTCTTTTCTGTTTATTTTGCATTTTTACATTATGTTATAATCATTCATATATATCATATAAATAAATTTCATATACACACATTTTTATCTCATCTTTTCTCCCTAAAATTATATTTTCATCATTCTCATGTTATTATTTGCTTTCAAAATAAACTGTAATGACTGCATATTATTTCTTCATGGATTACAATTTATTTAACCTAGCATTCATCCCATAGGAAATTAATATATGTTATTTCAATAACTAGGGTCCAAAAATAAACATATTAGAATACACCTGCTTGTAAAATGTAAAGACGTTCCTTTATAACATCCCCCCTACACCATATAGTGTAATGGACACTCCAGGAGAGGAGCTTACTGTGCTAATTTCTCCATCTTATTTAAACATGGGAACATTTCCCCATGGAGCATTGTACAACATCGATGTTTCCAGAACCACACTTTGGAAAACAATGGTTGGACCATCTCCTTATTGTTGGATAGCTAGATTGTCAGAAATTTTTACTGTAAGAAATAATTAAGAATTTAACATCATGTGTAAACAGATTCTTATACATTGAGAATTATTTTCTGAGGCTAAATTTCCAGAAGACAAATAAAACACGTGGAAAAATGTGTGTGTTTTTAAGATCTTTGATTCACATACCAAATATGCTTTACAGTTGCTTCACCAGTGTATTTAATAGCCTTTGGTAAATATAACATCATTCCATAGAGTCATTTATGATACTATGGACAATCAATGCTGCTCTTGGATCTGAGCATGGCTGAGAAAACCAACAAATATACAATCAGCAATATATTTTTGCACTGCCTTAGGTGCACATACAATTAGTCTCCTGATGAATGTGCCCTGTGAGACTTCTTGATTTTATGAGGTGCACAGTGAGTTACCTACTTTTGACTGTAATACACTCAGATTGTAAGCTGCGATTACTTTCTGCTGATCATAAAGAGGCTAAGGATAATGGTGTTGTACTGTTGAGATACTTCAAAGTTTTCTGACACATGGTATAGGTTGGTAAGTATTTACTGAGTGAAAGAATAATTAAATGTATGTGTGCCTACCAAAAACATGTTTCCTTCTAAACAGCTGTTTTGAGATAGCTCTTATTTCATTCATTACCACCTCACCCTGGGCCTCACCGTTGAGCACTTAGCCAATACTAATCCAAGTTTGCCACAGAACTTAGATATGGCTGACAGGAAGTGGTTACTGAAAGGGTGATATAAAAGCAGACCTTGGAAAAAAAAAAAAAAAAAGCAGACCTTGGGAACTCTTCAGCAAATTTTAGACCCCTCTGAGTTTATTTCTCATGTACAAAATAAGATTAATAACGCCCTTCCCTTGGTATGAGGAAGCTCAAATAGAGATAAAAGCACTTTGAAAAGTTAATCCTGCATTGAAAATATGAGGTATAATTATTATTTTTATTAACTCAATGCTATCCATTTTAAATATGAGAAAGTCTAGAAAATGGAGTAGCAAGAATTTGTAGATTAAGACAATGGACACCCTAGGCATTCATTTTCCTTCAGGTGGTAAGCCTAAAGGCTACACTAATGTTTTCCCTAAAAGAACAAATGTCTTCCCTTATTCTGGGGTTTCCAGGTTCCTCAGAAGTTGCCAGGAGTAACAAACCTCAGAGTCAAATGCATTGATGACAACTGGAATTTTATGGTCTCACTTTTATCCTAGACTTTTTCCTGATACTAGTTTTATTGGGTTTTAATCAGATGTGATCTTGTAAAATGCTTTGAAACTTAATTAAAAGGCAACATGAATAAAGGTGAAGGTGAAATAATAACAGTGTTGCAGACCTAAATAGTAAATTAACAGAAATACAGTGGTAATTATATGTAATTAGAATAGACACTTGACATTCACGAGGGACACTGACTGAGATCTTTGGAATCCCCAAATTTGTGAAGTCAGAAATATTAATACCAACATTCCTGTTGAGAGTCATACATTTCTTGGACATATCTTCATCTCAAATTAAACATTATTTTAAACTTTAAAGTTTAGATCTTACCCAGTAATTTTGTCAGTGACTGGCATATTTTTCTATACAGTTTTGTGAATCTAATTTTCCAGTTTGCATATAGAGTTTATAATGGTGTTGTTTATTTTATTTACTTAAGCTACTGCCAAATAGGTGTTACAGTACACTTATTTATTTTCCTAAAACTCTTAGTTATTCAAAAATCCATTACTTCTTTTCTTTTTACTTTCTTCCTTTCTTTCTCCTTTCTTTCTTTGCTTGTTTTCTTTCTTTCTTTCTTTCTTTCTTTCTTTCTTTCTTTCTTTCTTTCTTTCTTTCTTTCTTTCTCTTTCTTTCTTTTTCTCTTTCTTTCTTTCTTCTTTTTCCTTCAGGAATGCTCTTAAAACATCTTGCAATGCACAGGACAACACAACAGCAATTATAAACTGGTGTGCCCCCAAAATTTTTTAAACATGCAATATTAACCTGACCAGGCAGTGCTGCAGTGGATAGAGCATTGGACTGAGATGCAGAAGATCAAGGTTCAAAATTCAGAGGTCACCGGCTTGAGCATGGGCTCATCTGGTTTGAACACAGCTCACCAGTTTGAACCCAAGGTCATTGGCTTGAGCAAGGGGTCACTCACTCTGCTGTAGCCACTTGGTCAAGGCACATATGAGAAAGGAATCAATGAACAACTAAGGTGCTGCAACAAATAATTGATGCTTCTCATGTCTCTCCCTTCCTGTCTGTCTGTCCCTGTCCCTATCTGTCTATCTCTCTCTGTCACAAAATAACAAAACAAAACAAAAAAATGCAATACTTGACTATTCAGTTAGGAGCACTGACCTCCTCTCCCTTAGATTGTCAAATAAAGAAATGACAACAGCCAACACAACAATAGCTATCTAGTATGAATGAATCAAAATTATACTTTTGGGAAGATCATATCAGCAAAACATATATTATTTATGTGATGCAGCATTTTAGCATTTAGTTTATGGGTGCCATGAGATGGAAAAGGTTGAAAATCACTGCCTTACAAGAAAGAAGTATCTGGTCCAACATGTCAATCATGCCAAGTATGAGCTGCACTGATCCAGAGTGAGTTAGAAAAATGTTAAAGTTAGGGAGTAGATGAGAATTCCTAAATCATTTTCTTGACCTTTCTTTTTCTTTTTGTGATTTCCCTGCTTCCAGATAGCACACATTTCCAGCAGTTTGCACTGTTCCATAGGGGAAGGTTAGAGCAGCAGGTTCTGCCACCCACAGGGTGGACCTGAAGTTTGGGGTATTCATTCAACTCAGGGAGTGGTAGCAAGTTCATATATCTGCATTCCTTAAACCTTATTAGTTAAAAAAATAAATAAATAAGAAGGACATTTTAATCTCTTGCTTGAGTCCTGAATATATATCTCTCTCTCAGTTTATTCTAAACATGGGTAGGAAATGTTACTATTCAGAGGGTTCCCTCAAGCTCCGACATTATATATAATGAAGAAATCATGAGAAACGGATGTTTTACAGCCAGCTGGGTTTACTGACTTTTCCCTCCTCATTCCAGCCCTGCTAACGAACATTTGAAATGGTAATGGTTATAGCAATGGAAGCTAAAGGCCTGACAATTTTTAAGGTTAAGGTTCTGTAGAGGTAGGAAAATTAAAGAGCTCACTTTTTTAAAGATGAAAGAATCATTATGAATGGATACAAAGATATATAGACATGGTACCCATTTGGGATATGCCCAGAAAATATATGTTCCCAACTTGGATGCTAGAGTGGACTTGTGTTATTTTTGTCTGTCCAGAAAATATCTTTCCAAAACAGAACTTACATTTTCATTGGGGAACCACACTTCTTACACTCTTGGTCCCTGTGGGACAATTCCATATCTGGCTATAGGGGTAGGTATGAAATACCAACCTGGCCTATGACAGCCTTGATCTCCCTAGGCCTCAGTAAATGGATCAGCAATGGGCACATGTCCCAATCAGAGACAAACCAATGCCAGGATTTTGCTGGAACAAACAGGAGAGAGGCACTATTTCTGCTAGACTTGGCTCTGTGAGCATGTTAGCCTGAGCTTCCATAAATAGGATGCATGAAATAGAAACCAACATACAGAATAAAATAAACAGAGTAGAAAAGAGAGAATCCAGGACCTAATGGAATTATTTAATTCCTGAGAACCAGACATGCCTAAATCTTGGATTTCTCAGTTAAATGAGCAATAAATTCCACCACATAGTCCTTTAAGAAAATCAAAAAGCAGGCCCCAACTGGGTAACTCAGTTGGCTAAAGCATTATCCCACCATGCCGAGGTTGCCTGTTCAGTCCCCAGTCAGACAATGTAAAAGTCAACCAATGATGGCATGAATAAGTGGAAAAACAAATCAAAGTTTCTCTTTCTCTCTCCCTTTGTCTTGCTCTAAAAATCAATAAATAGAAAACCCTAAAAAAGAAAACCAAAAAACAAAAAGTTTACAACAGAGTCTTGAGTAATAGAGATATCATCTTTGGACTCACCATCTCAATCTGTCCCCTAACCAAAATAATTCCTCCTATTTGTGGATGCTTATATGCCCAAATTATAGATCCTTGATTCTTCTCTTGATTTTATTTGTTCAACTGCTTTGGTCACATTTTGAAAATAATTCCTACCAGTCACTACATAGTCTGACAGCCATGAATAAATTGATGCCCTGAGCAAGGTTATAGGTGAAACAACCAATGAAGAAGTGATCTGGGTACTTATCTGACCAAACCTTGAGAAAACCCACCTTACCCAATGTTATTCTACAATAATGACTAAATAACAAAACTAATATTAATAGCACCTACCAATGATCAGCGCTTCACTGTTTTTCACATAACAGTGATACCTTGAGATATGAGTTTAATTTGTTCTGTAACCAAGCTCGTAAGTCAGTCAACTCATATATCAAACAAATATCTTCCATTTAAAATAACTGAAATAGATTTCATCTGTTCCAGCCCTGTGAAACATCCCCAAGCCATCCTAAATTATGAAAATGACATGTTTTTAATTAAGAAATACACATGTATACTTTACCAATGCATAACAAAATATATGAAATAAAAGAAAAAAGTGTTATTTAGTACTGTATTCTTACCTTGGAGATAGACGAGTATGGTTAATGGAGGTAAATGGTGGAGGAGGAAGGAGGGAGGAAGGGATGCAGGCACCGTAGATATGTAAACTAAAACTGCACTTTCTTAACACTAAATGTAAACTAAAACTGCATTTTTGTTACTTTAGACAAAACTAAAACTGCACTTTCTTTACTTAAAATGAAACCACAAAAACTTTTTAAAAATGCACTTTCTTAACTTTAAACTTAACCTAAGCTTAACATTACGTAGTTTTCATTTAATCATCACCTGTTTTTACCTTTTTGGCTTTACTTTCGACAATTTCATTTGCAGGACTTTTGAATAAAAATCTATCCAAAGAGGTTTGTTTTTGCATGCCTTTTAAAATGTTACAAAAATGTGACAAATAAGTGTCATTAAAAAGTGTTGAAGCACAACCAGTTGAAACTTTTCTGGGTGTTTCTTTTCAATGAAACTTGAAAGCTTCTCCCACATTGCCAGCATGTCTTTACTTTCACTTGTAGAAATAACTTCCTTTGACTCTACCTCCTCCTCACTACTAATCTCTTGCAGAAGCTCCGTATGTTGCATCATCTGTAGCTCCTTCAACTCCTCAGTTGAGTGTTCCTCCTCATGTTCCTAGATGAGCTCATTTACATCACCCTCATCTACCTCCAGACCCATCTACTTTCCGAGGAACACAATCTCCTCCAATGCTTCTATCTCGGTCTTAGTCGCTGGTTCGAATCCTTCTAAGTCCCTGTCTGCAACATCAGGCCATAACTTTTTCCATACCGAGTTCAAGGTTCTTCTTGTAACCTCTTACCATGCCAAGTCAATAATGTGTAAACATATCAGGATGTTGTAGTGATCTTTCCAAAACTGTCAAAGGGTTTGAATTGTATTCTCAGTCACCTCAAAGCAGCAGTGAAACAAGTGCTTTGTGTAAAGCTTCTTAAAGTTGGAAATGACTTGTTGATCCATAGGTTGCAAGATTGAAGTCATGTTGAGTGGAAGGTAGAGGACTTTCACAAATTTGAACTCATCAAGAATGTCATCTTTAAGACCAGGTGGGTGGGCTGGAGCATTATCAAGGATTAGTAATGCTTTCATTGGGAGTTTATTTTCTTGAAGATATTTCTTCACTGCAGGACCAAAGACGAGAGTTACCCATTCAATAAAAAACTGCTGCGTAACCTGTGCCCTAGCATTGTCACACCACATAACCTGCAGTTTTTCTTTAAGAATCTTGTGAGTCTTAAAGACTCGAGGATTTTTGGGGTGACACACTAGCAGTGGCTTTACTTTGCAGTCACCACTAGCATTTGTACACAATGCAAGAGTCAGATGGTCCTTCATGGGTTTATGGCCTGGCAGCTTCTTCTCCTCTGCAGTGATGAAAGTCCTTTGGGGTATTTTTTTTTTCCAAAACAATCCTGTTTTGTCACAGTTGAACACTTGTTGGGGGATGTAGCCTTCTTTTGTGATAAGCGCAGCAAAACGTGCGATGTACTCCTCAGTTGCCTTAACGTCAGCACTTGCAGCTTCACCATGCCTCACCACTGAGTGGATGCCAGATCTCTTCTTGAAAATTTCAAACCAGCCGTAACTTGCCTTAAACATATCTTCTGCTGCCTCTTTTGAGGTTGATGGTTCTTTCTTCTTCAAGTCGCCGTAAATAATACGTGCTTTTTCGCATACTATAGTCTCTGTCACTGTATCTCTTGCCAGCTCTTTCTCTTTCACCCACACCAGCAGAAGCTTCTCCATTTCTTCATGGATATTTGTCTTTAATTGGGACATATTTGTAGTTTCTTTTGCTGGATTTGAGCTTTTGATGGCATCCTTTTGTTTAAGAATGGTACAAATTATAGATGTATTGTGGTCATACATCTTGCCAGTTCAATCACTCAAACACCACTCTCATATTTTTCTATTATTTCTTGCTTTACTTCTACCAACATTATTCTCTTCTCCTTCTCACCACTGTCCTTTATACTCACTTTCTTCAGCCCCATGATAGCACACAAAAAAGTTAGTAAAAATGCAAAAATGATGCAAGAACGAGTACAGCACATGAGATTCTATTTGATTCTGAGGGCAACACGTGAGAAAAAACGAGATGCTGGTATTGTACTGCCATACTGGACCTGTGCGCCAATGTGCCAACTAGCGGCAGCTTCCTGAATCACGACTCGTATCTTGGAATTTTGCTCGGATCTCGAACAAAAATATGGACCGAGTCACAGCTCGTATCTTTAAAAAAAAATTGTATGTTGGTCTGCTCGTATCTCAAGGTACCACTGTACTATGTATACTATGTAAAGTGTTCTCTGTATTATCTCATTTCATACTCCCACCAACCCTGTGATGTAGTCTTTATTTTTCTACTTTACAGAGGAGGAATTTGAGATAGAGCTTCAACAACTTGCCAGTAGTTACCAAGCTAGCAGCAAGTGGCAGTACCGAGAATCAGATTAGACTCTAGACCCTGTGGTGTAAACCATCAGTTCACTCTTACTTCTCAAGAGGACTTGCTAATGGATACTCTTAACATGGTTTTAAAGTGGTCGAGGATGAGAATCAGTGATAGTCCTTCTTACTCATTTTCCCGAGGAAATTGGTTACTTTATGACATCTCAGGGGACAATTTTAAAGTAGAAGATTTATAAGTAAAAAATACATAGTAGGAGATGTGATGCCTATGTTAAGACACATTACCAACCTGACCAGGTGGTGGCACAGTAGATATAGCATCAGACTGGGACGCAGAGGACCCAGGCTCAAAACCCCAAGGTTGCCAGTTTGAGCGCGGGCTTATCTGGTTTGAGCACAGCTCACCAGCTTGAGCCCAAGGTCACTAGCTTGAGCAAGGGGTCACTCGGACTGCTGTAGTCCCCCAGGTCAAGGCACATATGAGAAAGCAATCAATGAACAACTAAGGTGCCACAACAAAGAATTGATGCTTGTCATGTCTCTCTCTTCCTGATTGTCCCTATCCATTCCTCTCTCTGTCTCTCTCTGTCTCTGTCACACACAAAAAAAGACATATTACCAGTCTCTAACTTTGGTCAACTGCTTACCTTATTCAGTCTCTTTCCTGTAAATAGAAGAGACTATTGGAGCTCATCATGACAATGGTGAGCACTGGCTGAAGACCTACTGTGTGGTAGGCATGATACCAACCTTTCGTGATTATAGGCTCCCCATGAATTAAAATGTTTTTCAAAAGGGACAGATAAGAATACAAAAATACAACTGCTTGAAAGAGTCAGATTAAAAATTCCAAATCATCCAGTCTCCCCAAAGTTAATTTTGACTTTTATTCTTCACAGGGCAGCTTTGTTTATACTTGGCAAGCTTACACACTGCAGCCATTATCCTCGTCCCAGGGCAGCCACCAATGGGTTTAGTGTGACTAAGAAATAAAATGCTTAGAGCTGAGCTTTTTGTGGCCTGCTTAACCTTTAGCTGAGTCCTATTGCCCTGGCGACACCCAAATGGACATATAAGAAGCTGGAGCATTTTGTTAACGTGCAGGAGTTTCCTCCAAGGACCATGAAAGGCCTCTATGACTAAGAAAATGAGGTTCCTCAGCAGTAAACTGCCCTTTGGAGGAAAGGAAGAGAAATTCCAGAGGGGGGAAAGGAAAATAGAAAGAATAAATTTTAACAACTCCTCTCAATTATAATTTTAAAAAACAAGCACAGTAACTGACAGTGGCTCGTTTCAGACAGTCCCCAGCCAGGGAGTCATCTTTAAACTGGTTCCTCGCTATGTATTTATTTTTCTTTAAACATCCTGGGACGCGCACATCGTTATCTTCTGTGGACATCTTTCATAAACAGGGAGCTTAGGCATGTTTGCATTGTTCTGGCTTGTTGCAGTTGTTGACCTGATTGGATCATGCACTGCTTTGATCACTTGAAAAGGAAAGCAGTTTTTATTGCAAATTGCGCTGGAACGATTTGAAAACTAAACAAACCAAAAGGACATGTTCTATTTATTCTTTATTACTTACACATTTAAAAGAACACACAGACCTCCCCTCTCTCACTCCCCCACATGTGAATGCGTTTAGAACGTCCTTTTGAACCACCTTTGAACATTCGAGGCAACATCCTCCCGAGGGTCCTTCAGAAACAGGGTTGGCAGGCTGGCAATTTTGATTTGGGAAAAGCACACTTTTTTATTTATTCCACCAGACCCTCACAGCAGCGCTGTTTTCTAAGCACAGGAGTTTGTTTTTGTATTGACCCCAGCACTTACTGGCCAAATAAACTTTGACTCAATGGCTAAACTCTCTGAGCTTCACTTTTCTCCTGTAAAATGCAGGAATAGCTCAAAGTCTTATCAAAAGGGTTAATTTTTCCAAGTACATGGTAAGTATCTTTCGAGCAAACATACTATTTTTATTTGGGGTGTTGTTATTTTCAATTTATAAATGAGGTAGTCAAATCCCAAAGAAATTAAAGGTCCAAAGTACTCATAGCTTACGAGAGGTGAAATTTAGAAACAAACCCTATTCTTTTGCCTTAAAACGTACTTCTATTGTCTTCATATAATAGAGACAATCGAAGTACAAACTCCGTGCTTGCTATACATACGCACAGCACACTTTAAAACTCATCCACCCTTTGTCACCCTCTCCTAGGTTGTCGACTCAAAGTCCCCAGTATAAAGACATTCTAAGCTTCTCTTTTCTCTATCCTTTTTTTCAGTTAAAATGCCTCCTAATTAAAAGATACCATTAGAAAAATGAATAGAGAGGCAGCGATTTTAAAACCACTATTTGCATAATGATGCATGTGTTGCTATAGTTGCCTTTTCTTGTCTTTTTGATCGAGACAGCCTTATCTTTTCAATGCTATAGTCATGAGGTTATTAAAAGGGACCAAATACCCTAACAGCCTTGTACCTTTGATTTTCTGCCATACTCTCCAAGTTAATGAGTAAAAGGGTCAAGGGAATTTATTTCTGTGCTTTAGGAAATCTATAAACAATATTAAAAGAGAAGTTGGTGGCAGATTAAAAACTTTTAATAACCTTGTGCAAACCTCCCAGACACTCATTACTCAGCTTCGGTTAGCACGTATAGGTGATTGAAATATGCAATTTCAAAATATGCTGTGAGAGTTAGTTAAGAGCCAGTGGCCAAAAGAGAGGTAGTTTGGGCAAGAAAAAGGAGGTTCCGGGGCCAAGGAATTAAGTGAAAGGGTTAGCTCTTTTATTTTGCAGTATTTTTAACTAGAATAGCACGTAAGAGGGAATGTTGGAAGACTTAGAGTGTCTTGCATGCACACTGTTTTGAAATCCACTAAAAACCACCGATTGATTAATATGAGGCCTGCATACTTCGGTTGAAAGAGAGCACTATATTCTCTCTCCTCACTCCCTTTTTCTCTTTTTCTTAAGATGCTAATTTTCCAGGCAAGCAGGTTAGCTTCTTAACTGCTTTATTAGTTCCAGTCTAAGAAATGGAAATTCCAACGTATTTTCCTATTCATTTTTAAACAGGCGTTTATCTTCCTAATGCTATTTCTCAAAGCCAACTGTGAATGTATACATAGCTTGAGATTATCAATTGCATTCTAACTTCTAGCCTTAGCTCTTTCCAGTTCTGGGAACTTATGCCAGCCACAGAATGGTTTAACATAGAACATATTAGTATTTTTTCCACATTTGACAAAGGAAAATCTGAGGCTTGGGGTCATGAGGTCCCAGAGCTACTGAGTGAAATTTTAAACATGAGGCTTAGATCAATCTACCTCCAAAACCCATAATACAGAATTGCACTCTGGCATCAGTTTTTGCTCCATAAAATAGTAGTGATTACTTCTGCTTTACCTTTTCAAACAAGTTTTTATAAGAATCAATGAACTAGTATTCGTGGAAGCATTTTATAAACTCAAGATAATAATAAATGAATGTGAAATTTTTAGAGAGAATAGAAAAAAGATAAATCCAACTGTAACCACAAAGTCAAGTTCATGGGAAGAGGGCAAAACACACCTAAAACACAGTCAAGGTCACACTGACTTGAGTGAGGATCCGTGCAGTAGGACAGGGGTCTGCAAGTTATTTTGTAAAGGGCTAGAGAGTAAATATTTTAGATCTTGTGGCCCATCTGTTCTGTCTCAAATACTCAATTCTGCATGAAAGCCTCCATGAACCATATGTAAATAAATGAATGTGGCTCAATTCACATAAAACTTTACTGATAGACACTGACATTTGAATTTCACATAATTTTCTCTTATCACGAAACATTGTTCTTTTGATTCTGAACAATTATTGAAAAATGAAAAAAGAAATTTAATTCACAGGCCATCTAAAAACAGGCAATGAGCTCACAAGGTGTAGTTTGCAGGTTTCCTCCAGAGCAGTGAAAACTGATAAAGTGCCTGAGTCATTTGGATGATGTTTTAACACAATAGCACTAAAGTTCATTACCAAGAGGATTATGGACTATATTAGTTTGAAGTGCTTTGGGCTACACAGAACCAAAAAAGCTGGTTAACATCAGTTTGGACTATAAGGAATCTTGGATTATGGTTAACAAGATATTTGAATGTGGAGATTCCAGAGTCCATTCAGAAGTTTAACAATGTCATCAGTGACCCAGACTCATCCCATTCTTTTGCTCCTTCATTCCCAGCATGTGGCCTATCCATATTTATGTTGGATACTTTGTAGTGCTAAGAATGCTGCTGTGACTCCAAGCATCATGTCCTCTTAATAGCATCCCCAGCATTAAAGAAGGGGAAGGTTGTTCATGAACAAACTCTCCCCATTTTAGTAATCTTTTGTCAGGAAACAAATGCTTTCTTAGAAGCCGTTCAGCAGATGACCCATTGATTAAAACTGGGCCACATTGCTACATCTTCAACTGCAAAGGAAAATGCCAATTATCATTATTGGTTTTAGATTATTTGCTTTAGTCACATCATGCTGCTGTCAGACTACCATAGATTAGGTGGCATAAACAACAGAAATTTATTTTTCACAATCTGCAAGGCTAAGAAGTCCAAGATCAAGGCACCAGCAGATCCAGTGTCTGGTGAGAACCCTCTTCCTGGTTTGTAGATGGCCATCTTCCCTCTGTGTCCTCACATGATGGAGAATAGAGAGCAATCATCTCTCTTGTGTTTCTTTCTATAAGAACAATAATCCCAGTCAGGAGGACTCTGTTCTCATGAATTCCCAAAGGTTTCCATTCCAAATCCCATCACACTGGGAATTTAAGTTTCAACATTTCAATTTTGGTGGGACACAAACATTTAGTCTATAGTAATCATTTATCACATTGGCTCAAACAAAATTAGAATTCCACTAACAAGTAAAGTGTTGGCTATGGGATATGCCACTCTTGTCAGTGAGTCAATGAAAGAAGCAGTGTTTTATGGGAAATTGAGCTAGAAGACAGTTGAGGAAGGAAGAGATTTTTGTAAACCCACAAAACCCCCTATCTTACCACATTCCATATGATATGGGAATTATCAATAAATACTTCTAATTTCTAATTTGACCATAAGATTGCTGAGGACCAAGACCTTAGCTTATTCCCTCAGTATGATTGGTGCTCTCAATGTCTGGCACATGTCTGCAAATCATTGGCTTTGGAAATACTTGTCAAGTTGAAATATTAGAGCTTGCAGACAGAGTTTAAGAAAATTTCCAGTTAAAAAAAGAGAGAGAGAATCTGCACCAGAGAGAAAGTAGAAGAAAAAGTAATAAGAAAAATAAATGTTCAGGAATTGCAGCTTATTTGACCATAACTGTTTATTAACTCTGTGGGAAAGACTGAAGCCCTCCCAGCCTCAACACCTGCTCTGCTCTCACAGTCCTGGTCCTGTTGCGTCCTCAGTAGTGGAACGGACTATAGTAGACTCAGATTTTCTGTATCACAGTGAGTTAGCCAACAAATGCTATCAGTGCCCCACTCTGAAAAGGCCAAGGAAAAAAATCTGAATAAATTTAAAAGAAATTTTAGTAAAAATGAGAAGACCAACTCATAGTATGGGTGCTTAACTGGTAACAACTGGAGGATACATTCCAACTGCAGAAAATTAGGTTTTTCATCTTCTGTTTTCTCATTTTGAAAGAGATGTATTATAATGTGTTATAGTCTCCTCTACCTTGTAAATTGGTGACCATGTTCTCTGAGCAGAGGGCATTAGGTAAGCAAACATTTGTGTCTAGCAAAATAAAGAGAACAATAAATGCTTTTTGTTTCTAATATTTGAAATCATGAAGAGTGTGAAATCAATGTTGTCATCAACTAAAATGTACAACAAAGTTAATCTATTACACCATCAATAATATGCTTATTATTTGTCACGCTTCACAGTAAAAAGACTAAGAAGTAAGCAGTTCATATATATTACTATAATTATTATTAATCTAATGTAGCAAAGCCAAGGTTTCACAATTTATCTTTTCTTTATTAGTTTACCCTTATCTACAAGCATATCAATATGTATTGCTGTTGCTAACACTTTGTATAGTTTTATCCCCATCACACATACCAACACATGTGTTCACACAGCACAATTCACACCAAGAATCACACATGCTCATTTACAGAAATTTAAAAAGGTTTACCTCTTTCATAGTTAGAGATTTCTGTGTGCTTCACCTTCTTAGCCTCAGAGTCAAAGCCTCTTGATTCACCCACCCTCACGCATGATGATTTCTTCTCTCCTTCCCCCTCGTTCCCATTTCCTATGACCTCAGACAGGGATACAAAGGAGTTTCATCTGGAGTGCCAGCTCCAACTGGATCACACTGGTTGGAAGAGGAAGTGTGTTTAGAAAAATTCTGAGCAATGTCTACTCTGGGCCTGGAACATAAAGAGAGCCAGGTATCTGTCTTCCCTCATCTCAGTGGTTCTGAGATAATACTGTTTGATCTTCCCCATTCCTTGGGATGACCTGCCCCCAGTGTCAGAGCCGCCAAAGAAATTAAGACAGCAAGAACCAAGAACATGAAACCACAGTGGCCTAGCCAACAAGAACATCCTTTCAGTCTACCTAAGAAAGAGAAAGGATGACCAACGAATGAACAGAAGACAAGCATGGGGTAGATTTGAGAAAGAAGCAGAAAAGAGGAAAAAAATGAGAGAAACATTCAAAAAAGAGGAACTACTTTTGGACACAACATCTCCTGCCTATAAAATCTATTCTCTATGCCCATGACCTTTATGGCCACAGCTCTTAACTAAACTAGGTCTAAGGAAAAAAAAATATCTGGTGGCTGCACCAGTCTAACAATGCGGGAACAGTCCTACACATACACACATGTGCACACACACCCACAATTAAGCACACACACACACACTCACACACACACATACTCAGAAACACATGCACAGCGTCTTACTCTTTCTTCACCACTCAAGTTGCTCTTGTATGGGTCTTCACACTTCTTATAAACACCATCTTTCTCTCGGAGTCTCCCGTCATCATGTAGGAATTGGTTGTGCAGCCCTGAAGCTGAAGGCTTGTTTTCATATCGATATGCTGCCCTGACCTAGAGGCTTATTTTCATTTTAGGTGTGTATGTTGCCAGGAGAGCAGAGCAAGGCAGATTACAAATAAAACCCTTAGGCAGTGGTAATTGAGGGCTGGTACAGCCACAGTGGCACAAAGCTCAGAGAGAATACTGCTCCTGACTAGGTGTGGAGAGGCAAGAAATTTCCTTGTGGAAATAAGCAGACAATGTGACTCCAAACAGCTAGTGTCTGGGGAATCTATTTGCAAGGTTGCGTTAATGTTAAAGTCCTACTGCTGAAATTAATCCTCTATGTTGCTAATATTGACCGTGCTGCCCACACCTAGCAATTTACCTGAGGTCATTTTAAAAGCTGCTCTCCCTCCCTCTCTCATTCATTGATCTCCAGGATTTTCAAAACAGAAGCTAAAACCTTCTGTAATTCATTTCACATTGATGGAGTATCGGTCATGTGCAAGGTATTAGGTGCTTTGGGAAATGAATTGCCGCAAGGAGTGTACAGACCTGAAAATTAGAGAAGGAAAAAACTAATAAATTAGAAAGAAAAGTCACATCCTGGTGTAAATTGGCATTCAGGTGCTTATCTCTCTCACTGTCAAAAATGCCCTCTTTGGGTATATCTCAAAATTGGCCACAGAAGAACCCCAGTGATAAGGTCCCAGTGTATATCATCAACACTTTGGAGATGGTGCCACAAATGGTCCATTCATCACAACCACAAAATTCAGTGGAAGTGTCATGACTTCTATCAGTGGTTTTCAACCAAGTGTGACTTTACTCCCTACTCCCTGAGGACATTTGGCAATGTCTGGAAACATATTTGGTTGTTACAACTAGAAAGAGAGTGCATCTAGTCCATAGAGCCAGCAGTGCTGCTGAACACCCTAAGTGTACAGGACAGTTCCCCACAACAAAAAATGATCCAGCCCAAAATGTCAATAATGCTGAGGTTGTGAAGCCCTACTCTATATTAAAATTTGTGCAAACTTTGCATTCTAATCTGTGTTGGGAATATTATTTTACTTTTTAATTTTTTGTGTGTGTAACCTTGACATTGAAAGAAAATTAGATTATTTTTTCTGATGCCCTGGCATGGGTTCTAGCCCATGCTAATGCACCATGCTTTGAAAAGCATGGTCCCATTCCTGCCTCTCCATTGATAGCACTTTAGTCTCCACCTCTGCTGTGAAGATGTCACAGAAGCTGGTGGTTAAGGGTTGCCAGGTTAGACAAATGAAAATACAGGATGCTCTGATTAAATCTAAATTTTAAAAAATAATAATTTGTAGTATATCTCATGTCATATTCTGGAGAACTGAAATTTAGATTTTAATTTAAATTTGGGATTTGAATTTTTTAAATAAGCAAATAATGTTTTGAAAATATAAATATGTCTGATGTGATATTTGGAATATGGCTGTACTAAAAACTATTCATTCTTAAATCTGAAATTCTATTTCAATGAGGCATCCTATGTTTTATCCGAGATCCAGCCCTACCTCCCCCAGCTTTAGGTATTTGCTGCTGCCTCTCAACTCCATGATGTCATGGGTTGTATTTCCCCTTTGGCTTGTGTTTAATCTGACTGCATCTGACTAGTTGTCTTTTAGCAAGCATGTTTCAGACCCCCAAGTAGAACCTTAGTTTCATGAGACCGAGATTAGTCCCCACCATTTTTGTTCTTTTTACCTAGAAAAGTGCCCTGAACATTGCAGGTATGCAAACGTTTTATGGCCGATGTATCATGTCATTTTTTTTTTTTTTTTTTTTTTACAGGAACTGAGAGAGGGATAGATAGGGACAGACAGACATGAACAGAGAGAGGTGAGAAGCATCCATCATCAGTTTCTCCGTTGCCTTTGCGACACCTTAATTGTTCATTGATTGCTTTCCCACATGTGCCTTGACCGCGGGCCTTCAGCAAACCGAGCAACCCCTTGCTGGAGCCAGCGACCTTAGGTCCAAGCTGACAAGCTTTTTGCTCAAGCCAGATGGGCCCATGCTCAAGCTGGCAACCTCGGGGTCTTGAATCTGGGTCCTCCGCATCCCAGTCCGACACTCTATCCACTGTGGCACCACCTGGTCAGGCTGTATCATGTCATTTTAATGCTATGCTAGAAAACTAAAAACCTCATCAGGTAGCATTACATGATAAGTACACATTAGATCCAGATTTTAGCAGTGAGTATAGACTATATTGATTAGGATAAGCTAAGACAAAAAAAAAAAAAAAAACGCTTCCTGAAACAGGATAGAAGTTTACTTCTCTCTTGTGAAAAACAGGCTGTAGATCAGCAGGGCAGAGTCTCGATGTTCAGAGGCCCAGGTTTCTTCCATCTTCTTCCTCTACCATGCACAGGGTGTGGCCTTCATCCTCATGTTCCAAATGGCTGCTGGAGATCCAGCCGTTGTATCCACATACCAAGAATCAGAGGGCAGAAGAGAAGAAGGGCTCACTTGCTGCCTTTACAGACAATTTCCTCCTCTTGCATCTCATTGATATGAGAACTCCAACAAATGGCCACACAGCTGCAAGGGAAACTGACAAATGTGGTCTGTAGTCAGGGACCAGTGTACCCAGATACATGTGTGGTTAATTTGAAAGCAAGTGGAGAATAAATATATATGATGAGCAAGGAGTAGTCTTTGACACAGAGCTCTTCTAGCTTCAGTCACTAACACCGTAACCTCTTTGAACTTACATTCCTTATTCTGAAAGTAACTGGAAAAAAACCATTGAAATAATTTCCAAACCCCATCACAACAGTTCAAACGTTTGTTGTTTTCTAAATGTCACCTCCTTTACCTAAACTTCTTAACTTCTTTCTCTCAGCTGCCTGTCTCTCTTTTTTTTTTAAACAGTGTGGTGTATTCTTTTTTTAGATTTTATTTATTCATTTTTACAGAGGGAGTGGGGAAGGAGCAGGAAGCATCAACTCCCATATGTGCCTTGACCAGGCAAGCCCAGGGTTTTGAACTGGTGACCTCAGTGTTCCAGATCAATGCTTTATCCACTGCACCACCACAGGCCAGGCCTGTCTGCCTCTTATAAACTACCCAAGCTCTCTATGTACCACCTTTCTTGGGTCCTAGTTATTTTTTTCTCGCATCTTAGTTATTTGTGTGAGTTCCTATTTTCCACACCAGATTGTAGACATCTTGAGGACATGAGTCAATTTTGAAGTCACGTCTGTGGCCTCAGTGTCTTGCACACATGAGGGGTGAATGGCTATCTCACACCCGTGAGAAAGAAGAGGCAACCTGGCATAGACACGCTGGCACAAAGGGAGGTGCCATTACCTTTAATGGCTGCAAAGATGTGTTGTGGAGATTATTTCATTTTGTTAAGCAGATTTGGTAAAGGAGAAAAACGAGTGTATTTGGGGACTATAGAGAGGTTTTTAATACTAGTGATGAGAGGTTTTCAAGATTTGGGATAAAATCTTACCCCAACCTGCTCATGAAAGCAGCACTTTTGCAAAACTCGCCATTACCGAATGACTCGGTGTAGAAAGGCTGTTAGTGAAGGCTGATGGCTACACAGATGGTGTAATGAAGAAATGGGAGGGTTAGGCTTGGGAAACCACAGCTCCAACAGAAGGAGCTGAAAAGATATAGATAAGATTAGTGACACATGTAAAGGCCCAGATACTGTGTGACGAAGTCTACCCAGCTGAATAGGCTGAAGCCAGAAGTAATAGGTAGGCCATGTTCTCCCTAATCCTGCAAGATAAGCTGTTCCATCAGGAATTATCAGCCATCAATCTTCAGGGTATCAGGCTGAAAATGAAGTTTCAGACTGCTTTGATTCCTCATCCATAAATGAGAAAGTGCCTGAAGGATCTTTATTTATTCTTGCTCCCACCGAAACACTCTTCAAAAAGTGCCAATATACTAGCAACAGATGCATAAAGCCTCCCTTCCTTTGATTGACAGAACATGATATAAAGCAACCCTCACTTGACATTTCAGTTTCATAAGTCTCTTGCAGGGGGAGGGGGAAAATTTTTGAAAAGAAATCCACTGGAAAATAGAGAGGATTTATTCAAACTCACATGAATGTTTTCAGAATCAAATTGAACAGTTTTACTTCTCTCCAGCCCTTTTTTGATATTTCAGCCGTGTGCTTGTTAATGTTGATGGCTTATTAACACAAAGTATTTACATGTTAATGTTTGTTGATTACTGGATGTTTAAGTTGCTTAGTTATAAATGATTAAGATATTCACTCTTGGGAGGAGATATTTAATTTGTGCTGTGTGTGCTTTAATTTAGGTTTCAAAATAAGTAACTGAAAGGGAAAATGTCATCCACACCTATGCATTTCAGTTCTGAAAGGTCATCCCTTGGTTAATTTATACATTTAAAAATTCTTGTCACCTTGTTCAATAAAATATTGAAGTCAACTGTACCCCTCTACATATTTCTTGCAATTGACATATAAATGTTCTGTTTGAAATAAGAACTGAATTTAATGCCTACATATTTCTTAAGAAAGAAGGGTTGAAAATCTTCCAGATGAGGACCTGGCCTGTGGCTCAGTGAATAGAGAGAGTATCAGCTTGATGTATGGACATACTGGGTTTGATTCCTGGTTAGGGCACACAGGAGAAACAACCATTTGATTCTCTCCCCTGTCTCTTCCCTCTAACTGGCTCTTCCCCCTAACTCACTCTTCCCCTCCTACAGCCAGTGGGTCAATTGATTTGAGTGTGACCCCGAGCACTGAGGATAGCTCGGTTGGTCCAAGCACATCATCTTTAGGTGCTAAAAATAGCTTGGTACTTGAGCACTGGCCCCTGATGGATTTGCCAGGCACATGAGGGAGTCTGCCTCGCTATCTCCCCTCCTCTTACCTAAAAAGAAAAAAGAAAAATATTCCTGGTGAGCCTTTAAGAAAAGCTATTAATTTTTTTGTTTGTATCATCACAGGTATTTCTCTTTATATTTCATTTCTCTCTGAGTTTTTGCTAAGTCTACCTGCTGTAGTTGTTCATGTTGTGTGGCAACCATCATGTACTAGAACTCCAGCTTGCCAGCATTTTCCTGACAAACATCAAAGCTACTTTGGATTCCAGGGTTGACTTGATGTCACTCAAGTCACATTTCAAATATCATTCAGGTTGCAAAGAAAACTGGGTGAGTAGTAGCAAGTGAAAGAATGTACCAAATTTGACAAACCTTAGCAAGATGAAAGTTTTATTGCAAACATAATTTAGTTATCTATGCCTCCTGCTTTCCCTACTTTCCAACCAACTGAACAGTAGGGAGCAAGTAGGTATCACTAAGAATTGTATTATTATTTTTTGTCTTGCTGTAGGTGGTATTAGTGATGGGGTGGCTTAAAGTCTTGGTTATTTTACTAAAAGGAATTAAAAACTTGAAAACAGCAACTGATAATGTTCCTGTTATGGACTGCAAGTTTATGTCCTGCCAAAATTTATGTATTGAAGCTTAAGTCCCCTATTAAGTGACACATTTGAAGATGGAGTTATTATGGTCACATTAGTGCTCTTATAAGAAAAAAGGCCCTCTTTTTTTTCATGTCTACATACAAGAAGGCATTGCCTACAAGCCAGAAAATAGCCCTCACTAGACATCAAATATGCCTTTCCTTGATCTTAGACTTCCCAGCCTCCAAAACTGAGGAAATAAATGTTTGTCACTTAAATCACCCAGTTGATGACATTTTTGTTATAGCAGCATGAACTATTATCCTAATGACTTCTGTTGCCATGTAGAATCTCTCGGAGAAACCAGAATAGTTATTAATTGCCCTCCTACCACTTTTATTTTTTTGGTTGAATGAGAGATTCTGTAATGTTTCCAGATTTCAACCAATGGCCAAGGAGCTCTAAGAACTCCTTAATGAAGGAGAACCTTAATTTTTGAAGAGGAAGCACCTGAATTCTTGCAGCAGGAAAGAAAGAGAAATTATATTTAAAATGTTGAACAAAAAGTATATAGATAGAACTATTTACATAAATTTAGGAGAATTCATTTTAAAAATAGACTTCTACTCCCCCCTCCCTTCATTAGGATCCAAATATTCATCTTAAAGCACAATAAATCAAGTAATACATGCAAAATGGGGAGGAAACATAGGATAGGGTAGAGTTTGGGGGTTATACCATTCAGCCTCAGAAAAAAAGATTTGAATAAATTTTACATATATGCTCAACTGTAAACCCTGAATCATAAAAAAATTGTTAGAATATTATTTATTCATTTTATAAAGGGGAGAAAATGAGAATTATCAATTCTTAGTTGCTTGACTTTAGTTCATTGATTGCTTGTCATATGTGCCTTGACTAGGCAAGCCTGGAGTTTCAAACCAGTGACCTCAGCATTTCATGTCAACGCTTTATTCACTGCACCACCACAGGTCAGGCAAATTGTTAAAATTTTAAAAATTTATATAATTGACTTCTAAGAAGTTTCAAGCTTGACTACCAAAGACATTGATGAGATGTATATTTTGATTAATTATAGTTCACACTGTACCGCCTTCACCGACCTTATCAGTTCACTTGGCAATTAAGTAAATTATGTCATGACATAAATATCTTGTCTTTTTGTTTAAACTTCTCCTGATAATCAAGGTGATACAAAGATACACCCTTCAAATCAAAAAACCTCAAATATACAGATTCCAAAAAAAGCCATGAAACAAAGATTGTTGAATAATTCATTCTGTCCTATATAGACAAATCCTGCATTCAGCTGGCATTGGTACAGGTCAGTTATAAACTGATTCATTTTAGTATAATTCACACTACTATTTATTGTCCAAATTTTTTACAAATGCATAATGTCACCTATAGAGGGACCAGATAAGAATGGGTTGAATCAACCATGATTTTTTGCTCCTTTACCATGTCTTCTGTACAAGTCAGCAATAGATAATATTTACAAAAAAAAAAAAAGACTATGTTTGTTAAAGTAAATATAGATATACCCCCATTAACACATGAAATGCATTACTGGAAATGAGAATGCTAAGTGAATCCGTACCCTCTGTGTCATTATAGCTTAGCCCCTTTGAGGATGTGGTCTCTACGTGGCACTTGTTCAATCATTAATGGAATCTAAAACAGTCCTTGTTTAAGAGCAGACACTTAATAAATATTTGTTGAATGAATGAATGGATTATCCAGTCACTTCAGCTTCCCTGAAATCATCACATGCCTTTAAACATTGTTTTTTCTGGGTATCGGCCACACCATGCTAGACTGTCTCCCAGTCTGCAGGAATGTTTATTTGTCTGAAGGCTCCCACTCATCCTGGGTGCAGGCTGATCTTTACCCCTTTTTGTCCACCTGCAAGCTCACGCCTTTAAGGAACCTCAAGCCATTGTCAACCTTGCATTTTAAAAACCTGCTTGGTCTTTTATTTGCACTGTTGCCTACCTCTGCCATGTTTACAAATACATTTATTATTAGCTATTCTGAGTCAACCTGTTTAGCTGAATGCAAAGCAACAGCAGAATCAGATACTCTCAACAAACTGACAAATACCATTCACACTGAACCAAGTATCTCATGGTCTGCCATCAGCCTTTGACAAAGCCTTGCAATCTGACATCTTTTTCTGCACTTGCTGCCCTGTCATAAGAAAATTAGCTATTAACTACATTTTTCAATGTACACATATTAAATAAAAAAGCTATTTCTAAGACAAAGAGTAATATGGCAAGTCAGTAGTATAGTAGGGTGTCCTAAATATATGCTGACACACTAGTTAGAAAACAAGAGTTTTGTTTTCTTCTTTTATTATAGTATAGCATCCAGACACAGTGTACAAACATACATACATAAAGTATACAAATCTAAAATAAATATTTTCATGAACTTTACAAAATAAACCTAACCCCTGAATAATCCAGATATAGATTATTAAGAGCAAACCACAAGCTTCCTTCATGCCTCCTTCTAGTCATTACTTACCCATTCCCACTGCACAGCAAAGGAACTTTGGAATCCATTATCAAAGATCAGTGTGCTGTTTTTTACTTTTTAAATAAATGTGTTATGTAGATGGACTCATCTGTTTCTGTATTTTTCACTCAATCTTAATCAGTGAGATTCATCCACACTGTCGCAGATAGCTGCCATTTATTCATTCTCATTGCTGTATGGTATTTCATTGTGTTACTGTGTCACAGTTTATTAATCCATTCATTTTTAATGGACATTTGGGTTTTTTCCAATCTGGGCTTGTTATGAACAGTCTTGTAGATATTTTGATGCACATATGTAACATTTCTTTCTGGTATATATCTAGGAGGAAAATTATTGAGTTACAGGATAAGCAGGTTTTTAATATTTAGAAGATATCGACAGTTTCCCAAAGTACACGTAAATTCAAATTACTCTACATCCCTCAAACCTTTGAGGTTTTCCAGAGTTTGGGGGTTTGTGTTTAGTTTCATTATTCTTGTGACCACATCATGATATCTCAGTGTGGCTCTATTTTTATGTCCCTCATACTCAGTGGTGTTGAACATCTTTCCACCAATTTATTAATCTTTAAATACCTTTTTCATAAAATTCTGGTTCAAAGTATTGCCCTTTTATGTTATGTTGTCTGGTTTTTCTTACTGATATACAAAGTGTGAATTTTTAATAATTATAATATTTATTTATAGCAAATTTCTTCTTCCACTCTCACTAGACTCTGCTATCTGAATGATGTCATTGGATGAACTTTAATGCAATCCATTTAATAGATCTTTCCTTATATAGCTGGTGTGTTCTTTGCATCCTATTTAGGAAAACTGCCTAACTGAAGGTCAAAAAAAAAAAACCTCTTCAATATTTTCTAAGAAGTTTAGTTTTAATTTGTTCATTTATTTATGTGATGCTTCTGGAAGTGATTTTTGTTTATGGTGTAAGTTGTTAAGTGTGAAAATTCATTTTATTTTAAAATAGGTATATCAAGTTGACTTAGCACTCTTTCCAAGAAAGACCTTGGTTTACGTTGAGTTGAAGTGTCACATTTGTTGTAAATCTACTTATGCAAATTTGTTTTGGGACTCTATTCTTTCCATTTGTCCATCTTTGCAACAATACTATTTTTATTAATGTAGTTTTTTTTTATTTCTTTTTTTATTCATTGAGAGGAAGGGAGGCAGAGAGATAGACTCCTGCATGCACCCCAACTGGGATCCACCCAGCAAGCCCACTAGGGGGCGATGCTCTGCCAATCTGGGTCATTGCTCAGCAACCAACCTCTTCTTAGCAGCTTAGTTGTAGGCCATGGAGCCATCTTCAGCACCCAGGGTCAACTCTTTCCAATCAAACCATGGCTACAGGAAGGGAAGAGGGAGAGGGATAAGCCATAGGGGGCGGGGGAGGAGTAGAGAATCAGGAGGGAACTTCTCTTGTATGCCCTGACCAGGAATAGAACCCAGGACATCCATACGCCAGGCTAACACTACCACTGAGCCAACCAGCCAGGGCCTGATTAATGTAATCTTAATAAATGCCTATATAAGACCTCTTTCTCCCTCTTTTTTAGAATATCTTTGCTAATTTTAGACATTTGCACTTTCATATAAATCTTAGAATTGAGTTGTTAATTTTCACAAAAAATATCTGAAATTTTAACTGGATTTCATTAAATCTTTACATAATTTTAGAGTGGATTCACATTTTAACAATAACAAGCCTTCTGATTCTTAAAAATAGTATGCCCTTTCATTTATTTAGTATTTTAAATTATCTCAGTAGTTTTTTTTAGCTATCTATGCAGAAATTTTGTTTATTCTTTGTTAAATGTATCCCTAGGCACCAAATTTTTTATACTATTTGCATGTGTTTTTATTTTAATATCTAATAATTTATTTTTAATACATAGATATATAATAATTTTATTATTGTCTCTTGCTTTTAGATTTTTTATGTACACCACCTGCAAATAAGATGGTTTTCTCCCTCTCTTTTTAGTTCTTCTACCTTTTTTTTTTTTTTTTACTGACTGGGGCATCTAGTTAAATGTTGAAAAAAAATGATGAAAACTGACATCTTTATACTTTTTCCAAACTCAGGGTAAAAACTTTTAGTATTTCAATCTAAAGTTGATTATCTTTTTATATTTTTTATGATACCCTTTATCAGACTTAAAAAGTTCTTTTCTATTCCTGGTTTTCTAAGAGTTATTATTATGAATAAATGTTTGATTGATCAAATGTCATTAATATATCTACTGAGATGATCACATGCCTTTTCTCTTTTAATCTATAAATAAAGTAAACTTCATTGGTTTATTTTTCAAATGTTAAACCAATTTTATTCCTAGAAATCTCTAACTTATCTATTATCCTATTTATATGCTTCTGGGTTTAATTTTTACCTTTATGGTAGTAAGAAATGCCTATTTGCAAAATAATCAGTTCCTTATTCTGAATTAGTAGCATCAAGTTAACTTCTACAAATATTTATTAAGCATAATGGCTTCTTTTAACTAGAAATTGGCATTCTATATTATATCTCTTATAAATTACTAAAGTTTTAGCAAATATAGCTAAAAGTTTTGAGTCCTCCTTGACTGTGGATCTGCATAGCAGGATAGTGATGAAAGGCTCTGTTCTTTTTGGACTTTTTTTTCAAAGACAAACAAACCCAGTTTAAAAAATGGGCAAAAGATTCAGCAGACATTTCTGCAAAGATGATACACAATGGCCAGCTGTGAAAAGGTAGGTACTCAACATCACTCGTCTAAAAGAAAATACAAATCAAACCCAAAATGAGATATCATGTCACATCCATCAGGATGGCTATTGTCAAAACAACAGTAATCAGCAAGTATAAACAAAGACGTGAAGAAATTGGAACTTTCTCTTGTACATGGGTATGATGAATCCATGTAATGTTCTGCCTTTAGGATAAAGTCCAAACTCCATAACCCAGTACCCAAGTGGGACCCTAGGGTCTGCATACCTTTCTATGTTCATATGTCACTCTTCTTTCTAGTTCCCCTGGAATTCTTTTGCAATATAATTGATTCAGCCACACTGACTTCCTTGCAATTCCTTCAATATGCCAGGCTTTCACTCACCTTGGGGACTGTGACTTGCTTCTCTCCTGACAGAACCTACATTCTCTATAAAGATTTAACTAAAGTATCCTCTCTTGGTGTGCCTTACTACAGAGAGAGATGACTGGGATTAGGCAGTATGTCTCCCACATCATTTTATTCTATAAACTTGGCCAGCACATAAAAGGTACTCTAGAAACACTTTGTTTGTTTTAATTTGAATGAATGAATGAAAATGTATTTACTACAATTTTCCTATGTCCAATGATCATCTCCAAATAAGAACTAAGGACCAAAAGAAAAGTGAGAAAAGCAAAAATGCCACTAATTTATTCATTAAATAAACTAGCAAGTAGCTATTGAATTACTGAATGCTGACTCTGCGCTAGGCCTAATGCTATATATGAAGGATACAACAGTGGATAAGACAGGAAAACTAAAGAAAATTATAGTCTAGTGAGAGCAACAGCTGAGTTAACATGAAGGAAAAAAAAAAACGAGGTAAAATTTAAAATAACAAGTTGGAATAAGTCTGTAAAGGAAGAAAAAAAAAGAAGAAAAGAAAACTAAGAAAGACCAGGGTATGAAACTCCAGACTATTGAGAGTGGGTAATGCTTACTTCAGGGAGAATTATTAGGGAAAGCCTCTCTGAGGTGGTGACAATTAAGCTAATTTCTGAAGAGTGAAAGCCTGTTAAGACTCTTACCCTCGTACAATTCTTAACCACGGTCTCTAACCTGATCATAATTTTACTCAGTTTCATTTATCTCAGCAGTTCTCAAAGTGCTGTGTGGAAACCAACAGCAGTCCTGAAACCCTTTGAAAGGAGCCTTGAGGTTAAAACTATAATACTAAGAACATAATACTAAGATTATCTTGCCTCTTTCGCTCTCTTTATTTCATGAGGATATAGTAGCAATTTCAGGCTACGTGACATATGATGTCAGAATAGATCAGATGACCAGACATAAAAGAGATTTGCAAAAAATGTATAGCAATGCCACTGTTCTCACTAAATATCTTTGTTTTAGACAATAAATTTATGTTGATAAAAATGTTATTTATATTAATATGTAATGGGTTTATTATTGTTACTTTGTAATAATTTAATAAATACTTTAAATTTTCCAATTTTAATTTTAATTTGGTAATTATCATTTTATAACACACATTTTAGAACTTGAAAGGGCTCTTTCAAGTTCTCAAACATTTTTAGGATCATAAAGGGGTCCTGAGACAAAAATTCTTAAGTACCTCTAGTTTAATAGAATTAACATCAGTAAAAGAAATATGATCAAGAGACAAAGTAAAGATGCCCAAGATAATATATATAATATATATATAAAATGACCCTTGCTAAACTTGCAACTTTGGACACAAATGACAGCATCTGTCTGAAAACTGAGACCTTCAATCAAACATCTACAATCTTTCTAGAAACCCAATGTTTAGATTTAAAGTATGGGCCAGACTCTCTGGGTGTTTGAGTGAGATGTGGGCAGAGTTCTGTGGTGAATAGGGTTTTCATCTCCAATTATTTGGTGCCCCATTAGCCCAGCCTGAACATCTTCTGTTTTAATTGGGAATATTTGCAGTCTCTTATTTACAGGAGGGATAGAAAACCAGGCATCTGTAAGTGAAATAAAAATAGAGCCAACTCCTCAATTTAAACTTCTGGAATTTTGTCCTAAATGTTGCCTACAAGTGCCTCCAACCCAATTACCCTGAGCCAGGACTGCTCAGCCACTGTCCAAGATGATCAAACTTGACTCCATGAAATATTCATTCACCCCACACTGCCACCTGCTCCCTGGGCACCATGGCACAGTATCGCCATCATATTATAGTCTGATTTTCATTTTCATTGGCAAATCTAAAAGTAATGAAGCTTCCATAAGAGATCAGTTATGGACAAGACATTTCTTGAACATTCATTACAAGCAAATAAACAAACAAAAAAAAAGAAAACTAACTTTAGTCTTCAGTCATTCCATGAAACAAAAAATCATCTATTTTTCTTTGCAAAAGTCATACAGACTTCACACTGTATCTGAAACTAAACTAGAATTCAACAACAGAAGAAAATACCCCACCAAAATATAAAATAAAATAGCAGCATATATTAAATTAGCAGATTTGGGAGGCTATTCTTCTAGCCTTGTTTAATGTGCCAAACTCTAAAAAACAGTTATATTTGCACCAGATTTTAAGCAGAAATTATGATATTTAAAAATCCTTCTGTTTGAATTTAACCTTTTCCAGTTCTGACTTTTCCTGTTGTAAATATGCCCAAGCAGATTTATATGAGGTAACATATATGAAGAGTGCTTTATACATAAAAATGTATACTCATATACTAGATTAGTATTGGAAGTAAAGAAAGAAAAGAAAATATGATCTCGTTAAACAAAAGTTACTAACAATATTTCTATCTAATTTCTCTCCATCGATCCCTAAGAATGCCTTTTGTTTCTTGACTAATGGAACATTTCTAGACTGACCCTTTCAAGTATATGCTATCAAGTAATCAATCTGTAATCTGGAGCCATCTTATTTGAAGATCTCTAAGTCCTCTTGGATACTAATTAATCTACCCCATAAAGATTCTCTATTAACAATGTTCTACTGTATGCACTTTTCTATTTACCTGAATATTGAAACAAAATAATAGTTTGTAGATGTGATAATAGACAATGACCAAACTTTACCACTATTATTTAAAATTATTTATACAAATTCCTTTAAGTGTATTGACACATTATCTAGAACTAGATTTTTCAATTCAGAGGACCAATGGGTTCTCAGAATTTTAGGGGAAAAAAACAGGAAAAGTCTAGCAATAGACTAACAAACCCATTATTGTCATTCCTGTTCTGAGGACTGAATTTATTTGAACAAATCTGACTTAAAAATAATGTTCAATGGACATGATGATGCAGGATCATTATTGCATTTCCTTGAAATAGACTGTTAGTATGAGTTAGAGTCATCATGACACTGTAAGGTGAAACTACTTCAGTGTAATTATTCTTTTGTTAGGCCTCTGAGCACATAAATGCAAATTTTGTAAACAGAATTTCATAAAAATTTCCATAAAGTAATCATTTACTTGGAGGCCCTCAGTCATCATATTGCTTCAATGTTTTCAAGCTTTTCAGCACATTTTGACTATGATTTGGAAAGAAAGAGGGGAGGAGAAAATATTTACTTCATGGATTTGTGTGTGATAAAATCTTTTATTCCCCCCAAAATTCTATATCCCATCTTTATTTCCCTGATAGTGACACTCTAAAATGAAGAACAGAAGAGAGAAAAATATAAAAATTCTGTTCTTAAAAAATCTTCTTAGGAAACACCAACCAACCTCACCCCCAATTCTAGAGATAGGGAGAGAGACAGAGAGAGAGAAGGAGAGAAATAGAGAGAGAGGCTCACAGAGCATATTTGAGATTCATATGTCCAATAGAGATGTCTCCTGTTCTTAAGCACATCCTATGCATAGAAAGAAAGACATGTTTATGAGGGGTGGAAAAAGAGAAAATAACAGAATTTCATGTTTCAGCTGTATGATATATGTACCTTAACTTCAGAGAAGAAAGAACCAGGGAATTTTGACTGTCCTTAAACATTTCCGGGAGGCAATGGCACGCCCTACCCTGCCAGGCTTAATTACTTACAACATCGAAATCATAAATTTGTCCCAAGTAAGTCCATCTGTCAATCATGTATGATAAATTGAATTAGGAAGTTATAAGAATAAATCTAAATGTATTTAAGTGACCCATTTGTACTGCTAATAAGATTTATATAAATGTAGACTAGCACCAAAGCCTATATGACAAGGAAAATATCCTTAGCATAAATCAGGCAAAATATTTAGTTTAATATTTGATGTATCTGAACAGTTTTTATTAATATTTCAAGTGTCTCTTTCTTCATTCTCTCTCCAGGTAATGTTAATTAATAATGCAAGAGTATAAACTAACCTCCCTCCTGTTCTCCTTGGTAGGAGCTGAACAGTTGGCATATTCAGTGAGGCTGGGGCAGTAAGTTGGCAGCATTAGGATGGAGGGAAAAGCATGTGACATCAGAATATTGGCTATTTTGGTGTATTGAACAAATATATAAATAAATAAAAGGAGTATAATATAGGAGATTTCTCTCCAAAAAGAAGGGAGTTACAAATATAAAATGAGGGAATGCTGGGATTAAGCCGGTAGTACTAAATTGGAATTGGAAGTGTCAGTGTAGGATCATGGTTTTTAAATACACATAACTATATGTGTACATGTGTGGGTATGTGTATTACATGCACGTATTCCTTAGCTTTATCTGCAGAACGGGCCTACATGCAATGACACCCCAGTAACGACAAGCATCCAAGCTATTCTGAGCTTGATTTCTGAATAGTATTCTCTACTAAAAAAAAAAAAATCAAAGTCCTCATTACAAGAAAAAAAACTTTTATAACTATGTATGGCAATGATGTTAATAAGAATTGTTGCAGTGATCATTTCACAATGTATACAAATATTGAATCATTATGTTGTATTTGAAACTAATATAATGTTATAGAAAACTAATGTAATGCTATATGGTAATTATACCTCAATTTTAAAAAAACTATCTGCACTGTGGAAAGCAGTATGGAGTTATCTCAAAGAACTTTAAATTGAACTACCTTTAGACCCAGCAATCCCATTTCTGGGATATGTCCTAAGAATCCTGAAACACTAATTTGAAAGAATATATTCACCCTTATGTTTATTGAAGCATTATTTATAATACCCAAGATCTGGAAACAGCCCATGTGCCTATCAGTAAATAAGTAGATTAAAAAGCTATGGTATATTTACACAATGAAATACTACACAGTAATAAAAATAAGAAAATTTTACAATTTGTGACAGCATGAATGAACCTGGAGAGCATTATGCTAAGTGAAATAAGCCAGTCAGAGAAAGACAAGTACCATGTGATCTCACTCATATGTGGAATTTAATAAGCAAAATGGACTAACATGCAAAATACAGACTCATACACAGAGAGCAGGTTGACAGCATAGGGGTGACTAGGCAAGGGAGGTAGAGGGGTAGAGCAGAAAAGGACAAAAAAAAATAAGTCATGAACACAGACAACAGTGTGGTGATTGCTGGGAGGGGAGATAGAGAGGAGGGTATGGGGATAAATGGTGACTGATGAAAACTTGGGGAGGAGTGAACACACAATATGGCATGCAGAGATGTCTTATAGGGTTGGACACCTGAAAACTGTATAATTATGGTAATTAGTTTCACCCTAATAAATTCAATAAAAGAAACAACAAAAAGAGAGAAAGAAAGAAAGAAAGAAAGAAAGAAAGAAAGAAAGAAAGAAAGAAAGAAAGAAAGAAAGAAAGAAAGAAAGAAAAAAAGAAAGAAAGAAAGAAAGAAAGAAACCAAGAGTCTTAAAGAAATGCCTGAATATAGGGTTGGGACAGAGAAACAAAATGATAAACCTGGAATATCTTGTGGCAAAAAGTAAAAATACATCCAAAGATTTATGTCAAAAGGAAAGAGGAGCCAGCTTAAAGGGGATTTATTGGTAAATTTGATCATCAAGATATGTAAGAATAATAATGGATTATAAAACATTGAGTAAAACAGCAACCTGAGTCAATGCTGGTATAAATGGTAAATACACAGATGATAGAGCTTCTCTCACAGAGAAGGAAAGTTCTATTTTACCATAGAATACTGTATGTGTAAAAATAATAATAGAATTTACAAAACCACCACTTGTGAACCATTATAGAAATAGCTGAACCTGTGGTGGTGTAGTGGATCATGCGTCAACCTGGAACACTGAGGTCACCACTTTGAAACCCTGGGCTTGTCTGGTCAAGGCACATACGGGACTTAACATTTCCTGTTCCTCTCCCCTTCTCTCTTTCTCTTCCTCTCCCTTTGTCCCTCCTATCTAAAATGAATAAATAAAATCTTTTAAAAAAAGAAATAACTGATTCAGGAGGAGGATGTGTAGATAGTTAAAAACTATTCTCCACATATTGCTTAACTACTCATTGATTAATAGGCACAAAATATATATTAAGTAACCTTACAATGCAGAAACCTAAAATATACCTTCTAAAGCTAGTGATGAATTCATGGCACCAAGAATGAAACATATGGTCATCAGTATACCTCCAGTAATGATGCTCTGAGAGTACACATCACTTCTATGATACTTATGCCCAAACTCGTCAGTTACAAGAAGACATAAGACAAATCAAAACATTGGGACATTCTCCAAAATAATTGGTTTGCATTCCAAACATATCAAGGACATGAAACACAAAGAAAGACTAAGGAAGGAACTGTTCTAGATTGAAAACAACTAAACAAATATGACAGCTAAACACAATATCTTGAATTAGATCTTGGACTTTATAAAAGAAATTATTAGAACAATTGGCAAATTTTGAATGAATCTGTAGATTAGATGGTAATATTTTAATATCAATTCCCTGATTTTAAAGGTTTGATTATGTTTCTATAGGAGAGTGTCTTCAACTTTAGAAAATACACACTGTAGTATTAAAAAGCAATAGGGTATCATGTCTGAAACTTAATCTCATATGCTTCAAAAATATATTATAATATGTACATCTATGTATAGTATGTGTGTGAGAGAAACAGAAAGAGAGAGAGAATTGTAAAAAAAATTATTAAAATGCCAATATTTGGGATCCTGATTTAAAGGTATACCAGAGGTCTTTGACTGTTCTGCACATTCTCTGTAATTTTAAAATTATTTCAAAATGAAAGTTTAAGAAAAAATTTTAATTTTTCTACCCCTCAAGAAAAGGTATAAGCACACACACATACATGCAGACAAATGCACAAACAACAATGGTTCAGAGAGTCTAAAAAAATAAAGCAGTATTCTATTAAACTATCAAATTATAACAAGGAAAAAATGTTGTCTGTTTCACACAGTCTGTCTTCTAGGAGATGGATATCAAAATTTGGGTTCAAATTTCTGTCCATTTTTCTCTATTTCAATTCATTGATTTCTAGTTCTCAGAGAATCAGTTTGCAAAGTGCATCTCTTTCCAATATTTCTCAGTGAGGCCACCTTCCAAATAGCTTGCCTAAAGCTTTATAAATATTCTCAATATGACCACCTACCATATCTCTCCTCTGTAGAAAAACAGATTTTTTTTAATTTCTAGACAATACCTATAACTTTAAGGTATTGTGTCTCAAAATTATCTCTGTTCTCCCCTAGAGTTTGGACTTAAAGGACGGGGCCTTGGGCAAAAAGATATTGAATATCTACAGCCTCTCACTGTTTATTTTAGAAACAAGAATTTCATACTATAACCAATTTCATGATTTCTCTGTGGTTTTCTTTAATTCTAGATATTGAGTTTTATGACTAAAATTCAAGACTATTTTTATGTATGATAATAGTAAAAGGAAATCTTGATAAGTCTCAATGTTTATTTACCTGAGAAACTATAATAAGCAGTGTTTTCTCTGTCATATTCTTCTAAATTTTCAAATTCTTGACCAATTAGCAATTGTGTTTTAGGAAGTTAAAAACTTCTCCAAAACAGATTAACTAGTATGTTTGTTGTGTTGAGAAGATATAATAATTGAGTTCCTGTAGAAATCTAGTGTTGTAACAGGTAGATCATAAATAATGACAACGATGATGATGATGATGATGGTAGTTATGATGTTGGTAGTGGTGCTGGTGATCATGGTGAAGGAAGAAGGGGAAGGAAGAAGATAGAGTATGATGATAATGACTGTAAGAGATTCACAATTGAGAGCTTACTTAGATTCTCCTTTAAGTCACCTCCTGTAAGTGTCTCACATGCCCTTGCCACAGTCAAATAACCCCCTGTGAGGTAAGTATTATCTCTATGCTCATTTTATAAATGAAGAAAGAAAGAGAAAAAGAAAACTGAGTTCCAAAGAGATAGGTGAGTTGCCAGAAGTCAAAGAATTAACCACAAAAAGTGGAGCCAGGCTCCTAACACAGGTCAGTGTGTCTCTTTCACCCGAACACGCTGAATTAGGAATTCTGTCCCCTCTACTAAAACACACCTGCTATCATCCCTGAATTTTCATAGAACCCAGAATTTAAATGAGAAAAAATGTTAGTGTGTCCACTGTTGTATTTCAGATATATTTAGACATGTCAGACACATTCATGGGGCAGGAGGATTATAGACACAAGATTGTACAGAAGCATGTGTGTGTGTGTGTGTGTGTGTGTGTGTGTGTGTGTGTGTGTGTGTGTGTGTGTGTATGTGTGTGTGTGAGACAGAGAGACAGACAGGCAGACAGATTCATAAGTGAGGGAAGCCTCAGTAACTCCTTGAAGGGAAAGGAAACAGTGGTTCAAGATATAAAGGACACTGCCCTGGAATCAATCCTAACCTAGAGTCTTTTTTGCCCTGGGAAGATGAAGATAAAATTGCAGAACTGAAAAAAATACAATTAAATGTTCAAGGAATTCTGCGGGGTGGCCTTCCTCTATGTCCATGGCAACTAAAGAGGGACTCCTTAGAGGGGCAGGCACTACTCAGAGGACAGTGGGAAAAAGTAGTGATCCAACTGCATTTGAGGTACAGGATGGGTCAGCACCACTGCCTGAGCAGTCTAAGGGGAATTCAGCAGCCAGGTGGCCACACAGGAGTTCAGCACTCAGCCACCAAATGGGGCAGGCTGAGTGAGCACTACACCCAAGGAGAGCAAAGGAGTAGGCAGGTTGTGGTGTGCATTTCATGGGAGAAAACCTTTCTGGAAGCCTGAACAGATGCCCAAGAAAGCAAAAAGACTGCATTTCTGTCTTTAAAGAGCAAGGAGCTCTTGAGTTCTGAGCCTTAGGAGTCAAGTCTAAAAGGGACGCCTTCTCACATTCAAAGGCTCTTGGTACCCAAGGACATCTCGGCTAACACTAACATTGAACAGACAACTTTATTAGGTTTGCTTTCTATTATTGCGTTCTTAATATCTCAACTTTACTTCATAAGTTTCTGCTTTAAAAGATGAGCCAGGCATGTTCTCCAGCCCAGGAACACGCCCAAGCCCTTCCCTTCCCTCTCCTCTTCCCCCACAGGTGTGCAGCTCGTAAACTTTAAGGGTCCCCATGAGACTGCAACTAGCGGAGCAATGGACAGTGGCAGCTCATCCCAGGCTAATCCCCTGAACCTGTCTCCAAAGCCTTTTTTTCTCTGACTTCTCAGTGAGCCAAAGCAGTCCCATCTAGTCTCTCTCCTATTGCTTCCTCTATCCTAACCTTTTCCTTATTCCTTATCCCCAGCTTTAATAAACATACTCTCAAGTTTTAAAAGAAAAAAAGTCAGGAAGAAAATAAACAAATTACAAGTATATTTTCCTGACATCCCAACCAACCATCCAATTGTGAAAAATTATATTTTATGTTGTTTTTCCCAAATATACGTGTAAAAGCTTGTTTGACATTTAAATGGATCAGGTATACTACCATGAGTTTATTGTTTCACTCATTTAGCAAACATTTGCTGAGTGCTTACTCTGTAGCAAGCAGCTGACATACACTAAGAAAAAAGTTTGTAGTGTAGGGGAAGAGATCATTAACAAGTGCATAATTAATAAGTTAATTATTTGGGATGTTAGAAGTCTTAAGTGGTATGGAAAACAGAGAAAGTAGAGCAGAGTAAAGAGAATCAGGAATGGCAGATAAGGGGGAAGGAAGATAGGTTGCAGTATTAAGTCAGATAAATAGCTTAATGTTTAGTAATTTGAATATGTCATAATTTAATCTGACCAATTCCCAGGTTGTTTCAAAGATACTGACACTAACCCATTGTAAAGTTGTTTAGATGTGAATTTCCTATTGAAATTATATAACTGAAAAATTTTAATTATTAAATTTAAGAATTTGATTTTGTATGTGGATGACATTATTGAATGGTATGTTATGGAATTGTATAGTTTTAGCAATGAAAAAGTCTAATTACAAAGCCACTGACTTCTCCTCCTATATGTAAAAAAATTAGAACCTGAGAGTTTAAGAAATTTGCTTAAAATTAGTCAGTCAGAAAGTGTTATAGAGAATCAAAATATACTTTTTATCAAAAAAAGTCTTTTGTGTAAACACAATTTTCCAATTTTCTGTAACTAGTTTATTTTTCTGTTTCCTGTTCAGTTTTTATTCCTCATTCCCTCAGCATTTCCAATCCACCTGTTCCTGCCTGCTCCATCCCTTAGTTATGTGACTGTGTATTTATCCACTATGTATTTTTCTATTTAAGTACAAGAAGATATGAATACATTATTTAATCTCTTAAACACAAAACTAACATACAGACACTACACTGTACTTTCATTTACTCCATTGCTTTTCTAAAGAAATCCCTCACCTATTTCCCTAAATTCTCCAGCTCCTGCCTTTTAGTAAAGGATATAATATGAGCAGTGAGCTCTTAGCAGAGAAATTGGGACTATGGAACAGAGTTCTTTAATTAGGCTTTCAGTTAGAAAAGCTGCAGTTTGACTGCAGATAACAGAAACCTGACTTAGAGAGACTGGAACAAATAGACATTTTATTCTTCTCCTATAACAAGAACCCCTGAGGTAGGTGGTTGCTGGCATTGAGTCAGCAGCTCAACAATGAATCAGGGACCTGGATCTTGTTTTTCCATGCTCCCACTTTGAAAAGTTGGCTTTTATTCTCTTGCTGTCTCCTTGCAATTGTACAAGGCTATTGCACCGCCCTATAGGCATTACCTACATTGAGATGAGAGGGATTAAAAAACCATATTGTCAAGCAACTTTGTATTATTATTCAGGAATTTCTCTCTACTAGTCTTTCTATTATACCCATTGGTCAGAATAGAGTCACATGCCCACTTCTTGACCAATCACAGGTCAACTGGGATAAAGTCACCTTAGCTCATGTCAACTAACCATCCTAAGGGCTAAAGGTAGAATCCTATTTTCTCAGAAATCCAAGGATATTTGGTCTCTACCTGAACAAGAAAGAAGAGCATCAGGAATGATTATTTGGTGGGCAACAGCCAATATCTGTCACTAGTAGTCATCAGAAGTAGTGACTACTATGTGTAATATTATGAAATTGAATATTTTGAGAAGTATGAAGGCTCTATTATCTTTTGAAGGTATATTACATCTTCTCACAACCTACCCATTGTTTTATTATGTGCCCTTGCTTTAATATATTCTTTCAAGGATGTATATTTTTAAAAACTAAGAGGAGCAATTACATGAGAATAAGAAAATGAAAGGATGGGAGGGTTAACTTCTTAGAGAAAATGAAATAGGGCTTCTATACCTAACTAGACTGAGGTTATGTGAGAATACAAAACCTGTGCTCCTTTAAGTCTATGCTAAACTACACAATAAGTACAGATGTAAATACATAGACACATAAAAGTTCTGTCCTTATAAATACTCACTAATTACAAAAGGGAAAAAATAACTTTACCATAGAGAAATCTGGCAGACATCACCTTAATCAAAGGATCAAAGTTAATAACCAGTAATGAAATAAATTGAAACCATGATAGGATTCAATGAGAATAACAACTTGCCAAATATATATATATATGAACAGATCAGACAAGCCCAAGTAAGGGATATTTTACAAAGTGACTGACTTGTAATCATCAAAAGTATCAAGACCCCCCTGGTCAGTTGGATCAGAGGTAAAGCATTGGCCCAGCATGTCGATGTCCCAGGTTCAATTCCTGGTCAGGGCACACAAGAGAAACAACCATCTGCTTCTCTGCATCTCCTCTTTTTCTCTCTTCCCCTCCCACAGCCATGGCTCAATTGGTTCCAGTGCATCAATCAGCCCAGGCACTGAGGATGGCTCTGTGGAGCTTCTGCCTCAGACACTACAAATAGCTCGGTTGCGAGCATGGCCCCAGACAGGCAAGAGCATTGGTCTTCGGGGTTGCCAAGTGGATCCTGGTCAGGGTGCATATGGAAATCTGTTCCTCTATCAGCTCTCCTCTCATTTGAAAAAAGAAGGGGGAAAAAGTGTCAAGACCATCACAGTTAAGAAAAAAAAAACAAGAACTGTTCAGGAATGAGCACAGAGATTAAACTTAATGACAGCTAAATGTAAAGAATGATTCTAGACTGGAGCCCTTTGCTATAAAAAAAATTATTAGGACAATTAAAACTGGAAAGAAATCTGAGGATTAGATGACAGAAACATACTGATATTGATTTCCTGATTTTGATGTTTGTATTAATCGTAAGCTGGAAGATGCCTTTTTATGCAGGATTTTGAGTTGGAGTTAGAAGTGATAGAGCATCAGGTCAGCAACTTGCTCTCAAAAGGTCAGGGACAAAATATTTTTGTACTATTTGTACAAAAGTTCTATAAGTTGAGAATTTCAAAGTAAAAACACTTTCTTGCTGTTTTCACTTAGTGATATATAGGCTTGCTTCGTTTTATTGAACTCACTTTATTGCTCTATTCACTTTATTCTGATGGTTTGGAACCCAACCCACAGTATCTCTGAGGTAAGCTTGTATAGAGCTGCCACTTCTTGGTGATGGCTGCATAGTATTCCACTGTATAGAAGTAACTAGTTTTCTACAGACAGACATTTAGGTTGCTTTAATCTTAGGCTATTACAACCTATGCTGTAGTGACTATTCTTGTATTTAGACTATTTTACACATATGTCACTTTTTTGTAAAATAAGTATCTAGATATAAAAATGATAGCAAGTTCTAAGATATGTAGTGCACAATGCAAAATGATGAGATATTTATTAAAGTATTTTTAGGCTGACTTATCTGGTTTAATAATATTTTCATTCATTGATTCAACAAATATTTTTTGGTTTATTACTATAGAGTAAGCTCTGTATTGATCATGGAATACAACCAAAATCTTTTCCTTCAAAGGACATAAAAGTGTGAGAGACTTGGCAGGCTGAAGTTAATTAATTTACATTTTTTTCCAATTTAAGTTATGTCTTAATACTGACAGTTTTTGAATGGAGGCCAAAAAGAATTAAAAACTCTTTTTTTTCTCCCCGGGAGATTTCCATGTTTGCCAACATGGAAAGGAAAACTTTTTTAAAAGTTTTAGATTCTTTACTAAAATCATTTATCAACCTTAGTGAGGCTATTAATATTATGTTAACATTGTTCTTATTAGGGTCATTTCAATTAAATCCACTTGGCAGTTGACACACTGACTTCTCTGGTTTTTTCCTACACTTAAAGGTTTCATTGTGCTTCCTTAGATGTAAGATTTGTCAACCAGCTCCTGAAAAATGGAGAAAAACAGCCAGCTTTTGAAGAAAAAATATTATCAAGGTTGGTTTTTTTCCCCTCATATTTTCAGAAAAGAATCCAGAAGTAAATACATTCATAAAAATTTTTCCAACATAAGTGGAGGCCACTAAAGGCACCCACTTGAGGAAATTGACACTTACAGAACTGACAAATTGCATAAATGGCCTTTTATGGATATTGATACCAGCTGTGCAGACAGAGGAGGCTCTCCACCAAGAATTTATCAAAGCAATCCACAAGATAAATAATTGTGAAAGTCTCAGACGATTCCTAGCCAGCATTGTTAAGGAATAAATAATAACAAACAATTAAGGTTGCAATTACAAGAAAATAAATCTCTTACAGTCAAAATATAATTGAGGACCTTGATGAAAAGATTTTGTGTTGGTGTTCTAGCTATAGTCCAAATTTGAAGACAACCTCTGGTTTTTAAAGGGCCAGCCAAAGACCAGATGCAGAACGGAGCAGTGGTTGGGAGCATAGGGATGGCTTGGAAGCATATCCTCAGTATTTTATGGTGAGAGCACCTTGTGGATCATGGTTTATATCCTTTGAGTCTCAGTTTCTCCAGCTATATAATGGAGATAATAAGCCTACTTTTATCCAAGACCTAAACAATCTAACCTAACTAGTAGCCCCTCTGCATCATGTTGAAACTTGTGTATACGCTTGTGCAGGCTGGGGTTTGTTAGTGCTTTAGTTAGCTTGTCACTAAAGATCTGCCCTAAGCTTGCAATTTTAGCCTGCACGTGTAGTTGCTTATAGAACATTTCCTCTGATGAAGGGCCAAAGTGAAGATCCAACTGTTCCCCCTACAACATCATGCCTGCAAGCCTGGGATCTGCCCATGCATCTTGTCCTTGAAGATTTTCCCAGTAAATTCGAGCCTCCCCTGTGTTTGCATTATTTCCCCTTCGCACAACCACAGCCAGGTGGTTTTATATGAAATTGCCCACTGTAATCTCTGCAGGTCTTTTCCCTTTTTACTTTTAAAATATTTCCACATGCTATGGTTATCTTGCCAAACCCTATTTCTCACTTTGAATCATTTGTTTGAGCTTCTCTCCTTGCTGGTTGTCCACTTTGGGCTAAGAAAAATAAAAATAACAGAGCAGGAAAGGCATTCACTTTGGATGTACCTGTACATCAGAATTATTTTCTCTAACAAGTCTGTGAAAAGCCAAGATGACTGTTTGGAGACAAATAAAACATCTTGACCCAATGTTTCATTGTTGTTTTCTCCAAGGTAGGATTCAATCTGCAAAGTAAGCCAGGCTGACCTGAGGAATTTTTAATTTTTTCTGTTTGTGTTATTTACAATGAATGTGTTCCCTTATTGCGATAATCAAAGGAAGATGCATTGGCCTGAAATATTTTTTCCTGCAAAAGGTATTTTTCTGAATATGGAGGTACTAAGCGCCAACAATAAATTTTGTACACCTCATTTGTCCAAAGTAGGACTTGATCATGCTTCTGAACTTCCAAATTTACCTCATCTGTATCGTTCTTGTTCACTTAATTAACTTAATATTAGTTGACTTAGGTTTGACATTGTTTTAGTAGTCGTAGACTCTAGGTGGCATTTTTATCCACATGGATATTTTTTTAAATCATCAGACTATAGTTTAGGGAAAGTGGAAAATTTATTATCATAAATGTAAATTTTAAAAGTCTAAAACATTGTTTCTCCTCCTCTCCCTTGTCTCATTCACAGTTCCCCCTCTTTTTCCCTTCCTCCCTCATTCAGCTCCCTTCCATTCCTTTTCTTCCCCAAGAGTTCAGCCCAAAGGTATTAGGTTGTAGATTGAGGCAGACACAGTGGGAGAGGGGAACTGCTCAGCTTGGCATGTTAAAGCTCCAGTGAGGTAAGGAAGTTTCCACACTGGGTCCTGGTGGGTGGCCCAGCATGTAAGGTTGCCAAATTTAGCAAACAAAAACACAGGAAGCCCAGTCAAATTTGAATTTCAGATGAACAGTGGATAATACTTTTAGTATAAGTATATCCCAAGCAATATTTGGAACATACTTATAATAAAAAGATAATTATGGTTTACCTGAAATTCAAGTTTAACTGGACATCCTGTATTTTATCTGCCAACCCTACTAGTATGGGATGTCAAAGCCCAGCCTAGATGAGGAGGCCATTGACATGGGGGAGGAGGCAGTATGGGCAGCAGGTTAGCACAGAGTGTCAGATTCGAGTGAGATGACAGGGACATTCCTAAAGTAGAGGGATGATGGCCCAGGAGATTGCTTATATACACGGGAATTGATCAAATAAAAATATATAGTATATATTAAGTATTATATTGGCGATATGAGTTACAAATTTGCAAATGGAGAAAACTATGTAGAATGAGTTCATGTGGTAAAATTGGGATTAGAAATAGCTGTGCAATCATGATTATCATTTGAAATTGTTATATATGTGTATATATCTATATACACACACACACACACAAACACACTTTATTTGCATAAAATATATAGAATATTTCTGGAATATGCACATGAGAGTTGTAGCAGTAGCAGTGTTTACTTTTAGGGAGTAAAATTGAGTGGCTGGGTCATAAGATGGAAAACTTACTTTTTTTTATAGTTTCTTTGTTACTTTTGAAATTTTGTACCACATGCTCACATTACCTGTACCAGATAATGTTTTAAATATTTAAACATAAAATAGTAAAACTGGCTTTATTTTAAGTCAGAATATTAGAAGTCACTTGGACCTTGGAGAGTTTTCTAAGCCAAAATCCTGACCTGAAGGTGGTGTAACTGAGGACTGGAGAAGTTAAGTGACGTACAAGGTCATAGATCAACTAGTGTATTCCAGTTAAAAAGGAAAGGGTTCAGGACTCGAACCCTAATTCTATCCCATGGCTACCCGGTGCCTGCAAGCAAGTCACTTGCCTCTCTAACCTCAGACTTTCTCTGACCACAGCACAGAACACAAAGCAAGGGCTTGGGAGCCAACTTGCTCAGGGGCAACACAGCTTCACCCATCACAGTACATGATATTGGGCAAGTCCACTGGCCTTTTCATACTTCAGCCTCCTCATTTTTCATGATTGTATTTGCTTTACTTCATCAAACATAAGAAGCCTTGATTATTTAAGATGCATTGTTATTTCAGATTCCATTAAGAAATTTTAAAAATGAGGCAGAGGTGGGATCAAAGGGACCAGAGGAAAAGCAGTCAGAGGGAAAGGGGATGAGAGGATGGGATCAGAGAAGGGAAAGAGACTAGTGAAATTATATATACATAACAAGCGTTATAGAGAGCAGGACAGCGAATCCTGGGGGGAAGGGAGAAAAGGGGAAGGTGTTGGGGGGAGGGGGCAAAGGGGTGTTGAGGAAAACACAAGGGTGAAGGTAGAGATATATTCTGTGGGACACTTGAATCTATGTAAACAAAATAAATTAAAATCAATAAAAAATTTTTTTAAATGCTGTGATTAATTGTAAGTTAGCAACTACTATCAGATGCATGCTGATTTCAGAGATGTTAAAATGTGAAAAAAGATATATATGTTAGAATCAATGTACTATGATAGTATTTACAAAAGGGAAAAGATACGTAATATAAAAGGCGGATCAATGATAATTCAAAAATAAGCAGACATTAAGTGAAGAAAATCAGGCTGCCACTGAAAAACAACATTAGGAGGATGGGGAAAAACAGAAAACAAAGTGAAGATACAATGGGAAGTAAATGCCTCAATCTTTGCACAATTTGGATCAAGAAAACACCAACAGTTGACACACATAGAAGTAAACAAAAAGTGAAAAACATAAACACAATTGAATTGGAGTAACTTCCCAGGAAGATAGGTACTGATGTTGAATAATTTGGCTGAAAACTTAAACTCATTCAGTCTTGTATGGAATGGCAGATTAACAGTAGGCACAGATGTGCAATTCTAAATCGGGCATGGCAGTAGGCGGCACTGGGGACCACCCAGGTGGGGTGGGGAACACAGACTGCCTCAGGGACGATACCTGGATATAGGGAAGACACCTGGGTATAGGGAAAAGAGGCAACAAAATAAGAAAGGATTTTTGTGAGGTCAGTAACATACATAAGTCCAAGCCTGAATACCTGAGAACTTTGGAGAAACACTGCTCTAGGTCTGTTTAATTCTATGAATCCTGGTGAGCTACAAAAATTGGAAAATAATATGTGTATCCAGGTTGCCTCCCATCCCACCAACTAATCAATACCATGTTTCAGAGGCATGTACCAGAAGAAGGGAACTGTATACCCGAAGGAGGAAGCAGAAGCAGCTCTCCCCAGTGCCCTGGTCTGGGATGAGCAGTGTCCAGGTAGTCAGTAGATCAAGTCAACCTAAGCTTATAAGCACCCAGGAAGGTGAGATTGGAGAATAAGGTGTTGAAGAGACATTAAACACATCTCATAGAGGTGTTAGAGGAATTAAATGATATCACCACATCTAGCACATGGTAAGTGCTCAATCAACGTTACTTGCTAACAGAGGGGAAAAAAGTTAACGGAGGGATTAAATGCTATATAAATATTTATATCATATAGTTTTTTAAGCACCATCACAAATAGAGCCTGACTGTTGAGGTTCACAATCTCTAGACCTCTTTGCAAGATGCCAGGTTATGCTTATTTCATGCACTATTACTTTAAGTCAAATGTCTTTTCAATAAACTGCATTACATATAGTTGTTCATCAACAATAGTTTTGTGCATGGAGCACTGTGTATCTTTTAGGGATTTTCATAATACATATACACATTGTAACAGAAACATAGATTTTTCTTTTAAAGAGCAAAGCTTCAGCAGTTCTACTTGAATTTTGTTCTGCCATTTGACTGCATTATATTTCTGATGTTCAACTTGCACTGACTGAGTACATTATGGACTTCTCCAGGGAACAGGAAGGAATTTTTTATAAGTAAACATATACTGCTTTGATAAATCAAAACATGTGAATGAGAATTCTATTAAAAACATTCCAATCTGTGTTGAGACTTGGAATAAAGCTCTATCTTTAGCATAATAAAAGCTGTTAACCCAAAGGCAACAACAAAATACTAATAACATATTTGTTATAGAAGTAATGTATAAGGCTTATTTTAAAAGCTTAGTTGTTATGTAAAATACAAAAGGATTAATGCTATAAACTAATTGTAAATAAACTTAAAAGCTGTAAAGTCTATACTATCTAATTTAAGCTGGCAACAGAAAATGTAAATTTTTGAAATCCATATGTAATGGCTTATATAACAAACTAACTACAGGTATTGATCGACTTATGATCTATGCAACTTACGACCATTCGACTTTACGACCACAATTGCTAGCCACGACTTCTCCGCGTCTGGAGCAGTTTTTGTATGCACCTGTATTTTGTAATTTTGTATGTTTTGCAAATATTAAACCAGTTGTACTGGTAATACAGTGTTTTACTTAAACCTGATGAATGTAAAAATAAGAAACAAAATGGTGTAGAGATGATACAAATGGCATAAAATGAACAAAGAAAATTATGATATATAACAATAATGAAAGAAAATTATGATAAAATATGACTTAAAGATTTTTATAACATCAGTTCACAGTACGGTACATATAGCTTACTTGACTTATGACCAAATCGTGTTACGACTGGTCTGTCAGAACCAATCATGGTCGTAAGTCGAGCACTAGCTGTACAGTGTTTCTCACAGTGAAAAGTCAACCCTATTCTAAATATCATGGACTATCATGTTAACGTTAGCTTTATAAAAGCGGGACCTTGCCTATATCTTTTACAAGCTATATTCCTAATAACTAGAACAGTGGTTCTTAACATGGGTTCTATCGAACCCTAGGGGTTCGATGAGTCAGTCTCAGAGGTTTGGAGAAGCCTATGCCGTGGAGGCCAGAATAAAGTAATACTGTAATTTGTTGTGAGTTCATGCACTTTGTTGGTTTTGTTCTTTGAGCAAGGTGATGTTCATGCACGGCTCATTTTGTGCACCAGTAAAAAAAACATATACCTATGTCTTGAGTTTGGAAAAAAAAATCATATTTTATTTATCACTAAAGAAGGGTTCGATGAATGTGCATATGAAACTGGTGGGTTTGGTACCCCAAAAAAGGTTAAGAACCACTGAACTAGAACAATGTCAGCCATAGTAGAGCTCAATGAATATTTCTTAAATACATGAATGAATGAACAATTTACATTGACATTCTGTAATTTAAGAAATTCTAATAATCAAAATTCCGAAATTAAAAACCTACGAAGTGGGGAATGATTATTTAAAATACAAAAAGGTCCCATGAGCTTGCAAGTATGGTACAGGTCAAAGAGCTGTGGAATAGAAATCTGAAAAGTCCCAACTCCAGTTGACTAACCAGTTGTGTTTAGCAAGTCACATACCTAAGCCATTTAACTTTTCTAAGTTTCAGTTTCCTTACCACTAAAATGAAGGTAATGGGGAGTAGATTGCTGGCCTGAATGATTCTAAGTGTCCTCCCAATTCTAAAATTCTCTTATTCTGTAAAATATAAAGTTCTACCCTCAGGCATTTATGTGTAAGTTTATTTGTACACTTTTACTTGAGATGAAAACAGAGAGACCTGTAGCTTAATCACTATCAAAATTGGCAATGTGGTAGAGACGTCTGGGTGTCCTCCAGAAGCTGTTTTCCCTTCTTCCTGGGCACAAAGTCAAGCTACCATATTTCCCAATGTATAAGATGCTCCAATGTATAAGATGCACCTTAATTTGGGGGCCCAAAATTTGAAAATAAAATTATTACATAAAGTTATTGAACTCAAGTTTTATTCATCATAAAATTTATACAACTCTTCATCACTGTCAAAACTCCCATCCTCCACATCTGTGTCTGATGATAAATCACTGTCTTCATATATTGCCTCGTCCTCGGTTCCATCTTTGGCATTTGAAATGCCACACTTCTTAAATGACTTGATAATGATCTCAATCTTGATATTATCTCAGCATCTTTTCACCCAGTACAAACTTTTCCTATAGTTGGTTATTTTACTCTTCCTGCTGGTGTCAAATTGTCCCCAGAAGACTTCATCCATTGGTTTCATTCATCTCTCATGGCAGCTTTGAAGGGTTAATGCTGATATCAAGTGGTAGAAGCTGGGATGTCAAGCTTCCAAGTGTGATGGCAAGTTTTGTTTTTTGCTCTGCAGCAATCTTCTTTGTGATTTTTGCTATGTGTGCCCTGAACTGATCAAGCACCAATAGGGCTGGTTTATGTAAGAGCCCACCTGGTCTCCATCTCCAAACTTTCTCAAACCAGAAATTCATCCCATCCTGATCCATCCAACCCTTGTCATAAACGTGGACAATCACTCCTTGAGGAATGTCTTCTTTTGGCATTGTTTTGCGTTTGAAAATCAGCATAGGAGGCAGCTTGGTTCCGTCAACACATTAAGCTAGAACAACTGTATAATGGCTCTTTTCATATCCACTTGTCTCCACTTACAGTTTTCACCCCTTTTTTATCAACAGTTCTGTTACTTGGGACATAAAATTGAAGAGGGACTTTGTCCATGTTTGCAATCTGTCCTAACTCAAACTGATGTGTCTTCTGACATTGAATGACAAAACAATGAAATTCAAGGACCTTCTGCTCATAGCTTTCAGGCATCTTTTGGGCAAGTCTGGTGCATGTACACATGCTTAATCCATTCCGTCTCATGAACCTGAAGCAACAATTGTGTCCTCCTTTGAAACTAGTAACTTCTTTTTCATCAGCAATTTTTGCCTCATGCTGAACCATCTTTGTGGACACAGGAATTCCAGTTGCCCTTTGCTCCTCAATTTATATCTCCAATTCCCTCTCTAAATCAGGCCATTCTGCTGACTTGCCTCTTATGGACTTCTTCTGCCATGGCATTTTCAGTAGGGGTTCTTCTTCTCATAGCCAGTCTAGGATTGATTTCTTAGTTGGAGAAGAACCAAATATCCGTTCAGCAGAACAATTTCCACTCACTTTTGCAAACTGGATCACTTTTAACTTGAATTCAGCACTGCACAAAAATCTTTACTGAGCTATTTCTGGGCAGAAAGTGTCAAAACGTAACCTACCATAATAGACCGGTAACAAATATGAAACATTGGGCGCAAAGTCAACAAATGCAAAAAAGCAGGAAATGCAAGTAAAAAAATCTACAAACACTGTCTGTATAAGATGCACCCAGTTTTTAGACCCAAATTTTTCTGAAAGGGGTGCATCCTATACATGGGGAAACACCGTATATGTCCCATCCTCCCCTACAGTGAGGTGTGGCCATGTGTCCAAGTTCTAGGGATAGAAGGTTAGGAAGTGGTATGCACCACTTTCAAGCTTGGCTCAAACCTCCCATGAATCCTCTTAATCTTCCCCCTTCTTCTGTCTATGACAGTGACACACCCCACCTTAAAAGCCATGTGTTGAGTATAGTAGAGTCACCATAAGTCTAAATCTTTAAATAATGTTGTGTAATAGAACACCTAACCTACTCCCTCTTTCACCCCAGAAATGTTTGGAGACAAGTCTGCAAAGGTCTTGCATGTTTTCACATGTCCTGTCAGCACAGGCATTGGCTACCTTTGTTTCAGACTGTCTTTTCTAGGATTTTAGTGTAATGAACAGCTTTAGAAGGCAGAGCTAGTATTTCCCTTAGAAACAAGGAAACATTTCTTTAGTGTCCAGTATAATAAAGGCAATATCCCCCTCTGGGGAAAAGGGCAGTTTTACTTGCAGCTCACTATGAGAGATTGGGGTACCCTAAACTCCAGGATCCTTACCTTTGACTCAAGCCCACTTTATGTGCAGTGTTTACTTGGGACTCTCCACATTTCCCCAGTCGAACTTGGGGGACATGGAGAAATGGCACAAACTTAAAGCTTACCCTGTTGTTATGTCGTGACTAATAGTCATTTGTCTCTCCAACTTCCATAAAACTCATGGAAGTTAGCTTCCAGGCTAACACGTGAGATTGAGAGTAGGGTAAGATCTCAGATAGTCATTATTTTTGATACCTACTCACTCTCCCACCCCAGAAAGTCCCTGGACTCTTATGTGAGCAAGCCACTATATTTTGAATCTGTTTACATAGTCTTTACTAATACAGCAGCAGTCACATTCTTATTGGATAATAAATAACATATTAGAATAAGTTACCTTATTTTTGTCAAATAAGGTGATAAAAATAAAGAATATGAATCTGTTAAATGAGGAGATTAAGTTAGATAAATATTTTCAAAATGTATCAAAGTATACACTAGTCCTCTCCAATATCTGGTGAAAGTGATGTTCTGTATTCAAATATATTTGCAAGACATTCATTGTTTAAATCTTATTCCCACCCCACACCCTGGAGAGTCACAATGCACAGAAGTTTATTAGAGATTGAGAAATTTTGTAGTAAAGAAAATTATTTGCATTATTTAACCAGCAGTATTTCCTATCTTTTTTTCAACATAACCTCTGTTGGCATTCATAGAAATGAGAGTTATGTGGAATACATGGGGGAAATGCAGGACTAGATCACTTCTATAATCCTTTATGCATCTATGATTCAAATGTCTGAGAAACAAGTAAGAAACACATTTCTTCATTTACTAGACAAATGCGACTATATCCAATGCTTCTTAAACTTTAACATACACCTGGGAAGCTTGTTAAAAGGCAGATTCTGATTCAGGAGGTCTGTGTGAGACCCGATATTCTGCATTTATAACACATTGCCCAGTTAGATCAAAGCCACAGACCCATTGACCATTTTTTAAGTAGCAAGGATCTAGACAGTACAAAGATCTGAAAAAATAATAGTCACACTTAAACAATGATCATTTTAAGACATTTAGCAAATTGTTAGACAAGGATATATTTAAAGGTCCAAATTTGGGGCTTCGTATTATGCCACTTAGGGTGATTTCAGAATTTCTCAATATTACCTGATGAATTTAGGGACGTGTTTATTTAACAAAAATGTATGGGTATCAGTTTAGGATTCTGCATCATCAAAAAGCCTAGTTCCAATTTAAAAGTCTGAACACAGAGTCAAGATCTTAAATAAAGACACTGATAGTTTGTGATTCAACCTGGGGGGAGAGATTAATCTCACCAAATTGTTATATATAGGGTCTGAGAAATATGACTAAATATTTTTCTCTCCAGAAAATAATTTTTTGTTGTTGCTTTCTCTTGGCTCAGATTTTAACTTTCTGAGACTATTCTTCAAGAATGATTTTCCCCATTCTGCTCTAACAGTTTTATTTTCTGTATTTTTCTGAAGTGAGAAGCAGAGGGAGGCAGACAGACAGACTTCTGCATGTGCCTGATTGGGATCCACCCAGCATGCCCACCAGAGGACGATGCTCGCCCATCTGGTGCATTGCTCTGCTACAATCGGAGCCATTCTAGTGCCTGAGGTGGAGGCCATGGAGCCATCCTCAGCGTCTGGGCCAACTTTGCTCCAATGGAGCCTTGATTATGGGAGGAAAAAGAGAGAGAAGAGTGACATAGAGAGAAAGAGCGGGAAGGATGGAGAAGCAGATGTGCACTTCTCCTGTGTGCCCTGGCCAGGAATCAAACCCAAGACTTCCACACAGCACGCCAGTGCTCTCCCGCTGAGCCAACTGGCCAGGGCCTCTAACAGTTCTATAGAAGAAATTTTCAACCAAATACAAAGGCATCAGGAAGAAAGGTCATAGATGAGTTTACAGGAGCATAAAAACATAGTACATATCAGTGAAATTACTTTGAACAATAAAAACAAAAGAAAGTTTGGCATGTGCTAATTAAGGAATTTTATATGTGTGAATTTGTTTCCAATTATAAATCTGAGTCCAATAATGAGTTCTTTGAACCTGTTTTTAAAGTAACATATTTGGTTCTATAATAAAATTTTATACCAATCACTAAATAAAAATAATTTGCAACCTACACGATAGTGACAGAAAAAATGTCAAAGAAGGCACTTTGCATACTCTCAATGAAAAAATAATTTTTAAAAAAGTTATAAGGATCTGGGGAAATTTTTATGACATAACATTGTATAGAAAAAATAATAAACAAAAGTGTATCTTCCCTATAAGTAGACACTAAGAAAATGAAAGCAGTTTAGAATGTAAGGTGATAAAATCATAAGTATTCTTCTATCATTGTGATCTCTGCTAATTTTCTATTTCCTTTATTAGTAGACATTATGTTATTTAAAATAAGTTCGTTAAGACAGCTTTTGCTGATGGGTCTGTGGAAACAGTACTAGTTATGTCAATGGGACTTAGAAAAACAACATATTTGTTTTGTTAATTTTGGTAACATGTTGGAGTGGAAGAAATGTTGATTGATCAGAACTCTCTGTCAATGTAGTATGTAAGACTAAGGTATACATAGGGAGCAGATAAAAACTCAGCAGGAAACAGATGGCAACATGATGTAAACAGTTGAGGAAGGTTGAATTGCTTATTTTCAGAGGTGTGGGCATGGGGCAACCAATAATGTTAGGGTAGTCCCTGTGGGGGAAAGAAGCAGGGAGCTATTATCACCATCAGGCTTGAAGGAACAAGAATGGAGCTGTCCTTGGGACCCAGGCTTGGCAGCAGAATGAAAAGAGCCATTCAGGAGGGACACAGCTAAAGCACAGCATCTTGCCTGGGGGAGCCCAAGAAATAGATACCATAACCCAGTGGTTCTCAAAGTGTGCGCCAGGGCACACTGGCACACCCTAGAAGATTTCCAGAGGCATCCTATGGTATTCTAGAGAAATATGTGCCTGTTGGGGATCATAAAACCAACATGGTTTTTGGAGTTTAGATTTTTTGGGGGACAGAGGTATGGGGAATTGGCTGTAAACTGACAGTCTGCCCAACCCCCCACCTCACTTGCCTGATTAGTTGCAAAAGGCTGTTAAACTGTAGTGCTGGATTATTTACACTACCCCCCATGTTCCCCGGAAAGACTAGAGGCAAGTTTCTTCTACCCTTTGGTGTAAAGTTAAGATGATATGTATGGTGGGGGTTTTCTGCACCCAACACAAGAGTAAAAAGAGAGGAATTCTTCAATGTATTGACAAGGAAATGAGAGTTTGCCTTTCAAATATATGCCCAAACATTGAAGAAATCGCTAGGACACATCAGGCTCATATTTCTCATAAACACAAGAATGAAAAAACTTAACACATTCGCACTGGGACCTGCAAAATTTACTAAATCTTACTAAGAATGTAATATATATATATATATATAACCTTTTTGTTTTTTTTATTTTTAACCCCTTTTTTATGAATTCTAAAAAGTGTAACTCAAAAAATGTAACATAAAAATGTTTTTTAATGTCAGAATAAATTTAATTTTGTTGTATTTATTTCGTTTAATTACCATAAAAGCACACTTGGACTTTATATTTTTTCTTTAATATCTGACTTAATTATTATAACATATTTCTCAGAAATTTGTATATAGTGTGCCTACAATTATTTGTAGGATGTTAAGTGTGCCCCGACTTCAAAAAGTTTGAGAACCTCTGCCTTAACCTCACATGCCTTCTGCTCACTCATTCCTTCTGATGCATCCTAATCATAGATACCAACTAAAACCTAAGGGAGCTGGGTGGTACATGTCAGCTTCCCAGGCCCAGAGCAGGGAGAGAGAAGTGGACCTTGGATATGGTGGAATAACTAAAAAGGGTAGACAAGGGGCTATAACACAGGGCAGGAACAGGACCATACATTTCTACACAGGTTCACATGAGCAGAAATGTGTTATTGCTCATGTGAACCCAGCTCATGCTAAGTGTTTCAGGCTATCATTAATGATGAAAATATGACTACAGGCATTTCTGAAAGCCTGGAGCATTGCATCAATATGTTTGTTTCTTCTCATGTGCAAGAGTGCCCATATTGTGTTTGCTGGGCTGAAATAAAATGTTCTGAGACATCTTGCACTCTCCTTTGCATTAATAGCAAGGGCTAATGAATCTGAAAATAAGGAGACCCTCAGTCAGACTTTAGTTTTATAAGTACCTCCAGATCAGTATGTATGTGTATATACATCACCCTTATTCCCTCAATGTGACTATCATGACTTCTAAATTTTCCCCTGAGAGATACATTTTTTATGCTAGATGTGTAAATTAATGATGATAGTGATGATAATGATGACAATATCATCTTATTGAATGTTTACTACATGTCACGCACCTATGAGGTAGGTACTATCATTGTCTCTATCTTAACATCGTGTTGGTGAAGAATTGAGGCTAAAGGAAGTTCATTAACTTCTTCATGTCACATTATTAGAAAAAAATGACTGATTTTGGAGACAGTAGAGCACAGAGCCGCAAATTTTAAACATCATTTTCTCTCTCTCTTTCTCTCTCAATAGTGCATTACACATTTTTTTTAATATTGGAAAAGATGACTGGTGTTCTTTAAAACTTTTGCTTGGAAACTATTCAAATAAAATGCAAGATTGCCAAAGATGGAGAAAGAACATGAAAAGAGATATCAGAGGCAAGGTAAACAGAAGGGAAATGTCAGATGAGGAAGGTTCTAAATTGATCTGTCTTCTGTGCTTTTCCATCTAAACTGGAATATTTGTCCTTCCCTTTCCTAAATGATTTCAGTGAACATTGTAGAGCCAAGTTTGATCATTTTATTGAATCTATATTGAAGTCCTACTAATAGAATGGTTTTGCCATAGGACTTAAACCTGTCAGCTTTGTTCAGTGAGATTCCGACAAATATGAAACAAGTGTGTAAAATGTATATGGCCACACTGCATCTGACAGTGTAAGATGGCTTTATTATATTAAACTGTTTTTGTAAAACACACTGATCAACCAACCCAACCAAATAAAGTCTTTATAGATTTCAATGCTCAAAACATTAAAATATTATGAAGAAATAAATAGCAACTCTCACTTTGGAATATCAAGGGATACTCTTGAATATCAAAGGAGAAATAGACCATAATAGATTACTAAATCTTGATACTACTCCCTCTCAGGACTTCTAGGCCCATTTATTTCTATTTATCAGATGATAGTCCAGACAAATACACATAAAAATGGAACCCTTCAGGAAACGAATTTAATGACTTGCTAACAGCTTTGACAAAAAGGTTGGTGGTGAATTCTAAATGCTTTTATAAGATGACATACAGAGGTTAACAGTGGGATTCAATTATCCATGATATCCATTAGCATGGAAGGCTAAGAAGTTGCTGTGAATTTCCTCGAGCTTAGACCACCCCTTAGCTTAAACCATATTTAGCAAAAGGGAAGAGAAAGAATTCATTGGCTCCAAACTTATCCAATTTGCCTTGTGGCTGTGTACCAGTCTGTACCAGTCCGCACCAGTTCTCACCAGTCCAGATGTGTGAATTGGACTGCGGAGGATGATCTCGTTATAGCTCTCATCTTTGCTACATGGTAGAAGGGATTTTATTTTGGCCAGACCTGGACTTCTGAAATAGCTTTCTGGAGTGGTTGTTTTTTTCTTTGCCTCTATGCTATCCAGTCCCTTTTCTGCCAGGTTACTTCAAACTTTCTTTGGGAGGCTACCCCATCCCAAATCTCAGATCATGTGGTTTAAAATGGATCACGTGACCCATACTTAGGCATTAAAAGTACTATATTTCCGCCTGACCTGTGGTGGCGCAGTGGATAAAGCGTCGACCTGGGAACACTGAGGTCGCCAGTTCAAAACCCTGCACTGGTCTGGTCAAGGCACATATGGGAGTTGAGCTTCCAGCTCCTCCCCCCTTTCTCTCTCTTTCTCTCTCTCACTCTGTGTCTCCTCTCTAAAATGAATAAAATAAAAATAATAATTAAAAAAAAAACTACTAATTAAAAAAAAAAAAAGTACTATATTTCCTTAGCCGTTTTGATTGGTTCAGTGATGGGCTCATGACCCAAGCCTGTCTTATCATCAAATTTTCAACCCTCTGGGCACATTGATTTGTTTAGAGATGGGAATAAACCCAAATTTATTCAATCACAGTTAATTTAAAGTGTTGAGAAGGTACATTGTAAAAAAGAGTCTTTTCTGCTAGAATGACTAGCATAACAATAATATCTTATTGTGAGAGGGTCCCTATTTGTTGTTCAAGAATGAAGTCCATGAATGCAATCCAGACAAAGCTGAGAAACTGGTAACTAATAATGTTGTTTGAGCCCTTGGACCAAGCCATGCCTGAAGAAATCAGTACTGGACCTTCAGTGATATTATTAAATTATTCTTCTTTTTGCTTAAATGAGTTTAGATTGAGTTTTCTGTCACATGCAACAAAGAGTTTTAAATAACGTATCTTCTAACTACATTTAGTCTCCCTTTCTAGTCCCAGAAAAATTCTGCTATTGATCTTTCTTTTAAGCTAACACCCTCCTATTAAAGAACATTTAACAATGAATCCTCAGCGCTCAACCCGATAGGCACCACCTGGTCTCTGCTTTACCTCAGCTGGAGCAGGTATGTGGCTTAGCAGCTTGTGGCCAGGTGAAGAACTAACAGGAGTTCATGGAAAGTAGTCAGGGGCCCGCAGCTTGCTTGGGAGAGGACAACTGTGGTGCCTGAAAATAGTGCCCTGTGATCATTTCTAAAATCAGTAGTAAAATAAACATGGACAATTAGAAATATACAACAAATACTTCAGAGACATTATTCTGGGAAATCTGAGTCATCAAAAGAAATAGCAGTGATACTGAAACTCAAGGGTTAGGTGAGTGTCCCTCAATCCATTGGTTCTGGCTGACTGCAGGCAGGCAACTAGGCATGTGTTTGCGCCACCAGATCTCACTCTGGAAAGCAACCATGCTGAGCCTGGCAGGGGAACACAGACCACTACCAAATGCACTCATCCTGTTGACATTTACTCAAGAAGTCCTCAGGTGGTCCGGAGCCTGCCACATGAGCCCTTTAGTAGCTTCAGATGAAGAAAACAGAGGCAGAGCTATGAGGAAGCACCCAACAGGTACAGCCCACCTTCCAGCCCTAAGGTAGCATTGTTTGTATTGGCTGAGAGATCAATGTAGATCTGGAATTGAGTCCCAGATCTCCCACCAGCTAATGGCATGACCTTAGGTAAATGTTTAAATTGTCTATGCCTCGGTCTTCTCATCTACAAAGTAGTTCTTTCCTTGGAAGGTAATCGTGAGGATTAATTGAGAAAGGTATATAAAATGCTTAGCACAGAGGAACTACTCAATAAATACTATCTCTCTCCTGACCTGTGGCGGTGCAGTGGATAAAGCCTTGACCTGGAACACTGAGGTTGCCAATTCAAATCCCTGGGCTTGTTCGGTCAAGGCACAGACAGGAAGCAATTACTGAGAGTTGATGCTTCCTGCTTTTCTCCTCTCTCTTTCTCTCTCTCTCTCCCTCTCTCTAAAAATTAATAAATAAAACCTAAAAGAAAAGAATCAACTAATGAATGCATAAATAAGTGAACAATAAATTGATGTCTCTCTTTCCCCCACCTCTAAAACCAAATGTAAATAAATACTCTCTCTCAGTGCACCCCTTCATGCACTATAGGTAAGGTGGATAGACCATTTTCTGTACATACCTGGACTCTCCATCTTTACAAATTCTAACTGCTGCTCTTGTATTTCCTTACTGAAATCCTATCCATCCATTAAGATATAATTCAAAAGTCGTCGCTTCTATGAAGGCTTATTTTCCAACCAGGTGGCATCTTTACTTCAGCTCTAGCTCTTTGTAACAGCTAGAAACCACATATAGGGCAGTAGTTCTTAATACTGGCTGCATATCAGAACCACTTAGAAATCTATTAAAAATATTGATGTCTGGGACCCTATCCCAGAAATTCTGATTTAATTTGTCTGGGGTGATGCTCAAGCATCAATAGGTTTAAAAAGCTCTCTAGGTGATTCTAATGTGCAACCAAGATTTAGAACTACTGAGGCTTGAATATGTTTTTAAATAATATTTATCAATGGAGTCAAGCTAATATACTGTCTTAATGTATTAATGGACAAATGTTTAGAATACTTACATTTTTATTAAAAGCAATGCAATATTACACCCCAAGAATGCAAAGGTCAATAAGAGTTTAAATGTCTACCTAAAAGAAAAAATTATAATTTAAGTGGGAAGACCCATACAGAGCTGCAGGCATACAATGTGACATATGAGTGGTATAAGAGAAATATATTTAAACTATTTTGGGAACACGAAGGCAAAAGGGCCAATAATTTTGAGGTGTTAGAAAAAGAAGAAAAGGTGCTTCAAAATGTGGGTGTTGTTGAGTCACATGTTGAAAGATGAAAACAGGTTTGCAAGGTCAGGGCTGGGAAGACTTTCCAGGCCATCTACAGAGGTGTCAATGTACATGGCTCATTCTCATTCATATACGTTCCTAACCCAAAGAATGAATTGCTAACAGGAAAAACTGCAGCTCTATCTGCCTAGGTCTTAGTTATAAGAAGACATGAAAATATTTGGGAGCAGGAGGACTATTTTCCATATCACACCTATACTAATCTACTCTGGTTACAGTGGAACAACTCCCAATTTGAGTTTTAAAAAGAAGAGAGAAAGAGAGAGGGAGAGTTATAGCCTAAAAGCAAATGATAGGAAGAATGGATATGAGATGTTTCATGTACCAGGAACTGAAGTGCCCCCAAGCCTTTATCCTCCTCCTTTTCTCTCTGGTTTCAATTTCATTGTTGCAATCTTACATTGTTCATGCTGCCATGGCTGATGTCAATTCCTGGATTCATAGGTTCTCAGCTCTCTTACTTGTAGAAGCATTTTTAGTAACTTAAATGAAGCTGTATCCACCACTAGAACAAGTACTAAGGCAAGCTATGGCATACTCTGATTAGTCTAGGTTGAGTCAAGTACCCATCTCTATTTAACTACTACGGCCAAGGAAGCAGTCTCTAGATGTCAGCTTTCTTTTAAGTAAGTATTTCTTAGAAGATAGGAAGTGCGTGCTGCTTGTAAAAGAACAGAAGAGTGCTGGGCAGATCTTAGAGATAAATCTCCACCACTGTCCCTCTCTTGGCCACCTAGCTCTCTCATATACCTTCTTGCTATTTATATAGTTTCCCCAAAACCTCTGTGGTTGCTTGACTGAAAAAATTGCTCCAATTCCCCACTTGGCCCTTTATCCATTCCCTTTGCTATGTAACTTTGCAGCAACTTTCACCAAGGGGTAGAGTCTATTTCTACACTCTTTGAACCTGAGCTGGGTTATAATTTGCTATGGCAATAGAATAGGACTGAAGTGAGAGTGAACTAGTTTTGAGCCTAGGCTCTGTTCTTCCCATTAGAACCCTGCCACCATTAGAACAAGCTCAGGCTAGTCTGATGGCAGATGAAAAATTCTGGAGGCAGAGCCAGATCATTCTAGGTTAGGTCATTTTAGACTAGGCAGCCCCCAGCCAACTCACCAGCTGAGTCAGAGACATATGAGTAAATTCAGCCAAGATCAGACAAGCTTAGCCAAGACTGTAGAATTACCCAACCAACCCACAAACTCATGAGCTAAATAAATGGTTGTTGTTTTAAGCCACTGGATTTTGTGGTTGCATGTTCATAGAATTTTTGTGGAAATAGATAACCAATATAGCCACCAGTTTACAAATGCAATAATCCCACATATAAACAGAGATATATCCAACCCACCTCAATAGCTGAATGTCCAGGAACACAGTTGTCTGTTACTGTCCATTAGGTACACATGTGACTTTTCTGACATTAATATTTAATGTGGCAGAAAATTAGAATGACATCAATCAAAGCTTCCCACTTAGAAATGAGGGCTAGAGGAGCCTCATGCAAGGGCAAATGCTTCACAGCAGTAATCCTTGCTATTGATCCCTGCTCCAGTGCCTTTGGGAGTTGTGTCTACGTGGCCTTGGCAGGAGGTAGATTTCAGCACCACTCATAAAAAAAAAAAAATCTTCCTGGTCAGGGACATAAGATAAATGACGATGTTAGTAGGTTTCTTCATTGAATCAATCCCCTGGCAGTATACTGAGTTCTTTAATTGGCCAATCCAGTAGCTCAGGTTCTACCAGCTGGGTGATCTTCCTCCTCCATTTTCCTCAGCAGCAACCATGAGGGAAGAGACAGAGGCTTTGTGAAGTTTGAACATTCATCCACATAGCTCACCTACAACTGCTGCAGGTCTAGAGCCTAAGGATTTCCTGGGGGCTTAAACAATCACTGGCTCCTGCCCCAGATTTGTGATTTTTCTGGGAACAGCAGAACTGCCTATTCCCCAGCACCAGAAAAGTTGTCCAGACTGCTGATATTTGAACTAAACATCAGGGTCACTTTTGTCTCATAGCCTTTCTCTGCATAGTCTTCGTTTAAAGTATTAGACCTCTGCCTCTGTCTTGTGGTTGAGAAGGGTGGGTAGAGGAGGGAGGCAACAGTGATCTCTCTTCATCCTACATAATGCTTGGGAGGGCCTGGGAGATCAGACTTCCCAATCCCCTGTGCTTTCCCCAGTATCCCACTTTAGCTTAGGCTGAGAATTGGACTATTGCAATATGAGGACCACCACTGGAAGATAAAAAGGGATTCTCCTAACAAAGCTGTTTCTCTTCCCTGATGGTCTACCTTTAACATGGGCAAAGCACATCTTTCTCTAGTAGCACCATACTGAATGCCCTAAGAGGTACCCACCCTCTAACTCTACTACCACGACATTTTTCTACCACATCCTTAAACATGTTAGCCTTGATAGACAGCTTTTGGATTTCAAAACACCACAGGTGATGGTTGAACCAGTAACTTCAAATCTGCATAACAGCCCAGGGTTTGAACCACAGGCTTGAAAGCCTTTTTCCAGGGGAAGAAGGGTGCTCTTCCCAGAACCTCAACATTCCAGGGAAAATGAAAGAAATCCCTGACTCCTGTAACTCCATGTAGCACACTGCTCCTCTAGGGTTGCCAGCTCTGATTGATTGGTAGGGACTGCTTTCAGTGCTGCCTTGAGAGGGATTCTGAGGCCATGTTTGAGCTCTATGAGAAAGAATGCCATGACTAATTAGTTATGTCTGCAAAGGTCAAGAGAGAGAAGAGTAACAAGACATTTGTCATGTTTTCCCATCCTTCTTCTATACCAAGTAAGCATGTGATCAGGTCTGATAAGTGGTTTTGTCTTTACAAGATAAGAATTTGATAAGCATTTGAAATAAAATTTAAGAAGAGCTTAATAGGGGGAAAAATCGCTTTAACTTCCAAATAGAATATCTTTGCTTTTTGGTAAATGAGTTCATTTGTAGATCTAAATCAACATTGTTGACAGAAAACTTATTTTGCCCTCCAAATATTTCCATCTCCAGTGGATACTGCCACAGATTTAAGGGTGCACATCTCTCTTTTTTAAGTCAGATAATAACTGAACATTTCATATTCTATAAAAATAATCTCATCTTTTTGAGGCCCAGATATAATGCCTGTTCTGTATGTATCTCATTCTTGTGATGATCAGATGTATTTTGAAACCTTTAATATCCTGTATGAAAGTTATTTTTACAGTTTTCCACTTTGAAAACTGTAATACTCTGTGTAAATTATTTTTGTTATCATGCACTTTTTCATTTTGGTTACTTAACATCGATTCTTCTCTCAGAGTGCTCCAATCTCCTTTGGGGATTGTCCTTGGGCACTGGGAGTGTGACCTTGGCAGGAGGCTGATTCCAGTACTCCCAGCACAAAAAGTAGGGCAAGAGCAAAGGCATCATACCTGCTTTCCCTGATTTCCAAAATTGTCAATAGCAGTCATGCGATAAAGCGCATCAGAATCTGTCCCTTGCTTCTGAGATACAGACTCTAAAATACGAGTGGAGGTCAGCAGTAGCAATAGATATGGCCCTTGCCTTAGTGGGGGCTATGATGGTGGCCTTGACCTGATTCTAACTTGACCACCCCTCAGGGTGACCATGGCTGTGTCCCTTAATGCCTGGCCTCCCTCCTTGTCTTCTATTTTCTAAATCTCATTTTCCATCTATCAGTGAAACTCTTAATATTCAGTATCTTCTATGAAATATACACTAGTTTATATTTTAATGTATTTATTCCAGTAATATCTATTACAAACAGGAGCCCCTGGGTGATGCAATATCTGATAGGAGAACAAATATGGGCCTTGTGTCTTTGTCTTGTGCAGTAAGCTGGAAATGTAGCAGGTGCTCAGTGGATAATTGTGGAATAAATGCAAGTAAGAAATAGAACTAGCCTCTGACTTCTGTACTCTAATCAGTCACATGCTGATCCCATTGTAGCCCCAGACAAGTCTGAGGTCAAGGTCCAAAGAGCCATACCCAATGCGTCTGTCCTCTTTGATGAGGGAGGTAAAAACTTCCCAGAAACTATCACCCTAAAATCTCCTGCTTTCTCTTCTCTCACCACTCTCAGCTGCCATGACGTTTGGTAAATTACATATCCCACCTGGGGCTGGGTCTTTTTTTTTTGCCATCAACAGATACAGGGCTCCATTAGTACAGATAAATTGGGTAGGTCAATAGTGATGTCTGCCAGAGAAAAAAAAATCTGGTACCAGAAGAACAATAATCATGACCCATGGTTAAGGACCATGGGAATCTGGACTATGAGGGAAGTGGGAAACCTTCCTAATGTACATGAGCTTGGTCCCCATAGTCCACTTGTTCTGCCCTGTGCCAAGCAAGACGTCCCTGTAGAGGAAATGCTAAGTCTGAATACGGAGCCCTACTTTCTGATACAAATGTGTAACCTCCAGCTGGAGAGGAGGAATTATTTCTTCAGAGGAACCAGACTTACTACTGTTAGCCTAGAGATTTCCACCTGGAGCCAGAGATGGCCCTGAACTGCCCAGTGAGAGGCTCCAGGCTGTGATGTGTTTTCATGATGCAGCTATGCTGGCCAAGTGTTCTGTGCACTGCCAACAGTCCCAGTGGGTCTCTCCTGACAGCCTTACAAGGGCTGCCAGGAACTCCTGCCACCACCCTGTCCTGCCCCCTGAGGACAGATGGTCCCATGAGACCCCACTAACCCTGCAATGACCCTTGCCATTCTGACCTCTTCCCAAGCTTTCTGCCTCTGACTGCAAGAACTAAACAGTCCCATACCCTGCCCCAAGGAAGCCCCAAACACTGAGCCTAGGGAGCAGCTAATTGATTTTTTACAAGCCCAAGATAATTTAGACATTTAAATATTGATGTTCATTTCTGGGCAACTATAAACACAAAAGGGGGAAAAGAGCATGTTTAACTGCTTCCTCTCATTTGGTCTCACTGTGATAATGGTCTTCAGTCAATAAGCCCAGTTTTCTAAAGAGGGGATTCATTTGCATTAAAAGTATTCTCTCTCATTGTGACAGAATGATCCATCCACTAGGTTGACACTCTGTTCCCTCAGCACCCCTCATTTTTTGGGGCTTCAGGAGGGGTGTAGGAATCTGGAGTACTGGGCTGAAAAGGAAGAATAAGGTAGATTATATTCAGCACCCAGGAAAACATTTTTCAGTAGGTGGTGAGACCCTGCTGAGTTTGGAGAGACCCTGGCATTTAACTCCAGAGCAAGAGTGGAAGGGGTCCACTGCCTCCCTCTCCTTGAACCATAGCCATCAGGGGGGGCACAGGCAAATATTTAAGATACCAGGGGCAAGTCACTGAGAGGACATGTCTAAGAAGAAACCATGGTGTCATTTCTACCCCTCCTCCCAATCCTGATTATGTCATTCAGTGAAGTCACTTGTGTTTGTCTTGTCAAGCCCTCCAAATGCACTTATCTGTATGTCCCCAACATTGCTCATTTTTTTCTTTACAATTTTGTATTTTATCTTAAAAAAGCCCATTGGCAAGCAGACGATCTGTGCCAACTATGATATTTCTGCGTTCACGTGTATTTGACTGTTCCTCTCAAAGACTGATAATCCACCCATAGCACCTGCCTCTTTCTTAACCAGGATCAAGGAATACTATTAAGATGTAGGAACAATTTTAATAATGACAGTATCCTTTGGTTGAATTAAAACACCATTAATACTATAATATATCATAGTTGAAAGATGGTCTATTTTTCATAGGTTCTTAGGTTAATAGATATAATATACTATATTTATTACAAGTTCTTGTATTATTACCCTTTAGATTCTAGACTTTTTGAGGGTAGTCTCTTCATTACTCTGGAAGTCTGGAGTCACATTTTCACTTATAGTACAAATCAGATATTGTTAGAAAGCATAATTTTTCATTTTTCTATTAACTGACCCCTGTTATAAATGCTTAACCGAGCATCAAGAAAAAAATACTAAATTTATTTTAACAACACATAAAATTTCATCCTATTATTAATTTTTACATTTTCTCTATTATTAATTTTTACATTTTCTCTACCTAAAATATTAGTCTATTTTGGAAGACATGTTCCATTTTTCTTGTTTTTTCTTTTTTTTTTAAATTTTATTTTATTCACTTTAGAGAGAAGACACAGAGTGAGAGAGAGAGAGAGAGAAAGAGAGAAAGCGGGGAGGAGCTGGAAGCATCAACTCCCATATGTGCCTTGACCGAACCAGTGCAGGGTTTTGAACTGGCGACCTCAGTGTTCCCAGGTCGACACTTTATCCACTGCGCCACCACAGGTCAGGCGACATGTTCCAGTTTTCAATTTCTGCTTTCTCTCCTCATTTTCCTGAGCTGGCCTCTGTGATGTGGGAAGAGGTGAGGCTTCTGTGGCTTTTTGGTGTTGGTAGTGGGGGACAGGGTCCTCCTGTCAGCACAGTCCATGCTGGATCCTGCTGGGTCTTCTAGTGAGGGGTTGGTCTGGGCTGCCAAGGATCTAATGACCACCAAGGTTTGGTGCTACGAGTGAGGCCTTTCCTTCATGGCATTCTTTAAAAAGACACTTAATTGAGATTCCCAGGGAGGTAACAGGAGTGGTTTCTCTGGCTAGGACGTAGCCCGATGCATGAGAAACAATCCTCTGTAAAGGCCTTTCTCCTGACTTGCCTGTCTTTTGTCACTGATGACAAAAATCTTAATATAAACCTAAAGTAATTGGCAGGTTAACAGTTGATAGTAGTAGATGTTTACAAAAGAGATTATAATGTGATTGCCTTGACTTGTAAAAGCTGAAAGAAGTGAAAAGCTTCCAAAATCACAGACTTTTTCCTTCACATATTTTTTTCACCAAAACCTCATTATTTCTTCTATCTTTAGTTGTAGTGTTTTAATCACATAACATTATTTAAAATCTAATTTCTAGGAAATGACCATATTTCTTTAAATATGCACTTTAAATTGTGATCTTTACCATATTTCAGAACGAAAATTGTGTGTACGTACCTGTGTGTGTATGTGTATGGAACTTAATCTCTAGTACGCGTGACTTTCATATGGAAGTCATCAAGAGCAGAAGAGAGTGTATGTTACTGAAATTCACATTACAAACATTTCTTTTGGATTCTGATGGTGAGCTAAACTATTATCAGTTTTGCAAACTGATCTTTAGGATCCTAAAATGAATGAAATATTTTAATTAAAAGATTTTCAGATTTTAGTTAAAAGATATATCAGAGGAATTATTGGAGGTGGAACTTACATATACAATATGGGGCAAAAGTAGGTTTACAGTTGTAAGTATGGGAACACGGTTTATTCTTGTATTATCATTTCTTAATTATTGCATTATTTTCCATATGAAGTGCTGTAAACCTACTTTTGCCCCACTGTGTGTGTGTGTGTGTGTGTGTGTGTATGTGTGTGTGTGTGTGTAATAACTGTTAATGGCTTACTCTAGCTGAAAGTATGATCCAGTATTTCCTCATCAGTTCTTTTTCTGTTTGCAATTGCTCCTGTGCCTTACTCTGAGTAGCATTTCCCACCAACAGGTTAATAGGATGCAGCACACAAAAAGGGCCACTGAATCTGTTTGTTACAGTCTACTTACTGAAGCTATGGCTACAATACTCCAGTGCTGAAGTCAGTGAAAAGGCACCATCCAAATACAATCCAAGGAAAATGCAAGCTGATACAGCACAAAGATGCTTTGTTTAAGAATGGCAGAAATTTCCAGCAACTATCTGGAAAGAAAAAAATGCAGGATGGGAGGGAATGTAATCAAATAACAAAACAAACCCAAACTAAAAGAGAATCTTTATAAACCAACACAAGGACACTTTGTTTTTAAGTGCACACAATGAATTTTAAAGATCTTTGTTCAGAAGGGAAATAAAGTATTATGAAGGACTGACATATTTGATGGATGGATGGTTTCTGAAAAACCACATTATCAATTACTTTTTCCTTGTTTGGCTCTAGTCCAGTAATTTTTATTTGAACAAGCCACATGCTAGCATGGTTTTGATTGCAGGAAGTGACTGGTTGTTGTTAAAGGCTACTATTTCACTGATGGGCTTATCTCTTCCTCCCCCTCCCCTTTCTGATGGGTCTGCGATATGAAAGGCACAGCTTCAGTTGTTATAAACAGAGTCAGGGATTGTTTGATAGACCCACCCGTGTTTTGCTTTCAGCTTTCCGTGGTACAATCCGGACAATGTATTCAGCAGTATTTCAGAAAACAAACACTTGAATTTGGCTTACTTCTGTCCTCGACTTTGATATGAAATTTTAATTTTTCTGACATTCATTGCACTCATAATCAAACTTTATTAGCAGAAAAAGTGATTAATATGATATTCTTTTCTCTTTTTCTTTTTAAAAATTTTTTTACATTAAACTACTATCTCAAGTGAAATTTACTGAGAAAATAGGATCTGTATGAAACAGTGAACCTAAAATGTGTCATGGATCATCTTAAACAATATGGTCATTGTTCTTGTTTTACTTATTTTTCATCTAATCAAAACAAGTACATTAGAACATTGTTTATTGGTCTAAATATAAGAAATACTGCTAATTAAACTATGTTAGGATTATCAGTTTTTCTCTATAATTAAAGTTTGGGGACATAGTCATCAGAGTGCAGGAAATAATCTATGAAATCAAATGTTGACACTCACAGGTGTGTGTGTGTGTGTATGTGTGTGTGTGTGTGTATCTGCTACTCATGCTTTTTCTTAATTATATTTTTGCATATTACTACACCTAAAATATGGACATATATCCAAATTCCCAGAATAGCATGTTGACCATGGATAGTTGAGTATGGTTCCTAGTTATAGAGTTTAAACACTAATTTTAGTGATTATTCCTCTGCTGAGAAAATAAAAAAGATGGGCTTAGCGAATGGGTCATTTGATTATTCATCAGAACATGAAAAAAATTTGAATTAGGATTTAATCTTGTTCAATGGAGGAAATATAAACTTAAAACCATTTGTTGACTCACTGGTTCATATCAAAATCTTTCTAAAGAAGATCCCACAGCACATAGAAATACATAAAAGGTATCATCAGCCACAGTTTATGCCCTGAAAACAACAAAAACAAAACAAAAAAGCCTTTTAGAGTAAAACAGTCCTGGATTTAAATCTCACTCTTCAATTTGTATGTTGGGAAATTTATGCAAGTTAGGGAACCTGTCCAAGAGTCCATGGACTCACCTTTAAAATGAAGATGAGATGGAGATAAAGGTATTGTATTAGGTCATTTATATAACATGTTTGGCACACTCAGTAAATGTTAGTTACCGATGGGCTTGATTACATGTAACCTAGCTGTGGAATAAATACAGGTTCTTCCTAGGATAGAACAGAAGGTGGGGATTCAAGGTTCATAATAGAAATTAGAGGCTTTCTAACAGCCTACACCTTCAAAATGTTAAAAAAAAAAAGAATAACATATCCCCTTCTTTTTATTTAAACACTATTTAAATTTCTAGTTGAATTGACTAGATAGTACTTTATTTGGCAATTCTTCCTCCATAAGGTATGACTTTACATATATTTGGTTTTAATAATTAGCAGAGTTTTCGTTGTACATGCAATAGCTTTACAGATAATAAAAATTTAATTAAACTTACTTTGATGCAACTTTGATTATAAATTTTCCTAAGCATTGCATAAATAATTAAAAAATGTATGTGACTAACATACTTCATTCAACAAAAAGCAAACTTCCAAAAGCTAGGTGTTACATATGGTTGTTGGTGTTAGGCTATTATAAATATTCTAGAACAGTTTGAACGTGTACAGTTAGCATACCTTTTGCCAGTACAATATTTACTATGTATCATTTTTATAGCTTAGAGTAAATTTTTAAATTTTTATAACATGATTCACATGTTTACTGTTTGGGGAGCAAGTTGTTAGAGAACATTGATTGCTGCATAGAAATCTAAATGTTATAAAAAGGTTTCTAAATACAATTTGCAATAAATATTTAACAATTCTTTATTTTACATTTCCAATGTCTTATTAAATTATACTTATACTTGACAATTACCATCATAATAAATCATTTTCCACATGATTAATTATCTATCTTACAATTTTCAAGGAATATAAAATCCTCCAAGGACTTAAAAACAGTTTTCTTTCAAGGAAGCATAAGTGCCAAATTTCTTAAGCCTACAAAGGAAAGAGTCTGTGCTGCTATTTAAATCCTTGATGAACGTCATTCCTGAAGATTATGAGATTATTTCCAGCATGCTTCCCTTTTAAAATCATTAATTTCTTTTTAAATTATAGAAACTGGATAAATTATTAAAACGGTCTCAGTCTGGGATTACAAATGGAGAATGAGTGAGTTAATTCTGTATTAGCTTTCCATATACAGATGTTGCAAAAATTTGTCAGATTCAGAAATCAACCATAAGATACAAAAAAGCGACACAGTAGTAACTGTCCAGGGGAGAGGTGTACCAATCACACTATTGGGACCTTTGCTATGAAATGAGGGAAGATCAAGGGAGGAGACTTACTAGATGGAACAAAGCTGGATGGTGTTTATGACTGAGCAGTTTAGAAGGACCAAGATGGTTAAAAGTCTACTTTCATTTGTTTGCCTTTATGAGTTGTTAACTCTCCATAATCCAAACCTTCAGTAAAAGTGTGCATCATACACAGTTTGTGTCAAGGGTACTTCAGAAGAGTGAAGAATATCCTAAAGGGTAGCCGGGTAGAGAGAAGGGACAGATGAGCAGGAAGCATAGAGTGAAGATTAAGCTTTCATCAGAAGCAAGAGATCACAACCAGTGATGAGTCAGAGAAACAGAGCCCCTCTGGAATCCCTGGAGCCACAGAGAAGGATGTTGGGTCTCTGAATGTATGTGAGTTGATGATGAATCATTCCTTTCAAAAGCTGCAAGAGCAAGGAATCTAGCAGGCTGAAAGATGAGGACATCCAATTAGCTGACATATGTGTTATACTGATAACGCCTTTCTATAGATTTTCTGACTACATCTATTTCAGGATATTACTTATTATTATTGTTACATATGGCTATACATATAAATATAGATTATACAGTTGATGTGTGCCTATACATACATACACACAAGTCGGGCCAGTTGCTTTTCTGACTTAAAGTTTCACATTTGTAAGATACTTGCAATACTTTCCCTCCTCAACAGGGTTTGTAAGGAAGGAAGAAGCACGTTGGAACATTTTGTAAAGAAGAGATAAGTGACATATGTTATTAAAAAGGAGCTGCAGTGTAGTGGAAAGAAGTAGAATCTGACAGCTTAACTTTGATTTTCAACTTGCTTGCTTACTAGTTGTATAAACTTGAAGAGGCCATTGGTTTCTCTGAATGTTAGTTTCCAATCTCTCAGTTCCTTTAAATTTTACCAGATGTAATATCACAAGACAGCACTATATAAATACTTATGGTCCATACAGATATAAGGTATCAAATGATCTCTTCTGTGAATATATTTAATAAAAATCTGTAATAAAAGCATTCAAATTGTTTTATATAAAATCAAGCAGTGGAAGTAGGATGTTATCTCCTTGAATAAAAAATATCACAGAGTATGATAATCTTTTCTAAAAACAGTAGTGCACTAGACTAGATATTATACTGTGAATGATGGCTTATTCACAGTATTTTACAAGGATTTCTATTAAAGGAAGTCATGTGACTTATCAGGATTTTTTCCAGGCTGTGTAATATTGAAGACAAATTGTAAACTAGATTATAGCAGTGGGAACCCACATAACAGCATCAAGCCTGTAGATCCTTTCAGTTTTGAGCACTTCATAAGACAGCTAATCAATTTTCAATAAAATGTGTCTGCTTTTACTTTCCCCAAATAATATTCATTCCAGAAATTCATTTCTTTGGAGATATTAAAAAGGGAGAAAAAAATTGACCAAGCTTAGATGATTGTAGAATGGATCAAAATTCCTTCTCCCTCACACCATTTAGAATGGCTATTATCAACAAGATGGGCAATAACAAGTGTTGGGTAGGCTGTGGAGAAAAAGGAACCCTCATCCACTGCTGGGGAGAATGTAAACTGATACAGCTACTGCAGAAAACAGTATGATGGTGCCTCAAAAAATTAATAATAAAGTTACCATACGACTCCGCTATCCCTGTTCTGGGCATATACTTGAAAAACTTAAACACATTTATTCACAAAGATATATGCACCCTATGTTCATTGCAGCATTATTCACTGTGGCCAAAACATGGAGGCAACGAAAGTGTCCTTTAAGAGAGGATTAGATAAAGAAGATTTGGTTCATATATACTATGAAACTCTACTCAGCCACAAGAAATGATGAAATACTACCGTTTGCGACAACATGGATGGAGCTTGAGAATGTTTTGCTAAGCAAATTAAGTCAGTCAGAAAAAGCCAAGAACCATATAAATTCACTCATCTGTGGAACATAAAACTGAGACTCATAGACACGACGACAGCATGGTGGTTATCAGAGGGAAGGGGATTGAGGGGTAGTGAAGGGTAAAGGGGACCAAATATACAGTGATGAAAGATGATTTGACTTTGGGTGGTGGGAACACAATGCAGTATACAGATCATGTGTCATAGATATGGGCACTTGAAACCTATATGATCCTATTAACCAGTGTCACTGGTTTTTTTAAATTTAATTTAATTTAAAATATCTAGTACACTGAAAAAAAATCTATTCTCTATGACTAATGCAACATTCAGAGTATAAAATGAAACATTTTTAGAGCTGCAAATATTTGCATTTAGTGGAGATGGGTTTAGTCCTCATATCTCCTTTATGGCCGAGATACTGTACGAATGAAATCAGAAAGGTTGAAGAGACTAACAACCAAAGTTAACCAGATCATGGTAGATTATGAACTGAGCTCCAGTTCCAGGGAAAAATCATACTGGACTTACATGAATTTTCTCACACAAAGAAGTGCGGTATCCAGTTATTTTTCCTACACCTACCCCATTCCCCTGCCACCCATTTCAGAAAGTAAATACACAATTTGTCTCCTGTAATGTCTGCCCTGCAGGCTGTTGTGATCGTTAGCAGGAGTGGGAGCCTATGTGAAGGTATGGCACGAGCAGCTGCATAGCTGTGAACCCTGCCACAACTGGAAAGGAGAGGACTAGAGCTTAAGCACCATTCATCTCTCTTGAACGGTGCTTATCACACCTTCAGAGACTCCCAGGTTGGAGGCTAGAGGGAGGGATGGGCGGGGGAGCCATGTTTGCTCCCTGTAGTCCTGAGAACGAGTCCTCAGGTTTAGCTTTTGCCCAGTGACAGCTGCAACAGAGTTATCTCCCTGTTTTACCTTCCACCCCCATTTAAGCAATAAAACATCTGCTTGAAGAAGAATAAAGCAAGTAGGTGAGTTGGGTAGTGCTTACATTGCACACTTTAATTGAATATCAACTTGTGGAACTCAGGTTTTATACAGAGATGAAATAAGGAGGCAAAGTAGAAGTTCTGATCTGTGCTTCAGTACTGCCAAGCTATATAACCTTGGGCAAGTAACTGCTTTCTGAGCCTCAGGTGATTAGACTTCAAAGTGAGAATAATACTACCTTATTTACTTCAAGTTAGGAGAATAGAAAAAAAATCTCTGAAATGTCCCTTTTAGATTCAAGGAAAGTAAAGATAACATGAGCAAGAGGGTCATTTTTTCATAGTGTATTTCTTAAATATGATTTGCTTTATCAACTTGGAGTATAAATAACTTCATAAATATATGCTTTAAAATACTGACAATTAATTGTTCAAACTAAGAAGAAGTCCTGGATTCCTTTCAGGCACTCAGAATAATAGTATGATTCTTGAAGGCAGGGGTCCTATGCAGACGTTCAGCCATTTATCCCAAAGCACTCCATTCCGTGGCAGGATGAGTAAGTCCCACAAGGGGATGTCTATCTTCAACCAACAGTTTTCAGAAGAGAAAGACCCATAACTCTTTGCTGATGGCTACTGATTCTGAACTTGGTCAACAGGTCCCTTCTTCTGTTGACTTCATGGTGAGATCTAAATAACCCTCCACACCCCAACTTGTCTGCACCCCAAACCATCAGAAAGGAGAAAAAGGCCTCGGTGTTCCTTCTTGCCAGCAGTTAATTAGGGACCATAACAAAAAATTCAAACAACATAGCATTTAAATAAGGAGTTTTTTTCTCCCACAAACCTCCTGAGTCCCTATGCAAATTTGTTCACCCTACTCCCAAGCCAAGTGTCCCCACTCAATAAAAAAGCAATCAATGGCTGTCCACTTGCCTTTTATCCATCATGTTAAGAAGGGATATCTCAATAAAAAGACAGCTTGGCAATCCCCACCACTAAACATAGTGGCAGTTGTCAAAGACAAGGTTCTGCCTAACCAGACAAGTTCAGAAATTTGGCACTCTCATTGACATTGAGTAAATCTTTTAAAATAAAAAGTGTACTATACATTTATGTCCATCTTCTCACAGAAGGGAGGATGGTGTCAAGTCAGTTACTGAGCAAGTCAATTGCCAATCCAGAAATGAATCATGTTCTTTATTCTCTAGACAATTGATGTTCTAGCTGTATATTCAAAGCAGAGCTTTACATTTCTAAACTAAAATTTACCTATTACTCATTAGTGGAGGTATGCCTCCATAATCTTCATCAGCTTCCCCCAATAAAAATAATAGTCTTTAATATGGAAAAGGGTGTTTTCTAATCTAAGGCCAAATGTGAATAAGGGTACTCATAAACCACATACATATATATTTTTAAAATTTTTATTTACTGATCTTAGAGAGGAAGGAAGAGAGAGAGAGAGACAGGAGCACTGTTCTGTTCCTGTATGTGCCCTGACCAGGGATCAAACCAGCAACCTCTGGGCTTCAGGATGATGCTCTAACCAACCGAGCCAACCAGCCAGGACAAACCACATATATATTTATAATGATTCTCTTACTCTTTGCTTATAATCTTTCCTTCCCCAATAATGGCACCCCATTACTCTCAGAATAGAAAACAAATGCCTTGATTGGATATAAGAAGTTCCATGTGATCTGGATCCATAGATGTTACTATGAATTAATCTTACACTATTTTTACACTGGCACACACCAGTCTTTTTTTTTAAATTTAATTTTATTCATTTTAGAGTGGAGACACAGAGTGAGAGAGAGAGAGAAAGAGAGAAAGGGGGGAGGAACTGGAAGCATTAACTCCCATATGTGCCTTGACCAGACCAGTGCAGGGATTTGAACTGGCGACCTCAGTGTTCCCAGGTTGACGCTTTATCCACTGCGCCACCACAGGTCAGGCCACACCAGTCTTTTAAAAATCCTCATATTCACCAACATTTCCTCAGATGGAGCCTTTGAATCCACCTGAAATTTGCTTCCCCGTGATCTCTGCCACAGATGGCTTTTTCTTGGCACTCAGGTCTCTGTTTAACTATCAACTTCCCCAAGAAGCTTTCCCCCACTTCCCATCCGTTTGAGTTCTGCCACTCTTTACTGCTATCCCCTACCCTGTTTATTTCTCGTTCCAGCACACACTGACATCTCCATATTATCCTGCCACATGTTCACTTGTTTGCCTACTTCCCTTGATCAGAATGTAAGTTCAGTAAGGAAGAGACTTTGTTTATGCTGTTTACTATATTAGTCTGAGTTTAATTAAGAGGAAAAGCACACTAATTTGAGCAAGGAAAGTTCAGTATAAAGACTTATTAACTATAACAGGAAATGGGAATAAAAAGGAATGAATGAGTAAAAGGTAAAGAGAACCCTAAAGAATATAGAAATAGTAGGTATAAAGAGCAGCTGCTACCCCTCGGGCTGATATAGAGGATTCAAAAAAGAGCTTCCACGCCCTAGTCGAGTAGCTTGGTGGTTCGAGTTTCACCCCAATAAGCAAAGTTGGTTTGATCCCCAATCAGGACACATACAGAACCCGATGGCTCTTTCTGTCTCTCACTCTCTCCTTTCCTCTCTCTCTGAAATCAATACATAATTTTTTTAAAAACATCTTTATTAAAATAATAACAAAAAAAGAGCCTCCTGAAGACCAACACACCCCTATGAAATCCAGACCTTACACTGGAGCAGGTGGACCCTGCTGGGAATCAGTCTTCTGGAACTTGCCAGAAATCCACCCTCCAGAACGTGCTGGCAATCCATCCTCCCAGTTCCAGTGAAAGGTATTCAGGGAGATGTCTCACCAGAGGGACTCAGCTCCAAAACCACGTAAAGAAGCTGCGGGCTGCTGGTGCTACTGATTGTCACCTGTGCTGAAGGAACCTACCCCAACTGCATACCAGAACCAGGAAGCAAAACCCTTTACTTTTGTAATATCTCTTTAGTGCCCTCTATTGACAAAGCTTTGGTCCACCTGGCAAAGGAAACTATTTAAAAGGCTCAGATCCATTTTTACAAAGCGGGCAAAGAGGATGCATTTGGAACTGAGAGACAATACATAAAAATAGCCGCATTTACTGCTACATTCTCTTATTCTGGCACATATTAGGTGCTCAATAAATATGTGATGGAAAAATAAATGATTTATAACATATAACCTAAGAGAAAACAATGGGCTTGCTTGCATATATCATCTTAAGTTTGGAATCTTCAGGCCTAGCTTCCCAACTGAATGCTGTTGCTGAGGTCCTCCCACAGAAAACTTCTGGAGCTCCCCACTGTATGTTAGGGATAAAACAAGTCCCTAAGTGACTTCACGTCTTGGCTCAACAGTTTGAAAAAGCACAATGAGAGAAGTACAAGCAGAGAGAAGAAACAAAGGCAGCCACAAGCTCAACTTTGTGTTTGGGCCTAGGCTGAGCTGCCGGTTGCTGCACTTGGCATCTTTCTGAGATGCCACTGTGAATTATGTAGATCTCCCTTGTAGGCAAAATGTGAAACATATCCAAGTGCTGTTTTAAGACTGTATTTGAAAAAATAAAGAAACATCTTAATTTCTCTAGGCACTCTTCTGTTGACACAAACTGTCAAGAGAGTTTAGGAGAAATAATCCTGCTACAGGCTATCTGATATTTCCTAACAGAGCGGAATTTTCCCCTTTGTCCACTGACCCTTTCAATAGCTCTTCAGGTTTTGTTATTAGAATTCTCGTTCACTGTCCTGGGAAATGACTATAGAGAATTTCAAGAGGTATGGCCCAAATGATGAAGAAGCTTTCTCTATTGACACAATGTGAAGTTCACTAACAGAATGCCACCAACAGGTATTTACTGAATGCCAACTGTGTGTCAGACATCATTCTAGAATTTGGAATGCAGCCATGAAAACACAACCAGGACCCTCTTCTCATGGAACTTGCTAAGATTCTGGCTAGAATAGCTAACATGAAACTCCCTACAGAGGCACTGTAGGTGATTTCACAAACTGTTGAAAAGCTCCAGGGGGAACAAATTAACAACTGTAGAATAAAATGTGGCATTTGCTGGTGTTCTTAGAAAATTCATTGTCCTCATGTAGAAATGATGTCATTTAAGTCTTCTAATTTTTGGTTCTTGTTAAGGTTTCAAACAGTGCTGTCCAGTGGAAATATGTGAGCCACAAATGTAATTTAAAGTTTTCTAGTATCTGGGTTAAAAAAGTAAAAGAGCAATAGACAAAATTAATTTCAGTAATATATTTTGTTTAACCAATTATATTCAAAATATTAGAATTTTGGTACACAATCATTATAAATTATTGAGCTATTTTACTTTCCTATTTTTGTACTAACTCTTCAAAATCGGTGTATGTGCACTTACAGCATATTTCGGTTTGGAGGGGCCACATTTCAAGTGTTAACAGCATGTGTGGGGGTATTGAAAAGGAAGGTTCAGAAAACTGCCCACGGAGTTCTCCATTTTCTTACTTTGTGGATGGAGAAAATACTTGCTTAACTGAAACGTTCTGTGATCTCTAGTTTAGTAAGAAAAGAAAAAAGAGGAAGTTGAAGACAGCCATAGCCCTCCTTTGCCTCAGCCCCATAGTGTACAACACAGAGAAAGGCTCATTGAATGTGCTAGGTTATATTTTAAGTTATTGTTTGATCTGTCCACTGAGGCACTGAATATCATAAAGAAGAATGGTTTTCCACTAATGATGAATGAACCATCTCGGCTGGTGTCTCAAGTTAGAGTAGCCAAATGACACTGGTAAGTGAAAGTACAAAACTCAGACCCTTAAATTAACCAATCCCCGTCTTGACTTTTTCCAAATTCCTTCCTCCCCCAAAGGTTACTCACTAGGAAAGGTTGCGAACCGCATGGCTTTCCTTTAAACCCAGGCGCTACCCCAAGCTGGATCAGGACTAAGGGTGGAGGCGTGCCTGCTCCAGGCCGCCCCTTCTTTCCACAGGGCTCTCCTCCCCCTCCTGAGCCCCTTCCTTAAGGATGCCTACACCGCGCCCCTAGGTCCCCTCCCCCAGCCTTTGCCCCGGGACCGCCTGCTGGACCTTTTTAGCCTTCATCCCCGCGGTGGCGGACTCTCCATCTCTTGTGGCACGCATCGTCCCCTGCCCGTTTCAACCGCGACAAACTTGACTTCGTTGTTTCAAAAAACGGGAAAAAGAGCAGCCTTCTTCCTACTAAACGGGGGAAGGAGCATCTAAGGGCACGCAGTGGTATTTTTCTTCCCACTCAATGCACACTGCTTTAGTGCGAACCGACTCAGTGTGCGAGGTGTGGGTGGCTCCCTCGACTAAGTTTCTTTGGGAATCGGAGGACCCTGTCCTGGAGCTCCAGTCCCTGTTGGGCACTCTACGGTTACGCCTCTGTGACCCTCCAGGCGCATTTTGGGGCACTTCCTTGCAGAATTCCTTGGGGAAGGCTCCGCTTCAAGGTTAAGCGGCAATCACAGCCCCTTCGGCCTCAGAGGGCTCCCGCCCAGGTCAGCGTCTCGCAGCTCGGTCTCCGGCTCTGAACAAGAACAGGGACCCGAGTCCGCGTTCACATGGAAAATTATGCCGGCTCCAGCGGCGCGTAAAATTGATGTGAACCGAACGAAGTGGGATCGGCCTGATCCTCCCTCTCTTGTCTCAACAGGGGTTTCCGTGCGTTACACAAGGCCGAGCTTGTCTCTTTAAGGAGACATTGGACCCTAATTAGTCCGCATTCCTGGCACGGCAGCGGAGCACGGGGCCGAGGTGTTTGGGTTGGAGAGGTGCGGGGGGAGGACGAGAGTCGGAAGGAGTCTAGCTTCCAGTCTCACCGCCCCCTCCATCCTCTTTATTTTGCCGCCCCCACCGCCACCAACACCCAGCTCTGAAGATGCAGCCTGGGCAGCAGCAACAGCAACAGCAGCCACCACCGCTCCTGCCTGGCCCACGTTACTTTGATTGACAGCTGAACAAATGTTTGCCGGGTTCGAACGCTGGCGCTAAGGAACGTCAGCCAAGGCGCAGCTCCGCCTTGGGCGGGCCGTTTCCGCCCCGCCTCCGCCAACCCCATTCTGTTCTGCTCATTGGCCCGAACTATGGAAGGCTCCCGGCCCCCACGTGGGCTACAGCCCGGCCGGCTCCACCCCTCTGCCTCGCCATTTGTCAGCAGTGAAATGATGGGCAGTAACACAGAACGGCGATTAATGTTCAGCAATTTCTGATTGGTTGTTGGAGACGCCTAATACGCCGCGGGTTGGGCGGGGCGCTTGAAGAGCACCCCAGAGCGGTCGCGTGGCGGGCCGGTGATTGTAGTCAATCTGGCCAAATCCTTAGCCGCGGTCGCCAGGGGCGCACTACATCTCCCGGGATGCCCCGCGGTCCCTCTACGGACGGTTGTGAATATGTATCAGAATGTTAATGATTAGATGATGCTAAATTTGGTCAAAGAAGTCACCTACACAGAGCGTGTTGTTAGAGCTGTTCTGAGCGGGTGTTTGGGCTGTTGGCTGCTGTCTTCCCACTCTCACACACTTGTATATTATTTTGAGGTGGTGTTCGCAGAGTTTGAAAGGAGACAGAATTAAAAAAAAAGCCGCAAGCGTTTCACTCTTATTTTTATAATCCCCTTCAATTTGGGGTTAAAAAAAAAACAGGAAGGAAGAAAAATAAGGAAATGAGATGTGGTAAAAGAATCTAAAAGGTGCCTTTTAAAAGATCGTTGCTGTGAAGTGAAAAAAATCTCCAAAGAAACCAAAAAGCACCGCCGAGACCTCTTCCGAACCAAAGGAGTTTGTGTTTGCTTTTAGGAAAGAAGAGAGAAAGATCATCATTCGGAGGAATAACAACCAATTAAAAGACAAATAAAAAAAGTTTGGAGTGGGACGCCGAGCGAGCGGGCGGGCGGCGCTGCCGGCAGGCGTTGGGGAGCGGAGCTCGCACTTTCCCGGCTTGGGTGAGCAGCGCGGCTGCGGCGCCGGGTTCGGCGGTCGCGCCTCGGCGGAGCGAACGTCGGAGCGTTGCCGGGAGAGACGCGCGCTGGACAATGCCCGAGGCGGGCCAGTGACGCCCGCGGGGAATGCGGAGCGGCCCGGCCGCCGGCACCCAGCCGCCGCCGCCGCGCATTCTTGCCGTCCACATTACGCGAGACCCGGCGGGGGCCGGGACCGCCCGAGCCTCCCCTCGGACCAGCCGGCCGCAGCCGCCGCCTCCACCTCCGGGCCATTAAAGCCAATGAGCCGCGCGCCTCTGCCTAGCGCAGTCAACTAAATCGGTTTGGATGATTCGCGACCTGAGCAAGATGTACCCGCAGACCAGACACCCGGTGAGTGCGGGCGGCGGGGACTCGGGCTCGCGGCGCGCCGGAGGAGTCCCCATGTCTCCTCAGAGCGCGGAGTTGTGTCTTTGGCCCCAGAGGCATGGGGGGCGGCTCGAACCCCGCGACCCGCTCGGGGACCTCCACCCCCACCCCACACCCCCAGGCGCGGTGGCACTCTCGGAGAGGGGTGCGGAGAGGCAATTGAGTTGTAGCCATTTTCTTATTGTTGTCTTTGAAGCTCCTAGAAGCTGTGCTGAGCCGTTTGTCGTCCCCGCGCCGCGACTCCTGGAGGGTGGGGTGGGGGGGTAAGCGATGAAGGCGGCGCGACTCGGCGCTGGGGCGGAGAGGGCGCCCTCCGCGGCGGCGCGGTTGGTCCGGCGGCGGCTCGGGAGTGCAGGGCGCCGGCCCTTTGCGCCGCGGGCCCCGGGGACAAGCGAGCGAGCGAGCCAGCCGTCCAGCCGGACGTGGTTGTCTCGTTCCCCTCTTCTCTCACCTGGCTGCGGCCCGACGCCATGGCGCGAGTCCCCCCGACGGGCCAGTTTCGATTCCGGGTGGGGAGAGGGAGTGGGTTGGGTGCGCCGGCCCTTGGGCACACTCATTAGCGAGGGAGGAGAGCGGGGTCTCGAACCTGCGGGTTTCGGGGTTGGGAAGAGGGCGCAGGGGCCCGGGGCACCCGAAACCAGCCCCTTCTGGGCTGTGTGGCGAAGTGGGGGTGGCGGGAGAGTTCTCATCGCTCTTTGCTTGCTGCGCGATACCCCCCGCCCCCACGCCAGCGCCGCGTGCTGTTTTCTCCATCTCCCTGCCTTGCCTGTGATGGGGCTAATTAAATATTTTATTGTTGTTCTTTAGGCACCGCATCAGCCTGCTCAACCCTTTAAATTTACAATTTCCGAGTCCTGTGATCGGATTAAGGAAGAGTTTCAGTTTTTACAGGCTCAATACCACAGGTAACGATATTGACTTTAGCTGATCCTTCTGTTTGCTTAGCGCTTGTCCCCCTCCCCCACATACACACAAACACCCCCCTCCCCTTTTAGCCACTACAAAGGTATTATGATAATTTTTTCCTGTGGGCAGAAAGAGCAAGTTAAAGCCTTTTTTATTAGGCAGGTGTAAAGAAATTAAGCATTCCTCCCTTCCGTAAGTTAAAAAAAAAAAACAAAAAAACGGGCAGAACAATCGAAACGGGGAGACTTGGAAAACGTTGAGGCCAAACTTTGGATATTGATTCATTGTGGCCGGGAGAATCTTTGGAAGGTCGGGAACGTTCTGGGGCCTTTTGACTTCCTCGGTCTTTTATTACTCCGGGCTTGATTCCCTTCTCACTTCTTTCTGCCATTCTACTGAAATACCATGAGCTGTGAGCGATTTCATTACTTTTACGCTGAAAAATATTTTTTTGATTTAGAAACGATCAGTAGGCTTAGAGTGCTCTTGCAATATTTTTCTTTCTCTGGCTTTTTAATGACGTGTAGTTCTTCTTTCATAAATGCAAGAACCAAAGCAAGCTACTGAACCCAATCCACACTTTGCCCCTGGGTGGTGGTATTCAACTTGTCTCTGTTTTGGAGGGAAAAAATAAGACATCATTCATAAGACATACTTGATTCATGTTTTCATTAATCTTTTAGTGGAACATTAAAGAAAAAACTCCCATGTGACATTTTGGGGGACTTATTTGTGATTGGATATGTGGACATTTTTGATATTTTCTTTTTCTTATTTAGTAAATTTAATGAATATTCAAGTCTGGATGAAGTTTGGAATTAAATTGGCTGGAGGATTTTGTTTTTTTGTTTTTATTTTCTTAAACAAAAACCGCACATTTGATTCTCATTGAAAAGCAAGTCCAGGCTGCTTCCAGTCGCTCCTTTCTCTCCTTGAAAAATGAGGGTGGTATTTAAAATAGTTGACTTGTTTTTTGTAGGTGATGTTTTAGAGGAGAGAATTTGTATTTACATTTAAAGGATGTAAATTCAAGATCTATGTTGTACTTAGATTGCTTTATGTCTTGAACAGCCTGAAGCTAGAATGTGAGAAACTGGCCAGTGAGAAGACCGAGATGCAGCGGCATTATGTCATGGTAAGAAACCGGACATAGACTCTATTTGGGGGATACCAAAAGCGAGAATACCTTCAGGTTGCTAGAGGCTGCAGGATAGTTCACAGTCGCCACAGTGTCAGTGCAGTTGAGGTTGTGGGAATGTGACCATTAGCAACCTGTCATTTCAGGATATTGCAACTTGTCTCTGACAACCAGCTTTGATTTGAATTTTCAAAAAGTTCAGCTGCATGGGGTATAATTTTCTGTGCTTTGTTTTTACAGATTGAAACAAAACAAATCCTCATTTAGGTTTTGTTTAGAGTCACAAGCAAAATGTTTTTTGTTAGTGGTTTTCTTTGTTGTTTTATTGCCTCTGCTCCAAACGATTTCAACCAGTTTTTCTGGAAACTGTTAAAATTTTAATGCGTTTTATTTCTTTTAAAGAATAATGGATACCAAAAGACATGAGACACCTTATCCAATTTCCCTCCATTGTTTGTGATACTAGTGCGTGTGTATTTGTGTGTTGTGTATTTTCAATTCTGTAGCTTTACTTTGGATTGAGGAGTGTTGTTGTCACCTGTATAACTGGATTTCTGTAATGCCGGTTATACCACATGTGCAAAACGTTCCAATCTGCTTTTTCAAAAGTATTACCAAGTACATTTTAATGCTTGTTCATAAAGGCTCCAGAGTAATTCATTTCCTGGCAAGCTTTTTTCCTTTGAATGTATGAGCATTAGCAGTACACTGCATCTGAGAAGCTGAACGCTGAAGTAGCATCACCTTTTTGAACAGTTCTTTCAGAGCATCTGCATTTGTGAGAGACACATTTCTGCCCTTATCTTGCCCATCTTGCCTAGGAATTAGTCTTTATAGAACCAAATTGTTACCAGATCCTTTTCATTCACCTGCTTGTGATGTCTAAAGACTACAGGAAATGTGTAGAATGCTCTGCTTTGAACTTGATTTTCTTAGTTTTTGTGAGTTATTCTCTTAGAGTCTATCTTAAGGTGACTTTTAGTTTATTAGGTTTAAGGTAGTGGTGGAATGTTCTTCATTAAACAGCATAGATATTATGGATATTTTGGTTTAGGTATGGCTTTTATGTTTATTTTAAACATACTTGGGGGCATTTTGAACAAACAACGGAGATTGATGAAAGGCATGAAGTTAATTGCTTTTCCTTCTTTGACAGTATTATGAGATGTCCTATGGGTTGAATATAGAAATGCACAAACAGGTGAGTTACTTATTTCTTAATAACCATTTTAAATGACAGTTTAGAAACAAAATTGTATGTTTTGTAGTTTTCTGCATTTTTTTTTTTTTTTTTTTGTGGCTACATGTGTTTTAAGAGACTGTACTGGTGAGAATGCTATTTATTCAGGTGTGGTTTTCTCATCTTTTTTGTATATTACCTTAATTTTAATTATTTTAAAATATGTGGTTTAAAATTTCTGAGGGCATGTTCAACTTTGTACACTTTCAAAACCAGGATGCTAAATTTTTAAATAGCTCTTTTTTTTTGAAAGAGTTAATTTATGTATTTCAGGCATTGCAAACTTGTCTTATAAAAGAACTTTTCTTGGAAATTGTTAAAACAGAACACTAAATTGTGTGGAGCCTTCATTGGCTTGGTGTGAAAGAATGGATCGAAGGTGAGCTGGGAGGATCAACATGAAATCTGTGGCGCTACAAAAGAAATTGATGTAAAATCCTTGTTCTGGTCCCCCTGAGGCTATTTAGTAGGATCTTACTAGAAACTGGAACTGTTAGTTTCAGAATTTGTACAAAGTAAATGAGCTTGATAGGAGGATATGATAAGGTTCAACACTGGGCCTTGCAATCTATTAATTAGTTCAGCCAAAGTAAAGGAAAAAGATAATCATTAGTTATAGAGCATTGAGAAGTATGATTCAGACAGCTGGGTGTTGTTTTGTTTTTTTTTGTAGGAGACTGAATAAAATGGTTTAAGTTTCCTAGATAGAAAAATAGCATCTACATAAAAAACATTATTTGGCAATAATAATTCCTCTAGGAGGCATTTACTTTTAGTGATCACCCTTCACGTCTGTCTCAACCGTTTCAGAATAGGTCTCTATGTGTTTACCTGCTGGGAAAAGACGTGGGAAGACTTAATGCTTCCCACCTCTTATTGTACTCATGGTGGATATCATTATTTTCCAAGTTTAAAAAATATGAAATGATTACATATTATTAGGCTTTATGGACTCATTTTTGGATATAGTTAATTACCATATACTTTGAATATACTCAATTGAGCTTTAAAAGATGAATGTTAATAAAAGTGATCAGATAAGCATATTTGAAAAAGTTGAGGAAAAAATGAGTTTCTTACACGGAAGAGTTTTTATTTCAGATACCTTTTTTGTTTATATGCTATTTCGGTATGTCAGTATTAACATTAAAATATAGTTTACTCTGTGTTAAAATTAAACTCTTATTTTGGCATCTTTGCCATTTCTGTTTAGGTTAGTAATGTAAATATCTCTCGCTTAAACAGAATCCATCAAGTTATGGATGGGCTTCCCTTAACTCGACCTTACAGGAATAAATTACATGAGAGATACTGTTTGTTAATTATCCTCATTATATGTCATTTTAGGTCTGGATCTTGTACTTGTTTTTTTTATTTTATTTCCTCAAACCACCTCCCAAGATTAATTGGTACATTTTTAAAGATTGGAGCAGATGATTAATGTTCCTTTATTTCTCCTCCTGTATCTTATCTACCAAAGCCAGTTAGCATCCAGTTCTCTTACCATTTACAGGAGTCAATATGCCAGAGTTAATAGTATTTGGCTGCATATATTTTGGTTGGGGGGGACTGTATTGGAGGTCCCTTAATTTTACACATTTTATATTTTTGTAATTCTGTCATCTTCTTGTCCAGCTGGCTTCAAATGCCACCTATTTAGAACTGAGAATAGAATACATTTTCCCTTTTTTTCTCTTGCATTTAAATTCAATCATATCAAGAATCCTGAGGGTAGTTTATCACATTATGAAATACAGACAGCCCTGCAAACCACCTACTTATTATATTTTCTTTCTTTTCCCCCTTAAGCGCAGAGGCATATCTGTCTTTATTTGTTTTCCTAGGCAGACAGCCTTGGTTCCTCTTGGCCTCTCTTCCAGATGCATTCGCTGGATGCCCTCGTAATGGAAAGCAGCAATAATGCAGGGAAGTTGCCCTGCGGCATAATTGGGCCTAGTTCTCAAGATCAGGTTAGGCTTATTCACTTATTAGATTTGTGTCTCTGAAGGGTTCAAGAGTAGGAGTCCCCAGAGTCCTTGGAAGTACCCTAGTAATTGGTGGCCCTGATATTTGAAACCTTTGTGTATTTTTTTGGTTAACGCTCCTGTTCTTCTTGGCTGCTGCCAGCCACAGAGTATTTATTTTTCGAGAAATTTTTCACTGCAACAGAAAATGATGGCTGTGATGGAGTCATGACTCTGTGACTTAGCAAATTGATAAAAGGGTAAAAGCACAGAGCAATGACAAACAGTCCGGGGTCTGGTGGTGTAGCCCCTCCCCTTTCTGTAAGATGCTCATAGTCAGTCACCCTGTGTTGATTCTGATAGAGGACTATAAAGTGAAACCTATGGGGAATTTGTCATTCTGAAATGAAAGCTAATGTAATTAGTACCAATTAAAGTACATTTAGTAAATTGGATTTAATCTTAATTAAGCCTGCATAATGTTGCCAATTTTTAACAATTATGTTTGAGAACATAATTAATTTAAATTTTGGTAACTGAGTAAATAGCATTAGTCTGGTAGAATTAGTTGAATTTTTTTTATAAGGGGAACTAGGTGACATGACATGGAATTAGAGCATAAAATATGAATCTAATTTCTGGTCACCTTTAGTAGGATTGATAGAGCTGAGCAGATGAAGTAGGAAAAACACCAGAAAAGTTCGACAGAGGTGTTTTAGGCTGTAATGTGAATTAATGCTTCACCATTATCTTTTAAGTTCTAGTATGAAAGTGAAGGTGACAAATGGAACATGGTTAAAAAGGGCACATATTTTATTGTAGTGCCTTCGTAGTGGAATTTTTAAAAATGAAAGAACATTGGCCTTGATTTCTAAGGATTGTGAAGTTTCTATGTTTCGATTTGGATGGGGCAGTTGACCTACCGTTTTGTTGTTACTTTTTTTTGCTGATTATTGTTCTTTATAAATACAGTGTGTCTTCTAAATGGGTCAGTGACCGTGGGCAGAACAGGGTGATGCATGCAGTTGATAACATTGCTAAACATGGCTTGTGCCCAACCTTCACCTGTAATGCTGTAATTAAAGAATACTGCCCTGATTTAATCTGACAGCAGCAGTTACCACTCTACAGTGAATATTGGATGCAGATTAGGAAAACTAGGTAAAATGCAAATTGATCCTCTAGGAACTGTAAATGGAGATGAGCATACCATATTTTGAGAACCATCTCATAACTTTCTCATATTTAATATTCTGTAATCTGAAGCTCTCTTTGCTTTAAAAAAATTAGCTTAGTACTTGAATTTTAGAAAGTGGAACATTTTAGAAATCTGCAACACTTAGACCCTAAAAGAAGTGAGTACTGCCTATTTATATATGTGTGTGTGTGTGTATAAATGAATATGTGTGTATGCATGTATATGTACATACATATATATAATTACTCTTTTTTAAAATCAGAGCAAGGAAACTCCTGTTTCACTCCAAGCCATGTAAATTTTATTATGCAATTTGGGATGCAACCATTTGAGCGCTGCTAAAATATTAATTGAATAGAAATGAAAGGGTCTTGCCAGCTGATAGGATATCATAATCGTAGCCTCTCTGGTCGATGCTAAATGATGATAAATGACATTAGGAACCTTTTAGCAAACTGTAATAACTACGAGGAGGGAAGCAGTATGGATTTGCATTATATCTGATACCCTCTAGTACCAAGTGGATTGCCAATACTGCTTGTTTAGCATTTTCTAAGGGCAATAGGATATTGATTTCTGACTTACAAGGAACAGCTCTATTTTCACCATTGAAAAGTATTGCAGGTTGTTAAGGAGAAATTGACTTGAAGAGGCCGACTGCTGCCCATCATGGAGCAAATAAAGCAAAACTGCCGAAGCATGGTGGAGTAGCGAGACGGGCCCTCAGCAATTTGTTGCTATTAATTTACCATGCTCGACAGCAAATCAATCGGCATCTACTTCATCTGCTGGAGAAAATGCTGTCCAGGGCAGATAAAAGGCTCGGCATGGTAAAGAGAATAGACTGGATTGGCCTAAAGGAAGCTGCAGTTAATGTGTAAATAAGTGAAATCAAGGCCACCATTGCAGAGGAAGTTGTTGTTTATAAGGTTGGTGCTTTTTCATGAACTATTTTTGAAAGCAGCCGAGGATTTGGAGAGATTTGTCGAGGTAGAAGTAATATATGACTGGCATGACATTCCAGCCTTGAGTGTACTTGATTCTAGGGTGCAGTAAATTTATTTGGGGACAGTGCTTGCAATGGTGGTCAGTTTGTTTAAAGTTCTGTTTGGACTAGATTTCCCTTAAGACGACTTTTCTTTTGAGCATTACTAATTTCTTGGCCATCTCCTGTCCTGGATTGTATATGCTTAGAATGGGAGGAGTAGATGCCAGATTTGGTGCTTGAGAATGTAAACAAAAATATGCCTGTTGTGTTCTTTAGCAATTACTAATTCGTGCTTTTTAAGAAATGGATGTGATTAAACTCTTGTATAATATGAATGTGAACTAACTGTTGGAGCTCAGGTGTTTTATCTGAAGGTAAATAATAAGCCAGTGAAAATTTTTCTGGAGAGAACTTTCTTTCGCTGTATAAACATTAGGAAGTAATCTGGAGGAGCTGACTAGTGGGGTGGACATGGCTAGATTAGAAAATCCCAAAGAGGTTATAAGTGAAATTTTGATGACTGTGCAAAAGAACTCCAGCTACATTTTAGGTGATCATGTTACATGTGTTTTTACATGGGATTATTTGTGTTTTTATTTGTTTTTCATTAAGATTTAAAGCCATTTTTTCTAATTTCAGAAGCATACCTTGGTAAAATTGCACAATTAAATAACCAAATGGAGGTCATAGGTGGTATTTTTTTCTTTCTCTGTTGCTCTGATTTGGACATTTTAGGGTTTGGGAGACAACTTCAGCCCTGTTTAGTAAATCGAGATATATGTAGATTTTACATTATATTTTTTTTACAATACTGTGAGAAGATCTAGCATTAGGACAACTGATTCAGTAAGATAGTGCCTTGGACAGGAACCAGTGAGCCTGCTGTTTTATTTGTCCCAGGGTCTACAAGAGAGGCAGATGTGCTGGAGAAAATTTCACTGGTCGGGGTATGTGCATAATTAGCAGTGTTCTCTAATGGCATTGGTTTCCTCCCTTTTTCTTTTTGCATGTTGGGTTCTTCATTTTCTCTTTCTTGAGTTCTCATAGGATGTCTGACGATGGGTCACCTACAGCACTAATTGTGGAGTGGAATTGGAATTTCCTTTTAATGGAAGTGAATGTTTATTGTTATATATATGGCACATGCTTACCACTGATCTGGGCAGATTGCCAAAATTTATAATTCTCATAATGATTATAAGAATGGGATATGTCCAGTCAAAGGATGATTAAACAGGATCAGATCTGCATAAGGAAATAGAGTTAGTAGGTTGTGGATTCAGGACTCTAAGATGAATACCTGGGAGGGTATCTCCTGAGACAGTGGTTCTTAACCTTTTTTGAGGTACCGAACCCACCAGTTTCATATGCGCATTCACCGAACCCTTCTTTAGTGATAAATAAAATGATTTTTCTTTCCAAATTCAAGACATAGGTATATATTTTTTACTGGTGCACAAAATGAGCCGTGCATGAACATCACCTTGCTCAAAGAACAAAACCAACAAAGTACATGAACTCACAACAAATTACGGTATTACTTTATTCTGGCCTCTGCGGCAGAGGCTTCTCCAGACCCCTGAGACGGACTCATCGAACCCCTAGGGTTCCATAGAACCCATGTTAAGAACCACTGTCCTAAGGGATAGTCTGTGCTGGCTTAGTCAGCCCCAGTTCCTTCCCGAAATGGGAAGTCTCAGGAAGGCTAGGCTGGTCCTTGGGTTTGCCTTTGGATCACTGAACTTCGGTTCATACCCAGAACTCCTGGGATGGTGGGGCATTCTCTGCAGCTCTGCCTGGAGAGAGCTAGGGTCTGAAAGCTGGGCCTGGACTCTCCACACAGACTGTTTTAATGGATAAGACAGTAGGGGTTGCTTTCTTTGGAGTCTCACCCAAATGGAGCAAAGAGCTGTTGCTTATCAAGATCTGGTATGCTTCCTCCCTGGGCAACCTATTTCTCATTTGTTTACAAACTTGCTCTTCCATTTAACTTTTATCTTTTCTTTGTGGCTTCTAAAACTGCCTGAAGACAAGGGGCTGTTTGTTAATCACCATCTTGTGGGTTTTTGAAGGGGAAAGCTGGGAGGGGAAAATGTGATGTTTTGTGGCCTCTTTGTAGTTTGAAAGAGGTTCTTAGATGCAGGAAATCCCACGCAACTCAAACTCTCAAACTTAAATGAAGGCGAATGTTTTGCTTATACTGTTAAAAGATTTTCTTTGCAGTATTCAAAGGGCTATTCCCTTCTCACTGCCCCTCATTCCCTACTGGATATTGTTTATTTTATTTATTTTTTTGTTTTGCTGGCCCAAGTTCTTTTTGCCCGAAGTTATATTTCTTTGAGCTAAGTTGAACTAATGAGCGGAACGTAAGATGAGTCTTAGCTACTGTTGCAGCCTCAGTGAGGTCGAGGTAACGCTTCATTTCTTCTTTAGAATTATCCTTTTTAAAATCTTCTTGTACAATAGAATAGGTGAAGTCAATTGGGAGTTAAATGTTTAAAATGTGCATTTAAAAGTTAATTGTGTTTGTTTTTATTGAGAACGTGTTTATTGGCGTTGATTTTCCTGGTTGGTCTGGTTTATCACTTCAGTACAGCAATGGTATATTTGATGGCTCTGGAGCAAGTGAAAGGGACATGATATTTAGAAGGTACTTTCCCTTGATGTCTCCTCACACTTCCGCTTAGAAAGCTCGAGCACTCCAGCAGTGGTAGCACATTCAGTGGCCTTGTGGCTGAGGTGTCATCTGTTTTGCAAGCGTGGCACTTGGAGAAGCAGGAGGGAAAACATTTAGGTGTGGGCAACTGAGTCTTTCCACTGATGATGTCAGTTTACAAGGCTTGAGACTTCTTGGAGTAAGTGCCCTGCAAAGAGTTCATGAAATGATTGTTTTACTTTAAGGGGGAAAGGCCTCAAAAGTTAGAGTCAAAAGCAAAAATTGGAGTTGTTTTGACTTTGCCTTAGTAACAGCTGTTCGTGGTAGTTGCTTTATGTCTGTAAAGAGGGATTTAGCTGGCATTCATCAAGGCAAATCTGTATACCCTCACTGTTTTCATTGGACTTGACCCAGCGTTTATGCCAAGCTCTTGCTATTTCTCTACCATCCAGCCAAAACTTTCCTGAGAGCTGCAGTGTGTAACCTGTACTTTATCCAGGGGTACAAAGGTCAAGATGTGGTTTTTCTTAGCTAGATTGTCAAAGGAGCAGAAGAGAAACACTTCCTGATGCTCCCTAGGTACTCTCTCCTCTGATGAGTGGGTAAGTGCATCGTCATTTTTGAGGATTTTGCCCACAAATACTTTAGAGTTTGTATTGTGAAGGGAGTGTCTACGTTTCGTGGGAAGAAAGGTTGCTGTGCTGGCGTTGGACTCGGGCTCTGTCCACAGCCTTGTGGCCACGGTGTGCCTGGAGCTGGCCTGAGCCAGGTTTGCAGCAGCTTAGGTGGTCAGGGTTGAGCGAAGGAAGAATGGATTGACTTTGTTTTTTTAGCCAGCTTATTTCACGTATTATTCTCATTGGGATTTACTTCTTATTTTCTAACTACGTATTCTGCTTCTGACGGTCTATGGATTATTTTGGTGTGAAAGAATTTGAAAATGCAAGGAAATATAACTGGAGAGAACAGTGATCGTAGGAATTATGAGCTCTAGTACTCTTTCTTTACAGAGAGCTTAAGGCATTTCTTATGTTCTTCTTAATCTTCCTGATGTTCCTGTAAAGCAAGTAGCAAGCTTGGATTCCATGTATTTATTTAAATAGCTTCTGTCGGTGGAGTACCCGACAGTTTGCCAAGCATTGTCAATCCACTGGCCTTCTTGAACAGATGACACTGAGGCTTAAGGGCTTAGACTAGCCCAGTGTCACAGTATTGGAGGATCAGCATGCTGGCGCGGAGACTAGGGTTTATGTAAGTCTGCAAACGGCCTGAGGTTGCTTAGCCAGTGTCCCTGACGGAAAGGGAAATAAGTTTCTTGATCACTGACCACACTGTTTCCAAACAGCAAGTAGTGTTCTTGTTTCTATGATGTTCTTGACTGCGCAACACGAAAAGCAAGGGCAGTCTGGGAGGTGTTCGAGTATCGTTTCTATTCTAGCTAGAGATCTGATCTGTTTGTCAGTACAGAGTTTCTATCTTCCCTCTACCTTTCAGTGGCTGGGCCTTGCCCGAAGGGAGGCTAGGATCCACAATTTAAAATATGAAACCTAAATCTTACCCTTTTAGCAAAGCACTTAATAAAACTAGCTGTTCCTGCATTCCTGAAGTTAACTATTCAAACACACTGTACTAGATATGAACTTGTTTTAGGTCAGTCTCCCCTCTCCCGCTGATGTAAACTTCATGGAAACGGGTGTTTATTGTTCTCTGTTGTGTTCCTGGTTCTGAGAACTGTACCTGTCACACAGTAGTTGCTCAGAAAATATTTGGTGAATGAGGGAATAGTTGCATTTGGATTGAGCCAGCCAAAAATATGCGATTTAATGTTTTTAAGGGTATATACAAGTTGCAAGGTAACAGGTACAGAGCTTCCATGCCTAGGTAGGTCTGTGGTGCCTACTTGTTAAGTTTGTGGGAGAATGCCTGGCAGAAAGGGTAAGTAAAAGCAACTGAACTTGGTGTGTCTTTCAGGAGAGAGTTAGGCTAGTTGAAGTAGAATATATGTATCTTATCTCTTTTTTGAAAATGCAAACGTGAATCCTTCCTAACTGAATTTAAAATTCATTTTGAACGTCACTCTGTCACTAGTCATTGTGTATATGAAGTAGTCTTATACTATTATAGGTCACTGTGCATGTGGTTTGAGTGATTGTGGGGAGAGATATTGATCTGAACTATACTGTGGTATGTTTAGCTAACTTTCCTCCAAATCAGTAAAAATGAAAACTTCCAGTTCTTTTCACGGGACAAGGAACTTTGAAGATATTTGTGTTTTTTATTAGTGAATATGGGATACTATTGTTGGAAGAGTAATAATCTATAACAGTAAGTGATTTTAGAGAGGTTATGGTGCAGGTAATATTTCACTTATTTTCACAACTTTATGAGGTTATAGTATTGTTATACTTCCATTTTATATATGAGGAAGGAGAGACAAAGAGCAATTAAATAACTTCTCTAGATGAGCTAGCTAATAAAATAGGTCTTGCATTTGACTTAATTTCAGGTCACTGGTATGATAGATTTTTCTGCTATATTCCAAGTGCTATATTTGGAATACTGTGTACTGTCAACATATACTCTATTATACCTCTCCCATAACACTCGATTGAGTCAGGACATTCAGATTCTGGTTCTGACCTTGCAGGTAACCAGCTGTGTGATATTGCTGAGTACCTTAAGTTCTCTGGACCACTTTTCTCAACTTAAAATTAAGAGTGCTGAGATCTCTTTTAGCTCCTTACTAAGATGATTGTTTGGTTTTAGTTTTTCTATGACCCAGTGAACAGAGGTTGATACTTCCTATCACTATTTAGTCTCAAAAAGTCTCTTTTAACAGCTGTTTTCAGAGGTTTTATTTTTTAAGTCCAATATTAATCTAAAAAAGCTATGGGCAGAAATGGATATCTATATATTATATATACAGGGTGTCCTCGGGTTATGTCAGTCACGACATAAGATGTTTTGAGTTTATGAGGCTCACTCCATAAAAACGTAAGAACTTGAGATGTGAGTGTTTTGGCTTATGCTGTTATACTTATAACTGTTAGAGTCATACTTATGGACTATGTGGGCAGACTAGTTTGGTTGTGCGCAGTGGAAGAATACGTAGTAATGTGGCTGTGAGTGAGGGAGTTGGCATCCTCCAGCATGCTTACTTGCGCCGTTTTGGACTGTTAAAAGTGCAGGTGTTCTGTTTGTGTTAGCTAGTGTGTGTTTCAACTTACACCACAATTTGGGTTATACCACTGTCGTAGGAACGGAACTGGGTCTTAACCTGAAGACACCCTGTGTACTTTATATTTTATCTGTACAGGGTAGAGCAAAAGTATGGCCACAATTGATTAGAATTCACTGATTGTCTTAAGGCCAGCAGTCAGGATCAAGTAATGTTGATGCAGGACTAGAGCAGTTACTGTAAACATGTAATAAAAAGCATTTCTATTATTGGTCTTTTAAAGTGACCAGTTTTTATTTATGCTTTCCCTTTGGCATATATTAAACAATTTAGTCATATGACTTCTGAAATTATACAAATTATAATGTAATCCAGTAATTTTCTCCCAAAGTGTTGAAGGGCATATGTAGGAGTTTATTACCTGTTGTTTGACTAGCTCCTGGGATTACAATTCTAGAATCCAGTGTATGTGTCAGTTTCTCTAGCTAAGGTTTACCTTGTCACTCTTGGAGGAAAGGAGCATGTCTGTAAACTGGCTTACAGTGAGCTTGATACCTTAAGTCCTGAGGTGTTTTGCATTGTCCCATCAAGATCTTTTACTTAGGGCCTGAGCAGGCGGTGGCACAGTGGATAGATTTGGATTGGGACGTGGAGGACCCATATTCAAAACTCCGAGGTTGCCTGCTTGAGTGGGGGCTTGTCGGCTTGACTTTGGGATTGTAGACATGACCCCATGGTCGCTGGCTTGAGGAGGAGGTCACTCGCTATGCGGTAGTCCCCCCCCCCCCCATCAAGGCACATATGAGAAAGCAGTCAATGAGCCGCAACGAAGAATTGATGCTTCTCATTTCTCTCCCCTCCTGCCTGTCTGTCCTTCTTTCTGTCAAACACACACACGCACGCACACACACACACAAATATCTTTTACTTAGGGAAGGTTTGGACTTTTTAACTTGTTTATAAGTTAATATTAGGTAAATAAAAGAAGGGGAAAATGTTTAATCTTGGACTTTTTGAGCTGATGAATCAAGGACTAAGTAGAGATTAGTTTTCTTCACTAAAATAGAACTTCCAAAGGGAAGATTGTGTTTTCTTATTAGCACCTAAACCAATGTTTGGTGGAGCAAATGAATGAATCAGTGCGGTAACAATGGAAGGAGTGGTTTAAGTTTTCATTTCTCTTTATTTCCTATAGCACTCTACATTTGAGTGTCCACCATCTATATATAAGCTTTGTTTCTGAGCCCTCAACTTTCTGATGAGCAAAAAGGCCTTAGTAGGCCATCCAGGGTTAGTAGTTTTCATCACAGTCCGCCACAGGTTCTAGAGCTGGTATTGAGCATTTTAAAATTTAGGATTGGATTTATTTCCAAATGATGAAGGGTATCTTTCAGCTCTTTCTTCATATGACTTAAAAATGACCAGCATTAGCAAAAGATGAGTTCCTAATTTTATTACTAGACGCTGGAGTCATACCAGTTCAGTAAGTTAAGGTTTAGGATTAATTTTATATATGATGAAATACTAATATTTTTTGAAGAACCTTTGAGCAGTAGACAGCTCCCCCCACCCCCAATATTTCCATACCAGTGTTTTATATAGAACCATGTGCTTCTTTCACAGGTATGGCCACATCGAACTTGTCCTTCCCTGGGTTTAGCATATCAGAGACTACATGTAGTTAACAGATTTTTCCATATGCTTATCTTTGATCACTATTAATAACAGTAGCCTTCATTGAGTACCTCCTGTATACCAGGTGATGATGCATTAAGTACTTCAGATGTGTTACTTTGTGTAATTCATAGCCCTTTGAGGAAAGGATTTGGTTGTCCCTATTTGGGTGAAGAGAAGTTTAGAGATTTGCCTGGGGCTTTACAGATAGTATGTTGCTGAATGCGGGGATTCGAACCTGAGTGATCTGACTTCTGAGGGCATGTTGCAAACCATTGGCAATACCTGCTTCTTAAGTGACCATTTTAATATGGTAAGCTTGTTTTGTTTTTGTATTTTAAATGTATCTAGGTAGTCTGCTGTGTTCTGTACACTGTGAGCTTCAGTGTTACAAATAATAGTGGGTCTTTTTAGGTGTTGTGATTGTATCAGAAAAATGCTTTTTGAATTCTCAGATCAGCAAGTTTTCTTTTGCTGCTAGTCCTTTCTGAGAAGTGTGGTGTGGTGGGGAGTGGTCCTCTCATAAACTAACATGGACTCCAGCACCCTGTGTAGCCCGTCCTGCTCTGACAGCTTCACCGGCCACACAAGGGGAAGGAACACTTTTTTTTTTTTTTTTTTAAATAAGTGGAAATACCTTTGTCTTAACATTGTTTTTAATTTGCAAAAAAATTATTTTTTGCTTCAGGACTTTTTGAGTAGAATTATGGAAAGTAGTTTTTCAGTCAGGGTTCCAGAGCGACAGAGCCATGTGCATGGCCATGAATTGGTTAGTTATTCCAGGTTGGGGAAAAATAAGTGTTTTGTTTTGTTTTTGTTTTATTTCTTGTGAACATGTACGCTCGGTTAGTGAACCAATTGGTTCGTCTTTATTGCAGAGTCCACTGCTGGCTCATGCCTGGTGACCACAACCCTGTAGATACTTTTGTACTTCTGATCATGACATTTCTAATAAGGCTTACTAACTTTTAACCACATGGAAATGTCCAGAGGACCGAAAAGCCATTGTGTTCGACCGACCTCGGGTGAGAATGGAAATGGGGATCATAGGCCAGGTTTTAAAGAAAACACACAGTCCCTGAACTTATTGTAAAATTGTGTGCCTTTTTCTGCAGAGAAGAGTCCTTAGCACTTAGTGATCCAGTGATGAAACCAGGAACCAAACAGAGGAGTTGGAGAACTATTTCTCTAGAGCAGTGGTCTCAAACAGGCATAGTTGCTTTCTCCCAAGGACATTTGGCACTGTCTGCAGATATTTTTGGTTGTCACCAACATTGAAGGTATTGCTGGCATCTCAAGGGTAGAGGACAAGAGTCAGTTTTGTCTGGCTTCTCTAGTTAATTATGTCATTTTGAGAGAACCTGTCAAACAGTACTTGTCATTTTAGATTTCCTCTTCCCTTATGATGATGAGCAGAGTAATATAATGGCAATAGATTCTTATCTCAAGTTTAGAATGAGGATGTTCTATATCCATCATTTTACTAAAAAGGGGAAGGTAATAGACTTTTTCTTTTATCTTTTTTAAAATTTTTATTGATTTTAATTTATTGTGTTTACATATATTCAAGTGTCCCACCGAATATATCTCTGCCCCCACCCCTGTATTTCCCTCAACATCCCCTTGTCCCGCCCCCCAACGCCTTCCCCCCTTCCCTCCAGGGTTTGCTGTCCTGCTCTCTATAACCCTGTGTTATGTATATATAATTTCACTAGTCTCTTTCCCTTCTCTGATCCCATCCTCTCCTCCCCTTTCCCTCTGGTCCCTTTGATCCCGCCTCTGCCTATATTCCGCTCCTCAGTTCACATTGTTCATTAGATTCTTCAAATGAGTGAGGTTATATGATATTTTTCTTTTTCTGTCTGGCTTATTTCACTTAGCATAATAGTTTCCAGTTTCATCCATGTTGTTGCAAAAAGTAAGATTTCCTTCTTTTTAATGGCTGTGTAGTATTCCGTTGTGTATATGTACCACAGCTTTTTCTTAATCCACTCGTCCACTGATGGACACTTGGGCTGTTTCCAGATCTTGGCTATTGTAAACAATGCTGCAATGAACATGGGGGTGTATTTCTTCTTTTGAATCAGTGATTTGGTATTCTTAGGATATATTCCTAATAGTGGGATAGCTGGGTCAAAAGGCAGTTCCATTTTCAACTTTTTGAGGAATCTCCATACTGTTTTCCACAGTGGCTGCACCAGTCTGCATTCTCACCAGCAGTGTAAGAGGGTTCCCTTTTCTCCATACCCTCACTAGCACTTACTATGTATTGTTTTGTTAATGAGCGACATTCTGACAGGTGTGAGGTGGTATCTTGTTGTGATTTTAATTTGTATTTCTCTAATGATTAGTGATACTGAACATTTTAAAATTTCCTTATTGGCCATCTGTATGTCCTCTTTGGAGAAGTATCTATTAATTTCTTTTACTCATTGTTTGATTGGATTGTTTATCTTCTTGTTGTTGAGTTTTAAAAGTTCTTTATAAATTTTGGTTATTAACCTCTTATCAGATGTGTTGTCGAATATGTTTTCCCATTGTGTGGTTTGTCTTTTTATTTTGTTCATATTGTCTTTAGCTGTGCAGAAGCTTTTTAGTTTGATATAGGTCCATTTGTTAATCCTGTACTTTATTTCACTTACCTGTGGAGATAAATCAGCAGGGAAGACTTCCAAGCTCCTTTTATGAGGCGGACATAATCTTTACTCCAAAACCAGGCAAAGACACTGCAAAGAAAGAAAACTATAGGCCAATATCCCTGATGAACTTAGATGCTAAAATTCTCAACAAAATATTAGGAAACCAGATTCAGCAATACATGAAAAAAATCATACATCATGATCAAGTGGGATTTATTCTGAGGCGCCGAGGCTGGTACATTATTCACAAATCAATCAATGTGATTCATCACATAAACAAAAAGGAGAAAAATCACATGATAATATAAATAGATGCAGAAAAAACATTTGATAAAATCCAGCACCTATTTATGACCAAAAGTCTCAGTAAACTGGGAATACAGGGAACATTCCTCACCATGATAAAGGCCATCTATGACAAACCCACAGCAAACATCATACTAAATGGGCAAAAATGAAAAGCAATTTCCTTAAGATCAGGAACCAGGCAGGGGCGCCACCTTTTACCACTCTTATTCAACATAGTTTGGAAGTCCTAGCCACAGCAATCAGACAAGAAGAAGAAATAAAAGGCATCCAAATTGGAAAAGAAGAAGTAAAACTATCATTATTTTCTGATGACATGATACTGTACATAAAAAATCCCTAACGTCTCAGTCAAAAAGCTACTGGACCTGATAAATGAATTTGGCAAGGTGGCAGGATATAAAATTAATATTCAGAAATTAGAGGCATTTTTATACACTAACAATGATCTGTCTGAAAGAGAAATTAGGAAAACAATCCCTTTCACTTATTGCAACAAAAAAATAAAGTACCTAGGAGTAAATTGAACCAAGGTGATTAAAGACTTGTACTCAGAAAATTATAAAACATTGATAAAAGAAATCAAATAAGATACAAACAAGTGAAAGCATTTACCGTGTTCATGGATAGGAAGAATAAACATCATTAAAATGTCTATATTACCCAAAGCAATCTATAAATTCATGGCAATTCCTATTAAAATTCTAATGGCGTACTTCAAAGATATAGAACAAATTTTCCAAAAATTTATATGGAACCAAAAAAGAACATGAATAGCCTCATCAATCTTGAAAAAGAAGAATAAAGTGGGTGGTATCATACTTCCTGATATCAAGTTATACTACAAGACCATTGTACTCATGACAGCTTGGTACTGGCATAAGAACAGGCACATAGATCAATGGAACAGAACAGAGGACCCAGAAATAAACCCACAGCTTTATGGACAATTGATATTTGACAAAGGAGGAAAGAACATACAATGGAGTAAAGACAGTCTCTTTAACAAATGGTGTTGGGAAAATTAGACAGGTACTTGCAAAATAATGAAACTAGACCATCAACTTTTACACCATTCACAAAAATAAACTTAAAATGGATAATTGACTTAAATCTAAGTCATGAAACTATAATCATCTTGGAAGAAAACATAGGGAGTAAGCTCTCCGACATCTCTTGCAGCAATATACAGTGTGTCCGTAAAGTCATAGTGCACTTTTGACTGGTCACACAGTCAAAAGTGCACCATGACTTTACGGACACACTGTATTTGCTGACTTTTTCATTGCAACTATTGGACTAGCAGAAATTTCTTGTTTAAAGTGTCCTTTTTGTCCTAGTTACCCACTGAGGGCCTCAGAATTAGTCATTTCTTTTGTAGGTAATGTTTTTTTCAAAAGTGTTGTCCTTCATTAGCCTTTCCTTGTTAGTGCTGAACTCTGGTAGTTATTTCAGCCAATTTCCTGACACTCGTTTGGTCAGTACAAAGATATATATGATAGACTGGGCAACCTGAGAATTCAACATGACACCTTGGTCTGCTCTGTCTCAGCTGAGTTATCACGGCAGATCTTGCTTCAGAATGGTCCTTCTCTTTCACGTAGCTTTAGGGTTAGGTCAAGTGCATGTGCTTGTCATGTTGGCGTCCGTAATAAACAAAATGGAGCTTTGGATTTTCTAAGCAGCCTGTGAATTAGAGCATGGGTTCATTTATTTTTGAATGTGTGGCACTGATCAGTGAACCTCTGTTTTACTTGGGCTTGCCCCGCCCCTCCCCCTGAATATTCTGTTGTGCTATGCTATGAATGTGGGTAACTATTTTTAAAGCTTTTGATTTTTTGGGGGGACGTAGAACTGTTCTGAAGTGTGGCTTATTACCTCTAAGTATGTCTGCCTTGGTTAACCTCAAAAAATATTATAGTTCACCGAAAGTGGCCAATAAAAAGTATGGTGGTAATTCCACAGTTACTTGCTTGAACATTTTTTTGGCTAAGTTGGGGAAGACAAAATGCTTGTTTGGGCTTCTTAATGGAGAAATTGTGTCATGCAAAATTCCAGCAAGCTCTTAATTTATGTAAGTTTCAGGAATGTGGAGATGACAGCTCTACTTGTTTGTAAGCCTTTTTCTTACATTCATCAGATTTAGGAGAGGCTGGGTCAGGCATTGTGCATTTATGTACAAGATCTTTCTTTTTAATATTGCTGCTCATTTCCAGGTACTTGATAGCTGGCCTAAGACGGAGATTCATATTTAGAAACTAACAACTGTTAAGATTTCCTTATAATCTAAACAAGAACTTGGAATATTTTGCATCAGTTTAGGATACATGCAGAAAAAATACTTGGTGAGATCTTCATTGGATTTGGTTTGTAAGGTGGTGGTATTCATGCCAGCTTCCCAGGTTAGATTTATAAATTCCAATATTTCTTTGATATTCGATTTTACCATGTGGGGGCATGCTTTTGTCATGTTGTTTGTGGCATACTCCAAAAGTTAACTTTCTAAATGAAAATATTTAGCTTCTCAAACTGATATCTAGAACTAGACCTAGAAAGATTAAGAAGATTATAACCTAAAGACTTAAACCTAAAAAATAACTTAATCCTCATGAGGTTTTTGTATTCTTCCTTCATTGAGAGAGTTATTTGGTTTAAGAGAGTAGTGTTGGGCACCTCAGGTGGAAGGCAAAGGCTATGATGGCTTTTAATGATTCATTCAACAAATGCTACTTGACCTCATATTGTGTGCAGGGCACTTTGAGGGGTAGGGAGTTATGAGAGCTTGAACACTTGCCTCCATGGAGATTCTAATCTTTTTTTATGACATTTGGACTAGTGTGAACAGTATAAGGCATTGTGTAGTGATAACACTGTTGTAACAAATCTTTCTGGTCTAAGAGTGATTAAGGATGCTGTTATAGAGGATGTAGGTACACTTTAGTGGGTGGGACCTTAGAGCAGGGGATCACTTAGGAAGGAAGAAAGGAAAGGGGAAGGTTCTAGGTGGAAGCCACCAAGGAAGAAAAGTGCTGTGCGTTTCCAGGCTGTGGTTAGCATTTTCAACATGGTTGAAGGATACAGGAGAGAATGGTTAAGAAGGTAGGTTTGGGATGCATTATAATAGGCCTTGAATGCTAGATCTAATACATGGGCTATTGCAAGAAAGCAAAGGGAAGATTAATCAGATGTAGGGAAGAAGCATGTCATTTGCTTTATTCTCAGCAGCTAGCATGGAGCCTGACAGCAAATTTTCAATAAAAGTTAGAGAGGGATAGCGTTGGGCAGGTGACATGTGGCTGGAAAGGAGGAACCCAAATGACTCAGCAGCTCATTGGATAGTGTGGAAATGCATAAGAGAAATGCCTAACAGTGATTTCTGCAGACTGACAGAATCATAGTAGCATTAATAGAGAAAGAGACCTTGGAGAGGGAAACTTGGTTTTGATTATGTTAGGGGGGTGAGGTGCCTAGGGAGGAGAGCATGATAGGAGGAGGAGGAGGAGGGAGCGAACGTGAGTTGGTTGTTTCTCTCGCTTTCATGTCTTCACATCAGCACCTTCCCTCCCTCTCCTGGCAAACATGTACTCCTGCCAAGAACTTCTAGGATTCTTTTTTAGTAAGACCTATATTTGTATCTTTGTTCCATACCCAGACCACAGTGGACACTGCCAGGCAGCCCTTCGTGGCTGTTTGAGCTTTGTGTCAGTATATGAGAGAGTTTCTCTTCATTTTGCTTGATTATCGCCATTACCTTTATATAGATATAATAGTGGGAGTTCGCAAATTATCTCATTTTTCTTTACTTTTCCTTTTCAGGTTTTTTTTTTTAATGTTAAAAATAGACACACAATTCTCTAAATTATTCATCAGCTATGGAAACTCTTTGCTTTAGTCATTCCTTCTGTGTTTTTTTTTTTTTTAAATATTATTTGGCCAGGAACTGTGGATAAGTCAGTGATTGCTTATTCTTTTGTGTAAACATGAGGCTGAGAAATCACTACTATATTTTGAAAGAAATTTAATTTTTTTATTATGTGAACTAAATACTGAAATGACAGTGGATGTTTTAGTCAATGTGAATTATATGTGTGTGGTTAATTTTCTTCCTTTTTTCCTAATGTGAGGCATTTTAAACTGTAATTTCAACCTTCCTCCTGTTTAGACGCTAGTTTTAAGCTGCTGTAGTTGAGTAAGAACAGCAGTGATAGTAAGGAAAGTTAAGTAAACATGAAATTAAAAAGGCTGTAAGAGTACATTTTGGTAAACCAAAATATTGCTTGGTGGCATGAAGCCACAGATCCATTCCAAAAAAAAAAAAAATGCGGAAATGTGGTTTTGCTGTCTGTCACGCAGTCTGTCTCAACTGTCAGAGGCATACGTTGCTCTGTGGGGTATTTCTTTCAAGTCTGACCGCAGCTTTTAATTTCCTTCGCTCCACCACACCTCCCACCACATGCCCATGAATCTAGTGCTAATTTATGGGCAATTTAAATGTAATGACATAATCATTAACCACCAAAAGGGTCAGCAGTTGTGGCAGAAATTTCTCATCTTAGGTGAGCTAAGTATCACTTTTCTGCTTTTGGAAACCTATAATCAGAACACAGTTGATTGTCCTTATTTTTTGTTTTGTTTTGTTGGTTTTTTTTTTTTTACTTTTTAAATTGAGATTTTCATTATTATTATTATTATTCTGAAGTGAGAAGCAGGGAGGCAAAGAGACAGACGCCTGCATGCGCCCGTCGGGATCCACCAGGCTAGCCCACTTGGGGGTGATGCTCTGCCCACCTGGAGTGTTGCTTCATTGCAACCAGAGCCATTCTAGCGCCTGAGTCGGAGGCCATGGAGCCATCCTCAGCACCCAGGTCGACTTTGCTCCAACGGAGCCTTAGCTACAGCAGAGGAAGAGAGAAATAGAAAAGAGAAGGGGAAGGGTGGAGAGGTAGATGGGTGCCTCTCCTGTGTGCCTTGACTGGGAATTGAATCTGGGACTTCCACACGCTGGGCTGATGCTCTACCACTGAGCCAATTGACCAGGGCTTAAATGAGATTTTTAAAAGGCAGTTTTGAAATGCCTTTTTTGGGGGAGTGGCTAAAAAAGTAATATATTCACATTAAAGAAATTTTAGAAAGTGAAATAAATTAAAAGAATCACCGCTGGTACTACCACTCTGACCTAAATGCTGACCTGGACAGGGGCTAAAGGTTGATGCTTCACCGTGTCTCTACCAGTTGTACTGCGGCAGATGGAGGATTATGTCCCCTAATCCCCTGTTGAAAAATACAGTTCAGGGTTCAAAAGGTAATATATAAAATAGGCATGAATATGCCTTTTTAAAAGTCTAAAAGTACAGCATTATATAGTAAAATAGAACCGTACATTTTGAAAATCAATTTTGATTTATTAGTAACTATGGTTTCTTCAACATTTTTTATGGGTAACACAATCCTAAACATTTTTCTAGGATCTACTCTTAATTCAGTCAGTAACTTCTGTAATCATGGGAAGTCGTTTAACTTTTCTGAGTCTCTGTTCCTCATCTACAGTATATCCATAAAATGGGGTCTAGGACCAGGTTAATGTGTTTTATAAAATGCTGGTTCCTGGGTTCCTGAACCTGGGATCTGGGCATCAGTATTTTTCTGAAAGCTCCAGGGGTGATTCTAAAGTACAGCCAGGCTGAGAAACAGTGAAGTAGAGCAGTGCTTCTCAAACTTTAATGTGCATACAAGCCACCGGGGATCATGTTAAAATTAGATTCTATTTCTGCAGGTCTGGAGTGGTGCCTGATATTCTCCATTTCTAATGCCCTGGTACTGCTGACTCTGCTGGTCCACTGACCACATTTTGAGTAGCAAGGAGCCAGAAGTCTCCAAAATTTCTCTCATATCTGTGTCATTTATTATTTCTATGATGTTGTTATAGTACATGGGCACCCGTGTGCTGCTTGAATGAGACCCCCAATTAGGTGGTATCTGTATAACCTCTGTTGCATGTCTGGAATAATTCAGCAAAGCAAGTCATTTTAATGGTACCTTGCTTTAGGGGGCTTGACTGAGCTCCATCCGGTGGCTGGTGGGTTGGCCCCTTGCTACGGGAAAGAGGGCACTCTTCAACCTACCTGCACTCTCAGATTCTGTCTCCTTTCATATCCTTCAGTGGCTGCCCTGCCACTAAACTTATTTCTAGTTCCTGAGCAGTATTTTAAGGTAAATGGGCAAAAAGAATCATGAAGTAGTACATTTTATTTTAATTTGTTTCTCTTTGAGCACATTATTTGCAGAAAATTTATTAAATGTAAGTTAAAGCAAGCAAAATTTCAATTTCACAGTATATTTTGTTGTGGGAGAAGCACAAACATCCTTAAGCTATAACATTTTTCATGCTTTCTTTTTTAACCCTATGGTTTAGGAATAAAGATACTGTTTATAGTCTGTTATTTTTGTTTGTTGTAGCACAGCAACCTACTAACAGGTAAGCATGATTGAGTGGGAAGAACCATGGTTTGGGGTGTCTGTAGAACTGATTTTTAGGATGTCACCTAGCCTTAAGTAGCTGAGTATAACTGAACACTTAGCTTTTCTAAAAAAACCAGACAAAAGATCAGGAACTCCACCATTTATTACAGCTGGGTTGGAGAATTTTGTTCCCTGAAGGAATATGCCTATCACCTATTCTAAAGTCTCAGGCAGTAAGAATACAGTTAGCTATTTAGAAATGTTGCTTTAGACCAATGCTACTCATTGTGATCTGTGGACTGCTGTAGGTCTGTGGACGATATTTTTTAAAGGTGGGCAGTACAATAGGGAGTTTGTACCAGACTATAAATCAGTGCACTACACTGCTTCATCGAGAGTTGTCTTTGTTTTCAAAACAAACAAACTAAAAGAAATAATTTAAAAATCCACCCAACTGAACTAAAAAGTAGTTGAATTAAATTGCAGTACAGGCAAGCCAGTATCTTCTTGCTAATGGATAATAATTTGGGGATTGACTACTTTCAGTAGCACTGCTATAGAATATATTTACTCAATCAAAAGGTTTACTAGGGTTGTTTTTATAAATTGGGAATAGACTGAAATTGAAGTTCATAAAATAAAGGAAAATGTAACCCAAAAATTAAAAGATAACTTTCAAAGACAAGTTAGGTTAAAAGTTAGATTAAGTTCAAGGTAAAGGGGACATGTGCAAAATAGCAAGTTAAGGCAGTTGACACAGATTCACAAATAGGAAGCTGTAAGAGACATTGCAGTTGGCTTTGGTTAATGCAAAACTCATTTCAGTACTTTTGAGTACTTCTGAATTCTAAATAGCTCGCCTTATAGACAATTTTTGTTTTTCATTTTGTCACCTACCTAATGGAAGACACATATTTTTCATATAACTATTACTGTGTGGTCTTAATTTCAGGAAGCTTTGAAATTATGCCCGACTTCCCATCCACCTCTCTTCCTTTTCCCCCGTGCCTTCTAATCTTTACTTTTTACTGCTATATATAAAATTTACTGCATCCAGGCCTAGTATCTGTTTACCAAGAAAAGAGGAAGAGAGATCCTTTGCCAGTAGCGAAACATAAATACTGAGAATGTCTTTTCTGGGTCACAGTTCAAGAAAGTAAAGAAATAGCAAATTTTCTGGGACTGGAACTGGGCTTGTGACCTCACTTCTCTTTCCAATCAATCGGAAGGCACTGTCCTACTATCCTCTGTTATTACTGTGCCAGTGAGTCTGCTCCCCCACCCTTCCCAGTGAGAGACATCTTCTTAATTGAGAGACAGGAAGAGCCCTAAGCTTGAATCGATACCTAACTGTACAGCTTCTTAATTTGTAGCACTATCTAATCTCAGTTCTGTCTTAGAACAGAACTGCTTACCTTAAGGGATTTTATTCATAAATCTACCCTCATAAACATTTCTACCAACCAGAAATGGGAATGGGGCAGCTATTATTCTTCCCATTTCATGGTTGTACAAATGGAGTCCCATTTCACTAAGGAGTTTGCTTTAGAGTCCTGGTTTAGCTGGAATAGTAATTAGAGTCATCCTAGGAATTGGGACTCCACAGTTGTATCATTCACAATATCTGATGTGTTTTACAAAATGCTTTATCACTTGAGACTGGATTTTCCCTTGGCCATTCTATAACTGTTCTTCAAAACAAACCTTGAAACCAACCTTGTGAATTCCCTGTTTTTGTTTTTATTTTGTTTGTTTGTTTTTTTTTACAGCAACAGAGAGAGAGTCAGAGAGAGGGATACATAGGGACAGATAGACAGGAACAGAGAGAGATGAGAAGCATCAATCATCAGTTTTTCGTTGCAACACCTTAGTTGATTGATTGCTTTCTCATATATGCTTTGACCACAGGCCTTTAGCAGACCGAGTAACCCCTTGCTCGAGCCAGTGACCTTGGGTCCAAGCTGGTGAGCTTTTTCTGCTCAAGCCAGATGAGCCTGCACTCAAGCTGGCGACCTCGGGGTCTTGAACCTGGGTCCTCCGCATCCCAGTTCTACACTGTATCCACTGCGCCACCGCCTGGTCAGGCGTGACTTCCCCGTTTTAATAAATGGTAGCGCCGTATCCAGCCTTCGCATGTTGGAATCATGGATTTATTTCCATTGTCCAAATCTAGTAGAGTTACAACATGATGCTGATTCTCTCTGTGCAGTGTGTCTCCTTTCCTCTCCCTCACCGTCATTCCATCAGACTTGTTATGCCCGAACTGCTGGTTGGCCTTCTGGCAAATCACTGCTTCCGTAGCCTTTGCCCTCTCTGCTCCCTTGTCTTGGCTTAAGGAGCTCAAGGTACACTTTTGTCTCTATTCATTTTGGTTCATTCTTTAGGGGCCCTTTCTATTTGGAAATCCCACCAGTGTTCCCAACATGCCTCTGTGTTTTTCTCCTTTTGTCTTTCACATAGGGGATCTTGTCCATGCTGCTAAGTAGATGCATTCCCAGATTTTCTTCTATAGCCTAGATGTCTCCTCTGAGACCATTATATGTATCCCAAAATTTACAGGTATGTAAACTCCGCATGTCCTAAAAAGACATCCTCCTCTGTAGGCCTGCTCTTGGTCCACTGATCTCTATCTCAGGAAATGCCAGCAGCACCCACCCAATTTCTCAAGCCAGAAATCCAGAGGCAGGTGAAGACTGCCTTTCTCTGTCCCTCTTGAGCCACACCCAAGTCATCATAGGTCTCTTGGAATGTACTCCCTGTTACTCCTTCCTTTGTTTACTTCCCTCCAGCTCTCTGGTCCTGGTGAAGTACTAAAACACTGGACTCTTCCTCAGCTTTCTCTGTTAAATGGGGACAGAAGTAATCCTCTTAAAAAGGTTCTGAGTATAGCCTGACCTGTGGTGGCGCAGTGGATAAAGCGTCGACCTGGGAACACTGAGGTCGCCAGTTCAAAACCCTGCACCGGTCTGGTCAAGGCACATATGGGAATTGAAGCTTCCAGCTCCTCCCCCCTTTCTCTCTTTCTCTCTCTCTCTCTCTCACTCTGTGTCTCCTCTCTAAAATGAATAAAAAAAAAAAAAAAAAAGGTTCTGAGTATAAATGCAATAGGTAGCACAGAAAGAGGAAGCTCTCCATGAATTTTAGGAGGACGACGACTGGCACCCGTAGGCACCATATTTAATCTGACTCTCACTGTGAGTAATGCAGTTGTCTTCCCTCTGGTCAGACCTAGGTGGAGAGCATCCTGGTACAGTAGACTCTTCTGGGTCTGCTTCTTCAGCCTCCTGTTTTGTTCCCCCTGTCCCATTGTCCAGTATGAATGTCCTTCACTGTTTGAAATGTTTTCACCCTTTTCCCTGCCCATCTCATCTTTGTCTAACAGACTCACTTCCCTGTCAATTACTCAGGGAAACAGCCCCTTGTGAAGCATTTAAAAATACCCTCCTTTTTTCCCCTTAATATCTCATTTGCTAGATTATGAGCTCTATAAATCTTTCTTGTTCACCTTCTCAGTTCTCAGCCTGTAATACTGTGCGTGACAGAATTGTAGACAATTATTGAAAACTGGAATTGATAAGGGATTACATGTTGCTCTCTCCCCAAAGTCACTGTAATGAGTTCAGCCAGAAGGGTTTCACCCTCCTTCCTCTTGCATTTCTTGGGCTCCTCTGTGTATGTACCACGGAGGTGTACCGCATAGTTTCTGTTACTGTATTTATTTCCATTTGCTCTTCTGCTGCACTGGATTTCAAGATTTCAAGGACCCAGATCAATAGGGTATTCACTGCTGTTTCTACCATAGCTGCTAGCTTTTAGAGTATGAGTGAATGAATGAGCTGATATCTGAAAGCATCTTGCTGAATTTCCTACATCTGTGGTGCTATGGGAATTCATATTGTTTCTATTCTGAAATTATCTTTCATCCTCCATCTTTCCTCTTGCGGTATGTTTTGTGGTTATAAATCTCTTCTATCCTTCCACCGCCACTCAAATATAATCAGTAGCAAGAAAGGGGGGTGGAAGATCAAAATGCGCTAGAGTGTCTTAACCTCCTGTCTGGTGTTTGTCATAGCTTTCCTAGGAGTTGTCCTTGGTAGGTCCTTGCTGCCTTCCAAATAAAGTTTGTGCTCTTAGCATGGCGTTCAAGACCTTCCACAGCCTGACCGCAGTAAACTCTTTCTGTCCTTATTTTCCACTTGGATTTTTATTGCGTACATCCTGTGCTCTAGCTTAATGGTTTTCAATCCTGCCTGTACCTTAGAATCACCTGGGGAACTTTAAAATAAAGTACTGATGGGTGGGTTCTTCCCTCTGAGAGTGTGAGTTCATTGGTCTGGGGTGAGGCCTGGGCGTTGGTGTTTGTGAAATATCCACTTGTAATGCTACTATAAAGCCAGGGCTGGACACCATTGAGTAACTCAGTGTTTCTCACGAAATCTAATCCCTTTCAGAACTTTGAGAAGAGAGGGCTTTATAGCCAAAGTAGTTTGATTAGGTAGGACTGCATTTTTTAAAAAGTTTATAACATTATCAAATGAGAGGCTTTGAGATGCCCAACAAGAAAGAAAACTTTAATTTTGTTTAATCTCTGTGAGGTCATCTGATCAGGGGCTCTTTATGTGTATAATAGCTTTTAATAGCATCTGCAAAGCTTGGTATAGAACCTGCTTTGGACAGTGCTGTGACAAGCTACATCACAGCTTTTAAGTCACTGTTCTTTGCTTATCCTTCCTTCATTATATATATATATCTCTCTCTAAACTATGCCCCCTCCCCCTCCCCTGGCCTCTCTTTTTACCATCTTAGCATTTTTTAGTATCTGAAATTAATCTTAAAATACTTAAAATCATTTTTAAAACATTTTAAGTTTTTGAGAGAGAGGAAGTGGAAGAGAGAAACATTGATTTATTTTTCCACTTACGCATTCATTGATTGATCCTGTATGTGCCCTGACTGGGGATCAAACCCACAACCGTAGCATGTCAGGACAACACTCTAATCAACTTAGTCACTGGGCCAGGGCACTATTTATATGCTTCTGTCTCCTGCTCCTGTGCTGTGAACCCCATCACACTAGGGATTTATCTTAACTTCTTTGTCTTGTACACCCCTATGTCTCCATCTCCTAAAATAGGCCTGATAAAGAGTAGGTGTTTAATAAATATTTGAATGGACAGAAAGCAATAGTTCCATGGTTTTGGCTTCTACACACACACACACACACACACACACACACACACACACACACACAGTGTGTCCGTAAAGTCATGGTGCACTTTTGACCGGTCACAGGAAAGCAACAAAAGACGATAGAAATGTGAAATCTGCACCAAATAAAAGGAAAACTCTCCCAGTTTCATACCTATTCAGTGCAGTTCAATGTGGGCTCCATTTGTTTACCTACACACATCCAAACCACAGTGAAGTTCTTGCCACACACCGGTAAGGACGTCTGGTGTAACAGAGTGAATAACATCTGTGATTCTCTGTTTTAAGTGACTAATGTCGTTGATACGTTCAGTGTACACATGCTGCTTCACATAACCCCAAAAGTAAAAGTCTAAGGGCGTCAGATCCGGGGATCGTGGTGGCCATGCTTGACAGAACCCCTGCCTATCCACCGCCGGGGGACTGTTCTATCCAGAAACTCACAAACAATGGTGGCGTAGTGTGGAGGAGCGCCGTCCTGTTGAAAGATAACACCTTCTGGAAATTGTGGCACTGCATACAATTCCAACATGTCAAGATAGGTGTTTGTCGTCACAGACTGCTCCGCTAAAATAAATGGGCCTATCACCTTATCATGCATCAGGCCACACCACATGTTCACATTAGGGGTGTTATGTTCGCACTCAACGTAGGCATGAGGATGTTCAGCAGTCCATATTCGGACGTTATGCCGATGAATATGTCCACAGATATGGAAGGTCGCCTCATCGCTAAACACAATCTGCAAAAATCTTGCATCATTGTCAATCTCATGAAGCATATCTGTAGCAAACGTGCATCATGTGGGTCTATCTGCTGGTTTGATAGTGTGCAACAGCCGAAAATTTTACCCCATAAAACAGAGACGTTTCTTTAGCACCTTATGAGCTATAGTCTTGCTTAGGTGTAATTGTCGAGCACACGCACACACAGATTTTTTAGGGCTCCTTAGGTAGCTATCCTGTATAGCCTCTACAGACTCGTCACTGACTGATGGCCTACCAGAACGGGGTTTCTCCACCAAACTGCCGGTTTCCTTCAACTGCTTATCCCACCAAGTATTGTTATTCCTATGTGGTTGCACTTCGTTATAAGCACGCCGATATTCACGTTGCACTTTGGTCACGGATTCGAATTTAGCGAGCCATAGAACACACTGAACTTTCCTCTGTACCATCCACATCTCAACTAGCATGGCCGTGGGCTGCTCCGCTGTATACACGGTGTTACATCATCATCTGCATATGCGCACATGCTGCCACATCTTCCTACAGAAACTGGGAGGGTTTTCCTTTTATTTGGTGCAAATTTCACATTTCTATCATCTTTTGTTGCTTTCCTGTTACTGGTCAAAAGTGCACCATGACTTGACGGACACACACACACACACACACACACACACACACACATATTTAAATATTTTAAACTGCCTGTACAGTTCAATTAAAAACTTGAAATACATTTTAAAAGTAATTAGGAATACGGGAGCAAAAATAGATGACAGTTGTTTTATATACTTTGAATTTTCTCAACTTGCCTAGTAAAGTAATTTTAAAAAAAAGGAGAAAACAAGCAAACATTGATATGAGCCCAATTGTAGAGAAAATAGTATTGTTTTTCTGATTATAGAGTTCTTCGTCTGTGGGATAGGACTTATTTTTTCTCCTTCAATTTTTTAACCAGTCTACAGGGGTCATCACTAGGGGAGTCATTAAAAGAGTTTGGATGAGGAATCAGGGAGCAGTAGTGAACTGTGTGGGATACCCTGTACCAGTGATGACAAACAAACACAGACAAAATAGCACATGTACAAACAGGCGAGGAATTAGTATGTTCTAACTGAACTCTTCTACAGTGAGAATATTCAAACAGGTTTGCCAGGGCCATTGGGCGCGGGGGGCTTTATGCATTGGAATCCATACTCGGGCCCCATCCATGTGGAGCTGCAGCATTCTTGGACTTTGTTTGGAAGGAATTCCCAAGGTGTGTTCTTTCTAGAAGTCCTCATGCTACAACTCTGTCCCTGGCTCCCCAAGCTTGTCTTGGACTGTTCAGCTATTGAGTAGGGTTGATTTGTATGAACTGGTCTGCTTGCATGGTGTGTATTTAATTCTGATGACCTACTACACCCTCAATTATCAGAAACCACTCACTTCTCATGACACCAGGGATGCCGGTGAGTAGCTAAGGCCTTTCTGTGAGCTTTTGGAATCATCCCCCTGGTTTACTCTGGAGATACCATTGTGGAGATTTATCATGACTTGGCACACGAGATGTCCATCCAGTGTGCCATCTTAACTGTTACCCTAATTTCAGTGGGTCAGGCGATGGCAATCTGCTGTGAGTAATCTCAGGAAGGAGGTTAAGTGGAATGTCATTTACTGTACATATTTCTAAAATAATCTTTTAAAACATGTTCTGCAAAGGAAACTAATCATTTACTTATCAGTGAGGGATTGTCTAGAGTGAATTTGCTTTCTTTGGGGGTCCACAGTAATTACTTAGTATTTTTGAGCCTATTGCCATCCTAAGTGACAGAAGAGATGTGTGCTGGATAGATAATCCAAATCAGACTCTGAGCAAGTCTCACTCTAGTTATTTCCAAACAATTTCAGCTTGTTTGCAAAGATTACAGGAGATTCCAACCACCCAACCCAAGCTGCAGTGTCTTCTGTTCATTCAACAAGTATTTTTGAGTGTCTTCTACATACCAGGCAGGCACTGGGGCTATAGACAAAGATAACTGTGCCCTCATTGAGCCTCCATTCCTTGGAACCTTGCTTCTCAGGGTGTGGGCGGTGGACCCACAGCATCGGCATCACCCTGGAGTTTCTTAGAAGTATAGACTCTCAGGCCCCACTCAAGGCTAGATTTGAACAAGATTCCCATGTGATCAGTATGCACATTAAAGTTTGACAGACAGTACTCTAGTTCATGAAAAGAAAAAGTCAACTGATTTCAGATGATTATAAACGCTGTGACGAAAAGACTAATGGCACAGAGTGAGTCGGAGAAGGAGTCATCGAGGAGGGTGAGAGCTGTCTGAGGTGCTCTGTGGGCTGAGACCGCCACAGCGAGTACGCAGTAGCTATGGGGAGATCTGGGGAAGGCAGTTCAGGCAGAGAGACCCTCTTCCTTGCCATGCTTTTGTTCACTCCTGTCTTTTTTTGATGCCAGGTCAGACCTTTGCTTTTCCCCTTTTGTGCTCTGGCCAGTCCAGTGTCTGTGGATTCACTTGTCTGCTGTGCTTGGACCTGGTTGGTAATGGAAGAATTTGGAGAGCAGTACAAGTGCAAACAGCAGGAGAGCAGAACTTGTTTAAATAAGAGCTGGCTCTTTATCAAAGCAAGAACACAATCCGAGGGGATAGACGGGTTTATTGGCAGCGATGGCTTCAGACAGTTGAAATTTTATATGATTGGGAGAAGTAAAGCCAATAGAGACTAGCCACTCAAAAGAGTAAAGGAAGTTTCGAAGAATGTGGATATTGATGAATCTTTGTTGAAAAGGACATAAATAAGAAAAAAAGAGAGGAATTCTTTAGCCTAACCTGTGAGAAATACCGTGTGGCTCTAGGGTAACAGGGGTCTGCTGCTTTCCTGCTGAGAGTTATCTTTGATGAGAACTTGGTAGGAAGCTAGTGTTTGCTTTTCCTTTTTGTTTTAATCCCAGTATCCAAAGTCCTTTGTCTTTGAGGTATTTATCACATACATTTTAATCACGTACTACATCAAGTTGGGAACAAACAAGGTGAATGATCTTTATCTACGGTGGGCACAAGGAATATTTGTCCCCTCCACTACGGCTAAGTATCAGTATGCTTAATTGTGAATCAGCAAAGGTTTCTGCGCGTTTATGTCAGTAGAAAAGAGTAGGGAGAAAAGGGGTGAGGAGAGAGAGAGAGAGAGAGAGATAGATCCAGTTTCAGAGACAGGGAGAGAGAGTTGGAGTAGAGGGGAAGAGAAATCAGAAAGTAGCTGGCAGGCTTGCTGGCCCAGGAGCTCTGAGTTAATGAACATTAGTACAACTTGGGTGTAGGTGTCTTAGTGCTCAGTAATGACCAGCCAGCCCTACCTTGTTGCATGAAGGCTGAATTAAGCTCATCTGAGAAGCAGATAGTCTTTTCTACTCCTGACATCCCTTTTTTCCCTCCCATCTTTCTTCCACTTTCCCTGCCCCACCCGCTGGTGGGTCTGAGTATAACTATGATTACATTGGTTACAATGTTTTTCAGACTTGAGAACTGAAATGATTTTACCTTGTAGGAGTAATTGGATGTCAGGTACAATGATCATCATTCTCAGCCTTGATAATATGTCATTCTTAACATTTGGAGTAGTATTTTAAACACAATAACCAGAGCCCAAAAGATGTAGGTACAATAATAGGCAAATACCTGGAATTTCCCTTTAAAGACCTTTTAAAAAAGCTCAAGAGGTGAGAAAAAGGGCACTTTTTACTAACTGTTGCAAAACGCGATAGTTAAATACCACTTTGCCTTTGGAGACAGATTGGAATGGTTTCATGAAATGGAGGTGTGTACTGTGATACTTACTGTCTGGGAAAGACATTGTCCCGCATATTCCTTCTGTAGTACCTGTGCTTGTGGTTAGGACAAACACATGGAGCACCCTAGGCAGTTAATAGCACACTCAGCACACAGGAAAATATCAGAAACATGAATTCAAAACACAAAGCAGGTTGTTTGAGGTATTAACATCAGTAGATCATTGCTTTAGTTAAACTTCTGGGGTTAGGAGTAAAAAACAATGGTTGGAATTGGTACTTTCAACTCTTACTAAGAAATATAAAACATTTTATGCAAAATAGGCACCCTAACTAAATTAAAACTTAGGTCTGGTTTGTCACCTTGCTAGCAATACTGACAGTACTTCTGATCTAAATCTCTGAGCCTTGTTCCAGTCTGGCTTTAAAAAAATACATGAGAAATTAATGTTATCCATTACACATACTTATCTCTCTTGTAATGCCGAATTTTGATAATAAGATAAAAACTGAGTTGTCAGTGTAGAGAAATAGTACTGCTTGGCTGTTTTCGTCAGGTTAGTATGGGTTTTATTAAGTTGGGAAGGATTTCTCATTAGTTTTCTGATTTTTTGAAACCTAGGAGCATGGAAGATCTGTTCCAGAAGTTGTACTGTTTCTCAGAATATTTGAAGTTGGTCAGTGAACAAATCAAGATAATTTATTTTCTGATGACTTAAAAATTCTAACCTTGGTTCTGTAGTGATAAAAGGGAGGGTGAAGGAGAGAGTTGCAAGATTTATTTATTTATTTATTTGTATACCGGTACTCCAAAAAAGATTTCAGACAGAATAAGAAGGAATTTTCTTCACCTAAAAAAAGTGCTTTTATATAATGGGTATTATGTTCTTGATAAACTCATAATAAAATAAACAGATTCATCTTTGAAAAAAAGTTTTGGCAAAGAAACTGCTGTGGAAAACAAATTAATCGTGTAATGTTATTCAAGTATGTTTTTCTGAAACTAATTGTTTGGATTTCTTTCTGTGTTTTTTTTTGGGGGGGGAGGGGTCTGTTTTTTCCCCATTGGCTGCTAAAATAGTTTTCTAATAATGTTTTGTTATTCTCTTTTATTTAAGTAAAACTGTGTATTAAAAATAATAGTGTTCTTTCTATTTCAATGAAAGGCTAAAAATTCTAAGAAACGTTTTTTAAAATGATTGCTTTTGATACATTTCCTTGGTTACTCAAATTCATCTGTGCTTTCTTTCAAGTTCATTATATGGTTAAATTTATTTTTTTAAAGCAAATTATGTAGGCAGAAATAATCTAAATAAAATTTAGATTTATTATATTAGAACTATTTGAAAGGTTGCAATTCAGTCTAAGTGTAGCCTTAACTAGTTTTTTTTTTTTTTTATCTTAGTTAAATGACTAATGTAATTTGTTATAGGTAATAAAGACCATGTTTTGATACTGGGTGCTTTAGTAGTTGTTGCTTTTTAATCTAGTGATTGAATTGTGGTGTTCTTTTCAATGCATGGCATTGCTTTTTTTATGATGCAGGTAGTTGATACATTTCCACTGGTTCTTGAGTTGAAGCATAAAGAAAAAGTTCTTTTTGGTGTTTTTCTGTTTCATTACTGATTGGTTATGTTACTAGTTCACTGGCCATCACCACTTTGGAGTTATCTTTTCAGTGATCATGTGCCAGGTGTTGAGAGGTAAGGGATTTTCATTGAATGCCTTTTTTAAGTCGAGCCCTTTCTAAAATATTTTGCTCAAATAGGCATTTTTGGGGGGGGTCAGGGAGGATGGTTATCATTTGTATTGGTTCTTTTTATTGGAGAGGTGGCATAAAGGTGGGGTATTATAGAAGGAAGAAATAGAATGATGGTCGAGGGTGGGAAGATATGTGTAACTTTTAAAAAATGTTTATTGATGTTTAGAGAGAGAGAGAGAGAAACATTGATTTTTGCTCCATTTATTCATGCTGTCATTGGTTGATTATTGTATGTGCCCAGACCAGGGACTGAACCAGCAACCTTGGCATGTCAGGACAACTCTCTAACCAACTGAGCTACCCGGCTAGGTTATAACATTTTTTAATGAATATTTTGATGGATAAAGGTGGACATAATAGAAGTATCAAAGATTATTAATTTATTTGAAATCTATGACTGCAAAAAAATCTTTTTGTTATATTTTGACATAAACAATTGTTCTTTTATTCGGGCTGTTAATGCTGTTTGGTGTATCATGGGCAACTGAAGACAATAGTTAGCAGTGTCCATAAAGCATTGAATACCATGATAACATCCTGTCACCCTAACAGCAGTGTTTCAGAATCTCTGCCTGTTTAAATGGGCTATCTGTAAATGTACTTGCACAATAATGCATGAGCCACATCACCTATAAATTTGATTGGAATCTACAGCGCTGGCATAGGCTGATGGATAGCAGATTAGAGCCCTGATTAACCTTGTGATTCGAAGACTGGGAATATATTGTCTAGGCAAGATCCATCAGACGCAATCAGAATTTCAAGTGGTCAGATGAAATTCAAATGTGTATTGTGGCTTTTTCTCCCTTAGTGCTTTTCCTCCTAGGTTGTGTATTTTTCCCCTCTTTCCCCAAAGCTGAAAAATACTTCTTTGATGAATCTGCTCCTTACCCTACAGCTGTCTGTCTGTTATTCATCAGAAAGCAGGTCGCAGTTCAGTGAGCAGAAGAAAAGATTTTAATAGAAGCTATGCCAAGGGCTGTAATGCATCATTTTAGGGCCCTAATTACATTACAATGACAAATATCAATGGTGACAACAGCAATAACCTACATCCTTTAATGGCTGTGCTGGAAAAGGAGTTTGGGCCTCACGCCATTAGATTAGACTCAGTTTCAAAACATGGGCCATTAGAAGTGTGTGTCCACAGTATTATTGGCTGATCACTGAAGCCCAGTGGAAGGCCTGTAAATAAATGATGCCTCCCTAAAGCTGGGTCTGGTGGGACAAAAGAAGCAAAATTAGATGACCATGGAAGCAGCAGTGTTTCCCAGGCAACTTTAGCTTTCAAAGTGAGGAATGACTGGCTTAATTTTATGAAATCACACACACATCCCACCGCCCTCCTGCCAATTAGCCTGACCATGAAAATCCACTGGCATGACAACTTAAAGAAATTAAGAAGTCTTTTAAACAAAAGGAGGTCTTTAAAGAAAATGTTTGGAAGGTTCCCCTCCTACTCCACTCCTTTTTGTTATGTATGAGTGTTAACATACATGAATCAATAAAACGACTTTTCTACATTTATTTTTAAGAAAATATAGATTTTTTAAAATAGTGCCTCAGACTTAAAATAGTCTTGGTCTAAAGTTAAAGATGCCATATAAATACTGCTTGGTCTTTATTTTGCCAGCTGAGTAAGTTTCCTCAGAGTAGTTTTTATTGCCTAGATTATGTAGGCAAACTAAAGAACTCAGTTTTTTTATGTGCCCACACATTTTTCAACCCTCCTAGCAAGGGACTATTTTATTTATGTAAACAACATAATGAGGAAAATATGCTTGGCAGATGGTTCTAAGCATTAGAACCATCAGTTTGGTCTGCCCCAAAGTGTCTCATTATCTTTTATTTTCTCCCCCTCCACCTCTCCCTACAAAAAGCTTCGCAACCAAATGCCTTTGAAACACAGTGCTTTCAGTCTGGTGAATGGCACTCTATTTTCTCAGCTCACACTGGAATTTCACCCCATAACCACTGTGGTATGTTCGTCCAGGTGGAGAGTGGTTTGGTGATTCCCATTGCAGCTTTTCATGGTGGTTTAAGCATTCTTAAAGGATAGCTAAATGCTCCATGGGGCCAGTGCAGTAAATTAAATCAGGTCAGCACAGTTGGGTCCCTGTTCACTGCTGCTTATTGGCGCTGGGTTTTTGTCCATCCTGTTAGGAATGCAGAACTGGAATGGAAAGCGTAGGCTTGAAACTTCATGGTGGATCTGTGTTTTCTCTTGGCTGGCAACATTTTTAAGGTGCTGGCATTTAAAAGATTGCTTAGCTATAAAGTCAGAAGGGTTGCTGATGAAAGAAGGAAACCTAGATTGCACATGTAGAACATCGCTGTCATTCTGGTTGGTAATGACTTAGTAAGAAAGAGAACATTTTGTCTTCTTATAAAATGAGGAACTGACCCTGATGGAATTTATTTTAAGAATGTCTCAAGAATACTAATTGCTTTATGTTTTCTGTCTCTCAACACTTCTCTCCTTCTGCCCCCCCATTATTAAAATATAAGCTATTTTATATGTATGTGCATAAAAAAAAACCACGTTTACTTGTCACATGCCAAAGTCTATAAGGAACCATCTGATAATACAAGTTAAGAAGAACATTGGTGAAGCTTTGGGTAACTTTTTAAAGAAAATGTATTGGTGGCTTTCCTTCCTTCCCACCCTACCCCCTTCCACTTCAGCATCTTATTGGTATAAAATTTTTATACTTACAAAAATTATTATAGAAAAATCTCTTGTCTGACATTATTGGGGCTTTTACAGATATATAATACGATGATAATGTTTCCAAGGTTAATCTCCATATACACACAAATTGCTTACTATTAAGTATAGAAAGACTTTTTAACGTGTTCTAAACTTCATATGCTGAGAATCTTGGCAAATGCACTTGGGAATTTTTATGGTTGGAGAAAAAAATGCCATTCTTCAACAATTCATTATTATGGATGTGAATTAATGAAGTTTTTGGGGTTGGTTGGGGGCTATTCTTTTGGCAGATTGGGGACTTGGTCATAAAATCCCAGAGAATACTAATTGAGAGAATTTGGGATATAGGGAAGAATGTATATTTTAATATTTAAATTCTGAAAACTCAAGGTTTTATAAAAAACCATATTAGAATGAATGAGGGTCCTATTGAAGGCTTTTAAAAACTGATTTCCAGTTATGAAAATTAAATTCTTTTTTATGTTGTCATGGTTCTTGAAGGTTGACTTTTTAAGATGAATTCTGGTTAATAAATTGTGCTATTAATGTGGCACTGTTGTCACTGCTTCCCTTTAATGGGCTTGCTGATGAGAGTTTTCCTCTTGCTTAGGAAATAACACCAACAAGAATATAAAGTGTGTTTTAATGTCATCTTGTTAATATTTTGGGAATTTGTAACCAGCTGACTGTTCTCTTTATTGCTTTCCCTTCTTTCTTTTTTTTTTTTTTTTTTTTTTTTTTTTTTTTTTGTATTTTTTGCAGGCAGAGATTGTCAAGAGGCTGAATGCTATCTGTGCACAAGTCATTCCTTTCCTGTCCCAAGAGGTAAGGCAGTTGCTTTCAGACACTGGGCTAGAAGGTGCCATTTTAGTGGTTTTACAGAAAAGGAATTGTGACTGACTCTGGCTTTGTCAGTCTCTTGGTGTTTGTGTTGCACATTTCTAAGATTCAGTGTTTGTATTCCAATTTCTACACCTTACTAATATTTAGTGGGATATAATTTGTTTATATAATGGAATATTTTCTAACGTGCAAAGGTAAATTTAGTTGTTAAAATATTTTGTTCATTGGGCGATGTAGTGTTGCTCAGATTTATGACTCTTTGTCTTACTTAATGACATCTAATAGTGTAGATTGAAAAACTGTCCAGAAGACAAAAGCTGTTCTATACTTGTGCCACCTGGGCAGTAAGAGCTGGCAGAAGACATAGCAGATAGGAAGTACTTTGTGTAGTAAACAAGCTAATGTAACTTTTGGCTAGCTGTTCTTAAAATGTTACTTTTTATTACCTGATGAAGTCTTTGTGTTGCCTGTACATTGGAGAAAATACATGCAAGATGGACTCAGTGGTCTCATTGCTCCGAGCACTCCAGACTTCGTGCATTGCCAGGGCCACGCCTGCAGCTTCCTTGCTCTCTGGTTCACCGTCTGTGAGAGTGCACACTGTCCACAGATGCACACATACTGGAATGAAGAGGTGCATTTCCAGTGCATGGTGGCTCTCTTCTTGTGCCTTTTGATTGTTGGCTTGCTCGCTTGCTTTTAGTAGTTACGAAGTTTATGTGAACCTGCTGGAAAGGAATCATTTTTGGGAATAGAAGGCGCAGAGGCACTTTCCTCCGGCCCTTCAGTTTGTTTTCAATCTGTTGGGTTGCTACTGTTCAGGACGGCGATTCAGGTTCAGGTTCATCGCCTGCGTATAGTGGGAGTGAGCTGAGGATGTTGGTGTGCAGCTGGTATTTGCTCATACATGTTAAAGAGTTGTGTATTCCTGTTTGACTTATTTGGCTTGAACTGGGTTAGACCTCAGTAACCTGGGGTACCTTTCATTGGGTATATATCCCTCTACGGTGGTCATATTCACAGACCCTGGACCTAAGTTAAAATCCTGAATTCAAGTGCTCTTCTGGATCACAAACACTAAAGGATGTATTGTTTTTCTCCCCTTTTAGCTGTTACCACAAAACCACCACCCACTCTATCCCCATTACCTATATCCACTTGGGATTTGCTTGTGACTAGATTAGATGGAGTGGTGAAGGAGGCCTGCTTGCATTTCTTTAGGGAAGCCTGAGTACCCTTTGCCTGCTCCAGACCAGCCCTGCTTTATGGAGAATGGGAAGAATGTGGAACTCACAGGGCTGTTTCCAGGTTGAGGAGTCCCAGCCCAAGGTAGAAGGAAAAGTTTGAATTCTCCCTGAGGTGGTGTCCGACCTCTGCAGGCACAGACCTCTATATGTAATTACTGGACAGATTCTTCCCAGGACATTGTTGCGCGATCTGTAGTGTTATGTGTAGAAGTGGAAGGAGGTCTTGGGCGGTTGGTGGAGCTGATCTGCCTGGAGGTGGTTTTCCCACGTGAGTTATGTTGTTTGTATAACGGGCGCAGTAGGAGCAGAATGTGTAATGGTAGTGGCGCTGAGCAAGACCGGACTGGAATTAATTGGCTGAGAAGGTTGTACCCTGTAGAGGAAAGCCATGAGGGAGATACTGGCAGCTCCTTTTCTGCTTTAGGCTGGGAGGGTAGGCATCATAATCTCACCGCTTACTGTTGATTTCCCTATTTACCTTTGATATTTCTTGGTTGAAATCCTTGATTCATGTGTAATGACCTGTGTCATGTTTTTCTAAAACCTAATTCTGTGTATGTCTTTTCTTCTGCTTACTTCGGATTTTTAATTGGCTTTTTTTTTTTTTTTTAAGTTACCTAAGGTGTGTTTATATCTTGTGATGCGTGGGTCACAGATGTGTTTGTTCCTGTTTAATCCAGTTCTCTGATGTTTTGTGTGTGAACATTGCCCACCTTCTTTCCTCTTCTGGGCATTCTGTGAGCGTCAGACTTCTTGCCTTTACCCTGAGGCCAGATGTACCATAATCTGGAGGGAGGGAAGCAGACAGGTTATTAGAAGAAGATGAATTCTACTTCCTGTCTCTTAAGAGGCATGGAAAATCACTCTTGCATCGCTGTGAGCGTCACTTGGTGCCAGGGCTGAAGACTCTTAATCTGATCTTTTAACACTAGCTCTCCGTGTGACAGTCCCACTGCCAAAACAGCAGCTGTGGTGTTAAAATTTATTTTAAAATGTTTTTTAAATGATTGTCTCTGGAGGAAAGAAAAAATATTTCCTGAAGACTAGTGCATAAGCTGCAGGACAGTGGTTGAAGAGAATATTTTGGAATTTGACAGGAGCAAGAGGTAAATTTACATACACCTAGATGAAGTCTATTTTTAAGTTAGCTCCCATGAGTTGATTAATATGCCTGCTTAACGTTGCTTGTGTCTAGTGTACCTCATTTTGAATAATTGAAAAGCTAGATCACACTGAATTGCAACCATTATATTTAGTTTTAACTGCAAGACTTTGTTTTAGAAATCAGTTGTATAATTGTAGATCAGAAGTATTTGAAGTGAGTATGGATATAACAATCACAGGAAAACATTTTCTATTAGATTTCACTAAAACATTAAAATTTAAAAAAGATTTTAGTTAATATATATTTTAATGGCTTGTTGTACTCACATATGACTAGTTCCAAAGTCCCAGAATTAGAAAAAGGTATTGCTAACTGTTGTCATTAAAATAACTGTCACTAATAGTTCTTAAAATTTTATAGAATCCCTAATATCGGAATTTAGATAAACTTTATAAGTGAGTCTTTACCAGTCTAAAGCTTTTTTTTCCATTTCCCCTTTCTTTGGTCCTTTAGGAATGGGTAAAAACTAATCTGTATTTTGCTGCCCTCAAATTTCATTAAAAGGGAAATCTCAATGTAGTAAGTGGAAACTCTTCTCTATCCCACTTTGGATTTCATTTGCAGGGACAGAACTATAAATAATCAACTCCTCGTTGGCAGTTCCATAAACAGGAGATGCCAGGGTGATGATAGTTGGATCTGGGTCAGGTCTTGGCCTCCCTGTTACAAATTTATGGCTTACTATGACAGAATTAAGCTGGGTGACCTTTAGCAAGTGATTTACCTCTCTAAGCCTCAGTTTCCTCATCTGTACGATGAGGTTAATAATAGCATGGAACACACATGATCACTTTGAGGATTATTTGGGATTATACGCATGCAGTTTAGCACATAGTAAACATCTCTTGATGTTTACTAGGTCGCAGGAGTACTAGCAGCAGCAAAGTTCTGAACTTTCTTGTGAGGGAACCTAGAGTCAAGCCCTCCTTCCCCTTTTAGTCATTGCTTTTTGAAAGATTGTGAGTTGATTATTTTCCTCTCTGTTGTCCTTCTGATAGAGGAAAAAAGTGTGAATTGAAACCAAACCCAGGCTGACACACTAGCTGAAAGTCTTAGTTGATGCGTTAGGTAACCTCCAAAGTGATTCTCTTCTAGCTCCAAAACTTAATGTTCCCATTTGGCAAACACCTGTCTCTCCCCAATCAGCAAGCAAAGAGCCATCCATAATTATGGTGACAGATCGCTCTTCAAGGGCTCACCTATTGCACTCACCTCAGAAGGAACAGTGGTTTGGGACAGGGTCTGTGTTTTACCCACAAAGCTATGTAGAAAACCAGACTTCACAGTGCAGTTTGGATCTGGTTGTTTTCAAAATATACCAGGTTGCTAAGCTGAAAGTTGGTTTTGTTTTTACAACTTGTTTATGTGGATGGAGTCTCTTTTCTTCATCAGTGATTTCAGGATGTAGCTTCCTCCCCCCCTCTTTTCCAAGTGAGAGGAGGGGATGTAGAGAGACTCCCACATACGCCCCAACAGGGATCCACTGGCAACCCCCATCTGGGGCTGATGCTCTGCCTATCTGGGGCCATGCTCTCAATTGAGCTAGTTTTAGCACTTGAGGTGAGGTTCCCAGCGCTAATATGCTAGCACCAATTGAGCCATGGCTGCTGGATGGGAAGAGAGAGAGAAGGTGGAGGTGAAGGTGAAGGTCACTTTTCCTGTGTGCCCTGACTAGGAATTGAACCTGGGCCATCCACACGGCAGTTCAACACTCTACCACTTAGCAAACTGACCAGGGCTAGGATATATATAGTCTTTGAGGACCTTTAAACATTATGGGCCCTGAGCAAAATTGAAGGATGCCAGTAAATGGACTTGCTGACAGTGTCCCCTTTCTCCTTTCCCAAGGAAATACCTTTAGATTCTACAGTCAGTTGAAAGTTGGGTGCCACTTGTTACACCCTGGGAGCAAAGTGCAGTGTTTCTGCTAGTTTGGAATCAGACCAGCTCTAAGACTCTTACTGGCTTTGTGTTGAGAAAGTCCATCGGTCTAAGCTTGAATATGCCTATAGAATTGTGGGAATAAACGTATATTATAGGTACTGAAATAACAAGCACTTGGGATAGTAAACATCAGTTTTGTTTTGTTTTCTTTTTCCTGGAAATGAATTCTATTCCAGCTTATTTTGGGTCCCAAGACATTTGCAGAAGAAGGACTTAGTAAAAACTGGGAAGAGTTTAAGGTAGTATTGCAAAACGAGCTGGCCAAACATCTTCCTATGCAGTGAGCGAGGCCTTGCAGCGTAGGGCTGCTGCCAACAGCTGGCAGGTAGCAGCTCCACACAGATTACCTTTCAGAGGAGGGAAATTCTTTATTTTTTGGTAAACCAGTAAGTATGGTCTTGACCTGTTAGATTAAGCATTAAATATTAGGCACTAGCTGAGGACCTGATTTGGAGAACATCTGTGTTTTTTGTATTCTTATTTCCCTAGATTATAAAATTATTTATTTTTGATACAGGCAGGGATGTCTCATGGTGATCAACAAGGTGTCCCTAAGACCTTTGAGAACTTCAAACCCCTGGTAGGATGGAGGTGGAAATTTATTACATTGTCATTGGAAATCTTCTTTCCTCAGGATACAGTAGTATTTGTCAGGAACTAGCTGCTCCTCTAACAAGGAACAGAGTTCATTGGAATAGTTATGTTATGTGAGAGGCAGTGTGATCAGAACCCAAGTCAGGAAGCCCTAGAGCCCAGTTGCAACTCAGCCACTTGCTTCCTTTATCATGTTGGGCCAAACACTTCGCTTCCTGGGCTGCAGTTTTTTCATCCATCTAATGGAAACCCGCACTGTCTTGTTGAGTTGTTATTAGTGACAGTGTAGAGTACCTAGCAGGAGATTTGGCTGCTTTAACGGATTAAGGGAATAATAGTTTGGTTAAGATGAAAACTTGTTTTCCCTCACACAACAGTTTACATAGAAGCAGCCGTAGCTAATCTGGTGACTACGTGTCTTGCATACTCCATCGAGTTCCTCTTGCATTGATGCTCATCATCACTAGCACCGTCATGTCCTGTCCCAGACAGCAAGAAGGAGAAGGGAGAAGACTTTTTTTTTTAAGGGCCTAGTGTTGGAAGGTGTTCATAGTTTTTCTCACTTGGCAATGAAAAATGCCTAGTTGCCTACCCATAGATAGCTGTTAAGGCAGACTTGGAAATGTAGTCTTCACTGGGTGGCAATTAAACTCACCTAAATTTTACACTAACGTAAGAAAAGGGCTATTAGGACAGTTAGCAATTTCTTCTAGACATTGCGCTGTGCATAAGATTAGTGGCCATTATTACTATTGCCATTGTTGATTTGAAGGGAAGTTATATCGAGTTAGTGGTGTGTCTTTATATGAAAAACTTGAGCTCTGAGTTTGATCAGTACAACTTGTATTTTAATTTATCGCTTAAAATATAAATGATACATAGTTCTTGCCACCAAAGTATTAATTGTAAGAAAAAGAACATCCATCATGTATTATTTATCATTCATACATTCACAGGGGTGGAACGTAACCCATATGAACAGTTATAGACCTTGTGGCCTGCCTAGGTCCAGATGCACAGCTGATGTTTATGCCTGCATTTTTCAGAGTATAAATATTGAGAAGTGTGTCAATGGTGGGATGTAGCAAACACATAGGCCTGCCCTATTTTGTAGTAGACTGGCTGGAACGAAAATGCTACTTGAAACTGAAAGTTATTGTTAAGAAAAATCTTTTCTCATGAGTGGAACAAGTTCTAAGTCGTTTACTTAGAACTTCCCCCCACACCTCTCTTAGACGTAAGACATATTCTTGTATGTATTGTCTTTGATCTGGAGAAAATGGAATAAAAATTTTGACAGTCTCTCTCCCCGAAATCACAGAAGATACATTGGATAAGTCAGTCTTTGTTTTTTGGAATTATAAGATATCTCAGTGACGAGGCGGTGGTGCAGTGGATAGAGTGTTGGACTGGGATGCGGAAGACCCAGGTTTGAGACCCCGAGGTCGCCAGCTTGAGTGCGGGCCCATCTGGCTTGAGCAAAAGCTTGCCAGCTTGGACCCAAGGTCGCTGGCTCCAGCAAGGGGTGGCTCGGTCTGCTGAAGGCCCGCTGTCAAGGCGCATGTGAGAAAGCAGTCAATGAACAACTAAGGTGTTGCAGTGGAAACGAAAAACTAATGATTGATGCTTCTCACCTCTCTCCGTTCCTGTCTGTCTGTCCCTCTCTATCCCTCTCTCTCTCTCTCTGTCCCTGTAAAAAAAAAAAAAAAGATATCTCAGAAACATTAGCTTAGTTGGATTCTTTTGCCGCACCACACCTGATCCATTTTAATGTCTTGGGCCTGAAACCATTTCCAGACCACAGCCTGCAGTAACCTGAAGTGTGTATACCGTATGAAGAGAGTGAGTAAGAACATAAAAGCAGTTCCTTATGACCAGTGGCTTCCTAATTCCCATTTATTAAACCCCTGGTCATCGTTACCTTTGGAGAAATGGCATTCATCTTTAACCTGGTTTCCAGCAGAATGTTACAACTTGTTTCAGTGCCAAGGAGGATGGATATTCCCCTCCTCCCTCACTTCTTTGTAATTCCATAGCTAAGTTTTCTTGTTCCTTCAATTAAGCTGAAGCAGGGCTGCTTTGAGGCTAGTGGGCGCGCCCTGGAGCAGGGCCCTGGAGGAGCCCACTCTGGGGCTTGGCTTGGCCAGTGAGCAGGTTTTCCTTGCATCTCTAAGTACTGACTTAACAGATGAAATAATTTGAATCATTCTTTTGTCCACATTTAACAATATTCTCTGATTACTACAAAGTTGTGGAGTATTAAAAAGGAAAAGTTAGGAGTGAAAATTTTAAGCTCTCTACTTTTACTCTTGTATTTATTTAGGGAAAGAGAATGTCCCAACTTGAATGCTTTCTTGTGCAAATTGAATTTTGAACGCAAAGCTCAGTGTTTATTGCTTTTCTAATAACTGGTATCAAGTAATTAGAGTTTCGCTCTAAAATTCTGTGGATTTATTTGAGTGCTCTACCTTGCATTTAAACAGTAGAAAATGATAACAATGATATAATCCTGATAATATGCATTTATTTAAATTCTGATTTCAATAAGCTAGAATAATTAGTCAGATCAAATGATACATGACTTTCTATTTTGGACATGCCATTAATTTGGTACTTTTAATTTGATGGAAAATGTACCCCTTCTACATTCTGAGATGTGGATGTGTTAAATGCTCTTTATTTGGCACCTGGGTTAAAATGGCACTGGATATCTCTGAACCACATTTTGCATGTATAGAAAACTTGTAAAATGGAATTTGAGAAATGTGATCAGTCACTTTCATATTGTGCCTCAGGGAAAAAATGAACAAAATGCAGCGTTACATGCACTGGTGGCAGTGTTCGTGCCTCGTAATGGCACCAGGTTAACTGGTCACATTGCTTGTTAACTTTGTAAGGAAATCAATGGCTTGTGATAACATGGTTTGATGTGTGTCGGGTTGGCTGAAATCACCAAAGATCCCCTGCTAAGTATGCAGTGATACTTGGAAGACCATCTTCAGAAATCATTCATTAAATGTCAGCAGCCTTTAGTGTCATCTGCTTCCCAGTCGGGGTCATTTCTGTCAGTGTTGGTTAATATACTATTATGACAGTGCTGTATATCTAAGGACTGTCCTAAAATGACTGACTACACCTGGATTGGAGCTTTAGAGGATTTGGTCTAGTTTCTTGGTTATCACATTGGATAACCTTTTATTTAAAATCTTCTTCCCCTCTCATAATAGTGAATGAGACACTAGAAAACATAATCCTGTCCCATGTTCCATGGTTGAGTAATTGACTTTTTCTTTGTGATTATGCGTTTTTGTTGACAATTGGATGTTTGGTGAGATCCTTATGGTGACGTGGTGACCTGCTTGCCTTTAGTAAATGAAAGATGATTCTCAGCAGGGGAACTTGTTCCTGCAGGTTTAAATGTAGACCTCCTTCTAAAGGCAGCAGTGCCCGTCCTTATCTGTATGTGTCTAAAAACATTAATGTGCATTTGTAAAACTGACTCATCTCTTTGACTTTCATTTAGGTAGTGATTAGCTTGCTACTAGAGCTAAACTTTAAAATACTTTAAGTAGGGCTGTGTTGTCCAATACAGTAGCCTTAGCCACAAGTGGCTATTAAGATTTGAATTAAAATCAGTTAAATAAGGTTAAAAATTAGTGTCTCAGTCACGGTAGCCACAATTTTACTGCTCTGTGTCCACCATATGTGGCTGGTAGTTATAGCGCAGATCTGGGACAGTTCCAGCATTGCAGAAAGTTCTGGAAATCAGACTATGAGAATTTATAGACAAATGAGTGAAGAATGCTCTGCCTCCACATGAGTGAGAATGGAGAAGGCAGAGCAAATCCAAATCCCAAAATGTGCTCCTGAGAGCTTTAATCCCAAGTTCCAGAGCCAAGTTGTTTTTAAAGCTTTGCATACATACTCACTCTCTTTGAGATTTGAAGCTCAGAGAAGACCAATTTATCAGGTATTAGCCAAATTAAATTTGGTGGGGTTATTTGTTTGTTTGGTAGTAACTAATTTTTTGTGGACTAACATTTATTCGAATACTATTTAGGAAAGACTGACTTGAGTTTTGGTTAAATTTAAAGCTTATTTGTGTTAATAAACTTGGTAGAGTTGCTGAAAAAGGTTCAGTAGGATATTTGCCTGACTTGTGGAACATGGAATGATCTTGTACTCAGATTTGATCTGTTTAGCCACACCTGGAGAATTGTGTCTCGCTACCTTGAGCGTGACTGGAAGAGTAGCCAGAAGAATGAACAGCCCAGAGCCAGCGACCTGGGGATGTTCAACCTGAGTGCAGAAAATTAAAAATGTGCATTATGCCGTTTTCAAGTTCTTGAGGTGCACTCCAACGGAGGAGACTTTAGAGCAGTGGTTCCTAACCTGGGTTCTATTGAATCTTAGGGGTTTGATGAGTTGGTCTCGGGTTCGGAGAAGCCTCTGCCGCGGAGGCCAAAATAAAGTAATACCGTAATTTGTTGTGAATTCATGCACTTTGTTGGTTTTGTTCTTTGAGCAAGGTGATGTTCATGCACGGCTCATTTTGTGCACCAGTAAAAAAACATATACCTATGTCTTGAACTTGGAAAAAAAATCATATTTCATTTATCACTAAAGAAGGGTTCAGTGAATGCGCATATGAAACTGGTGGGTTCGGTACCTCAAAAAAGGTTAAGAACCACCGCTTTAGAGGCAAAATGGGGTCCAGTGGGAAGCAGTAATCTACCTATATTTCTATTCAGTATTAGGGTGCATCATCCCCAAATGGATAAAGCGTACTCATGAGGTAGTGAGTTCTTTCTCAAAGGAGGTGATAAAACAGAGACTGACTATTCTTTAGGGTATCATAGAGGAAGTTGGAGTTAGTAATGACTTGTGGCATGTGGTTGGTAAACAAGTGCTACCATCCCGATCCCTTCAGCCAGGAAATATGGAGAGACTTTTGTTGGTTGGTTATTACAGTGCTTGTGGGGACTGGGGACTACTGGATTCTGTATCTCATGTTTTCTAAAGGTCCTCTCTAGTTCTGAGTGAGTGGCTTTTTTGTACATGTGGCTAGTGTGATTGTTATTAGGAGGGTATTTGGTCCAATTCAGGCCTAAGTATTTTTCACCGTAGAATATATTGCATTAGGTTCACTTCCTGCCATCCAGCTTTGTACTGTTACCAGGTATATCTTACTGAAATACAGAACTGATAACATTCAGCTGCTTAAACATTTTTAATAAAAAATGCCTCACTGAGGTAACGTCCAACTTATTTGCATGCTCTGTGAAGCCCTTCTCTCTTTGGCTGCCTCCTGCCTTACAGATGCTACTTCCCACTAGCACATGGTTCTCTAGAGTGTGTGTGCGCCATACTGAGATGACTTCACACACTTGCCTTTGTTGTCCTTCCTGTGAATACCTCTTCCACTTAATGAGTTTGGCATTGTGGCTTGCCATTCCCAAGGAGGCCCTCACAATCTAACCTGCCTTGTCTCTCCCAACTTTTCCCTTCCCCTACGTCCTTCCCCACATACACTTTCTTTCTCTTCCTTGACAGACCAGCCCCCTTCTCCTTCAGGGACCTCAGCCAAGCTGCTCCCTCTGCCCTGGTATTCTTTTCTCCTGGTTCTTCCTCCACAGAACTCCTTCATGGCCTGGCCTGTTGGTCTGGGGTGGGGGGTCAGCTTCCCTAGGGAATCCTCTCCCAGGCCTGAGATTCAATTAGATACTTCCCTGATAAGTGATTACGTAGCATCCTGTAATTTTCTTCATGGAAATTATCCTCTTATTGTAATTACAGAACATCTTGAGTATTATTAATTCACTGAATGTCTTGTTCATTACTCTTATCTCAGTTCCTGGTATAATGCATGGTCCATAGTAGGTGCTAAATAAATATTTAAGAAATGAATAAGAAAACAAAGCCTTTCTTGATGCCCCAGGAAGTGTGCTTTTGTCATTTCTTTCTGTAGCCTTCATAGTACAGTATCTTATATTCTCCATTCCTGGATGTCTGGGAGTTCTTTGAGGAGTTCTGTTCACTTTTGGATTTCCATGTATCAGGAATGTTCTTGTTGTTTATTATAAGAACCTGGCTTCATTTTACATCTCTGCCCTTACTACCCTTTTACTATGACTCTCAATAGACCGGCATTAAAAAATTTTTGAGCTGTTACGTAGTGTTTTTTTTAATCACTGTTTTTATTAGACATGCCATCTCTTGCCAGGCTTGGAAGTAAAGGCATGGCAGGTATTGTCATTGTAATCTCCTCAGAAATATGTGTTAAACACCTATTGTATGTGTACTTTATGTTTATTTAACATGTTCCTGGTATGTTAAGGTCTGTTTCTCAGAAGGCTTTGTGAGACCTAGAAGCTTAAATTGTTTATATTTACAATACTTTTTCTGAACATATGCAAAAATAATTTTATGGTGAAAGTCAGTGAGCAATGTCATTTACTGACCATTTTTTCTCCAACCATGCTTGTATTTCTTAAATGTCTTTTTTAGATATACTTTATACCTCATAAAATTTACTCATTTTAAGTGTATAAATCAATGGTTTTTAGTAAATTTACAGAGTTGTAGAACCATAACCACAATGTAGGTTTTCTTTTTAAGGATTCTTTAAAAATTATAATATTTTAAATAATCAATAAAAATGAATAATTGGGTTTTTCTTTCTCCCTCTCCCTCTCTCTTTGGGGACCCCTTTCACCTTTGGCTTATTGATACATTCATTCTCAGTGGTATTTTCCTTGGTGCTGCTGGTGTGAAGTTTAAACCAGGAGCTTATATCTGAGTGAGCAGCTTGAGCAATAAAGAGGCCGTAAGGAGTGTTGCCTTATGCAGGTCTACTGAGTCTAGAGTGGCTGTCACCACCTGTGAAGTGGCAGAAGGGATAAGCCGGGAGTGGGAGAGGAAATGAGATGTAGGGTAGAGTGGGAGAAGGAAGGTCAGAAGGGGAAGGGGAAGGAAAGGGGAAGAGATGGCAGAGGTAACGGGAAAGCTGTCACGTTTCAAGATGTGAAACACTTGCTGTGCTTTCTGATTCAGGGAGATTATTTGTTAAAATTTGAACATGGAAAAATATGACTTCTTTGGTTCAGAAGAACCAATATTTTATTTTCCTTTGCCTCTTCTCTGAGTTTTAATTTTCACCTTATCTGGTGCATGCTTGTTTAGTCTGTGATATAATGGCACTACTGTGTTGCCCAGTGAGCAGAATCAGGCTGTCTCTGGTGCTCTCAGAGGGGGAGGAGGAGGTGAGGGAGAAGGAGGGGGGGAAGAGGGGGAGGAGAAGGAGGGGGAAAAGGAGAGGGGAGGAAGAGGAGGAGGTGGAGGGGGAGGAGGAGGCTGCATTCTTTGCCCTTAGGGAGCTTCTGTTCAAAAGGTTCTTCCTTAAGCAGCAGATGGTTCACAGTTAGCAGAAAAGGGGAAGTGAAATCCTGAATGACAGGTCAAGTTCAGATGTGGTATAACATGGCCATTGCCATGAGTGACAAGGAAGGAGCTGCATCAGGACTTCCATTGTCATTTTAGCTTTTTAACAAGAGTTTTTACAGGAACATCAGATGTTAGTGTTATGGTTCACTGGTGTGTTTCTGGTTTTCTCAATAAATACAATTGACTTTAATGCTGAGCTAGAGAGATGTCACCACTGCCTAAGGCATCTTTGCTGATCTTGGCAGTTGGAAACCAGTTTATGAAGCAAGAGTTGAGTGATCTTTGTGGTAGAAAGACCCTAACTAGTTGTGTTTTCTGCATCTTTGTCTTATAGAGCTGTTCTGTGAATGCTTAATATAAAGTAGGTGATACTTTAGTAATATGGCGATAACAAAAGTAATGCACAGAAATGGCAGAGTAAGATGTGTTTAAAAGCTTTTGTTGAATGAATGGATGCATGAGTAGAAGGAATGGTATATGTGTTGGATGTGTATATGTGTAGTTTTTGGGCTTTCAGTTTGTTTGGAAGTTGTGAGCAGCCATTGTTGAAGATAAAAGGTTGAAAATACCATAAAAATTTCTGTCCTTATACCCACTTTGGATATTAGATAAATCCCAGAGTCCTACATGTTGTCTTTTTCTCTGCTTTCTAAGTGTTGCTATTTTTTATTACTCTGACAATCAGGTTACCCTAAAACTAAACATTGAGCTTTGTACTTGGCACATACAGCTAAGTGCTTGACTTAGATCTCAATTGGTTCCGACAGACAGGTTGTAACACGATTTGGTCGTAAGTTGAATAGTCTATATGTACAGTACTGAAATGATGTTATAAAAATCTTTAAGTCATATTTTATCATAATTTTCTTTCATTATTGTTATATATCATATTTTCTTTGTTCATTTTATGCTATTTGTATCTCTGCACCATTTTGTTTCTTATTTTTACATTCGTCAGGTTTAAGTAAAACACTGCATTATCAGTACAACTGGTTTAATATTTGAAAAACATACAAAATTACAAAATACAGATACATACAAAACTGCTCCAGACATGGAGCAGTCATGGCTAGCAATTGTGGTCATAAAATCGAATGGTCGTAAGTTGCATGGGTTGTAAGTCTATCAATACCTGTAGTAGGTGCTCAGTAAACATACATAGTCAGGTTGGCTTTAGGAAAACTATTACTGGTCATTTTATTGATTGTGCCTTTCTACTCTTTTTAGTGTTTTTATAAATCTTTAGGATTTTTACTTCAGAGAAAGAGAGAAATTCAATTTGCCAAATATTTTATTAAAGAGTAAGAGAGTGGACAGAGGTATCTGTACATACCTCTGTTGCTTCTTAAGCCCTTGTTTTAAAACTTTTACAGTTAAAGAAAATCAAAGGTATATTTAATATTCAAAGGTTATTAAAAGCTTCAAATGCAGTGATCTATTTCACATTTTCCTTTCCGTTACTCGTAGGCACGAAATACATACTTCTGTTAGAAATCAAGGGGGAAGACACTACATGTAGATAAGTAATTCAGAGTAGTTTCCTCTCCCACATCACCTCCCCCACACCCCTTCCCCCATATCACATCACCTTGCCCACCGCTACCCCTACACAGCTGGGAGGTGGAAGTGGCGGTCACCCTAGATAATCTCAGTAACTATTAAATCAAAGGTTTTGGAATGTAGTACCAGGTAGCTCAAGGGAGATTTCATGTTTAACTGGTAGCTTAGCTCTGTATGTATTAGATAGTGTGATAGCCCAGCTTCATATTTACTTCAAAGCAGTGGAGAATGTTAGCTGCATTTCTTAACTGGGCTCAACCAAATCAGAACCCTTCCCGGGCACACAAAGGAGCACCTGATCTCAGCACAGTCCCTTTGGTTCTTCATTCACTAAACCTACTTAAAAGAAGTCCAGGAGAGACCTGTTTTAGACCACGTTTGAGTATGGAGATATTAGAGAGCCTTCAAGTATATTTAGGTGGGGATAATATTTAACATTTAGGGGGCACTGCATGTGTCCAGATGTGAGTGCCTCCATACCAAGACTTCTGTGTGTTTAATCTTTCTAATATTACAAAAATTACTAATATCAGTGCTTTATCATTCTTTATAGAACTGAGTCATGGATAGAGAGATGGTCCTCTACTGTCCATCCTAGTTCTCTCCAAAGAAAAATGACTTAAACTTGCAGGCATTTGTTTTTCCATTGCATTTAAAAGAAACACTGAAGTCCTTAAACTTTACTACTACCGATAGTTGCACCTTTTAAATCTCTTTTAAATTTGCAGCTCTTCATTTCAGAAATTAAAATACAAATACTTAACAATTATAAAAGAAACGGACGGAAATGTTTAAATCTATATGTCTTTTTAATGTTTAACAAACATTAGGAGGAATTTTAAAAATAGCTTTCTAGGAAATATTTTGAAAATTTTTACGTAGGTGGGAAAAGAAGAGGGGATACAAAGTAGGGGAAATGGGTTGTGTGAAGCTGCTTGTACCCGTTGTAAGGGAGCGCACCGCACGGAAGCGCAGTTGGGCACTCAGCTCACTTCTCAGCAGTATAAACCCAAATGTACCCTAGGCATTCAGTCATCCACCCACCGGGGCTTGTTTTTGAAATAATGGAGACCTCCAGGTCCTATTTTGCATGTGATTGAAGTGAGAGGACATGTTAGGAAAAGCTATTCTTGACCTAGTAGAAGGCAAATAATTGTATTCTGTTTCTGATCTTCATTTATAGCACCAGCAACAAGTGGTGCAGGCTGTGGAACGGGCCAAGCAGGTGACCATGGCAGAACTGAACGCCATCATTGGGGTACGTGCCCTTTCCATTTTAGCTTTAATCTTGGTGTTTGTCATCAGCTCTCTCACTCTCTCTCTTCAGTTGTGTTCTATGAAAAGGGCCAAAGGCAGTAGAGGACCACAAAGCTAAATTCAGCACTTTGCCTTTAACCTCATGTGAAATTTGGTGGCTACCTCAGAAACTTTGGATCACATTTTCACCAATTCAGCTGACATGTTCCTGAAAACTCTCTCTTAAGGAGACTGGGTAGTTTTCATATTTCCTTCCTTTGCTGCCAGCTTCTGTTTCTAACCTATGTCAGAAAATGATTCGTATTGTCCTTATGTAAAAATGACCTGACTTTTTAAATCTTCCCTCAAATTCAGAGTACCTTAATGTCATTTTTTAGTAAAATGTACAGTTTTGCATCACCCTACTACTCTTCCCTGTGATCAGTGGTACTTATGGGCTAATGTCCATTTGTAGTAGAAATAATAGATGAACCACCTGTTTGAAAATCACTGCCCAGAGAGAAAACCCTTGCTTGCAATAGTAGCATTACTAATGTTGCATAGAAACCTTCCTGGAATCATGGCAGTCACTCCAGCCCCACTTACATTTTTGTTCCCCAGATTCAGGTAACGAGTGATAAAATTAGGTGCTCAAACTTGGATATAAAAGCAAGAGATCGTAGCAGTTCCTTAGGTTATTGTAATGAGGGCACTAGGACTGTACTTGCCTCTGTCTGCCTCCTCCCAAATACTTACTTTTGTGTACGGATTATACACGAAAGTCTTTTCTTTTTCTTTCCCTACTTAGTATATCAAACACACTTTGAAATGCTAATTATTCCATTTACTTTCATTAAAATTCGAATTGCTGAGAGTGAAGATGCGGATATGGGTCACCTGATAATCAGTCTGAAGTGAAGATATTGCTTCAATTATGCCCGTCTTTTAACAAGGAAAGCAGGACTGGGTGACTGCAGGTGCTTGTGGAGCAGAGTCTGATTGTAGCTTTTATAAATGGGCTATTTCGAGCTCTATGTTGAGTCCCCCCGACCACGTGAAAATAGTGGTTGTAAATTAGAGACATAATAAATGAAAAGGTAACCTTTATTTCTTGAGAAATGTCCCCCAGAAAGAAGAGGTTGAATCAGAACAAGCCACATAGACTCATTTGTCACCCATTTTCTTCCACTGGGGGTGTAGCGGGGAGATGAGGGAGGAATGCGTTTCACAATTAGTTATTTTCTAAAATTCCAGAAAACAGCAGTATATTACATTTTATAAAACGTTGACAAAGCTTTAATTTTGTTAAAAATTTCTTTTAATGTATTGATTTTAGAGATAGGAGGGGCGGCGGTGAAGGCACAGGGGAGGAACAGGAAACATCAGCTTGTAGTTGCCTCCGCATGTGCCTTGACCAGCCAAGCCTGGGGTTTCTAACTGGCGACCTCAGCATTCCAGGCCTATGCTTTATCCACTGCGCCACCTCTGGTCAGATGACAAAGCTTTAATTTTAAAGGAAGCATTATATGTAAAATGCCAGCTGTGTTTGCTTGACATGTGTGTTTTATTTATGTTGGGATGTACTTTGGTAACCACCTCTCTCAGGGTCACTAGGGAAAGAGCGTACATTTGTCAGGCTCTGCACTGGCTGCTGTTGAACAGAGCGAATGAGCGGAGTGTGAGTTTGCTCAGTCATTTCTGGCTTAGTGTTCATTGTATGAACTACTCAAGTACAAGTGTCCATCCTACCTTGTGTCTGGTTGGCAGTCTTCTCTAGGAAAACAGAATTCTTTTTTGTTTCTTTCTCGGGTCTTAGTAGTTACAGTCTGTACAGAGGAGAGATTAATCTAAATCAAAAAACACATTGTTTTGTGTTGCATGTTGCTTAAAAATATGAGGGAAGATAAAAAATCAGAACAAGTTCCCTTCCCTTCACATCAAGTATATTTTATTACTGTTTTGTATCTCTTTCATTTTATATACTTTGTTCTGACTGGTGTGGCAAATTACCTTTTCTCAAGGAAAGGCTGATTTATTAGACTGTAGTTGAGAAACACATAGATTGTGTATACAGTATATGGATTTAATTATTAAAATGAGACATTCAATTTTGTGACCTAAAAACTTATTTGAAAAACTAACTTAGTAGAGCTGCATGCTGTTTAAGCAGTATGTGCTGTTGTTGGTGGATCTGGTGGGAATTCCAGATTATTTGTATCTGATCAGAAAATGAAGTCGAAATCACGTAGTCTGACTTCTGAAAACTAGGTTGCAGAAATAGAAAAACAAACCCAGTAGTTTTAGGGAGCTACAAACCAAGTGAGAAGGAAAAGGCTTGAAAATAAACTCACTTGATGTGTTTTTGCTGCTCCTCTGTCTCTTTTTCTGCCTTGGTGTAGTGTCTATGTCCGGTAGTTTCCAGAGTTGTGACATTGTGGAATTTTAAATGCATCTGCTGTTGCCCTTGGGCAGGACTGAGTTGTGAGGTGATCATGTTTATACCTGCATCCAAAAGTGATGAGAGGTTAATTTTAGAATGTTACTCTAGTCTTAGACTGTAGTAGGCAATGGTTTTTTGTGCGGAGGGGATGAAAATTTTTCTCCCGAGAAGCAAAGACCCATCTAAGCACCTGCAGACCTTCATTTATTTATCACTACATATGTATCTTTTTTATATGTATGCACACCATCCAGATAAGTGCAAATGTTCCTAGATTTAATGAAATCTGATGAAGCACCTTTTTAACACTGCAATATTATTCTACCTTCATTGGTAAATGAGCCAAACCAGTGATCCATGCTGTTTAAATGCAGAATGCTGAAGTGAGCCCGAAACCTGGAGAGGCTGCTTGTTCTCCTGACAATAAGCTAGTTGTGCTTAATGGAATGAAACGCAGTTATAATGATTTCTTTCACAGGTCATGTTCAGTTTAAAACTGTTGATAGATAGAAATAAGTTAAATATCATTTATCTTTTATTTATAAGAATAAAACCCCTCCTTTGTTATTTTCTATAGTTAATATTTTGTGTTTTGTTTTAAATTGTTTGTATTTCACGTTTCCTTGAAGCCTTCTTGGAGTTTCCTCAAATGGGCTGAGGGGATGTTATGCATCTAGTTTGATCTTGTCATGTGTCCTACTAGCCACTGTGTTTTTAAATTAGAATCTCTGCAAGATCACACTGTTGGAACAACACACAAATTGTAGTTTTAGATCAGTAATATGATCTAATTAGAAATGATGTTTTCATTTCCTGTATTATTAAATTGAGTCATCTGACTATCTTAAAATGCTTTTTAAATCCATTATACTATATAATCAGCACATGCTGTGTGAATGTGGTTATGCTTAATAAAGGAGGCTGACTTAGGAACCTCATAAAATTTCACCAAAGAAGCTACCATTAAGAAACAAGTTTATTAGGATAAACATTGGAAGAGAAAATGTTTGGTTTTTGTAAAAATAGAAAATGAGCTTCCTGTGGATTCCCCCCACTTTTAAACCTAACTACTCTTTGAAGAAAAATAAGATAGAAATAGCATTTTTTGAAAAAGCACACCACCTAAAAAATCCTTAAGAACAGAACCAGGTATGCTATGGTGTTGTAGGAAAATGCAGTTTAGCACAAGAAATGCTGAACCTCAATTTTTAGCAGTGACATTTTAATGATAGGAAGTCTGCAAAATTATTTGCCATCAATTGTAAAGGCAATAACAAGCCTTGGTGGTTTTTCACACTCTCTGTGTTAAGTGCTTTCAGAATGACAGCGTAAACTGTGTTAGAGAACTCCAAGGAAGTAAAACTGATTAAAATGTTCATGCTTGAATGGTGCTGATGGAATAGTTCATTTGGACTTTCTCTACCTCCTGCAGCTCAAGCTGAAATATTAAAATTCAGTGGATTTAAATCTCTCTCCTCTCAGCTCAGGAAAAAAACATTACATTTTAATAGGTTTTAAACCCATAATTCATTGGTTTGGAGCAGCACTATTAAATCTATTTAAATATTACTTGTATTACTAAGGAAATGATTTAAATGACTTTGCCTTTACTGTCCTATGTGTTTGAGTTATTTTTTTAAAAAATGACAATACATTTGGGTGTTTTTTTTTTTACCCTCTTAGCATTTTGTTATATTGTCCTTAAATTATATGTGTATATACTCCAGACTGGCGTTTTGGTAGAAGGTTTTGCAGTATGACAATTTTAAAATATATGTCCCTCTTCTTCCATTGTAGATTTCAAAACTGCTATTTTAAGTTTCAGAGCCATTTAAATGCACCATTGTGGTGATATCCCTTGTAGCCTCTTTTTAAAATAATTAGCATTAGGTTAAAAAAAAATCTACAAGAAATAGGTGGGTATATATAAAAACATGCGTGTGTGTTTTTCCCTCCCTTACAACATAGCCTCTGATAACACCAAAGTTAAAAAAAAATTAAACTGCTGTTTTAACAAAAGTGGAAATGTTAGTTATCCAAAAGCTGTATCTACATCTCTTCTACGATTGCTAATAAAGGACCTTCCAGAAGCATTGTTGATTTTGCTGTAGTTGTGGGCACAGTTGTTTTTCCTGGGCCAACCTCCTAACCGCTCTCTCTAGCCATTGCCTTTACAACCTGGGTCCTGGCTTGACCAACGCTCTGCTCAGCTACACTGAAGTACCTACCTGCACCTGCAGGTAGTCAGTGGAATGCTTCCCTCCTGCCCCTTGGGTGGGCAATTTTGAACTTTTACATTCCTCCATGAAGATTTTAGCGGATGGAGCTTCAGTTGCCCAATGGCAGTTGACAGTTCTTGGTGTAGTGATCAAACCCTTGAGTTTCTCTTCTCTGATTCACTTTCCCTGGGCCACCGACTTCGGTTCTGGCATCATCTCTCAAAATTACCCGCAGCTCAGCCCTGCGCCTCCTCTGCTTTCCTGGAGGAACTAAGACACTAGGGCTTTCCCTTCATAGCAGGCTCTGTAAGAGGGTTTCCTGGGGTAGGTAGGCAGTTACACTCATCTCACATGGTAGAACCATTATTAGTGAATAGCTCAGCTTTTACATCATTTTTAAAATACTTTTCATTAAACTTATAGCAGAGCTTCCCAGTCTTGTTCTTCTTCCAAATGATTACTACGGCTGTTTTCTAAACTTACATTATATGGGATAAACTTTTTTTTTTTTTTTTTTAATTAAGTGAAAGGCAGGGAGGCAGAGAGACAGATTCTCCCACATGTGCCCCTACCGACCAGGATCCATCCGGGCAACCCCCATCTAGGGCTGATGTTCTGCCCATCTGGCGCCCTGCTCCGTTGCTCGGCAACCAAATTATTTTAGTGTCTGAGGTGAGGCCATGAGCCATCCTCAGCAACTGAGGCCAGCTTGCTCATTCAGGACATCCATGGCTTCAGGAAGAGAAGGCGGGGAGAGAGAGGAGGAGAGGTGAAGGGGGGGGGGGGGAAGGGGTGGAGAAGCAGATGGTAGCTTCTTCTGTGTGCCCTGACCTGGAATTGAACTAGGACTTCCACACCAGGCCGATGCTCTACCACTGAGCCAATCGGCTAGGGCCAGGATAAACTTAAAACTGAGTTATAACAGATTTGCGTTTTATCAGAGACTGTCATTCCAGCTTAGTTACTGTTTTTAATGAACAGTGTGCCTTGAGCTTAATGGCTTTATAAAATCTGTTGGTCACTGGCTGCTTGATGTACAAAGCTTGCTGGGGTGGGGGTTGGGGGCGGAAGGCAGATTTTCTGCAATTGTCGGGCTTTGCTAACCTGCTGTCACAGAGTCTGATAAAAGCTGCGATTGCACATCTACCAAAGCAGTTTTATGTGTAAGTCTGCACCTTTCTCTGTAGTTTACTTTGGTATGCCTGCCCCTCACCATTTTTTTATTAAAAAAAAAAAGGTTCATTTACTGTGCATCACTACATTGAGTGATGTAGTCATAATCTAATCTTTATGCTACAATTCAGTGAGGCTCTTAAAAGGCAATAATTTTAATTTCCTTTCTCTCATAACAACAAAGCCTCATATATTTTAGTCATTCTTTAGCTCTGCCTCCGTTTCAGAATTCCCTAAAAAACCTAGGTAAAGAACAGGTTTTCTAATTTGTTTTATACTACAGTAATTTCTACTACAAAGTTTCTCTAGAAGAAACTTCTAGAAGGCAGTCTCAGGTTTTTTTGGTTGTAAATTGTTGCTGACATGAAGTGCTACTATTTTTCTTTTTGTTGAGGGAAGGAACCCTTCTCTCCCTCCTTCCACCTAATAAATGCATTTCTGTAGTTCAGGGTGAGTTCAGCACAGTGTTACAAAGAGTTGCAGAATGGGTCTGGGTGGGTAATCTTACATTGCTGTGTCTCATTCACTCTCCAGGCCTGTGTAGGTCAGGGATCCTGATGGAAATGTTACACAGAAAAGCAGGTTACACACCAAGCAGCTTACAGCGGGTACATTGTTATCCCTTTTTATTGGTTAGTGCTGTTTGTCCTTTCCATTTTGCTTTCCCTTTTCTAATTTTCTTACTGACTTTTTCCCAGTAGTGTTCCTAAGGGCAGCATCACCAACTCCCATTTAGTCAGACCTTTTCCTTTGTGGACTCAGCCTGCCTTGTGTCCCGCAAAGCTGGAAGTGTGGGAGGAGGCAGGCTCTCTCCAAACAGGTCACTAAAAGGTTAATTACTTTAGCTAAGTTTTAAGGAGAATTGGTATATGTCCCCTCAAAGCTCCTTAGGAAATCAGGGAATTCTTTTACCTAAAGATGCATTTGTGATCTTGAGTGTTCTAAGGACCTTTTCAAAAGGTTAGAACCTTTTAGAAACAGTAAGAGTAATTTAATGATTACATCTACTCATTCATTCATTCGGGAAATCTTTGACTACCTTTATCAAATCCTATTAGAGGGGAACATCTTATTTTCACTTTGAGAGATATTTTTAAATGTTTTCTAAAATGTATTCCGAAATGATCTTCAGATTACATTAAAAACATCTTAAGGTTTTGATAGTTGTAAGCTTTCTGGTTTTACATTTTACTATACTTAATCAACTTTTAATTAACACATTTTAATTTCAATAAAACATTAGTTTCCAAGGATAGCAGAGTAAAGAGAAACAGATAATAGAAAACGTAATAAAAATGAGGCTGTATATATTTACACGTTTGTATATTTCTCGTACTTATAGATATATAGGATTAGCACATTCATTTTTGATATATTCTGCATTCTTTTTAAGTCAGATTCATCAAGGTGTAATTTACATAAAGTAACATTTACCCTTTCTAGAATTTAGTTCTATGAGACTTGACAACTGAATAGTCATGTAACTACTACTCATCATTATCAAGATCAAGAATAACTCTCTTCTGCCCCTGCCTCCCCTTCAAATTCCCTTGTTCTTTGTAGTCACTTCCTTTTTTTACCCTAGACCTTGGCCAACCTCCCATAATGGTTTCTCCCCAAGTGGACCTTTGTGAAAACATCATGTAAGTGGAACTATATATACCATGTAGCCTTTTGAGTTTTCATCTTTCATTAAACACAATGTGTGGTTTGGTTGCTTATATCAGTAGTTCCTTTGTACAACTGAATAATACATTTCACTGTATTATTCAGTTGTACTATAACTGTTTTTTTTAGCCATTCACCCCTTGAAGGACAACTAGATTTATCTCCAGTTTTTGGTGATTTTGAATAAAACTCCAATAAATCTTCACATACAGATTTTTTTAAGTGATGAATATAAGTTTTCATTTCTTTTGAATCGTTACCTAGAAGTGGGATTGCTGAGTTATTTGGTAAGTCTGTTAACTTTCTAAATACCCTGCATTGTTTTTTCAAAGTGACCACAGTGTTTCATAGTCTCACAGATATGTGTGAAAGAGCCTTTGCTCCACATCTTCATCAGCACTTGGGATTGTAGGTTTTTAGCCATTTCTAATAGATCAGTAGTAGTACTCTTGTTTTCATGTGTTTCCATAAGAGTTAATGATGTTGGGTGTCCTTTTTTGTGTGTTTGCCATCTTCTTTGAGAAGTATCTTTACCTCATGATTCTCTTGTTTTTTAAGTTAAGTTTGAGAGTTTTAAATAATATTTTGGATATAACTCATTTATGTATTTTGCACATATTTTTCTAGTCTGTAGTTGTTGGTTCATTTTTTTTAATGGTATATATTGAAGAGCAGAAATTTAGAAAACATTGATGAACTGAACTCTAATGTATGAATTTTTTTCCTTTATGAGTCTTACTTTTGTTGTTATCTCAGTAATCTTTGCATCATTCAAGACCACAAAGAGTCTGTTCTAGTTTTCTAGAAATTTTATGTTTAGGCCTATGATCCAGTTTCAGTGAGTTTTTGTTTATGGTGTGAGATGTGGGTTGAGTTTCTTCCTTTGTTTTCCCCTTCTCTTCCCTCGTTCTTTCCTTCCTTTGATATTGTATTCATTTGTTAAGCATCAATTTATTAAATAGACTATCCTTTCTCCATTGAATTGCCTTTGTACCATTGTCAAAAATCTACTAACTCTATGTGCATGTCCATTTCTGGACTCTGTTCTGTTCCATTAAACCGGATGCCTAGTCTCTTGCTAATGACACATATCTTGAGTTCTGTAGCTTTCATAATTAATATTTTCCATTCCATTTTGTGCTTATTGAGTACTGAATTATTCTTGCCCTCTTTCTACATAGTACCCCTCAGAATCAGGTCCTTACTGTTTGTGTCTCAGAGACTGGTGGACGAAGGGAAAGAATCCATCTCAATAGAATAACTTTTATGTCAAAAATAGTGTCTGTTCTGACCCCAAACTCTTCTTTTCAGGGTGAGAGCATCTTCCATCTACCCCTGGCCGCAGGTACACCCACTCCTGGTCTCCTGTAGCCTTCTCCTTAACAAGGCTTCTTGTTTGTGCATTTGTCTTTCTATACTTCATTCTGCACACCAGAGTAATCTTTTTTCTGAAATATAAATTGGATCCTCTTGTTCCCCTGCTTAACACTTTTCTCTGCTGGCTGCCCATTTTGCTTAGAATGAAGCCTAAGTTGCTTACCATGGCCTACAGAAGGACTGTGTGAGCTGACCCTTTGCCCGCCCTCTGACTTCTCATAGCCCTCTCTCCACATTGACTTCCCTTAAGCCACACTGGCCCTTTTCTTCTGTCTGTGTCCCCCCAGGGCATCTTCTTGACTAGGGGTCCCCAAACTACGGCCTGTGGGCTGCATGTGGTCCCTGAGACCATTTATCCGGCCCCCTCCACACTTCCGGAAGGGGCACCTCTTTCATTGGTGGTCAGTGAGAGGAGCACAGGATGCACCCGCACCCATAGTTCCCATTGAAATACTGGTCAGTTTGTTGATTTAAATTTACTTGTTCTTTATTTTAAATATTGTATTTGTTCCCGTTTTTTTTTTTTTACTTTAAAATAAGATAGGTGCAGTGTGCATAGGAATTTGTTCATAGTTTTTTTTATAGTCTGGCCCTCCAACGGTCTGAGGGACAGTGAACTGACCCCCTGTGTAAGAAGTGTGGGAACCCCTGGTCTTGACCGAGGGTTTGTGCTAAAGTCCCAGCTTAGCATTCTGTCCTGAGAAAGGACTTCTTTGGCTGGCTACTGTAGTAGCGCTTTCACCCAGTTCCCTCTCTGTCCCAATAGCCTGTTTTATATTCCTCGTGACACTTACGTTTACTGATGTGTCACTTCCCCTTAACTAGCAGGTGAGGTCTTGTTCACTTTTATAGCCATGGGGCCTAGAACAATATATTTGTACAATAGTACTCATTAACAGTCTGGTTAATAACATGCAGTAATTTGTTTATAGTATTTCATAAAGATATGGTCAGTAAATATTTGTCAAAAGAACACTCTATTTTGAACTATTTTCACACTTGGATTTTTTCCTCCTCAATTTTGAGCCACGATTGAGAGGAAGCATTGACTGGTAGAAAATACTTTATCCTGGATGTCATTTATAGTATGAAATTAGCAATTTCACTTTCTCACATGTAGAATGCAGGGGTGGAGCTGATAGCTTCTAAAGTGCTATCTAGTTTTCTTAAAATTGCATGGTTTTATAAACATTTGTCTAGATGACTACAGAGTTTTTTTAACTTGAGGGACTTCATGTCAGTTATTTCTCTTGATTTATCATATTCCCAGGCTTATATTTTTTCCCCAAATGGGTAACTAAAAATACAAAAAGTTTATTTACTTTTTGTCAGGTACTGTACTGTGCTAAAGCATTTGCATGCATTATTTTGTTTAAGCTTCACATCAAACCTATGTGGAAGGCAGTAGGATTATTGTCCTAATTCTACGAATAACTAGAACTTTGGTCGGCGAACTGCGGCTCACGAGCCACATGCGGCTCTTTGGCCCCTTGAGTGTGGCTCTTCCACAAAAATACCACGTGCGGGCGTCACCTCGATAAGGAATGTACCTACCTATATAGTTTCAGTTTAAAAAGTTTGGCTCTCCAAAGAAATTTTAATTGTTGTAATGTTGATATTTGGCTCTGTTGACTAATGAGTTTGCCAACCACTGCACTAGACCAAGGCACTGATGGGCTAAGTAGTTTTCTGAAGGCCACACAGGGAGAAAGTAGAAGAACTGGGATATGAACCTGACTTCAGAGCTCACATATTTATACTTGTGTTTGTTTCCTCAACTTCATGTTCTTTCTTTTGCACTAAGGTCAGTCGTCTCTTTATCCCTGTCCACTAATAAGATTGTCCAGTGTCCAGTGTTCAGTGCCCAGAGCTCAATGAGGGAAATAATAATTGGGTGTGCCAGATGTACATGCTAATTGGTTAGCTTAAATAGTCTGAATTACTTTAGTTCCATAGATCACTTGAATACTTTTGACTCATATCATACTGTGTTTCTTCCTGTGTTATTTGATTCTTACTCTCATACATAAGAATCAGAGTTGTCATAAACACCACTACAAGGCAGGTGTTTTAAATTTAGGTCTGTGGAACTTCTCAGATTTTATGTTTGGGTATTAGGCTGTTCATTAGGTCCCTGAAATGTTTGCAAAATTGTGTGTGTGTGTTGGGCGGGGATATGGAGAAGAGATTTTGGTCTTAGATTCCCAAAGGGTCCTGTGACACAAGAAATGTTTGAGCTTATGCCATACAGTGCAAGATCTAGGTATGAAATAATGAAATATCAGTGGAGTACATGTAGACAGAAAATAGTTGTCTATATTATTATAAGGAGATACTATTGGACAGTTGTTCAGAAACCTGGAAATCAGGAGTTCACATTGGATTTGTTTCTTAATATTGCCTAGGGGATGGGGAGTTTCTTGAACTATTAACAGGTTTAAAAACAAAAAACAAAATTATGTTTTGTCTATATTGTCTTAGGTATTAGGGAGAATAAAGTAGCCACATTAAACTTTTAAGCTTTAACTAACAATAATGATGACTGGGATTATACTTATATTAAGAAAAATTAATTGGAGCCAGCAGTTTATATAGTCATATCAAAAGAAAATATAGGCAAGCACATATTCCTTCAGGTTTCTTGTTTTGTTTCCTGTTTATGGAAGCATCCTTTAAAGTTCTGGGCACAATGACAACTAAGAGCTGGTCCCTGCCTCTTTGGTGCATGTGGTTTCTCAGGCAGCGGACATCCATAAATATATACCTATATAAAGTTATGAACCCAACACCAGGGGAGGCTGACAAAGGGTAGCAGTTACCCAGAGAAAGCAAAAGTAAGGGTAAGTTAACCGAGGGAGCAGTGTGTGAGGAAGGGGGTGACTGGTAGAAGAGGACAATTAGAAGGCCCATACCAGAGGCCAGTCAAGTGACATAAGTAAGTTCAGAACCATGGGCATTGCCAATATTTTGGGAGTCCTATCTTTCAAGTTACCTCATTGCTTTTCCTCTGCTTCTATTTCTTTATCTTGAGAAAACTTTGTCTTTCCTGCTTGTGAATAACAGCTACGTTGTAGGATAGAGTAATATGACAAACTTAGATAATGATGTTGACCTAATAATTACCAAGAATTAAAGCTAGTTACCCCCTCCCCCATCCTGCCCAAACCAACACTTTTTAGAAAAAATGAAAATGACACATTCTTGAACCCTTTTTAAGGCAACTTCACAGCTAGTCTGCTCTTTGTGATTCTCAGACATTTTTTTCTCTTTGGTAGATTCATAAGAAAGGGGAAAGTTTATCTTGGCTTCGCTTGTCTTCTGTGACCAGTGAGGGCAGTGCCACTGTGGTCCCAAAGCAAAGTGACAGTCATATTTTTTATTTCCCTAGAGTATTTCTGGGCTGACCCAAAGTAATTTGTAGACATAGCTCTGCACAAAGTAATATGTGGGAGAAGAAACCATTGAGGAGAGGAAAACAGTATAAGCTGCTATTTGGAAAGCTCCAAGGTTGCTCCTGGGTTTCTTTCAGCTCTAATAGTCTCAGACTGGCTTCTGAACAAAGACAGGTGTCAAGGCCGACTTGGGGAGGTGTTTCCTTGCAGGCAGAGCCGAACCTACTGCTGTGGAAGGTAAAACTTCCCAAGTGCTCTGTTCAGCCTTCCTCACAGCAGAGTGGTGGGCATGGGAGATATAAAGAAATACCTTTTTCTTAACAGAAAGACTTATAAAGAGAGAATTCCCCTCCTTTCTGCATTTAAACACGGTTGTGTGAGAATATGAGTTAATGCTTGGAGCTGTGACAGCCATCTTGTGAGGATGGAAATAGGATACAAAATAGACCACGAGAATCAGAGAGGTGTTGACCCAGAGCCTTGGTACTGCTAAGTTGTCCAGCCAGCCCTGGACACTTTTATTTGGGTATTCTATATCTTGCAGAAGAATGATCTTAATGGATATATTTGAATACCATGTTGACTCGCTGTGTGTGTGTATGTATGTACATATAAAAAATATATATACATAAATGTGTATAAATGTATTATATATATAATATATATATATAAATATATAAAACTTGAAGGACCTAAACTTTGACCCAATGATTGAGGACCTCTTAAGTGAACTATCATACAATATAACTTTACAAGGGCATATACTGTGTAGCCATTATTAATGATGTAGTCAAAATATTACTTAGGGATATAGGAAAATGTTCCTTGATATTGGCTAAGTGGGAAAACATCTTACACTAGTGGATAGCAAGATGTTATTTCTGTTTAGAAATCTTTATATATGCATTGAAAAAATACTGAATGTACTCATCATTATATTTGTTTTCTTTGACTAGTAGGATTATGTCAACTTAATTTCTTTTCATTCTGCTTGTCTTCATTTAACGTACAACTTTTCTAATACACGGCTCACAAAAATTAGGGCATCAGGGAAAGTGCAGATACTCTGGTACTTTCAGCCTTTTGTATAGTGCATTTTTACCAATGAAATAAAAGTGAATTTTGCATCTCATTTGCATTATAAAACTTTTTTTAACTTGTCATTTGCTTTTCTGATGTTCCTGTTTAATAAAAAAAAAAATCAAATGCTTCTTTTTTTTTTTATAGCTTCATATTCATTTTGAAATAGCCCCTAATTTTTGTGAGCGGTATATAAGGAATTTGTGACTTCTAGAACTGAAAACTGCTGTATAGAAATTATTCATTTAAATAATACATAAAATTGTATTTCTTAGACCCATTGCTCTTTTCTGTCCAATCTGAGTAAAGGGTACACCCATCTACCCAGTTATATGAGTCCTGATTTTACAACGTTTCCTGAATTCCTCCTGTTATTTCCATACTCTTCCATGTATTTCCAGCGCCAACTTAAATGATCTTAACTTCTCTGATGCTTTGCAACTTGTACTGCCACAATCATAATCCAAGTCATCTTTTTTTCTTTTTTGACTTGAACTCCTAGCTGGTCTCCCTTCTTTCATCTGGCCACTCCACATCCAGTCTCCACAAAGCATGTGAACATTAAAAAGTTTAAATGCTATAACTAGCTCAAGACTTATCATCCTTTATATAGGCCAATGAAATGGAAAATAGTGCTCAGAAATAGATCTACTCAGTGTATCAGAAGGGCAGGCATGTCAGTGGGGAAAAGACGGGCACTAGTATATATTACCGGGGGGGGGGGGGCTGTTATTTGGTTAGTCTTTTGCTAAAAGTGGAATTGGGTCCACCTGTTTCATGTGCCAAAGTCAATATGAAAAGCATGAAGAGACAGAACTTTTCAAATTTCAGGGAAGAAAATCATTTTTTATCTTGGGGTAGGAAAGGATTTCTTAATGGGTCACTGGAAACTCGAACTATAATATAAGTACAAAGACTGAGAATATAACTCACATAAAATTGAAAACATCTACTTATCGAAAGATATCCTAAAGAAAATGAAAAGACAAACTGGAAACTGAGAGAAGATATCTGTAACACATAAAGCCAACAAATGGTTCTGATCTAGCTTATACCAATTAAGTACAAACTAAAAGTCCAACTTAAAATCCAAAAAAACTCACCAGAGCCTGAAGCTCCCAGTGTTCTTAGATGAAAGTGTAAAACCATGATCTGATCCCCATAATATTTTGTTTCTCCTTTTCCCATGCTCCCTGGGTTCCCACCAGACTTCCTTTTCTTCCTTCATCCCTGCAGGGCCTTTCCTGTTCTAGGCCTTTACACCTGCTTTTCTCTCCTCTCTGATTCTCTTCTCCCAGCTCTCTGCAAGGTATACTTTGAAAGGTGCTTTCTTTCTTGTCCTCAGGTCTCAGTTGAGAGCTTGTTTCCCAGAATAGTGGTCTGCATTGATTCTTATGAGTAATGATTGCTTACCTCTTAGGGTAAGACCTTCCTAGTTAGGAAAGGTCCTGGTGATGCAGTCAGTACACCACTGGACTGGAAGGTAGGGCCTTGTGCTCCATTTTTGATATTGATGGAAACTCCCTTGACTTTATTTTGGGCTTCACTCAGCTTGGTGTTCTGTACAATTTTGCACCCAATTCCAATATGGGGGTTTTCCCCACACCACCAAGCAATTCTCTGCCACCATCTAGGTATACTCCAGTTCAATTCAATTCTGATGGCTATGTATCTGGAGAAAGCATTAAATCCCACACGTTAAGGGCTCATCCCTACAAGACTGCCCCCCCCCCACTCCACTTCAAGTCCAGGTTGTCCTCTGTATTGCCAACAGCCCACTACATTGGTTTGATTAATTCCCTAAAGCAGCTCACAGAGCTCAGGGGAACATTTTACTGACTAGATTACCTGTGTATTATAAAAGGATATAATTCTGAAACAGGCAGAGGGAAGAGATGCTTAGGACAAGGTATAGGGAAAAGGGCGTGGAATTCTCCCCAGATCTCTAGGTGTTCACCAACCTGGAAGCCTTCCACACTCTGCCCTTTGGGGTTTTATGGAGGCCCCAGCATGCATAGGCACGTGGGAGTCAATCATTGGCCACTGGTGGCCGGACTCGATGTCCAGCCCCTCTCCCCGCCCCTCCCCTAACTTTTGGGTGTAGAACTGAAAGTTCCAGCCCTCTAATCACATGGTTCTAGCAATCAGTCACCATTCTTAAGTGTTTTCACAACAGAAGACTTTTGTTCTTTTCTCTTAGAAGATTTGAAGAGTTCTGTGCTAGGAACAGTGAACAGTGGCTAAAAGTATAATTCTTTTTTTTTAAGATTTTATTTATTGACTTGTAAAGCGAGGAGAGAGAGAGAAAGAAAATGGGGTGTTGAGGAGCAGGAAGCATCAACTCATAGTGGTTGCTTCCCATGTGGGCCCTGACTGGACAAGCCCCGGGCCTCAAACCAGCAACCCCAGCACTCCAGGTCAAATACTCTACCCACTGCGCCTCCACAGGTCAGGCCTAACTGTATAATTCTAATCACAATATCACAGTCTGATTCAGTGCTTTTCAAATTGCAAGTGATGAGACTCGTGAGTGTGCAATGAAATAAATTCAGAGCCATAGTCATCATTTTTTATTTAAAAATAGAGCATGAAAATATTATAATGTGTTACACATAATATTAGGTTGTTAAACTTTGTTTCATTTACATTAGTATTTCATGCAGGTACATATGTGTACCACACGAATTATGGTCGAAATGTTGGAAAACAACTCACCTAGATGTCATCTGAGGTTCATTCTACTTTTTTAGTTCTAAGGTCATTACAGAATTACTGAGGAACCTCAAGTAGATACAGGCTTTTTAAGTGGCAGTTTTGCTTCAGGTACTCTGAAGTAACTCAAGTCTTTCTCTGGGCATGATCTCTTAGCTTGATGACTATAATGACTAAGACAAAAAATGAAGCATTGATTTCAGTAGGATAATATTAAAATCTCTGAAAACATATTTAAATAGTTTAAACAAGCCTCCAGGAAATTATATTTTTATTATTAATTTGCTTAGAAAAACCTTTCCTAGGAAACTTTGAACCAATTCAGAAAACAATTCTAATAGGATCTCAGTGGGACAGTTAATTTAATCAGGCTTTCTAGGTTACTCCCCCTTCTTTTCTTGCTGTTATTATTTCAGAAGTTAAACTGCAAGTTAAGACAAGGGGCTGCTTGGCACACACAGGTCAATGGGATTTGCTTGCTTTGCTCATTGCCAGTCTTTTCCCAGTCCAGGGATCCTGAGGACCAGAGTTGTGTGGTGTTAGTGTGAGAAAGAGCCGTAGAGTGATATTCTTAAAGCCGGGCCTTCCCCTGGTGAAGTTCCTGGTTTAAGTCATATGGACTGAGTTACAGATAAGCTTAGGTTGAAAAAGTCCTTCCTTTGTTCTTTTTATTTTTGTTTCTTTCCATTATATTCACTGTAACTTTTAGCTTTTGCTAGAGATTTGTTAAAAGCAAGAATTCCCGATCTTTTGGCTAGAAAGGCACATCCTGTTTTCCCCATCCCCACAAGTACAGGGAAGTTGGAAGAATAGACAGCACTGTACTCATCACCTGTACTCGCCAGTTAGTAGTGTGTAACTTTTGTTTGGTATTTATGTGTATATATGCACATACATACATGCATTCGCACACAGTTTTGTTTGTGCTGAACTTCTTGAAGGTAAGAGAGTCCTGATGACATTTCACGCCATAATACCTCAGTGTGCATTCTGAACACGTCCATGTATCCAGTGTATAGTTCATATTCCACAAATCTCCACGTGCACACAAAATGTCTTGGGTAACCCTTTTTTCCTTCATAGCAGTTTTCCCCCAATCCAGGACTCGTATTCAAAAATGTCTTTGTTGTCCTCTGTTCAGTCTTTATAGTAAAACAGTCCTAAACCATTTTACTTCATGGTTTGGGTGTTTTGAAGACTCCAGGCCAGGCTTTTGGAATGTCCCACAATCTGAATTTTTCTGATTGTTTTCTCACGTAAATTCGGATAAAATATTTTTTATCAAAAATGCTACTAGGTGATGTGTATTTCCAGTTGTATCACGTTATTGGCGAGTCTCAGTCTGTGGGGTGATGCTTTGACTCTCTAAATACCCAACAGTTGTGTACTCAGGGGTTTTAGCATCTATTGATCCTATTAATTCCTTAAGGTTAGTGAAGTGGTACGTTTTAAACCCTATTTTGTTTTAAATTGATATTAGTTTGTAAAGAGAGCTTTTTTTATTTCTCTTCCCTGTGTGTATCTGTGTGTGTATGTTCGCGTGCACACGCTTCTAGACACCTTATTCCAATAATAGCAGCCATCATTTATTGTTTACTATTTGCCATGCACTTTGCTAACGGTTTTATATGCACAATCTCATACAATTCTCCCAACATCCTTGGAGAAGTAGATTTTATAACTGTTTCCACTTCTTACTTGAAAAAAATTGAGGCCTGGGGCCTTAAGTGACTGCCTCTTGTTCACAATGGTAAGAGTTTCAGCCAGGTAACTCTGATGCAACTTCCTTATCCCTGGATGCCATCCAGGATCTTCTTTCTCAGACTCTGCCCAACCCCCAGTGTCCTTACTAAAGGGCACTTCTCAGTCCAAGGCGTGTGGATAGCAGCCTGGCACTGGGCCCTCCCTGTGCTTGTTGCTCCATTTCAGAATCTGCTGCCTCCTCGTTCCTGGCTCCTCTCAGGCCTGTCTCACTCCTCGCGTGGTGTCTTCTGGTTGGATCGAGGCACACACATAAGCTCCGCGCACCCAGTGGGGTCAGCTGGGTGGAAGAACGTTTGTGAATTTGGTAGCCGTTCTCTAGGTTTTGGCCCCAGAATGCTCCACAGCTCTACCTCTTTTCTTGGGGTACCATGGACCCCACTCCTGAGACTTTTAAAAAATGTGTTTTATAATCTATTTCCGTTACTATTTCTATTTTTTATGATGACAAATTGTCTCAAGTCTTGCCAGTGAAGACTCCTCCTGTTTTGCTCATTGCACTGTTTGTCACTCCCCTGTGGTCTACATAGCTTACAGAACTTGCTTGCTCACCTTTTTTTTTTTTTTTTTTGAGAAACTAAGTTATGACATGAGGTGTGTTCATTGCTACTGGGTATCATTGCTTCTAAGAAGGATGCATTCCTTTCTTTTGAGGATTGTACTGCTGTTGCTAGCATAGAAGAAATGCAGGGTGTGGAACGGCAAGCATCTGGTTTCCAGTCTGAGTTGTCTGGAATTGCACAGATGTGGGTAGACTGCAGCTCTGCCCTCACTCTCTCACCCTGCCACTGCTTGGTTATGGGCCTGTCAGGCCCTCATGATCAACCAGTTGGGAATTCTATTAAAAAGAATTCCTTTTTCTTGAGGACAGAAAGACAACATTTCAATTTCAAACAGTACTTCCCGTGAACTTATTTTGCTAGTGGTCCTTTTCTGCCCTTCCTTACAAACTTGAAACTGCAAGGAAGTAATTCTTTGTTGCAGAAACTCCAGTAAAAAAGCTATTAACAGAATTGAAGCTGTGTCTACCATTTCACTGCTGTATATTTTCAGAAAGAATTACTAGCTGTTTTTCAAAATTAAATTAATTATCTTAATGGAGTACTTACTTGCCTAAGTTTAAAGTGCAGTCCATTTTAATGTTTATTCTCTTGAAAATTCCATCAAAGGAACAGAAAAAAGATTTTTATTTTGTATTGTAGTTGGAAATATGAGAGCTTTTTTGTTGTTGTTTTGTTTTTTAATTAAATGCACCCAAAAGTAGTAATGGCTTAGGAATCTCAGTGAGAAGAATTTTTCAGTTTTGGTTATACAGAGTGTATTTTATTTTAATGTTTAATTAGTACTAATGTTTAATTGGTCTATGACCTCTTCTTTGATTCTTTGGCTTGATAGTTGTGTTTTTTTCCTTTAAAGTCAATCAACATTTTTAAACTACTGGTTTATAATTACCTAGAGTGGTGATAATATCTTAAATTGTTTTAGTAACAAATCAGTGTTGAACTACGTACTCTTAGATGTTCCCTTTCCTTCCATCTTATTTCTTAGTGTGGCTGTAGGATAAAGTGGTAAATCTTTGCAGGATAATTGCTCTGTAATTACTGTAGATGGGGCAGAGATCAGAGGACATAACATTACAGCTCTTGGGAAAAGTTAGCAAGCTTTCCCTATGTTGTAGGACAGTCGCCATTAGGTCAGTGTTTTTCAACCACTGGTCTGTAGACCACTGCTGGTCTAACAAATTCCGTTCCAGTATGCAAAACAGTTACCACTCTCATACTGTATGAGGAGTGTAGACCCTGTAATCTTAAATTCACTTATGCTCAGGGTTGATGTCTGCCTTATTAGTCCCTGAAATAATTTTCCTATTTTCACTGGTCCCCAAATGTAAGAAGGTTGGAAATCACTGCATTAGGTGATACTACTCTCAGTTTCTTGGACAATGCCCACAGAAATCTGACTCCTTTTTAGGGGGTCTGCTTGAATATTTCTCTGTTGATGAGAATACGTAATAAAGATATATTTTTTAAAATATTGAATTCTTGAATGTTTTGTAATTTGATAAAGCCATTTTTTTTTAAATAGAGGAAATTCTAAAGTTCAGTTTAGCTGTTGATGACAAAGTGCTTTTATTTAAAGACTGCCCCTAATACATTGATGTTTCTGACTAATTAGGAGTCATTATCCATTATAAATATATCTGCCACTCTACTACTAAGATAGTTTCTAAGGTGAATACTTACAAAGAAGCATAAAAATGTCCACTAAATAGAAAAAGTGGTCTGTTTTATTGATGCAAACCAGTGGTTCTTAACCTTTTTTGAGGTACCGAACCCACCAGTTTCATATGAGCATTCACCGAACCCTTCTTTAGTGATAAAATATGATTTTTTTTCCAAATTTAGTTTTGCCAGTGCAAGACTAGAGTTGCTCAACTTGGCATTGCGTATCATGCAGATAGGATGCTGACTCCCATCCCGTTCCGTGGTACATGTGAATCCATGTTGTACATATTCGTCCAACCACTTTCTTTTTTTGCTCGACATATTTAGTATGGATTAAAATATTAAGAAAGAAACCACATGACGTACAACTACGACAGCTGTTGACTACTGCGGGCACTAAATTCCCCGCAGCACTGGTTGGCCAAGCAATGTAACGTGATCCTCTGCAGCAAGTGATGGCCAAGCAGGGCGTGTCATCACGACTTTACACAAGTGTGTCTTTACCTCTGCGGCAGAGGCTTCTCCGAACCCTGGAGACCAACTCATCGAACCCTTAGGGTTCGATAGAACCCAGGTTAAGAACCACTGATGTAAACATTTTTAAACCCATAGTATTTCAGTATATCTGTCATACATTTTTTGGTGACTTATTTAATCTTATTTTTTTATTAGAGAACGAGAAAGATTGAGACAGAGACGGGAAGGGAGAGAGGCAGGAAGGTGGAAGGAGAGAGATAGGAAGGGAGAGCGATGAGAAGCATCAGCTCCAAGTTGCTTCACTCTTCAGTTGTTCATTGATTGCTTCTCATACGTGTCTTGATTGGGAACTCAAGCTGAGCCAGTGACCCCTTGCTCAAGGCAGTGCTGTTAGGCATCAAGCCAGTTACTTTTGGACTCAAGCCAGCAACCTTAGGATCATGACAGTGGTCCCATTATCAATCTGGCGACCTCGGGGTTCTAAACCAGGGACCTCAGCATGCCAGGTTGACGTTATATCCACTGAGCAACCAGTAGTCAGGTCTTATTTAATCTTATAGTTTTATATGATAAAAATTGCTCCTTTCTATATATAGAACTCCCTACTGATTATGCTTTTTTGTTTGTTTGATATTTTATATGTATAACGGGTGATTTGTAAAATGAGTTTTGGGGAGTTCACTCACTTTTTTTTTCTCACTTTTATTTCAAGGTGTGTTCTATTAAACAATTTGACTCCAGTATGGATGTTGCCATTCATAAAACCTTTGAAAGGGTTTTATAATTTTGGTATGATAACAGGTGAAAAATTAGGACCTCTCTAAATGCAATGTGGCAGTCTGGAATATGACACCAGTGGGAAAACTAGGGAAATCTGAATAAAGTCTGTAATTTGATTAATAATATACTTATGTTAATCTTTTAGTTTTGATAAAAATCTATGATTCTATAACATTAATAGAAGCTGTATAAAGGCTGTATAGAAACTGTCCTGACCAGCTGGTTCAGTTGATAGAGCATCTGCCTGGTGTCTGGGTTCGGTCCCGGTCAGAGGCAACCATCTGCGTCTCTTCTGCCTCTCTCCCCCTTCTCTCTTTTCCCTTCCTTCAGAGAATGGCTCGACTGGTTCGAGCATCGGCCCCAGAAGGGGGTTGCTAGTTGGATCCCGGTCAGGGAACACATGGGTGTCTGTCTCACTATCTCCCCTCCTCTCACTTCAAAAAAATAGGCTATATAGGAACTCATTTCACATTTAGTAGAAATTTAATTCATCAAACTCTTTAAATACTCATATGACTAAATAGTGGTTTTCTAGGTGTCAGGGGTGCAGAGAGGCCTGAGGCTGGTTTCTTCATTTCAGAGTCGTAGACTCATTGGCAAGTCAGATCTTCTTATTCATAAAAAGATGAGTAAATGTACTATTACAAGGCAACCTATGCTAGTGAGTGATACATAGAGTTCTGTAAGATGGCAGGCATGTGGCGTGTTTGGAGAAGTCTTTGCAGAGCAGGTGAAACATGAGCTGAGCTGGGATGGTTGAGTGCAGCTTGACTTAGATAAGGAATGGAGAGATTGTTCTGAGAAACAGGAGATGACATGAATTTTGAAAAATTGTCCATGGTGATGTAGATTGGGTTCACTGGAATGGAAATAAGCTAATAGAGACTTGTGGTAATTGAAGTAGGGGGTGATAAGTATGGTGGCAGTAGAAGTAAAAGAGATTATTTGAGAATTGACAGCATCTGTGATTCTGGATTGGGGAGCATGGACAATAAAGAAGAACTGATGATGACTGAGAGAGATCCTGACCTAGTGGCAGTTACTCAGGTGGGGGCTCTGTGTTAAACATGTTCAGTTTCAGGAAGTGCTGGCCTGCCGAGTAGAACTGTCTGGTAAGAAGGTAGGCCGGGGAATACTGGGGCATGGCAGAGGAGTGAAAGGTTGGATCTCCTCCTCCGCAGTGAGCGAGAGGAGAGAAACCCAAGAAGAGTTAGCTGACAGAGAGTCAGAGTGGTGCAGGGGCCACGGGGAGCGTAGCACTCCTGAGGCGGGGGCGGGGGGGGGGGGGTCTGTGAGGAGGTTGTGCTGTCCACGGCTGCAGGTTTGCCAGAGAGAAAACTGAAACCTGGAAATAATTGCTGGCTGAATGGCCATCAGTTTTATGAGAATGATAGGCTCCTGAGTCCCAGTTTTAGGGGATTAAAGAGTAGGGAGTAATGTGTGTGTGTGTGAACACAGAGGGGGTTAGTTGTTGAGAAGTGGAGACAGCAAATCTTCTCAAAGAAGTTTGGCTGTGCGAAGACAAAGGCAGTAGCTGAAGAGGGCAAAAGAAGATTATTTTAATTAAATTTAAAAGCATTTATCAAGTGCCAATTAATGTGCAAGGCAGCATTGTGTGAGGGGCAGTGGGGGACACAAAAAGTGATTAAAATCTAGTGTTTTTTCCCCTCTGGAAAGAAAATGCTACCTCAAGTTCTTCTGGCATTTGATAGGCAGTTTATTTCATCTTAAGCGGCGTGTTAAGGGCCCTGGTACTAAGCTTGCAAGCATACGGGTGAAGTCAGTGACAGAGCAGCTGAAGGCGAGGAAGAGAGATGTAAAACCGAGCGAGCAATGAAACGAGGAGGGAACAGGGGTGCTGCTGCCTGTGCAGGTGAGGCAAGGCCAGCCATGGTGCGAAGGCCCCTCCTCTAAGGCACAGAGGCGGAGAGTAGTGTGGAACTGTCTTGAGGTGGAATAGCGCACGAGTGAGGACCCCAGGCAGCCTCGCTGGGAATGGCCTGTACAGCAGACAGGGTAGGGCTATATTTTCTGACTCTGACAGGTTCCTATTCAGATGGAAAAACGGGGCTGTTGGTGCTTATTTTTTGTACTATAAGAGAAAAATAAAAGTAAAACACCTGGATCTCTGAAGTTGTTATATTTGGCTAAGGGTTTTCTTTTCTTTTTTAATGTCTAAAGAAATAGATAAGTTTTTAAATTGCTCAGCTATTATATGAATGTATCGTTGCCTTTTATTCAACCAGGGTTTATGTCAGATGTAGAGTCTCAGAGCTTTGGAATCTAGGAAAAGTGATAAAAAAGACAAATATGCAGGCTCTTAATGAATGCTTGCCAATTGAACTCTGATCTGAGGTAGAAGGCACCTTATGTGCCTGGCCCGTACACACAGTGTTAGGGGTTTAGAGGAGAAAAGGAATTGAAGCAAGTTTTTGACAATTTTTGTTGAGCAAGGTCTTGAAATAAATTTCCCATATATTTACCTTTATCTTGAAAGCCTTGTTTTTTTCATGGACGTTATTTTTAACACATTTAGGAAATGTGATTGTGCTGTGTGCTCACAGTGTCGGTCACAACTAAATACATAACAGGACATAAAGAACTATGGATATGATTTTGGCTGCACAAATGAAGAAATGCATTGTTTGGACTGGGCGGTTGGGGAACACTGTGGCTGCATGCACCTCGCCGAGGGCCTCGCTGGGTGGAGTATCTGGATCACTGCGCCGGTTTTTCCATTTTCCGTATGTCAGCTTGCCTTAGAAGTGTTAGTGCTTTATTACAGTATTTTAAGTGCACATAGCCAGAAAATAGGTGGTCAGTTGGAGAAAAGAGCTAGTAATTAAGTGCTAAGCGCAGACTTTTATAGTCTGACACAGGAAGATGTAGAGTGGAAGAGGAAGGAAATAAAAGTGATTTGGGGTGGAGAAAAAAATGTTCGCTTTTTTTCTTTAGAGTACTTTCTTTAAAAATAAAAGCATTTCAGTATTCTTTTTACCAGTGAAGGGAAACAGAATTTGCTGCCCCACACATTTTTTTAATAAGCTAATTTCTGAAATCCTGTTTAGAAAGGTATAGAAGAGACTATTGGGCTATCACAGGATAGGCCTGAGGAGTGCTTTATTTAAGAGCAGAAATTAAAATATAAGCACCACAGAAGTTAGAATTTTTCAGTGCTTGTTCTCAGCACATTGTTAATAAGCAGGGGCTCAGGTTGGAAGGATTTCTGTTGAGGGAAATAATAAGTCAGCATCCTCCTGTTATCTGCCCCCTTCCACTGGAGGAGACAGCAGGGCCTGCCCACACCCAAGCTGCATGCAGCCTCGATCTTGATGTGGTCTCTGCTGAGGTCAAGCACTCCCATTCCAGCCTCTCGAGGCTTTCTCCATGTGTTGCCAGTGTGCTGGTAAAAATGACTTTAAACTCTTGTCAGCACAGTTACTGGTGCATGCATCACAGTCCCACTCAGATAAACCTGTCACAACACAGAGGCGGCTGCCGGAGAAGAGTACAAGGGCAGGCCTCGAGCTTTTCACTCGAGCATCACTAAACGTGCACGGAGTGCCCAATTATTTCAGCATTATTGAGCAAGCCTGCAGGAGGACCCGGGCCTTGCTACATTAGATTTTCTTTAGTAATTTGCTCAAGTACCGCTGAGGACACTTAAAGGGGCTTAAAACGGTGGCTGCAACCAGTTTCCTTTTCTGGGTTGTTAATTCAGGTTTTCTCTTTCAAATTAACTCTCACTGCATGCTGTGCAGTGATTCTGGGAGAACTGCTTAACACTAATTTTCTCAATTTTCAGCTTTTTTTGTTCAACATAACTGCTTTAACAGTCACGTATATGTTTTGATTTGAAATGCACGATAGTAAAGCCTTATGTTTTGGAGAACAAAATATAGATGCTTTTTATTAAAGAAATCTGAATTTCAGCCATGAAAAGTTACTTCAATAATTTCACTATTTAAAAAATTAAGTTATTTACAGCACATTGCAAAGCCCCCTAAGTAAAAAAAGACAGCATTTCTCTACTATACATCTCCCTCCCTCCCCTTTAGTGTATGAATGAACATATATATATATGGATGAAGGTTAGACTTTTCTCTCATAGGTGTTGGGTTTTCCATGATCTTGTTATTTGTCTTTTCTCTCCTTTATTTGGGTGGCGGGAGGTACGGATCTATGGAACAAGTTCAATATCTTTGTCTCGTTTCTCACAGCAGCAACAACTCCAGGCCCAGCATTTATCACATGGACATGGTCTACCTGTGCCTCTGACCCCACACCCTTCGGGACTTCAGCCCCCTGCCATTCCACCCATTGGTAGCAGTGCTGGCCTTCTGGCCCTCTCCAGTGCCCTGGGAGGCCAGTCCCACCTTCCAATTAAAGACGAGAAGAAGCACCATGACAATGATCACCAAAGAGGTGAGCTATCCAGTATGCCAGCCTGATATGACCTACCTGCTGTTGATGCCATTGTTTATTCTGTCTCTCTCTCTGGGTTTAATTTTACCATTGACTAAACAAAGGATTTCTGCTGGAAGGTAAATTAATTATTGGAAGAAGTCTTTTGCCAAAAGATACCCTAGTGTAGTGGTTGGCAAGAGTGAAGACACTTATCAAAGGCAAAGTGTTCTGTTTCCTTGTTATTGCCTTTGACCCCTTGCTTCTGTCTTCTGTGTTCCCCAGGTCTAAGTCAGCAATCTCACGCTGCCCTGTGTTTGAAATAGTGTCATTAATAGATAATTTTGACCAAATCTATTTTGGGGAAAGACTGATAAAGGCTCACTTTATAGTTTAACAGAACCAATTATTTATAAATCATATCAGTTTCTATATAATGCAATGAAAATCTCACAAGTAAAAAAACTTCAGTAGTCTTAGTAATTGAGAAAATACAGCCCAAATTAGTAACATTTGTTGGTTTAACTACTTCTCTCAGTCTGATTAGAATCATGAAATTAACTAATTTTTTTCTATAAGAACACAATTGTTTGTGCAGTGTAATTGATTTAAAGGCCAGTTCTGCTTCTATGTTGGTTTCCTCCTGCTACTAAAGTAGATGGTGGTGCAGAGAACTTTGAAGTGACTATATGTTTGTCACAAAACTAATAATTTTTATTAGTTAATGGCAGAAAAGCAGATGAAAAGGTCTCTCCCAGCATTTCTTTGTGGGAATTTACTTAGCACATGGGTGGTTTGTTGGTTAGAAGGGTGTGGCTCATAATTAAAACCTTTATCTACTCCTGTTACAGTGTCATTAGCCATGAATTATAATCCTGGGTAAATGGTATTTATCACATAAAATAAATTTCCCATCTCTGATGTTGGAAGCACTATAATAATTTGTTTTTCAGTTATCTTAATGCTATGGTTCAGAGCTAAGGCATGATTGTAAACATGTTTGTAAGTGGGAAAGTTGATAAGGAAAATGAATAATAGAAATATCCAGCTTAGGTTTCTGAAATTATGTCAAAGGAAGATTGGCGCTTTGTGAATCTGGTTGAGTAGTATTAATAATTCAATTAACTCTATAGCAAAGTTGACATCTGTGCCATTTATTATTTATCAGAGATCAAGTTTGATAAAAGTATGATTTTATGTAAACTAACTAATACTTTCTTTTTCTCCTTCCCACCACTTGATCCACGTGTGTTGCTGTTTTGCCTGTAGACAGAGACTCCATCAAGGTAGGACTAAAATTCACAGGCGAAGGAATGGCTTAAAGGGGCTCAGTGATCTGAGTAAATCTAGTAATGGATTCTTCGAGATTTAGAGAATGATTTGGTGGGCCTTGACCAAATAGTGTTAGACAGCATTTCTGGATTACTTTCAGTTATGTGGTTGAGACTTTTTAAAATATTGGTGCCATTTCTGTACCAGAATTAGATTTGTAGACCAAGATTGAATTATAAGATCTGGCTTGCATTGCTCATTTTATTATGTCTTGCCATGTGGGAAAAACAAATAACTGCTTTTCTTCAGGCTTTGGATATAAGATAAATAAATAATAAAGGAAGTAAATAAATTGGTTTATAAGGAAATACACATTAGTCTTGTATTTTGGGAAGCAACTTTATACTTTGAAACTCTTTATATGAACACATTTGTTTAAAAGCATTTTTCTTCACCAGAGATTTTTTTTTTTTTGGTCAATAATATCTTGGTTTCCAATATAGCAAGTTATGTTTTGCATCTATCTTACCTGCCTTCTGTATCTCTTTATAGGTAAGTTTTCAGGGAAGAGGAAAAGTAATTAGGGCCTAATGATTTGGAATATGCTAAGGATGCCTGAATTTATACAGTAAGCAAATAACAAAAACAGGCTGTTACTACAGGAAATGAGTAAAATGTGAAAATTGCTTGATCACTTTTGAGCTAAGAACAATGTAAATTGGCTGTTGATTATGCATAATTATATTGCGTATGCCACTGTATTTTGTGTAGATTAGGAAGGAAAGGATAGTTCTCAAGCACTGGCCAAAGTGCGGATGCTGTCTCTTTTCTTGTATTTTACAATTGAATGTTTTGGAGCACAGGCAGTTAGATCTCTTGTAGGTTTTAATGAAGTTAAGTATATGAAGACTAAAATCTTCCTTGGGAACCATCTGTGCTGTCACTTTAAATGCCCCTTTATTCCTGTCCTTTTACGATAAAAGGGCAGTAAGGTTTTTCTCAGAGCCCTTAAATAATGGAAAATAAAAATTAATCTGTTTTACCCTTCAAGACTCTTTGTAATTTTAAAGGGCATTTGCACACCCATAAAAATGTCAATATTTACAGTTGGAACTGCATGCATTGAATCATTTAATTATGAATTTATAGTTGTGTATTTTGTTGTATATTATGCGTATCAATATCTAGATTAAAAGGCATTCATAGAGTGTGGTAGATGTTCCACCTATGTGTACTTAGGAAGTAGTAAGTAAATGCATTGACCGGGATTAGCTGATAGCAGCCATTGGGAAGCCTGTCTAGTTATTCTGAGGCCATAATATAAACATTCCCTGACGTCTTATGATAAATACATACCTTTAGGCAGGCCAGTGAACTAAACAAAAACCGCCTCTCCCATCCCATTCCCAGAAGACTGTGAAAATATTTATTACACTCCAGTGCACACTTTTGTGTCAATTACATTTTATATTCTCTCACGCCAGAGAAGGGTATATTTTGAAATCATGTATAATCATTCAGTATGAGTCTGGGAGTGAGTTTCCATATAGCTAGAAGCCAGGGGAAAAACAAAAAGGAAATAGAGGTGGATGATTTGGGCTTGATTTATTATGGAACAGTAGCTTTCAATAAATTTTGGGGAGCTCCATTCTCAGATTTTAAGCTTTGTTGTGTCACGTTTGGAGCTATCCTATGGCTTTGCAAGGTGAAATAGTTTGCTTGTTTTCGGAACTGTGTTCTGTGATGCTCAGAGAAGCAGTTCCATTGATTGTTCTCATCCTCTTGTAAGTGGTTCCTGGTTAAGAGGGCCTTTTTATGATTGTCTGCTCTGTGACTTGAGACGGTTTTTATCAGCCAGGGTATGCCAGTTGCCTGCAGCTGGAGTCAGGCTTGTATGAAATAATTTATTCATGCAGGATAATGCTCCTTAACATTTAACAGGTAATGAACGTAACATAAATTTCCTTCTTGCTTTTAATTTTTCCCTTTCCTCTTCTAATGTGCAAACAGGCAGCACTGGTACTCTAAATAATAAGTAATTTTTGGCCATCTGTCAAAGGGAAATTTCAATACAAATTTAAATTAATGGTGCCTGAAATTTTTTATAGCTCCTCTAAAAGCCTCTAATGTGCAGAAAATTCTGAATCTGCTGGTAGTAATTAGTGTTGCATGTAATGAGGATGTGGGCAATGTTATACAGCCCCAGTGTAACATTTTGATATGGTAGCAAAAATTTTGATTTTATACAAGGTTTTGGATAGGTTTAATTGTGAGAGACACTTTAGAATGTTTTCTTGACATTACAGATTATTAAACAGGACAACTTTCAGAATAGCTTATAAAATATAAATTTGAACTTAATGTATAGATTCAGTTATTTAAATGCTTTACCTTTAGGTACCTGTCAAGTAAAATGAAAGAAATTTTCCTGTTAGAGTGTCGGGCTTTTTTCTCCTCTTTCTCTCCCTCCTTGGAAGTTCTGTGGCCACTAAAACCTCATGCTATTGGTTTTATTGATCTTGTTTTCTATAGCTCCAGTAGCCAAGTTCATTCCTAAGCCTCTTATTTGCAGACCTGTACCTGTATCTGAAATGTTTCAATAATGGGAGAATATAAATATGGACCTAAAGGAGAAAGCACTATTGGAGGCCAAGAAACCAGAATGGTGTGTGTTCTAGGGTTGTTGACAACTGCTTGTCACTTGGCTCTTCAGTGACTTCTTGTGCCCAACAGTTAGCCCCAACTTTGGAGGCTGAAAATGGCAAGAAACAGGACCATGCTCTACTCTCATGCTTAGTGGTGGAGTGGAAAGTCCAAAGGTCTCCCAAACTGATTGTCACTTCTCTTTCCTGGGTGGGGCTTTCTCACAGCCTTCTGTAGCGTTTAGAACCATTTCTCTTATTCGATGAAGAGACAGGTGAAACCAAGAAAATGTGTTCCACCCATCACTCCTGCTGAGGGCTGAAAGGTAGCAGATAGTTGGCTACAGAGTGGTGGCAAAGAGGACATTACCGCATGCTACCATTTGCTTCCCATTTTCGATGAAGATGAGTCATTAGTTATATCACCATCAGTTTTCATCTAAGTGGCTAGAATGAGGATAATGATTCAGAGCTGTGAAGGACAAATTGTGTAAAACTTGGTAGAGATTTAAAGTTGAGAAATTAGTCTGATTACCCTGCCCCTGATGTCTACACAGTTTCAATACCAGCTATATTTCAGTGTATGTTCTATGTGAAGGACTAAAACATAAAAACATCATTTATTGCTTTTCTTGTCTCTTTAGTTATTCTGTGTTAGCTATAAAGGTCTATCAGTGGGGAATTAGAATAAAGCTTTTTTTTTAAGCAAGAGAGACGGGAACAGATGGGGACAGACAGGAAGGGAGAGAGATGAGAAACATCAGTTCTTCATTGCAGCACCTTTGTTGTTCATTGATTGTTTTCTCATATATGTCTGACGGGTGTGGGTCTCCAACTTAGACAGTGACCACTTGCTCTATCCAGCGACCTTGGGCTCAAGCCAGAATGCATATCATGTCTATGAGTCCGCACTTAGGCCGGTTGAGCCCGCGCTCAAGTCAGATGAGTCCATGCTTAGGCTGTCACCTTGGGGTTTTGAACCTGGGTCCTCTGTGTCCCAGGCTGATGCTCTGTCTGCTGCATCACTGCCTGGTCAGGCAGACTTAAGCTGTTTTTATGTTCAAATTGAAGTATATGATTCAGACCATCAGACCAAGAAAGATCTTGCTCTCTTAGTTGGGTGTTACAGATGAAAGCGGCTTTTAACCTGAATTAACAGAATGATTACTTCTGTTTGCCTCCTCATTTTGTAAATCAGGACTAAACTGTAAGGGTTGTATTGCAATACTGGTGTGAGCTGTGTGGCTTGGTCCACCAACCCCATTTTTCCTGTCTCAAAGGAATATGAATCTGAAAAAGAGTGTTCCTTTAGTATGCTTAACCCCTTGCATGGGCCATGTGGGGGAATACCAGGAAAGAAACCCCTTGAGGAGGAAAGGGGGGCCAGTAGGAGAGAGATAGCCCTGTAGGGAGAAGAACTAAGTCTAGATTTGCATGTACATGTTGGTGATGAACAGTTTAGTTAAGTTTACCAATAATTAAGGGAGTAAAATATTTAGAAATATATGCTGATCATCAGTAGAGTTTTTTGTGTATCCTTTAACCTTTAACACAGACTGTGTTGTGTTTCAAATTCAGCTCTACTCTCTAAGCATATAAGTATTAAGATACGCTTCCAAAATATATTTTAAAGTTGGGGTTTTAAAATATACTAAGTAAAATTATTTCCTTCAGAGGTGGTGTCCCTGTTCCCCAACAGAGTGAAGTTCTCTCCCACTAAATTATTAGCTTCTTGAAGGCAGGAATCTAATCTTGTTTGTGTAACTACATAGAGGGACAAACCAAGAGTTGGCTTAAGAAGAGAATTATAATAGAATTGGGAATAGCCTGACTCTGCTAGGAACCCTCTCTCTTTCTCCAGGTAAACTTGGGTCAATGGGCATATCACTTAACTTCCAGGATCTCTAAACTATCACTCTAGCTAGGCATTTTTGAAGGCATTTGGGATGTAGATGTTTTCTTATGTTATTCAATCCCACCCTAGAAATGAATTTTTGAATAAAACTCTTATACCAAAGGGTATGTTTTAGCAATAAAGTTGGCCACACCATTGGCCAAATAAACACAATGGTACTTATATTTCATTTTGGGTGTTGGGTTGTAGGAAACTAGTTTAATCTTTTAAATTATGCCTTTTAAGCATTTAATGTTTAACTCCATTTCAGTTTTTCAAATTAAGATGGTAATTTGAAGTTAACTATTTTGGCACTACTGTTGCTTTTTAGTTGTTTGTAGAGGTATTTGTTTCTACCATATATTTTACTGTTTAGAGTTACCTTATCAAAGACCATCAGGAAGTTATATTCTGTGGGTTTATGATGCAGTACTTAGTTCAGTAATAATTGATACCTGCCTCTAGGCATGTAAGCTGTGAAATGTAACAGGTGCCCTAATTCCTGAAAATATGTTGTAATGGTTTGTTTGTTGAACAGATGAGTAAATATCTTTAGGGCATAGCTGGTCTTCGGGTGGTGAGTGAGCATGAATGGTTTAATGATGTGATTGGGGAGACCTGCTTGTTTCCTGAGCCCTCCTCCTGCCCCTGTGGCCAAAGCAGAATAAATATTAATTAACAAGGGCAGGCTAGTTGTGGGGTCTGCCTTCAGCTGTTTTTTGACAAAGGTGGTTTAATTCTTTTCCTCCATAAACAAACCCTCTTAGTTACACATTTTCATCCCAGTGTTTAATGTCTTTAATTTTCTTAATTAGAATGCATTTCATCTCTTGCAAAAATGTTATACACCATAAAATTTCTATGTAATTGGCACTTGAGTTTTACATTTGCTTCTCAAAATGTAGCTACTTCTTCCAAAAGAATTATTCTAAAGAATTGTCCACCTTCTCTCTCTCCTTTTTTTTTTTTTTTTTCTTTTGTATTCTTATACTGACATTTTCCCATAACCCACTCTGGGAAAATCATAAAATCACCAAGGGGGAAGCTTATTACTCTTACTGAACAAAGTTAGTATTACTTTAAGTTGATCAGATTCATTATTCAGAACCAGTCCATTTATTTCTGCATGTAATAAATTATACAATCTTTAAAAAAAATATTCTAAGCTTCAAGTACCAGTATTATAACTTGAATGGCTGTTTCTGTGCTATAGTTGGAATCGGTGGGTAAGTCTCCCCTCTCCTAGGTTCAGTGAAGCCTCCAGTTCTGCCTCCCGAGAAACAGGAAACCAACACACACATGCGTGTAATCCACTCACGCGCAGTCGGCCTTTCTCCCCTCACACTGTTTGATGTTCCATCCCCTCCTCAGCCACTAAATGTTCACAAGAAGCTTACTCTTTCCTGTCTTTCACCACCATCTCCTCGACTGAATGGCAGGCAGTGAGGTGGAAGTTAAAATGTCTTTAGTATTGTCGTAAGTAACTGTGTAAGATATGACCATAGTGTGAGCTTGAGGAATTTTTTCTCATGGAAATGAACTCTAATTAATTGTATCATATCGTAAAGATTCTTGAATTACTTCTCCTAAAATCGGTACTTTTCAGTTTGTTGCATGTTCAAATGTAAGGATGGAGGAGGTAGGAGATAAACAGGTAGTGTGCTGCTCGATGAGGTCAGGAGAACCATATAATAACATTACCTCATTTTTGTTTGTTTTTCCTTATGGTCATTTTAATTCTAGAAATTCTTAAGTATTACATTCATTTATTTTTCTTTAAACTTCTGTTTTCTTGAGTGACATTTGGCCTTTTGAACAACAAAATAAAATTGGAAATGCTAATGTTTTGAGCCAACTAAAGGAGGAAAATAAAAATGTCACCATGGTAACAAAGCTGCTTTCTAGATGGTTTCCTAAGATATGCCTGAACTAGAAGCAGATGTCTGATTTGAGAATCTTGCCTCCTTCAATGTAAACAAATAACTTCTGGGCAGGTGTTAGAAATAATATGGAAATCCTATTAAGGGGCCCTGGGTTCCTGTCAGTCAGGAAGCCCACGCCACAAAAGGGCTGGTTGTCACATAAAGGAGCAGAGTAAATTCTCATTAGGCTTGAGCTTTTCCCAGGAAATGATTGTCTCGGTGTGTTCTTTCTCTTGTGACTCTGAATGTAAGCTGTTGCTTCTACTGATCTATTCACTGGTTTTATTTTTCTCCTCTTCATTCCAGATCATCCCTCGCCCTGCCAGTCCCATTCTCCCCTTCAGCCACCCCTTCCCTTTAGATTAACACTTGATCTGTACTACTGCTCTGAGAGTTGTGACATTTGTGATTTTAACCTCCCACCCTGTGTGGGGGACTAGAGGGGGGGTCAGTCTTTATCCCTGGGCCCTTTGGACAAAGAACCAGGCCGCTGAGGCTGCGTGCTGAGAGCTGTTTGGAACTGGCACAGCGAGGAGGGGTGGCAGCCGCTGTCCTGAGTGCTGGTCTGTGTACATGGACTTCGAGTTACATTTTTTATGAATTAAGCAGAAACTATAAAAACATGGAGAGACAGCTTTTTATGAACATTGAAAAACCTGCCTAGTTGTCTGGTAAGCCTCTAAAATTGCACTGTCCAATACATTAGCCACTGGCCACATGAATCTGTTTAAATTTAAATTAGTTTAAATGAAATAAAATTTAAAAACCCAGTTTCTCAGTTGAATTAGCCACCTTTCAAGTGCTCAGTAGCCACATGTGGCAGTGATAACTGCCATACCAGTACAGATAAAGGACATCCCCATCACCATAGAAAGTTCTATTGAATGGGGGAGTTTATCAGGTCCAAGTTCACTTGGACGTGATAAGCTTACTGGTTCTGCTGTTCCATCTGGTGAAAACCAGCGACCAGTTATAAAGCAGGTTATTCCCAATGCCTGGAGAATATGGGGCATGTGTGTATTTCAGGTTTTAGCTTCTATTCTGCTCAGGCGTGGCTGATAAGCTTGGCTGCACTAATATAGTGATCTTTAAATAGTTGTAGGTGTTTTTTTTCTTATGGAACTGGTTGAGCGGTTTAACATGCGTCTTTCCAAAATGGACCCCCAAGAGATGCATTTTAATGTTTCTGGATAGAAAGTTGAAGCAGTTTGGAGGAGGTGTGGTGGTGGTAGGGGGTTTGAAGACTATGCATAATGATGCTCTTTATAATACTCAGAAGGTTAAATGTGGATAAACACAAAACAAGGCTTCAGAAAAGCTACACTATTATTATGCAGCATTTTTCGGACTATAGTCCCCAAGACGCACTTCATAAAGCCAATAAATCGCGCACTGGTGGTCTCCCGTTGCCCTAGCAACGGACCATGGGGCATAGTGTATGTGAAATGCATGAACATCTGTGAATTAATCTTTTTTAGTTTGTTCTTTTCTTGGCACTGATTGGGCCACTTGGGCTTGTGCCTGTGACACCGTGTGTGGAGGGGTAATCTGGAGCAGTCCCCAGGGCCGTGCCCTAAAGTGGGTGGTGGCATGGCAAGTGAAGGCAGATTTATCCTGCTGATGCATTCAGCAGTGGAGGGATCTGGCCTGACAGCACTCTCAGTGGGACATTATTAGCTTACTTTCAGTGCCTGGGAAAATGAATAAATTTTTTTCTAGTAAATCTGCACATTATTGGGTTTATTGGGCTGCCTTGAAAAAATAATCTTTAGAGAAAATTGAAATAATCACTTGTGTTTATACCACAGTTATCAGGACTTGAAAGGTCTCTGAGTTATATTCTACACCTTTGCCCCAGCCTCCAACCCTGGGATCCTCCACCCTGGGACTATAACCAGACCATATTGGACTAATCTGAATGAGATGCCTGAATTGGATGCTTTGGCTGGGGTGAATCTGGTAGTGTCCTAGTCTGACCTTATTTGGAGAAATTTTAAACTACTGGTGACATTTTTGCCCTAGGGAGAATAGAGCAAACTGACTAAGTAGAGAAGCATTCAGGCCCAATACTTGGGTTAGTTACTCCCCCACTCCTAACAGGATTGCCCTCAGTTCTTCCCCTTCCTGCCCCATCCGCCATTCTCAAGCTGGTACCCCTCCCTCCAGACTGTGGCACCACTACAGACCTCGTGTTCAGTTCCTCCCGTTGCTGCCGGATGCTCACTTGTAAACTGTTTTGCTCACCCTTGTTATTTTCAATTCCCTTCTCTTCTCTCTTCTTCCTTTTTTCTCCTTCTACCCTTTTTCTTCTCTTCCTACATTCTTCCTTAAGAGTCAACCCTCTTTCTTGGAGGAAAGACAGAATATTACATTTGCAACATCTCATGCTGAATGTAGTCCATATGTTTAATATTTAGGGTGAGAAATTTCTTTAATAAATGTATTAAGACAAAAGTGTGTGCTGCACGCTAGTCCATTTGCTTTGCTTGATTATGATTAATATTGAGGGATGTTTAAGCGGGAAGGACTACTTGTCGACCTGTACATGTTTTCCAATGCATATTCAAAAGACACAGCTGTGCCTCTGTAGCTGAGAGGCTTTTCTGATTTTCTACTAGACAACTAACCAAAAATTATTATTTTAATGGTTTCTGACTTTAGAACCTGTCGGTGTTGATAGATGAACTTGAAAATTGAGCAATGCAATCTAAAGATACTGATTTGGCTGCTGGAGGGCAAATAGGCCTGCACTGCATCCTTGGGGGCACGTAGTAAAGATTAGATACAATTCCTTCCCTCAAATCGCTTTCCTATTAAAGTATGGAACTGAGATATGCTGCCTTCTGAGGAGAGTGAAATATATTAATGGATTGTTCCTCTTCATTTCTCTGAGCTTCCGGTTAGTCCTGATTTCTTTTAAAATGTGCATATAAAACTAGTTTATGGTGATTGGAGGACTAGCTTCTGAAGACAGCCTTCCCAGGAAACTTCCAGTGCTGATGTGCAAATACATATGCAAACAGGGAACCTCTAGCAAACACTGCCGGCCACACCAGTGGTAGCTTTCTGTGGACGCCCAACCTTGAGGTTGCCTTTTACTGGCGTCCAGATAGTGTTTTGTAGGAATCGGCAAAACAAAATATTAGTGTCGGACTTATGGATGTTTGAGCCCCAACCCCCTCATTTGCTTTTCAGATGGTTTCTCTGATTAAAAACATTTTCTGTTACTGCTTTCAGTAACTAGCCCCATTTCTATTCAGATGAAATTTGATTCTTTCAGGTACTAACTTTCTAGAAATAAAATACTTACAGGCATTATTAGAAATCTTTAAATGGAAGTAGAATTCTCAGGTTGAGTTTTTCATGTCATGGACTAGGGGTATTTGTTTTCCAAAAGTACAATTCTTTATGCCCTTAACTAAAAATTCTTAGACACTCGTAGTGAGAAGTGAAGGTTCCGCAGTGGTACGTGGCGGGGCGTAAACTGGCCAGAGCGAGGACTGGAAAGGAGTTCTAATGAATTTGCATCTTTGCTGTTTCCTTCATCTGTGTACAACAAAGGGTGTTGAAAGCAGTAATTTTGTGATCTGGATGTTGAAGGGCTGGAAAGAAAGGAGAACACAAATAATCTAGAAGAGAAAAGGTCTTGAGCATTCAGGTTTGTTATTTCTACTGTATGGGCAAGCTCAGCAAACAGCAGTAGTTCTTGAATTTTATTTTTAACTTTTTTTAAACTGTCACTTTTTAAAGTCTTTATAGAAATAAAAATATTTTCATTACTGCTGTGGATATGTGGATTTATGAAGATGACCGGTATTTAAAGGGAAAAATTCTTGCATGTTTTTCGTAACGACAGTGCTGCAGTGGAGCATTGGGTGGTAGGACTTGTCACAGGAGGCAAAACTGTACATGATGCCTTCCTGTTGAGACCACTGCTGACATCTGTGGGGCCTGGAAAAGAGTAAAAGTGGAGGCCTGCATACCATATGTTTAAGTATTTAAAAGTTATAAACTCATTTAATAAATACACCTCACCTTCATGATGGTCTGAAAGGTCAGGTTTGAATTTTAACTTCTCAGGCCCCGTGCCTTGCTTTCGTTGCTGAAACCACGTGTGCTCCCACATTTCTCTTTCTGTCCCCGGCGGCTGCCCTCAAGTCTGGGTGTGCTCACACCAACAGTGTAGTCTACTCTTGAAAGGCTCCAGGAAGATGACTGGATCAGTCATGAACTTGAGCTTTGGGGCAGTAAATTTCAGGGTCCTGGTACCCAGCTCATGGTCTAGAGTGGGTGGGCAGAGAGGGTACGGGCATGTCCCCTTGGGTCTGAGGAGGGACTTAGGATGAGGGCCCAGTTCCCAGGTCAGGGACTTCTCTTGCTAGGCTGTTTGGTTTGTATATGATTTCACAAGCCATACATTTAAGAGGGAAGAAAGGGAAGTGAGAATTTGCAGCTGTGCCATCTCAGAATAATTCTTTGTTAAACAAACATCAACATTTTAACCAAAATTTGGCCAGGGAATTGGCATTTTAAATTACAATCTTTAGGAACAAGTACTTTAAAACTCTACTTTATAACTTGTTAATACATGTTTAACTATATTTTTAAAATACTCCTAAAAGTCATAAATAAATATTTTAGTTACTGGCAGTGCGTGAGAGAGGCAGGAAAAGGTGGTTAAGGGTCATGGCTGTGGGTTGCTCTGATGGCTTAGGACATGGCTCTCCACTCGGCCCTGTCTCCAATCGGGTCCATAGTGAGCTCCAGCCATAGTGACAGTGCCAGGCAAGGTTAGACTGGAAAGGATTAGTTATAAAGACGCTGCTCTCTTAGACTGGAGATTATCACTGGGAACTAACTCAGGTCATGATTTCTGTTTTCATCTGTTTTTATTCCTTTCATGTGCTTCCGCATGGCAGTTGGACAGCTGGAAGTGCCGTTGAAATATTTGAAGAGCCCTGTTTAGTAGTTTATGTAGAAAGTTGTTGAATAATTCACATAACAAATGATTAGACAAGCACTTGTCCATCTGACTGAATCATTCTACATGTTTGCCCAAGCAGCAAAGGAGGCACACAGCGTTTCCTCCTCCAGAGGGTATACAGTGGCCCTATTGACCCATCTAGTTATTGGGTTTCAGCCTTTTGTTGACATTGTTGTAAATGAAAGCAGCCCAGACTAGCTCGGAGCAGCTGGGCTGGATAATTGTGAAGGATTCATGCTTGTTGCTGTTACCCCCAGTGTTTGCAGTGGGTTGTTTGCTTTGACTTTTGTTGAACTGTTGACAAAAGAATTAGATACAAATGGGAACAAATAAAGTGGTGAGATGCCAGGAGGGCTTGGCAGGAGTAGGGGTTTTCATTCTGACTTAAATGGGGGATGTCAGAACTTATCTTGATGGGAAATGGAAGGTGTAAAGTAAGAGAGAGAGAGAGAGTGTGTGTGTGTGTTTTCAGGTACCAAACTGGAAAGTAGTTTGCTGTTTATTACCTTGGCTGAAAGAGGCGAAAGCACTAGGGAGGCCACCATGCCGGATAACCTTAAAAAGCCACAGTATACTTATGCCCTTCAGGTGTGTAGCTGGCCAGGAATGCTGTAACAGAAATAGTTTTCTGAATTCCTCCTCCCCAACTTAAAAAAAATTTTTTTTTAATAATGCAAGTATTTTGGCTTGGGAAGATGACAGGCATGACATTGAGGTAGAGAGGATTAAGAAAAACAGTATATGCTAAAATAGTATAGCTAGCAAAATGGAAGTCATTTACTGGAACGCTTTTAATTTGGTTTAAACAAAATACTCTTTTGTATATTCAAATGGGGAGTAGCTCAGCTGTTGTGAAGCCAGAAAATTAATGGTATTTTTAGTGAAATAGCAAAAGCATGTCAACAACATAGCTGCAGATGATAATGCTGGCATTTTATTCATGAGGAATTATAATGCAGGTTACTGGACAACATAGTGTGACTGAAAATGATTGAGTGTTGGGGAAGCCTCTGTCCTTCTGCTCAATGATTTCATTTTGCATTTAGTCCTTCCTCCAGCTTCATTTGTGCATGTATTTTCCCTAGCACAAACCAGTGTAGTCTTCTTGTCTGAGGATTGTATGCATATTTCTCCCTTTAAAATTTCCTGAACTGAAAGTTCTCTTTGAGTATTGACTCAGAAGCTGCGGAGTGTGTTTTCAATGCACAGATGGTCAGTGAAGGTGGGTCAGCTTCAGAGAAAGGTGTCTGAAGACTTCATCTAATAGGTCTATGAGAGTTGTCTGAAAGCTCTAACCAGCATGCTCACCAGGATGCAATAAATGGATAACAGTCACAGAATTGCCTTCCTTGGCAAGGAAAGGATTTGGAATACATAGTGAGGCCAGAGAAATGTTTCCAAAACATGGGCAGGGATAGATAGAAACTATATTTAGGAAGTTAAAATGCTTTCTGGGACAGTGCGTTTCAGTGATATGATAATTGAAATGTTTACTAAAAGTGTATTTGGATGGTCAGGGAAAATAAGCCACGTCTTTGTGGTTTGCAGTTTTGGTCCCGAGTGCACTCTGGGGCACCATCAGTAGGACCTTCTTTTGTCGGAGCAAGGAGGAGCCTGCTGCCTCCTCTCTTTCTGTTCTCCAGCCTCATCTGTTGGATTCCCCTCCTCTGCTAGTGACAAAAAGAATAGCTTGTACCTCTGTGTCTTTGTTCTTTGGTCCCAGTACCTCATATAACCACATCTAAAGGACTACAGTGGGAAATGATAGAAATTTACTGTTTATGTTAAAGGTGGGAATGGTAGATAATTTCAGTCTTCGCAGCATCTCTAGTCCTAGAGACAGCTGAGAAGTGGGTGCAGGTGACTTTGTGGGTAAACAGAAATGGAGGTGTTGTTCGTCAGGTGGCTAGCTGCGCTCTGTAGTTTGCCAAAAAGAAAGACAAAATAAATGCTTCCAGGTTTCAGCTACAGGTGATATTTTGCTTATTTCAGTACTAGGTGATCACGTATAGGACCCTGGATCTGAAGCTCGTAACAACAACAACAAAAAACCCTAGAAGGGCTGGTACTGTGCAGAGAAAATGTGCCTGTGTGACCGAGAAGTTGATGCTTCTTCCGAGATTTAGTCCTCAGGAGAGGAGGAGGCAAATCAAGCATTTGAGAGAACTTAAAAAGACAATAAGGCAAGAAGTTTATCATTGTTAACAAGCTAGAAGAAAAGAGAGACCGAGCCAAGACTCCAGACTTGACTCTCAGTATGACTCCAAAATTATGAGAGACTATGGGCAAAAACATAATAAAAGGCTCACAAAGTGAAAAGAATGAGTTCAAGCAAAATTGACTTAGGCCAAGACAAATAGATTGGTACACTGCACCCCTCAGGCAGTGGCCAGAGCCACAAGGGTAAGCATATTTTGAAAGCGACCTGTTTTATAGACAGATGTGTCTCAGTCTTCCCTCCTCCTTCCCTACTGCTCAAGCGGGGTATTCATGTTCGCTGTGCTCTTAAAAGCTAAAATAACACGCTTGTATAGGGTGACTCAAGGTGGCTCTTTGTACACTCTGTTTGAATCACATTGCTTAACTTTGGGAAGCTGGTGTGTGTTGTAACCTGTCCACTTCAGTACACGTGACACGCTGTAAACTTGCCAGCCTGCAGGTGAAAGGCAGTACTGAGATACTGGCTAGAGACTCAGTCAAGCTCAGGAGTGGGGGGCCTGGTCAACCCTGCCTCCCGACACGTACCCGCCTGTGACTTTGGGCGAGCTACTTCTTTCATGTTCTAACAGGGATGGTAAAGGTAAATTTTCAAAGGGACCTGACACTTTGTAGGCATGCAGTGACTTTTACTATATTTTAAGTATACAATGCAGATAATTTGAAAATAATTTGTTTCCAGTTATTCTTTTGGGATTTAATATTTAAATTAACTTGTATTCCACAGGCAGGCACCAGACTGACAGCAGAAAGGAGTAAACTAGAAATGTTCCAGCCTGTGGGGAAAATTATTCTGGAATTAAAATTTAGCTGCAAGAAAATCTACAAAATGGATCTTATACATGCAGATGGATGAGAATTAACTTTAGCCGATCTGGGCATTTATTTAATTCCAAAGGGAATTTCATGTTTTGGGATAATTCAGCCTTGGCCGAGAACGTGACTCTCACGTTTTTTACAGCAAAAACCACTTGCCACTCACAACATATGAAATTGGAGACCAAACAGGGAGAACCTTGTGGGTTCCTTTCAGTCTAAATCTAAATCCTCCTTTTAAAAGTCCTTCCCCTGCGGTGCTGGGTGCTGGTGCTGTGTGCTTCTGTTGGTAGGACGAGCTCCTAACAAGCCTTATGTGTGCGCTGAGGAGTGGCCTGAGGTCCGTGGCCCCAGCGTGCCTTGCGTCTTTGCAGAGAGCCTCTTTTATTTTCATGTCAGATTATCTGTAAAATGGACTTCTCTTAGCAGTAAACCATAACAGTTCTGTGTTCCTCTAATTGTGTGGGGAGAAGGGAGCATACCGACTAGGTGCTGTGGAGCAGGAAAGGCTCTTGCTGCTTTTCATTATTTTACTACTCATACGCCTAATCCCTGTCAACAAGGTTGGCTGTTTGGGGGAGGAACGCAGGGCCCTGCACTGTAATAATGATTTATTTGTGGCTCCTTTTCTTCCTTCAGGTTGCGTTAACAGAAGAATTTCACGAGGCAGTGACAGGCAGTCTTAGTACCTGTTTTGGCAGGGGAGCGTAGGTGCATCGGAGGGAAAAAATCATTTGCAGTGTGCAGGGTGCTCTGGGGGACAGCCAGCCTGGGCCCAGCAAAGTAGGGGAAGGACAGTGCCCACCCCTATGTGCGAGGTGCCCTCTTAAAGGTGAAGGTTGAAAAGAAAAGGGTTCCCACAAAGTGATTTCTGGTTGCTGTCTTCAGCAGAGAGATTAGTCTGTTTCTCTAAAAAAATGTCATTCCGATCCTGACCAGGCGGTGGCGCAGTGGATAGAGCGTCAGACTGGGATGAGGAAGACCCAGGTTCGAGACCCCGAGGTCGCCAGCTTGAGCACAGGCCCATCTGGCTTGAACGAAAGCTCATCAGCTTGGACCCAAGGTCGCTGGCTCCAGCAAGGGGTTGCTCGGTCTGCTGAAGGCCTGCGGTCAAGGCACATGTGAGAAAGCAATCAATGAACAACTAAAGTGTCGCAATGGCAACGAAAAACTAATGATTGATGCTTCTCACCTTTCTCCGTACCTGTCTGTCCCTATCTATCCCTCTCTCTGTCCCTGTAAAAAATATATATTTTTTAATGTCATTCCGGAAGATTTTAGACTACCTGCGCTTTCTAGGCTGTTGAAATCATACCTTCCCCCTCTCAGCTTATTTTTTGGTGTGCGCCATTTCAGTGATAAGTGCTCTAACTGGGCTGTCTTTCTCAGTGCTCACAAAATGAGGGAGCACTCCTGTTGTGAGCGGGGGGTGTCCAGAATGTAAATTCACATTACTCAAAGAGTCCTACCAACAGGGTTCTGGCAAATTCCATATTTTCTTAATAGGAATGACAAAAGGGCCAGAGTTCTGCAAAGCAGGCTACATTTTAGGCCTGGTGGTGCTTGTCCTCATGGGGAGGGTGCTGACATAGGCAGGTTTCCCGCTGGGGCTAGGCAGTGCGGGACATCTGAGCAGATAGGATGTCAGCTCTCCACAAGGGCCAGGGCCAGTCTGGCGCAGCCTTTACAAGGTGTCTTGTGAGTGACTGTGTTTAAGAGAGAATGACCTCCTGGACCATCTCCCTAGGTCAGGGGTCCCCAGAGTTTTTACACAGGGGGCCAGATCACTGTCCCTCAGATCATTGGAGGGCTGGACTATAAAAAAAAAACCTATGAACAAATCCCTATAACACTGCACATATTTTAAAGTAAAAAAACAAAACGGGAACAAATACAATATGTAAAATAAAGAACAAGTAAATTTAAATCAACAAACTGACCAGTATTTCAATGGGAACTATGAGTGCGGATGCATCCTGTGCTCCTCTCACCACCAGTTAAAGAGGTGCCCCTTCCGGAAGTGTGGCTGGACAGATAAATGGCCTCAGGGGGTCGCATGCGGCCCTCAGGCTGGGCAGGGCCGTAGTCTGGGGACCCCTGCTCTAGGTAATGTTTTCTGTGAGAAGAGGCCCTGGGAGCCATCAGGTCACTCGTTCTCCTTAGCCACCAAATCTTTGTCTCTGGAAAAGTGATATCTCCACCGAAGGCTCAGGAAACCTTTTGGGGTTCAGCTGTGCTCGAGAATCCTTGGGTGTTTGCCTCTGTACTTTCCCCTACCCGAGAGCTGCTCTGGAACACATTTTAGCTCAGGCTTGGAATCTGAACAAGGCGGATTCAGATTTCTCTGCTTATCAAACTAAACACCAATGCTGGCTTTCTTTGGTGGAGGTATATTTTATTTAAAAGATAAGAAAAAAAGGAATATACATTTCTCTAGCTTCGAAAATCCCAGAGAGAGTACTAGAGGGAGTGGGAACGTGTTGCAGCCCCTTAGAGTTCTGTTAAAGGAACAAGTGCAAGTGAGAGCAGGCAAGGTGGAAAACACTCTCAGCCCAGGGACTCAATTAAAAATGCTTTAAAAATGTAATTCCAATCAATTTGGATAGTCTTAGAACATTGCAAGATGTGTGAAAACATGCTTTAAATGCCAGCAGCCAGTGAAAAGGGCACGGTTTCAGAAACCCTGCTATAAATTGTCTGCCTTTGGCTTTCAGAAACATAGAGGCCTCATCACTGAAATATTCAGAATAAATATCAGAGCATTGTACATTCGACATTGCACATTCTGCAAGGAATGAAAAATTTAAAGATCTAGTTTTGTTTGGCCTAAGATCCTGAAATGTTTTTTTAATGGTTGTCACAACATTTGTTTTGGGAGATGTACAAATCGAATATGATTATAGCAAATATCTGTACAAGAATATCCTTAAAACCGAACAATGTCTAGACCCCCAACCAATAAATAGTCCACTTACTAAAAACAATATTGAATGGAACCCAATTCCATTAAATCAAAATAATCTGGGTTAGTCTTGGAGGTTTTTCCTTCATGTTTTCTTATCTGCTGAAATCCATATCCTTGGATTGGCATTAGGTGGTTTCAGAAATGTTTACCTTTGGAATATAATATATCAGTTTTTAAAGTGTAGTTTTTCTTACAAATTACTTTGCATATTGAAGTATTTGCTTTTGTGGGAGGAGTCCCCCCAAATGAAATACTGCTGTCTGATTCCCTGCTTTGCGTATTTTAGTTTCTGTTATTTTTAAGTCTTAGATAGGCTTTCACGTGTATATTTTCCCCTAAAAAGAAATTAAAGTAGTAGTATAATTTACATTTCACTCATTGTCAGTCTAAAACCACGGGCTGCAACTTGTTCAAAAGTAGTAAATGTGAAACAAAACACAGGCTCAAAATACAGTAATCGTGAATGGTCATCATGTGTGAGTAGTTTGTGCCTCTGGGCCCAGTTGCTTCTAGTCTAGCTGTTTATGCTCTCCTTAGTGGTGTGGCTTTGTAGTTCTGGTCCCTGGTCCTGGTTGGTAGCTCCTGCCTCTGGCTGTCCCTGGGATCTTCCTCATAATTGCCCTTGCCTTCTCTAGTCTTATCACATGACATGTGCCTCAGGCTTTCCTTCCCAGATAAGAAAAATTGAGAGGTGGCCTATTTATTGCTTTTCTCTATGTTTATGAAAATTGCTAGAAGGCTGCTTGGTACAGAATGAAAGGCATGTGATTTGTAACTGCTGCCAGGGTTCTCAGAACAACTTTGCCACCTGCTAGCTTGTTGACCTTGGACAATAATAATAAAAATAATTAGCACTAAGGGTGCATTTACTGTGTGCTGATCAGGTCCTTCAGCCACCCTCTGTTCAGTCATCACCACCCTCTACGGTGGAGTTTACTGTTATTTCTGAACTGCACATGAGCAAAGTGAGGCACAACAGGCCGAGTGGGTGACTTGCCCACAGTTGCCCAGAATGTGACCTGTCAGGTGAGCTGTGGAGAACTGAGTTAATCTCCTGAGCCCATCCTCCTCCTCTCTACATGAGTGTCAGTTTAAACTTCATCTGGATGTACCTCACTTGGTGTAGGATAAATGAGTATTAGAGACATGTATGAGGAGTTTCCACAAAGTGCTTGCCAGGTGGGAAGTCAGTTAATAAATGGTATATGATTTTCTTCCCTTTCTTGTCTGTCACATTTGCAAAAATCCAAACCAAATAGATTCTCGTTTTGTGTATCTTTAGTAATGCTGTTGTTATGTGTTCTTTTGTGTTATTTATCTGTCATATGTCCTTTGAGTATAAGCTTTTCATGGGGGGAGGAGGTAGCATGTGTTTTTAATAGTTCATATTTGTATACTTTTTAAAATGGTGATTTGAGGCCATTTCTATTCCACAGCATTTTGGAATGTCATCACACACAATTCTGTGTGTGTTTTTGTGTTAAAATGTCTCATATCTAGCAGATGTATCCTCTTCCTCTTACAGCTCAGAATCTGTTATCTGGTTAATTAAAATTTATGCAGATTTAAAAAATTTGACAAAGAATTTATCTTCTAGCCTTATCAGTTTATTGAAGGTTAACAGGAATACTCTTACAATAATAAGAATTCCCTAATTTGGATTTTATAGTTTCTTGTCGTTTTCATTTCATAAAGAAGCAAGGGTAGTTTGTTTTTTTGTAACCACTAACTACATTTAGTGATAATATTTTTTAAATAAATGTCATAATAATTTATAATTTTTAAATTTATTTATGCTTTGTGTTCTTCTTTAATTGATGAACAAATGCTCTTGTTTTCAGTATTTTGGCTGCTGATCCTATCAGCTGACTTTTGGTTATTTTTGCCATGAGTTGAGGAGAGGCAAACGACTAAGTACCTTTAGAATAGACCAGATGGGATAGTTGGGTGCAAGTCATAGAGGGGTGAATGCTTGACTCCAGTCCTATATAACTTTGTTGAGGACAGCTTGAGGAACTGAGGGCTGAATATGATGGTGATTTATACCTTTAGAATGCCAAATTGAGTCCCGTGCTTGACAAAAGCATTTTTGTACTTATTTGTGAATCCTCTTTAATAGAATTAAGACATAGAAATTAAACCCCATTTATTCTAAATTAACAAGTCACCTTTATTTAAAATAAAAATAAAACATGCTTCCAGACTGTCCTTTAAATCCAGAATGTGTAGTCATTAACAGCTGCTTTTGACAGGGAGCTCAATCATTTTTAAGATTTCCCTTTTGTGAACTAAGCACTGTCAGTGCCACCATGAATGGTCATTTTTTTTCTCTTTTAAACACAATTTCCAGCTCACATTAGGGACCTAAAGTGAGGTGAAAAAGATGATGTCTTAGAATCCCGTTCCAGTCCCTTTGATCTGATTGGACCACAGGCATCATGCAAAATGCTTAAAGCTAGTGTGCCCTGGTAGAGTGGCAGTGAGGGTCTTATTTTATGCTACTTTATTTTACTATCATGTTTGATCTGTTAATTGCCACTGATGTTTGTTTTAGGCACTCTAATTAGTGGAATCTTCAGTTTTCACTTCCCAAGGCCTTTCTAGCAAAGGGCACAGCAGAAAAAGTAAATAAATTATTGCTTTTGTTACCACTGAAACTGTCTTGGTTCAGTAGTCTAACTCATTGAGTTTATTTTATTTTTAAATAAAATACAGGGGAGGGAATATTGCAGAAAGAGCACTGGACTGGGATTCAGGGGATCTATCACCATCAGCTGACCTTGGGCGTGCCCTCTGTTCTCTTGCGACCTCAGGCTTTTCGTCCTGTTGAATGACTGCTCAGGTTCTTCTGAACCTAAGGTTTACCAGTGTATTATATGATAAACCCTGGGAAGTATTCTAGTGGTAGTATTTTATTATGCCAGAACCCCTGTTTATTAGAGCTCGGTGTTATTCTCTTATACATTCAAGTATTCTAATTGAAATATTAGAGCTGATTGAGACATGTAAATCAAAAATATTTTTGATATTTTAATTTACTTCATGGATGAAAGTACATTAACCCCACCCTCAGTTTAGTGAGAATGATGGGTATAGCCATGAATCATACAAAAGTGTAATAATATACTGGATTTGGATAAATTTAGGTTCAAATAAGTCTTTCGTAGACTAGAGATAGATAGACTAGAGATGACTTTCAAATTACTCAATTTCTACCAATTAGATTCTTTATAATAATGATAACAGTAATAATATACTCATTTAATTGCATTATCACAAAATTTAATGAGACAGCGTGGGTCAAGTACCTTGCAAAGTGCTTGGCAACCAGTCAGTTCACAATAAATGCATCATGTATTTAAAATGGTGTTCTGGCTAATTGAAAACACTGTGTGTACTAAAAGTTGTGATGCCTAGGTTTAATTCAGTTTGTGGCATCTTCATGATTTTCTGTTATTCAGAAAGTACATTCACAATAGAAATAATGGTGAGTGATATCTCCTGTAGCATCTGGAGCACATGCTGCAGACCCAGGCATTTGTCCATGTACTTTCCGTGCCTTGTCGCATTGTAGCATGTTCTTTTCTTTTTCTTCAAGATGTTGATTTTAATTACCTGTACGTACTAGACTCTGACAACATCAGGGACAAGGTGACCTAAGAAATTAAAATTTTATTTTTAGTTGATAATCATGGTAACCAGTTACATGGTTATTTATTCATTAAGCTCTTTTGTACGACACTTACATATTTAGAAATTGTATATAACCCAAACAAACTTATGTTGAGTCTTTACTATTCTAAAAGTTTTAAGATGTAACATCCTCACAACCATCCTGCTTCAGAGCTTTGTAGCTTTGTCATTAATTTCATATCTGTATAAATGTGGTTCCATTGCAGACTCTCTAACTTACAGATTAGCAGTGGGCAATGTCGGAGCTTCTTAACCCTGACCAAACTCAGAAACTTCAGAAGGAACTGTACTGAAAGGTTAGCCTTAGCAGGTTCTCTTAGTAAAACTAGTTTTGTGTTTTATGTATAAAGGTGAGTGTGAAATCATTATCTTGTTAGCAAAACAAGTGGTGACTGATGTGATTGTTATACAAGTTCAGGAAACGATTTAATACCGAATATAGTGCCT